>JAOWLH010000014.1:5070000-7470000 GCA_027405865.1 Salix purpurea | reverse complement strand
ACACTTGGTTGGTTTTGAGGACTACGACATGATGGTAGGGGAATTTTGTTTTTGGACAAATTTGAAGGAAGAAGAACAACTAGTTCACTTTTTTGGCTTTTCAAAGTTCAAGATTTATTATATTTCTGAGGACCTACTATGATAAATTGGTTAAGAGAATAGGTTAATTTTTTTCTTAAGATTTTGACTGCTTATATGCTTATGGTGAAGATGATGGCTTGATGCAATGACAGGATTTGATAATTGGTTTTATTGTCTGAAGTTTGTAATTTGATTAGTTTTTATGTAGTAAACTTCAATTGTTAACTTGGTAAACTAGGCAAACCAGTTTTTTTCTTCAAGTTGGTTTGTAAGGACTTCATTGAAGGGGTTGGTTGGTTTCAGACAAGATCAAGAAGCGGTGTTTGACTTTTTTCCTTGTGGGAGAAAGCATTGGTGACAAAAGTTGTGCACATTCCTTGCTCTCATTTTTTCATAGTTACATGAGCTTAAATAAAAATTTAATCAACAATATCTACCTGGAAAAATTACATTCCAACTTCCATTGAATCTTGTATCTTTTCTAATTTCACAAGTATTTAACTGTATTCACTATTATGTGAGTGGCTTATATTCTCATTTTCAATATTAAAGTGCATTGAACCATTACTAGATCATTTCTTTATTCATATTTAGTGTCTCCATTTCTTAGTTATTGCCAATTATAATAATTTAATGGGCCTATGTCTATGTGTTCATGTACCTTTTTGTGCTTCTTGCAGTTTCATAGTGTTCTCTATGGAGATGCTAAAGGTTGGGCAAGGAGATTCCACAATGCTATAAACTCATATATTCCTGGAGTTATGAATCCTCATGCTAAAGTTGTTCAGAAATGGAACAAATTTTTTGTCATTTCTTGCTTGGTGGCAATTTTTGTTGACCCCTTGTTTTTCATCGTGCTGTCGGTGAAACAGGTGATGTTGATTTGTTTATATTTCTAGAATTTATAGTTAGCATTGCATAAAAAATTTGAAGTTCACAGATCACGCACACTTGCATGTAGCTCAGTAATCATGCTTTTAATATTTTTTGAAGCAGGTTTGTGCAGTATATAGTGCATAGATTTGTTTTTCTATTTCTTTTTTCCATTAAGGATATGAGATTTTTCTTCACATACTATTGAGTTTTGCATTCAGATTCCTTGTCTATGGTTTTGGATTGAATGTGTCCTAATCATGGATATTCTATTTCTGAGAGGTTCCATTCTGTGGTCTTTCGCTGTTTGTGATTTCATATGGATTATATAGAACTCCCAGATTCCAGGCATGATTGTTCAAGATGAACTCTCATAATAATGCTCAAAGCTGCCGTTATTGTTTATACACTTTATATCCTTTTGGTTTCAATGCTTTGTTATTTTGGCATTTTATATAATATTCTCCCCAGTTCATTACTTTAGATTGTATTGTTTTTGGATTTATGACTTTCTTTTTTGGGCACAGGAAGAAAAGTGCATAGTTATTGATTGGGGAATGGCTAAAGCAGTTGTGTTTTTTAGGTGCTTGACTGATGCAATCTACTTACTGAACATACTTCTTCGGGTACACAACGCCTCCTAACATTAATTTGTGTTGGTTTCTTTCATTCTTGATGTTGTTAGACCTGTCATCTTTATTATAACTAAAAGTTATCTAGCATTTAAAAGTACCTTAGAGGTTACTTATTGGAGGCTTTGTAGTAACTTCAGCCTTAAACTCAACCTAAGTAACACATCACTTAGCACAGTTAAGGCTAAAAGGATCAGGTGAAATTTTTGAAGAACACTTTCTTCCCTTTTATGACATGATATCAAAATTCAAAGGTGAACAAAACCTGTATTGGCATATACAATGACTGAAGGATAAAAAAAACCTGAAATAAAAATGTTGAGCTTGTAGTTGTGTTCTTCTAATTAGTTCAGTATGATTGTCAAATTCCAGTGCCTTCATCTTGAGCAATTGTAAAGTCCAGCTTTGACCAATATATGGAAACTGTTTCAAATAGGTAATAATCCATTAATATTCTCTTCATTTATTTTCTGCAGTTTAGATTAGCTTATGTAGCTCCTGAATCTAGAGTGGTTGGTGCTGGAGAGTTAGTTGACCATCCAAAGAAAATTGCTAAGCACTATCTCCGAGGATGTTTTTTTGTTGACTTATTTGTGGTATTACCACTTCCACAGGTAAGTTATTCATTCTTTTCGTAGCATATCCTTCTTCTGGGATTGGTGTAAAGTCTGTTGTGAGAGGTGCTTAAAAGAAAAGGCCGTTAAGGCATTGTAACTATCCACCTTATGTTTGAATAGTTAGTTATCTAATTATCAGTGTTCTGAACCTAGCTGGGGATGTGAAAATTAATTACTTGTCATTATGTATTTTGGATTCTGGCGAGCACAAGGATGTCACTTGGCCTTATGCCCAAGTTAGTTCAAAAAAGTTTTAGTCTGATTGCATGATTTGTGGAGGATAAATAATGTCCATAATTGGAAATCAAGTCTTGCAAGAACTTGAAAATGGTGGGAGTAGATAATGAATCAACAAAAGTGAAGTGTCAAGTGCTACAGCCTCTAATATTTAATGAGCACTGCTACGATAATGACTTTCTGAACACTCTCCTAATCTCACTTTCAGTTATATATATGTATCTCAGGTTCCATATATTGTGGAGATATGTGCATCTATCTTGCCTATAATGAGATTTAGAAAGCATCTGGGCAATCACTAGTTGGACTTGGCTATATTGATTCTTTTGCACCATTCCACACAATCATATTTCCTTCCATTGAACATAAATTCATTAATTTATGTATCCTGATTAAACATTTTGAAGAGAGTTGGATATTTATTTGTTTTTTTATTAGGGATGTAAATCCACATTGAGTAACACTATTTGTTGTTGTAATGTGAATGGAAGAAAATTACTTTGAAATGATGGCTTGCATTATCGATAAACGTCTAGAACTAGATAGACTTTAATGTGATTATTTAAGGAAAGCATTCCTAATTAAATTGACAATTAACAAGAAAAAAAACTAGAAAATTCATGTGAAGAGAGCTTCTAAAGTTGACGCTTCTCTATTAATGCAACTCTTCTGCCCTTGAAGCGTACACCATACAGAGGCGGAATGTTATCCTGTCTTGCCTCAGTTGCATGGAAATGAAAGGAATAGATCGCTAAAGTCCTCTCCATTCCCTTTACAAAACAACAACAAATATGAAATACCTCTTAAGAAACATACAATCCTTGTTCAGTGAGCCTTGGTTTTACAAGCGCAGTTGACTAGAGTGACCAGAGAGACTAGCTGGAGATAGGAGCTGGAAGTTTAAATTATTCTGAATTGCTTGTTAAATATACTGAAAAAGAAATAACTAGCAGTTTCTTGTATAGGTACGCATGAGATTAACACTGTAATCTTCAAGTATTTGGCTACTTGTGTCTAATAAAAATTTCTGATCTTTCTAGTATTTGCTTAACATGTCAAACATAAATTTGAACCTGTATCTGATACCATATTCTTGGTGATCACATGCAGATCATTGTTTTAGTACTCCTACCAAAAGGATTGGATTCCTCTGGAGCAAACTATGCCAAGAATCTTTTACGGGCAGCTATTCTTGTCCAGTACATTCCAAGGTTGTTTAGGTTTCTTCCTCTTCTCATTGGTCAGTCTCCAAATGGCTTCATATTTGAGACAGCTTCGGCAAACTTCTTTATAAATCTGTTCACCTTTGTGTTGTCTGGCCATATCATTGGGTCATGCTGGTATCTCCTTGGGTTGCAGGTGAGTAGAAGTCATTATGTGCTTAAATATGCTGGTAGAGCTTTATTTCTTTCAATATTTTTCTTGTCATTTGAATATCCAAAAGTTTTTATAAACTTTGTTACCATTCCAGATTTCATTGTTTGAGAAATATAGTGGTTGATCTGTTAATGATACATTTTCTTTTTCATTAGTTTCACCCTCGCCTTTTCAAGAAATGAAGTCATAATTCAATCTAAAGTTTGTAACCTCAGAAGCAAGGGAATATTGCATCATTCTGCTTTTTATTTGAATTTTAATATAATGAAATCATAATATTCTTATACTTAAGTATATTAAGCTAGTTTCAAAATCAAGACATGATCATAATTCCTTCCAAGTTTCTCTTGCTGCTGTTTTGCTCGAATTTCAAGTCTATTTTTTATAATGATTTTAAGACTTGTTCTATACATTTGTAGCATGTATATGCACTCATTTACATTACCCCTCCCATAAATGCGTGTTTCAATGTGTAATTCTTGAAATGACTGAATTTCTTAAAGCTTCTACATGGAAGGTTTAGTTCTTGAGCAATATTTGTGCTCTTGAAGTCAATTAAACAAACTCCTAAATATTTTTTTGGTTTACTCATGACATTAAATTTATCTTTTTATGTTATCCTTTCATGGTTTGTATGCTGTCTTCTTATATTATCCTAGTATGGTTAGTTTGCTTTCTTTGACATCTTGCTTGCCTTCTCCTTTTGGTTAATTAAGCAAATATCTACAACTAGTTTCATATGATTATGATACTCAAACTCTTCTCATAATCTCTTAACAGAGGGTAAATCAATGTCTTCATGATGCCTGCCATAATTCTAGTATTCCAGATTGCAAGAAGTTTATAGATTGTGGTCGACTCAAGAATGCTATTGAAGAACACATGTCAAATCCAAACTGGAATAGTTGGAAAAATAATTCTAATGCCAGTGCTTGTTTTAAATCGGATGGTGGTTTTTCTTATGGAATCTATGCCCAAACAGTCAATCTCACTGGGGAAAATACCATCACCAGATACACATATTCATTATTTTGGGGATTCCAGGTATGTGATCTTTGATATCATATTGATACCATTCATACCTTACCCTCTAACTATGATGAATTAATTGGCAATTTTCTCTAGAGTAAGGAATATACATGGGGTGAGTGCATAAACTAGCTTATGCACTCACCCCACGCATATGATATTTCAAAAGCAACTAGTCATATGATCAGTTGTAAAAAAGAGATTTTGAAACACTAAAAGAATCCTTGCCACACTTTGAAACTTTGTTGCTGCCCATTAAAGACCATTGTAGAACTAGGAAGCTCCCAAAACTAGCTTCTTGATATTATTGTATTATAAGAAAAAGAATCCTATTCAAATAGAAAGTCCACATGTCAAAAGACAACAAATTACAAATCCATATTGCATCTACTAACCTGTATTGTGATGCCTTTCAAAAATGCAATTGACCTGAAATTTTAACCTAATATAGAATAATATGCCTGAAAACTCATGATTAAATTGTATTCCAATCCAACATTCAAATTGAGAGTTATGCTCGATTGCATAAAACAGGATAGTAGATACAATTATGCTAGAATTTGAATTTTTTTGTTCAATATTTTCTTGGATTATATCAATAATCATATTTCTCCAAACATAAGTACAATATTCTGATTTGGATCTTTTTTCAATGACTAAACTTGCCCAATCTACATCAACATGTGCCTTTAATGTCTGTTGTGTAGTCTTATGGGAGAGTAAACCCTTGCATGGTGTACTTTTCAAGTATATGAGAATCCAATAAATTTCTTCAAGATTTTTTTGTGTAGGGTGAATGTATAAACTAGCTTACTAAACTCATAACAAATGGAATACTAGGCTGTTTATATGATAAGAAATTTAACTCTTTCACCAACTTTTAATATGGTGTTGTAAGATTATCTTGTAATCTCCAAATTTCTAACTAGAATCTATTGGAGTGTGTGCTAGCCTGCAACCACTGGTCCTAATCCCCTTTAAAATATCAAGGGCATGCTTCTACATACCCCCTTTAAGATTTTTCTTTCATTAAATAAACCCAACATGGTTTCATGTGATCGTCAATAAAGACCACAAATCATTTTTGTCTAGAATACATAGATGTTCTACATACCCCCTAGATATTACGATGAATCACGACAAATGATTTAGTTAGGTTGTTGGGTTGTGTGGAAAAAGATGTATGATGATGTTTAGCAAGCTGATAGATTTCACATTGGAAAGAAGATGGAACTTTTATTTTGTAATAAATTGGGAAACAAGTACTTTAAATACTAAAAACTAGGGTGACATGCCATAATATCATTATCTTTGGAAACAAAGCAAAATTTAAGTACCTTGACACAGTGAGTTCTATCATCAAGATAATAAAGTTCATTCATTTATTGAGCACTGCAAATCATTCTCCTAATGGTAAAGTCCTGAAACTCACAATAAGTAGAGTAAGAATTAGCTAGACATTGATGATCAAAGGTAATTTTACTTATGAAAAACAAATTACAAGATAAATTAGGAACATTTACAAAAGGATTAACAATGAAGAGAATTTGATGGTTTTTATTTTAACAATTATCGAGAATGAACCACTTCTAATTTTGACCATTTTTATTTCCTGCACATGGTTTATAGGTTGAGAAAAATTTAAAGCAACTAGTCATACGATCAGTTGTGACAAAATCAATTAACCAAGAATGAATAGAGTTAGGAATAGCACTAAAAAACATAGTAGTGAAGAAGTTACTCTAATATACTAGAGAGCAAGATAAGATTAAAAGGCTTTTTGAAGATTAAGTCAACTTGTACAGGTGCTCTAACTTATAGAGGTGCTCTGAAAGGGATTGAATCCAAGTTGATTAAAAGCTCTTGAATCTCTTTAACAATGCCTTGTTAGGCATGATCTTCACATTTGGATCTTGGCTTCTAGTCTGCTAGGTTACCATGAAGCTTCAAGTTTGAATCTCTTTAGCAATGCATGCACCATGGTTTCTTATGTCAATCATTGTTAGAAACAACAACTTTTGTACCAAGAGCAGAACTTTCAGGTTTCAAGTTGAAACCTCGTTCAACATTGTGCAACATGATTTTTCTCCTTAATTCACCATACTTGACATCAATAAAAAAATCATGAATACAGGGTGACAGGTTCCTGCCAAGAATGTGGCCTCAAACCTCATCCAAACTCCTATTAAGGCAGACAAAAAACATAAACCCTGACATTTCTCCTCTTATGTTGAGCATGGTCATTTGAATTCTTCTAAACGTCATCATTAAACTAGTCAATTTGCTGCTATAAAATCCTGCTATCATTTTGCTATAATATATAGTAACATCATCATCATTTTTCTTGGATTTCTAGAGTCTAATTTTAAACCTAAAATTTGAGAATAATTCTCTATATTTGAACAACATAGATCTCTGATTGCCTGCTAGTCATTTGTAGCAATGGGATGAAATAAGTGAGTTTTTCTATTGTTGGTTCCAAGGAATTGATGAGCCAAGCAATGATAAGAGATTTTTTGGACAACCAATTTTTTTATTGGAATTACTAGCCTCATGCTTTCCCAATCCAATGCTCCCTTTGCATCTTCCATCAATAATCAATTTTACAGACTCAACCCTCTCGAGATAGCTGTGTCCATTGAGTTTTGTAGCAGTGAAGCAAATGGCTGGATTCTATGAATAATCAACATATACAAGTTTGGGTGAAATGGTTTTTGAATGGCAGAAGAGTGAGAAGGAATGATTGGATTTCTTTGGGTGTTAGTCATTGCAAACTTGTATGACTTCATCTGAAGATGAGAAAAAACAAACAAGGCTATGATACCATGTAGGTTTTAAGAAGAAGAAGTTTTTGTTTTTTTCTTTCTTATTTTCAACAATATTGATTGGGAGTCCATAATTAGGTAATTAAAAAAAAAAAAAAAAACAGATCTCTAGGTTAGAAAACAAGAAACAAAAACTCTTCAAATTCTTAAACAGTAATTCCAGATTTTATTTGCAATGTCATTGTCTATTTTATTTCTTAGAAATCAGACAATATATATTTCTACATTTGGCTAGATCAAATAAGGTAGCACATATTGAGTTGTCAACCGTGTTTACAAAGTTGGTGTTGTTACTAAGAATGTTGTCTTTAATCATCGTGCTTTTATTCTTCAATAATATCTTCTTCATTTTCCCTTTTTTTTGTTTGATGGGTGATTGATCACTCCAGTGCACTAATTCTCGAACCTAATCTAACAGTGGCTTTAAGGTTGTAATGAATTTCTGTATCAAAGCAGAATGAATTAGCATTCCCTTGATTTTATATAGTTAATATTTACCATTGGATCAAAGTTTTAATGGTAAGTTGCTAATTCATCATCTAGTCGTTAAATTTTACTGGATTTGGAGCCGTTTAGTATTCCACTATCAATTCAATTCAAAAACCATTCATTCATTGCCATCTTTTAATTGCTAACTGTTCATCTAGTTTAATTTTATTGAATTCAGAGCCGTTTAGTATTCCACTATTAATTCAATTCAACAATCATTCTTTCACTACCATCTTTAAATCATGAAAAAATCATTCACTCCATATTAGAAGCTCATGGCTGCAACAACAAAATCTCATCGGCAAGATTGGTGAAGGTGCTTTTGTATCATGGCTGTGTTCCTAGGTCCTCCTACAAATCATGAAAAGTCCATTGCCATAAAAGAATTCAATATGTCCAAAAATGGAGATCGCATATCCCACTGCCATTCTCAAAACCATGTTGCTTAAGGAGATTATTAGCAAAATCATGAAGCGAGTGAATGTACATATCAATCATGTTGGCATGTCACTGTACATGGATTTTGAGCATGCTGAATATGACTTATGAAATCATATGTTCTTATTTTAATTTAGTGGAGATAGGTTTCTTAAACTA
Source organism: Salix purpurea (assembly GCA_027405865.1). Classification (NCBI taxonomy): domain Eukaryota; kingdom Viridiplantae; phylum Streptophyta; class Magnoliopsida; order Malpighiales; family Salicaceae; genus Salix; species Salix purpurea. Next base: position 7,461,243 of record JAOWLH010000014.1, on the reverse strand, counting down.
AAGGTACAGATGTGTTGTTGGCTACAACAAGTTATGTGGAAAGTGTTGGTCGATTGAATGATTATTAAAAATTCTTTATGGATACAGAATTTCTTAGTTCTATGTTGTAGAATGACATCATCTATTTTTTTATTTGGTGAGTGTTGCCTAAGTTACAATATAGTCTATTTAATCCTGCTTATCCTGAAACCCTTGATTTCTTAGGGTATTTATTCATTGTTAGAGAATAATATAAATCATATCTTGGGGTCTCATCTAACAACTTAAACTTTTAGGTGAGATGATTCCTTGAATAATATAACTCTTAAATTTTATGCCACAAACTTGCTTGATCTCAAAAAGAAGTCATTGTCTCTCTTTTTTCGAATCATTATAGTTATGTAATTATTGGTGCGAACTATAATACTCCTTTTATTTCGTGTTGACATAATCTTATATTTGTGTATATAAATATATATATAAATATATATATATATATATATATATATATATATATATATTTATTTTTTTTTTTTTTTTTTTGTGAAGCAAATCAGCACTCTCGCTGGAAACCAAATACCGAGCTATTTTATTTGGGAAATCCTATTTACCATGGCAGTAATTGGAATTGGCCTCTTGCTCTTTGCTTTTCTCATAGGAAATATGCAGAACTTTCTTCAGGCTCTCGGTAGGAGGTATAATTTACTGTTACAAATTTCTTCTTAAATATCATGCAAAAGCCCTTGGTTAGGATTTTTTTTTGGTTATATTTTTGTTGGTGAAATCATTATTCTTGTGAATTTGTTTCAATAGTGTTCTTATTTGAAAGCATGGATGGTCTAGGTTAGAATGAGCATGTTGAATGGTGCTTAGTGAGGAAGAAATTTTAAGCCTGTGCTTGTCTATACTGTTGATTATCCTGAGTTAAGACTTAAAGGTATTTTTTCATTTCGCATCTTAAAACTCTTTCATGGGTTTTAGATGCATCTTATACAACTTTTTCTTCCCCTTAAATAGACAAACAACCTGAGGTAGTGCGATTAGCCAATATTAAAGTAACTCCATCAAGCTTGAGCTCTGGCTCTCCATAAGGAAAGCATCTGATGCAAAGTCCACTATTTTAACAAGAGACTTTGAATAATATAAGCTATCAATGAAAACAAAATTCTTTTTGAATAATCTTGAGAGTGCATGTCATGGTTCATTCTAACAGTTTCATCCCTTATGTGACTGGCTCAGTGTCATCAATGAGATAATCCTATTCAGATGTAGAATTGCTAAATTTATTCAATTGAAATTTTTCTTTGTTTCCAATAATATGGTTTTTTATCCATGATATGCGCATTGAAACTTGGAAGTGATGTCATCACCTTTATTATCATTTTGACAGCAATGTATCAAATAAATAGGGTACTTAGATTTATTTGTATATTTATTTATATCTATATTGTCTTACATGCTCTGCTTCTGAATTTTTTTTTATGGTCACCTCATTAGATATTGTAATAGTTGTCTTAAGTCAAGTTGTAGGATGGAAGAAAAATGGATAAAATTGCTGCCCATTTGGACACATTTATTGTACATATTTTTGTTCATCTCTAATGCCATAGAAGTCAACTTTGATATGTTGATTAATCTCTTTAGTTTCAATGAAAAACATGTTCACAAGTTCTTGTAGTTCTTCATGATGTTTTATCTTATTCTAGTGGGCTACTCTTTTGATATCATTTCATATCACATCAAGTTTAGTTGTTGAATCAATTAAAGAATAGGCTTACACCAATTGGGTACTCAACAAAGTTAATCTTGATGAATGTGAGTATATTTTTATTTTAATCACCAAAGATGGAAGTGATATGTGTGAAATTTGATCAAGCTCTATTTCGATTGCATCTTGAGAAGAAAATGTTGTAAACTTGTATGTCACTTTGATGAGGTGCCATCATGATGCAATTGGTGTGAACCAATCAGTTTTCTATTCCTAATTTGTTACTTGCAAGTAGACGAGAATGTCATTTGTTTGTCTAATCATTACTTAACAAATATTTATTGTTCTCCCTTATAGGAGGTCAGAAATGTCACTAAGGCGACGTGATGTTGATCAGTGGATGAGACATCGGCGCTTGCCAGTAGAACTAAGAAGGTGTGCCATTAGTTTTAACTTCTAACTTCTCATCTCTCTCTATATGTCTTTTTTTTTTCCTGGGAATCCTCTCTCTGTCACTCACATACTCACTTTTATCATATATTTATGACTTGAAGGATTAATGTTGAAATTTAATGTAAATGCATACAATTTCAAGGCAAAGTGCAGAATGAGTGAAACCTTATCATTGGGCTCCTTTATATAGTGGAACCAAACTTGATTCAAAACCCTTGTTTATGTCCTAGAATATATTCTTTCACTATGACTTGCATATTGCTATCCCTTTTAATTGTTTGCATGCATTTCCATCTATTGTGTTTTCTTTATCTTTGTGATGCACTTGTAACGTCTTACATCTATGTATGGTTGTCTTCCCTAGCATATGTTTCATGCATCTAATAACTGCTGAAACTGCTTGCATGTAGGAGAGTGATAGAAGCTGAACGGTATCATTGGGCTGCTACTAGAGGGGTAAATGAAGAAATGCTTTTGGAGAATTTGCCTGAGGACCTCCAGAGAGATATAAGAAGACACCTCTTCAAATTTGTCAAGAAAGTAAGATACAACTACATATTGAATGACCATTTATTACTTTAGATCCTTGGGGCTTATAACTTCCCAATTTAATTTGACTATGAGGTGGCTTTCAAACTCCATAGCTCATTCCAACCAAAGAGAAATACCATATTAGTTGTCTAATTAGGTTTTCTTTTTTAAATAAAATCATGAATTTTGAATTTTTATGTATAACATTTTGTAGGTATGGATTTTTCACCTGATGGATGAACATATCTTAGATGCTGTTTGTGAGAAATTAAAACAGAAAATATACATTATGGGGAGTGAAGTTTTATATGCTGGTGGCTTGGTTGAGAAGATGGTTTTTATTGTGCGCGGAAAATTGGAAAGCATTGGACATGATGGGACAGTGGAAGCGTTATCTGAAGGGAATGTTTGTGGTGAGGAACTTCTCACATGGTTTCTTGAGCATAGTTCAGTGTCCAAAGGTATATTATTATTCTTAAAAATATATTGATTCTTATATCACTTCATTATTGACTGGTTCAAGTTATCCGCTTAGATGGCTTCTGTCAAGCCGTAAAAGCATGAACATGGTTTATTTTGGTTCCTGGTGCAGATGGAAGGAAAATCAAGATTTCTGGACAGCGTTTGATTAGCAACAGGACAGTAAAATGCTTAACAAATGTAGAAGCATTTTCACTCAATGCTGCAGACCTTGAACAAGTAACCAGCCTTTTTGCAAGAAACTTGCGGAATCCTCTCGTCCAAGGAGCCATAAGGTTATTCTGATGCCAATTCATATCTTTTTGCATATGCTCTAAGTTTAATAAGTATATCAGTTTGACTTTGTTATGCGGGAAAACAATGTATGTCAATTATTATGAAAGCTTTTCATCTTTTCCGTTGAGAAATTACCTTCTATGAAAATCAAATTTTTTAAATAACATTAAAATTTCATATCATATTTTTTCATTCAACACATTTACAGCAAAAAAAATAAAAAATGAGAATAATATTTATAAGAATTTTATTTTTGTGCATTCCAGTATCATTGTTATGGATTTAGTATCTTAATCATAATCTTGGATATTATCATTCAAGAGATTATGGATGGGTCATAAACTTCTGGGTATAGAGGGATTAAAAACAGAAAACGGGGTGGAAATAATATATATGTATGAGCTTAAAAGAAGTCACAGGGATCAACAGAATAGAAAAAGGATGGGAATAATACATGTAGATGAACTTATCTTAGAAATGCCTTATGAAGAATTTATTCAAGAAGATTTCATGGGTATAAGGGAAGCAATGACAATACTTATGGGTATGCATTTGGGCCATAGACTTGGAAACGGGAATGAGAGAAGGGTTGCTATTTTAGAGTTTGATCTGGTTGATCATTTAGGTTTTGTAAACACATTCTTTAGTGACAGGGTATCTAATATAAAAATATTCAAAGGTGAATGAAAATAAATCCTTCCCTCTCAAGAAGAGTTGATTAAGCCGCATAAAAAAATCATGAACTTAAAACAGGTAAAGTGCTTATCTATTCAAGTTTCAGCGAAGGTGTTATCCTTCCCTCACAGTCTTGATGCAAGTTTCTAAAGTGTTACCTGTCAGAAAAACTTTGATCTTCTTTGTGGTAGACAATACTACAAGCTTCATGAAAGGATTGTAGGGTAAAGCAGTACTATTTAGGCAACTTGTGCTGGTGGCTTTTAACTTCCAATGAAGTTGTGATTTGACGGTAAATACAGTGCTGAACATGCTTACATAGAACAATGACAGGTTTCATTATACATATGTGAAGGGCTTTGCTGTATGTGAACTCTGTAGGATGATCACAAGAACATCTTTGAGTAAAATTTTGAATGGATATATGATTTTGCTTCGAGTTACATGTCAATGGCACGTTAAATCAATGGTTGCAGAATGTACTATTAAAACAACAAGCTCTTTCACTTGACTTTGTTTAGTTTTGCCTTCTGACAGGTATCAATCCCCCTACTGGAGAGCCATTGCTGCCACCCGCATTCAAGTTGCCTGGAGATATCGGCAGAAGCGTCTCAAGCATGGCAAGAACTCTCGATCAAATAATTTTGTCCCTCACTCAAGTAATTCTTCGTTCATGAGGGTTTAGATTCAGTGTTTTGTAATGTATGTTAGGAAATCGTCGAGATGTATGGCAACGTGGAATGTTTCCATGTAAATTGAGGTATTGGAAACCATAGTAACATTGTTATTGTCAATGTACGAGTTTCTTGAACAAAATATATATTTATTTATTTTTGTACAAAGATGTTCTTGTGTTCAACCTTTTAAGTTAACCTTCCTAGATGGTTAGGGTTTAATATGATCAATCATATTGATATGTTTATATCAATATTTTTTTTCCAAAACTTGAGGAAAGAGTTGATTGGTGGTGGAAGACTTAGAGCCTGTTTGGAATTGTAGTTGCAGTTGTTTTTTAAAGTGCTTTTCGTTTAAAAATACATTAAAATTTTAATTTTTTTTTTTAAAAATTATTTTTGACATCAGCACATCAAAATAATCTAAAAACACTAATTTTTATTAATTTAAACTTAAAAATAAAAATAAAAAAATTTCAATTTTTTTAAAAAGTGCTTTTGAAAATCACTCCCAAACACTCCCCTAAACTTAGCTTGGCCACCGGGTACAGGTAACTAACGGTAAGAGTTTCCTTTTTAAAATCTTAAAATGTATTTTTAATATCATCATATTAAAATAATTTAAAAAGAAAAAAGAAAAGTCAAAGTTTTAAAGAAACTGGGTGTAATTCCAAACAGCAACAAGAAGATAAATGTAGGAGACAATACCTGTAAAGACCTGTTCACTCACACACACTCCACTGGTGGGACCATCTCTGTCTTCTCTTATTTTATGTCACCACCAATCAAATCAATCAATCACGCCTTCCTATTAATAGCTGATGCTTTTCTTAACAGTCACTTCCAAAAACAATTGTACTACGGTGGGTGACTTCAATTTTGGGTGTTTTCCATGTTTTAAAAAAGATTTATTTTTACTTTTTATTTTAAATTAAAAAATAATAATATTTTTAAATTATTTTTATACGCTGATGTAAAAAATAATATTTAAAAAAATAAAAATATTATTTTAATATATTTCTGAACAAAATTTAACTATATTCTCAATCAATCACTTAGTAATACTGGAATTAATGTAATTACAGTGACAGACTTTAGAGTACCTTAAATTTCTTTTAAGATTTAAAAAGATTTATTTTATTTTTATTTTTTATTTTAAATTAAAAAAATATATTTTTAGATTATTTTTATGTGTTGATGTCAAAAATAATTTTTAAAAAATAAAAATTATTATTTTAATTTATTTATAAATAAAATTTAACTATATTCTCAAATAATTACTTGATAACACTGGAATTAATGTAAGTACAGTTTTATAGTGCTTTAAATTTCTTTTTATTATTAAAAAAATATAAATTAATTGAGTTGTATTTAAATTATTGTTTTTCAATTGACTTACATTGAGTCAACTTCTACGAGTTTAATATTAAACTTAGATTATATAAGAAGCTATGTCGAGAGATTTTTCAACTAATTTTTTTTTTTTATCTCAGTTTCATTTTTATATATTTTTTTTAGCAATCAATTAGGTTACCTACAAATTAACAATGAAATCAAGTTAACTCAATTCTCATATAATTTAATTTTAAACTCGAGCTAATCAAGAAATTGAATTGGAAGATTTTAAAGTGAACCCACTACATTAAATTTAATAACAATGTCATCTCTATGATTGGTATATTGTTCATTATGCTAAAAACAAATTGATTGCAAGACAATAAACTAATATGTGTCTATATATATATATATAAAGAAACTCAATTATACTATATGGTATTAAAACTTAAAAATCAGATTCTCAATTCTCGAATTTTCTTTTTAAAACTTCAATATATTTTTTTTTTATGAAACTTGGAAAAATCAAATAAAACATTGTCATTAGGTTTTATTTATATGCAAATATAGAGCACGAAAGTCAACCATTAACATGATATTTTTCTTTATAAATAAATAAAAAAATGTAACATCCCATTTAAAGCAAATCACATTCTTGGGAGTTAAAGAACAAGGCAATCCCTTTTTGTATAATTAGGGCACGTGAGGGTTCTACGAGGTCGAAATCTTGCCAAGAAAATTAAACTCATCGGCATGGTAGGAACCGGTAAGATCATCAAACATTCACAGAGCATTAATTGTTTTTTTTTTTTTTGGAATTTATTTATAACATTCTTCAACAGCCATGCCTATCACACGAGGGTTTGAGTTATTATTTTTTGTACCCTTTATGAGATAGCATAAGGCATAAATGATTGAGAGAAACTAGGATCCAAAGTCTTTATCATATGATAAAAAATAATAATATGCATGACATATTTTATCAGCAAATTAATTGCTATAAAATCTACGAGCCACACTGCTGGTTTGGTCTCCCAAACCTGATTTCTTTAATGAATTATGTAACTCGAAATAACCAATTGTTTTTATTTTTATTAATATGGGTGTCCGGATCTATTTGCGCACGCCTCAACTAATCCTGCATGCCTTGAAATTAACGACCATGTAAGCCTCCAATGATCATTATATTAGCAACCATAGAATTCGAATCTAGGACTCGAACTTGAGACCATAGAGAAAACAAACCCTTTAATCTCAAGTTTTTATCACTGAGACAAATTTTAGTAATTAGTAGAGTAAAGAGAGTTTTTTTCTCTTTCCTTTTAGTTTTATGAGTAAAGGTTTTATAAGATGAGTTTTGACATATTAATATTACTTTTTTTTATTGATTTTTTAATATTCATACAAATTATAAATTTCTAAGAATAACATATAAATCACCTGAAAATATATTAAAATACTATATTTATTATGAAGTTTATTTTTAATACCATCATATCAAAATAATTTAAAAAAAAATCAAAAATCAAAATACCGAGTCAAATTTTAGTAATTAGTGTTTTATTATTATTAGTAACAAAGTTTACATGCTCTCGAAGACGCCAAAATGTGATTGAAAAAGGATCCACAGTCAAATCGAAAAGCATATAAAGTTCAAATACACTTGAAACAAAAAAGAAAAAAAAAAGTGGAGCGCCCGTAGCAATAATAGAAAAGGAACAAATGGCCCATCGGGGCGTGCTCATATCAATAAAATGGAAATCCTCTCCACCAGAAAATGTCAAGGCAAATGCAGTTAAAAACAATCTTTTGAAATTCAAAGACTTTTTAGAATAATGAGAAGAGCTTGGCCATGAAAGCGGTGGAGCCCAGCATTGATGACAAGCAAGATAGCCATGGCTGCCCCACCGTGTCCCATGGCTGCCCCACCGTGTCCCATGGCTCTCTCCATTCACACACTAACATGGAAACCACACACAATGCATCATTTAAGAGACTTTATTACACGGCCAAAAAAATAATAATAAAAACAATAATAATAAAATAAAAAAGAGATAGAACAACAATGATAGACTAGATAGAATGTATGTCCATGAACAGAAGTCAATACCCGAACCACAATTTTTCTTTCTTGCCGAGATGGGGTGGTGATGAAGGAAAGGAATGGATGGCAGATTTATTACTACCCCCCTTCTAAGCAAGAAAAATATTTATGGTGCGTTCTTGACTCCCTCTTTATAGGCTACCTCTTCCAACGTGAATTTTTGCAAAAACAAAAAAAAGGGGCTTGTAAAAATAATAAATAAATTTAGTTGGTGTAGATTGTAATGAGTTGTGGCAGCAAAAACCGGCACCACCACCACCACCGGCAGCAGCAGCAGCAGCAGTAAATAAGCATCTTTGGTTCTTGAAGAGGGCATTCAAAGTCCCAACCAACCCCAGAACTTCTCTCCATAATGAATACCACCAGCGAAAACAAGACTTTAATTTTCTCTGATCTCCATATTAAAAGAAGGTAGAGAGAAAGGGAAACAGTTATGTTTGCAGTACCAGAATCTGGTCATCAGGAACTAAGACAATTCATGGCAGCCTTAATTTGCTGGACAGTGGTGCCGATGAGGTTATTAACTGTATTCACTGACTCCAGGTTCAATTTAGCAGATGGCAGGCTGCTGACTAGTATTTGAAATGCTACTGTAATTAGTGAGCCACCCAGCCTAGCCATGCTTCCTTGGGTATTAGAGCTTGTGGACGCACCATCTCCTTGGTCTCGACGGCCATCAGGAGAAATGGTGAATCCTGATGGCAGCAGAGGTATATAAGAAGGGTCCTCGCCGCTCATTGCTATGTTGATGGCTGGTAGATCGACAGGACAATAGACTACAAGTGATCCTGACGAGTCGACGCAGCTCTCTTGCAGTATTAGCATATTGTTCTGGCTAGTATTGTAGGCCTATTGCAGAAAATTATAGTGATGAAAAGTCATTAAGTAAGCATTTTACTTTATGCAGTGAAACAATTCACTATGTAAGGTAGAGATTAGGCCAAGCTGTGATAGCCTTACTCGAAGAACGGATATGCAGTTCCCGGGATGTGAACCATTTGCGATATGGGCAACTTCTTGGACTGCATTGCCGCTAGAGAGTACATCCCACTAGAGAAAAAAAAGTCCCAAAACCAAAGCCAAAAAATCAGAAAGAAGTTTATCAATGGAACATTTTTAATAAGCAACATGCCAAGAGTCATTCCACCGCCAATTTCAAATTATACATCACCTGTGGTCGAGTTCTTTCATCCTTGAAGAAATTGAAGACATTTTGAGGAGAAACTGGAAGTGAAAATGTGGTAGCTGCACTTAGAACTACACCATTAGGTTGGCCAGGATCCGTGCTCTTATGGATTGTAACTCGAACCCCAACGTCATGCAACCCAGATAGCGTGCTCCATCGGTGGCTGCTAGATGTGCTTATGCTAGAACAGAAACTGCTGACCATTCGTTGGGCAAGTTTCATCATGCTTCTCTTACCTTCTGGTGATGGAATCACTGAAAAATGAAAATACAGTTAAAATCATGATTAACTAAAAAGACTTGACAATGGCAATAAATTTACCTCCTCCAAGATCCCGGGTGGAACTGCCTGACACCATTTGACATGCCACTCTTTCACACATCCTTTGAAGTGTAGTAAGCCATCGTTCTGCTCCAAAGGCCATACCACTGTGAATGAGATCCCTATAAAGCTGATGAGTTGGGGTTTTGTCTTCTATCTCTACATGTTCCACCCAAGTAACCTGTTTCGCACTTCAGGTTAATAACTAAATTCAAAAAATATCACTGTTTTGAAGTTGAAACATCCAAGTAATAACATAAAATGGAATTCTCAGGAGTAACTAGACAACCTTTGAGTATCCATTTGGCATATCCTGGATCAAGCATCCAGAGGGAAGCCTATGACATTGAAATTGGGAAGCAAACTGTGGAATATCATATGAAACACTAACAATTGCCCATAAGCCTTGCTCAATTTGCTGACAATACCGGAGGATACAGAATTCCCGAGTTGGAACCAGGGGTGAAAGCACCTGCAACTCTTCATACATCTGCAAAAAAGCACATTTCATATGATAAATAATTCTTCGTGCCAGATGTTGAAACAAAAGCAAGCAATTTATGGCTTTTTTTCATTACCAGTTGCAAAGAGCCACTGTGACTACCCAACATTCCAGATGAAATTACTTCAATGGTCTTTGCCACAGACACGATCGTGGGAAATGATTCGAACCACTTGTTCTGCGAGCTCCAATAAGTGATACAACTTAGAGACAGCCTTAATAATTAAGAAATTTTGGGTGTCCAAAAAATATATTATTAGAGAGTAAGAAAAGGACTTACAGAATCCATAAACATGTTGACCAAGGCTACACCATTCATGATAACAACACCTGAATCTCGGGATGCTTCTATTCGAACATTAGGATTCTTTAAGTGACTCATAGCCCTTGGAAAGTTCCTCTGGTAGCTATCGAGATTAAGAACATCTCTCCCATCAGCGGATGATTTCATCCACAAAGGTTCGTTGGTTTGCAAAAGCCTTAACAATTCCTCCATAGCATTTGCAGCAACATCAGTCATAAGGGACTTGTCCATATCTGAAATGACTGGTGGTTGGAAAGCCAAATTTGAACTAGTTGGGATAAGATCAAGATCAAGTGAAGGGCCACCAATCCCATGGCCCCCAAAATTCCCCATTGTTAAATCCAATGAAGAAATGTGAAAAGGTTGCACTGGAGGGAGCTGGGAAATTGGCCTCCCAATGTATTTAGCAGCAATGCTAGAGACTCTATCAAGCTGCAACAACCACATAACACACGGCAACCAGAATTTAGCAAACCATTTCATGAATGGTGCATGAAAAAAATTAAAATAAAAAGAAATTGAGAGAGAGAGAGAGAGAAGCAAACCTCTTCTTTCAAGTGACCATTCTCCATTCTCAGTTTGTGTTCATCAAAATAGGAATCCTCCGTAACTGGAGGACCCCCACAAGAGGGGCAAATTACATTCTTGAGTGCCTCTCTAATGGCTATATTCTCACATCGGATCTTATCATTCTCAGCTCTAAGAGCACTGTTATCTGCTCTTTCATGTTGAGTCTGAACCATTAACCAAGAACAACAAAACAAACCTTTTAATAACTTTTAACAGAATTCAATCAAAAACAAAACAAGGGACAAACAAAACAAGAATCTCCAATTCACCTTCATCTGGGTCCTCCTGTTTTGAAACCAAAACTTGATCTGCCTTGGTGCCAAACCCAACTCTCTACTTAACTGTAACCTTTGTTTCTCATCTGGGTGTGGACACTCCTTGAACATTCTTCATTCCCCCATAGTACAACACAAAACAAGAAAAAACATCAGCATAAAGACCAATACTTTAAGCAACATTATTCACACACATGTCATATACCCCACAAAAGCAACTGTACTAAATCATCAACGGATTGCATGATTGACGAAAACAAAGAGATTGCAATGTGAAAGAGTGCTTACGACTCCAACTTCTGAATCTGGAGAGCAGTGTGGCGGTGATAACGCTTCTTCCTCCTTTGAGGATCAGAGGGGTCATGGTCTCCACCACCGCCACTAGTTCCTCCTCCACCACTGCCATATTCCATTTTCCCCAAAAAAGAAGCCTTTATAGAAACAGCAACAAAAAGGAGAAGAATAGAAGAGGAAGAAGAAGATGAGTCCCTTATAGAGCAAAGAAAGAATCTATCAAGATTGATGACCCATGCTATAATATGCCATGACTGTGGCTATAGTGATATTCCTGTAGAGTACAAAATAAAAGGACTGTTCGATTTTTGATTTTTTGGGGTTTGAGGAGAAGTTGGAAGGGGTTTAAGCATTTGGTTTTCGAAGGCATATCATAAGGGGTGAAACGGCTGGAATGTCAAACAATTTGGCATGATTTCAGAAGAGTGAGTCAAGGAGAGAGATTTTTCAAAAAGAAGAAAAAAAGATTAAATCTTGGGCTCTAATTAAGCATCTCTAATCTCTCCCTCTCCCTCTCTAAACCAAAAACATCCCACTACAACACAACACTACTCCTACGAAACCTTACTAGGAGTGTGTATCTTGCTGAGTTCACTTGTTTGTGAAAATGTGTGTCGCTGGTGGTGAAGGGGTTTTTTAAAGAGGGACAGTCTGGTGGGCTTTTAAATTCTGAGTCATCACCACATTCGAGGGAGAGGAAGGGGAGAAAGGAGTCAGTCGGTCTCTCTCTCTCTCTCTCTCTCTAAAATTTAAGACACACTCTATCTCTCTCTCTCCTCATTACTCACTCAACTAGAGTGGAGCTATTCCATGCATTGCTCAGTCAGACGCCCAGGTGAGCAAAACAGAAAATAATAATCAAAGAAAGAGAGGAGGGAGGGAGGGAGGGAGAGCAGTCACCAAAAAGTCCATGTTGCGAGTCAGCCGGGTTTTGATAATTAATTTCCGGCGTGTGATTTTATTTTCTCATTACGTTTTTTTTAATAAGGATTGTCTGGGAATGTGGTTGCGATTGTTTTTTAAAGTATTTTTTGTTTAAAAATATATCAAAATGATATTTTTTTTAAAAAAATATTTTTAACATCAGCACATCAAAATGATATAAAAACACCAAAAAAATAGTTTATTTTCGTTTACTGGGATCTTGTATTTGCCTCTTTGCTCACCTTTTTTACCTTCTTTTTTTTAATTACTATCATGGAGTTTGAAAGAACAGGCACATAGATTACTGCTAGAGATTAATGTTATTTAGTCACTTAGAGATCATTAAGACATTCTCTTTTTTTTTTATTAATTAAGTGATTGGAATTCTTGCATGTGTTAATGAATAATTTTAGTGATTTAACCCCACTATTATTTTAATTCTAATTCTAATTCTATCTATAGTAGTTCAAATCTTCCATTTGAATTTCTTGTAAATACCGAAAATGAGATTTAAAATAAGAAATAAAATAACACTTTTTTATTTAATAGAAACCCCAATATATATATATATATATATATCAGAATTATTAAAAAGGTCTACCGAAGGTAACTAGAAATTAAGAAAAACAGAACCCTATATCGAGGAATGAATATTAGGAGTGATAATATATATTTTCATATATAGTTGTTCAAAAAATTGTCAAAATTAAACTTGAATCTTAAAATTAGATTATAAAATCGCAAATAAATTATTGTTATTATTATTAAATATTTAAACTTATTTTTTTGAGTGAAAAAAAAATCCATCTTTCTTTATTATCAATAGAATGGAAATGTTTTTTTAATCTGCTGGGAAAAAAAAAACACCCTATAAAAAAAGAAAATTGAACGGTTCCCTCACTATTGAGTTTATTTTGGCCAACAACAAGCATTAAGGATTGAGGCAGTGGTTACAGTAGCTTTTCAAAGTGTTTTTCATGTCGAAATACATCAAAATGATATTTTTTTATTTTTTAAAAATTATTTTTGACATCAGCACATCAAAATGATCTAAAAACACAAAAATATATTCATTTAAAATGAAAAAAAATTCAAATTTCGGCAAAACGTCGGTTGAAACGCAGAGCCAAACAGACTCTTAATTATTCAATTTTGGCAAACTCGTAAACTCGGTAAGAGTTTACTAATTTAACGATTTTGATTGATTTTACCGAATTAACTCATGATTTTACTCATTTTTAAATTTTAACCTAATTTTACAAAATATATACATGTTGACTATGGTGACTCGTAAAAATATATAATTTTACGAATCAACTCACTCACGAATCTAATCATTTAGGGAGTGTTTGGAAGTGCTTTTAGAAAGCGTTGTTGAAAAAAAAATTAAAAATAATTTTAATTTTTTATTTTAAATTAAACTTTTTTAGTATTTTTAAATCATTTTAATACCCTGATATCAAAAATAATTTCTAAAAAATAAAAAAATATATATATATTTTCAAAAACAACCACAATCTCAGTACATTACGATCTGTCATGAGTTGTTGTTCTAGTTCTTTGCCTCTTTTGTTATTGCACACACTACAAAAACAATGTAACAAAAGTCAAACCTGATACCTTTGTGGAGTGAGTGAATTCTGTCCACGCTTCACAGCTAGCTCACCACATAAATTAAATATCACACACACCCATATATATATATATAATTAATTAATATATAATTAATTAATTAATTAATTTTTTCGCAGGAGGACTGGGTAGTGGACCCACATTATAGGCCATTTCTTTTCTTGTAAACTAGATCATGTGGACCATAACCCTAAAACTTTTCTTGTGATTGATGTCAACTCTCTACTTTCTCTGCCGGTCATATTTTTCTATGCCTGTTGAGAAGGAAAGCCCTGAAAATATTCAATAGACACGTACCCTTTACTTTAATCAAGCTCACCTTTATTATATAAGCATTTTGCCACCCGTATATTTCATGCACGTGAAGAATGAATGGAAACATATACATATGTATATGTATATGTATATATATAGGTTAACATACAAATCAAAAATATTACGACAATTATTCTTTTTTTTTTTTTTGGATGACGGGGGAACCACATGACCCGGAAAGCGCACTTTGTGGGCCCAGGGCATGCGTAAACCCCCGGCTGTCCCAGGCTCTTACAGATTTGGGATAGGGAAGCCGGGACAGGCCTCGAACCCAGCTCTCGAAGATGAGAGCTAGGCACGCTGCCGCCAAGCCGCCCCCCTGGGGACAATTATTCATGTTTATTAAGAAAATAATTTTATCTAAGAAACATTGTTTTTTTCACATGATCATACTGTTATAAGTAGATTTTTTTTTGAGAAGTTTTGTTTTGTTTTATAATAAACGTGGATGGAGAGCTGTCTCTAAGGGACGTGGCGTGATGAAAAAAAACTTAAAATCTGAATAGCAAGTCTCAAGTTCGAGTTAGAGCATGCACCTCTTGTAAAAGCTTAGGACAGTCGGGGTTTTACTCGCTCAATTGAACCCACAAAGTCCGTTTTTCAAGGGGTGTGGTTTTCTCAAATCCAAAAAAAAAAAAAGAATTGATGGAGAGTTTGAAGAGAAAAAATAGCGAGATAATAAGATTATTTTTTAATTGATTTTTGTCAATATCAAATTGATACATAGAAACAAAATAATATATTTTCAAACTAATATGTCTTTAAATTTTAGAGGTATACCTCTTCAAACCACTATATTTGTAGAGTTTATAAACATATGTTTTCATACCACTATGTCTTAAGAGTTCAACAAACAATTCTTCGTTTAAATTAGTTGAACAACTTGTCAGGAAGTGTCATGCATATTTAATTCTAAAAACAATTAATTTATATTATGTTAAATGTTTTTTCAGAATAATTTTGTATTAGTGGATGACATTTTGAGTAGAAAAAAAAAAAAAAAGGAATCTTGGATAAACTCCAACAAACACAATAGTAAAAGAAAAACATGAGGAGTTGGCCAACGCCTACCGTCGGTCCCCTTTTTTCCATGGTTCCAACGTGGCGCTTCCATTTAGAGTTGTTTGCCCATGTTTAGTGAAAAAAAAAATATTTTTTTATTTTTTATTTTAAGTTAAAAATATTTTAGTGTTTTTAGATTTTTTTAATGTGTTGATGTTAAAAATAATTTTTAAAAAATTGAAAAAAATTATTTTGATGCATTTTTGAATGAAAAACATTTTTAAAAGCAACTGTAAACACACTTTCAAAGCACTTACTGCCTGTTTGGCACTGCGGATAAACCGGCGTTTGGTCTTTTTTTCATTTTAAATGAAATTTTTTTAGTTTTTTTAGATCATTTTAATGTGTTGATGTTAAAAGTGATTTTTAAAAAATAAAAAATATATATTATTTTGATGCATTTCTAAACGAAAAGCATCTTCAAAAGCAACCGCAACCGCCCTCCCAAACAAGCTCTTATTGTCTTTGGAAGTGTGGTTGATGTTGGTTTTGAAACTGCTTTTTATTTAGAAATGTATTAAAATAATATTTTTTTTATTCTTTAAAATTTGATATCGATCTAAAAATATCAAAAAAATTAATTTAAAATAAAAAAATCATTTTTTTTTATTTTTTTTGAAACGTAGGATAAAACACCCTTACTCTGATGTAGTTTACCTTTTTACACCACCAATGGAAAATTAGACCGGTGGGCCCCTTATTAATTATTATTATTTTATTATTATTATTATTATTATTATTTAAAGAGTCATAAATCTCCTCTCTATTACCAACAAACACGCACTTTTTGAGAGAAAGAACACACCATTTTATTGCATTGATTAGTAAAGTTAACTAGTAGGATGAGCAATGCACAAAATCCAATTAGGCAAAAACAAAAGTGTCGAAGTTAATGGGCAATGAATGATGATGGTCGTCAAGGAAAATTATTGCGTTGTTCATTTTTTCTAATTAATAATGTATTAAAATAATAAATATTTTTATGTTTTTAGTTAAAAAAAATACAATGTCGAAACAATAATATTAATTTCACTAATTTATGGTGATTTGAGATTAAAGATATATGCTATAAAAGAACTTACATTAAAGAAATTAAACATTTCAGGGACCAAATTCATTTATCATTCCATAAATCAAGTGTGGTGGTGAAGTAAACAATATTCCTTGCAGAAGAAAAAGGGCATTGCATTCATGAGAGTGATCTTAATTGGGAGTGATTTAGTGTCTGTTTGATAGCGTGGTTGAAGTTGTTCTTGAAAGTATTTTTTAGAAATGCATCAAAATAATATTTTTATATTTTAAAAAAATTATTTTTGACATCAGCACATGAAAATGATTTAAGAACACCGAATTTTTTTAATTTAAAATAAAAAAAATATTTTTTTTGTAATTGTTTTCAAAAAAACTTTTAAAACACAATAATGCTCAAGAAAATAACCTTGGACCATGAAATTTGTTCTTTAGTGATATTTTTGTTTTATTTTAATGCTGCAACTTGTTATCTTAAGAAATAACGAACTGCGGATTATCAGATCATATGTTATTGAAAGATTTAAAATCATCATCAGTATTAATATATTTTATTTATAAAATAACTTTTATTCAAAAATTCTAAAATAATAAATACGTGACAAGTAATTTTATAGGTCTAAATCTATACATAGTAAATAAATAACCTAAAATTATGAGGTAAAAACAGAGGTGTTTGCCATCTTGGAGACCACTATTTTATAGAAAATTAGTTAGGATCTGCCCTTTTCGGACAAATTTTGCTAAAGAAGAAATACTTTCTGAAAATTTATATGATTATTAATTTTAAAATTCATGAAATTAACTGAGTTACGCGTAAATTAACCCCCCTTATTCTCATTTTAATAATAATAAAAAGAAAAAAAGAAGAAGAAGCTGCTGGTGGGTTAGAGAGCATAACGAGTAGTAACAAGATATGAAAAAAAAAAAAAAAAGGTAGTGAATGATGGTGGTCGCGAAGGGAAATTGTGGCGGTGGCTGCAGCCACCGTAACTGCGTTGTTCTGCTGCTAAGAGAAAAACTATAATGTTGTAATAATTTACCATGATTTGAGATTAAAGATGTGCTTTAAATGAAGAAATTAAACAAATTCATAAATTAAGCAGTGGTCGGGGAAACAACATTCCTTACGTAAACATTCACGAAAAACATTTTATATAGCTTCAGTAATGGTTTTTAACGTTGTTTGAACTTGCCATCAAGGAAAAATAAAAGATGAATTGATTGAAAATAATCATTTAAATATAAGACATTTACATATAAGAAATTATATAGAGGATTTACATATGTATACTTATTAGGGTAATTATACCTCTATTTATTAATTGATCAAATTTTCAATATGTCCTTAAGTTTTTAATTGTGCTTATTGTATCCTTGTACGTACAGTTTTTAATTGTAATTATACCGATAATTTGATTGTAATTAACATGAATATCCCAAACTTCTCTTGCAATTTCTACATGCATGATTTTCTCAAAAAAAAAAAAAAACAAATAATTCTACCTTTTGAAAGACTTTTTGATTTTTCTTCTTCACTTGATTTGTTTCTTGCACATTTTTTACTCTTAAACTTCATTCTTGAAACCATCCCAAGCATCAATATACTTAAGAGAAAGTTTGCATCTAAAATTTCTAGTGTTGAAAGTTATTTTTTCCATCAAATTATATAAAAAAATAGAATAAGAAAAGAGACCATCACTTATTTTGGGGGGTAACAATGGTAACAACAACAATTTGATTGTGATTAACATAAATATAAGATTTGATTAATTCAAGGAAGTGATAATGTTTGATACACAACTTACTCATATATAAAGGATCTTGTGTTTTCATTATCATTTTCATAAATATGTATCTTCCCTTTTGAGGAAATCCCCTTCATGCCCTCAAGGGGTGTTATATGATGACAGAGAACTTATGATCTGCACAACGGGTCTCGAGTCCGAATCAGGACATGCACTTCTTGTAAGAGCCTAGAGCATCAAGGATTTTACAGCCTCGCTCGGGTCAACAACTACATAAAAACAAAATATTAGCCATGTTACTGAATTATTTTAAACATTAGCTATCATATACAGCACATCGTTACGTAAATATCCAATGTTTTTCCCCTCAATTTTTCTTAATGAAACTCTCCAACTTATCCTTACACATCAAGCAAGATTTAGTCTCATTTTTTTAAAAATGCGCTGACTTTTTTTTTAATTTAGACGGCGAGACTCCATCTTCTTAACCGTTATGTTGCGTGGCAACACGACATTAACTGGTCGTAGCAACCAAAAAGTAAAGCTCTTCGGTATCGACAGTAAATATGATAAACCCTCGCAATAAATCATCGCAACTTAGTCATAAATAGCTAATAAATTAACACTGTTTACGTAGCCTTTAAGCAACGGGGAAGCTGTTTGTTGGCTTGTATTTGTAGCTCCATCGCTTAGAGATGTACTCGTGAAATAGCAAATGACTAGAACACCAAATCTGACGCTTTCTAGCGTAGAACGAGCGGTATACCCGCGATGCGGCGGCTTTTTTTTATCCATGTAAAAAATTTATTGCTTTTATATGTATTGTATTTTATTATTTTAATATTTAGTTAGTATAATTATAATTGATAAAATCTATATAATCAAAATGGAAAGTAACTCGTATATTTTTTAATTGTAGATAATCTAAGTAAATTTGTATTTTTTTTTTAGTTTAATTTTTTCCCTGGCAATATTATATTTAAAATATTAAAAATGAAAATATTGTAATTTTTTTTTTTAAGAAATAAACTTAAACAAAAGAGTACCAAATTTCAATATTAATTTTAAAATGATATAATTTTTTTTATTCAAAAAATCCTAGGTCATGTTTTCTTCTCCTTATATATATTCCTATGAGATAATATCCAATAAATATTAGAACATATAATTAATGAAAGACTAAAATTATCCTAGAAACTTTAACAAAATTAAAAAAAAATATCATTTCCATCACTGTCAAAACAATAAAAATTATTAAATTATACAGAGAGAAAAAAACATTAACAAAAGAGTAAGCAAGAAAAACAATTAAATTATTATTATTATTATTATTATAAGTACAAAATTAAAATTAGAAGACAATTTTTTTTATCTGATTAATTCATTATATTATTATATAAAATGTATTTAAGAATACTGATATTATTTTTTTTTATTTAAAAAATCCTAGGTCATGTTTTCTTCTCCCTATATATATTCTCATGCGATAATATTCAATAAATATTAGAACATATAAAAATATGTTTTTACATGTATTGTGTTTTGTTATTTTAATATTTAATTAGTAAAATTATAGTTGATAAAATCTGTATAATCGGAATGGAAAGTGGTTTGTATATTTTGTAATTGTAGATAACGTAGGTAATATTTTTTCTCTATCAAAAAGGAATAGTGTAATCAAAACGGAAAGCGACTCGCATATTTTTTAATTGCAGATAACGTAAGTAAATGTGCATTTTTTTTTGTTTATTTTTTTCCCGGTAATATTAGATTTAAAATATGAAAAATTAAAATATTGTAAAATTGTTTTTAAGAAATAAACCTAAACAAAAGAGTATTAAATTTAAATTCAAAGGCAATTTTTTTTTTGTAAGATTTATTAATCATATTATTATATTAAATGTATTTAAGAATATTGATATTATTTTTTTTAAGAAAAAAATCCTAGGTCCTTTTTTTCTCTATATATATATTTTAAGGCGATAATATTCAATAAATAGTAGTCTCACATACTTTACAGAGCAATCGAAATGGGAAGTGGTTCATATATTTTTTAATTGCATAAAACCTAGGTAAATCTGTCATTTTTTCTATGAGTTGCTTTTGTTCGTCAATAATATTAGATCTAACGCATTATAAATAAAAATTTTGTAATTTGTTTTTAAAAATAAACATAATTTTTTTGCGTGCAATAATTATTTCTTTGCCGTCTAAAAAGAACAGTTTAATCGAAACGGGAAGTGACTCCAAAATTTTTTAATTGTAGATAACGTAGGTAAATTTGTCATATTTTTTTTATAAGTTGCTTTTTTTCCCTAGTAATATAAGATCTGACACACTGTAAATAAAAATATTGTAATATGTTTTTAGGAAAAAAAAATTTTTTTTGCTTGTTATAATGGCTTATTTGCCGTCTAAAAAGAACAGTGTAATTGAAACGGGAAGTGGCTCGCATATATTTGAAATCTAGGTAAATGTGTCATTTTTTTGTTGAATTGTATTTCTTGCCCAGCAATATCAAGAACCAAAATATTTTAATGTTTATGCACAAATAAAGTTGAAAAAAAGAGGACAAAATTAAAATTCGAAGCCATATATTTTTTTTGTTACCCGATTTATTCATTATATTATTATATTAAATATATTTAAGGATACTGATATTAAGTTTTTTTTCTTCAAAAAATCATAGGTCATGTTTTTTTCTCTCTATATATATTCCTAGACGATAAGATTCAATAAATATTAGAACATATAATTAGTTTAACATATTTTAATTTGACATAAATATACAAATATATAATTAATTTGACATACTTTAAATAATATAATTAATTTCAAGAATAAAACTGAAGCAAAGCAAAATATTGAAATTAAATAATTTAAAACAAAACCTGGAATTAAAAGATTTGGGACCGAAATGAAACTGAAATCTATAATAAATTTGCATAGAAGGATAAAATTGAAAGAAATCAAACTTTGATACCCAAAATATTAAGGATTTATAATAAATTTGCATGGAAGAATGAAATTGAAATCAATGAAAACTTTGATACCAAACAAATTCCGAATTCCAGGCCAATCCACTCAATTAAAAGAATGAGGACCGAATTGGAACTCCAATATATAGTCAATTTCAATTGAGGGACGAAATTGAAAGAAATTAAAACCTATATAATAGCATGAAGGGCAATAATAACAAATAAAAACGTTGAGGGACTGAAATGAAGTTTGACAAAAAACAGCTTTGCTGACGTCATCTGGCGCAGGCAGGAGAGAGAAAGTGGGGGCGAAAATTCAAACGACCATTGACACGTCTTCGGACATCATCTTGCCACACGCGCCGCCCCATGTGGAAGAGAACATGCTTGAAAATCATTCTAGACGTCGATTGGGCTTTTTTGGACGCCATATGAAGCCGCACGCGCCGCCGAAAAAACGCGTGAGCGTTGGAACGGACGGCGCGTCCGGCGACACGCCAACAGTTGCCAGCGAAAAAAAAATAAAAAATTGGCTAATTACCGGAACGCCCCTCACCCCCAGGCCTGATTTTTGTCTTTTTTGGGGGGGGGGGGGGGGCTAAAGCGTTAATGCACTGTTCATTCTAATATTAAAAAAATAAAAAAACTGGCCGGACGAATGGGACTGGCCCGGACTGGACCGATCAATGACCGTCCAGTCCCTGGAAAAGGCGGCGTTTTTTGTCTTTACCGAGGGTTAATTTCGTGCATATATTGTTCATTTAAGAGAAGAAAAAAAGAGAGGATGTACACCCGCGAAGCAGCGAGCGAAATTGCCAATGAACAGTGCACATGAGTCTTGAGCGACAGTAATGAGCAGTGAACAACCGATGCCTTTTAGTTTCTTTAGTAATTCTGACAAAATTTGTATTCAGGTTTAAAGATCATAGCTTTTAGGAACATTATGGGCCTGTTTGGAAGGGCAGTTGCGGTTGTTTTTGAAAGTGCTTTTCATTTATAAATACATCAGAATGATATTTTTATTTTATTTTTTAAAAATCATTTTTAACATAAGCACATTAAAATGATTTAAAAACACACAAAAAATCATTTAAAATGAAAAAAAAAAACAAATCTTGAGAAAACGGCGGTACAACCGCCCTCCCAAACAGCTTCTATATATCTTATGTAGAGCAGTCAACCCAACATTGATTCCCAAAACTTAATTAACATACTATATATTTTCATCATTAAATGAATGTTTTTCAAATATTTAATGGATTATTATACAACAAAGGTAAATCTATGGAGGATTATCTATAAAGTGATATCAAATTCCTTGTATATGATCGTTATAAACACCCACAAACACACTCGTGCCTTCAATGCAAAGCCAACAAGCTGATTGATTTTCAGGGCTACAGATGGAGTTAAAAAATAGCCGTAGCAAAGTCAATATGCGTAACCTAACTGGCTACTAAGGCATAATGCTTTCTAGCTAGATCAATTAAATACTTTAACAAATAAAATGGTCCGTTCATATGGGGATTTTAATTTGATAATTAATTCCTCACCATCCTCAGCTATAATAAAGTTTATTGCTTTGCCAATCTTATTATATGGCCTCAGCTGCATGCTCCAATTATTTAATAAACTTCTTCACCAGCAGAACCTAAACTAGTTATTGGTAGCTATGGAATAAATATTGGGATGGACCGACAAGTAGAAGAATTTACTGTTCGTGCCACTAGCTTCCCGTGATGTTTTGGTGTCGTTTCTTCACAGCTTCACGTAGTTATTATAACTCTATGGTTTGCCCGCGTGCATGCCCATGCATTTACGTGCACGACCTCACAATTTTTAGGCAAATGCTACGGTGCTCCGGTAAAATAGTCCCAAAATTAGAAAAAAATCTCAGCCCTTGGATCTAAAGAAAATAAAAATAAAGACCACCATGATAAATGGTTAGAAACAAAACATATTAATCTCTCAAACTTTATTAATTGATGTTCAACTCTTTCACGCACACCTTCTTTTCTCCAACACACTTCATTTATATTAGCACACTTCTTATCGACACATTTTTTTTTAATGTGCTGGACCTTATATTATACTTGTAGGAATTCTAATAAACTAGTTTAGCTAAAAATAACTTGAACAAAACAGATTAAACACCCAAATAAAATATAGAATATCAAGAACATTGAAATGAAACTAGCAACATGGAACCCAAAACAGACTGGATTTGAAATGAAGGGACATACATGTTGAAACCATCATGCAAGGATCAAGCATCCATTCACTTTGATTATCGATAAAACATCATAATTTTATTAAAATGCATTTTGGTTCAAACTGAAATCCTAGGATTAAAACTCTTAAACATGTAATTAATTCAAATAAACCATAGATTATATACTATTCATGCATAAAGAAGGGTTCACGCAAAAACAAAATAGACCAAAATTAACCCAAATCAAGGGGGCTAAGACAATTTCTTTCTAAGAACATGAACAACATGCCCATAAATCCAAAAATAAACCCAATATTGCCTATGTGCTATCAAGCCCTAGAAATCAACATTTATTACCTTCAAAACATGTTTTTTTTATCCTAAAAGGTCACAATATCATATATAGCCATGTTTGAATTTACAAAACTAATAAAAAATTCATAATCAATCATTAGATACTAAATCCAAAACTAAGAATCTAAAACAGTTTACATGTGTTATGCAACATGGATTCAAAATGGTTATATATCTATTTTATGCATGAACAAAGCTTAACAACTTAAGAATAAAGACCCTTTCTATTACATGTATAGCTTAAGCTAAATCAATATTTATATCACAAAGCAAAAATTTAACAACTTTAATATATCCAAAAACATAAAAAAAAAATCCTTAATAACTTCATTAAATAGAAATCACAACAATAAAAAGGTGAGTACCACATTACTTGCTAAGTATTCCAAACTTTTTTTTTTTTTTATGTTTGTACACACACACATACATATATATCATCAAAAGCAGGTCATAAATGACATGTTTTTGGTTCAACAAGTTATATTTAGAATTTAGAATAACTACACTTTCTTCGTTGTTTTTTTATAGGGTTTTACCACTTATAAGATTATTCCCATTTTTCTAAACTTAGAAAAACTTTTATTAGGTTCATGAACCTTCATTCTTTATCCTACAATTTAATATTATTATTATTTTTTTATCTTTTTCTTCTCACTAACCTTTGAACCTTTGATCTTCAAGGGAAGTACTTATAAGGTTTGAGAGATCTTAAATTCATTTATGACCTTTTAATATTGAGGGAAAGATTTTTAACACTTGATAAGAACCCATTAAGGCCTTTAAATGTGAGCCATGAAAAGCAAGTATGTTTTTATAAAGTTGTTTTATTGTCGATGTTGATTGAGTTTCTCACTATCAAGGTTTTGTTAGAGGAATTCTAACATTATAATCACCTAAAACCACTAGAGATTGATAGAGAGGATACATGCATTTTTATTTGAATCCAATGTTGTTCAATTTAAATGTTTGTGACTCCACAGTCATTCATTTGAAGTTACCAACTGTACCAATAAAAATTGTCAAAACAAGGATTCTAGGTGGCTAACAAAATGTCATTCATTTTTTTTTCATTAAGTATGAATGAAGTATCATTTAGAGTTTTACTTTTAGGATTGATAAGTTTCAATTGAGTTCATGTTTATAATTGCTTTTAATTGCAGCCTTAGTTGCCACCTAAATTTTAATTTTATACAAATACAACCTAGTAAAATTCAATTGTCAGCCCCAACGTTTAGCCCATTTTCCTTTTTAGTCCTTAGTTTTGAATTTGATCATTTTAACCCTTAATTGACCAACAATCTTTTATTTTTTTCAATTTGATCCTCGATTTGGTAAATTTCATTCTCTACATTCATGCACCTTATTTTTCTGTTTAGTCCATTGTTTTAGAATTCTTCAACCAAGTCCGTAATTGTTCATCAAACTTCAATATTTATGTAATTAAACCCCTAAAGTGACCAAATTAAATATGAAAAGTTGCAATTCGACTTCCAGACTTTTTCTTTCAATCAAAGCCTAAATTAACTTAAAAATCTTTTGTTTTCTTGTAATTAAGACCTTGAGAATTTTAATTAAACCTTGAAAAATTCTAATTGAGCCCTCAAACATCTAATTTTAATTTTTTTTCCTTAAATTAAATTTTTCTTGCAAATACAACTTTAGCAGTCGAAATAAACACTATCAAATTTTTCAATCTTGTATATTTGATATTCCTCAAACAATCTTAAACAACTTCCTCGATGTTCAGGTATACTTTTCTCACTGATATATTTTTTTTCTTCCAAAAACAATTCTCAATTTCTCTTTTTTCCTTTTTCTCAGATTTTATTTTGTTTATGTGGTGCCCTAAAATGGGTAAAAATAACATGACATATATACTCCATGTTTAATATTAAATTGTAACATTATTGATGAAAATATATTAATTGCACTGATAAATCAATTACTGAAAGAGTAAGTCAAACAACTAATATTTTTTTCTAATATTTGAGAGATTATGACATGTTGCTAGAAAATTCAATTGATCTTAAAATATTAATTAATGAATTAATGAATTGATAATAAATTAAACTATTTAATTTAATTAAGTATGATATGATTAAAATATATTTTAAAAATTAAAAATCATATAAGTAATATAGAGATTATATTTATAGACCTAGAAAAATCAATAGCTTGATTGAGTTAATTTCTAAGAGTATTCTAAATTAATATATGGATATTATTAAAGGGAAAATTAATATTTTGCTAATTTGAAGGGTTTTTCAAATTTTTCTATAAATATAAGTCATACCTTTTATTTTTGTGTGATTGTTTATTAAATAAAAAATCTATATAAATCACATAATAAAAAATTACCACTCAAGGTATAATAATCTCTCTTTTTAAATAAGAATATATTAATTTTTTCACGATTGTGAATCATTATTGGAGATCAAATAATTAAACAATATATGGTTTGAAGAAACACAACCTTCATATAATTACTTTAAACCAAAACACAACCTGTTTTGGGAGACCAGGAGCTTTTCGTTAATGGAAGTTTCTATTACTGTGCTGTCAGTGTCTACAGAAGGTCTTTTCTTGCTCCAGATCAACCAAGAGCTGGACCCCCCAGCACCAGGTGGAAGACCATCTACATGTTCTTGAAGAACATGATCATCTTCAACTTATTTCTGGGATTTTGATTTCATTTTCTCTCCTTCTTCAGCCGGAACGACTATCAACATTGTATTTTATTTTATATTCTGTTCTTATCTTCGCAATTCAGAGTGTAGTGGAACTTTCAAGGACTATTTATAGTATTTGTTAGTGACTGTTTAAGAGTATGATTGTGGTTAGTTTTTAAAGGATTTTTCGTTTAGAAATGTATCAAAATGATATTTTTTTTATTTTTAAAAATTAATTTTAACATCATGAAAATAATCTAAGAACACCAAAAAAGTTAATTTAAATAATTTTTTTTAATTTGTTTCAAAAATATTTTTGAAACATAGTAATAAAAAAGATATTAGTAGTTTGGTTCAGGGTTGTCAATACCGTTCCGTTCCGTCCGGAACGGTCAGAACGTTCCGTGCCGTTAAAAAAACCGAGACAAAACGGCGTCGTTTTCGTCTCGATTTTAATTCCAGTTCGTTCCGGAAATACCGGTCAAATACCGGCCGGAACGTCTCGGCAACGTTCCGGGTGTGCTGTTTCGGCTTTAAAATCCTCCTTATTTTGATTAACTTATGATTGTGTTTATAATTTTTAGATTATGTTTGTTTGACTTTGTGTTTGTATTGTATAATTTAAAGTTAATTTATCTTGAATTTTAATTATGCTTGTTAAATTAAAATTTTAATTATATATATATATATATATATATATATATATATATATATATATATATATATATATATATATATATAGTACAACCCCAAAACGGCACCACAAAATGCTCTGAAACCAAAACATTTTGAACCAATAAAAAAACCGAAACAGCAACCGGAACAGTATTGACAACCTTTGTTTGGTTACGGGTGCTCATAGGTTTCTCATGCATTGGCTCTGCATATATCTGAACCCTAGCTAGTTATCTTCTTTTGCCGACTGCTAAAAGAAAACCAAGTTCTGTGGTGGTGGTGTTTTTTGTATAATATGACAGGTTATGAGATGAAGCGAAATATGAGAATGAAAATCAAACCTCAACCAAAAAGTTTTATAGCGCCAACATAGTTGATGAATAAAGATATAACGACTACCTAACCCTAAATTCAGAAGAATAAAACACTAGCTAGGTAGCACGAAATGCACAAGAAAGAGTAAGACATCTGCAACTAGAGAAGATCAGAAGAGGAGCACATCCACATTACACAGCCCCCACACTCAAGGTGAAGAAAAAAAAAATGGAAAAGAAAGCATCGATCTCCGCCAGAAGCGAAAAACCAGCACAAAAACACCACGACCACATGCAAAAGCAATAGTAACACAAATAAATCAGAGAAGCATATAATTAGAATTACGTCAAGAATGGATGGAAAAGGTAGCCATTGGAGATGGTGATATGCAGATTAATATATGTAAGAAACAGTGCGAAGGTAGTATGTGGAAAGTGACGAGATTTGTCTATGGAAGGAGTAATGGTACACGAAGAATACTGTAGGAGAGGAGCTAATAGAGGAAGAAGAAGAAGAAGAAGAAAATCCCCAAACCCTAAACTTCATGGCGGTTGTTTATATGGTTACAAGATTTGCCAAATTCTAAAGGGAAAAGGGTAATTTTAGTAGTTGAGGGCAGGCCTCTTTCCTCGTTCTGACACTAGATCTATGCATGGATGCGTTTAATAGTTGTATTGTCTGTTCTTTTAGTAGTTGAGGGTATGTCTCTTTCCTCGGAATGATACTAGATCTATGCATGGATGGGGAAATCACACCTTTATGGGCATTTCTGTGCCTTTAAGGTTCCCTGCACTCTTTATCAAAGAAAAAAAAAAGGTTCCCTATACTACCTCGATACAAATAGCAATGGAAAAGTGAGAAATCTACTGGTCCCAGGTGCAATTTATAGGATCAGACAAGAAGTACTAGTTCTATGTTGTGTTTCTTTTTCTAGAGAACAGAAACAGTATGCAAAGTTTCCTGTACTAACTAGATACAAATAGCAATGGAAAAGTGAGAAATCTACTAATCCCAAGTGCAATTGATAGTATCAGACAAGAAGTAGTAGTTCTATGTTGTGTTTCTTTTTCTACAATCAGAAACAGTATGCAAAGTTTCATACCATACTTGAAGTTCATATAATATACACCATGCCAACCTCTACGAGAGCAGCATGGGGGATGTTCAATGCCACTGGAGGTTCTCGGCAATTTCTATCAAGAAAAACAAAGGCCATGATCAGGAATTTTTTCAAGAAGTTTGAATCATCACGTACTGTTAAATGCGACTGGCCTAGGAAATATGCGGTGCCACTTTCCCTGGCATCAATCAATTCTTGTAGCTCCTCCCTGACGGATAATCGCATTCTAGCACCACCTTCTGGGATCAGAAATCGAACCTTTTTTCTCCTGACTGCAGTTTTTCTTTCGATGAAATCTCCTGATGGACTTGCCAGAGTTTCATTGTTAGCTATATTTGTGGAGCCAGCAACTGAGTTGGTATCATGTATAGGAATCAATGCATTGCTGTCCACCAATGGCTTTCCAACAATCATCATTCTTCCTTCAGGAGAAGCCAGAGATTCACAGTCACTTTCTTCTAAGGAAATGAATTCTCCAATCGAACCAATAATCTGTTCCTCAAAATTATCTGTGTCTCTTACCTGATCACAGTAACCATACCTCACAATGCACCTGTAAATTCGGTAATCTTTGTTGCCAACTCTGCCTACAAGATACCGCTCACCGGGAGGCACACAAGGGACGGGATGGGGCTTGAAGGACACAAAGATCAGAACTTGATGAAATGCTGGAAGATTTGTGATGAAGTGTGAGAAAAAAGCAGGGATTCCCGTCACTATATCAGTGTAGATTAAACCAATTCCACGTACTCTGGAAACTCCTAGGCCTGGGCTATAATCCGTAAGCCATTCTGTTGAAACCCTGTTTTGCAAATCAAACTCATATTTCTTCATAGTTCCATAATGCCAAGCAAGCATTATAGTGAAAGAAACTGCTGAAATAACAAATAGATACCAAGCTCCTTTGTGAAAACTCAGCATACATGCCGATACATATACAGCCTCAACGAAACCAAAGAACATCAAGAAGCATCCAGATACAAACAAACTCTTCTCCCAGTACAGAGCAATCACAAGTGACATCATACAGGTCGTTACTATCATCCCGAAAACTATTGCCATACCTGTACAGAGATTTAACCAGCATGCATTATTATATTAGACCATCAAATAATTTGAAGAATCAGGGAAAAATTTATCCAAGCACCTAATGTTCTATTAAGCATCTATTGTTTATGCTCCTAAATATGGGAATAATTTGCAAGCTATTAATAGCTACTCTAAATGTTGTAACATCCAAGAAAATGAATGCTTGACATAACTAGGAGATCTATAGCCCAGACACTAGCTTGTAATCGATTCATATTATCCTTACCCTAATGTATTTCAAAACATGTCAACTAAAAGTTGGTTACTTCACTGTGCTCCAAAATATTCCTACAGAATATCGTCATCTTATTCAAGGATCTTAGAACCTCAGAGCTTCAGAAAAATGGAATGAATAGAATATTGATGGAAAATACCTGCTGCATTTGCAATCCTCGTTACGTCATGGAAACCAATAGTGACAGAGAGACTAAGGGCCATCAATAACCAGTTGACATCTGGAATGTAAACCTGTCCAAGTCGCTTATCTGATGTATGTATAACTTTTACTCTAGGGAAACAACCAAGTGTCAGGCACTGGTTTATAATGGAGAAAGTGGCTGTTATTGTTGCTTGGCTTCCTACAGCTGAAGCAAGCAGGGATAGCAGTATGAAGACATGACGAAGATGTTCTGTATTTGTAATGGTTTCCACAAATTAGAAACATAAATCCCAGGTGAAGCAGCCATCAAACAACATAAAACATCAGCGAAAAGCTTACTAGGTACAGATTCACTTAGATGATTAAAATTTTCAGTTCCATTCCAGTGTTTAGAGATAAATGCAGCTTGACCAGCATAGCATAAAACTAGAGCTGGATAAACCAAGCAGACAAATGTTAACTGCATCAGAGACACCAAACAAAAGTTACATTGTATTTCTGTACTGATTCTATGTAAATTGTGAAATGGCAAGAAATATTGAGCTATTTTCAATACCTTGATTGATCTCTTAGAGAAATGACCTAGATCTGTAAACATTGTTTCTGATCCTGCAGGGGAAATAGTCAGATGAAGAGGTTAACACAATTTGGCACTACCAAAATCAACATGTTCAGCAACAAAAAATAAAAAATTAGTATAGAATGAAGAACATGCTAGCCAACCTGCTACGCAAAGAAGAATGCTATTCAGTGACTTCCAACTGGCTTTGTTGATTTTTCTTACAAATCTATACATGTACACTGGGGAGATTGCAGAGAAGATTTTAGGGTCCCAGTGGAATACATTATACATACCCACTCCACTAATAAACAGGAGCCATATAGTGACAATTGGGGCAAACATAAACCCAATTTTATGAGTCCCATAGTACTGCAGTATAAAAAGGCCTACTGTTATGACGCATGCAGAGGGAACCGGTACATCTGAAAAAACTCATATCATGGAAGCAGGTCAGTAACTGAGATAGCGAAACCTTTTTGCAAATCCTAATGAATAAAGGGAGAATGAAATTCAAGAACTACAACTTCCATATAATCATCAAAAGTGATTTAAAATTCTAATCAGTTCAAGCTTCAAGTAATTGAAACTACTAATCTTGGAAAGAAAATATAAAGCATTATCATTAATATCATGTTATTAGAGAACATGTATGCTTTTGATCTTGCATTAAGAGATACATATGGTTAAATAAAAGCATATCTTTTAACATAAACCTTCTAGCTTTACCAAGATATATATGCCATATGGAAATTCTTCTATACATGCATAGAAATGAAATGGCACATTGTATCTGCGCTTATGTCCAAAGAGACATGCTAATCATCCAGAGCCAATTAAACAGAATATCACGACACAATCTAATGAAAGATATTGTTATTAATTTTTCTTTCATCAAAAGAAAAGATTAATAATGTGCAATAGCGAAGTGAAAACAATTATAGTATCCTTCAGAGGTCAATCAAATTCCCAAATGCTGCAGATTAAACTCATAAATTTTCATCGGAAATGCACAGGGTAGCCAAAGAAGAAATTTTCTTCCTATGCGCCAAAACTATTTTCATGGTAAACCACTTACATTTTCTCAAATCATCTGATATGGTTTGTTCTGCATCTGTCGAGGAGGTATCTGAAGATAAACAGAAGTTACAAATTAAATTATGAAGGGATATTGATATCAAGGCTATATCAAATATGAAAAAAACAACGTTTATACATTCATAGAGCTAGCTCTTACATTTAATATTTGATAATGAACGTTGAACACCTGATGAAGCTGATAACACTGGAAAAGGGAACAACATTAGCATATAATAAGAGCGTATAGGAGAGAACTAAGGTTAATCAAGCTATTAACTCTGAAAAATCAAAGGTGATCAAGATTTAAGAATGCCTAACCTGAAATAGATGGGGTGATCACCCCATCCCCAATTATCATGCAAGCACCAAATAATGCTATGAACAGCATAAAATAGTGACTACTTCTGCGGTTTCTAATGGCTTTTCTTGCTCTTGATTCTACTTTTCCCCTCAAAGTGCTTACTTCTTCATGTTGCATAATCTCTTCGGTGCTTCTGTCATTTGGAAGCAGTCCCACTTTACAATGCCTGCACAGTAATGAGTACAGAGCAAAGATACCACCTGCGAGAATTTGTTGAAGTAAATAACATTTCATGATAGGATAAATTTTTAAATGATCCAGGGTTTAACAGTTATCAGAGTACCCTCTCCATTATCATCAGCCCTGAGTACAATGAAGGTGTACTTAAGTAAGGAAACGATAGTCAGGGTCCAGAAAAGAAAAGAGAAGTATTCGTATGCAGTCTCATTTGATTTGAAATTCGTCGTTTGAATTGTCCCAAAAACATATAATGGTGCAGTACTAAAGCGACCATATACAACTCCAAGAGTTTGAAATGACAGGATGAGTGAATGCCTCCAGGTTTCCTTCTGTAAAAATGCAGGTGTAAAAAGGTTAATGCAAACACGGTTTGGATCAGTCAGAATCTGAAGATAGAACAGCAAGTAGTAACTTTTGAATTATGTGGTTGGAAAAGATTCACATGGCGGAGAAATTAGCACATTTATGACTTCGAGCTCAATACTAATCAATTGTAATAAAAGCAAATGGAAAGGACCCAGAATTGACGAATTCTATGGATTTCCATATCTATACATGCAGAACAACAGATCAAAGTTACACCCCATGTGATTGACTGAGCATGATCGTACTTTAGAATGACAAGCATATTGCAATTACAATATGTCCCACTAAAAGCAAATCGGTGTAGACTTTTGGCCAGTCCTGCTATCCACTAATTTCTGGGATGAAACCTGTCAAGTGAGCATACGGTCCCCTAATTTGGAGATTGGAGTATTTAGGTAATATAGGTGAGGTTTTAACGAAGAAATGCTGACCCGATAATGGATTCAGTCCACAAAGAAGAAAAAGGAAGAAGGGGAACTTCATTACAAAAGAGAATTCAGAGCGAAGGAATCACAAATGGCAAAAGATATCCTTCAATCCTAAGCTCATGTCCTTTTATAGCTAATTCAAAACATGTCGACTTGCTAGCTGTATCTAAGAACTACTAACCAGCCAAGTGAATCTTCCCACCAATACTACTTTTTCTACTAACTAACTAATCTTCCTATCAATTTGTACTGTAACAGCATCAATCGCAGTGAAACTCCTATTTTCTCCTCAAAGAAGCACAGTTCTCAGACCCTCAATTAGTTTTCTAAATGTGTTGGAGAGTATTCAAACAAGAGATGACAGACCATATGCAACAAAAGTGCCACCGGCAGACCAAGCACAATTTGCAGGGAGAGAAAAAATAACAATGTAGTTTCTAAGCCAACATAGCCCACTTTGTAAATGTTATAAATCAACTCCATTATATGCAATATACAAGGAGCGGATAAACAAAAAAAACTACTTCACTGTTCATGAAAAATAGATGAAATGAATTAAGCAGCCACTGTTCATGAACAATAGATGAAATGAATTAAGCAGCCAATCTATAAAGACTAGATCTATTATATAAACAAACCACAACAAAAATCACTTGAAAACCCCATCAATGAAAAAGGAAATCGATATTACCACTATTATTTGATCTATCCAACTAGCAAATTCTCAGGAAACAAAATGTGCAGTAATTCACATCCCATCTCAATATCAAAACAAAAAGTTTTTATCTTTTTTCTATAACTTTATAATTCCTTATATAGCGATATGCCCTCTCTCATCAGTCATCACTACTCGAAATCAAACAAGATGGAACTTGAGTGGTTGATTGAAGCTGCTCTTGCAAATTCAAAATCAACAATCCCGACACAAATCCCAGGTTCCTAAACAACCCCCAAATTCCTGGCTACAGCTCTATACACAAACATCAAAGAAAACAGCTAAACAACCCCCCAAAAAGAAAGAAATGAATGCATAGACACAAGATGTGTACAAATTACAAGAACTGATTTAGCTTCAAACAATTATCGGGAAACTTGTTACCTTAAGTCCATCAGAGTAAGTACTGGGACTAAATGGAGGATCCATTTTCAATCAAGAAAAAGAAAATGGGCACTTAGGACTGACTACACCTCAAAGAAAAAGATCGAGTTAACGCACAAAGTGAAAGACTGAGCGTTACAAACCATGAAGTTGCTGCTGCTTGTGCTGCTTTGTAGCTTCTTTCTAGGATGAAACGAAGATGAATGATTCTCTCATAGAATGTTTCAGGCCAATTCTTTATTATTTTCTTGCAAGGGAGTCACCTTTCGGTTTCTTCTTGGAGTGTCTTGAATTTTTAATTTATACGTGGTAGAGAGGTTATGCTGGACTGGCATTGATGGGGATGGCTAGGATTTCGGAAATATATTTCTCACATAATCAAACATAGCTCAATCGTTTATATATATAAAAAAAACTACAGTCGGAAATAAAAATAATTGAAAAAAAAAAATTCTTCCTTTCAACGTCGGAATAATGATTTGTAATTGCAATAAAACAAATGAGAAAAATTGGAAACTGGTCGATGGGCACACCACATGCCTTTGCATTTTGGAACAGCTGCACATGCATTGTGATTCATGCACCCTGATCGATCTCCCAGGCTCATGCTCAAGCCACTTTTATTGAATAACCATTTCAATTCGTTTCAAAACTATTTTTTAAAAAATAATTGAATTTCTATCATTTTTTTATATTTTTAAATTATTTTAATATAATAAATAAATTCTAATATTTTTTTTGAATAACATTCATTTTCAAAACAATCTCTAACTATTCTTTCGAATTTTACTAGCACCATTCTTGATTCTCCTCTAGCCACCGCCACAACATTTTCCATCTCTCCACCGTGAGAGCCAGCCTCCCTCCATCATTTTCAACTTCTTCTCCAAATCAGCAATAGAAGCATTCATTTTTGTTATCAACGCCAACTTTTTCTCCATCAACAGCTCCGCCATGAGCTGCAAGCAGGACCACCAACTGGCGACCTCCTCATCCAGCCCAAGTAAGCTTGGTTGCTACTCTTTTCTGCCCCTGTCTTCTGCATTGCATCTCTTATTCTTATATTTTTCATGCAAATATTTTCTAAAAAAGATTAAAATTCAAAACAAAGAAAATATTTCAATGGAATCAAAAGTAAGGAAATGTCACTTCACTTGGTATGCCTTCCTCAAAAATGTAACTAAACCCACTGACGAAGCAGCAATGGTATTCATAACACGAGAAAAAAAAATCCTGCAAAAATATAAAGTGAGGTGTAGACCAAAAGGTAATCGCTCCTGTTAATATTCAAATAATTAATTCAACTAGAAGCATTCTCAATCACAAGCCTTCTCCCAATCATCCACCACCTCAGATGAATGTTCTTCTCTTGAAACTCCTCCAGATTGCATTGCAGGCTGCCTTGATGTATCGGAAGTGCTTCCACTTGATTCCAAACCTGAACCGGAAATGATTCCTGCAACTTGTTTATCGGGATCCTCGATCTTAACAGATGCAGCTGATGAACTGTTAGCATTCTCAGAGTCTAGGACACTCCATCGGTTCATTGACGCCATGGCTGGAGCTTCTTTCCCTTTCCATGCAGAAGCCTGAAAATCTGCAGAACCACCACCATCAGACCACTCTTCGCCACCCCATGAATCTTTCCTACAA
Organism: Salix purpurea; assembly: GCA_027405865.1. Classification (NCBI taxonomy): domain Eukaryota; kingdom Viridiplantae; phylum Streptophyta; class Magnoliopsida; order Malpighiales; family Salicaceae; genus Salix; species Salix purpurea. The sequence goes on along the minus strand of JAOWLH010000014.1, from coordinate 7,425,349 downwards.
CCACTCTCCTGCACTACAGCTTTCTTCCACGAAGTTCCCTTCAAAGCTGCACCTGCTCCTTCCATAGCAGTACCTGCCACTGCGCAGGCATTATAAGCTGGTGATGCCAGAGATGCACCAGTATTTTGAGGAACCACGGAGGCTCCGTGATATAATGATCCATGATCCAGCCTCCTCATTGCAGTGGCTGCTCGAGCAGGATCATTGAATACAGCCAGTGCATTCTTATCATTAAACCGAACAAGTTCACATTCCCCACCAAACCTGAGGACCAGTGAGCTTATATCTGCCTCCCTCGGCAAATCTAGAAAAGATACAACAAGCCTGGGATCCAAGTCTACAAGAACATCAAAAACTGGTGGATGGGAGATTGAAGTTGTCGCACCCTTAATCCCAATCACACGAGGTGGAGGTTTGGATTTGGGTGTAGGATGAACTACAATAAAACGCTTTGGTTCCCAACCAGCAGAATAAATCGCAAGCCTCCACCTCTCAGCAATCAGTCTAACTGCATCCCTTTTATCCTTCAGCATAGGGCAGAAAACATGAATCTTTAGACCACTTGTGGTTCCTCTGCTCTTGCCAAGAACCAAATATTTGCACCTCTCCTCCACAGCAAGAACCCACTTTGGATCACGTCTGTACAGATCACCAATCAACTCTGTCACTGCAGAATTCTCACCAAAATGAAGGGCTTCCAGATTAGGAGGGGCGATATCAAAAGCATTGGCAAGAACCCTTTTCCTCTCCAACTTGGCACATTCATCAACACACATAAGCTTTCTTTGGCCAAGAGGAATCTTCTTTCCATTTGATTCCACTGGTTGAAGAGATGCTGGCAACTTGTGGAGAATGGAAGCTTCTAAAACATTGTCATTGTAACCACCATCACTCCCCCCAGCATCACATGGAACAGACGCTGTCATCCTGCCACAAGAGCAGCTAATTGTGACAAGGAACTCACATCTGACATCGGGACAAGGAGTACGAGGATGACAACGAGCAGTGCAAGTATGCTTGCAATCTCTCTTAGGGGCACCACATGTCTGCCCACAAGAAGCTCTCGTGCCATTTTCATTTCCAAATGAAGTATCACAAGGCAGTGAATGACAAGTTCTTCCACATGCATGTAGACCACATTGCCTGGTCTTACCACAGAGTTTGTTGCATCTTATATTGCTTGATCCACAGGGGATGTTCCCGAGAATCACATGCCCACCAACACACTCCTTATCTACAGGCACCAAACAAGACGGGCAGTCTCCGAAGTGACAGCCATGAGAAGCTGGATGGCCACAGGGTTGAGGGACTGAGCATGGGAGCTGACATGAAGGGGGAGGTGTACCGCAAGGCAATGGAGGAGGGACGGAAGTTCTCCTACACGCACATGTCAGATCAGTGAAAATAGTTTCAAGACAAGGAGAACAATGGCCACTGTGACAAAGATCATCACAAGAATGTTGTCCACACCTTAGCTTCTTCCCACAGGCCATTTGACAAAAGTGTGGATCCCAATCACCAGATAATTGACTGTTAGAGTTGGAAAGAGGGCAACATCGCTGGCTACACCTGTGCCTTCCACAGTTCTTCTTTCGACCACAAGGCTTCTCACACATGAATTTTTCATTCTCTGAAGTAGTTTTGTAACACTCCACAGTTTGAGAGGTTGATCCACACTGGCATTTTTGGGTGACAAAAACCAAACAAAGTGCGCAATCCCCGGAATGGCACACCCCTTTACATCGATGCATCCCGCAGGGAAGGGATTTGCCACATATTTGTGTACATGTTGGAATTGGATCCAAACAACTCTTTCTTTCCTTCTGCAAACTTGTTTTTCCACAATGGCAGGACCCGACCCTGGCAGGCATTAACTCACAATCCCCACAAGGACCTGGATGACAAGTTTCATCACACATATGGTTTCCACAATCCAGCATCTTTCCACAAGTAGCGTTGCAAGAAAAAACACCATCTTCAGCTTTGACTTCTCCCTTCACTGCCAGGTCACCACACAGAACAACCTCCATCTTTTTCTTGCAAAAACATGAAGCACTGACCGAAACCCGACAAGAATCGCAGGGACCAACATGGCAAATCTGCTCACATCGATGGCGCCAACATTCAAGAAGCTTATCACATGATTGTCCACAAGTAAGAACAGACATCCGATCGGCACATCTTGTTGTGATTATTTTCTTCCCACAAGGACACATACGTGGTGGAGCAAAGGCCTTGCAAGAAGGACATGGCCCAGGGTGACACTGCAATACACAATTATGAGGGCAAAGATCCTCCTTACTCCGATCAGCACCAGGAGCCTCTTTCTCAAGCGGCTTTCCACATGGTTCCCCACACGAATGAGGAGTCAAATACAAATCCGAAGGTGGATCCCTTCTCTTCCCACAAAAGCAAATGTACTGAATATCCATCAACGCCGTAAGCTGTACAGACTGACACCCCGGACACCGCCAGTTAAAACCTTGATTCTTCTCCGTAGCCAAATCAACAGAAGTCGGGGCACGAGCCCATTTCTTAATACATTTCAAATGAAAAATCGAGAAACAGCTCGAACATGACCAAATAGGCACAGACCTCCGAACCATATCATAACAAATCATACACTCAACTGTACTCTTCACAAGCTTCCCCTGAATATCTTGTGCAAGCTGCGGCAAATTCGGGTCACTCGATTCCCGAGTCTTCTCACTCTTCTCTATCCCCTTCCTAGGCTGACCCACATGACCTCTAGGTTGTGTTGTTCCAGGCCACCCATGAGCAGCGCCATCCCCACCATTTACATTGTATCTAGAGTTGGAACTCGAAGGCGGGTTGGTGTTTGCATCAACCGCAGGATTAGAATTACCTCCTCTCGGAACCCACTTCTGGGTGGGGAATCTAGACGACCTGTTGTTTTTGTTGTTGTTGTTGTCTCTTCGATCATTTCGGGGTTGAAAGCTCATATTCTCGCACAACAACAGCAACAGCACTCCTCTACTACTACTTCAACCACTACCATTGTCTCCACCACCAAGAAATAAATAAAAATAATCAAAAGTTAATGAATTGATCTTAATATATTTATATTTAATTACAGATGATGAATAGGGATACGTACCAGACGATGAAGAAAGATTGTTGAAAGGAAATAAAGGATGCGTTTTTTTTTGTTGCTGGTTACTACTGAGGCATCATCAATCAAGGCATTATGGGCCCATATAGTACAGAGTAATTGAGAGAGAGAGAGAGCTGAACCATCCTTCTAATGAACGTTCTGAGCATTGGAACTATCTCACTCGCTGGCCCAATATTACTAAATCATGGGCCAAATATTTTTACGAGGTTCTCCTCTGAGCATAATTATTGCTCGTTGTCTTGAGAAAGCTGCTCTTTCCTTCCTGCAAGATCCACACACATACATCATCAAGGAAAAAACATAGAATTCACTTTCTTATTGTCTTCTCATTACAACCAAAATCAATCAAGGTATGTTTTGTATATATAATAATTAGAACAAATCAAGAAAAGAAATGAGTTCTCTCGCCACTTTTCTCCATTCTATTTTCCATCTTTTGTTCTTGTTTATTTGGTGTCTCTAAAAGATAAACAATACCCGGAATCAAAATTACCTAAAGATTTGTTCTTTTGAAGCCTTGCTTATAAAAGGCTTGAATCTTTTCCATGTAGGTATTGCTTAATTCTATTCTTTTTTTGCTTCTGTCTTTCCTCCAAACCAACAGGGGATAGCAGCTATTCGTGTATTGCATTGCATGATAGTTTTATACAAGTAATCATCAAATCGTGTATCTGGCTGATTGTTGAAAAGTCTATGCAATCTGGGATTTGATACAATGGATACAATGGCATCAAATGTTTTGCAATTAGTGAATAGTACTTTGGAGAGGGTGACATCCGCCTTGGATTTTCCATCTGCAAGAGCTGTTGTTTTTGGTTTTCAAATTGGAGGTAGATTTTGATCTCTTTTAAAACTGTTGATTGGTGATAGTTTGATCGTGTATCTCTGTGCTTAGTAATTTTTAATTAACTTTTTAGGTTGCCTTTTTTTTGTTGAAGGTCATCTCTTTGTGGAGGTGCTTCTTTTAGTGGTCATTCTTTTTCTACTTTCCCAGAAAAGTTATAAACATCCTAAGCGACTGTTAACAAAAAAGGTTGGTGTGACTTGACACTTTTTTGTTCTTTTTTCCTTTTTGTCTCATTTTATACATTTGTTGAAAGAAATTGCCTTCTTGCATTATTTGTTTTGCGTTGTTTAGAAGTTGTTACAGAAACAAAATCAATTAGTTGACTTACCTTAGATAGACCGGCATAGAGTGTATATATACATGTGTTTATATGATGAAAAGAAATAATAGAATATACAAATTCTCTCTCTAAAATTACATGGTATCAGAGCAACGGTCGGCTCAAAGAAATTTCTGGGTTTTGGGTTTTGTTCTTAGAGATTAGGAACAGTAACCTGGTATTTTTTTTTTATCTGGATTGCGTCACCTCCGACCCAGGGAGGAGCGCACTCGTGATTCCGGCCAGTACACACAGTTCGGTGGCCAGACGAACTACACATAAGTCTCACGCGTCAATCAAAGCTTCGGGATTCTTCTGATCTGGAGTCAGACGCGCTACCATTGCGCCACAGATCCACGTGTTTCTTCACCGATCGGCCTTCCCCAAGTCTCCCATCTCTTTTCGGCCATTCTCAAGTGGCACTCCAAAGTCTCGATCAACCGTAGAACGTTGGGTTCGCTGAGAAGAAAGAGCGCTGGGTTTGCTGAGGGCCTGAACGAACGCTAGGTTGCTGAGAAGAAAGAACAGCGTGCCAGTTGAGGGACTGAGAGGTGGAGCTTGAGAAAAGAAAAAAAACGTTGATCACCGTGACAGTTGGTTTCAGAAATCAAAACCAAATTGGCAGGTTCTATCCTTTGACTTGTTCTGTGATTTGTGTTACTGCAAATTCAATTTTTTTTTGGGATCAGTGGTATCTGGTTTGCTGCCGAGATAAAATATTGTTGCTGGAATTATTTTGCTGAGATTGAATAGCAGTTGTTAAAATGACTGCTAACAGAGCTTCTATAACTGAAATAGTGCCAGCAATGTCCAAAATAACCGATCATAAACTAAACGGCACTAATTATTTGGAATGGAGCAAGACAATTAGAGTTTATTTGCGTAGTGTGGAAAAAGATGACCACCTATGTAAGGAACCCCCTGATGATGAAACTGAGAAAAAACCTTGGATGAGGGATGATGCGCGTTTATTCCTACAAATTAGGAATTCTATTGACAGTGAAATTGTTGGGTTGCTTAACCATTGTGAGTTTGTTAAAGAATTAATGGATTATCTGGAGTTTTTATATTCTGGTAAAGGTAATATGTCCCGGATGTATGATGTGTGCAAAGCCTTTTATCGGGCTGAAAAGGAGGCAAAATCTCTAACCACTTATTTTATGGATTTTAAGAAAACTTATGAGGAGTTGAATGTACTCTTACCTTTCAGTACTGATATTAAGGTGCAACAGAATCAGAGAGAGAAAATGGCAGTAATGAGTTTTTTAGCTGGTCTTCCATCAGAACTTGAGGCTGTTAAATCACAAATTCTTTCCAGTCCTGAGATTGGGTCACTTCAAGAAGTTTTTAGTAGAATTTTGCGTACTGAAGGTACACTTTCTATCCAACATAATGTTCTTCTTGCCAAAGGAAGAAGCCATGACACTGGGAGGAAATTAAACATCAGGGGAGGAAGCAGGACTGATAGCTATACCAATGATTCAAACAACATTGTTTGCTACTATTGTCATGAGTCGGGCCATACCAAGAAATTCTGCAAGAAATTACAAAATCGTAATCAAAGAAATCAGTTTGCTAATGTCATTACCACCTCTAGTACCTCATCAAGGTCATCTGATAAGACGATCATGGTCTCAGCTGATGACTTTGCAAAATTTTCTCTGTATCAAGATTCATTAAAGACTCATACTCCAGATATTGCTCCTACTGAGACAGGTAAAACATGCCTTATCTCCTCTTCAAACGAATGGGTAATTGATTCAGGTGCAACTGATCATATGACAGGTAACCTTGAAACATTCTCTAATTTTGAATCACATTTAGCCCCTTCTTTTGTTACTATTGCTGATGGGTCAACCTCAAAAATTGTGGGTTTTGGGACTGTAAAACCAACATCTTATATCACTTTGTCATCTGTTTTAGGTTTACCTAAGCTTGCTTTTAACTTGATATCTGTTAGCAAACTTACCAAAGACCTTAATTGTTGTATCTTATTCTTCTCCGACTATTGCATATTTCAGGATCTTATGACGAAGAAGATTATTGGTAAAGGACATGTATCTGATGGTCTTTACATTCTTGATGCATGGGTACCTCGGTCATTTGCTTGTTCTAGCATCCTCTCCTCAGTTGAAGCTCATTGTCGTTTGGGACATCCTTCTTTACGTGTATTAAAGAAGTTATGTCCTCAATTTCATAATTTACCTTCGTTTAATTGTGAGTCATGTCATTTTGCAAAGCATCATCGTAGTTTGTTAAGACCAAGAATTAACAAAAGAACTGAATCTATTTTTGAGTTAGTACATTCTGATGTTTGGGGACCTTGTCCTGTTACCTCAAAAGCTGGATTTCGATATTTTGTTACATTTGTGGATGATTTTTCTCGGATGACTTGGATTTATTTTATGAAAAATCGTTCTGAAGTTTTTTCTCATTTTTGTGCATTTTATGCTGAGATTAAAACACAGTTTAATGTTTCTGTCCGAATATTGCGAAGTGACAATGGCACAGAATATATGTCTAACTCATTTCAGACTTATCTGACTCAACATGGGATTCTTCATCAATCCTCTTGTGTGGATACCCCCTCTCAAAATGGTGTTGCTGAAAGAAAGAACAGACATTTACTAGAAACAGCTAGGGCACTCTTGTTCCAGATGAAGGTTCCTAAACAATTTTGGGCTGATGCAATTTCTACTGCTTGCTTTCTAATTAATCACATGCCATCTACGGTACTCAATGATCAAATTCCATATAGTATATTGTTTCCAAAGAAATCTCTATTTTCAGTTGAACCACATATTTTTGGAAGCACTTGCTATGTTCGAGATGTAAGGCCATCTGTGACTAAGCTAGATCCTAAGGCCCTGAAGTGTGCATTCTTAGGGTATTCTCGTCTTCAAAAAGGTTATCGATGCTTTTCTCCTGATCTCAACAAGTATGTGGTCTCGATTGATGTGGTATTTTTAGAAGAGTCTTTTTTTCAATCTTCAACCCCAAATTCTGATAATGAGGGGGAGGATGAAAATTGGCTCATATATCAAGTCACTATCCCAAATACTCTCACTGATTCTTCTAGGCCACCACACGATGGTGTGGACGTACCGCCTACTCTAGCTCGGCCACCTATTGTTCAGGTATACTCTGGGCGTCAGGAGACAACAGATACATGTCCGACATCGACTCCTTTGTTATCTGATCCTCCCTGTGACCTTGACCTTCCCATTGGTCTCCGTAAAGGTAAACGTCAATGCAAGTCCATTTACTCCATTGCTAATTTTGTTTCTTATGATCACTTGTCTCCTTCCTCGAGTGCCTTTGTTGCCTCTTTAGATTCCATCTCTATTCCCAAAACTGTCAAGGAAGCCATAAATCACCCTGGCTGGCATACTGCAATGCTCGAGGAGATCCAAGCTCTGGAGGTCAATCACACATGGAATCTAGTGGATTTACCAAAAGGAAAGAAAGCTGTAGGTTGTAAATGGGTCTTTGCAATCAAAGTCAATCCTGATGGATCCGTGGCACGACTAAAAGCCAGACTTGTAGCTAAAGGCTATGCTCAAACTTATGGGGTAGACTATTCTGATACTTTCTCCCCGGTAGCCAAACTTGCTTCCGTCCGCCTGATTATATCAATGGCTGCTTCTCAACACTGGTTCCTGCATCAGCTAGATATCAAAAATGCATTTCTCCATGGAGATCTCCATGAAGAAGTGTATATGGAGCAACCACCAGGGTTTGTTGCTCAGGGGGAGTATGGAAAAGTGTGTCATCTCAGAAAATCTCTTTATGGATTGAAACAGAGTCCCCGAGCTTGGTTTGGCAAGTTCAGTGAGGTGATTCAAGAATTTGGGATGAACAAAAGCAAAGTTGATCATTCAGTCTTCTATAGACAATCAGAAAAAGGTATTATTCTTCTTGTTGTTTATGTTGATGATATTGTCATTACAGGAAATGATTGTGCAGGAATTTCTTCTTTAAAATTGTTTATGCATTCCAAGTTTCACACAAAGGACTTGGGGGAGCTAAAATATTTCTTGGGAGTAGAAGTATCAAGAAGCAAAAAGGGAATCTTCTTGTCACAAAGGAAATATGTCCTTGACTTGCTCACAGAAACTGGAAAGATGGAAGCCAAGCCATGCAGCACACCGATGATCCCCAATGAACATTTAACAAAAGACGATGGTGATCCTTTTGATAATCCAGAAAGATACAGAAGATTGGTTGGGAAATTAAATTATCTTACAGTGACTCGTCCAGATATTGCCTACGCAGTTAGTATTGTCAGTCAGTTCATGTCTACACCTACAGTAAAGCATTGGGCAGCCCTGGAGCATATTTTGTGTTATTTAAAAAAAGCTCCTGGTCTGGGCATATTATACAGTAATCATGGACATGATCAGATTGAGTGTTTTACAGATGCGGATTGGGCAGGATCTAAGACTGATAGACGATCCACCACGGGTTTTTGTGTCTTTGTCGGCGGGAATCTTATATCTTGGAAGAGCAAGAAACAGAATGTGGTCTCTCGATCTAGTGCAGAGTCGGAATATAGAGCCATGGCGCAAGCCACGTGTGAAATTATGTGGGTATATCACCTTTTAACTGAGATTGAGATAAAAACTCCCATGCCAGCAAAACTTTGGTGCGACAACCAGGCAGCTATTCATATTGCCTCAAATCCAGTGTATCATGAGAGAACTAAACATATTGAAGTAGATTGTCACTTTATTCGTGAAAAGATTCAAGAAAACTTTATTTCTACAAGCTATGTGAAGACGGGAGAACAACTGGGAGATATTTTCACAAAGGCATTAAATGGGATTCGGATTGAATATCTTTGTAACAAGCTGGGCATGATTAACATTTATGCTCCAGCTTGAGGGGGAGTGTTACAGAAACAAAATCAATTAGTTGACTTACCTTAGATAGACCGGCATAGAGTGTATATATACATGTGTTTATATGATGAAAAGAAATAATAGAATATACAAATTCTCTCTCTAAAATTACAGAAGTTTTCTAACTTGTCAGGATGATAAATCATACAAATACTTAAAGATAGATGAATACATGTGGAATGTTTGTTATGATGTCTTCTGACCTAGGGCATTGAGCATTGAGAGCTAGCTATATATTTAGTTGTTTTTCCTCATCTTTTGCAGCCACATGAAAATGCATGAGGATGGAATTTAAAAGAATTCTGGAAATCAAGTCTCAAAGTTTTTGCCCGAGTCCTAAAGAAAAGGGTTCCATCATACTTTTTTAATGCTGAAGACTTTTTGTCTCTGCTGTCACACAGAGTATTAGTTTGGTATTAGATTTCAATTCACCAATATACCTGTCCACGGTATCCTTGAGCAGTGCTTGATATCCCACTGGAATTTATTTTAGTTTTCCTTAAGACTGATTCTTAGATTTATTGGTACATCATGATATGAACATATAATCTCAAATACCAGCAACATCAATTAATTACCACTTAAACACATCAACATATAATCATAAACAGAACCAAATACGAACTATTAAAAACCATTAGCAATTAAATTTCCACAGAGCTCCAGTAACCATGAATTACCCATGGTAAATTTCAACACTATCCCGTGCTTTGTGCCCAGAAACAGAAACTCAAGGTCCAATTTAATATACGATTCAATTCAATTAGAAAAGGAAGCATAGATGATCTATAAGAGATAACAAGAAATAAAACAGAGGTTCATTTTACTAACCTTTTGTAAGCTGCAACCGTGTCGAATGGGGGCGATGATAAAGAGGAACCTTGCCGAGAGGCGAGAGGGAGATTTTAGTTGCAGAGGGAGGTGAGAGGCTGCTGTTGCTAAAGTGTTAGGTGCAGTCTTGCAGTGGGAGGGGAGAGGCGAGAGGGAGGGAGATTGTTTTTGCAGAGGAGGCGAGCGAGAGGCTGCTAAAATTCTAGGGATTCTTAAGTTTTTGATATCTGAAAACCGGTTCGGGTTAATCGGTTCTGTCCGTACAAAACCGATACCGAGCCGAACCGGATTGTTTCCAGAATTTTATACTAGGTTTAATCGGTTCGGTTTTATCAGGGTTTTTTTTTGTCGGTTTAATGGGTTATTCGGTTTTTTTCTCACCCCTAGTTACATGGTATTTCCTTTCAGATTAAACTTGTGATTTTCACTGGTTTAGCATGTTTGAGAACTCATTCGTAAGCGTGAAGCTGTTCCAGCATAACATTACCAAAACTCATTCTGTAGGAAACAGGTGAGCTATGTGATGAATGGGTTCCAGAATTAATCCCTTATCCCTCCAATCACAGAGGAGATGCGACATGAACCACCAACATTGGAAAGGTGAACATGCTTATCATCTCAGCACTTTGTTTGGCTCTTGTAAAAAATATCCCTGTGCTTGCATGTATAGACCTACCCTCCTGTTGTTTTATGGAAAAGCCATTAATTGCAGCTATTGAATTGATGATCTCTAGCATCCCCTCAAAGAAGTTGCTATTTTGATACTGCAACTACGACTTTGCTTAGAACACATATCTGAATGATTCTTCTGAAGTAATCACAATTCACGAGCTACTTTTTATTTCAGTGCTGCAGGGCCACATGCCATAATCAATGGAAAAGATGTTGTAAGCTTTGCTTCAGCTAATTATCTTGGTTTAACAGGGCATGAGAAGCTACTTGTGAGAAAATCTGTTCTGCTTAATTTTATACTTCCATTTATGATAATGATTTTCCTTACATTAGAAAATGAATAATCAAGTATTTTTTTAAAAAAAAAAACAAATTCCTCAGGAGTCAAGTACCTCGGCCTTGGAAAAATATGGTGTTGGTTCCTGCGGTCCTCGTGGGTTTTATGGAACAATTGGCGAGACTCAATTTCAACTGTAATTTAAATGAAGCAAGTTGAAGATTTGTTTCAAGTTTTTTACCTTAAATTCTTACCTTTTGACTTCTCTTTTTCTTAGATGTTCACCTTGATTGTGAGGCCAGAATAGCCAAGTTCTTGGGAACTTCGGATTCAATTCTCTATTCATACGGACTTTCCACTATGTTCAGCACAATTCCATGTTTTTGCAAAAAGGGAGACATAATTGTTGTGCGAGTATGGTAATCCTAAGATTTGTTTTACCTATGTGGCTAAATGATAGAAATCAGGTAAAAGTGTTTTTTGGACTACATAAATCTTTCATTTTTTATTTTATTTTTTTCATTCAATATGTTTAGTCCCTTCTCTTGAAAATCTAGTGATGATAGTTTGTTTATCATTTTTAAATGATTACAACACACCATTGACTATTGCTTGGAGTTCCATATAAATCTAAGATGCTAAGCCTAAATTATGCTCGCCAATGGTACCTATATGATAATAGACGACCTAATAAGATTTCCCAGTCTTCTCATCCTTGATCGTGTATTTTTCACTGATTTGTAATATGCATATCTGGTCACACTAGTTGTTTGTGGCATACTCATCCAGGTATTTTACAATTTTTGGTTCATTTGTGAAACCTTTTATTTTAAAATTTTTCTGGGAAGTATATAATATCACTTTATAAAACTGCTACTTATTGTCATTGTTATCATTTTCCCTTAGGGATGAGGGAGTCCATTGGGGAATACAGAATGGCCTTTATCTTTCCAGAAGCACCATTGTCTATTTCAAGCACAATGACATGGAATCTCTATGAAATACTTTGGAGAAAATCACTGCTGGGAACAAGCGAGCCAAGGAATTGCGACGCTACAGCATAGTTCAAGCTGTATACCAAGTATGAGTTATCTCTTTTCTCCTTTGCATGCATATTAAATAGATATATATTTGATAAGCTAGAATAAAGAAAAACTTTTAAATGCTTCACCAAAAGGGTATTGGTTGTGATCAGAACAAGAAAACCAAATCATGATATTGGATTACTTGTTCTTGCCCATCAGCTTTAACCATTGTGTTTTTTAGGTTAATTGTTATCACATATGGCATATGGAACTATTCCTTCTACGGCGGTAGCTCTTAAGTTGATATGCAATTTTTTCTGAAGTTAAAATATAGGGCATAGTAAGCCCCCCCCCCCCCCCCCCCCCCCTCTCTTATTTGCATATGCTTTAAATTTTATTTCCTTAGGAGTTTTACTTTGAAACTGACAAAGGTAGTGTCATAACTCAATTTTGGGTTATTCCCCCAAATCTATCCAAAATATAAAAAAAAATAGCAATTATTTTGTTTAAGATATTAGGGTGTAAAATTACATTGTAAAGTACCACTATCAGATAGTTAAAAAAAAGTTTTTCAAAATGCAGTGCAAAATTCTTTTTGGTTAGGCTTCCAATCCCCGTAAGTTAGAGACTCTCACGCAGACAGATCTACCTCGAGCCTTAGGATAAATCAACGAATAAAAAATTTGACTTAAAAAAAAACAATCAAACAACAATGCAGCTTAACTTAGGTAGAGTGCACTAGGAGTGACGCATTTTTCCCTTGTATAACAAGTCCCTTTATCCAGACTCTCGTAGACCAATAGGTTTTCTAGTGACCTTAATACTAGGTGGCTACTCCTAAGATTTATAATCATAATTTTACGGCTATATAACCTTCTTTTTTTTCACCTTCTTTTTTTTCACCGCACTCCGTTCTACCCTCCGAAGATGGCGGAGCGTGAAAAGCAGGAAAAAAACTGTTGCGACAGGTAGTATAGACCATAGAGGCCCCTAGTCTTGTGGGAAAATCTAGTGTTTTCCTCGCTCTTCAGTGGACTTGATTGCTGATGCATGTAGTTTCTGAAAAATGATTAACATTTGAGTGTGTTGATTCAGTAACTGCATCTATTTGCTCTAACACTTAGTTATTTTATCCCATAAATCTAATGAATATTGAACTTGCTTGACTGGGATATTTATTGTTTTGTTCTGAAATCTGTAGAATTCTGGACAAATAGCCCCTTTAAACGAGATCATCAGATTGAAGAAGAAATATCTCTTCCGTGTTTTGTTGGATGAAAGCAACTCATTTGATGCTCTTGGCAGGTCTGGAAGAGGTCTTACTGAATCCCATGGGGTGCCGGTATGTTTTAAAGATTCATTTATTTCTTGTTACTGGCTCAAACTCTCTGATTTATGATGGTATGGGTTGCAGATTTAGAAGGTAGATATTGTTACTGCAGCTATGGGCCATGCATTGGCCACTGGAGGATTCTGCACTGGTAGTTCCAGAGTCATTGATCATCATGCCTAATAACTTCATTTTATTGAAATTTGGATGAGTAGTCAGGTCCTTCATCATCATTGTATTAGCATATGGTAGTGTAGTTGTGGTAATTATAATTATTATGTTTTCCAATTCTATAATGCTAATGCTTATTATTCACTTAACTTTGGCAGCGGCTTAGCAGTTCTGGATATGTGTTTTCTGCTTCTTTGCCACCATATCTTGCATGTGCTGCAATTACTGTTATCGATGTTCTGGAGGATAATCCTGCTTTAATAACAAAGTTGAAAGAAAACATTTCTGTATTGTGGAAAGGTTGATTCTAATTGCGTTACTCAGTTGTCATTTTTATGTTCTTCTTTTTTAACTTTCTCTCCCTTATCTACAAAGTGAAACTCATGATCCATTTGCAATGATGTGTTACTATTCTAGTAATTTCAACAACACCTTGATCTTCCTTTGTATTTACTTTCTAGTAATCTTTTGTGTTCTCGGAATATTTTCTTCATGAATGTATTTATTTTCTTCATGATACATGTAGTACTTATGTAACACACATCAGTTAGTCAACAGCAGAAACTAAGGCAAGCTATCATATCATCATTTCATCATAATACTTCCCTGAGAACATTTGAACTGTATGAATTGTCATAGGAATATGATTAGTTGGACCTCTTTTGGTCATGATTAAGATGAACTGAAGTTTGAGAAAAAACAATCATAAATTTTGGTCCTGTTTGTTTATTATATAATCTCTTGCTTTTCCTATGGTTGAGTGAGTTGGAGGTATTGTCCAGTATATATTGTACAATGGCAGCATATTTCTTTATGATGTCTATAAATCATTTTTCATATGAGTTTTATGCAAATAAAAGTTAGAAGCTCTTGCTTACAAACTATGCAGCATATAGGTAATCTCCTGGGAAAACCATCAGGTTTTTTCTAGAGATATTATCCACTTATGTTTTTTGGTTCAAGAATGCTAGGTTTTGTCTGGGGCTAGACGTCCTGTTGTTAGAATAACTTTTTAGGTAATGCTAGGGCTGCTAAACTTTTTTTGCTAAGTTGTGCTTCCTCAATGAGTAGCATCTATCACAAGAAAATAATTTCAAAACATGGAATGTAGATCTTATCATATTTAGTGGGATAATTATAATTATGAAATTGAGTAATTGATAAAAACACTTTTGCAATTAGTTAAGAGTTCTAGTAAAAAAACATTAATAAGTATCGCTAGCATTATCCTCACATATTTGCTGTACTTAATATCTTTTCATTTTAGCATAGTTTGCACAAATTTTCCTACTTCTAAATTTATTTGGTGATTGCAGGATTGTCCAACATACAGGGCCTCTCTATAGCCAGCAACCCAGAATCACCTATTGTTTTTCTCAAACTAGAAATGTCCACAGGTTCCGCAAAAGATGACCTAAAACTCCTTGAAGCTATTGCTGACAGGGTAAGGAATGAATTAGTTGTTTGGTTTATTACAATTACACTTTGGTTGTTCTGCCTGGCACTTACTCTTGTCTCTTCTCTGTTATGAATTTTCCAGGCATTGAAGGAAGATTCTGTGTTTGTAGCAACCTCAAAGAGATCATAAATCGACAAATGTCATTTGCCTGTGGGAATCAGATTGTTCGTATCGGCTGCCCATTCAGATTCTGATCTGCTCAAGGCATGTGAATCCTTGAAGAGGGTTTCAGCGGCAGTGCTGATGAATCAATAATCAAATCCTGCACATCAGATTGATCCCTTTTCTTACTGAACTGCATTAGATTTTTCTCGTCGCGGCAGCTCATCCATCATCCATCAAATACTCTTCAGGTTCGTAGTCGAGGAAGAATGTTAGTGTGAGAGGCCAGTGGATGTTGATAGTTTATGAAAATTCTTGGGATTATTTGATTTGCATTTTTGTCATGGTTTTAACAGATTTAATTTTGTTTGTAGTCATAGAATTGATCCCTTCACTGAGGTTGACAATAAGCAGTTTATTAGAACATTTATCAGATTGTATTGATTGGTCCAAGCAAGGTTTATAGAATGTCAATTTAATATTTTTATATAAAAAAATATTAGAACGATGATATTTTAGATAAACTCAAGTTAAATTAGGTTAACTTATTCGGCCAATAAACTATATCATGGCTCTCATTGAGTTTCATAACCTTGACTTGCTAACTACTAACCTAAGTCATTGCTTTCATTGAGAGTTGAATAACCTTGTCTTTTGGAATTTACCTTTTTATTTAATTAAATGATTATAAAATTATATATTTACATGAAAGTTATTATTTTAACATAAATATTTTTTATCATAAGCATTGTTTTTAAATAAAAACCGATCATCATTTTAAAAAAATAAAAATAATGTTTCAAGATTTTATATTTGATTGAAGAAAAAATTAATAAATATGATAAAATCATGTTAGAAATCTATCAAAAATAATAATTAAAGAGCATGATTTAATTTCATATAATATTGATTAGCTTTTTATTTTTTATAACCAAGTTTCTTCTAGATTGAAGCTAATAATGAGACTATCTTTAACAAAAAAAAAAAAAACATGGAAATAAGTCGGAAATTATCATAACAAAAGAGTAATCCATTTTAGTAAACACATGGCATGTTGTAATTAGGCAATGTTAATCCCAGCCATACTCGCTAGGCCATCAATCATGGTAATTTAGTGGGTGCGCTCATGACTCGGTTAATCCATCCAAAGCCCAACTTATTTTTTAAAAATAAAACTTAAAAAGGATATTATTTTATTTTTTATATAAAAAATATTAGAATAATAATATTTTAGATAAACTAGAGTTAAACTAGGTTAACTTGCCTAATAAATAACTTAAGTAAATGACTCACATTGAGTTTAATAACCTTGTTTTCTGAAATTTTTTATTTATTTAATAAAAAATTGTAAAAAAAAGATATTTGCATGAGAGATGACAAATAAAATGATTGAGGAGAAATATATTTTTACATCTAAAACTTGTTTTCTTATTAATACATATTTTTATTATTTTGAAAAAAGTATTTTTTTTTAAGCATATATTTTAAATACAGTCAATCATGAGCTAAAAAGCAAGTTTTTTTATAAAAACAAATATGTCTCAATATTTTATATTTGATTGAAGGAAAAAATAATAAATGTAATAATATCATGTTAAAAATCTATCATAAAAAAACTCTCGAGTTCGAGTCACGACATGCACCCCTTGAAAAAAACTAAGACAGCCGTGGTTTTACTAGCTCACTTGGACCCACAAATTATACTTTTCGAGGAATGAGGTTTCCTCGCATCCAAAAAATATATATAGAAAAACTCAAAAACACCTAAATGACTCTTCTTTCATTAAGAAGAACATATTAACATCAAATATGACTTTTTTATTTTGAATAATTTGGTCAATTAATTTCTTTCTCTATCCTTTATTGTTTTTCCTTAACTTTCTCTCTCTTATTTCTCAACCTCATGAACTCAAATATAAACAAAATAAATTTTGGACTACAATGTATAATTATCAAACTAAATGGACTAAAAAATAGATTGAAAAACCATGTGAAAGTATTTTTTTTTTTTCAAAAAGGAGTTAAATGAAGAGAGAGAGAAACTTGCATTTTCCCCTCTCTATCAATTTGGTCATTTTCAATTTTTCACAAACAATAAAATCGAGTTTTTTTAATGCAAAATCAAGTGTTAGTTTAATGTTGGGATTTTTTTTATACCTTGATAATTCCATAAAAAGAAAATGAAAATAAACTATCACGTTTTATTTTTAATTAACACAATATAAAATGAAGAAATTGAAAGGAAAATTAATTACAAGAGAAAAAAACTTGAAGGATAAAATAAAATCCACAATATTTTGTGAGGTTGTGAATGGTAAAATAATTTTTTAAAATATTTTGAAAATAAAATTTAAAGACAAAAATATAAACACGAGGTAAAAAAAACTATATTTTTATCTCACTTTCAATTTTAGGTCGTTTATTTTTTATAAATAATAAAACTGAATCCTTTTGTATTGTGTATCAACTCAATCTTTAAAAAAAATGACATTGCAATATTATGATAAAAGATATAACAAAATAAATCATGAAATTTTTTTAACATGAAATAAAATAAAAATTAAAAATGATATTAATATTCCCGGCGCTTTCACTCACTCATGTATAGTTAAAAAGACAAAAGCGGCTTTTGAAGACAAGATAGAGGCATTTTGTTTTTATGTAAAAACATAATGATGGGAGCTACATGTTATGCAAAACTATATATGTTTCTATGGAAACTACGAAAAGTATTATATATATATATATATATATATTAGTAATATAAAAAAAAAATTGATCATTCTTTGTTTATACAGTAATATCAAACAAAGGTTTAAGTGTCGGTTTAAAAATGTGGTTAAATTTATTTTTTAAAGTGTTTTTCATTCATAAATGTATCAAAATAATTTTTATTTTATTTTAAAAAAATTATTTTTTGTCATTAATACATGAAAATTATCTAAAAACACCAAAAAAATTAATTTAATATGAAAAATAAAAATAATTTACTTTTTATTTGCATAATTCATCAAGCGTCCACGCCATCTTCTCTTTTTTAGGACAAAACCCTAATTTTATTTTCATTTTTTATATCCGCAAGATTATTTTCTCCAAACAAGGACAATATCTGTAAAACATATAGCACAAAGTTTATATTTGATAGCTATTTTCGTTTATTTTTGTTAAGAATATATATATATATATATATATATATATATATATATATATAGACACACACACACACTAAGTTTCTTTCTCACATTTCTTCAATTCTTCAAGGGTGTGCTTTGTTAGGTTCCAAGTCAATTTTCATAAGTATCTTCATTATATTTGCTTTTTTTTAAAGATATCCTTGAATGGAAGACCTAAAACGAGGTGGGTAGGTCTTGTTTAATATTGTGCTTTTGGAATTTTTTGAATTTTTTTAAACTATTTAAAAAAGTGTATTTTTTTATTATTTAATGTGTTGATATAAAAATAATTAATCTTATCTTATATATAACTACAAGCTTTCTGGTTGGCTAAAATAAAAACTCAGGTGGGTAAATAATTTTGTTTTCAATATTTATTTATTTTTCATAATAACAACAACCACAACATTATTTTAAATATCTTTTGAAATAAACAAACAAAGTCAATAGGGAAGTCTTTTTTTATTTCTCTACAGGAATTCAAGGATAATTATTTAAAATTAAAAAATAATAAGTACGATTAAAAAATAATGATGGATACTAAGAGGTTTGGTATCACTAAGACAACCTCACGTTTCCACTCCTTACCTACCACCGTTCGTCATTGACTGACCTAACCACAACTTCAATTTTTTTATATTTTCTTTCTAAAATAATTTAGTTTTAATGAAACGTTTACTATTCGATCGAGGGAAAATGGTATTTTTTTCTCCCTATTTATTACTTGTACTTACAAAGCTCAAATAACCTAGTTAGTTCTATTATGATGACGTGACAACTACCTCTCCATTAATTAATTTCACGTTAATATTTATTTTATTTTATTTTTTCTTAAAATGCTTGTAGTTCATGAATGTTTTCACTTGAATACTTATATTAATTTTTTTTATTAAAATACTTGTACTTGTAAAAGTTTTCATCTATTAATTAGGAGTTCGTTTATGATATGGTAGTTATCTCTTTGTGAGTTGATTTAGATTCCAGAAATTGATAAAGATAAATGGTTTATAAAGATATAAAGATAACTATATATATATATATATATATATATATATATATATATATATATATATATATATTATATCTCTTTGTGCTACATGTATTTAATGCTCTTTTAGAGTAAATGATTGATCTATTATTATATAATTAGGCAATATCCTTTTATTATGTTTTTCTATAATATATCTTTGTAAAATATTCAATCATAATAAAAAGAATTGTCAAATAAAAACAAAAATAATAATAAAGACAATACCATCAATAAATTACAATAAGATTTATCGAAGACATATTACCTTATTACTCTTTTGATAATCTTTTATTGGTGACTACCAAGAGAATTACATTTGAAAATGAAAGAATGAGAGAAAAAATGATTATTAGTATTAGAGACAAAATTATCATTAAAGCATGCTTGTCACTAATATTGATTGATGAATCATATATTAATATCTAAATTATAACTTGATAGACAACTCTCACTCTCCTCCATTTTTCTTCTTCTTCTTCTTCTTCTTCTTCTTCCCTTTTATTTTACATCAAACAGCACACATAACCCTTATATTTTATCATAAATCAAGCTTTCATCATCACAAATTTAGCTATCTTAACACTTAGTCTGACAACATACTTGATTTGAATCAAAAAAATTTAGATTTGCCACATTAAGTAAGCAAAATTATTTTTTTTATTATTTTATCCATTTTTTAAATGTTTTTTTTGGCATTTTTATGTACTATATATCATTTTTTTGTGTTAACTTGTTTGATATCTTTTATTTTTCTATAGAGTTTTGTTATATGAAAGTATGATTTGTATATATTAGGGTTTGTTTAAGATTTTTACAAAAATATTTGTATGTCATTTGATGAAATTGAGTTTAATTGTTTAAGTGTTTTATAATAAAATAAATAGTAGCTTGTTTACTAGTTTAGTTCCATATTTTTTTTCAGTTTTATTATTAGATGGAATAATCGTTAAATTTATAGGAATTTAGAATTTTGGAGAAAAGTTATAATGAGTTAAGAGTACTATTAGAATAAATTAAATAAATTTGAGTTGAACTAATGATAATTAATTAGTTAAGTATCGATAATTTGTTTAGTTTATATTATTAATTAATACATGTTATTATAAATATTTTATATAGATTTTCAAATAAGTAATGGATGATCGTTCTTAGATGTATTGAGTTTTACCTTAAGGGTTGCAAAAGAGGAATTATTATAATGGGTTTAAGGGTTTTTATTAATTATGAACTATATAATCCAAAAAATATTAGTGGAGATGATATTAGATGTTCATGTAAGATGTGTAAAAATAAAAAATAAAGTGTTTTTATCTACAAAAAGAATTCATAAAAAAAATACTTTTGTTTGTTTGCATATAGAGAACCATGTGTTGCATATGAGACCATGATAGAAATGATGGTTCGGTCAACATCTAGTTATAAAAATATGCATGAAGTTGCAGATGATAATAGGAGTATGGTTATGGATGTAATAAAAATGAATCGTGATGATGCAAGTGGTTGTTCAATTATAGATGAAGAATCAAATGTGAATGTAACCAAGTTTTTTTTAACTGTTTGAACGATTATGACAAACCATTATATGATAGGCTCATAAATCACAGTAAATTATTGGTTGTTGCACAAGTTTCCACTCTCTAGTTAAATCATAAGCTGAATGATGTTGATTGTGATAAAATCATTGAATAGTTGAAAACCATTTTACCTTAAGGGATAATGCTTAAAGAGTTTAAATGTTCAAATTTTATTTTTGTGTTATCTTAATCATCAATTAATCTTTATCATATAGGTTGTGTGGTTTTTGGTATGGGATGTAAAAAAATCAAAGAAATACACAAGAGTTCTTATAGGCTGGGATGACATGATCACATGAAATGATTTTAGACCTTCACACCTCTTAGAGGTGATCTAGAAAGCTTAAATCCATATTGACATATTATATTAATTCTTACATCTAAAAATGTCCTTAAGCTATAAAGTAATATCAGTTTAGGTTTTTGAAAAATCACAAACTCTTATTTTTTTAAATTTCAACAATGGAGTAATTTTGGATTTTATTTATTTATTAAAATATTTTGAGCAATTTTGGATAATTATTTTTATTATAACTTTACATAACTTAGTGTATCTTTTCAATGAAAAATATAATTCTATTAGCTTAATAAAATAAATTTAAGGAAAAACATATTGAAAACCACTGCAAGAGATTTATAAAACTATGCAAAGATAAATAAAGTTATTTACAATGTTGAATATTGAAAACTTACTTTGAAATAATTGAATAAATTCTTGTGGATCTTATCCCAAGATTTGAATCCATGAAATCCACTACAAGGACTAAAAAAAACTCACTAACCACTATTATTAGTGTTTGTTTAGGAGTGTAGTCGTGATTGTTTTTTAAAATGTTTTTCGTTTAAAAATATATTAAATTTTTTTTTATTTTTTTAAATTATTTTTAATATCAGCACATCAAAATTATATAAAAACACAAAAAAAATAATTTAAAATATTTTTTTTTTTCAAAATCACATTCAAAAGCTCCACCAAACACCATATTATTATAATTTCCAACACCAAAACCATCGCTATAAATCCATATTCATCTCCAGTCCTACCTTTAAGCCATCCTAAACGGATCAAACTCTCTCTCGCTCTTCTTCATCTAGAGATTCATTGAGTCAGAACGTAAAAGGCTTTCGCCGTCGAGCTCTCTGTTTTTTTCCTTTTCTTGTTGCAAACATGTCTCTCTTAACTGATCTCATCAACTTGGACCTCTCTGATACCACTGACAAGATCATTGCAGAATACATATGGTATCGATCATTTCCGCTTTCACCCACGTTACAGTCTTTCTTGCTATTTTTCTTTCCATTTCTTCTTGCTGTCAATGGTGTTATACTGTTACTTCTAAGTTCTCTGTTTCCCCCTGTTTATGGTCTATTATTTTCCTTTTTCCTCCCTTTTTGGGATTGCTGAAGGTTTTTCAGTTGAGGGGTGTTCTTGTTATTGCTTCTTTTTTTCTTTTTCATATTTAATCCAAAGTTTTGCTCTCTCTCTTGCTACGATTTTCATTGATGGGTAACTTAGTTGTTCTGTAAATGGTGTTATCTCTCAGTCCTCTATTTATACCCTGTTTATGATTCCATCTCAGATCATCATTTTGCTCTTTTTTTTTTGGATTCTTTCAGTTCTATCATTGACGATCTATCTCGCTTCTTTTTCTCAATATTTTTCAAAGTCTTGATCTTGACTGGTCACTTGTGTTGCAGGATCGGTGGTTCTGGTATGGACCTTAGAAGCAAAGCCAGGGTAATCGATATTTTCTCTGTTCATGTTTCTGTTATGATCTTTTTAATTCTTTTTTCCTGAAAGTTTGTTGATTTACATGAAACAGACACTCGATGGAGTGGTGAGTGATCCTAAGAAGCTTCCGAAGTGGAACTACGACGGTTCAAGTACTGGCCAAGCTCCTGGAGAAGACAGTGAAGTCATCTTATAGTTCTCTCTCGCTCTCTGTCTCCCCTAATCGTGTGTGTGTTTTAATGGCACTTGTCTTTTTGGTGCATGGATTTACTTTTGTTTTTGTATCATGAAAATAGCCCGCAGGCAATATTCAAAGATCCATTTAGAAGGGGCAACAACATCCTAGTAAGTCCCTTTCACTTGTCGAATGAAATCTGTTTGATTCATTCATTGATGTTTTTTTTCAGAATTTAATTTTTGTTTATCTATTACAAATCTACAGGTGATGTGTGATGCTTACACCCCAGCTGGAGAGCCAATTCCAACTAACAAGAGACACAACGCAGCAAAAATCTTCAGCCATCCTGATGTTGTTGCTGAGGTGCCCTGGTACGTATTTTCTTAGAAATCTTCTTCAAATATTCTCAATTTTATTATAACTTGTGAATATTCTCTTTTTTCCCTCAAAAGATTTAGGGGATTCTATCATAATTCTTTTGAAATGCTTCAATATAAATATGCAGGTATGGTATAGAGCAAGAATACACCTTGTTGCAGAAGGATCTAAAATGGCCACTTGGGTGGCCTGTAGGTGGCTATCCTGGTCCTCAGGTTTTAATCTCTCTCTCTCACACTCTCTTCCTAGTATTTTTGAGCTCCCAATCTTTACTTAAAAACTTCAATTCCCATTTTTTTAGCAGCAAATTGAATTGTTTGTTTGTCAAAACAGGGCCCTTACTATTGCGGTGCTGGTGCTGATAAGGCTTTTGGCCGTGATATTGTTGACTCTCATTATAAGGCATGTCTTTATGCTGGGATCAACATTTCTGGCATCAATGGAGAAGTGATGCCTGGCCAGGTACTTGGCTTCTTCTTTTTTTTATTTTTTTTGTTTTTTGTTTTGGTGGGGGGTGGGGGTTCTGCAAGCTATCTAAAGGGTTTATTGCGCCATGATTTCTTGTTTGAAGACCTTGACGTTCTGTGACTTTGACAGTGGGAATTCCAAGTTGGCCCTGCTGTTGGCATCTCTGCTGGAGATGAGTTGTGGGTTGCACGATACATTCTTGAGGTGCTTTGAGTTTGCTATATAATCTTTCTTTTCGATAATTTAATCTTTCTTGTTCATGCTAAATAAATATGAGTTTTTCGAAACAAAGTATGTGAATTCTTATGCTTGCTGTGGTTTTTATGACAACAGAGGATCACTGAAATTGCTGGAGTGGTTGTTTCCTTCGACCCAAAACCTATTGCGGTTAGATTTTGATATCTGAAACTAATTCTTTTATGATGCAAAAATAGTGGATCAAACATCTTGTTTATGAAGCATTTGCACTGTTCTTAACTCTGTTGAGTGCCTTGTTTTGCCAGGGTGACTGGAATGGAGCTGGTGCTCACACAAACTACAGGTAACAATATATGATTTCTGCATGGAAACACGATTTTTCTTTTTTACGCATTTCAAATCGAGGATCAGATAAGAGATTGTGGTGTTTGTTTCAGCACCAAGTCCATGAGAAATGATGGAGGTTTTGAAGTTATCAAGAAGGCCATCGGAAAACTTCAACTGCGGCACAAGGAGCACATCGCCGCTTACGGAGAAGGCAATGAGCGCCGCCTGACTGGCCGCCATGAAACAGCTGACATCAACACCTTCACCTGGGTAAGAAATTTTCTCTTCGATGTGGGTTATTCGCAGCCATCATCTTTCAAAACTCAGAAATATCAGTTTCAGCTGTTAAAGTACAGCAGATCAGCTAGCTATTTTCATATTCATGGCGTCACCTTCGTTTTTCCAGGGTGTGGCGAATCGCGGCGCCTCAGTTAGAGTTGGCAGGGATACAGAGAAGGAAGGGAAAGGTTACTTCGAGGATAGAAGGCCCGCTTCCAACATGGATCCTTACATTGTGACCTCCATGATAGCAGAGACAACCATTCTCTGGAAACCATAAGCGATCACCACGCCTCTTGATCTTTGGTTGATTATTGTGATTGTGTGCTGTTGTTTTTCCTAGATATGTTGATAGAACTAGTGTTGGTGCAAGAATTGCCTCCTCATTTTCCCTGCAATTTAATGAAAATAACAATGGCGAGCATAGTGTTGGAGATGATGAGTGCAATGAAATAACAATTGATCTTCCGTTTCCTGAATTTAGTCTTGTTTTTGTCTTTGCAAATTACAAGGAATCAAGCCCTGCTGACTGATAAGAAAACATCTAACTTAAAAGTATAAACGATTAGTTTATGCTCTAAAATATGATTTATATTATTTTTTAACATGTTTTTAAGTGGAAAAATTTTGGACTTGAAACTTGCATATAGATTTACTTTATATTGTGCTTGATTTTTATCAAATAGAATGAGGGTGGTGAGATTTGATCTTGTGACCGATAGGTTAATAAGACTTTAATACGGTGTTAATTAATCATTTCATCTAAAAATTTAAACTATTAGGTGAGATTTTAAAAAAATATGATTTATATTATTCTCTAACATTATTTCTATTCTAACACTGTTTTGAAACTATTTTTTTTTTATGAACCGTTTTCTATTTTTCAAGTAAACATTATCATTAACTAAATATAATCAGCATATAATGTATGATTAAATGTGAACTAAGCAAGTTTGGAGTCCTGACGTGAGTGGTGAGGGCGCTCTCGTACCTTAAGAGAGGTCAGAGGTTCAACCCCTCCTCTTATATGGAGCCGGCCATTTGGGGAGCACTTTCACCCTTTCAGGGCCCACCCGGTGCGAACATGGATTAGTCTGGGCCAGTGCCTAGGACACCGCGTGGTTTATACCAAAAAAAATATGAACTGAACAAGTTTTTACCCTAGGGATAAAAAAGAGAAAATCCCATTCAATTTCTACGTAAATCATCTTCAAAATGTATAGAAGGGAGAGCTGTGAGATAGGTTCAGTGCCCCAGTTGTCGTTTGCTCATAAACGTGGAGACTGTTTTTTTGTCCATTACATCGTCAGCTATATCACAAGATAAGCTCTCATCTCAAGAAAATCCATCATGAACAAATGCAATCCTTTTGATCAGAAAAAAAAAAAAAAAAGTTTATGCATTCATGGTCTTGGCCATGACCTTAATTAATTGGAGTTAAGAGGAAAATATGTGATTTAGCAAATTAATACATTTTTATATAGATGGAGCTCTTTTCAAATTCGGCGGTTTTCTATTAACTAAGTGTCTGTTTTGGAATGTAGTTGCGGTTGCTTTTGAATATAATTTTTTTTTTAGAAATACATTAAAATGATATTTTTTTTATTTTTTAAAAATCATTTTTGACATCAACATATCAAAATAATTTAAAAACACCAAATTTTTTTTATTTAAAATGAAAAAAAAATTGAATTTTGACCAAACGCCGGTTTGACCGCAGTGCCAAACAAGCACTAAATCTACCTCCTTTTATATTTCAAACTTAACCAAAACTCTTTCTTTTGTACACTATGCATGATCTATAGAGTCCCGCCTCCTTTAGCGAGATTTAGTGACGGTTTGTGAGTGTGATTGAGATTAGTTTTTAAAATGATTTTTATTTTGAAATAAATTAAAATGATATTTTAAATAAAAAATTACTTTTGATATCAAAACAAGAAAATATTCTAAGAACACCAAAAAAGTTTATTTTAAAATAGAAAATAAAAATAAAAAAATTTAATTTTTTTTTCAAAAACGTTTTTGAAACGTGGTGTCGTATTAGTTTGTTATGTAAATTTAGTGGTTCATTATCCAATTTATATAATTAAGATTGACTTGAATTATCTAATTTTCAGGTTTTATGGATTTATGTATCAAACCGGATATATTGTTTTTTAAAAAATTATGTCATGTTTTTATCAGTAATTCTAGTTGTTTTTAGAGTCATTAAATTAATTAATTTATATTGTATCGGCTATTAAATGATGATTTAATTAGAAATTCGAGCTAGGTATAGAAACAAGTTAACAAATTCTAAGATCATACTATTTGATTGTATCTAATAAAATTTGCATGGTATATATAGTCTAGTGTTGGGATTCGAAGAGACAAAAAAAAAATAACAACAATATTCGTGCACAAAACTAGACAGTTTACAGTTGAAATTATGGAGTGTTAAAGAATCATTTCATCTAACAGATTAAGATTTTAGGTGAGGTTCCAGAATATGATTTGTATTATTCTCTAACACCCCTCTCAAGTGAAAGCTTTTTGGGCTTGAAACTTGCACATACCCACATTACTTTGTGCTTAATTTTTATCAAATAGAACGGGGGTGGTGAGATTCGAACTCGTGACTGTTGGGTCAATAAAGCTCTGATACCATGTTAAGAAACCATCTCACCTAAAAATTTAAACTTTTATATGAAACCCTAAAATATAATTTATATTATTCTATAACATGGAGAAAAAGAGAAAATGGTTGAATAAAGGAGTAGAAGTACCGTTTCAAAAAAATAGTTGAGGTTATTTTTTATTAAAGATATATTTTTTTAATTTTTTAAAGATTATTTTTTATACTAATATATTAAAATGATTTAAAATAATATAATTTAAAGCAAAAAAATAAAAATAAAAAATTTAAAAACGCATTACGAAACGGTCACTTGACATCAATATATGGGAGCACGTGCGAAGGCACGTGGAGACTAGCAGCTCTCCAAGCAAGAAATAAGGATATCTTTCTTCCTCTGCAACATTATTTTTTTATTATTTTGTTTTCTGTTCTCACCCACCGCCGATTGAAAGGTAGGTAAGGGACATCGATGCCGTACTGCTTCGGCCATCGCACCTTCCCAGCCACCTACCCACCCTCTACAAAAACACGTGTCTTCATTATACCTTCGAGAATTCTTATCTTATCTTCTTTTCTTAAGAAAAAAAACAAATCATCTTATTATTTTTTAAAATTTACTCTTGATATTATCTAATAAAAAAATCTAAGATGCTAAAAATTAATTTTAAAAAATAAAATGAAATGAAAATCATGGTTAGACTTGCAATGACAAATAATTTTTTAGAGCTTCGTTTTTATGATTGAAAAATATTTTTTTGAAAAAATCAGGAAAAAAAAATTGCTTTACATTTATTTACCTTATTATATTTTTAAATATGATTAGTAAATCTAATCAGTAGCTTTTTTTAAAAAATTGCTTTTATGTATGCACTTTTTAGAAATGTTATATATATATATATATATATATATATATATATATATATATATATATAGTAAATTTTATGTGTGCCTTCAAAATATTTTTCATTTCTTTTTCGTGGAACAATTAAGAATATTGAAATTCCAAATTCAAATAATCTAGTCTAAGGAATGCTTCTTTCTAAATATTTTGAATATTTATGAGGCAAACTTGTAAAGATAAACACAATGAATCCTATAAATACCTATGGACAAAAGCTACACATTTTTTTTCTTTGAAGAACAACACAGTCATTCCACTATGGAAAAAAAAGAGAGTATACAAACCTATTCGTCCCCAATTAATTTGGTAATAACCAATGGATCTAAATGAGAAAAATGATTCAACTCCCATTAACTAGCTTTTTTTTTTTTGTAGAAAATAGGAAGAAAAAAAATACTATTCCAATTAATAGTATTTTATATCTTGAATTACAGTATATTTCTGATCTCTCATAGTTTATATATATATATATATATATATATATATATATATATATATATATATATATAATCTATAGTCAAGAAAACTATATGGTAGGAAAAGGTTACATTTAAAAATTTCTTGAAAACTCTTAAACTATATTCATGGCTTTGTTGTGTTTGTTTTAGAAAAACATTTCTCGTCCATGGTCAAATAATTTTTCGTTAATATAGATTTTAAGGAAATGGAAGAACATATTCTATTTTTTTTATTGGTTACAACTCAAAAAATATAATTAATTTAATAAAAAAATGGAAACGAACTTTAATGTGTTTTGCAGCAGAAAAGGGAATCTGATAAATCATTATGATTCATGAATCCATACGTGAATTGAGGATCATGTCCCTAACCCTAATGCGACCATGACGAAGAAACCAAGTCGATTCTCCTTCTTCCTGCCTACCACGTAAGAAAGCAACACATCTTTCCAAGTGGGATTATAAACTCCGATTATAAAAGAGAGACATCGACTTTAGGTGCAGAAATTTTATTTTATTTTTCATTTTAAATGAATATGTTTTGGTATTTTTATATTATTTTGATGTGCTGATGTCAAAAATAATTTTTAAAAAATAAAAAAACCATTATTTTGATGTATTTCGGCACGAAAAGCACTTTGAAAAGTTACTGCAACTGCCTTCCCAAATAGACCCTAAATGTTATCAAAATATGTAAATATACGGTGATAAAAATCTTGAGAACTATCTTGCAAGTATTAAGTTTGAGTTAGAACGTTCTTATTTTGTACGAACCTGAAATAATTGGAGTTTTATTTACTTTATCCATACTCTCAAGAAATATAGTATGTTGATCTTATAAAAACCTAAAATAATCAAAATTTTACTTATTTTATCTGGATTCACAAAAATACTGTAAAAAAAAATAAGATTTCAACGTATAAAAAAAAAGATTTGGATGAATATTTATCTACGTGTGCCACGAGATGAGCTACGAGTGCTATCTAACTTCGTGGAAGGTGAAGAAGACAAAGCATTATTGTAATTGCATCACCACTCACTATCTTGTGTCCATGCTTTATTTGATATTGACTTTCAACTATGTCTTAAATTTTTATTTATTTTTTATTTTATTATAATGATGTTAAAAAAAATAAACAAAAAAGTATTTTAAAAATTAACTTGGACCCATCCCATGATGTTTGTAATGAAAGTATAGATTAATTAAGTTGTTTGTGACCATGCATCGATCGATGCTCATCTTACTTGGTAAATGAAACAATCACTACTTTTCCCATAAATAAATAAATAAAGAAAGAGAGGGCTCACATCACGTAGTGCATCGTTATGTGGAAAGCCGTGAGAGAAAATGGGTGTCCTTTTGGGACTCCCATGCATATTAAACATGTCTATGGTAGTAGTTAAGATTATTTTTAAAAATATTTTTTATTTTTTAAAAATTATTTTTGATATTAATACATGAATATAATTTAGAATTTAATATTAACATTATTTAGGGGTTTGATTGAAGTTGTTTTTTAAAATATTTTTATTTAAAAATACATTAAAATATTTTTTTTTTATTTTTAAAAATTAATTTTGATATTAACACGTGAAAATGATCTATCAAAATTAAACAAATATTTAATTTGTTCACAAAGTTATTGCTTGATGAATTTTTATATAATTTACTTGTTTTACATTTTAATATTTAACGTTTTTATTGGTTTGTTTTGAGTTTTTTTAATTTGTTCATAAATTTCTTACTTGATGAATTTTTATATAATTGTTTTTTACGTTTTATAATTTAATGTTTTTACTGGTTTGTTTTGAGTATTTTTAAAGTTTTGATAGTTAAAATAAATTACCAATGTAGTATTATTATATATGATTAAAGTGATTTTTTTAAGTAACTTATTTTATGTTATTTAAAATTTTAAATGGTTTGCATGTAAAATATAATAATAAAATACGAAATTAGCCGATGCCTTAGGATTTATTTAAAGCTACCCTATTTTTTATAACTCATTATTTTTTTTTTCTTGAAAGATGTATCGTTATTGGTTTTTCTATAAATTAGAGATAAAATTGAATTTATTTATTGATTGTACACTACGAAATTAGTATATTATTATGGATATAATAGTCAATTCAAAAGTTTTTAAGGAGTTATTGCGTTTATATATCTACAAGGTTTTTTTTTCATTCGCTTCGTACTTGTGTTATTTTACTATTAAATAATGTTTTTTTATGTTCTTTAATGTATTATTTATAAGTAAGTATTTAATTTAATTTTTTTTAAAATTGAAACGTTCTGCTTCTTAATTTTGAATGGCTTTATATAAATCTTGATAATTTATAATAATATTAATTTATTGACTGTTAAAATAAATTAATAAATTTTGATTGATTGAAACAAAAACTATAAACATAAAATAGTTAGCAATAACTGGAGATATATGTGTATATGCATGATTGTTTATAATTAAATATTTTTAAAATAATAATTATTACCTATATTGTTAGGAACTGAAATATATTTATTATATCATAAATTGTATTAAAAGGATTTCATGTCATTCTTACAAAAATAGAAAATATGAAAAGATAAAAAGTGTTTCATTTTTTATTATAATATTTTATTTATATTGTTGTACTAATAGTTAGGAGGACCCCAAAAATTCTTTACTTGGACTCGACTAATTCAATCTAAGATGTTTATTTAATGAATACGAATTTAGAGCCGGTTTTTTTTTATAGTTTTTTTCTTCCCGAGGCCAAAGCCTTCGAAAAGTGATTTAAGAAGTTCAAATTATGTTATTTAGGATTTACTAGTTAATTGCCCGCACTACGTTGCGGGCGGAGTAAATAATTTTTACAGCTGCTGAGATTAAAATATACTATTTCAACATGTAAAGTTTGATATAATGAAACAGATCAACATACTCTATCTAACAACAATAACATCGACGTTTTAACTTCTAAAATTATCATCACTATTACTGTCAAAACAATAAATATCATTAAACAAACTTGAGAATAAAACACAAACAAAAAAAAGCAAGTAAGGAAAAAAAACTAAAATTATTATTATTATTATTATTATTGTGTTAATAACGGGAAAAAAATTAAATCAAAGGCTAAAAAAAAAAGCATGAAAACATTAAGAGAAGAGCAATAAAAAAATAAAAAAATGATAAAATAAAATAAAATTATTGCCTGAAAAAAAATCATTTGACTTGATAATTAAAAAAATATACCGCACTACGTTGCGGGCTCAGTAAATAATTTTTATAATTGTTGGGATTAAATAAATTAATAGGATTTGTCGGTCCAAAATTAAAATATAATATCTATATATGCAAACTTTAATATAATAAAACAGATCACCACACCCTATTATAAAAATAGCAACATCGAAGTCTTAACATCTAAAACTATCATTGCTATCACTGTCAAAACAATAAAAATTATCAAATTATCCTGAGAAAAAAAACTGAAAAATAATAACAAAAAAGTAAGCAAGAAAAATAAGTAAAATTCTTCTTGTTCTTCTTCTTATTATTATTATGTTAATAATAAAAAAATAAAAATAAATGAAAGATTTAAAAAATCTAACAAAAAAATAAAATACAAATTAACAGATAAAAAAAATTGATGAACAAAGCAATTTAGCATGCAACAGTAAAGAAATCGAAGAACTGGATATTCAAAAGAGAGAGAAAAGGAGTGAATCTTAGCAGGGGCCCCATCAGCCCCAATCTTTGAAAATAGAACAAAGATATGCAGCTTGCATGCGGCTTGTTAGAGGGTCGAGCACGTGGCGCAGGAAGAACGGGCAAAAAACGCAAAAAAAAGAAGAAGGTGGATGAACGCTTGCGAAGCATGGACGAAGAATGGCCAGTGAACAGTGAATTCACTCAGAAGCTACAGGAACGGGCTGATGTCTTTTAGTATATAGGATAATATGGATAATAAATAGAAAATTAATTAAAACACAAGCTTATATTTTTTTTAGATTTCAATAATTTCTTAATCATGTTTTTTCTTCTTTAATCAGGGGTGCTGTAAAGTATTAAGATATACTATAATATTATATTTATCGCACCTAATATCACAATGATATTTAAAAGGTGAAAATAAAAATGAATAAGGAGTCGCCACTTAGTTTATAATAACTACAAATTCTAATTGGTTTTTAAAGAGCATTTAGTAATGAGTTGGTTATACCAAAGAAAAAACGCATCACCCTAAAATATATTATCTATAATAAGTTGTATTGTGTTTGCATCTAAAAAAAATTACCTATTGTGTTTTTATATATATATATACATGTTTTGTAAGGATTATTAGTCCTATGAAAGTGATTGGAGACCTAGGCTTAACTAGAAAACCAAATGCTTACTTTTAAAACACAAGTGTTGGGCTTGGGAGGAGGACATGTGACAAATTAGACTTTAAATCCATTTCTTGGGTTATTTTTAAAATAGATCTAAAAGTCACCATTCATACTTAATAAAACTCTTGAGTTATTAGTCATGATGGATAACATTCTAGTTCATATGAAAAAATTAACTTAGTGACATCATAAAAAAAAAATATTTACAAATGAAAAAAGGAATAAAAAAGAACTTTTCAACTCGTAGATAGAATTTAGAGATAGTTGCATTATGACATTAAGTCTTTTTTTAATAAAGATAGTTGGACACAATCAACCATTTCTCTCCAACATCGATCATATATTGTCATTGATTCCTTGTTTTTTTCTCTCCATCGCCTATAAGTTTGATTTGTGAACAACTACTTCCTAGAAAAAAATTTATTGGCGCATAAAGGCCCTCGTTAAATATTTACATTTTTTTTATCTTCTATTTAGGCTAATATACCATAAAAGAACAACACTATTTAAACTCTCATGAAATAAATATGGATGAACAACTTGTCATTATTGATTAATACAACCATCTTAGTGTATAAACTGAGAAAATCTTATTAGGTACTAATTGCAACCTTGTTACTTTTAATGATTTGAAGTTTCATGGGTGCTAATCTGAAGCAAAATCTATTAGACCACCACTAGTTTTCTCATTGCTAACTTAAGGTAATATGTGTGCAAGAAGTGAGTGTAATGGGTGCAAGAGCATAAGTCCATTCCTAGGCCATACACATACTACATAAAAAAAAAAGATCCTAAATAGATAAAAAAAAAACCAATATTAAATAAAAATAGCACAATAAATACATTATGCGAACAAACCATTAAGCTTAAATCTTGTAAAAAAATTCCAATTCTTAGTAGAAATGTTTAATTTGTCACACCCGACATTGTAGTAAAATTTAAAAGGTGGATGTAAAAATAAATAAGTAGTCGCCACCTAATTTATGGTGATTAAAAATCTTAATTGATCTTCAGAGATTCTTTTGTAAGAGGCTGGTTATACTAAATAAAACATACATCACCCTAAAAAATATATTATATATGGTAAGTTGCATTGTGCATTCTATATTTTTCTTGTATCTAAATTATATATTATGTTCTTATCTATTAAGGTGCATTATCCTCACGCACAAAAAATCTCCCCTTTTTCTTCTTTCATATCTCACTTAGGCTTAGAATTTGGGTGTCTTTTTTAGTTTGTTTATTTTTATATTTAAAAACTATTTTTAAGAAAAAAATAAATTATATTCATTTTTTATATCATTTGATTATATTAATATTAAAAATAAATTTAAATAAAATATTATTTCAAAAACTAAATACTTTTTAAAAAACTGTTATCATAATATCAATCAGATTTTTTTGTGTAAAAGTCTTTC
This sequence comes from Salix purpurea, assembly GCA_027405865.1. Lineage (NCBI taxonomy): Eukaryota > Viridiplantae > Streptophyta > Magnoliopsida > Malpighiales > Salicaceae > Salix > Salix purpurea. The sequence continues at coordinate 7,391,170 of JAOWLH010000014.1, read as the reverse complement.
TCCTTATCTTTTTCTTTTATTTTATCCTAACCTCTTGACCTCCTCTTTTAAAATTCTGTATTTCTTTTATTCATCTGATTTTTTTTTTCTCCCCAATTTATTTATTTTATTTTTTCTTCTTTTTAAATGGGAGTCAAAACGGAGAGCAGGACTTGATGTTGTGGAGGTGGGCAAGTTAGGGGTCAAGGAAAACCAATGAAAGAAGTGGAGAGCTAAAAGCCCAGACCATAAAAAAGCATTACCGCAGCCTATCCTACAACCGATACACATGTAACTTCCCTTCTCTATTTTTTATAGTATTTTTTAAATAAATATTTTTTATATTTTTAAATAATTTTGATATACTAATGTCAAAAATAATTATTTAAAAAAAATATTTAATATATTTTTAGAGCAAAAAAATCAACTTATACCATAATACAAAAGAGACTCTGAAACTCGCTCTTTCTATTCTAAGTAGAATTGGATATATATATATATATATATATATATATATATATATATATATATATATATATATATGAAAAAGGCAGAAATCATCTTATTTTCTTAAATAAAAAAGATTATTAGTTATTTCTCATATATGTGGTTATTTGAGATTTATAAGTAGTTATCTTATCGGATCACATTAAGGATAAATTATATATATAAAAAAAACTAATAATTTTATTTACAAAAAAAGAACAGGAGGCAGGAAGGTAACCCAAACGGCTAACATGGTATATATTGCAACCACACTTATATGAAATTAATCCAAAGGGTTTGGTTAGATTGTTTAGGTGTGTGATTAAAGTTATTTTTTAAAGTGTTTTTTGTTCAGAAAAGTATCAAAATGTTTTTTTATTTTAAAAAAATTATTTTTGACATCAGCACATGAAAATGATTTAAAAACACTAAAAAACAATTAATTTAAAATAAATAAAAAATCATTTTTTTAAATACAGTGTCAAAGAGCATTATTTTGACCAAAATCTTATGTTGACTATTCAATATTCAGCCTTAACCGTTGAGTAAAAAATAAAATAAAATAAATAACTAATAAAATATTCAGATCTTTCATATTTTTATGGTTTTAATTTGGGTAGTTGGATCCTTATATTGTTGTCCGCTAGGCGGTATGTGTGTTAGTCAATTCAATTTTGAGTTAATTTTTGACTTTTTAAGAGGTGGGAAACTTGTGTGTCAATTTTCTATTGGTTCTATTCTTTTAAAAAAAAAATGATTTATAAACTAATGAAAATATTATCATTTCTTTTCTAGTTTTTTATTTATCTATAGCTAGAAATTATTATTTTTGATTTTTTTTATTATTTTTGAAATATTTTACTTTGGTTTGGAAGGAGAAAATAAAAAAAAGGTATTATTATCTTTATTTTTAATCAACTTTTCTTCTCTCTTTTTCTCTCTCTAAAATTGAAATGAATAAGAAGCTGACACGTGTTAGTATAACTTAGAAGAATGGTATTTTCTTGAACCCTTTTGGATTGAGATCTTCTATTAAGTCATAATTAATTTAATTTGTGCCTCTGATTTTATTATAAACAAATCCTGAATATATTAAATTTCGAAAGCAAAGAGTCATCATGTGCGTTTCAATATTTGAATGCCGGCTATTTTGTCACTGTATCCCTTTTTTTTTTCTTTTTATGTTTAATTCTTGAAATTAATATTCAAGAAAATCATATATATTTTTTAAAACACACCAAACCAAATCAATACTAATTTAAAATCAAAATAACCTTCAAATGAAAAAATAATAATAATAAAAAAAGAATTTTCCATCCTCTCTCAAACCTTCATCAGTTTTTGGCAGTCAACATTCTTTAGATTGAATTTTTCTTTTATACGAGAAACTTTATTTTTTGAAAAGCATACTTTGTAGATTTAGATAAATAAATAAAATTTTAACTATTTAAAACTTATATATATATATATATATATATATCTTGATTCAAAATTAAAATTTACTATATAAATATATGTCAAAGCTGAAAGAAAGCACAGGGCAGCCACTGGTGGCATTGAGATATTTGAGAAGCAGTCACCATTAACGTGGAAAAAAAAGAAGCATATTCTCAATATACCAGAGAATAATAACCCTATCCAAATCACGGGCTTAAGCATCTTCTGAAGTTCTGAATTTATTTATTTTTGGTTTGATTTACTTGGATTTAAAAAAATAATAATTTGATACAAGCTTTTAGGTGTGTTTATTTACGAAATACTATAAAACCATTTTCAAATCTCATTATATGAATCGGTTTATTTATTTAGATTAAGATGTTTTTTTATATATATTATCGGAGCTTTTAAATTAAATTATTTATATAAATTATCGGAGCTTTTAAATCACGCATTTTGATTACTTCTATGTATAAATAGAATAAATAAATAAATAAATAAAAAGAGAGAAGATGTTGGATAATCGGTTAAAAAAGGAAAATAATATTATTTTAATTATTATTTCACGTTTTACATCCAAATTAAGATACCGATTGTGATTGGAGAGGAGCGTAGCAGGCTACTTATTTATCAAAAAGAAAAATATCTATGTGGCAGGAATGATTAAGGAGTTTGCTTCTTATTATGTCTTAGATTTGAGGCATGTGATTATTAATATAATAATTATTAAAAATTTATATAGTTATTAATTTTAAAATTTATGAAATTAAATGAAATGAATATAAAATACTCTAGATTTTAATAAAAATAAAAAATATCTTCATCCCTTCAATGAATATTTTATAATGAAGATGTAAATCTTCATTCCTTCCTTATTTATATATAAATAAAGATGTAATTATATTTTTGAAGAACGAAATGAAGCAAGAAGCCAAGAAATGTCTATGAATTCATCAAAACCGATAATTAACTAAAAAAGAAAAAACTACCATGTACTATTAAAAACTATTTACAAAAAGTAAAAAAAAAAAAAAAAAAAAAAAAAAAAAAAAAAAAACAGGGGAGATACCATGGTAGAAGTGAAAAACTAAAGCAAAACCCTGTTATATTTTTCTAATTACTACCAAAACAAGTCCTAAACCACCATGATCATCATCAGTATTACTTCTAGAATTCCTTTTATGAATCCCCAACAGAGATGGGTCTCCCAGCTAATCCCAAAGGCGAACGAGAAAGTTGATGTGATGATCTGGCGGTGGTGGTGATTTCTGTAAGAACAGGTTTCATCTCCGGCCGCCCCGCCGGTAACCAATCCAAGATTTTGTAGCAAGATTCTTGCTTTATCTTCTTAACCTGGTTATGAACTGGAAATCCCAGATGCTCCTCCTCCATCCCGTCTTCCTTCTTGCTGCTGCTGCTGCTGTCTCCTCTTCTGTGCTCCATCTTTTGCCCTAGAAAAATTGAATACAAAATTGTCTAACCTTTCTCTGTGATTCTCTGTTTCTGAAGGGAAGGTGGTAACGAGTGTTATATATATATGTAAAAAATAAAGGGAGAGTGGAAAAGGAAATGAGTTTTAGACGCAAGGGAAGAGGCGAGGACTATAGCATGGAGAAGTTTGGTGGGAAAGTTCAATCTTTATTTTTTTATTATTTTTAGACGATTTATTTGGGCCAAGTTGAAAAAAAAAAAAAAAAACTTCATGATTTGCATGGTGTTTTTTATTTATTTATTTATTGGGCATATTTTTTAGCAAGTGGAGGATGACATCCCTCCCTTTTAGTGCTTTTTTTTTATTTGTAATTAATAATTACTATATAAGGTTCAATGTATATATATATATATATATATATATATATATATATGAACCGTTTAATTTACAATTTATATGTCAATTTGTTGGGGAATATATTTTTGAAATGATTACGAAGAGATTTCTATCACTTTATGGAAAGATTTCTAGTTATTAGTAGGATTTAAGCAAAGATGTTGCCGGCGCCAAAAAGGAAGCACAATCTCAAGTTTTTTAAGACCACAAATAAACATAATGGAAATAAAATTTAATTTCATTGGAATTATAAGGAAACAAGCATGTTTGGAATAAATTTAAGAGCTAATTCTATAAAAGCATTGAATATAATATTTCCCTCTTAAATGAAATTGAATCTAATCATTTTAAATCCTATTTTTACACAAAAATATCTTCTAGTATCTTCTAAAGTAAAATAAATTGACAATCAACTTATGTGAATTTAATTTTGTAAAACCAAAAAAACTGACTGAATTTTAAATTCCAAGAGCCAAATGAGGTTAATATTATGCATAAAATAAAATAAAAATCCATGAGAGATGCTTGATATTTGATATAATTACCCTAAAGGTGGTAATATAATTATAGGTTTATGGTATTTCTATGAACCCAATACGAATATGTTAGCATCAGGATTGATAAAAAAAAAAAATCGTTCCCAGATGTGTAATGCGATGGTAGAAAATTTGCAATTTGCACAGCATGTCTTGAGTTCAAGTCAGAACATGCATCTCTTATAAAAACTTGAAAGAATAGGGATTTTACTAGATTATCTGAACCCATAAAATATATTTTCCTCGGAGTTTCCTTCCATCGAACAAAAATTAAAAAAAATAACTTATGGCATACCCTCACGTTGTTGTCAACCAAATAATAAAGGTAATCCATCTTCTGGAACAATAAATGTAATTACATCTTTTCCTTTATTGAGAAGGATTTATTTATTTTAACCATGTTTAAAATGATATTAAATTATACATTTTGAATGTTGATTAAAATCTCTTGGACTTGATGGCTCTAAGATTCTTTTTTTTTATTAGTGTTCTTTAATATTTTCATTTTCTACTCATGTAAATAGACTACTTATTTTATACTCCGAGTATTGAAACATGTATAATAAAATATATGAATTTCTCTTTTACGTTTTATTTTAAATATGTATATTCATACTTTTTTTTTAACTTGTAATCAGCACCATCTCTCTAATTTATATTAATAAAGTCTAAGCATACTTAAACCTCTATGGTTTTATAACTTATTTTGACATTTTTTTCTTCTTTTTTTTATTCATCTAGATTTAAAGTTGTTGAATAACTTTCATTGTAAGTTCTTGAAAAAACAAATAAATTAAATAAAATTCTTGAAGAACTAGTATTTCTAAAAATATATATATATAAATAATAGTCATAAAAGACTATTTTTTCTCTTTTATATTCATGATTTTGTTTAATAAGTTATTTTTTTATATGTAGATAATGTTGAATTTGACAAAACTTGAGTTTATAACTCTTGATATCTATGAGAATATTTAATTGTTATGGATTCTTTATGCTAGGACTCATTTAGAAACTATGAATCTTGGAAAGACCGTCAAAGAAAAAAATAGTGCATCATTGCAGTATCAAGCAAAAACAATTATTTTTGTTCATCATCATTTCTATAAACGATTAAAAGTTGAATATTTCATAATAAAATATCCTCTATTCTGTGTAGAAATCTAAAGAAAATATATAATCACCAAAATTTTACTATCTTTCTTAAGCTTGTAATGATTGGTTGCACCTGAGATAACAAGATTTTAAATCGATTATTGAATATAATTCTTCTCCTTTTAAAATTATATCACAACTTAAATTGTATGGTGAGAATATCATAGAAAACCAAATATTAGATAAAACACTATTCATTTTTCATGCCTTAAATATTGTTTTACGACAACAATATAGAGAATGTAATTTCAAGAGGTACTCAAAACTAATTTTATTTTTCTTGTCGATGAACAAAATAATGAGATGTTGATGAAAATCATTAATCTTATCTCATATATATCTAAATTATTTCTTTTACTTGAAGTGAATGAAACCTTTATTTAAAAGATAAGAAAAAAAAACAAGGGTATAATTACAAAAAAAAAAAAGATGATTCTTTTAAGGCACCACTATATACTAGAAGTGAAGACATAATAAAATCAAACAAGAAAAGGTCAATAATTTGCATAAACATGAAGATAAGTGTTAAAAAATGTGGCATGCATGGACACTAGTCTCGCATTTAGCGTACATCAAAACATCTTGTATATTTATATCCAATCTCTTTAAAACAAAATATTGTTGAGGCTAATTTTATTCATAATTGTTTAAAATATCATAATGTTTATCTTGATTTTTTCTCCCGAAAACCTAGACAAAACAAATATCATGTTTAGTGGAGGAATCCTTAGAGATTAATTAATATTTTTTTTATTGATATCAGGATATTTATTTTATTGTATTCATAATAAACAACATCAATTTTAGTTTAGTTTACTAATAAACTTTAATTATATTTTGATTGTCCATATATTATTAGATTATTTGAACTTCTGATTGGTTATGTAATGCTTAAAGCATAACAATAAATTACTTGAAATAACCCGAAGTCATCTTATTTTTATCCAAAAACAAATCAATGTGAACTTGAAGTTAAAAAGAAAAATCATTTAAAAAGCATTGTAAATCAATTAATAAATGTTTTCATCAATAATTAAAAGGTGGTTAAAATCCTATATTTCAGTTGCAAATGCTACTACATCTAGAATTGAAATTCCTAAAGGAAAAAAAAACCCAACATAATAGTAAATGAGTCTACACCATATTTGAAACATGACATACTTGTTAGCATTAAGAACAAAAATCCTAGAAAATTAAAATTACAATAAATAGATAATGATGGTCCTGAAGGGTCCTTATCCATAAAACAAGCGATAAATATTGTATCCAACCTATTTTCTAATATCTATCCTCTTGAAGAGGCATCTTAAAAGAGATTAGGTATTTGGAAATAATAAGATCTTCATAAATTATGTTCATACACGAGAGACTTTGGATTAAAATAAAATTATCATAAATGATATATCATCATCATTTTATTTTAATGCTTAAAGCATAACAATAAATTACTTGAAATTCATAAGGTTTCTTTTGATATCATTAGAAGTGATGATGAAACTGAATCATAAACTATCATAAAAGGTTATAGAAATGATTAAAAAATATACAGAAAACAATTTGAATAGAGTTAAATTCACTTCCAAATACAAAAGTATTTGAACATGTAGTTCATACACCTAAAAGTTGTATACTTGTGAAATAAAAATGGGTTTTTATTAGAAAATAAAATGAGAACAATGAAATCATGTGATAAGAGACATGATTTATTGCATAGAGTTTCTCATAGAGATCAAACATTAATTATTAGAAAACTTATTCTCCATTTATAGACGCGATGACTTTCAGATTCTTGATTGTTTAGTAGTATTAGAAACTCTGTATGTGCATATTGGAATCTCTTGAATTATAGAGATACTCTAGATATGCATAAAATTTCTAGACGCGATCACTTTCAGATTCTTAATTATACATATTGGAATCGTTGAATGTTATGACTTGTAAGTTTGGTTTCTTATTTTTCCATGACACCTGAGTATTCTAATGTCCTCGTTTCTTTTTATATAAATAAACTACTTGTATTATGTGAGTATTGAAACATTTATAATAAAAGTACAAATTTCTCTTCTAAATTTTATTTTTAATATATTCTTACTTGTTCTTTATTTTTTAACATAAAAAGTATTTATTGGTAGCTCAAAAGTTAGAATTTTTCATTTTTGGTAGAAAAGATCATCCGATAACATTTCTAATTTCCCCTCTATTTCAGAAGCAACTCCTTGTCTAATCCATTAGTTATAGTAATATTTTCATTGTAAAAATGTACTTATTTTTTTAAAACTAAAAATTGATCTAAAAATATCTAATTATTTGAAGAAAATAAAAATATTGTGAATGACATTCACAATTAAAATTTACAATTAGATTAAGAGTGAATTTTTCTTCTAAGATTTAAACTCAACACGAATGCCTAATCCACATAATATGATTAAATTATTAATCATTCGGTGAATTTTATGAGGAATAAATGTTAAATAATTTTAGATAAACGCATAAAAAATATTTAAATTCATGTAAATATCTAAAACTATCTTAATAAGTTTTTTAAAAATATTTTGTATAAAATTTATAATTAAAATTTACAAGCTTCGATTAAAAATTAAATATTTTTTCTAAAAATTGAATTCAAAATGGATGTGTAATCCAAGTAAAATGATTAAATTATTGATCATTTAATATATTTTACGAAGAATAATTATTCAACAACTCGAAATAAGGTCATACAAAAACTAGTAAAGAAGTCAATTTGGCATCGACATTCAAAAGCAGCCACACGAGTAAAATCAGAACTGGAGGTGGCGTCAATTTATTGGGGCGGCGCTGAAGCATGATGGCAATTACGTTATTTCTAAGATCTTGAGGAGCCTTTATTGTAATCTTAACTAGAATGACGAGACGTTGACGTGGCGTTGACGTTGTCGGGTTTTAAGGCGGTTATATACTTCAGAGTTTGTTAATTAAGGAGACGGCAGTCATTAGCGTGAAGATATATTTAAAAGTATTCCTTTTGAATATATATATATATATATATATATATTAAAATAATAAAAAAATAAATTTTAAAAAACACAAGACCAGTCACAACCATCTCCACCTTTAATAATAAAAATAAGAAATATATAATTCTGAATAAAAAATAAAATTTAAAATTTTTAGAAACATATAACTAGTTAGGTTTCTGAACAAGCGTATATTATGATTAACTGTTTCTAAACACAATCATTACCGACTATAATAATACAAGTAAAACAAAAGGTGCTACTTTCAACAAAGCTGGAATAGCTCAGTTGGTTAGAGCGTGTGGCTGTTAACCACAAGGTCGGAGGTTCGACCCCTCCTTCTAGCGATTTAGTTTTCCTCCTTCAAAATGTATTTTGATAAGCGAATCATAATTTTGAGTTTTTGTTTTAGTTTATAATATATATATATATATATATATATACACACACTTTCACTTCATCTATTTTAACCAATCATGTGATTTTGTTTTTTAAATGCCAATTTGTTAATGATACTATTTGATTTATGGATTTTGGAATATATATGAAATTCATTAGAAAAACAAAATATAGAATTTTAATTAGATTTTTTTAATGTATAAGTACTATATATATTTTATTGGATGACAAAGGTATTCTCGATTTAGTTTGCATATTAAGAGTTTGTTTGATATTGTAGTAGCAATTAGTTTTCAAAATATGCTCTCCCTCGTAAATGTATTGATATAATAATATTATAATTTTTTAATTTTTTTATTAACATCATCACATCAAAATGATATAAAAATATTAAAAATTAATTTTAAACAAAAACATTAATTTTTTGACAAACAGGCGGGCAACAACGTTGCCAAATATTAAAAATACACCTCCCATATTGGTTTGGTATATTAAAAACAAAAACTAAAAATCTTTTTAATTACCAAGTCAATCCTTTAAGAATTTAATACATTTTTCTAATAACAAACACTATATTAACTCTTCATAAATAATAAATTGATTTGGATATAAATGGTATGTTTGACATTTACTAGATCAATTCTAACTTCTAAGCTTTCATCTTTCACCCTCAACTTCAAGTTCATCATTTGGGTTAAATTAACCTATTGAGATGCAAATTCATCACACTATAAATTGATTATCGTTTCAAGGAAGCACTTGTTCACCATTTTTGTTTGAAATTAAAAACAAATAATTATAGACTTGGTAAGTAATCAGAAGATATCCATGGAAATATGAAATGGTAGTACTGGGTTTTGTCTTCTACAAAAAAGAAGAGAATATACAGATTCAAAACTTTTATTTGCAGAGAATTTCATTTTTTTTAAATATATTATCATAATAGGAAGCATAGTAGTTCTCAAATTTATAGTGATGATCAACTCGATACCAATTACTAATTACAATTTTATCTATGTGAAAATGAATAAACAAAGACTCCTAGCTAGTTTATGTCAGAATGAATGAATGAATGAATAATCAAAAGGCAAGACTCCTCGCTAGTTTATGTGAATAAACCAATAAAGGTGTGAAATCAGGTGACCAAACCATCAATCATATGGTTAAAAAAATAAAGGAGGTTTGTCTATTCATCATGATGAACAAGAATACTTTATTCATATGGAAAGAAAAATATTATATTATCCTCTACAAATAAGATTGTTTGTGCGCACAATTAAATCAATCATCAAATTCACCTAACTTACGTTGGCCCCCAACAAACATGAATAGGAAGCTCAACTAACAGTTTTTTTTTTTTTTTTTAATGTTGTAGAAAATATTTTAGAACATTATTTACAGTTGAACAATCACTCTCAAAAACCAAACTATAAGAGAGATTCTATCGATTCTAGATCCATAAAGTTTGCACAGCATCTTTAAGAGGCATAACATGATGACAGAAGACTTACGATCTGCATAGCGACATACAATTCATATAAGAATATAGGACAGTCAGAAGTTTACTCGTTCAATTGGACACACAAAATATACTTTATGCGAGATATGGTTTCCTCGTATCTTAAAAAAAAAGATTCAAAATCTACCTGTACAACATATTTATATCCGGGTAGTAATGCACAACGATATTCTTAAAGAATTATCTGTCTAAATACGTATAACTTTGAAGTTCTTATAACATTCAATGTATTAGCTAGATGCAGAGTTTTTATGGGATGCTCGTATCGGACACTTATGTCACTCAACCTCTCATTATCATAGTATTTAACTAGCATTTGTCTGGGCAATAATGTTAAATATTAGTGAGAGATTGCATTTGCTCATGTGAATAGAATCAAATGGCACCCGATAGTGGGGATTGATTTTGATTCTTGAAAATGATGCAGACCAATTTTATTTTATTTTCCTTTTCTTTTTCCATTTTGGGTTCATAAAGCAAAGAGATATAAATGTTGGTTTTCTCTTGTTGCTTTAAATGGAACTATTTTTTTTTTCTCTAAGAAAACATGAAGCGATTCTTATTACTCTGATAATTCAGATGTTTATGCTATGCATAGAAGCTCTCACATGGAAATTGTAAGGGCTCGATATGATTTCTTGAAGCGCATGTATAGACTATAGAGCACCACAGAGATATACTCCATGAATATTATGCTCAATCAAAAAAAGATCAAAACTTGGAGAGTCAAAATCAATCCAAATCAATATAAGATTGCAGGACCTAAATGCAATCTAGTGCCATTTGATTCTATTCACATGAGCTAATGCAATGATTTTGATTCTTGAAAATGATAAATGATTTTGCATTAGCTCAGCAGAATTGTTTCAATGGTTATATTCTAATCCAAAATTTGGATTGGAGGGAAATGGAACTGTGGCCAATGCCATTAGAGCTGCTTTAGGGATCATGATGATATTCTCGAAGGTATACAAATCATGGGCGCAATGAAAAAAAAACTTGGAGAGAAAAAAAAGATAAATGGGTGGACAGAAAGAACTGTGTACATCACATAAGATTCCTCTAAAAAAAGAATTCAAGTGGATATGCTAATGGTATTGAATGAGTTTGCTGCTATAGATCAAGAAAGAATGTTATGATCACGAAGAACTGTTGCCAAATACTAAGTCTAAGATAATGAAAATGCAGAACCTGGTCGTATATTGTTTTGTCTCTGCCCAGAAGCTCAGATAAAGGTGGATGGGTACCACTTCTTCAAGAGTTGTTTGCTTGTGGATGAACAAATGCTGCTAGATAATTCTCGTGCAGACAAAGTCTGTAGAACCTGCATCAAAAAACGAGTGTTGCAGCAAAATAACGAGTATTGGTTTACTTTTTCGATGATATGGAAGCTAAAAAACACATCAATAAAAACTCTTCTCATTAAAAAACACTCATCAGCACCAAAATTAATTTTTTTTTCAATGAAAAGTTACCAGTCGATCATTTTCTCTTTCCTCTCTATCTTCTTGCAATATCCCCTCTCCTGTGAAATTTCAGGGATTAAACATAAAACAAATGGAGTTTAAAACTGAAAAGTTAAACCTTCAAAAAACAAGGACAAAAATGAAAATGTTAAAACAATTCAATGACCAAAGTGTACTCCCCCCCATATCATGAACAATAAAAAAAAGAAGGAAAAAATAATAAATCTAAATCATTTTTTTTTTTTTTGTAAAACAAAGTATAAATCCAAGGGCATTTTGTTGACAGACACGCAATATAAAAGGAATAATCAGGAATGAAACAAACTGCCTAGCATTTCTCACAGAAAATTGTCCATCGAAATCAAGATTCCATCATCAAAGGTTAAGGATGAATTTAAACTGCAGAAAGCATTCTGCATTGCTTCCAGTTTATTATTAGATCCAGCTGCTGGCCAGATCCAATTCTCACCTTGAATCACAGCTGGTAGCTTAGGATAAACATTCTGTCCATTAACACTGATTCCACCATTTGATCCCAGATCAGGATTGAAATCACTTGATGTAGAAGGTTAAAATTGAAAAACGAAAAAGCTCAGTAACCAAGACGAAGAATTGCTAAAGAACCGGAAAAGAAGGGACATTGCATGAACTGTGAGAGAAACAGTAAAACCCCTTTCTATTTTAGTTTATGGTGTAATGTAATAATTTATAGTATATTATCTCTCCCCCTTCCAATTCGTTTGCTGTCAGCAGTTATTCTGTTCAAAAACCGACTAATAAACCTGTTTCCAGAAATATATATGTAAGGAACCCCGCGACAGTTTATACCATCAGGCTCTTCTTTATTCAAAAACTTCTTGCAGAAAATTGTCCATCGAAACCAAGATTCCAGGAAACACAATCCATCATCAAAGGTTGAGGATTAATTAAACTACATGAAGCATTCTGCACTGCTTCCAGTTTCTTAGGTCCAGCAGCTGCCCAGCTCCGATTCTTACCTTAAATCGCAGCTGGTAGCTTAATCTTATAGGGTAAACATTCTCCCCATCACCACTGAGTCCACTGTTTAATCCCAAATCAGACTCTGAGTTTAACAAGCTTCTCCAACTCCTTGAGCAGTTACAAGGAAGCTGATAAGCACCAAAAGCTTCTACCTGTTAACAGATGTGCATAACACCAAGCCACCCAACGAGAACATGACAGCAATATTATGTTCCAAATTCCTCATGAAGCATGGAATGTTCCCCTCTTCATTTTTCTGATACCAAGAACTCTCTCTTTTTCAGTAAAAGTAATTTTGTCCTAAACAACTTTTGCCCCCTTAGTAGTGCCATCTCTTCAATTCCACAAAAATGCGTTGAACTTTTGCTGAATAGATATGATAACAAAAGCAGGAAGAATGAACTTCACGGGCCGGTAGTTATGAATAAAGAAAATGGCAGGTAACAAACTGTAATTTTCTGGCCAAAGATAATTTTAAAACTTACTACTGCAATCTGTTGGTGATCTAATCAACGAGGGCTTTAGAATCATCATGAGTCAATTTACAGAGAAGAGGATCTTCAAAATACTTGTCTGGTAACCTTCCCATTATAAACCAGTAGCGTGCATCATAAGGATCAGAAATATGACAGAGAGAATTTGCATGGCGGATTTTTTTTTTACATCTGCATGATGGAATTAACAGAGCTTCAATTGAACCTTCAGAACACCATGAGGATATCAGCGAAGCAAAGATGTCTAACAGAGATTTTCTTACACGATGGATGGTTGAGAAGACACCAACAGGTTCATATAAAGCAGAATTTCACCACCATGTTCATATAAAGCAAAAATTCACCACGAGACGTCCGCATCCTCCCAGCAAAACTCAGGGGATAAAGCAAGGCTACACTGTTTTCACTTGTATGAACTATTTAGAAAGAGCATCAACAGTGCAATTGTCTGAATAGTATCTTACAGAATCAAGTACTCGGTTGAACAGACTTAAGCAACTTAACAATATGTGATACTTCACAAAAAACTTTAGAGAGGCTCATCTGACCTCAAACTGGGATGCCTGCCCACAACACTATTACCAGGTTCAGGTTTCTGAACTCCCCTCTTCTGCATTGTTTTTCTCACTCTCATAGCTTCATTCCACCGTCCTGCACTTGCATACGTGTTTGCAAGAAGAACGTAGTCACTGCTGTGATCTGGTTCCAATTCCAAAAGCTGTTTCCTAACCTGCTCCCCGAGTTCAACATTTCCGTGCAACCTACAAGCAGCCAACAATGTTCTCCACACAATGGCATTGCACTGCATTGGCATACTACTTATTAATCGATAAGCCTCCTCAACAAAACCAGCTCGACCCAAAATATCCACCATGCATCCATAGTGCTTTATTGTTGGTTGGATATGATACTCTTTCTTCATAATATCAAAAAATCTCCATCCTTTATCAACCATCCCTCCATGGCTGCAAGCAGACAAAACCACCAAGAAAGTAATATCATCTGGTGCCCACAACTTTTGTTCTAGCATATTGGAAAAGAGAACCAATGCCTCATTTGCATAGCCATGACTTGCTAGTCCCAAAATCATTGTATTCCACGTTACTGTATTCTTCTTGTTCATCCCATTGAATATCTCAAACGCTTCGTCAAGTGCTCCGCACTTCGCATACATATCAAGGAGTGAATTATTAACCTCTGTAATACACCCACGACCATTATTGCTAATACAAGAATGAACCCATCTCCCAAAATCTAACGCGCCCAATGTAGAACAAGCGGAGAGGATCACAACGAATGTGGCCTCGTCAGGCTCTATGCCGAATCTCAACATCCTTGAGAACATGTCAAGTGCTTCATTGAACTTACCACAAGATACATGGCAATCAATCATAATGTTCCATGCCACTAATTCTGGGTTGGGAATTTCTTCAAACAGTTGACGGGATGCTTCTATATCCTTAAACATGCCATACACGTGAACTAGAGTGTTCCTAACAAAGACATGCGAATCAAGCCCGTGCTTCAATGTACTGCAATGCATTATTCTCCCCGACAAAACCAACCCTAACTGGCCACAAACCTTAAGCAAGAATGAGAAGGTGAAGCTGTCTGACTCTAAACCTCTCTCTTGCATTATCTTATAGTAATCAAAAGCTTTTCGAGGGTCATTAGCCTTGCCAAAACCCCTGATCATTGTATTAAAAATAAAAGCATCCGGGTCATCAATCTTTTCAAAAACTGATACAGCATAGTTCATATCTCCATGCTCCGCAGCAGCACAAAACACAATGACCTTGCCTACAACAAAACGGCTCTGCTCAAAGCCAAGTTGGATTACACGGGCATGAATCTGCTTCAAATCTTTCATACAAGAGCAGTTCTTCAAAAAGGATATGACAGCCTCTTCTTTTGATATGGAAACAGTACTCATGGTTGAAAAACGTGCACGAAAGGAACCCAATTGCAGGGCCTTTAAATTCGATTTTAAGCGGCAAAGGTAGTTAATGATCATGTTAAAACAGTTGAAATTCAAGAAGACATGAATGGGGAATATACTGATGAACCAAAAGTCAGCTTCCAATTCTTCAAATGCATATAAATTACTTATCAGGTTAGTTACTAATTGCAGGTAGCATGGAGGTCTTGCCCTTAACTGATCCAGAAGATGAACTCGAGTCTCACTCACCAACCCGAAAGTATCACTACAAAGCTAGCTTTGTAGCTAGCAACCCGAAATACTGGTGTTCGCCATGGAAATAGTCAGATAATCCACGGCCATGGACTCAATTTCTATCTATATTTCAGTATCGTGGGAAAGTTTAGGCTTCTTGCTCGGTCTCCCTTCTCTCTTTCTTAGTAGAGTTTTTAGTCTTCTGATCATTTTGTGGGGATGGGCTCGATGAATTTTGAGATAGTATACGATTCCTTGTTGGGCCGTGTGATCTGTACCGTGGGCTCAGTAATTCTACCGTCCGTTTGTTTTGCAGAAAACTTTTTTTTTTTTAAAAAAAAAAATCTTTTTTAAATAAATTAGGTTATGATGGTAATATTTATGATAATATTAATTGATGATGATAATGGTAGGATAATAATTGTTGCGAAAATAATAATAAATTTATGATTGAAATTGTAATTATTTTGTAAAACAATTATGGTAATAGTAGAGATCGGGTTTTAATCTATTAAATACACATGGTTGTTAGTTTAATTATAATTATATTACTAATTAATGTTCTTTAAAATAACATATTAGTGTTGGTACTTCCTCTCAGCAATCCATCTAAACTAGTTTTATTGATTGAAGATTGTTGAAGAGTGATGACTTTGATAAATATAGATTTTCTGTAATTATTTCAAGCGAAAAAAACATAAATATTATGGATCTTTGTGATTGTTGTGACAATTTTAAAATTTTATGAGTTTTTTTTTATATAAATTAGATTGTCTTAACGTGCATGTTCTATATTAGATATTTGTGTTTCAAGCATTTTGATTACTAAAGAATATATTTATTTGATTTGATTTGATTTGATCAACATGAGAAATATAAAAGATAAGAATATTAAAATTATAAACATTAAATTAATTATCAATAACAACGTTACACTTGCATTGCTAGCCTCTATATTATGATTCTTGATCTAAACTCTATGTGATTTATCTTTTATATATTAAATCAGACTTGTTAATTCCATTCCGGCCAGAATGGACGGAACGTTTCTTGCCGTTAAAAAAATAAGACGAAACGACATCGTTTTCGTCTCGATTCTACTTCTGGCCCGTTCCAGAAATTCCGACTAAATTCTGGCCGGAACGTCCAACTCAAAATCATAATATTTCTTTTATTTTAGAACATTTTACTATCATAATATTTTGGAATTTTAGAGATGTTTCTAATTTTAAGATTATGTTTGTTTGACTTTGTGTTTGTATTGTATAATTTAAAGTTAATTTATCTTGAATTTAAATTATACTTGTTAAATTAATATTTTAATTTTTTCATATATATATGAACAGTAGAACCCCGAAACGGCATGCTGAAACCAAAACGTTTCGTTCCAATAGAAAAACCAGAACAGCGACCGGAACAGTATTGACAACCTTGAATTTGTTGGGTATACTCTAGAATTGGTTAATGAGTCTTGTTATCATTTGGTTAGTAGTCTGTTATCATTTGGTTAATAGTTTGTTAAGAATTGGTTGACTTCCAGCTGGTTCCATTGACTGTGTATTTGGCCTATATAAAGGGTCCACAAGTCATGAATAAAAGGGGGGTGGTTTATACAGTAACCAATTGAAAACTAACAATTGGTATCAGAACTCCCGAAAGAGGGACCTGATCAGGTGTGAAGGAGAGTGACGCCCAGAGCAAGGGCAAGGGAAAACCTAGGGAAACACGAGTGATTGTGAGAGAAAACCAAGGGAAACACAGAGTTCGAGTGAGAAAGATTTCTCAAGAAAAGGAGAAATCGAGCGAGAGTAGTCGAGTGAGAGTACAAAAGATTTCTCAAGAGAAGGAGAAATCGAGTGATTTTGGAGAAGAAGTGAGTAATTGCTGCCATTGCTGTGATTTCTGCCGAGAAGTGAAGGAGTAAT
This sequence comes from Salix purpurea, assembly GCA_027405865.1. Lineage (NCBI taxonomy): Eukaryota > Viridiplantae > Streptophyta > Magnoliopsida > Malpighiales > Salicaceae > Salix > Salix purpurea. The sequence goes on along the minus strand of JAOWLH010000014.1, from coordinate 7,373,775 downwards.
TTCAGAGACGAAGTGAGTGATTTCTGAAGTGAGTGATTTCTGCCATTGAAATATCAGCAAACTCAGAGCAATTTGTTCAAGCTTCCATACCCAAATTTGTTGGGCACTATGACCACTGGTCAATGATGATGGAAAACTTCTTGCGAAGTAAGGAGTTGTGGAAATTAGTCGAAGAAGGAGTCCCCACAGTAACCCAAGGAACAATTCTCAGTGAAGTACAGAGGAAAACGATTGAAGATGCCAAACTCAAGGATCTGCGGATCAAGAACTTCCTCTTCCAAGCTATTGATAGAGAAATCATGGAAACTATCCTTGATAAAGACACAGAGAAGGCAATTTGGGACTCAATGAGGAGAAAATATCAAGGCTCAACCAAGGTTAGAAGATCACAGTTGCAAGCACTGCGAAGGGAATTCGAACTGCTAGGCATGAAAGAAGGTGAGAAGGTTGACAAGTATGTGTCCAGGACACTGACGGTAGTCAACAAAATGAAAGCCCATGGAGAGCAAATGCAACAGAATGTGGTGGTGGGGAAAATTTTGAGGTCCATGACCTCAAAATACAACTATGTTACATGCTCGATTGAGGAGTCTAATGACCTTGATACACTAAGCATTGATGAGCTTCATGGAAGCCTGTTGGTGCATGAGCAGAGAATGCAAGAAAAAGTGGAAGATGAGCAAGCACTGGCAGTGGTGCGTGACAATGGAACATTCAGAGGAAGAGGCAGGAGTGGATTCAGAGGAGGTTTTAAAGGTCGAGGAAGGGGAAAAGACAGGCAACAACTCAACAGGGAGCTGATTGAGTGCTACAAGTGCCACAAATTAGGGCACTTCCAATACGAATGCCCTAATTGGGAGAAGGGAGCCAATTACACGGAATTCACAGAGGAAGAGGAGATGTTACTCATGGCACATGTGGAACTACACCGAGCACAAAGAAATGAGGTATGGTTTCTTGATTCGGGTTGTAGTAATCACATGACTGGAGATAAGTGTTGGTTTGAAATGCTTGATGAAGAGTTTAGGCAGTCTGTTAAGCTAGGGAATAATTCTAGGCTGACAGTAATGGGAATTGGAACTGTGAGAATGCATGTCCAAGGAATGAACCAATTAATCACTCAAGTATATTACATTCCCGAATTGAAGAATAATTTGTTGAGCATGAGACAATTACAAGAAAAGGGGATAGCCATACTAATTAAGAACAATATGTGCAAATTGTTTCATGATAGTAGAGGGATGATTATGAAGAGTGAGATGAGTGCCAATCGTATGTTTGTTATTTTGACATCTGTGAATTCTGGAAACAATGAGCAGTCTGCATGTTTCAAGGCAGAATCTGAAAATGTGATGAAATTGTGGCATTGCCGAATGGGTCACCTTAGTTATAAGGGATTAAGGACCATGTACTATAAAAACTTGGTGAAAGGTTTGCCATTGTTGAAAGCTCCTGAGAAGGTGTGTGAATGTTGTTTGAGAGGTAAACAACACAGGGAACCTTTTCCCAAGAGAAGTCAGTGGAGAGCATCACAGAGGCTGCAGCTTGTGCATGCTGATATATGTGGGCCTGTGACACCAAAATCCATTAGTGGGAGGAGGTATTTAATTACCTTCATAGATGACTTCTCAAGGAAGACATGGGTATATTTCATATCTGAAAAATCAGAAGCATTGAATCTCTTCAGAACCTTCAAAAGTCTGGTGGAAAAGGAAATAAGTGGGAAAATCTGTGGATTAAGGACAGATAGAGGAGGGGAGTTTACCTCTGAAGATTTCCACCAATTTTACAGAGATAATGGGATCAATAGGCAGCTCACCTCTGTTTATTCCCCTCAGCAAAATGGGGTTGCTGAGAGGAAAAACAGAAGCATCATGAACATGACAAGGAGCATGCTGATTGAAGCAGGAGTTCCAAGGGAATTCTGGGCAGAGGCTGCCACATGGGCAGTGCATGTGTTGAACCGAAGCCCCACAATTGCAGTGATGAACAAGACCCCCGAAGAGGCTTGGAGTGAAGTGAAGCCATCGGTTGAACATTTCAAAATATTCGGGTGCATTGGACATGTGCACAATCCAGATCAGAAGAGAAGGAAACTTGATGAGAAAAGTGTTAAGTGTGTGCACTTGGGAATAAGCTTTGAATCAAAGGCTTACAAAATGTACAACCCTATCACCAAGAAAATGGTGATAAGTAGAGATATTGTGTTTGAAGAGAATGAAAAGTGGGACTGGAAAAGTGAAGAAACCAGTACTGAAGAGAAGGTGCTAGATTGGGGAGACAGTGACTGTGAAGGAACACAAACTGAAATTGAAGAAAATGCAAACCTGGAAACTACAGCTACTGAATTCCACTCGGCAAACACTAATACTGGAGAGGATGCAGCTGCTGGACCTTCAAATACTGAAATGAATGAAGGAGAAAGGAGTGGTGAGACACTGGGAGAGATTGAGGACAGTGAGGTTCAAGAAAATCTCGGTGGTAGAAACACACCAAATCCTGGCAGGACTCAAAGAAGAATCTCTAGGCAGCCAGCTTGGATGGAAGACCACATCACAGGGGAAGGTTTATCTTATGAGGATGAAGATCAGACTTTAGTCATGTACTCGGAAAGTGGTGATCCCAGCACCTATTAGGAGGCAAAAGGAATTGTTGTATGGAAGAATGCCATGGAATGTGAAATCCAGGCAATAGAAAGAAATAAGACTTGGGAATTGACTACATTGCCAGTAGGAGCAAAATCCATAGGAGTAAAATGGATTTATAAGACGAAATTGAATGAGAGGGGAGAAGTGGACAAGCATAAGGCAAGACTAGTGGCCTTGGGGTATGCTCAACAGCATGGCATCGATTATACGGAGGTGTTTGCCCCGGTAGCAAGGTGGGATACCATCCGTATGATCTTGGGACTTGCGGCTCTAAAGGACTGGTATGTGTACCAGTTGGATGTTAAAAGCGCGTTCCTGCATGGAGAACTGGAAGAAGAAGTGTATGTGGAACAACCCAAGGGTTTTGTTAAAAAGGGAGATGAGGGGAAAGTATTGAAACTGAAGAAGGCATTGTATGGGCTGAGGCAAGCCCCAAGGGCATGGTATAGTAGAATCGAGAAATACTTCCTAAAGGAGGGATTTGAGAAGTGTGCAAGTGAACACACCTTGTTCACCAAATCAAAGGAAGAAGGAAAGGTATTGATTGTTAGCATCTATGTAGACGATGTGATATACACAGGGAATGACAAGATGTTGATGGAGGAATTTAAGCACTCGATGAAGAATGAATTTGATATGACAGATTTAGGGAGGATGAAATTCCTCTTGGGAGTGGAAGTAATTCAGAATGAGGAAGGGATTTACATAAGCCAAAGGAGATATGCTCTTGAGATACTACAGAAGTTTGGCATGGAGAAAAGTAATGCAACTAAATCTCCAATGGTGCCCGGATTCAAACTTGCTAAGGATGAGGGAGGAAAAAAGGTTGACCCCACCCAATACAAACAGATGATTGACAGTCTTATGTACATTACTGTGTCAAGGCCAGATTTGACATACGTAATGAGCTTAGCAAGCAGATATATGGAGATTCCCACCGAATTGCATATGATGGCAGTCAAACGAATATTGAGATACCTAAAGGGCACCACTGAGTTAGGTATCTGCTATAAGAAGAGGAGAGGATATGGAAGTGTAATTGCTTATTCTGACAGCGATTACGCTGGAGATATGGATGGTAGAAGAAGTACATCGGGTTATGTGTTTGTAATGGGTTCTGGAGCTGTGGCGTGGAATTCAAAGAAGCAAGCTGTGGTAACATTGTCCACAACGGAAGCAGAGTTCATATCAGTCGCATTGTGTGCGTGTCAAGCAATATGGGTGCAGAGAATTCTAAAGCATCTTGGCTGGGATCAGGAGGGTTGTGTGATTTACTGCGATAATAGTTCCACAATTAAGTTGTCCAAGAATCCGGTGATGCACGGGAGAAGTAAGCACATAGCTGTGAGGTATCATTTTCTTCGAGACTTAACTAAAGATGGGGTAGTGGAGCTCAAGTATTGCAAATCACAAGACCAAGTTGCTGATATTATGACTAAACCGTTGAAATTGGATGCATTTGTTAAGCTGAGGGAACAATTGGGAGTCTGTGTAATACCATTAAACTGATTACTGATGAAGTAATTCAGTTTAAGGGAGGATATGTTGGGTATACTCTAGAATTGGTTAATGAGTCTTGTTATCATTTGGTTAGTAGTCTGTTATCATTTGGTTAATAGTTTGTTAAGAATTGGTTGACTTCCAGCTGGTTCCATTGACTGTGTATTTGGCCTATATAAAGGGTCCACAAGTCATGAATAAAAGGGGGGTGGTTTATACAGTAACCAATTGAAAACTAACAGAATTAAATTGTCTTGATTTGCATGCTTTTGTAATGTTTGATATTCATACATTTTATTTCTATGGAATAAATTTATTTTATTTCGTTGTTCAACATGAACAATATAATTAGTTACAAATATTAACATTATACACATTAAATTAGCTACTAATAAAAACTTTACACTTACAAGACTAGCCTAAATATGGTGATTCTTTTATTTAAACTCTATGTTACTTATCTTTTTATTTTCTTTACTTCATCTAGTATTCGTTCGACACCATTAACACTCTCTCCCCTTTCTCCCTCTCGTGGTTAATTAAATTTTATTTATATGTTTTCATCAATAAATGAAGATATTGTTACATGACCTATTTCTATATCTTTATAATAACTTCTTTTTACCATCTTCTATATTAAATATCTTGTAATTGTTTTTTTATCACATTTCATGCATTTTTTATTCTTAAACTTTAGTCCATCCAAGTTATTGTGAATTTCTATGCTATTAGCATTTGACGTGGAAAATTTTGTAGAATTTTTATTTGTTTTAAATTTCATCTTCAATTTTAATTTGTTATTTTCTTTTTCAATCCGATCCTCTCTCTTTTTTCTTTTCTTTTTTTGTCGTCTTGTTATATTGATTTTTTTTTCAGTTTCATCTTGTAGGTGTCATCTAATTTTTTTTATTTTTTTTTAGCTTTGATCCATATTATTTTAACTGCTATTCTTTATTTTATATAATAAAAATAAAATCAATTACTTTAACTTCTATTTTTTAAAAAATAATAATAATTCGGCCGACCATCACGCAGCGTGGGCACGTATCGTAAACGACGCAAACTACATGTCAAGTGCTTTCCAACAAGCAGTAAATAATAAATTGATAGGGGTCTACACTGCTGCAATCCGCAGCATTAAAACGACAAGATGTCGTTCAATGCGCATCGTTTGATGCCCCATCGGAAACGCTAAGGAAGCCCGTCAAATTGTCGCGTAGCTGAAAGGGACTTGGCGCATAGAAAAATCCTCGAATACACCGCCAATTGCAAAAAAGATTATCATCAAGCACCATAGCAAATCTTTTTTCTTTTTTCTTTTTAAAAAAAAGATAGGCATATCCCCCTTTACATCACCTCAAGAAAAAAAGTTAGTGCATTTCCTCATAACTTTATTTTCTTTGTGTAAAAATATACTGTGTGTGTTCGGATAAACCATGTTTTAGGTTTTTATATAAAATACATGCCTTGACTCGAATTCAAAATCTGCTGTGTAGATTACAGGCATCTGTCATCACTCCACGTCTCCTGAGAACTTACTCATAGCTTTCATATGTAAATAGATCATGTCGCATAAAATCTTATGTTATTAGATGAGATCACGTGATATAATTTATATTATTTTTTAATGAATTCTTTAAAATAAAAGTTCTTTAAGTATGAAACTGAATGGACTACTATTATCTTGTGTTTAATTTTTATCAAATAGAATGAGGGTCATGATAGTTGAACTTGTAACCGCTATGTCAACAAGGTTTTGATACGATGTCAAGAAATCATCAGACCTAAAAACTTAAATTATCAGGTAAGATGTTATAATATAATTTATATTATTCTCGAACATAATATCTAACCTTATCAAGGATGTTCCAGCTAGATCATCACTTCACTAGTGGCTATCAAACTCCTTATATTTTAAGAAAAAGAAATTGAAACTTTCAACTATTTCCTAACAAGCTTTTATTAAAGTGTTTTGCATGGAGAAGTAATTTTCCACGTCCAACTCCTTTTGGAATTTGCAAGCAATTCCTTGGTTTGTCTTTTGATTCTCCTTCCATTTAGTCTAGAGAGAGAGAGAATCTTGAAAACGGAATGATTCCTCATGCAAGGAAAAAAAATTCCTGCAGGCGTTACGTGAACGCTCGGGAAGAACCAGATTCTGAAAAGGAAAATACATAAACGTAAAAGTAAAATATATGGTAAATACATAAACGTAAAAGTAAATAATCAATATTTTAATTTTTATGGGTAATATTATCGCTATTATCATTATTATTGTTATTATCACTGTCATTATTACAACGATAATTATTACGATAATCAACACCGTTATTTTTATTAATATCATTTAAATTATAATTAGTATTATTATAATTATTTTTGTCGTTATTGATATTCTTTATATTAGTTTATGAATTATGGTTATTATTATCATCAAACTCATAACTATTAACACCATAATACTATTACAATAAATTTTTAGTGCTATTATCATTATGATTAACAATGTCACTATTATTATCATGATTATAACACCTAAAATTATTATTATTATTATTATTATTATTATTATTATTATTATTATTACTGTTAAAACAATAAAAAAATATCAAATTACCTTGAGGAATAAAAAAAACTTTAACAAAAGTGCCAGAAAGAAAAAAAAAACTAAAATTATTATTATTGCATAAATAATAGAAATAACAAAATTACCCCATAGAATAATAATAAAAAAAAACCTAAAAACTTTAACAGAAGAACAAAAAATAAATAAAATAACAGAAACGATCAATTGCAATTAGAGAAAAAAATTGAAACAAATCAAAACATGCAGACCGAAAAAAAAAACATTAAAAAAATAAAGACTGAACTGAAAAATAACATATATAATTAATTTCAAAACCAAAAATAGCATTGACCTTTTTTTGTTTGTTTTTTTTATCAGTTTCAGGGATAGATTAGTAGTTTAATTATGTAAACAAATATAGAAAAGATGAAAATACCCTTCAATAATCAGATAATATCAACCGGTCCTCAAAAAAAGTTTAAAATACCCTGAAGCCAAAAATTAAATTTTAATATATTAAAAGGTAAAACAATATTTATATCATTATAATAAACAATAATCCGAGTCTACTGCAACCATATTTATTTTTATTTTTATTTTTATTTTTATTTTTATTTTTATATCATATATCCACAAATAGAAGTAAACCAGAAATTACTGTTAATCGGGAGATAGGCACTGTGGCGATTTTAGGCCAAAGTCGTAATAATGCATATTCCTCCTAAAAAATATCCCATGCGTTAAGACCTGGCAGTAAAAGCCATACTCAATCAACTCCACCAGCATATCATGTTGGCAAAGTGGGTTCTCCTCTATCTCATCACTTTACTTGAAGAACGGGGTATCGTGTCAAAAGTAGCAATTTGACAACTTTGGTCGGTTTTTGATTGTGTTTTATTTTTTAAAAATTATTTTTATATGTTAATATCAAAAATATATTTTAAAAAATAAAAAACCATCACTTTGATGTATTTCTGAATAAAAAATATTTTTAAAAGTAATATCAACTACACTCCTAAACCGTCACTATTTGTCCAAAGTAGCAATTTGAGAACTTTGGGTGGGTTTGTCATTTTGTTTCAAAAAAGCGTTTCTGAAAAAAAAATATTTATTTATTTTAAATTAAATATTTTTGGTATTTTTAAATTATTTTTATATATTGATGTTAATTTTTTTAAAATCACTTTGATATATTCATAAATAAAAAATATTTTTAAAAGAAACATTAACTACACTCCTAAACTTCTATTAAAAACTACGAGTTTATTTTAAAATATTAAAATAATCTAAAAATATTTTTTTTAAAAATAGATAACATCTATTCATCTTTTTTGAAAAATTATTCAGTGTATTCGAAGTTGGGTGCTCGAGAACAATTCGAAAATTTCACCTTTACGTAAGAGATAATGGAATCTCCTCAGTTTATCCTTGATTCCTGTGGTGTAGTTCAAGTCGTCTCTCCCTCCCTCTCCCTCTCCCTCACCCTCTCTCCCTCTCCCTCTCCCTCTCCCTCACCCGCTCTCCCTCTCCCTCTCCCTCTCTCCCTCTCTCCCTCTCCCTAGCTCTAGCATTGGGGAAAGAGAATCATAAAACCTAACGTACACTGTGCACAATGTCAATTATTTCCGCTGCTTCTCCAATCATTTAGAAAACGACATCATAAAAAAAAAATAATAATAATAATGTAATCCGTTAATTATTTGCATGGAAAATCCGTCATCTACCGTTAGGACAAAACGGAGCGTACTATACACGAAAGTCATGTTAAAATTTTCCTTCATTTTGTTATTTTTTGCATTAAGTAATTGCTATGATGAGCCGAGCTTTAAAGTAATAGTTGTGGTCACCATCAAATCAACAACCTTTTTTGATCGGCAACAATAATCAAAGGCAACAAATCGGTACTTTATTATTAATAATGTGATGTGTATAAGGTGGTGGGACGAAGTGTAGGTTCTATATTTTTCTGAATTTTTGGTTGGTATATACAAGAATTATTAAAATGCTGACAAAAGATACCATCATATATATATAGGATTTCCACTGTACACTTCCCTGTAGCTTCTGAGTGTATTAATTGTGGATTGTGGCAGTGTCGGCACGATTTTGTCCTTAATAATCTGGCGTGTTTTAGTTCTTTTATGGGGCTTTTTTGGCTTTTGCCTCTTTTTTTTCTACTTTCCGCTTATGCACAGTGCATTAACGAATCTGCCCCTTGAAAAATTATGCATAGGGACGAGGGGCTCCGTCGGCTTTTCACAAATTCAGTGCACCGACGGAAATAGCCCTCGATAACGACAAATTATTACACAATAAACGGGGACACGGACGTATTTTCCCCATCGGTTTTTTCGTGAATCTCGGTAGGGTTAGGGGCGTCTTGGTAATTAGCCTATATTTTATTATTTTTTCGTTTACACGGCTGGCGCGTCGTGGACGCGACAGCGGCGCTCAACGCCAACGCGCCATGGATGCGGCGCGTTCGGTTCCATACGACAGTCAAAAATTCCCTTCCGTCGTTGAATAGGGTGCGCCTCCCGGTCCTCTGTCTCGGCGTGTGTTGGTCATAGATGTTATGGTAAACAGCGGGGGACGGTTTTGTGGCGGTTGTATGTTTTCTCTCTCCTACGGGCCCAATTTCAGCTCTGGTCCCTGATGTATATAGGAAGTTCATTTCGGTACCTAAGGTTTGGATTTCGATTTTATTGCTGATTTCGTTAATTGAAAATTTGATTGTTTTCAATTGTGCGCTTCAATTGAAACTAATTATATAAAACATTTTTAATTTCAGTCCCTATACTTTTGATTTTTGATTTTTGATTTCTTTTTGTTCCTGTAATTTTTTCGGTACGGATGTTTTGATTTCCTTAATTTGGTCCTCCAATTGAAATTCTTAATATATACAACTTTTCATTTCAGTCCCACTTCTTCTAATTTTTTGATAAAATCACAGCAATTATCATTATTATTATTTCATTATTTATTTTGGTTCCAATTTTTTTTTCAATTTTATCCTTCAATTGAAATTAATTATATAAGTTATTTTTCATTTCGGTCCTTATTCTTTGAATATTTTATTTTATATTAATTCATTTGTTTTTTTTAATTCTTTGATAATGTTTATTTTTAATTCATATTTATTCATCTATGCTCTTAGTTTTTTTTTTTTTTTGAATCGTTTCAATCCTAAAATTTTAATTTATGTTGATACTCATTTGAAAATTAATATTGCATATTTTTTCCCTTTATTCTTTTTTTTTATTTGTTTTTTGGATTAAATAATTTTTATAATTTTACTATTTACACAATGATATTGATAATTTCAGCGATTATTTTTTATTTGTTTTTTTATAAAAATCTTTTTCTTTTTTTTAATGATTTTTATGGCAATTTAATTGTTTTGATTGTTTTGACAGTAATGTTAATAATAATTTTAACTGTTATAGTAACGATAATGACAATAACATAAAGATAGATTTTCAATTTATGTTTTCGTCTTTTTTTTTTATAGAGAATTAATTACTTATATTTGTTATTTAATTATTGGAGGGTTTTTTTTATAATAATTCATTTATTGTCTTCTTTTAATTCTTAGACAATGCTTATTTTTAATTCGTATTTATGCATCTATGCTTCTTTTTTTTTCTTTTTTTTTCTTGGGATGTTTTTCCTAATCGGTTCAATCCTGAAATTTTATTTCATATTGGTTATCATTTTAGAATTAATATTGCTCCTTTTTCCCCTTTGTTCTTTTTTTTTCCTTGTTGTTTTTATTCGTTCTTTAGATTAGATGATTTTTATGATCTCAATATTTACGCAATAATAATGATAATTTTTGTGATTGGTTTTTTATTGTTTTTTTATGAAAATAATAATAATAATAATAATAATAATAATAATAATAATAATATTTTAATTGTTTTTCTTGCTTCCTATTTTCTTCATGCTTTTTATTTTTTTTCCTCTGTATAATTTTGTATTGTTTTAATAGTAACAACAATAATAAGTTTAGATGTTAAGACTCCGATGTTGTTATTGTTATAGTATTCAAAATTAATATTGCTTCCTTTTTCCCTTTTTTTTTTTTGCTCTTTGTATTAAATGATTTTTATAATTTTACTATCTGGACAATAATAACGATGATTTTAGTGATTAATTTTTCATTTTTTTCTTATTAAAATATTTTGCTCTTTTTTAAATGTTAGTTCGCGCTCTTTTGTGATCTTTCATGACGTAATATCTACATTCTAAAAGATGTAATCTATGCTTGCGTAATAAACTCTACTTAAATTTTTTTTACATTTTATCTCCTAATCTATAACTTTTATTTAGTTATATCATATAAATTTATCGTTGTGGATTTAATTATGTTAAATTATATACACAAGAATGCCCGTGGAAATGCGCGGGCAATATAGCTGGTATATATATAAAGGTTGATGAAATTGACTAATGTATAAAATTTATGTAGTAGTCTATCAAGGCTAAATTTCCAAGTTAAAGAATAAAAAGAAATTTGAGAGGAAGGTATATAATATTAAATGTTTTTCTCTTTTTTTTTTGTTTTTTTTATGCTTCTAATTACAAGTTTATTTATATGCCTAAAGTCATAAGAAAATAAGAAATTAAATTAAACAAAATATATTATTCTGATCTGATTAGAAAAATATTATGTTGACTCAATCGACCAACTAATTCTTGATCGAGAGATCAGTTTTTTCATGAGTTTAATTTATTTTCAACATCCCTTTTAAACTTGATTTTTGATAACTCTAGGGATATATCTTAGCTTGACAAATACATAATGTTTGAGTGACTTTATGAAAATATCTACGACTTGATCTTAGGTCCTTACATACTTAATTTCAACTTTCTTATTTGTAATACAATCTCGTAGGTAATGAAATTTTATGTTAATATGCTTATTCATATATGTCATGAAATATAGGATTCCTTTCTAGTGCAATGGTTGATGAGTTGTCTGCATACATTTCTATATGTTTCTCTTGTGACATTTACAACTCCTTCAATAATTTTATTAGCTACATAGAATGACAAACACATATTGTACCAACTACTAATTTAGTTTCACAAGTTGATAATCTTACTGTAAATGACTTTAACGTAATATATGTGAATGTTATGTCTTTCGTGAAAAAGACAAAACATGTAATGCTTCTTTTATCATTCATATCTCTATCCTAATCACTATTATTATAACCCACAAGATCAAAATTGTTAGAGTAACCATAGAATAAACCAAAATCTATAGTGCCTCTAATATATTGAAAATGTTGCTTCAATGTTTTGAGATGTGTTATAGTTTTTGTCTCCATAAACTTGTTTATAAGCCTTACTTCAAAGAGAATATTTGAATGAATGCATGTCAAATATATTAAAATCTCAACTACGCTCTTGAATGTTAACAACTTCACTATACACTAAACTAAAGTATTTACTTTTGCACAATCTTTCATCTTGAACTTCTTGAGAATCTCTTTTACAAACTTTTTTGACTCACAAATTTTTTATCTTATCCTAGTTTGATTTTAATCCCAAGGTAATAGGTCATAAAAGTAATATTTGTCATCTAAAACTCCTTGATCATTTCTTACTAGAAGTCTCCAAATATTTTTGGGTTATTTTATATAAAGGTTATGTCATCCATATACAAGTATACAATAGATTATCATAATTCTCTTTTATCTTTATATAAAAGGCATATTCATAAAGGCATTTTAAAAATCATTTTTTCAAGAAATAACTATCAATGTTACTATACCAAGCTCTAGGGCTTACTTCTATTCTTGTAAGAACTTATTTAATTTTTATTTTGTAGATCCACTTGATACCAATTAGCTTCTTCTTTTTCATCTAGGAATCAATTTTCATGAGTTAGTTTTTTCAATTGATGCAATCTTCTCATCCATAACAATTCTTTATTTTATTTTTATCTTTTATTACTTCTTCAAATTTTATAGGTTTCCATGTAGAAATACGACAATATAGTGTTAGATCATCATCAATTGAATCAACTAGATTAGTTACCTCAAACAAGTTATCAAGGTTCTGCATCTTTCTTTGTAGACTTGGTAAGTTGTCATTGCTTGAACTTTTACAAGAAAAAAATGATAATATTGAAGTTAAATGAATTGGTGATTATGGAGATCTAACTAGTTCTTGATGATCTTTATATATCATCTTTTTTTCATTAAGAGTTGATAGAAATTTTACTTCTCACCATCATTTACCTTTCAATCCCGTTCTATTTCTTCAGAAGACTTGAAATCCATATTAATCATCATTATTCATGTTGGGTTCTCGAATATCATACATACAACAAAAATAATAAAACAAAATTATTTAGGAGTGTTTAGGATTATATTATATAGATCTAGAGTTGTCTAGGAATTTATTACTTAGATATTTGATCTAACAACGTGTCACAATCCTTTAAATATTAAAAATGTTATTAATGGTTTGACCTAACATTTTAATGATAGATGTCTTAGTGTAATTATTTTTTTTTTCCATCAATAATGTTTTAATTTAGCATTAAAGCATGAAATATGAATGTCAAGTTAATTTTTTTCTTCTCAATATAATATTCATTGATCATTTGAATAAGATCTTTTCAAATCTCATTTCACTTTGTCCAAGAATTTCTCAATTAATATTATTTAAGAATAAATTAAATATTTTCTATAAGACATTTAAGATGATGATTTTTTTTATTACTCAAGTACCTTCATATAGTTTATATTATACCCAATATGTACGTCTCTTGTTACCTCGATTAAGATAACATGTAGCAAAATCAAAACTTTATATTTTTTTTATATAAGATAACTTAATAATCTCAAGCCTGATAGTCACTTACACAATGTCACATAAGCTTTTCTATAAACATAAATGATTTCTTTGTTAGAGAATAATATAAATCATATTTTGGGGTCTCAGTTACAAGCTTAACCTTTTAGGTGAGATGGTTCTTTGACATGGTATCAGAGCAATAACTTATTTTGGACATTAAAATTGAAATTGCAAAGCTAATGAACAAAAATAAAATTGAGAGGAAAGTGTGTGTGTGTGTGTGTGTGTGTATTACCTAATATATAAATCCCATGGTGTTTTTCCTGTAGATAATGCACTGTGGACTGTGAGTGTATGCACTGTGGATTGTAATAGTGTATTTTTGGGTCGGTTCGGTTCTCGGTTCGCTCGGTTTGGTTGGTTTGCCGGTTTTTCTATTTTTTAATCATTTTTGCGTAGTGAAATAGCGCTTTTAGCCCTCGAAAAAGACAAAAAACCGGTTATGGGTGGAGGGGCTCTGGTGTAATTGCACACTTTCGGACCGGACCAGACCGGTCCGCCTACATTTTCATTATTTTATATTTTTTCCTGAATGGCTAATTATTGATATAGGCCCTAATAAGACAAAATTGTTGACTTAGGCACATGGGTACACCGGTAATTGACCATGCTTATTTTATTTTTTTTGTTTTTAGTGTCGCCGCGTGTGTCACATGCGAACGACAGTATTCCACCTCAAGCCCTTTGTGAGAGGCGCGTGCGTGGTGATGGAGTCGCCAGGATGGTCAATCGGCGTCTCAGTCGATGCTCCTCTGCTTGGTCTTCCTCCCGGTGTGGCGCGTTTTGTCCTCCGACGTCCATGTACGCGAGGGTGGCCGGTTAAAGCCGCTGCAGCCGTTTCTCTCTCTCCTGCACGTCAAAGTGCAGGAGAGTCCCCCAGTTTTAATGCCTTTTCATTTCGGTCCTTGTACTTTTAATTTTGTTTATGGTCCTTATTTTTGTTATATAAGTTTTGATTTAGTTCGATTGGGTCCTTAGATTGAAATTAAATGAATGTGCAAATTTCACTTCAATCCTCCTTCTTTTAATTTCTAGATTGGGTTTAAATAACTCAATAAATTCGGTACAACAGTTTCATTTTTTTCTATTTTTTCCTTTGATTGAAATTGATAATAAATTTGATTTTCATTTCGATCCTTATACTTTTAATTTTGGATTTTAATCCCTTTATATTTGATTTTCCTTTCGGGCCTTATACTTTTAATGTTTTTTTTAATCCCTTGATTTCTTTTTATGATTTAAATTCTCTTAAAGTTTTTATGGTTTTTTTAGTCGTTCATTTATTTTTTTTCATTATTAACACAATAATAACAACAGCAACAACAACAACAACAACAACAACAACAACAATAATAATAATAATAATATAATAATAATAATAATTTAATTGTTTTTCTTGCTTAGTCTTTTGTTAATATTTTTAAGTTTTTTCTTCCTCGAGATAATTTGATAATTTTTTATTTTTTTGATAGTGATAGCAACAATAGTTTTTGTTTTTGTTTTATTCTTTTGTTTGATCTTTTGTTGAAGTTTTTAGGATTTTTTTTCTTCCATTTTTTCCCTTTCATTATTAACACAAAAATAAAATAAATAAATGATGATGATGATGATGATGATGATGATGATGATGATGATGATGATGATGATGATGATGATGATGATGATGATGATGATAATAATAATAATAATAATAATAATAATTTAATTCTTTTTCTTACTTACACTTTTGTTAATGTTTTTGGGGGGTTTTTCCCGTCAAAATAATTTGATAATTTTTATTGTGTTGACAGTGATAACAATGATAATTTTTAGTTTTCATTGTATTTTTTTGTTTGATCTTTTTTTTTTTGTAGTTTTTACAATTTTTTAAATCTTTCATTCATTCATTTATTCTTTCATGATAATAATAATAATAATAATAATAATAATAATAATAATAATAATAATAATAATTTAATTTTTTTTCTTGATTACTCTTTTGTTAATATTTTTGAGAGTTTTTTTTTCTCAGAACAATTTGATAATTTTTATTGTGTTGACAGTGATAACAATGATAATTTTTAGTTTTCATTATATTTTTTTGTTTGATCTTTTTTTGTAGTTCTTACATTTTTTTTAATCTTTCATTCATTCATTTATTCTTTCATAATAATAATAATAATAATAATAATAATAATAATAATAATAATAATAATAATATTTTAATTGTTTTTCTTGCTTGCTATTTTGTTCATGCTTTTTTTTTTTCTCTCAGTATAATTTGATAATTTTTATTGTTTTGATAGTAACAACAATAATAATTTTAGATGTTAAGACTCCGATGTTGCTATTATTATAATATTTTAAATTAATATTGCTTCCTTTTCCCCTTTATTTTTTTTTATTTTTATTTGCTCTTTGTATTAAATAATTTTTATAATTTTACTATTTGCACAATAATGACGATGATTTTAGTGATTACTTTTTTATTTTTTTCTTATAAAAATATTTTGCTCTTTTTTTTAATGTTAGTTCGCGCTTTTTTTTTTTTATCTTTTATGACACAATACCTACATTCTAAAAGATGTATTCTATGCTTGCGCAACAAACTATACTTAAAAATTTATATATTTTATCTTCTAATCTATAACTTTTATGTAGTTATATCATATAAATTTATCGTTGTGAATTTAATTAATTTAAATTACATACATAAGAATACCCGCGGCAACTCGCGGGCAAGATAGCTAGTTTATATATATTAAGTGTTATCCTAATATGATTAGTAAAAGTTTTCTGTCCACTCAACCGATCAACCAGTTCTCAATCAATAGGCTGTTTTGTCTATTCTTCAAAAATCTAATTTATTTACAATAGAAACAAACATAAACTCGCAAACATTTAAGATATAAACAAACAGATGAAGATCATGAAGTCGTTGGGTAACTTTGATGATCAATGTAATCGGTGGATAATTTTTCTTTTTT
This sequence comes from Salix purpurea, assembly GCA_027405865.1. Classification (NCBI taxonomy): domain Eukaryota; kingdom Viridiplantae; phylum Streptophyta; class Magnoliopsida; order Malpighiales; family Salicaceae; genus Salix; species Salix purpurea. The sequence goes on along the minus strand of JAOWLH010000014.1, from coordinate 7,357,222 downwards.
TATTCAAAGGAAATGAGTTTGTGTATAAACTGTTAGTTTGATATATAATTATCAAGATAATTTTTCATTATACTTTAGGGTTCATTTTATAAATTAGGAATATTAGAAGCGATTGGAGAAGGGAAACCTTGATCAAGAACCAACGAATTTCCATGAAGAAGAAGAAAACATCAAAATATTGCTCATAATGTCATCTGGGTTTCAATTTTTGCATAAATTGTTGTGAATTATTATGAAATGCAAGGAACGGAAACAAAAAAAAAAAACTTGAGACGTGTTATGTACTATTGTTAAGGATATTTCCTTAACAATAAGGTATCCTCAGGATTCAACAAGTTCTTCCTCAATATTAGAGGGCAACGTAGAAACAGCTTGGAAATAAGAAAATACCAACAAATGAGAACAAGAAAATGTTTTTAAAAAAATCAGTAATTGTTAAAATTAAATTTTCAATGATTACAAATTTAATGTTTTCAGTTTAAAAGTCATCAAAATATTTTAATAAAATAACAAAAAAAATTAGAGAGTATAGGCATTGTCTTGCACGTAGAGGGGGTAAATCAGAGGTTTTTCTCTTACTCAACTCATCCTCATGTATGTGAACTCACTCTACTTACTTTGTTGATTACTATCTCATCTCAAGTTTTAGTATGTAAACACCTAATAAAAGTTTTTTTTTTCCAATATTACACAAACAATAAACGGCGTGGTGTTTTTCCTGTAGCTCCCCTCAGTAAACACTGTGGACTGGAGCAGTGTAGTTTCGATTCTACCCTTAATGACCCGTTTTATTTTTTCATCTACACGGGGCTTCAATCGTCCATTCCCATTACATTTTACACCCGTTTTATTTTTTCATCTACACGGGGCTTCAATCGTCCATTCCCATTACATTTTACATTACGAAAAACGGCCCGTTGTTTTCTTCTTCTCCTCTCTGGCACAGAGCAAACGACGGGCTGGGTGGTGTGGGTCGATCGGATGGTTGACGATGGCGGTTCGACGGGTGGTCTCGGGTCGTCAATGAGGTATGCTTTTCACCCTTTGTTTCGGTCAATCTCTCCTCTCTCTCGGTTTTTTTGCACTGGGTTCTTTTTTTTTTTCCTTCATTTTTCATCCATCTTCTCCTTCGATTGATGCTCTTTCTGGTCTGGGTGTTGTTAATTCATTGCATTTTGAGCTGATTGTGGTTTTTTTACCTTCAATTGATGTTTTGGGTTTTTTCATTTCTCAATTTTTTTTCTGGGCATTCTGCTTCTTGGGGTCGGGGTACTTGGGTTTGGTCGTTTGTGTGTGTTGGGGATTGGGTTTTAGGTTCAATTGGGTTCGGGTTGGACTGGGTTGGGTTGATCGACGGGTTCAACCCTCGGGTGGTCTCTGTTGAATTGGGTTCGGGTGGGTCTTGGGTTTAAATTGGTTTAGTTTGATTATGCAACCGGATTCAATTAATTCAGTATTGATTAATTTAATAATCAATTCAGCATTGAGGTGATTAATGTATGCTCTCGGTTCCTGTCTGTTTTTTTTCAGTTTGGTTCAATTGTTCAAATTTGCTATCACTGTTGCAATCTGGTTCTGTTTCTTCAACTGGTTTTTCATTAAATATCATCTCGCATTAATTAAATTATCTGTTCATGTTGCAGGGTGACATGCATTAATTTTAACTTCTTCTGTGGATATTTTCTTCCCTGGGCTGCACCGACTGTCTCACTGTCCCAGGTCATTTATTAAGTTCTTCTTTCCTGTTCTTTATGTACTCTCTCCTGCATGTGTTTCTTGCTTTTTTTCCCCTCTGGTAGCTTCTTCTTTCTTCCATTTCTGTTTTCTGCTTTCCTTTGCATTTCATACGTTGTTCATCTTCAATATACTGTTTTTCTATCTTCAGATTCTGGTATTCCCTTCACAAAACCTTCTGTGAACCATTTGTGACCCTACTTTTGAGGTTAGTAAACCTTTTACGACAACCTTGATGTTTTATAGTTTGTTTACTGGTTTGTTTTTTTATGGTTGTGAGAATATTTATTGCGAACAAGTTATTGTGGTTTGGTTCCTTCATATTAAAGGTTGTATTATCTGCATGGCAATTCTATAGGTGTGGTAGGTTATTTTTCTGTGCTATAAGTACTGCCTGGATTTTGTTTGGATTGTGGACTTTGAAGATCCATAAAAACTTATAGTTGCTTTTAATGTTACTTGGTTTCCAAGATTCTCCACATCTTTCATATTCTTCAATATTTACTCAAAACAGTGGACTGTTTTCTTACATTTTCCATGGTTACGGGTTTTGTATTTGTCAGGTTGGTGGTTGTGATGGTTTTTTAATTTTGAGGGTTAACAAGTTTAAATAACACACATAAAAATGCTGGCATGGGTGCTGTTTAATAAGAAGTGTATTATATTATTATTAATTAAGCAAGACTTTAATAGGCATGGAGAAAATAATAAGGGTGATGTTTGTTAAATAGTTCATTATATTATTATTAATTAAGTAAAAAATTAAAAGGTGGGGAAATAACTTATATTCATGGGCAATCTAATTCATTCTGCCCGTGAGGTTTTTTTTTTAATAATTATCTGATTTGTATTTTAATTAATACCCCCTATCTATAATTGTTTGGCATATATATATATTTTTAGTACATGTGGCTAAATTTTAAGGTTTTGTAACACATACATCAAAGACTAATCCTATAACCCATATATTTTCAATGAGTAGAACCTCTACAAGATGGAAACTATTTTAAGTGGCAGCTGTTTTTCTGGAGGATAAACAAACAGAACCTAGAAGTAGAAAAAAATATCATGACCATGATCTATAGCATATAGATCCAATATTAGTATGAGACTATGTACTACTAGGTGAGTTAGTCCTCCCCTTCTCATTTTACATTTTGACCATATTAACACCACTTTGGGTTTTCCAACTTTCAATTCTGTTCCTAGGCTGAAAAGTTTTGGCTAAATATATGACCATATAGTTTCAACTTTGGGCTGTGAACATTAGCTCTAAGAACTTCTCCTTTACTTCAATAATTCTAGCATTTAACTCCAGCAGATTGCTGGTTGTATAAACAAATTCTATATACTTGATTGTTGCCGCAAGACTTGATAGTTAAAGTCATGGTTGTTGGCAGAAATTTGTGATTACTATTAAAAATTGTTTTTGAGCTGGGGGTAGAAGTTGGAGTAAAGCATTAGTCAACTGGATGAAAATATCCGTTTGCATAGCTGATTACTCCTCCGAGTTTCAATTGTCTTCCAAAACATGCTGAAAATATTTGCTGCACATGCTGAAAATATTTGAATATAATGCTTATGGCAGCATGTTCATTGCTTTTCTATCACAAGCACATATGTGCAGCAAATTCATTAGCTCAATAGGTTTTGGAAAGTACATTTCCAACATTTAAACCTCAAGTTCGGGAAGATACAGCACCTTCTTCAACCTTTAATCTTCCAATCTTTATGAAATGATTAGAATAACATCTTCGAACTTAGTTTTTCTTCATATAAGTCCTTCATTAAATCAATTAAACCTATCAAAAGTTTAATTCATTAAAAAAGATCTCCTATGATGAAGAATAGAAGGAGAAATTAAGGATGAAAGGTTGAGCCTTCTTAAACCCTTAGGTTTTTACATTTTTTATATAGACATTGAAATTAAAATTCTTCAATATGACCATCAATCAACGTTTAATCTTCAAATTTCTTTCAATTGAAACCATATTAACACCACTTTGACTTTTCTAAGTTTCAATTGTGTTCCTAATCTTCCAATCTTTATGAATTGATTAGAATAACATCTTCAAACTTAGTTTTTCTTCATATAAGTCCTTCATTAAATCAATTAAACCTATCAAAACTTTAATGAGGTCCTTCAACTTAATTCATTCTTCTTATTTTATTGAAATCCACATTCCAACCTATTTTTTTTCCCTAAGTCTGTGATTACATTAATTAGGCCTATTAAAAGTATTATTAAGTCCTTCAACTTAATTGTTTTGCAAGTTTGCTATGATCTTTAATATATTTAACATCAAGTATATAACATTACAATCAATATATGCCTTATTAATCAACATTCTCAAGTGTACAAGAAAATTAATTCATGCAATCACATAACTTTCTCATTCAATTTCTTAAAAAAATCATTCCTTCTTATGACTTTTTAGTCAAGTTTGTCCTATGATATTCATATATGTTAACTTTCTCTTCAATTTCAAATTTTTAATGCATATGTATGTTATATTATGTATTCAATCACATTTCTTGATTAGCTAATTGAATATTACATGATTAATCATTACAATACTTTCATATATATGTTATATTATGTATTCAATATGGATTGTAATGATTTGAAGCATTATTGAATATTATCATGTGTTAATGGGAATGATTGAATAGTTTTAAACTCATTAACAAATCACAATACATGAATTTAATGCATGTGTGTGTTATAATATGTATTGCAATTTATAAAACATTTACATTCTTAATACCTTCAATCAACAGGAAAGAGGGCTACTTTAAACATTTAGCATTAGGTCACGAACTTCATGCAAAAATCTGAGCTGTCATAACATCATTCTTACTTAAAGCCACCAACAAAAATTATTGCAGTACTAAGAGAGCAGCAAGATAATAATTGAAACTCTGATGCATATAGTTGGATTATTTTTTTCAATCTAAGATTAGTATAACTAACACAACAAAAATCACAGGGTATCTGAATTTGCATCAGCTTCTCCAGTAGCTCATTAATCATGTTAAATAGTTGACAAATTTCTCACCATCTTTACCATTGAGAGACTCCGCAACACTCCCTTTTTTTTTCTGCACTTGGTCCTCCAAAACAGATTCACCTCATATCTCTTGCTGCACTTCATGACCTCTGTCTTCTAGATCACATAGTTATTTTCCTCATGCATTTAGTTGATTTCATTTGAATACATGAATTTAACTTTATATATATAATGCACCATGGAGATACTTGATTTTTGGCAAATAATACAGGTTGTGTAATGAATACTTTGGGATCTCCTAATATAAAGGAGACTCTGCCGAAATTTCTAACAAAATTTCTTCTCATGCTTCATCTACTAATTACAAAATTTAAACAAATTAAAGAAAAAATATTTTGAATTATTGAATTGTTTAATCATTCTATCTTTTATTTTTTGCAGGAAGATTAGCAGTAGAATGATACGACTCATTTCACAAAAGGGATCTTACTTCATTCCACACGTGAACATTCCTTTCTTTTGAACTTATGTACAAATTGTATAATTATCACTGTTTTGTCATCTTTGATGATGCTGCAAATATTCCAAAGATGTAACCTATGTTAACGAAACAAACTCTTTTATTATAGTTCTAAACTTTTATATTATAAGTTCATCGTTATTATTGTAATTATATTATATTATATACGCAACGATGCCCGCGGCAACGCGCGGGCATCTAACTAGTAGAATAATAAGTCTTGTATATATTTTTTATATTCAAGAGGTTTTTTATATTTTACCAATTTACGATAGTCTTTTAAAGCATCATAAATCAGGGCATGTGCAACACAGGAAAAGGAAAAGGAAAAGGAAAAGAAAAAGGAAACCATTTGCAGAAATTGCAGAAACAGTAAAGGAAATGGAATTTTGCAGGACGAGCATGTGAACCAGCAGTGTAGTGGTTGTCGTTTTATGTCCGTAAGCTCTCAGGAAATTAGGATTCCAGATAAGGACAGCGAACATGCTGACTGGCCATCTAGTCATATATAAAGCTACTTCAAACCAAAGTGATTGATATCATTTTGTTTCATTGAAATGGTCAAAATATTTTGTATCAGGCAAAAAAAAAAAAGATAAAATAATATTATTTTCGTTTCATTTTAAATACCAATTTATATAAAAAATATCGGCTAAATACCGGTTGAAACACCCCGAAATTATTCTGAGTGTTCCGTTTCGGTCCTTGGAAAAAAATTAATTCCAGCCTCTCCCGCCCACTTACACACACACTACTATTATATACTATTATTTATGAGATGCATTGAAAATACAAAAATAAAAATAATAAAAATTAAAAAAATATATATTATAAAAAAATAAAATTGTGTCAACTTTGATTTTATAAAAAATAAAAAATATATTTAATTTTTTCACCTTATAAGTTTTTTCGGATAATTAATAATTATATATTCACAATACAATCCTGAAGCGGCACATCGAAACGCTCTGAAATCGAAACGTTTCGTACCATAAGAAAAAAAAACAAAATAACAACCGAAATGGTATTGATAACCTTGCTTCAAACAAGAGATTAGATGGGGGGAAATCATGAATATTAAGTGATGATTTGTTTTCATAATTTTTATATTTTTCCTTAAATCTAACATTGGAGTCGGGCACAGGCAGTAACCTTAACACTAACTTTGATCGGGAATGTGATTTTTGTTGTTTTTATAGTATTTTTAATTTAGAAATATATTAAAATAATAAAAATAAAATTAATACATCAAAATAATCTAAAAATACCTAAAAAAATCTGTTTTTTCCAAACACCCCTAAATGTTACTATGACCCCTCATATTGTATTTAGAAAATAAATTTTCGAGTCTCATGGTTACTAATATGATGACCAATAAAGATTTATATAATTTTTAACTTAAAAATATATCAGATTAGTCAAAATACACATAAACTGATCCGGATATCCAAGTTAATAAAAAAAATTCTATAATATATCTCTTAAATTTAACAATATTAATACCCACGACACGACTTGACTTGTTCTTGCTAGAGCTTTCTTGAATTTATTGTGATAATGTACTGTGCTCAAGGGTGTCGTCCCACATGTCAGTGTCTATAATTTTTATTTCTTTTAAATTGGTCCCTCTTGTCTGCTAGAAAACAAAAACTAGTGCAATCATAGATGTTATCACTGATTCTGACTCCTTTATAAAATTTGATTCCAATTGAACCGTTCTCTATAAACCCATTGAATGGTTCAAGACCTTGTCGCCGACCACACTAACCCGTCGAAGGGTCCATGACCCTCTTGCCGACTCATTTTCTGCTTGGAATAGAGGTTGACATTTTTAGACACAATTCTTTTAAAGCATTAAAAACACCCTATTAAAAATTAAAAAAATTAAAATTTTTAATTGTGGACTTCAAAGAACCCGTTAGGCACGGCGTTTCAGCCGCCGTGCTGCAGAAATATAATTTTTTTCATTTTAAATGAATATATTTTGGTGTTTTTAGATTATTTTAATGTGCTGATATTAAAAATGATTTTTTTAAAAAAAATATCATTTTAATGTATTTTAGCATGAAAAACACTTTAAAAAACTACCGCAACCACCCTCCCAAAAAGTCCCTCCATCACATCACGTCACACTTCTATCTCAAACACAGCTTATACAAAGGGCAAACGTGATTGAAATGGGGTCAAATTTTTAAGAGTATACTTTACGTTCTTCTTTTAGTGAGGATATTTTTAAGTAATTTTTATAATAATTATTTAGAAATGCTCATTTAAATAAATAGCATTGCACCTCATACCTGCATTTATGTAGCCTTAAATTATTCACCAATGAGCCAAACTTATTTATTCGAGAAAAAAAAATGAAATAAAGGTTTTTAAAATCTAGTTAAGTGAAAGAAATAGAGCCTTTAAGTAAAATCATGAGAAAATTGCTCCTTTCAATTCAAGATCAAGATGGGGCCTCAGCATCCCACGGTTCAGAATTTGTTTTTTTTTTTTTAATAAAATGATTGATGTAAATGAAAGATAATTTTGTTTTATTTGTTCACCTTTTTTTTTTACAGTAACTCAATACAAAAATGTTAATATTTAATAAAAAAAATTGAAAAACATAAAAATTGTTTGCCCAATTACATAAAAGAAATCATTTTATCATTATATTATTATTTTTTTATGCGAGAAAACTATACTCTTCGGAAAATGTACTTTGTGAGCTCAAATGAGTGAGTAAAACCTTAGCGGTCTCAACACTTACAAAAGGTGCACGCCTTGATTCGACCTCGGAGTCTGCTATGCAGATCACAAACCCTTTGTATCACGTCACGCTTCATGAGAACTTTTATCAATATATTCGTGAATGAATATGACAAATCACCTATAAAAAACAGTATATAACTCCATTATCGATTTGATTTAATAATATCGAAGGAATTAAAATTGCCAGTGATTAAATTGTGGTGCAGTGGCATTTACAATGACTATTCTCTCTAAAATATACTAACGTACCTGGTATGTCGGTAAGACTATTAGTAATGTTTTTAAAATATTTTCTTAAAAGAAGATTCTATTAAATAGAGTAGGAAGTAATTGAAATAAAACAAAATAAAAATCAAATATTTATTAGAGATTTTAAAACTTATCATTTCAATTACAATTCATCTAGAATAGAAGGGCAAGAGAAGGAGAAGGAAAAAGATGAGGCAAGTTTTCACTAGGACCATGAAGCCACTAAGTTGGATCACATATACAACCCATTTGTATATATTTTCATGTATTTCTATTTTTCCTTTTCTAGAAACATCAACTTCATGCTTTAATCTTTAATTAACATTAATATTTTTTTTTTCACAATCTATAAATTTATTTCATTAAATACATAAATTACCTCTTTCTTTCTTTTTTTCATTCATTATTTAAACAAGAATAATGCCACAACACAGAAGCCTTTTTTATATATATATATTTTTTTAAAAATATGTATATGATTTTATATATTTTTAAACAAAAACAATTACTGCCGTATTATCACAAACCACCACGTATTACTTTATGCTTTCAAATAAAGCCTAGCTAGACAGGAAGAAAGACAAAATCACGAGTGTTTACCCATCATTCATGGGATTCCATTGGGGTAATAACAATAATAATTAAATTTTCGAGCCTCGCCATAGCAAAAAAAAAATAATAAAACCTTTTTATTGACCAGAGATGAGGAACTCCCCCAAGTAAACACTGTGTCGGTCCATATTACATTACTATGAAGTAACGAGGAAAAATCCCTCCTATTTATGATTACACTTACCTTAAATAAATAAATAAATATAAATACGTAAAGACTGAGTAAAAACCGTGTTGATCGGGTGTAGCTTTCTGGACCGCAATATTTAAAACGGATTGCACGCCCACGCGTGATTTGAATAAGGAGTTAACTTTAACTCAGTCCCTTAGTTTCTACAAATTGTTCAATTAGTCCTTGTATTGACTAAATAGCCCCTTGGCTAAAGTTTATTATCCTTGATTTAGTACAATCAATCAATTTTGTTCCAAAAGTACGTTCTTTCTTTATCAAAGTTTCCTCCCTCGCCCACTTCTCTTTATTTTTTCCTATTTTCCACAAAAAAAATGAAAAAGTAATATCAAACCGACTATAGAACTAATAAAAAAGGACCCATATAATTAGGATATCATGTTGACTTGCAAGTCGTTGGATCAACCAACTGTATTAAGGGGGGTGATTGGGAATGAGTTCGGAAAATATTTTTGAAAAAAATTAATTTTATTTTTATTTTTTACTTTAATTTTTTTTGTGTTTTTAGATCATTTTAATGTGCTGATGTCAAAAATAATTTTAAAAAAATTAAAAAAATTATTTTGATGTATTTTTGAAAGAAAAGTACTTTCAAAAGTAATTTTAACCACACTCTCAAACAGGTATTAAAATAACTTGTTTCTAGTGTTCACCGAACTAAATTAATCAGGTTTCCTTAAGTTAATGTCTTATTTGATTTAATTAAAAACTTAACATGATCTAACTTGTCAAATTAGCCTGGTCGGGATTAAAAACTATGAATAAAATTAATGAAAGCATTGTGTTTTAAATAGATTTAATAGTTTAGGGATTAAATAAAAAAATTTGAAAGCATGAGGACTTAGTGGCTGAAAATGTTATAATTAACTCTTTGAATAAATTATAGCGTACACGCTCCTAGAGAAGTCCACGCGATTATTTAATTCTCGTAATAATCATTACCGACGCGAATTCAGCGCGTGGTGGTATCTTAGTTAAATGATTTTGAAGTTTGATTTTGTGATTGTGAGGGGGGGCTCATAGCCTCATAGTCGTTTTGTGAGGCTATTTCTTTCCTTTCCTTTCCTTTTTTTTTTTTTTTATTATTACTCGTTCTTTTATAGAATTATCCACAAATAACCACGTTTCTTTATTAAATGTCAACTGATTTTTTTTTAATGTTTCTTTTCCTTGAGAACCAAAAATATTGGTAAATATTTATTGAGAAGAAAATCTATAAGTAATGAAATTGACATTTCTAGAAATGAAAATAAATATTGAAATTGCCATTTCTACAAATGAAAAAAATAAATTGAAATTGTTATCTAGAAATAAATTTTCTTCATATGGTGTTCGCTTTTCTCTCTTTTTTCCACTCATTTTCGATTTTCTCTTTTTTTTCCACTCATTTTCTAGAAAAACATGTTGGCTATTGAAAAAAAAAAAAAACAATGAAGCCTCGCTATTTGTTTGTTAAGTTAAATTAGATCATTTTTATTTTGATTGCAATGTATATGGTATTGAATATTTTATTGAGCTAAATATTTTTTTTTTTTAATTTCGTCTCTTGACACTTGATTTTTTATTAGATTTGATCATAATTTTTTATTGCAATGTATTTGGTCTTGAATTCTTTATTGAATTAATTTGTTTATCAATTTTATCCATTAATATTTAGTTTTTATATCAAATATATTTCTCATTCTTTTCATTGTTATTTTTAGTGTTCCTTATCCTTTTCTAAATTGATTTTATTCATTGTTATTTTCTTTTTTGTGTCAAATGGATTCTCTTTTCAAATCTATTTTAAAAAAAATATCAAGTCATCCCTAATTGTTTTAGTTGGTTGGGAATTTTAAATTGTTATTTTTTTTATTTTTCCTTTTATGTTCTAATTTGGCATCATTATTTGTGTCATAAGATCTAAAGGTTACACTGAGTTAACTTCAATTATTTTTAATTTGTTTTTAAAAATATATTCATTACCATTCATTTCGTTGGAAATTGGTGTTTCTTGTTTTTCTTACCCTAATATCCTGTCTTAGGACATGGATTTAGCAAGTTCACCAGACTTAACTTGTTTTTTTGTTGTTAATTTCACCTTTCAATATTATATTGATTTAAGAATTGAGATTTGTTATTTTATTTGGTGTGCTTTCCATGAAGTTATTCCAATGTCCAAACTATGTTATATATTTGGTTTTATTTTTGCTCAAGCTAGATGATAAACAATTATCTTGTCCTGTTATTTTGGATGATTTATTTTTAAGAACTCATTTATGTGATGGCTAGACAAAGTTAAATTGAGGTTATCTCGGTCTAATAACCTGGATCATGAGTTTAACAGATTGATTCAGTTGGTTTTATGTTTTTTAAATTTCATTCTTCATATATTGGGCTGATCGAGGATTTCAACTTGTAATTTATTATGATTTTCTTTCCATCAGACTAACTTGGTCTGATGACCTGCTTCTTGGGTTTGAGAAGTTAATTCAGGTTGTTTTTCTTGGTCTTATGCCCCGAGAACAATGTTTAATGGTTAAACCGAGTTAACTCGACTTATTTTTTATGTCATGTTTTTAATTTAAAAAAATTACAAATTTTATCATTTAACATTAGAACTGATAAAAGTGATTTATAATTAAGCTTTATAATTTATTTTGACTTGCTCTTTATATGGTTATCTCATTTCCATAACTAAAATTGCAAATTCAATAGATTCACTTGAGTTGAATTAGATTATTTTTTAATATATTTTTTCTATCAGATTATCTCGGTTTAATGACTTTAGTCACGAGTTTGAGAGATTGACTAGAGTTATTTTTATATATGTTTTTAATCAATTTATTTTTTTAATTTATCATTCAATATCATGTTGATTGAGGATCGTAAAATGTTCTTATTGAATATTTCACTTTCAAAACAACTTAGGGGTGTTTATTATAGTTTTTTTTCAAAATATTTTTCACTTTAAAATAAATTTAAATAATATTTTTTTTATATCATTGCATCAAAACAAACCAAAAAAAATATGAAACAAAAAAAATAAAATCTTGTAAATCTCTAGTTGCCCTGCTACCTTCCAAGAATCTTAGAGGTGTTTAACATTGAGTTTGAACCCACCTTTTGTTATATTTTATTTATTCTTTTACTTTAAATATTTTTTTTTATATTTTTGAATGCTTTATATACTTATATAAAAAAAGAAAAAAACATTTTAATATATTATTAAAACAAAATCATTAAAAAACAACATTTACCTCCTGAAAACAATCACTTAACCTCAACATTGTAACTGGCGCGTTTGCCCACTTGACAGCAGTTTCCTCCACCTTCCTCCCTCCTCCATCCATATCTCTATTTATAGCATCAAACAACTTCTGGTTTTTCCTCCACACAGACTCTCTGTTTTGCACTGTTGTCCGAACTGTTTGTTTGCAATCTTGTTAATGCTCTCTGTTTCCCACAACGATAAGTCCTTCTCGAATTCTAGCAAACCTCTCGAGAGAATCAAAGAACCCAAATTTTAGCTTTCGCAAAAAGAAAACCAAATTTGGTGTATACAATTCAAGGGAACTGCAAACAGAACAAACCCTCACCCTCACCAGGAATCTTGTATTAAATCTCTTGTGTGAGAGAAACATGAGGCACCTATCTTTCTTCCTCTCAAACTTGACAAATTTTTTCAACTTTCTTTTCCCTTTTCTTATTAAAATCCCATCAAAATCTCTGCCTGTGCAAATTAAGACTATGGTTTCTCTGGCTTCTCGTTCTGGAAGACATCTACAGCGGTACGAGGAAGGCTATCGCCTTGTTGTAGGGTGAGTTTCCTTCTCTCCTGTTCTTTTTAATATTTACCGTTTCTGGGTTATTTACTAATTCATTATGTTTGTATGATACTGCCAAACAATTGGAATTCTTCAGAAGTTCGAGGGTGTTTTTTTTTTGTCTTTTTGAAGAGGGTCATTGTTAAATTTGATTATTTTTCTGGTTTACTTACGTAGTTTGATCTATTGCGTTTAATTTTGTGTCTTTCATGGTTTTGTTGTTTTAGGATGTCTATCTAGGCTTAAATTTATTTTATTGATAAAAAGTGGAAGATTTCTCTTTTAGGGGTGTAATTAATGGAATTTAATTTATATTATTAATGGGTCATTTTTTTTTTTTTTTATCTTATCTTTGTTTGTTAATTGGTTTTGAAATTTATGCAGGTGCATTCCTTACAGATACAAGAAAAGCCAAGAACCATCTTCGGTTGAAGAATTAGAAGTTCTTGTCATTAGTGCACAAAATGGTCAAGGAATGCTGTTCCCCAAGGTACTAATACTATATTACTTCCAACAATTGGCTCTCTATCATCATTTGATTTTTAAAATTCTTGTGTTCAGCCATTTCCTTTTCTTTTTACTTAATAGTCTCCGTGTTGTGATGAACAGGGAGGCTGGGAAAATGATGAATCCATGGAAGAGGCTGCGAAGCGAGAGACAGAAGAGGAAGCAGGAGTGATTGGCGTTGTTGGGGTTAGTATTTGCAAATCCCTTCTAATTCTTTCTGTCAAAGCTTCTTTTCTGAAACCTAATCAAGTTGTTTATGATTTTCTTTACAGGATAAACTAGGCCCATGGCATTATCAGAGCAAAAGGAGTTGCATAATGCATGAGAGCTACATGTATCCTCTACTTGTTAAAGAAGAATTAGATTGCTGGCCGGAGAAAAAAATCCGAGAAAGAAGATGGGTATGTGCTGCTTTTATCCTCTGATGGTTTTGAATGCCAACTTTTGAAGAGAATGGGATCTGATTTGCAATTTATTTGCTGGTTTTTTCAGGTTACTATTAATGAAGCTAGAGAAGTCTGCCATAACCGGTGGATGCGTGAAGCTTTGGAAGAATTGGTTAGGCTACATCCCCAAGCTCAAAGCTAGGGAACAAGTGAAACAACAACTAGTAAATAGAACATTTTTCATCGGACATAGGGTTTTCAACCTAGAATAGGTTTCAGTTCATGTTAGAGATGAATGACAAATGTTGTTCCTTTTTCATTTTAGTTGATGAGATTCATTGATTCTTTCAAGTCAATTAACTTGATTCTTTACCGGCTAGAATAGGTTTCAGGCTCGATCGCGAATACTTTAAACGCCAAATCCTTGTTTCTCCAGGCCAAAGCAGGAGTTCTCTCCTGACTTGGTCTGTTTCAGTTTATGCATGAAGAATAATGCTGGCGGTTGGGTTTAACAATGCTGCACTAACATCCACGGTTGTGACGTGATGGTAAAGGACTTGAGATCTGCACAACAGCTCTCGAGTTTGAAAGAACTTGAGCTCGAGATCTGCACAACAAGTTTTGAGTTCGAGTTACGACATGTATTTCTTGTAAGAGTTTAGACAACTGGGGTTTTACTCTTTTTTTGGGCTTATAAAATACACTTTTCGAAGATGGGGTTTCCTCAAATTTAAAAAAAAAAGAAGTTCCTAAACTAATTTACCAGCAGGAGATGATCCATTAATCAAGTAATGCAATATGCCTCATAAACAGCAAATCAACCGCAACCCTAGCAGACCAAGTCATTACTCGATTATACACACGATATAACATAAACATTATCAAGACCCCAAAAGAAAAGAAGCAGTCAAGGGCTCTGCATGATAAATGGATCGCTGTGTTTGCAAGTTTTCTGGGATTACTATGTGGTTTGATAAGTGCTCCCACTTATACAAGAGAACACTACAGATGACTTAGTTTTATACATGCTGCTGCAGTGTATCTTGTTGCTCTTCCTCTGTCTTTTTCTGAGGATCAATCATACATTGATAAGGGCTTTAAATACAAATGACAAGTTGAGCAACTAGCGCTGGAAAGCTACAATGAATTAGGTTCGCAATTTCCTTCTGGGTTCCACTTCCAAAGAACCATTTAAACCAAGTGTTTGTTACTGTGTTTTAAAAGTATTTTCAGATCATTTTTACATGATAATATCAAAAATAATTTTTAAAAAATAAAAAAAAAAACATTTTAAGAACACAATCACAATTATACCTTCAAAAACAGACATTAGTCCGCACAGGCTGGAAAGGCAGGTAAAGGTCTGAAGGGTTGACAGAGAATAAAAAGAACCCTGCTCAACTTGTGGTGGTGAGAAGAGGGAGGGTAGTTCTGTAATTGATGGTCCAGCCATGATGACAGAGACTTGTGGTAGATTTTTTTTCCTTTCCGATGGACTGCATTGATGGAGTTCTTATGGTTAGTATGAAACTAATAATAAGATATTGAAGAGCACCAGGTAAGCAGATAGTGAGCTGCACAGGAAGGCATGATATTAAACTTGTTTTTATAATTTAAAAAATATGTATTAAAATAATATTTTTTTATTTTAAAAAAAATTATTTTCGAAATTAGTACATCAAAATAATTTTAAAAAAAATTAAATGTTTTTTTAAAAACACAATACCTAACATGCAGGAAAATATGTGCACACAGGAACATAAGGGCCTAATCTTTACTGCTATTAATTGAAAAATAAATAATTGGGCTCATAAGCATTCCATACATTTTTGGTATATAAAAAAAGAAAAAAACATCCTGATATAACTATCCAAACACATCATCATGTGTAAGAATTTGTTTAATAATAATGTAGTGATTTTTTTAAAATATTTTTAATTTAAAAATACATTGAAATGATATTTGATTTTTTATTTTTTTATATCAATACATTCAAATAATTTAAAATATAAAAAAATAATTTGAAGCAAAGAAGTTTTTTTTTTTCAAACAAAAAATTAAAACATGAAAATAAACAAACTCGCAATTATTATTATTATTATTATTATTATTATTATTATTATTATTATTATTATTATTATTATTATTATTATTATTATTATTATTATTATATTTTTGTCAAAAGTAATAGCCTTTATTGCTTTGCTTTAAGAAAAGCAAATTAAAATAAGTGTTTCGTCAGTAATTTAAACTAAATTGATAAACTTTTGAAAATAAAAGCTACTTTACTTTAAAGCATATCATGTTCCAATTTAAAAAAGTATGGAGAGGGATACTTTATGAAAAGAAAAAAAAATAGAATGCTATTCATTTTTTAAAATAATAGAATGCTATTCATTTTTTAAAATAATAGCCTTAGTTTTTTAAAATAAATTACAACTTATAAAATTTTAAATAATGTATATTTGCGCTGATATCTATTACAATATTCCCAAGAGTCTACAATATTTACCTCATTAAATACTATTAGGAAAAAATAACACTTCAATAACTTACTATTTGTTATCACAAAAACTTTTACCCAATCGAACCTTCAATAACTTACTAGTTAGGTATAACTCCTTACTCAGACAATGTTAGCAACCTAGGGATAAAATTAAACCTTGCCACTATAATAAGTCTATTAGTAATAAACAAAACCTTAATACCACAACCACTGGTTGGACTAGGTGCCTATATACGATTCATTACCTGAAAAAGACTAGATAGAATGATATTTATGAGTGTTTCTCAAAGGGTCGCTTATGTCATTATGATACTAATGTACAAAGTCATGAGATGGACACTAATTAAAATATAGAAGGGGTGTTTTCATAGTTAGCGTGAGATGAACACTAATTACCGTATGGAAGGGGTGTTTTTATAGTTAGCGTGAGATGGACACTAGTTATTATGAAAACATTCCTTCTAATTACCGTGAGATGGACAATAGTTATCATAATCATTGTTCCATACCAAACTTTACGCTCTTAAGAGCTTGACAAACAAAGGACTAAAAGATGGTTCATATATGAGCATACTCATGAGAATGACTACAACTCTCATCAGTGGGTGGGCTCTCATTTGTCTATACAAGTTTTGAACACTCAACCCCCTATGGATTCTATTTCTACAAAACAAGTCTACAAAACAAACTATGATGGTCTAGCCAGCTCGATGGAGCATGTATAAAATATGTGTTAACTTAGAGTTGGTTATATAAGATAGAGAATCAACATGCAAAATCCTCTCCACGACCTTTTCAAGGTTTGTATGCGCACGATACAATAATTTTAAGCCAAACTCCATCCACATTAAGCTAGTAACACATTTCAACACTAATATACCCATAAAAAAACTCCACAGAGTTATTTAGTGTTACCCAACAAACGAGTGAGTCTATACTAGTCTATTTGAAGATGTTTATGATGAGATGCTCAATATGATATAATTGCTTAAACTAGTAGCCTTAGAGGCATTGATAATAAGGGTAAAGAAATGTGTTATCAGGAATATAAATTTGCTTAAGATGATGCAAGTCATAGAAAAATCATATAAAAGTGAAAAATGTCAATTTGTTATAACATGTACCCTTTTTATTTTTACAATCACACCTAACTTGAAAGACCTTCTAAACAAATCATTCTCTACTAGAAATGAAAGACTCATTTACCTCATGCATGATGATTGTGAGTAGAGGATCAAAAATCTATAGTATCTTATCTGGAAGAGATGTTTTAACAAAATTTCATAGGATATGGCTACCTAAGAACATCCTTTCAACAAGTCTTTTTCTAATGAATATCTTCAACAGCAGGATCCCAAAGCTTTATACATCACCAATTATTAAGACCTCTTCTCTCAAACCATGCTCTATATTTTAAGAAGCAACATAGAACTGTCAATTCTAGTATTTTTCTTATTTTTTATGTTGATAACATTAAATCTACATAAATTTTATTTTTTGAAGACAAATACTTATGTTTAACCAAACTGAGTAAAGTTAGAGAAAACTCAATAAAATCTTGATGTCTTGTGATTGAGATGATTACATAGCTCCTTAAAAGGAAGATGAGAAGAATAGTGTGAAGCTAGAGAAGTCTGCCATAATCGGTGGATGCGTGAAGCTTTAGAAGAATTGGTTAGGCTATATCCCCAAGCTCAAAGCTAGGAAACAAGTGAAACAACAACTAGTAAATAGAACATTTTTCCTCGGACATAGGGTTTTCAACCTAGAGTAAGTTTCAGTTCATGTTAGAGATGAATGACAAATGTTGTTCATTTTTCATTTTAGTCGATGAGATTCATTGATTCTTTCAAGTCAATTAACTTGATTCTTTAACGGCTAGAATAGGTTGCAGGCTTGATTCCTTCGAGCCCGTGAATTCTTTAAACGCCAAATCCTTTTTTCTCCAGGCCAAAGCAGGAGTTCTCTCTTGACTTGGTTTGTTTCAGTTTATGCATGAAGAATAATGCTGGCCGTTGATGAAGAGATTTATAGTTTGATTTTTTCTTGATTTGGGTTTAACAATGCTGCTCTGACATCCCCAATGGGCGTGATGGAAAAGAGCTAGAGATCTGTACAACAATTCTCAAGTTTGAGTTAGGACACACATCTTTTGTAAGAGCCTAGACAACCAAGATTTTACTCACTCACCTAAGCTAATAAAGTACGCTTTCTGAAGGTGGAGTTTCCTCGAATTAAAAAAAAAAATATTGCCCTGACAGATCCGTTCCTAAACAAATTTACCAACAAGAGATGATCCGTTAATCCAGTAATGCAATATGCCTTATAAATAGCAAATCAACTGAAACCCTAATAGACCAAGTCATTACTCGATTATACACATGATATAACATCAACATTATCAAGACCCCCCCCCCCCCCCCCCACACACACACACACATAAAAAAAGAGCAATCAAGGGCTCTGCATGATAATTGATCGTTGTGTTTGAAAGTTTTCTGAGATCACTCTATAGTTTGATAAGTGCTACCAATTATACAAGAGAGCACTACTAATGATCACTTTGTTTTATACATGTTGTTGTTGCAGTATATTTTGTTGTTCTTCCTCTGTCTCTTCCGAGGATCAACTAATGATCATCATACATTGATAAGCAAGGTTATCAATTTCATTTCAGTTGGTGCTTTGTTTTTTCAATTGGAATGAAATATTTTGGTTTCGGAGCATTTCGGTGTGCCGTTTTAGGGTGTTACTGTTTATATATGTACACATATAATTAACTATATTAATTTAAAAAATAGTTCAATCCAATAATAATATTATTTAGAATTGTACAATTTAACCTAAAAAAGACACAATAAAATGATTTTTCTGAACAAAATTATGAACATGTATAATATTACGAGAATATCATCATCAATCTCGCAAGGTCATTACATTATTTGATTGCTCTGAAATTTTAACATAATATATATATATATATATATATATATATGTCAAGAGACTCCTCATAAAATTCATCTCAATCTAACGGTCGGATTAAGAGATATGATTGATATGGTAAAATTATTCATTATTTAAAAAAAATACTATTTGGCCAAAACGGCACAAACGAAATGATACTAGCACATTTTGAATAGTATTTGGAAAAAATCCAGAATGGATCAAAATTTTAACTAAGATAATAACGACATCATTTTATCTCAATTTTTTAACTGATAAAAAATATTTAGACCGAAACGAAACGAAACGAAACAAAACGAAACTAAGTAAAGGCTATAAATACAAACGACAAGCTGAACAGCTTGCGCTGGAAAGTTGTGATCCATGCCATATCTTTGGAAGTCTTGGTTGCTGTTCCGAAGAGGGTTCGCAATTTCCTCCCGGGTTCCATTTCTACACAATCATTTAACAGATTTAAGTCCACAAATGCTGGAAAAGGCAGGTGAAAGTTTGGACTTTGAAGGGTTGACAGAGAATAAAAAGAACCCTGCTCAACCTGTGGTGGTGAGAAGTGGGAGGGTAGTTCTGTAATTGATGGTCCAGCCATAATGGAGGGTGTCCTCTGGCTTGAGCAGCTTGACAGAGACTTGTGGTAGCTTTTTTTCCTTTCCTTTCCGATGGACTGCATTGATGGAGTTGTTCTGGCTAGATTGAAACTACCAATAAGATATTGAAGAGCACCAGGAAAGCAGATAGCAGGATGCACAGGAAGGCATGATATTAAAATAATATTTTTTTATTAAAAATATCAAAAACAATTAATTTAAAGCAGAAAATAAAAATATGTATTTTTTAATTTTTTTTAAAAATACAATACCATACATGCAGGAAACTATGTGCACACACAGAAATATATAGGTCAATGTAATGTACCTTGTCCATATATGCTCATGCATGGCCCGAAACAGGGAATGGTTTTCCAAAGAAAATTGTTAAATTATAGGAAATACGAGTTACTTGCCCGCACGTTGCGCTGGGCTTTTTTATATAGAAAACTGAATGATTTTTATACATGTTGTAATTGGTTATCTTAATATTTAATTAGTAAAATTGTAATAGATTAAATCTGGAAAAAATAATATTTTTTCACATAAAAGTAACATTGTAATCGAAATGCAGGGGAAGTGACTCGTATATTTTTTAAGTAATTATGGTATCATCCTAAATAATTTGTTTGTATTTATGTATCTATACTCTTAATTTTGACTTTTAATTTTTATTAGAATTTATCTTTGTATTAAATGTAACTTTGGTTAAAAAACAGGGTAAGTTAACCTTTGGTGGTGTGAAATGAACGTAAAACCCTTTCTTATGCATGTATAGTTAATCTTTAGTTGTTAGTTATTTGTTATATTTTTTAAGGCGTTAATATTAAACAAATATAAAAATATATAATTATTTCTAAAAAAAACATTTAAAATATTTTTTCTCATTATTTTAAATGCATTATTTATAATAAATTAAATATATTAAAGAGCTAAATAATTGAAATTCTTGTAGATTGATTGTTTCGCTCTAATGTAAGCATTATTAAAAATTAGTTTTTGGTTGCGGCGAAGCGTAGGCAAGGGACTCATATATTTATTACTTGTAGATAATTTGAGAAAAATATTTCACTTATTTTGTCTATTTGCAGTTTCGTATATTCTCTATTCATGTAATATTAGATAAATTGCCTAAATTTTGCTAACTGTTTCGTGTACATGTTACTTTGTATATTTTTTTATTTATGTGATGTTAGATATGAAATTTCATATATAAAAAAGACGCATAAGTCAACTTCTAAGAAAAATAACATCAACTGATGAATTATTTTAATTATTATTCTCATTGTTATTATCATGATTGTTAAATTGTCACAATTATTGTAGCTGTCATTATAAATATTATTTAAAATAATTAATATTCTAATTATTATTGTTCATACTATCGATAATTAGCCAATTATTTAATTTTTTTTTCACTGGCAATTGTTGGCGGTATACCCGCGCGATGCGGCGGGTTTTTTTTTATCTATGTAGAAAATTGATTGTTTTTATATGTATTGTATTTTATTATTTTAATATTTAGTTAGTATAATTATATTTAAGAATACTGATATGAATTTTTGTTCTTCAAAAAATCCAAAGTCATGTTGATGACTTAATAAATATCAGACATATTAGAAATAAAAATATTGTAATTTATTTTTAAAACAGAAACTTAATTTTTTTGTGTGCTATAATTCTTTATTTGCCGTCTAAAAAGAACAGTCTAATGGAAATGGGAAGTGACTTGTATATTTTTTAATTTGACCTGTGGATAATACAGGTAAATTTGTCAATATATTTTTTTTTGAGTTTTTTTTTTCCAGTAATATTAGATTTAAAATATTAAAAATAAAAACATTGGAAAAAATTCTTGTAAGGAAATAAACTAAAATAAAGAGCACAAAATTAATTTTTGAAGCCAATATTTTTTTATATAAGATTTATTAATCATATTATTATATTAAATATATTTAAGAAAACATGATATAAATTTCTGCCATTAAAAAAATCATAGGTCATTTTTCCTCTTTCTCAATATATTTTTAGGCGATGATATTCAATAAATATTCAAACATATAATTGGTTTGACATATTTTAATTTGACATAAATATACAAATATATAATTAAAAAGTCAAAACACTGCAAATTTATTTGAAGAATAAAAAAAGAACACAAAATTTAATCTTGAAGCTAATATTTTTTTAATTTTATAAGATTTATTCATCGTATTATTATATTAAATGTATTTAAGAATATTGATATGAATATCTATCATTAAAAAAATCCTAGGTCATTTTTCCTCTCTCTCTATATATTTTTAGGCGATAATATTCAATAAATATTTGAACATAATATTACTTTTACATACTTTAATTTGACATAAATATACAAATATATAATTAATTTGATATACTTTCAATAATATTTTTAATTTAAAAGACAACATTGAAATCAAATAATTCAAAACAAAACCGAAAATTAAAAGCACTGGATTGAAATGAAACTGAAATCCATAATTAACTTGCATAGAAGGATAGAATTGAAAGAAATCAAACTTTTGATACCTAAAATATTAAGGATTTATCATAAATTTGCATGGAAGGATGAAATTGAAATTAATCAAAACTTTGATACCAAAAATATTTAGAATTCTAGCCCACCACGCAAAATTAAAAGCATGAGGACCGAACTGGAACTTCAATACATAATCAATTTCAATTGAAGGACGGAATTGAAACAAATCAAAACTCATTTAATAGAAATAAGGGTCAGAATAGCAAATTATAACGTTCAGGGACTGAAATGAACTTTGACAAAAAACAGCTTAGCTGACGTCATCTGGCGCAGGCAGGAGAGAGAAATTGGGGAGAAAATCAAACGTCCATTGACACGTCTCCGGACATCATAGTGGAACACGCGCCGCCCCATGTGGAAGAGAACATGGCTGAAAATTATTCTAGACACCGGTTGGGCGTTTTCCGACGACGTATGAAGCCGCACGCGCCATCCGAAGAACGCGTCAGCGTTGAAACGGACGGCGCGTCCTGCGACGCGCCAGCAGATGTTAGCAAAAAAAAAAAGTGGCTAATTACCGGAACGCCCCTCACCTGTAGGCATGGTTTTTGTCGTTTTCGGGGGGTGAAAGCGTTATTACACTGTTCAATCTAATATTAAAAAAAATAAAAAATTGGTCGGCCGAATCGGGCAGGACCGGGCCGAAACGGTCAATGACCGTCCAACCCCCGAAAAAGACGGTGTTTTTTGTCTTTTTCGGGGGCTAATTTCGCACATACACTGTTGAAAATTGAAAAGAAAAAAAAAGATGTACACCCGCGATTCACCGTGACGAACTGCACATGAATAGTGCGTCTGAGTGTGTGTGCACAGTAACAATTTGCACAGTGAAACCATGTTATGGTTTAGCTGTATGTATAATATATTTCAGAGAAAAAAAAAGGTTAAAAAGGGCCTAATCTTTATTGCTATTATAATTATTGAAAAGTAAATATTTGTGCTCATAAGCATTCCGTACATTTTTGGTATATAAAAAAAAGAAAAAAACATCATAAAATATTAAAGTAGGGGTTTATTTTTAAAATATTTTTAATTTAAAAATACATTGTAATGATGTTTGATTTTTTAAGTTTTTTTGTGACATCAACATATCAAAATAATTTTAAAATATATAAAAAATTAATTTGAAGCGAAGTTTTTCTTTATTTTCATACAAAAAACAAAAATTTATTCAGATTCTTTTTAAATTCTATTGTGATTGTAGTGGTATACACAAATCATCCTCTATGAATTTAAATATTTTAATTAGTTATATATATATATATATATATATATATATATATATATATATATATATATATATATATATATTTGATGTGAATAAAAATTGCTAAGGACCCAATTTATTTTCTTATTTAAATCTTATTTATCTTAATAAAAACAATCAAGGATACAATTTGTTAATATTAAAATCAAGGATACAATTTGATAGCCAATGAAGAGGTTTAATATGATGTTGTTTTTATTATGGCACATGCATCACGTGCACTCCTCATTTTAATAATTGAAAAATAATTTATGCACCAAATAACAAAATTGTGTTATCAGTTTAGTTTTTATAAAACAGGATTTATAGAGAGTTACCTATATAATTATCTCCCTTCAAAAAAAATATTACATTGCAATGCTCTTTCTTTTTTTAAAAAAAATCCTTAAAATGAAAATAATGATTTATACAATAATAAGAAGTTGATATTTTTCTTGATAGGCCATATTTTTAGGAAATAATAATCTTAATTATTATAAATATTCATTTTTCTTACTCCACCTTTTTAGTGATTAAATATCTTTGCATGTGTTAACATTTTTTCTACCATTGTTTGTTAGAAAAACAATAAAAATAATATAAAAACACACCTTTCCTAAATATATATATATATATATATATATATATATATATATATATATATATATCATTTTTTTATATATATTTTTTAGTTTATCTTTTCTTTCCTTCTAAATAAATTTTTTATTTTTTATTTTAAATTATTGTTTTTTGAATTTTTAGATCATTTTCATGTGCTGATATCAAAAATAATTTAAAATAAAAAATAAACATATTATTTTAATATATTAATCACTTTAAAAAACAATCTCAAAACTTTATAACACCAATTTGGAAAAACCCCAGCTAGCAGCTATAGTAACAGTAACAGTCCAACCCAGTGTTGTAAAATCCGTTCCGGGTACCTTTCTGGTTTTTTGTTTGGAACGGAACGTCCCGGTTTCGGAGCGTTCCGGCGTACCGTTTCGGTGTTGTACTGTTCATATATAATTAATTATATATATATATGAAAAAAAATAATATATTAATTTAACAAGCATAATTAAAAATTGAATTCTTTTTTATTTAAAATATTTTGGTGTTTTTAAATTATTTTGATGTATAGATGTCAAAAATAATTTTTAAAAAATAAAAAAAAATAGATTTTGAACCCGAAACGGAACACCCGGTACGAAACCGGGGCGTTACAGCCGGAATTGGGCCGGAATTTCCGGATCGGACCGGAATTCAAACCGGAACAAAAACATCGCCGTTTTGTCCTGGATTTTGTAGTGGAACGGAACATTCTGGCCGGAACTCAGGCCGTTCCGGCCGGAACGGAACGAAATTTACAACACTGGTCCAACCTTATTTAGAACCAGGAAAGAGCGAAACCCGCATGGCTTTTGGGCAGCTCAAGCCCAACTACTTAGAACAGGAAGGAGTGAAACCCGCATGGCTTTTGGTCAGCTCAAACCCCAACCGCTTAGAATTTGATTCCAAAAACCCTCCTCCGTCCCTCATCATCGTTTTCCTTACCTCCAGGTGGTCATCATGATTATGCCCTAAAATCTTGTCTTGTGTACAGCTACCATGCCCGTCATAGTCCAAGCTCCGTCCCGCTGCTTTTGGCCTAATCTAAACCCCATTTCGAACTCCACAATCAGACCCATTCCTGCCAATTCCTCTTCCATAACCCCTCCTCTTCGTTTCTTGAAAACCAACAATGTTCGTAGTCCCATTTTCACCTCAGCAAGAGGCCATCGTTTTTTCAACACTGCTTCTGTGCGGGCAGAAGCTTCTGCCAGAGCTGATTATTATTCCACTTTGAATGTCAGTCGAAATGCCACTTTACAAGAAATCAAAAGTTCCTACAGAAAGCTGGCGCGCAAGGTTTCTTTATTTGTATATGGTGTGGATTTCATTTATATTTGATTTTGATATGCTTAGGTATTTTCTTGAAATTTATTCCATGTCTTTGGCTTGGTATGTATGTACAGTATCATCCAGACATGAACAAGGGAGCTGGAGCTGAAGACAAGTTTAAAGAAATAAGTGCTGCTTATGAGGTAACTAACTAAACTTCACTATTGGTCCATGTAGCTATGTGGTCCCCACCCTGTAGTAGCCTAACTAACATGCCATTTTCGAAAGTAGCATTGGTTTGCCTCTCACCTTCATTGTGTTAATGAAGTATTTATGTAGGTCCTATCAGATGATGAGAAAAGATCTTTATATGATCGCTTTGGTGAGGCAGGTTTGCAAGGAGAATTTGATGGCTATGGTAGTGGTTCGCAAGGGGTAAGATCATGAGATCAACTTCTTGCATTTCTGCAAATTCATGCTTGTCATACTAATGACTTGAATATCAATGTTTTTATTGACTTAACTCTCGGAGATTGAATGCAAGTGTGCTGGACCTTTTTTGACTAGCTAGTTACTTGTTTGTAATCTTGACAGTTTCATCATTTTCAGGTGGATCCTTCTGAAATATACAACACATTCTTTGGTGGTTCAGATGGGTTTTTTGGTGGAAGGGGTGGAGATGGCGGGCTTAACTTCAATTTCAGAAATATGGGAAACGAGGATCTTGACATTCGGTATTGATCCTTCATTCTTCACCATTTGATATTTAATGCACAGAAACGATAGCTTTTATCCTTGTTACTTCGATACATTTGTGTATAGAAAATGGAGATTAGTTGTGCTCTAGACATGAGTGAAGTTTATGATTCACCATCTTGTTAATGAACTTTGAGTTATCAAAATATCTGTAATCCATGACAAGAATATCCTAGGTGTGAAGAAGATTTTAACTAACATGTCTTTGAGCTTATTGAGCTTCAGGATAGCTGGATAGGAGAGGGTGAAAAAATATCAAGTTGTTTTTTGGTGATTGTGCTATTTGGTGCATGATTGTGACCTTTGATTTAGATGCTGATGTATCAAATTTTGGTCCGAAATGCCAAGACTAGAACTTTAGCAAAGATGCTTTTCAAACTAGAAAGAAAGTCTGGAAGGTGTAAAAGTAGAGCAATGTGGATTTATCTTAAGTAATCTATGTATGAGGTGAACAATTGGAGATTCTACCAGTGTAGAACCCCATTCTACAGGCTTAAAGATGAGTTTATTATCATTATTTGGCTATAAACGTTTGTCAGCATGCCCAACTCTCTGACTTTTGCTAGGTGCTAAACTTTGTGAACATGTGCCGATTTCCTTTCCCCCACTCTAATTCTTAAATTTTCTTTCAGTTGAGGCTTT
Source organism: Salix purpurea (assembly GCA_027405865.1). Lineage (NCBI taxonomy): Eukaryota > Viridiplantae > Streptophyta > Magnoliopsida > Malpighiales > Salicaceae > Salix > Salix purpurea. The sequence goes on along the minus strand of JAOWLH010000014.1, from coordinate 7,330,308 downwards.
GCTATCCTGGAACTTCTTTAGCATACCCCCTCACATTCTTTTATGGTGCCTCTTGAACCTATAACATTTTACTTATAGGAAAATATATATTTAGCTCAAGTCTATCTACCATATGCCAATGACAGAGGAAAACAAGATAGAGTAAACAACTTAAGGACCATGTTTAAGGATCAGGATCATACACTATAGATTTTGAGAAACCCTTTTGAATATTTATGAACTATCTCATTACTTTGACTTGGTTTGCAAGTATTCTCTCTTTCCCTCATTCTCATCCTTGTTTTTGGCCAGAAATCATTTTTTTTTACTGATTTGTAATGTCTTATATTGAAGGTATGATCTGTATTTGAGCTTGGAAGAATCAGTTTTTGGAGGACAGCGAGAAATTGAAGTTTCATTTTTTGAGACATGTGATAGCTGCAGTGGTACCGGTGCTAAATCTAGTAGCTGCATAAAATCATGTGCTGATTGTGGAGGTAGAGGAGGGGTGATGAAAACTCAAAGAACACCATTTGGAATGATGTCTCAGGTAATTTGACATGTTATTTGGCAACACTTTCTTTTTTTAAGAAAAATAAAAAGAGGTGGGGTGGGGTGGGGTGGGGTGGGGGGTGCTCAGTGCTATATTTATCTCTTTATGTTTTGCTTCTTTGGCCAGCATGAAATTTATGACAGCTTTTGCCTTTAATGAAGTGCTGTCTTGTTGCAAAACAAGTATAAGTGTTATATGTTAACCTATTTGTCTCCAAAAAGTTTCGTCTAGTAGATACTAGTACTATGCAGTAGCGAAAGCTGTACCAATATGTGCTCATATTCTTTTATGGCTTTGATTCACTTAAGGAATTCGGAGCATGAGATTCAGATTACCTCTCTAGTTTTACTGCCGGGAATAATTCATGCTTATCATTTGACTTTCTAGTTGTCTCACCTTTAAATCTATAATCAGTTGTCTAGATGCTCTCAAGCTGATATGTTTCTAAACTAATGAATAAGTTGAATGTATTTGCCTCTTTCCTTATCTAAACAGTACAATGAACTACAAAGACGGGTAGGATTTATTAAAATTTTTGTTACTTAGACTACCTTGACCCATTTATTTCTTTTCATTTCTCTTCCCTTTCTTTGATAATGCTGTATAGATGATACTATACATTTAAGGTATGAGAATGTGAAGTGTTTTTTCCTTTCATGTGTGAAGGATGGATGACTTGAGTGATTTTCAGGTTTCTACTTGTGCAAAATGTTCTGGTGAGGGCAAGGTGATCACTGACCACTGCCGAAAATGTGGTGGAAATGGTAAAATAAGGTCAAAGCGAAGCATGAAAGTGGTCTTCCCAGCTGGTGTCAATGATGGAGCTACAATGCGAATTCAGGGCGAGGGTAGTTTCAACAAGCAAAGGTATGATTGAATAAAGATATTCCTACCATCAAAGATTTTTACTAGTATCATCAATGCATGTGGATAGGTAAAGCTTGGTTGTGTCCTTTTCGGTGCCCTTACAGTTCTCTTAATAGGCTGGATTACATCTCATTCGGTGCTCTTTCAGCTGCTCCAAAGAAATTGATCAATCAATGCTAAGAATCAGGAAATGCTAAACAAGTGTCCCAAAAGCTTCACCTTTGACAACTAAACTAGTTTATGTTTGGGATTGCAGTGCATGGGACCAATCTGCTATCTTATCAAAAGCCTCAAAGATAAATTTTTGAAACTTTACGAGTTTACTGTTGGGATTTGGGACTACTTCTGTTCCCTCAAACAGCAATTCCAGAAATACATTTGTAAAATTCACCACCTGTTGTGTGGTGATTCTGATATAATAAATAGTTAACTGTTATCTCTACATGAGTTGGCCGACTGCAACATAAACCCAGTTTTCTGTAAGTTATTAGAGGAATACAAAGGCAATTGATACTGCATAGAGTATAATGCCTGCATGAAGGAGGCCTTTTAATGTCAGTATACTGAAGCCCTTGGCTTATTAAAAGCAAAAAGAAAATGTGTGAGCTATTGAGTCAGGCCTCAAATATAAATCCAGACCTATCACCTCAGCATTTGTATTGTAGGTTTTTATCTGAATTTCTCCATATCCATTTCTCTTTGAGCATATCTTCCTTTTTATCCACTATAGGCTGATATTACATTTACTTTATGGTGTTCTCCTGGCTATTTTAAAGAGGTAGGTCATCTGTCAAACATTAATATTTGCATATTCAGATCATGTTAATACTTTCTGCACGACAATCTTCCTGGTTGTGTTTGTTCTTGTCCACATCCCTAATCCCTATACATCCAAGTGCAACCCTTTCCATTGCAATGTAAAATCACAATTTTTTTGTAATCGCTATATTTAGATTGGTTTGGATGGTTTAGTTATATAATGATTGTTTGCACAAATTGATATTGGACCAGGTTAATACTAGGGCATGCACCATATAGGTTCTCATTTACGTATAATGTATTTGCTGAGGTCGCTGAGTTATTTATGCCAAATATGATAATGGGCTCTTTTGTAATATTTGGCATGATCCCTATTAAACTTTTGTTTCTATTGATTTTTCTCTTCATTTATATTGTGTTAGCTATGGAATGTTTCTTCATTTCATGTTATGATTAGATATTACTAGCTAGCAATGCAAAACTAATCGAACAAGAAAAAAAAATCTAAATCTGGAAGCATAACTTCATTTTCTTTTGACAGGGGCATAGCTGGTGATCTGTTTATAAGCCTCCATGTCAATGAAAAACAAGGGATTTGGAGAAATGGTCTCAATCTTTACTCAAAGATCAATGTCGATTATACCCAAGCAATTCTGGGGACCGTCTTAAAGGTAATTATAGTTTCTTGTCTTATATTAGATATATTTTTTTTTAAATCCTCTTATCTTTTTCTCTTTTGTTGGAAGCACTGCTTCTCATTTATTTTTCAGGTGCTAAACTATAGCTTCACAGTTAATAATTTTTTGACTTGATGCTTCTGGATGTGTAATAAATCAATGTGTCAGAAACTAGTATTCACTACACTAATATATCACATGTTCCTTCAACTCTGACAACGCTTATTAATGGTTAGTTCACTTATTCTTTCACTGCCCATGCTCCAATCATTTGTTTCCAGTTGAACAGCGATGTTCCTAGTTCCATTTTCTTCAATGCCAGAATCTTATGGAGAAATTATGCCACTTTGAGTCGAGGCTTTTCATCATTTATAATTTCAGATTCAATTGGGCCTAGTTTAGATTAGAGTATGTTTACTTTGGCTTCTTCATGTTTTTTTATGAGGAATCTTGTGGAAAGTTTTGGGAAGGAAAATGGTTTTTGAGGACCCGGTGTAAAATTTTGAGTTTTGAGATGGTTTATTCAACTATCTTTTGGCATAAAATGCAGGGTTGGTTTCTTCATGTTCATGTTGTGCAGTCAAATTTTCTTCTTGAGAGTTATTGTCAATCATTTCACCTCAACTACAGTTTTTAAGCTAAGTATGACTCTTAGAGCTTAACCCATGACATATTCTAATTCTCAACTCCTGCATACCTGCTATAGAGGCCAACAATTTTGATGTCAATGTCTATGTTATAGTGATTTTTGGTGCTTTAGATATTAAAAATTCCCTTTGGACCTAAAGAAGTCTGGCATTTAAGCTACCAATGTTATAACTGTATAAACAACCATTGCTATCGTTTATGAAATGTATTGTCATCTCTGCTTTTGTTTTGTATGACTTTTATTCTCATTTGAAACAATGGTTGAATAATAATCCACAAACAGCGATTCTCTTACTGACATTGAATAGTATGTCTGCCACAATCACAGTTGAAATTTACAAAATGCAATTTTATTGTATGAAAAAATTGTATGATAGAGCAATCTTGAACATATACTGTTCATACTCTTAAAGCAATCTGACTACCTAATCAAAACTGAATTGCTGGACATAGTTCTATACCATAAAAGTAACTCTAAATCAGATCATCTGACTTGGTATATGTTAACCAAACAACACAAATTTTTGGTACCATGCAAAACGTGTCTTCATGGTTCATTTCTTTACCTCTTTTTTTCTTCCCTTCTTCATCATTCAAATGAGGGATGGGGTTGAAATGTGCAGTTTTTGTAGATTTTTTCTGGAAACATAGAAATGGCTTTTGGATGCCTTGAAGTAAGTTGTTTGACATATGAATCTAAAATAACTTCAGGTTGAGACTGTTGAGGGTTTGAAGGATCTTCAAATTCCTTCTGGGATTCAGCCTGGAGATGCAGTAAAATTGTCACGTTTGGGAGTTCCAGACATCAATAAACCTTCTGTTCGAGGTGATCATCACTTTATTGTGAACATTTTGATCCCCAAAAATATCAGGTCTGATTCCCCTTTCTACCTTACACTAAAGAGTTTCTTATTCGGCATGGGCATTTGTAGTGTTTGTACTCGTTGTTTAATTTAGTAGGTATTGACAAATTATGGTTGCTTAAATAATAGGACTTCTCAGTAGTTGAACAATGAATACTATCCTGATCATTGTGAAGATGGTGATTTGTTGTACTCACCTGTCCACATGAAAGCCCAAGGCTCAACACCTTTTTTTACAATGATCAAGAGGCTACCACTATATCCATTACTTTGTTGGACGAATTAAAATTACCTCAGATGTGAACATTGTTTATTATGTCTAACCTTCTCATTATAGAACACGATTTATCAGTGAGCTATTCTTTGATATTGTGTTAATTGTTTTCCTTTTGAATTCTATAACACCACTTTGAATTAAAAGATAATGTTGATATTTTTTGGATGAATTATTAACATTTTAGTTAATTGCTACCTTGAAGTCAGCTGCTATTAAGAATCATTATTCAACAAACTGTTGTCATTGGTTCAAACTGAAAGCTGTATTTTATATGCATAAACTTCATGGTTGAACATCTTCTTAAGCCGAACAAAATCAAACAATGGAGTGAGCATCTGCTCTAAATTGCCTGAATAAATATTGTTGATTCTGACATGAGCTATCTAATTTTCAGTTATGAAACTTCTGGATTGAAGATTATAATGTGATTCGATAATATGCAAATTATGTCAGGCATTCTGTTTGTAATCATACAAAAAGATTTAGCTGTCAGATAAGGACACCCATGATTTTTTTGTATCTTGCTTTTAAGCATTTCATATCTTAAGCTTCATTCAAAATGGTGCCCTCTCTATAGATTAGATTCTGAATGAATATACTGTTGGAAGTATTGATTGTGGATATTATAGAACTATAGGTGTACCAACATATGTGATGCCTGCTGGAAGTGGTTGTTTGATTGTTTTGGGAATTTATGCCATGGTTTATTTGTTTTCATCTCTCTTGTGAGGTTGCACACTTTTTGTATGAGCTTAATTTGAAGATGATTGCAGTAACAAGGAACGAGCGCTTGTCGAGGAACTGGCTTCACTCAAGTCTTGCAGCAAGGAACATGCAGTTTCTTCTAACAGCTCTGGTATTGTATTCATTTGTTTTTGTTGGTTATAGTATTTATTTAAAACCATTTAAGAGGATAATCCAAGCATATTTATAGTAGTGTAATTTCATACTGAACATGTCAGGATAGTCATCTTATATGTGGGGTTGCCAACTATTAAGAAAAGAATTATAGTTTTGGATAAATAGGGAGTGCATGGTGGAATGCAGGAGATAAGCCTAGGTACAGGGAGGATATCTTAAGGTAGATCCTTTACTTTTCTTTGATAAAATAGAAATTTTGACGATGCAAAACTTTTGGTAGATGGAAAAAAAAATGTAGACTCCAAATAAGAATTCTTCTGGAAAATACATGTCCAGCTGATTTGACATGTATGGCACACAATCTGAAACATATGCTCATGTGGCTGTGGTCAGCCTGCCGCTGTTGCACTTTTTTAATCCATGTCCTTGGACCAAGGCTCAATTGGCAAGACAAGGAAAAAATATGCTGGCAATGGCAACAGGGTTGCCAAGTCCTCAATAGAATCTCTTTGAGCTCCTGTCGCGTAAAGCACATGCATATGCTTGTGTATTTAGCATTGACAAGACCTGGTGTCTACTTAAAATCACAGCACTTTTGCAAGCATCCCTTCTTAGAAATCACATCCTCGACCTCCTTTTCAGCATAACTCTTAAACTTTTCCAGTTTTGCCATTCTAGTCTGCATCCTTAACACTTTTTTTTCAATAAAATTAAGTATTTGTTGCTAGTAAGAATAGGCCAAAAATATGGGTGGTTACTCAAGAAATTGTAAGATTTTGTGTTTACATATACTATCAAATTATATGTAGTCTTGTCCTTGATTCTTGAGTTTTTAGATTGAACAAATTTAACATGCTCCATATCTGTTAACACTCATGTCATGTCTATAAATCATAGTTTCATGGCGTATGATTGATGTCCACTTCCACATGGGAAATAAAAATAAATAATAAATAAATAGCACCACTGACAGCTGCTCTTCATCTCTATGGTTAATGCTCCATTCTTGTATATAAAGCACACACCAAAGAAATCAACAAAAATAGAAAAAATAAACAATCAGACAATATAATGCTGTGCGCAATCCCTTCAGGCTTTGTTTGACTGCCACAAAAGCCTTCATTCTGATTTTCTGTTTTCTTTTCTAGTTCTAACTATGATGATTCATTGTTGCTGAAATCATAATCTCACAAACAGGTTGAATTATTTTTATTATTTGAGCACAATTAGTTAATGTGATATAACACTTTTTGAAGTGGCTTATTTTTTGTGATCAAAGACAACAAATAAATTATAAATTTGTTTATATAATGAGTATATCTGTACACACTGACATATCTTTAGTGCATTGTATAGTAGCCATACCCTGATTCATGCTTTATAGTATGTCAATTTGCTTTGAAGGTGGGAATGTGGTAGAGATTATTCAGATTTGGTACCTTTTCTTACATTTCATATCTGCACATACAGGTACATTAGAAAGCAACAAGGATCATATTAGAGATCCAAAAGACAATGCTTCAGGTCATAGGGTCAAATCCATCTCATCTCTGTGGAATTCAATTACAGGCTTCTTGGGGTATATTTTACTGACTTCACATCACTTTCCTATTCTGTCTTCATGAAGCTGTGTGCGATTAGGAGTGATGTCGCTTACAATGATATTTTAATCATAAAGCAGAATCAGAATGCTAGCTTAAATAAATAATAAAGCACTAAGATACAAATGAAGAATATATAATTCGTCCCTGAATTTCTGTGATCAAAACTTCTGAAAAAGAAAGAAGGGGCATGGGCTGGAGCATGTTAGCATTACATAGGGTGCCATGAATGTTTGTTGAGCATGTCTGCCTCTAATTTTGTTCCCTTTGTAGATCTAGTGATTTGGTTTTATATACATGGCAATGAGGGGACCTGGACGTGATTGATGTATGAGGAGGATAATGGTTGAAAAAATTCACAGAAAAAGAGAAGGAAAGAAGAAAAAGATTATGGGTGGGAATGCTTTTTTCATTCTAATAAATTGGTGTTGATGTCTTTTTATTTGTGTTTTACTTGATTAATTTCTAGGCACCGATATCTTCAATTTCTGGTAACAAAATAAAGTGCATTTTGTTAATCAAGTGTGTGCTTTCAACCATACCTTTTATGAGCAAGTCACGGGGGAACATTTGGTGGGGCTCGTGTACTTGTACAGACCACTGGAACACATTTGTGGTGCTTATTTATCAAAATCCTTAAAACTTGTAGTAAACAATTGTTTGTGTAGTAAGCAAATAGTTTGTTTGCCCTCTCATGCACGCTGGCCTCTTCAAAACTATATATTTGCAGGCAAAAGCAATCACGGGAAAGGTTTGCATCTGTCGCCATGACCACCAACACATCACTGCTGTGGAGATCTGGCAATCTTGATTTTTCCATCGTGTTGTCTGTGATTACAGTTTCAGTTCTAACTTGTATTTTAACCTCCATGCGAAAGATTCAAAGGAACAGTTCCTCGCATGTACAGAAGAACACTAGGAAGAAATGATTTTCAACTGAGGTAAATGCTGTAAGAAACGTGATATGAGGTGTATTCTTTGACTAGCCATTTGACTCGGGCTCTGTCATGGGCTAAATGTTTTTGTATATGTAGGTTTTTCAATGAGATTTTGTATTTAAAAAGCATATCAATTGTAAATTGAAAGGTTTAATGTGACCAAATAAATCAAGAATTATCTGTTAATATTTTTTTTTAATAAAAACTAAAAGTAAAACTAGAAAATTTAAAGATAGATATGAATTAAGATATTTAATTAAGATATTTATTCTTGAAATATTATCCACAAGATTAAGATGGTGAGAATAATTATATTAAGTTGCTGCAACGTTGAAGATTCAACTGAACCTCCAGCTCCGACATCAAAACGCGTCAAGCAATCCGATCCAACTCCTTATAATCCCCTCCATGATTTCTCATTTTGTCCTCCCCCCTCAAGATTCATTATCCAATCTTTCCTAGAAAATCTCCATTTTCCTTCTCACCAAACACTAACCAATGGCACTGGAATGGATAGTGGTTGCCTACGCTGCTGGTGCAGAAGCCATGATGCTCCTTCTCCTAACCCTCCCAGGCTCAAACCCCTTGCGCCATGGCCTTCTGTCCGTAACTAAAACCCTCCTAAAACCCTTCCTCGCGATACTGCCATTTTGCCTCTTATTGCTTTTGGACATCTTCTGGAAATATGAAACGATGCCCTCTTGTAAGACCCTCAATTCCTGCTCTCCATCGGAGAATTTGCGCCACCAAAAGTCCACCGTCAAGAGCCAACGCAACGCCCTTTTGATTGCAGCAGCGGTGGCTTTTTACTGGCTCCTGTATTCTGTAACGAAGCTTGTTGATCGGGTCGAGCAGCTGCAGTTTCAGATCAAAAAGTCTGCCAAAAATGAGTGACACTTTGCCCCTTTTCATCGCTGGGAGTGTTGTCCAAAATACATAAATTTCTAGCTCTGTATAATTAGACTCTCTCTGCGGTTTTCTTCTCTTGCTTGCTTGTATCGGCTATTTTTTGAAGTCTCTTTTTTCGAAATATATCAAAATAACGAGGAAGGAAAGTTGAGATTGGCATGGTATATATTATATATATCCCTTTATTTTTTATTTTTTTTTATTACAGGAAATTCCAATTCTGAAAAGCTAATTTTGTGTGTAGTAAAATTTTGAATATCTCAAATTTTTATACATCCTAATTCAAACTTGAAAATTATCATGTAAATCATAAGTTTTTTATTATCATGCGAATATTTTATATTCTGTATTACATTGCGGGATGATAAAGGTTTTTTAATCACCAAGAATGTTTTTTATTGCAAATTAAAAATTTTATACATTTATATAATAAAATAAATCAAGAATTATATGTATTAATAAATGTTATGAATTTTTGAGATTGCGATTGAAAGTGCTTTTGATTTTTTTTATTTTAAATTAAAAAAATAATGTTTTTATATTATTTTGATGTGTTGATATCAAAAATAATTTTTTTAAAAATAAAAATATATTTTTAATATATTTTTAAATAAAAAATATTTTTAAAAATAATTTAAACTACATTCCCAAAACATGCTCCAAATGTGCATTGGAATAAATCATGTTTACCTTAAGAATTTGGGCCAAGTAAAAAATATAGCATTATTCTATCCCAATTCAAATCTAAATAAATTACATCATTCTTTACCCTGGGAAAAGGCCCAATCAAGATTCATCGCCCCCGTTCAGAAAAATTCAGGAACGTTTTGGATTTTGCAAGCCATGATAAAGGAAAGAAAAATTGAATAATTATATTGAATGCTAAATTTTTAACCCAATTTTTTGTATAAATAATTTCGAATGTAATAAGATATATAAATAATTATAAAAACTAAGCCAAGGGTTAAGACAATCAAATTACTATTAAAAAAAATAGAATTAAAAAAATGATAATAATAATAATAATAATAATAATAATAATAAAAGGGCAAGAAAAACTAACTGTTCATATCCTAGTTTTTTTTTTTTTTTTAATTAGTGTAGGAGGGTAATCTTCCTTGAAGTTAATGCATTCATGCCAAAAATGCTGGACGCTTGAATTATATCATATCTTCCATGTGTCGGTCGTCTCTGTGGCCACTGCTCTAACAATGGCGACTACCTCGACAAGACTTTGTGACTTATAAATGTTTGTTTTTTCAAAAATATATTAAAGTAATATTTTAAAATTTTAAATAAAAAATAAAAATATATATTTTTATTTTTTTCAAAAGCATGCCAAATACTCCTTCAACATTTACGAGTGCGGTTGCGGTAGCTTTTCAAAGTATTTTTCATGCCGAAATACATCAAAATAATGTTTTTTATTTTTTAAAAATTATTTTTGACATCAACACATCAAAATAATCTAAAAATACCAAAACATATTTATTTAAAATAAAAAAAATTAAATTTCGATAAAATACCGGTTGAAACGCAGAGCCAAAAGAGATTTTAGACTTTTTTGGAGTCTCTTTCGGGCTCTTATTATTATTTTTTTGCATTCTTCTGACGTGCAAGTTATCGGAAGCTATAGCACTTGTGTTTATTGCTACCACCTAATACCTGCAGGTAGAGAGCAATAAGACAAACATTTAGCAAATCATCGAAGCAATTTCAGTGATTATTCAAAAATATCCTACCTAGGTCTTGCCTAACACCATGCGTTTTGATAATCTGGCAGCTATTTTATCAAGTTTTTTTTTTTAATGCGTGAAAACTCTGGCTAGGACAAACATATTTTATAGATCCAGGTGAACGAGTAAAACTTTAGTTATCTCATGCTCTTTCAAAGAATACATGTCCTGACTCGAATTCGAGCCATGAAAAACATATTTTATGGATCCAGGTGAGCGAGTAAAACCTCGGTTATCCCACACTCTTACAAAGAATACACATTCTAACTCGAATTCAATGAATTCGAGACTTGTTATGCAGCTCGCAGTATATTTGACATCGCACCGTATCCCTTGTACCATTTTATAAAGATACCTAATACGTACAAGCCAAGTTTCTGTACGAAGTCTAAACCACCATGGCTACATAACCATTTATTTTCTTGAGTTGGATTATCCCATCAGCTGTTGAAGGAGCGAGATGGCGTAAGATATTCCAGTCAGATGGAGGTTGCCCACTGAGTTTCGTGCGGTATACTTCGAGTTCTTCTTACAAGAGATTTGGAAAATGGTGCGTGCGTGCGTGACTTTTAGCCTGTTTGGCTGTGAGATCCAACATGTTTTTGGCCGAAATTTAAAAAAAAAAAAATATTTTAAATAAATATGTTTTGGTGTTTTTAGATCATTTTGATGTGCTGATATCAAAAATGATTTTTAAAAAATAAAAAAACATCATTTTGATATATTTCGACACAAAAAGCACTTTCAAAAGCTACCGTAAACGCACTCCAAACAGGTACAATTAATGGCATGGCTGATTTCAGGGTGGCCTTTGCTTTTTTTCATGAAAATGGTTCTATTTTTGAGGAGGTTCTTGCACATGAACCTGAGCTGTACAGGCTAAATAACCATGGAAATGAATCGATTACAAGTGGAGCATTGAATAGTGACCATGAATCTCCTTTTGCATCCTAAATTGGATTCGTATTAATCTAATTCAATATTCAATTTTACATTTAATGGAAGATGTTTTAAACTTTTATATTCATTTTAATATCAATACTGTGATATAATTTTTTTTTATTAACGTGAATATCTAGATCAACTTGCACGTATCTCAATTAATGTTAAGGACTCTAAAGTTAACGACCATGTAAGTCTGCGACAGTCATCATATTAATAACCACGAGAAGAACAATCCTCTTAGTGATATAATTTCTTAAAATGAGTGATTGTTGTATTTGCAATGTACTTGAGAGTTTGAGATAGTTTGACAGCTTCTGCGCCATCATGGAATATATATTATATGTTTTTTCTATCAATTTCCTGGTATTAAATATCACATCACCATATTATAAACAATTTTCAACATTTCCATCGTAAGGAAAGAAGTTGTTGTACATAATTATCAGTGTGTTTGTGTATCACTTATCTCAAAGAAAGAAAGAAAGAAAACCCTAAAAAATTCACCATTCATTTTGTGCTTGTTTGGAAGTGCGATCGAGATTGTTTTTGAAGTTATTTTTTATTTATAAATATATTAAAATAATTTTGATATTAGAGCATAAAAATGATCTAAAAATACTAAAAACAATTAATTTAAAATAAAAAATAAAAATATATTTTTTATATTTTCATGAAAAAATATCATTTTGATGTTCTTTTTTTCTTTTTTTTATTTATAGCATTTTTTAATCTCTTGTAATCAGGATCTTAATGCACGGTCTATTTTCTCTGTTAATTTATAGTAACTTAAACTTATCTACATATGAACAATTCAACCAATTCTTACATGGTAAATTAAGATTTAGGAAGTTTAAATAGTTTACATGGTAAGTTATGAAATATTTATTTAAAAAATAGAAGTTATGGTTTTCAAAATTTTATTTTATCTAAATATAGTACAAGAATTCAAAATAGTGATTTGTTTTTATTTTTAAATATGATAACGAAATTGTTATTTTTCTTCATAAAGAAAATTAAGTAAATTTTACGTGTCACATATATAGATTATCAAGCAAGTGGTAATACATTATTAATTTCTCCAGCGAATTCAATTTTTATCTTTTTATGAACGATTTCGATTTAGCTATCACCACACTCATATCGTTCATTCACAATATTTCTCATAATTCCTTATTTCTCAAATTTTGATGTACTGATAATTAAAAATATTCCTGAATCATTTAGTAAATGGTTAATTCACTGATTAAAAGTGTGATTGGAATTATTTTTTAAATTGATTTTCGTTTAGATATTTTAAAAAAAATATTTTTGATATCAGTACATCAAAATAATCTAAAAACATTGAATTTTTTTAATTTAAAATACATAATAAAAAAAATTCAAAAATATTTTTGAAACACGATGACAATCCAGATCTAAGAGAATTTGCCCCAAATAGGCCATCTAAGCATATTATTTTTTGGTGTGTGGTACAATGAAATTGGAGTGAGGGAACCGACAATGGAAACACAACAAGAAGTGGCTTTTTTCCAACCAAAGTCCGCATGTAACAGCTAATAAAGTGTCTTCATAATTGAGCATGGGACTGAAACCTAAGTCCCATGACTTTTGATAAAGTGTTACCTGAGTCTATTATTATTATTATTATTATTATTATTATTATTTTGTTTCTAGCTCGTATCATAGCTCATGCCTTGCTCATCTTGGATCCCATAATTCCGAATCCAAAGAGAAAATTTGGAGAAATCTTGGATTCTATTTATTATTCTTTGACATATTTCTTAGAGAGAGAGAGAAATGAGCTTAAAACTTGTATAAATTTATATTATTTTGTACTTAATTTTTATCAAAAAGTAGTAAGATTTAAACTCGTGAATGATTGGTCAATAAGATTCTGATATCATATCAAATAATCATCTCATCTATAAATTTAAAGTTATTAGGTGGGACTCTAAAATATAATTTATATTATTGTTTAATAATTATTGTTTTTTAATTTATAAAATTGTAGAGGTAGACAAGCTAGAGAATTCTACTTGTATCCTCTTGTATTTATAAATTTAAAGAGGGAAAATTGTTTTTTAGACGACCTACACCAATCTGCTAGTGCATGACCAAACAGCCTGGCTTCTTTAAAAATATTTCAAGAAATTGATGTTGTCTTGAGAGTATGATTAGTTTTCAAATTAAAAAATTGGGAAAAATCTTAAGTGGGCCCAGTTTTCTTTAGCCACGTGATTTGAACATGTCGGGAATATTAGAGAAAAAGGGACTCTCTTTTGTTACGTGATATGGGATAAAATATGAAATTAATCATCCGAGATTAGAAACTCGAGACTTGCTGTACAAATCTATAGTCTTTTATCATTACACCACAAGACATTTAATCATCATTTTAATTTATTCTTAAGGATTTTTTTAACCGATATGATTCAATGTTTACAGACACGTGAAAATTAAAGGGCTTCCGTGTGGATTATATCTGTTATGGGATTGTTAAACTATAAGAGAATATCAATTTCAATCTCAACTTTAACCAAACAGTTTGGACATGTTTTTTGTTTAACAACAATTTGAATTACATTTTTAACAAAACATATATTTTTATTAAATTAGTCGCAACTAAAAATATTTGTTAATTATTTTTTTTTCAAACAACAACAATAAAAAAAACTATCACAATACAAAACATACTTTATTTCTTGGAAAACGTAGTTTCTGTTGAGAAACATGTTTTTTTTGGTAATAATGTAGGTTGAAAAACAATGAACTTGATTTAATTTTTTTAATATGAAATCCCTAATTTTACTATTAAGCCACTTCTAATGGACTAACGAGGACCTTATTTTTCAATAATTATCATTTCAGCTCATGTGATTTTGGGAGTGTGATCGAGGTTATTTTTTAAAGTGTTTTTTTGCTTAGAAATATATCAAAATAATATTTTTTATTTTTAAAAATTATTTTTGATATCAGTATATGAAAATATTAAAAACACTAAATATTTTTAATTTAAAATACAAAATGAAAATATAAAATTTTCAAAAATATTTTTAAATACATATCGAACACCCTTTAAAGCTTAAATCCAAAGCTCGAGTTAAAAAGGTGACTGATGGCAGCGTATCTTCTAACTTTTTTACCTTTTGAGTTACATGCACTTACTTCAAGAGCATTGGAGAAATTTTCAAACCAATCAAGGGTGAGAAATTCAACAGTTAATTTCTTTTTTCGTGGTCTTTTGAAAATATACCATATTAATGAATAATATAGTGAACGTTTAGGAGTGTAATTTACATTATTTTTTAAAATAGTTTTTGTTTAAAAATATATTAAAATGATATTTTTATTTTTTAATAATCATTTTGACATCAACACATCAAAACCATCTAAATATATTATTATTTTTTAATTTAAAATAAAAAATAAATATAATTTTTTTTTAATTTTTTTTCAAAAATATTTTTAAAACACAAAGTCAAACAAGTTATATATATGTTAAGACCCTAATTGCCTGTAAAATTCGGACTAATAGTTCTCTTTAATTCCTCATTAAGAGTGATATTAATTACATTTGGGATCCATAAACATACGATGCAAAATTCAAAATCAAGCAAAAACAAGACATTTTTATTTTTTATATAAAGTTATTTTTTTAACATCATTGCAAATTAGCAAGTAAGAAAATGAAAGAAAAATAAAATAAAATAAACACTATCAGCACTTAATTTTCTGCAAGTGAATGCAATTTTTCATGCTTATTTTATAATAAACAAGTATTTATATCTCGTAATTATAGAAAATATTCACTACAAAAAAATATAATTTATTTTTCAACATAAATATTCGCTTGAACCGCAAAATAAAGGTTCAAACAAATATATATATATATATATATATATATATATATATATATATATATATATATATATATCAAGGTCCTGTTTGTTATTATGTTTCAAAAGTGTTTTTGAAAAAAATAAAATTTTTTATTTTAAATTAATTTTTTTTGTGTTTTAATATCATTTTCATCTGTTATGTCAAAAATGATTTAAAAAAATATTATTTTAATGTATTTATGAACGAAAAACATTTTTAAAAATAAACTCAACTAAATTAATTTTAAACTTAATTTAATATTTTTCAAAAATACTTTTAAAAAATAATGATAAACAATTTCTAATAATTATAAGAATGGTGGATAAAATGTCAAGATCGAAGAGGGGAGAGGCTGTCATAGCTTGTCATTGCCTAGGAGGATAATGTTGTTTTAATTTGTTTCAAAAAGTAGGCATCCGCATGAGAGTGAGAGAGGACCTGTCTTTTATATTAAATCACGCGTCCCCACCTGCCCTTTGCCCCAACTAGGATTTTTTTTTTATTTTTTTTTATAGCTTGTCAGGATTATTTGTTTAAAATTCAATACGAAGAAATTGTTTGGTTAAATTTTAAAAACTATTTTGACAGCTAAAACTCAGCATCTACAAAACTTATATAATTGGATAAGCAAATTAGATATTTTTATCCTATATATATTTCGAGGTTTAGGTATTTATTACTAGAGTAAGAGTATTACATATTCATTCTCTATTTATTATTTATTGAATACAAATTTAAATTTTCTTAGGAGATGTGTTTTCAGTTTTATCTTTGTAACTATAAAATCTTTAGGAGATGTATTTTCAATATGTTTAATATAAAAAAAGAGTGATATGCATCATGCAATTGATTCTAACATGAACCCCAAGGGGTTGGCCTAGCGGTATGAGGTCTGGGACGGGGGAGTGTGCTCCTTCCTCGTTCCCAGGTTCGAGTCCCACCTGGTGCAAACAATTCCTTGGGGTCATCGGACTTGGACGAAGTCCAGAATGACCCGTGATGCACTTGTGGGAAACCTGTTTACCGAGGCTTTGTGCACCCCCGAGATTAGTCAGGCCCAGCGGCCTGGATACTCGGTGCTAATACAAAAAAAAAATTGATTCTAACATGGATGAGGCAAGCTAAGGCACATCAAAGAGTATCCTATATAGCATGCAATATTTTTGACATTTTATCTTTATTTTTGCATGGCTTTTTTTGGCTTTAGAGTACTTGAATGAGATTCTAATGGAGAACGAGGTTATTGGTAAGAGTTGTGGTTTATATCCTTCTCTTTTGATATATAAAGATCCTATTTTGGTGACCCCATATGGAAATGCTCCTTATGGGTTACTCATTAAAGAAATATGGGTCTCATGCCTACTTTCCTTTTTCTTTTTTTTTTTTTGCCTAGTTTTTTTGTTTTCATAAAATGAAGTTGTCTATTTATAAAATGAAGTTTTTTTGTTTTCTTTATAAAGATCCTATTTTGGTGACCCCATATGGGAATGCTCCTTATGGTTACTCATTAAAGAAATATGAGTCTCATGTCTACTTTCCTTTTCTTTATTTTGCCTAGTTTTTTTTTTTTCATAAAATGAAGTTGTCTATGCACAAAAAATATTAGAGAAGTAGGTTATTAAACAGTTAGTCCTGAATAGATAGGGGAACCCTGAGTTATTTTTGGGAGCCAAAATAGCTTTTGTAAATGATCTTATTTGTTAAGCGAATTGTTGGGAGTCAATCATGAAGAAGATATTGGAAGCTCTATAATTTTTTCACATTGATTTTTTAAATAACAAACATGAAAAATCTTGAGTAATAAAAAGAATGGGACAATGTTTGGATTAAAAACTACAAACAACACCATTAATGAAATTGGTGAAAAACTTTAACGAATCTTTTTAGTCTTTTTTCATAGCTAACAATGAATTTGACTGTACTGGTATGGATTATATTGGTGTTACATGTTGAACAACTCTTTAATGCTTAAGTTCATTTTTAATTTTTATTGTTTAAACGATAAATAGGTAAAACTATTGTTTAGAACATAAAAGATGGTTTTTTATTTGTGGTCGAGAGATAATAATCCTAATATCTTGTGGTGATTAAGTCTTATAAAAACTTATTTCATGACTTACCTTTTCCAAGATGAAGGTCATATTTAATGGTGACAAGGTTATTCATAGTTTACCCTATAAAATGGTTACGTTAAAGTGATCATTACCTTGTGGCATCAGAGAGAGAGAGAGAGAGAGAGAAAGCTTTATTGATTTAGAAAATGTTGCTAGATTGGTTGTGTTGTTCATTCAATAAAAATCATGGGTTTAAATATTTTATATTATAGAATTGTGTGTGTGATAAAATTTATTATGTGCAAAGAATACTCAAAGGATATTATATTGAAAACTTTGGCAAGAGAGAAAAATATATATAGAAATACATGGTGTCAAGTTATTCTTGCTTTGTTTGGGCTGCGCTCAAAGGCACACCCAGTTTTTCTAGGCATAGCCCAAGCAAGCTATTGCCTTTACTCTGTAGGCTTGGCCTAGATAAGCTACGCCTTTCGGTCTAATACTTTGTTTTAGTATGGTACAGCTATTTTCTTATAGGTTTGTTTCGTTGTTTTTCAAAAAAAAAAAATTATTGTTTAAATGTGAAGATTTATGTATAATAAGAGGAAAATTCTTCATATTGATACCTTACAAGAGTGAAAGAGCAAACTAGCTCATTCTATCTTACATTATAATTCATTTTCAAATTAAGAAAGATTTACTTCTCTAAATTTTGATTTTATTTCTCTTGTAAAATCTTCCTTTTATAATCTTCAGGGTAGTATTTGGTATGAAGACATAAAAGACAAGATAAAAAAGAAGATGAATACATAATTGTGTTTGGTAATAGTGTACAAGACAAAAAAATTGCTTATGTATCATGTTTTGTTATGGTGGAAAAGATATATATTATTTTCAAACTATCATATTTTAAAAAATAACTAAATATTAACTCCTTTTTAGTGTACATTTAGTGTTTAAAATTAATAAGACATGAATAACCCTAGTTATGAAACTAGGATTGACCAAACATGTCAAAACTAGGTCGACTTGGGACTTTAATTGGTATGATTTAAAAAATAAAGGAAAGATTAACTCAACCTGAACCAATCAAAAATCCATGTCAATAACCTGAGATAAAATAGGGATAAAAAACTAATTGACTTTTTTAAAAAATAATTTTGGTCAAAACAAAGTTTCTTTGATTATTTTAATTTCTTTGGGTCAATCGACATGACCCTCTCAATTCATGAACTAAACTTTATCTTAGATTGACTAATAATAATAATAATCATTGTTTTTGAAAGTTGACTCGGGTCGACCCATAACCTTGGTCTTGCCATGATTAACCCTTGAATCATGTTTTAGAATTATAATAATAACAACTTTTATCCTCTCATTGACATGTGTTAACCTTTCAAATCAGTGACCTAAGCTTTGCCCTAGTGGACCCTCAAATATTTTTTAAAACTATAATAATAATCATTTGTATTTTTATGCCGGCTCGGTCTATTCAAATTGACCCTCCTAACACATGACTCATACCTTGTCTTGAGATTGACCCACAAGTCGGGTTTTAAGACTTTGATAATAACCATTTTTGCTCTTATAATGACCCGGTTCAACAGTCAACAACACTCTCTTTGTCCAGGTCGTGCCCCGAGTCAACCCTTAAATCATGTTTTAAATTCATGATAAAAATTATTTTTATTTTTACATTGACTCGGGTTAACTCAACCCGTGACTAGGCCTCAACCAGTGACTTAAGCCTTGTCATAGTCAAGTTAAATTTTAAAACTATGATAATAACTATTTTATCATTGCATATCTTAGTTGAACAAATTTAAATTTAAAATTTGTTTACAAAGATATTTTAGGAATACAAAATACAAAATATTGTTTTTAGAAACATATCTCATTTGTACCTGTTTTTTTTTTTTAAAAAAAAAAAACTTTAAAATTAGCGTAGTGATAGATTTATTTATATATTTTAATCTCTATTTTTTCAACTAAATATATTCTTTTTTTTGGTAGAAACCATCCGGTAATCCGGCCACTGCCGACTAATCCGGATTCGAGCCGGGTAGGACCCTTAAAGGTGGCAAAGCTCTCCCAAGCGAGTTTTAAAGCAGCTGCTAAATATATTCTTAAATCTATTGTTTTCGTCCCTTTAATCTCACAACAATAACCAAATACTACATGACTATCATAAAAGTGGCAAAGAAACTCTTTCCATTGTCATTGATGACATCCATATTTTCTTGGATTGATTTTGATTATATATATATATAATATATTTTTTGAAAAAAATAAAATAAAAACCGTCGAGTCTTGTTTGTTTGAAGTACATAAGACCTTGGTCTTAACATTTTGTTGACGTACAGTTTCATAAACAGAATATAAAAAGGTAACAAGGATCAATATAATTAATATAGATTTATTTAATACAATCCTTTGACTATATTGACTATACAAGGCAACAAGACCAACTTATGAATCGAAAGAATACAAATTTATGTGCAAATCATTAGGGCATTTCTGAAAAAATAATTTATTTTTTAATTTTAATTTATTTTTTTTGATATTTTTAGATAATTTTCATCTGTTAATATCATAAATAAATTAAAAAAATATATTATTTTACATAAAAAATATTTTTAAAAGCAGACAACAGTGAATTAGAAACACAAATTCTTGAATCTATTTACTTGTTATTCCTTAAAAAAACAAAAGCAATTTGTTTTTTGGACAGCAAAGACGACAGGGACATGGTGTTAAGTGAACTGACAGTGTCTTGGAATTGATATTTTATGGTCAACTTTTCAGAAGAAGTTGGTTGACACACTTGATGGCCATCATAAAGCCATAAGCGTGCCCATTTTTAATTGCTGTTAAACTAATTAAAGCAATTAACTACGTTATCTCTCTCATTAATTAATTAATTAATTAATTAATCAATTATGACCATAAAGTACATTACAGATACAGTTGCTGATGTCATACAGCCTGAAATACATTATAAACTAACAGCCCATATAAGCTGTCCACCGTAAAAGTTGCATCTTCAGTTTCTCCGGTTAGAAAAAAATATACTTTAGTTTCACGTGCAGTTTTATATATATATATATATATATATATATATATATATATATATATATATATATATATATATATATATTTAAAAAATATAAATATTGTATTTAGCTTAGATCGAGTTAAAATTGGATTTTGAATTAATGTTTTATTTATTAATTCAGTTAATAAGATAATTGTTAAAAAAAATATGACACGTACCATTTATATACATTAAATTTGTTTTTTTTTTTCACTCTTTAATCAAAAATTTGTTTGTTTTGACTTTTAGTACTCTTTTATGAAATTGTTTTTCTTTCAATTTCACCATTCAATCAAAGATAAATTTTTATTTTTATTTTTATTTTAATCCTTATTTTTTTAATAGATGATTGTTGTTTTAAATTCTTTTGTACATTTTATTGGTTGATTAGAATTGAGTTTCTTGGATTTTTAGATAAGGTATTTCTAATTTAATGACCCGAATCACGAGTTTTAAAATTTAACACAATCTCATAACTTGAGTTGTGAGTTAGATGAGATAGTTCGAGTCGCAAGTTTATCATGTTAACTCATGTTGACATAGTTGATTTTTTATATTAATTTTTTAATATATTTTATCATTTTATATTTAATATGTTAAGAATTGAGCTCTACATTAGCTATTTTATTTCAAAAAAAATATTTTTTTTCTCAATTTATTATGATATTTTTCTTAAATATGGTTCATCTATTGTCGTTATTTATTTTTTAAATTGTTTATTTAAAATAAATTAACTTGTTTGACACAGTCAAATCTATGACCATAATTTATTTATTTTTTAAAAAATATTTACAATTCCTTCTCTTTTATTTTTTTATGTAAAAAAGATAAATAGGTGGTCCAACAACTTAATCTTGACATGTATGGCAAAGCTAGTTTCCTTTCTAATCAAAACAAGAAAGTATGAAGGCAGTTTTCATCGTGCTAGCCTTGCAACAACAACTTTGGTAACTCTTCATCATAATCAAGTATTTCATGGTAAGATATTGCTCTCTCTTCTCTAAATAAAAATGTCTTTATTATGCCCAAATTCTTAAGAACGAAATGAATTAATGATATTTCTTATAAAATGTTATTATTATATTCTCACCCCATTCATGTAGTTCATTTCTATTATTATTACTACTACTATTATTGTTATTATATAGAAATGCTATCGTTATTTCTACTTTGGATTTGAAATTAAATATTCCATTCATGTGGCTCACTTCTATTATTATTATTATTATTATTATTATTATTATTATTATTATTATTATATAGAAACATTATTATTATTTTTACTTTGGATTTGAAATTAAATGTTTAAATTGAAAATGAGATTGTTTAAATTAAAGTGGAATTGCGTTTTAAAAATATTTTGAATTTTTTTATTTTAAATTAATATTTTTTAATATTTTATTTTAATAAATTTTTAAATAAAAAATATTTTAAATATTCAAGAATTTTGATTGTAACATGACCAAACTCAAATGAAAAAAATCACATGACATGAAAAGACAAAAAGGAGCATTAACAAACAAAAAAATTCAAGAAAAAAAGAAGTTAAAAACCAATAACAGTCGTATTTCATTATTTATTGCAACGTAAGATAAAAAAAAAAATTCAACGTCAAATCAAGAAATTAAAAAAAAAATTAAAACAATCAATATCCTCTTGTCTCTCTACTCCATAAATCATACGAAAATATAATTAAATTTTTTATGATATTTAGAGAATAATAAATGATATTATATTAGCTATTTTATAAATTTAGTTTTAAATAATAAATATAAATAAGAGAAAAAAATATTTTTTGTTGATATAAATTTCGTTCTTTCATTTGTTATTTTTAAAATATATTCAGAAAAAACTAAGATAATGTTAAAATTTTCTCATAAATTACTATTTTTGTTTTCCATTTAAAAAATAAAAGAGAGAGAGAGAGAGAGAGAGAAGAAAGAGAGAAGAAAAAAAACAGTTAGACTACCCCAACACACCTGCAACTACAACCATCACTTCACTTCACACCCTTCAATGCTCCTCACACTCACCATCTACATAAAACAGCTAGGGTTTTCTCTGTCACCTCTCTCTAACATCATCTTCATCTCTCTCTCTCTCCAAACAAGTTCTGCCCTTCTTCCACCACCCAAAAACTTGAAACAAAACCTACGTTATCTCTAATATAATCCCACACATTTCCCATTCCTTGCATTAAAAATCCTAGCTATATCACCCCCCCCCATTTCACAATTCCTTCAAAATCCTGGCGTTTCCTTCCAAAAATCCAACCTTTCAGAAAATGGAGACCATAACTCTCCTCCTTTTTCTGTTACTAATCTCCTTACCTCACTCGAAACCAGATCTCTCACCCGACCATTCAGCCCTCCTCAGCCTCCGGTCTGCCGTGCGCGGCCGGACACTTCTCTGGAACAGTTCACTTCCGAGCCCTTGTTCATGGACTGGTGTCCAATGTGAACAAAATCGTGTCACAGTTCTCCGGCTTCCTGGTTTTGCACTCACTGGAGAAATCCCACTTGGAGTCTTCTCAAACTTGACACAATTACGCACTTTGAGTCTTAGGCTCAATGCACTTACTGGAAACCTTCCTCAAGATCTTGCTAATTGTAAAAGTTTAAGGAATCTTTATTTACAAGGAAATCTTTTCTCTGGAGAGATTCCTGATTTCCTGTTTAGTTTGAAAGATCTTGTGAGGTTGAACCTTGCTGAGAATAATTTTACCGGTGAGATTTCACCTGGATTTAACAATTTCACGAGGCTTAGGACCTTGTATTTGGAGGATAATTCGTTATCTGGGTCATTGCCAGATTTGAAGCTGCAGAAGCTAAAGCAGTTTAATGTAAGTAATAATTTGTTGAATGGGTCTATAACTGGAATATTTAAGGGTTTTGGACCTAGTTCTTTTGGGGGTACTTCTTTATGTGGGAAGCCTCTTCCTGATTGTAAAGCTAGCAAGGGGGCTATTGTGGTGCCTAGTACACCAAATGGGGGTGTAGAAGGTAAGAGGAAGAAGTTGTCTGGTGGTGCAATTGCAGGTATAGTGATTGGGTCTATAGTTGGGTTATTGTTGATTGTCTTGATTTTGTTGTTTTTGCGTAGAAAGAAGAGTAGTAGTAAGTCAAGATCGATTGACATTGCATCGATTAAACAAGAGATGGAGATTCATGGGGATAAGCCGATTGTCGAGGCGGAAAATGGTGGAGGGTATGGAAGTGGGTATTCTGTGGCCGCGGCTGCGGCGGCTGCAATGGTGGGTAGTGGTAAAGGTGGGGACTTGAATAGTGCTGGTGCCAAAAAGTTGGTGTTTTTCGGCAAGGCACCAAGGGTGTTTGATTTAGAAGATTTGTTGAGAGCCTCTGCAGAGGTTTTGGGGAAAGGTACGTTTGGGACGGCGTACAAGGCAGTTTTGGAGATGGGAACTGTGGTGGCTGTGAAGAGGTTGAGGGATGTGACAATTTCTGAGAGAGAATTTAGGGAGAAGATCGAGACTGTCGGTGCTATGGATCATGAGAACTTGGTCCCGTTGAGAGCTTACTATTATAGCAGAGATGAGAAGCTTCTTGTTTATGATTACATGTCAATGGGAAGCTTGTCTGCACTTTTGCATGGTGAGTATTTCTCAGTTTTTGGCTTCGATATTTTTGTTTCTTTTTGGTTCGTTCATATAATGATCTCCCTTTTTGGATTTGCTTATCGGTGAATGATTGCTGAGATTTCTATGGTGCGTTACCTTTGGGAATAATTACTAATTATTTTTTTGTAGAATTATATTTATCTATAATTGTGTGTCTGATATAGATGGTGATCTTTTTTCAACTAAATCCATCTGCCAGGATAATGATGAACTGAGTCAAAAAATAGCTAATACTATGTTTCGTATCTAATTGTCTTGACGATGCTTAAATTTGCTCGTTTCCTGCGCAAACCAACCAGGTAATGTTAAATGAGTAGAAGTCAACATTTTTTGTCATTTCTTGTTTGAAATTTACTTCCAGTCAATAATAGATGATCTCAATTATTCTCTTCAGTAGGAAATATCTAGTTATACGTTCCCTGTGATCTAGTTTTTCATGATGATTGAGTTGTCATCTATGCAAGCAATAGTATTGTGGTGTGTAGCCTTCTTGTATTTTGCTGGTGAACAATCGGACATGCTCTGGTCTGACAAAGAATGGGAGACGATCAACAAAATTGATTATCTTCCCTAAGCTATATATATATATATATATATATATATATATATATATATATATATATATATATATATATATATATATTGACTATCAATCTCTTAAATCATTTCTTCTGATACATTTTACCACAGGGAACAAGGGAGCTGGTAGGACTCCACTGGACTGGAAAATCAGGTCTGGCATTGCCCTTGCAACTGCCCGTGGCATTGAATACCTACACTCTCAAGGCCCCAGTGTTTCCCACGGAAACATCAAGTCATCTAATATCCTTCTTACTCAATCATACGACGCCCGAGTATCTGATTTTGGGCTTGCCCACCTGGTTGGCCCTACCTCTACTCCTAACCGAGTTGCTGGTTACCGAGCACCAGAGGTAACCGACCCTCGCAAGGTTTCCCAGAAGGCTGATGTATATAGCTTTGGTGTGTTGCTGCTGGAGCTACTGACCGGGAAGGCCCCCAGCCATGCCCTTTTGAATGAGGAGGGCGTGGACCTTCCCAGATGGGTTCAGTCTATAGTTCGAGAGGAATGGACTTCAGGGGTATTCGATGCTGAGCTCCTCAGATACCAGAATGTTGAGGAAGAGATGGTTCAGCTCTTGCAGCTTGGAGTAGATTGTGCCGCCCAATACCCCGACAATCGTCCATCAATGTCCGATGTAACAAGGAGGATCGAGGAGCTGTGTCGGATTGGCCTGCTGGAAGATCATGCCCCCCAGCCTGAATCAAGCACTGATGCAGATGATAACTCATCTCTATGAGCTGGCTACCTTCAAACCATTTATTGTAGAAGGATCTTCCTTGCTTTGTTTATGCCCATAATTATCATGTTTAGTTTTGTGTTTGATTATATGTTTGATCGGGTCATCTTTCTTCAGAGCCAACTGTCATGTTCTTTTCCTTTTTTTCTTGCTCCCCATCCCCATTGTACTAATTTTTCATCTTTTCTTTTCTTTTCCCATAAATACTGCGGTGGATATCTGTTCTATTTCCTCTTGTTGGGTGGATGGTGGTGGTGGGGTGGTGGTGGTTGTAATTATTATTCTTGCTTTTACTTTTGCTTTTGCTTTTGATGCAGCTTTTTCAGTTTAGATCGAGATGTTTTCAGGTGACTTTAAATTGCTAACCCTCTTCGCCAAAGCCCTAATCAGCTAAAGGCCGAGGGAGTTGCATGCAAAGTTATCAACCCCCCTCATGAATTTTGCCATCAGAATAGCTTTACATGTTTTAAATAATTGAAATTCCAGCTGGGGTGGGTGCATATTTTGGATTATGATGAGGTTTTCAAGTTCAAAAACTGGATGATGATGAAAGCTTGGTGGTGGTGGACCAGCTGCTGGATATAAATGGAGGGTGGTCGGCTGTAAAAAGTAGAGTTGTCTGATTTTGTGGTCCTGTGATGAGATTGGGATGTTTGTCGAACTTTATAGGCATCCAAAGCCTCAAGAAATCTTTCTCAATAAAAGATTATTAGAGAAAATAAGCAGTGAGAAAAACAAAAGAAAGAAGTGTGGATAGGCCTTTCAAGTAACTGTTTGGGAGTGTGATTATGGTTGTTTTTTAAAGTGTTTTTTTGTTTATAAATATATTAAAATGATATTATTTTTTAAATTACTTTTGATATCAGCATATCAAAATAATCTAAAAATACTATTTTTTTTAATTTAAAATAATAAATAGAAATAAAAAAAATAATTCATAAACACTTTCCGATCGCAATGCCTAACAGCCCCTTAAATGGGATCTGCTTGTCTCATTGCCTTGTGCTGTTCTCATCTTTCTTCGATCCTGTTTGGTATTGTATTTTACAAGTATTTTTAATATTTTTTAAAAAAAATTAAATATTTTTAATATTTTTATATGCCAAACCTATAAACTGCCATCTGGTGTCTGAGTGCTGTCTGAGCAAGATGAATACAAAAACCTTTTTATCACATAATACAAAAACCCAACGCTCTTCCAAGTAGAAGGGGTCGAGATGGACTCCTTGTAATAATTATTTTTTAAAATGTTTTTTATTAATAAAAAAATAAGGATATTTTTTTAAAAATTATTAGAAACAATAATCTAATCTCGCCTCATATAAAAATTAATAATAAAAATAAAAATACTCTTAACAATGGAATGGACTATGGAGGGGGGTAGTAAAGAAGCATCGGCCTGGTGGGTGACATTGACATTCGTTTCATAAAGAACACCATCGATTTTGATTGGAGAAGGAGGTTCAAATTTCTTTGTGATTAGATTTAGAATGTGGATTTGGAAACTGAAAATGGCTATCCAAGTTTTAATGGGCCTCATTTATTTTGAAAGAAGTAAAAAAGTCGTAAAGGCAACATGTATGAAAATAGACCATAACACTCAAACTTGTTTTATATCATTATCCTTTTTATCATTATATTTTAAAACTATTTTTGAATTTTTTTTTTAAATCATTTTCATATGCTGATGTCAAAATAGATTTTTTAAAAATAAAAAATATATTATTTTGATACAATTCTGAACAAAAAACACTTTAAAAAACAACACTCTCAAACATGTGGTTTTTATTCTTGTTTTCAATTTGAAAAAAGAAACTAAAAAAAATAATTATTGTTTTGTCTCATCCATTCCGTTCTAGCCAAATAATTTTTTTTTTTAAATAATAAATATTTTTACAATATCAGACATATTTCTTAATCCAACTCTTGGATTGAGATGAAATTTTATAAAATCTCTTATATATTTATATATATTATGTTAAAATTCTAGAACAATCAGAAAATATATTAATCTTACGAGATTGATGATAACATTCTCGTAATATTATACACGTTCATAATTTTATTCTGAAAAATCATTTTATTATCTTTTTTTTAGATTAAATTATACAATTCTAAATAATTTTATTTTTGAACTTAAACTATTTTTTTTTTAAATTAATATATTTAATTATATACACACACAAACAAGACAACCCTAAAACCACACGCTGAAATGCTCCAAAACCGAAACATTCGGTTTCAATTGAAAAAACAAAACACCGACCAAAATGGAATTGACATCCTTCGATTGAATTAAACAGAAGGGATGGATTGAAATCCAGTTCTGATTTTCAAAAACAGAGCCCACATTTTGAACCAGAGATGCCCTAGCAGATCCGGCTAAGAGTGCCAGGAGTTTTCATTTCACATTTATTTTGTGGAATCAAAAGTCAAATCACGTGAGGACAACAAAGTAAGGTGGGAATAAAGCAGAGGCAACAAAGAACTGGTTCAGAATAGTATATGTACTCGACTTCTGATCAGTCTTGGATTAAGCTACAGAACAGGGAAACTTGAAAGTTTGAAGTTCATATTACACTACTAACTTACAGCATGGGGATGCGTTCTTTCATTGATACGAGGTGAAAATCACAAAAAAAAAACACCCCACATCAAGAGTGTAGACCAATCACTGTGTCATTTAAACTATGGCATACTATGTTTTGTTCTTCAGCTCAACTAAACAAATAAAATCGAATCCCGACAGTGTGAATCCATTACCTTCACCGAGGAAAGAGCACACCCCAAAGCAGTTCCAATCTTCCAACTTTTCTTCTATTTCTGCAAGTGTCAAGTAAATGAAATTACCATATGATTGATAGATAGAACAGATGAAAAGATGTTATGTGGAGGAAAAACACTAACTAGAGTAATTACATGTACAGGGTATATAAATAACACTGGCAAATCAGACACCCATAATTGCTCAAAGTGATTTAATGCCAAGGAACACAAGGAGATCGATGGTCATGAATTAGTTGTTGATGGATCGTCCTTATAACCCTTGGAGAGAAGATCATAGTTGATTGATGCAAGCTGGGAGAGATTCTAAGACAAGGGAAAAAGAAAAAAATGTGAGAATCAAGTCACTGATACAACACGCTGATAATGGAATAGATATGCCACATAAGTTATCCCATGAAAAATAGAGAAATAAATATGGGGTTAGAATATGGCAATGACCCACCACAGCCCATTTAACCTATTACATAATTGCTGAATTAACTAAGAACCAATAATCCATGTGCGAAACATTATTAAGAAGCATTTATCATTCTTCCCTGCAGAGCATTTTAACAGGGTCTGCCAAAAGTTAAGCTATAAATCTTCCCCCAACTGAGCATATAATTATTTATAGTTCATAAACAAACATTGATTCCATGTCAAGCCAACCTAGAGCCATAAAATCACATTGCACATATTATTATGATTGTAAGTGCTAACTACCTTATGTCTTAATTAGACATGATAGGTTGTTTAGGTTTTCTAACTTACAATAATTTCTTGAAGGATGTATTAATTCTTATCATAATCTAACTTTAAGAGCCAAATATTGAAGGACTAAAGAAAAAAACAATAAAGAAAATAGAAACAAAAAATATTTACTTGCCAAAAGCATCTCAAACATTCAGATTGCGTATAAACCAAGGATACGATAATCCAGTTTAGGGGAATGATAATACCTTAAATGAAAAATTACTGAAGGAGTAATTGACACATGAACCAGACTCGAATTCAGCAAGACCTCCACATTCATCTCCCTGTTCATCAATATGGCCCCAGAGTGAGTCACTTTTGCAAAATATGCAGGGGAAAACACAAATTTCCGAAGTTTGAACAAATTTTGTGATGTAATACCACTTCATCATGGCGATAGCTTAAGCAGCTACTATTGCCACTCAAGCTATCAGAATCACTTGAATCCTCAAAGTCACTGGCTGGATATGTTGGGTCATCTGAAGTATTCCACGAGTATCGACTTGTGAAGTAGCTTGTATCTAATGCACTCTCTGAACTAGGCACAAATGCAGCCTGAATGATTGATGCAAAAAAGGCAGTCAATCTATAATCCATGTTATAAGACTGCAAAAGGTCATATTTATTATGCATAAGGAAGACAATCACACCTTCTGCCGGGCAAGTGTGTCCCAGTTGATATCTTTAAAGAATACATGCTGCTTTACCTGGATCACAAGTTCTGCATTTATTATCAAGGTAGAATGCAATACATATGTGAATAGGAACAGGCTGAAAATAAAAACTAGAAATACAAACTAAGTTCACCTCTGACGCTCCTCCAGCTCCAAGTCTCTGGTCAGGAACTTCAGTTAATAATCTGGAGACATAGTATTTGTCACTTTAGACTGAAAATATCAATCAATTCATAATCCAAAACTCTGCCTCAGGCAATCTAATTTGCAGTATATCATGCAAATAATGATCTGAGAATACAAAATAGATAACTAAGTCTCTAAATTTAGGTCTCGTCATATACCAAAAATATCCCAAGGGATTGTATTAATGGCAAATCAGTTGAGATGGAAGCATCCTTATCATCAATGATGATAAAATTAATCACACAGTATACATTTCAAGAAAAAAATTGAATAACAATTTATAATAACTAGACAAACTCTCTTACCTATCAACTAGATCCTGTGCTTCAGGACTCATTTCTTCAGGCACCCGGGGCCAAGGTATGTTACGGTTGAGAATATTATCAAATATTGTCTAGAAGCAAAAAAGAACATAAGAATGCAGCAATATAAAGGGAACTGAATTGCAATTCAAATAAAAAAAATATAACAAATAACAAAGGTATTGCACGTTATAATTGAAAATAACTTTCCAGAAAGGTGTTCCACCAAATAAGAAAAGGTAATTAATTGTACTGCACCAGACGATCCAAAATACCCCATCCACCTGAGTAACTACTAATAAATTCGACTTTATTAGTTGTATGACTCAATGTTTCAAATAACTTTGCAGCCAGCACTGACTCATGTCCAGCATGTAAGTAGATACCAAATCCCTATAGGGACAATCAGGCAGAAGAGGAACCTGATATCGAAACACAGAAATTCAAGAGTATAAACAACTACATAACTTGTCATGCACTATCTCACTCCACCCACGTGCATTTGCATGACTTGTCACACGCTATCATCTCAGGCAGCCCAAAGCTTAAATTAGCAGCAAATCTCCAAACATGTCAGGCATCACCAACCAATGTAAAGCAACAATTTCTTGCAGATTCATCAGGAAAATAAAATTTTAACATCTTCATTCGTCCCCAATAGATTCATCCATGTTCCACTTCTACCCTTATAATTTAAAATTTCACTATTTTACCTTTCTAATTCCCAAGAAG
Source organism: Salix purpurea (assembly GCA_027405865.1). Classification (NCBI taxonomy): domain Eukaryota; kingdom Viridiplantae; phylum Streptophyta; class Magnoliopsida; order Malpighiales; family Salicaceae; genus Salix; species Salix purpurea. The sequence continues at coordinate 7,299,299 of JAOWLH010000014.1, read as the reverse complement.
TTCAGATGTTATCGTTGACTTCATTTCCCCCCTAAAGATTCATTGATGTTCCACTTCCATGCCTATAATTTAGGTTTTAAAGTTATTTTGTGAGTTACTATAACATGCATGGAGATTTGAGAAAAAAGTGAGAGAAGAAAATAGAAGAGGAAGAACATTTGAAAACAAGTGAAATTCTCATCAGTTATTTACAGTAAATGGCAAAACGAAACATTTTAGAGCAATATAGGGGTATAATTGGGAAATTTCAAAATATGGGAAAAGAAGTTGAACATTGATGGATGTATATGGAAAAAAAATCAATACCCTAAAAAATTTACATTCAAAATATTGCTGTTGCAAATGCAGCACCATTGCTTAGTGTTAAACAATTGGAATTGCCCTTGCATGATTTCAGTTGTATGTTCACCTAACCAGATCTCCAGCAATATTTTTTAATCCAAATTTGATGGCCTTGTAAAAATATGAGCTATAAGCCTTGGTAGATTGCCTCCATATATCATGAATATCCAACTAAGAGATTTAACATAAATTATATTATCTAGTATGGAGAACTGTTCTATAATATGTCTTAAAATAATTATCTGCCTGAGGGAATAATAGTGTTCAAGTAGCTCAAATAATCCAGGTCTGGTTGCTGAAATTTTTCTGCAGTAAATATTAGAATTTAAAGAAGCTCCAGGAATAACACCTAGAAAATGAAACGCACGCATCACACCTCGATTCCTAAGAGTCAGACCTAAAAGTGATTGCATCTCACAATCACAAATAGCATATTTCCTGGAAAATTCTTTGAAAATATTGCATTCTATTCCGCCTATTAAAGAAAATATGAGATGTTTACATAGAAACTCCTAACTCTTTGGATTTGACCTTATAAATGAGAATGCACTAACCTAAACAAAAAAGTTAAATCTTCCTCTGAGAAGACTTTTCGGTTCATAACTCCTGAGCATGAAAAGGCCACTAACTTGTTGTTTAGAGAATAGAAGAACTTTTAGCAAAAATAAGTATGCAAAAGAAAATTAGAAAGGAAAACTAATCACCAAGAGAAAAGTTGGAGAGAGAATAGCAACAAAATGCAGAACGAGACAGTAGATAGTAGGGAGATAACCTGGGGATGCTCCGCATTAAAGGGTGGAATACCGACAATCAGTTCAAATAAAATAACACCCACAGACCACCAATCAGCAGTTGTTCCTGAGGAAAATTGCACATGATAGTTTGGTGTTTCAGGCATTTCAATGCAATTAAACAAAAGGTTCCAGACATACACTTTTGTTTAACCTAATATTGCATCATCATACAATTAAATAACAGCATTTGTTGCTAAACAAGGTATACAAACCATGTCCCGTTCCCAAAAGTATCTCTGGTGCCAGGTAATCAGGTGTACCCACAGCAGAACGTTTCTTCCGCCTTTCTCGCTGATGCTCAGAGGTGGATAGTTGAGGTTCATCGTCCACAAGCATGGATGTCCCACTAACAGCTGGGCCAGATAAATCATCAGTGCTATTGATGAGACCAACCTTGGAAAGACCAAAGTCTGTCAACTGTTTACAAAGAATGTACACCTTAGTTATACAAGGGCATATTGAAATTAAATATCAGAACATGGTAAAAAATATATGCAATAAAAAAGAGTAAATGTCTAGATGTTGAAAAGAAATAAAAGGAAAAATAAAACAAAAAAAGGAGTTACCTTGATGTGTCCATCATGTGCGATCAACAAATTATCAGGCTTCAAATCACGATGAACTACATGCAGCGAGTGTAAATATTCCAAAGCAAGCACCTTAAAAGCAATAATAATCAGATTTACAAACTGCAGTAAAAGTATTTGCAAATGAAGAAGAAAAAATTAGAACTTACAACTTCTGCAATGTATACCCGAGCAACATCTTCATCTAAGCAGCCCAGATTTCTCAGCAATGAATACAAGTCGCCACCATTCAAATACTCCATCACAAGATACAAATTCTCACGACAAGTAAATGAATAGAAGAAGCGAACCTGAAAAATTTACATTTATGTTTGAATGGAAAAGAATTTCTCATGGTATGCCAAAATGCTTTGCAAGCTAGACCTGCTCACCACAAAGGGATTGCGGACTGAAATTAAAATATCTCGTTCGGCTAGTATACTTTCAACTGCATTCTTGCGGATCATATCAGCCTTTTTAAGAACCTGTTGCAAGCGCAAAGTATACAATCAATTCAGATCCAGCCCCCTTTTTAGTGCTTGTTAAAAAACAGACAGGCATGGGACAGTCATCAAGAAGAAGAACCACAACAGAAACAAAAGGTTTGCAAACACACACCTGCACAAACATCGTCTAAAATTTCAACTATTCAGTTAACACAATTAATTAAGAAACAATAAATATAGATAGTATTGACAAAAGGGAGATTTGTCATTCTGAACTTTTGAAACAAGAATCATTATGAATGCCGGCCCTCAAAGTCAAATCACATTAAAATTCTCCATAAAAAGGGCTCATATTCCTGCTGGAATTCAAAAGATCTTTTGTCTCCTGTCTTGCTCTTTATGTAAACTTGAAGGACCACCATCAATAGATAAAAATCACTGTTTCTTATTTGGCACAAAGCCCACCGAGCCTATCTACAATACCACAATCTCAACCCACTCTATCTTAATTAAAGAAATCTGCTTTGGTGAAACTATTAGTGATCTCTTTCTACAAGAGGTGAGATGCACCATTTGACTATAAGGTCCCACGAGCTTCAAAATACAGTTGATTGAACACAAATTTGCATAAATTGTCCAATCAAAGGAAATTTTCAAAGAAAAAAAAAAGCAATCATTAAAATATAATCAAAATTTAATATCATAAAAGGAAATTAGAACAACAACATCAAACATTGTTACCTTTATGGCAAAAAGATCTCCAGTTGTTCTCTTTTTAGCTAAAAACACTCGTCCAAAGGCACCCCGACTTATTGGTTTTATTATCACAAAGTCATCTATGGAGGTACGATCCTTAGAAGGATGTGTGGGACTTGTTCTCAAGCTTCGAACAACATCATCTTCCAGAGGAGCATCTTCATCGATTACAGTATTTGTTATATCGACCTTTTCATCTCCCACTAGCTCACAGAGCTGCAAATACTTCTCTCTGCACATGAAGAAAGAAGAACAAAGTGGTGATCAATTAACTTTCAATCAAAATTCAAATTTGTGGAAATTCTCCAAAAGAAGTGCACCCAAACTTTCATTGGAAAGCTAAATCCAAACTTTGTAATTCATGGATGTTCTTTGCATATTTTGGCATAAAACTCCAAAAAATATTAGCACATAATACTCACCGAATAAGCTTCTCGATTCGTGTCCCAAAAGTCTCCACTGTAAGTGCATCAAACTTTCTTCTGTCAATGACAACCCTCAAGTCTTCAAGACAAGTTAGCAAATAGGATATGGCACGATCATCCTCCAGTGGCATAGTTGCCACACATCTTGCAATATCGGCAAGTTCATTCAGCTGCATCATGTAAAAGGACTTTTAGACATACACCTTGAAAAATAAAACTTACACAAAAAGCAATCAACTCATGTCAGTGAGAACCGCACTAAGGCCACAAAGAATCTATCTTTCATGTATTTAAGGTGCTTCAAGCTGCCTTAAAAATATTATTATTACATTTTCTCTTGTCTTCTCTGAAAGCATACACAATTGCAAAGAACTTCATTTTGCATTTAGTACATGACCAATATGTGGGATGAAATTTCATTATAAGAATAAAGCCAGGTATTATAATACTGATGAGACACACCCTCTCAATAGTAAAAGAGTAGGTAGTTCTTTTAAATACTAAAACACAGTGGTTAACCCCTTTTCTTCAAGATGCTGGTTTCAGGGACAGGACCCATAACCCATTTATTAATAGGTAGAAACAAAGTAAAGTAGACAAGAACCTGTGGAAGATCATCATGCTCATAAAAGGCACTCTTCCCTGCCAAAAGCAAGTCTATCTGACTATTCCTTGGTGTCAATAATGGAGATCTAGGAGTCATGCTACCAGCTGATGATGTGGCCATTCCCTGATCAGACTTGGGACCAAAACGGGTTTTACATGACATGGAAGGTAAGCCCTTCATGTCATCCATAAAAATAGAATTATCAGCTTCAGGAAAGCAGTCAAGCATGTCCTCAGACCCTCTCCGAGACCAATCACTGAGTTTTGGTGAGAGAACATCAGATTCTTCGGTCACACTGGAATTTGATACTTTTGCAATGTCTGGGCTTCCCGCTGCATGTTGGATATCCTTCTGTGCAAAGGATTCTATCATCTTCTCAAGCGTTTCAGAAATTCTGACCAAGCGCTCATTCACACTAAGACACATCTGATCACATCGATCTGTAATTGCACAAATTCTTGAATGGTCTTCTACATGTAAAGTTGGAACTTCCTCCTCACAAATGCGACAAATTATTGAACTCTCGTCAGCAAGATTCTGCTGATCACCCCAGTTACCCCAAGAAACGTTGTCTTGTTGCTTTGAAGAATGTTCATGCATATCTTTGACCAATGGAAGCTCAGAAGCTTTATTAGCAGCCAGAAGCACGTCAGAAGCTGTTTTCGTGTCATTTGATGTTTTCAAAGGTTCATTCTTATCATCATTCTGCCCCCTTGGAGGAACAACTTCCTTTGTTATTTTTACAGGAGGAGATGGGAGTGGCTTCCAAGAAGAAATCCGATTCCTTCCCGTAGGAGATTCATCCCTCTTTGGAGTACATTCAGCAGCAGAGAGGACTTCTCCTGACAGTATACCTTGTTCTCTGCCCCAAGCACACTGTTCTTGACTATATGACTTCCTTACTGATGCAGCCTTCTGCTCTTGACTGTATGATTTCCTTGCTGAAGCTTCCTTCTTTGGAGCACTAGAAATTTTCCCATCCCTGCCAACACCTGGAGGAATGCATTTATCTGCAGACTGCAAAAGCCTAAGTTGATTAAGCTGGAAAACATTTTCATCCTCAGCCAGCCCACTTTCCTTGTGGAATTGCAACAATCTGGTACACCTTGTAAGGATGAAAAGCATTCGGGTATGGAGCTGCTTCAGTGTTCCTGGAGAAAGTTCTTGGCGTCTATCATCCAAATCTTGAACTATACCTTCACACTGAAGCCAGAACTCTCCAGGTGATGTCATAGCACAACTCCGAGCCATAACCAACAAGTCTTCAATAGTTTCCTGCCACTCAGGATGACTATCCGCATTTTTTTCAAGAATTCCGACCAGATCCGCTGCAAAGATTGCCAGGTCAGAATTCACTTCTTCCTTTGCTTTGTCAAACTTTGCTCGTATGACAACCAAGATCTCCTGTACAAAACCAGAAAATTAATCAGGAGGTGAACTTCCTAAAGCACATTGCACCATCTAGAGGAGATATAGGACAAATTAATGTGTTACCTCCAAGTTATTTAACCCCCTAGGCTTCCAAATTGGGAAAGGTCGTACACCTTTGGAATTTAATTCATGGGAGAAACTTTTGATATCAGCAGGAAACCTCTTTCTAGGGGCACTTGTCACACGGAGTATTGCTTGAAACCTGGGAGATTCAGACTCCTTTGGGTTGTTACAATCATAAGTCTAGAAAAGTAAACATTTAAAAACAACATTGTGAGGAAAACTAACTGAAGAACAAGCACCTAAGTAGAAGACAAATGAATTCACAGAGAATACCAATAAAAATCCTTTCACCAGTACCTCAGGTGTAAAAACATCAGAACTTTGCAAGCTCTCAAAGTGCCCCCATGGTGAATTATGTCGGCCTATTATGGTAACAAAATATCAGAAATGTCTTTTTAAGAGGAAAGACATTAAGAAAATTGGCTGTGAGTTAAAACATTCCATGAGCAGAAACCATTTCCAATTTACAAGGTTTAGACTGGTATGAATTTCAGACAAAGTCCCACAGGACAATCCTTTTACATATGCATATAAAATAAAAAAATAAATAAAAAATAAAAAAAAGTTAAGGCAGTTGCAACTGCACACTGTGTTTTCTGTATACAAAAACATTTCCAATTATGAAAACATAGCAACTAGGCCCCCATTACATACAGTCACCTAACTTCTCGACAGTTTAAGAAAAAACCTCAACTCCCAGCAAATTGACTAAGTTTAATTGCAGTTCTGCTGCAATTAAATAGTTAAATAAAAAATGATTTCTCTTATTCTTTTTACACATGAATACTATCAACATAAAATGACCTTTCCTTCTCACCAAAATTTCTTTTATTTAGAAACATGAAGTTTGCTGTCCAAACAACTTGTGCCTCACAAAATTTTCACTGTTAACACATTGTGTCAATCTGGTCCATACCAATACATGCAACATTTTCCATACCTCATTTTGAACAGCCCCTGTTGTTTTTACATGAGAAGGAACGACTAAATTGTATCTCTTCCAAACTATTTGTTTTATATAATTCAATCAACCAGGGCATACTGCTTCATCCCCGCTATCTCCACAAATTTTCTTTATGAAAAATGGAAACTCTTTTGCACAAACTCAACAATTGTGACTAAAGCACAGTTCTGAAAGTTACACCAAAATTAGAGACCTTAATTTGAGCTTTTCTTTATATAAATTATTGTTCTGGATACAGAGATTAGAATTTTTTATTTTGGATAACTTGTATTTGGGGAAACAAACATGACTTAGTTAACTAAGTTGCATGGTATATTGCATGTCGGAACATCACCAAAAAAATGCACAAAATATAGTCCTGGAGCAATTTAAATCCCTTTAGTTCCATCCTTCTTAATGCATTGCTTGTTAGGTGAGATCCAAGAATTCATTAAGCAAAGGTGAAAATGCAAATGACTTATCACAGAAATACCAGTATCATTATTTACAGTCAATCTTGTAAATCCACATATCTTACAGGTACCTGTCATAAAGTTCATTGAGGAGCTGTGAGAACTTAGAAGCTCATTGCTAAAAGCAGTCATCCTCCTTTCAGATTTAATTCTATGGAAGTTTTCAAAATCAGTTCACAGCACGGATGAGACTGAAAGCTTCTTAGTATTTACAAACCTTAATTACTCAAAAGCAGGCCTTTAGTCCTCTGTTTTCCAAGTTGACTAAGAAAGTGTAAACATCTGCATTGGATGAACTTCGAAATCTGGATACGCTCCCAAATTATGCCACTTAAGAAAATTGGGGGCATCATTCAAGCTATGTTATTTTAAGCAAAATTTCCCAACAATGGAAGTTAAAAAGTCAGCCAGTAGTATTTTCAACAAAAGGATTGAGGGCTTTCGGGCTTTCGGGCTTTCTTCCAAACTTTGCATAACCTATGAAGCAAAGAGCAAGCCTTTGCATGACCAATAGACTTCACTGGCCCTTAATTGGGTATCTGCAGCTCCTCTAGAGAATTCCTCGCCTACACTCTAGGTTTTGAGGATGCAAGGGGTTATATCTTGCTTAAGATTGAGTAAATCCTATTTCAGGGTATTTTATGGAAGCATCCAGCGAGGATTAACAAGAGCAAGTATGAGACTTTGGGTTCATAGATGTCCCGATAAAATATTTCCTTTTTCTTTTTCTAGTATAGGAATCCTCTTCCAATCCCATTGCAGTCTCAAACATCTTTCCATCATCATGCCAAGCATAAATGATTTCATTGATTAAACAGTCATTTGCCTACATTCACCAAGCCACCCACAACTAAACACTTACAATTATCAGACATCAACAAATTCTCCTAAAAAAAGAGCATCACCTAGTCTCTATCATCACTTCATACACAAACAATTACATTTTGGAAACAAATATATCCTACATTCACCAAGTCATTCCTCACTGAACACCTAAATAGATGTCACACTTAAGCAAATTTTTCCAATTAGCCCAATAAAGTTGACCAAATATGCGACCAAGTGTAATAAACAGGTAAAAACAAGCAATACACGACATTCAAAGGTATGTCAATTAAGAAATTAGCAAATAACATCATTGAAAAAGAAAAGGAAAGCATCATACCAGCTTCACTAGATGACTCCCCATTCTGCAACTTAGTCCTTGCCTGCAAATTAGGACTGACCTCTCTAGACTTTAGTCCTCCACTTTCTGTAGACATACTATCCCAATTGTCACCACCGTTACCACTCTCTTGAAACCCCGTCAACTTACTCTGCCCCACTATCCCTTCCTTCTTCTTCCCTGACCCTAACGAACTTGAATTCGAACCCGACCCTCCATCCCCACAACTACCACCACGCCCTGACAAATTACTGGACCCTAATAAACCACTCCCTTTATCACCTCTAAAACTAAAGAAACTCTCTTGTGGCAATGGCCCTGATCTTGTTTTTATCCTATTTAACCTTAAAGATGATGCTAAAATCGGCGAAACTGACGATTTTTCTGCTTCCTTCTCCTTGTTTTCAACCAAAACTCCACCTTTTTTGGATTTTAAGCCCGTCCTCGAATTTGAAGTCCCGGGTTTGGTAGGAGTCTGAGGTTGGTTCACAGTTTCTTTGCCTTTTAAAAACGAGTCTTTCTTTTTTACCCCATCTTTAACTTGGGTTTGCTTGCAAGTAAAATTACTAGAACTACTACCAGTACTGGTTGGAGTGGTTGGGGTTGAATCTTTGGATTTGGTGCCTTTCTTCTTGTCGGACCTGATCGGTGAGTTTGACCCGATTGATCTTGGACTGTTGTTGGATCCATCAGGACTGGAAGTTTCTGATTTCTTTGAAGATGAGAAAAACAGCTTGTTCTTGAACACCATTTTGTTTTAGGGTTTCTTTTTGTGCAGCAGCAGCAACAGTAACCCTTTAGAGGAGCTGCTGAACAGAGAGCGGTGACATTTGAAGAGGAGGGGGGTGTGTTTTTCGGTTTTCCAGAGAGAGAAAGAAGCAGATGGGTGTGTTCTTGATTGGAGAACAGGGGAGAGAGAGAGAGAGAGAAATAGGGTTGGATGCAGGGAATAGTATGACTGATAGCAGATAGAAAGGTGGTTTCGTGTTAAAATAAGGTTTGACTTTTTTTGGTAAATGATAAAAAATTAAGATTATTCTTAACAAAGTAATCTTATTTTTTACGGTTAATTATAATTTATAACTTATTCAATGAATTTGTTTTTCGTTATTTTTTCTTAGGTTTGAATATTAAAATAATTTTAAAAAGAAACTTTTTTTAAATGCATTTATAGTCAATGTATATATAATTTGATAAGATATGAAATTAACCTAATTTAAAATTACAACATGTTATTAAAAATATAAAGTTTATTCTACATTGTAGTTGAGTTGTAGCTCACTATTTTTTATGTTTTTTATCCACTAATATCGAAAAAAATTAAAAACAAAACAAAATAAGTATATATTTATATTATTTTGATGTATTTTCAAATAAAAAATATTTTGAAATGCAATATTTATCACACTTTCAAACAGACACTAAATATTAAAATATTTCCTCTCTTATTATTAGCTATTTGATAAGAATAGTTCTTACATACAAATTTGTAAGAATAAATTCAAAATTGTTTACTTTATATTGGATATTTGACCCACTCATCGTCTTAGGTAGATTCAAAACATTCTCATCATGGGAAAAAACTTATGCATGTGTTTAATTAAAAACAATTGAAATAATTTATGTCAATAAATACAAAAAAGTGTCAACGCGTATATTTGACTCGTATTTTTTAACTAAGATTCAGAACTTTCAATGCTAACACTAATACACGTAAGATAATAATCACCAACATCTTCAAATACATCTTTGATAATGCATTTAATATGTTTCCACGATAGGAAGAGTCATATGATGAACCTACTATGGTAGACATGTTTATTGTAAGAGTGTTAAAATCAATTTTCCACATAAAAAACCAAAAACAAATAATCAAGAAAGCTAAATTAATAAATAAATGAATTTAAAATAAATTGGACCAAATTATTTGTAATTTTTGCTTTCTTGTTAGCATATTCTCCCTCTATATTTATTCCCTACTTTATAGTTGGTTATCTTCTCTCTCTTCTAATGTAACTTTATCACAAGTATCGAGTTTTTTTGGTTTTCAAAGTAAAACAATGACCCAAACCAATCTGGTTTAGTTTGAACTAGTTTTTAGTTTAGTTTGGGTTATATTTTTTTTGAAATTACAAATCCTAGTTTTATTGGATTTTTAGGCTCAAATCAAACCAAACAAGATCATGAACACTTCTACTCTATTGGTTGATTAAGTTAAGCTAAGTCAAACCTTTTCACTTTAGGAACACATTGGTCCATAAGGCACATTAAACCTAATGTCCAATGATACACCTAAAAAAATCTCATTAACTTTCTTTGCCTTCAAACATATCCTTGTGACTATTGCTTCTTGATACATTTTTCATTTTTAGCTTTCATTGATTCAAGAATGTGATATTGTTTTTGGTATAAATTGTTATTTCACTCATATACACATCATATATATTGTTCATTAACATCTCAACTTATATCAACATCAAAGTTTAGTTAACATATACATCTTTAGAATATTTGTCATTGATTACACTACCATGTTTTGGGCTTTAGTATGAATATAAAACCTTCATAAGTAGTTGGTTTTCATATGACTACTTACTCTTTTTCTATGAATTTTTCTTCTTTTGGTTATTATGTATTTTTGAAACTTAGTGATGTGAACCTCTTAATTATATGGTTAAACAACCCCCGACAAAGTACATAACAATCTTGAAAGTCAAAAATCAGGTTTGATAAAAGTCTACCTCAAAGGTAACCCTGCACCTAAGAAACAAAATTATTAAAAAAGAGGTTTGGACCCAAATAAAACCTTGTGTCTAATAACACTAAGTGTGTGAATGACGTTATGAAACTAATTAATTTTCAATAAGTCAATGCACAATCTATATCCCTACAAAGAAAGGTCGTTTTGCCATAAACAAACAAAAAACACATGTTGATTATTTATCTTATTACTCAAATTTGTAGCTGAAAAAGAAACATAATATAGTTCTTTTAACTAATCCTAACACATATTTTTTTTGGTAGCAAGTTAATTAGCCTCAACTAATAATCAAATAATGTAAGTCTAATAATAAAATAAACTCATAAACAATGTATACTGGGCTAAAAGAAACTAGAATTAAAAATAATGATTATTTAACATTAAATAAGCAAATAAAATAGGATAGTAAAAATAAAGTTTCATCTATAGCTCTAGATATGTTCCAATCAATATACAAAGGTATAGTTTAGCAAATTTGACAAGATTCATCAAGTAACTTAAATTCCTTAAAATAATATGTTATTGAACTCCATTTGAATAAGAAAATCACCATAATATATTTCCACGTGTCTATTATCTCCATGTTAGAATTTAGCTTGATCCGATGAATAGTTTGAGAGACATGTTTGATCTTGCAAAACAAGTCAACAAATATTCCAATGTCAAATTCAGATTTGACTTGGTTCATATTACTTGGTTCCTTAGCCATCCTTCATTACGCATGCCATTGTTATTCACATTACTTTGCATAGTTATTTTTAACTCTTTTGTTGACTTCTTATTGACCCTGCTAATTTTTATCGAAGATTGACAATAAAAATATGAGAAGCTGAAGAATCTCTTATTCATTATTTTTGTTCTTCATTACACTTTTTATGGTTAGGCCAATCTTTGATGTTATTTGTTGACTTCTCTTATTTCATGAATCTATTGCAATTTTTTAGGCATTCCTTTCTTTTTCACATTTTTTAACTTCTCTTTTGGCTGAGAGAAAAAAATAGTTGTTGTTTATTTTTAGCCTTAAACTTTTGTAAAAACATCTTGCCATGAAAGAACGTTATCTTATATGATTTGCAAACATGATTTTGAAAGGTTTCTTTTTGTGTCAAATAGGCTTCCTTTAAATTTGGAATGCCTTGCCTTTCTTTCCATCATTTTTTCAAGCTCTCAAAATTTTAACCATTGCTTCCATTGTTTTGTTTTTTTTCCACCAACCTACTACACATTTAACATTTTATCCTAACATTTCAACACCCTGACTATTATTCTCTCTTCGACTAGTTAAAAGAATTTGGTTTATCATGTGTTTCATCTAAAACATTTACCAAAGACAACACTAGAGTTGTTGTAGAAATAAAGGTAGTTTTCATATACATTTTCAATTGTCTTTCATGAAGTCCTTTTGATTTATCTTTAAATTGGTTATGAGAGAAGAGAAACTAAAACAAATAGAGAAATATAATAAAATAAGATATGTGAAGCATTTTAATCAAATCAAAACTATGTAGAAAATACTTTTTAATTTGTTTTTAAAAATTATTTTTAATATCAACCTCTCAAAAGGATATAAAATCAAAAAAAATATTTTGAAGTATTTTTTTGAAAAAGAATCATGAAACGTAGTTTCAACAGCAAAAACAAACACCCCTTTAATGATTTTAAATCTTTTCTTCTAACCTAACATAAACCTATTTTTCTTATTACGAGAATGTCTTGAATTCCAAAATTAAAATTAAAAAAAGAATTGTTTACTTGAATTCTTGAAAAATAAAAACCAAAGAATAACCCAATAAGTATTTTTCAATAAAAATCCTATGTTTCACTTCATGTTCATGAAAGATTTTTCAAAAAAATCAAATAATAACCAAATTTGTTTTTCAAGAAAAACTAAAATAATAACAAAGCCATTACTATTAATAACACTATTTTAGTTAATATAAAAAATAAAATAGGAACCCCGACAAAATAGTGTGACACGAGCTTGTTGTGGCCCACCCAAAACCTAATAAGCCAGCCGAAACCTGCCCCCTCACAAAAGGGTTTAGTCCTTTGAAGAGGAGGGAAAATTTCTAAGGTTTTGGGAGCAGCTCCAAGAAGATACATAGCAGAGGGAGCTCCAGCACTGAAGCTTTCGAAGCAAAAACGAAAGCCACCCAGGTTTTGTTTCTGGGTCTAAGCCAACCGAGACCTGCCAAGGTATAAATTTATCTCCTTGTCTTTGTCTTGTTTTTGAGCATGTCTATGGCTGAGTGGTGGTGGTTTCAAACAAACCAAACGTGTTTGTTTAATCATGGTTTCCAAAGTGTCTGTTAGAAGCCTTAGTAGCTGTTCTTGACATGGTTTTTGAGACTTGCCTTGATTCAGTTTTTGAGTTTCATATGCGTAGAGATGGGGCTGTTGGGGATTCAGGTTTTTTGAATAAGAGGATCATACCATGGATATTTTCTTCTTCTTTCTAATTTGTGGTTTGAGAATGAAGAAAGGTTTAAAACGGGCTTGTGTGGATTCTTTTGTTCGAGCAAATGCTAATCAGGGATGTTAAGGTGTGGTAATTACATAAGGATGATAATTTTACGTGGAGACATTGTACCAAAGTCGTACAATCAATATGGTTTTATTCTGTTTAACGTACTATGATTTCTCACATTGACTCCTGCAAGTAATATGCTCATATTGGATAATGAAGTTGTGTTTTGCTGAGTATCATCGTGTTTGTTTTTGTCCCAAAAGTACATGAATGAATTGATAATTTTAGGTATGAATTGATAACTGCATGAATAGTGGCCGGGTTATGGATATCTAATGCATTTTTGAAACCTGATCGGGTTCAAGTTTGGGTATCTAAAACCCATACCCATTAGGTTTCGGGTTGGGTATGGATGATAATTTTGTGTTCAGATTCGGGTATGGAGGGTAGCAAAACCCATCCATGGCTACCCATTGCCATCCCTAATAATCTATTACATTGAAGTTCTGTTGGTGTGAGTTTTTAGCTGAGCTGGGGAGTTTATCATTGATTTCTGAATGTTGGTTGCTACATTTATGATGTTCTAAGACCAAAATCTTGCTCTATCAACAGAACCACCGACAAAAACTTTCTGCTTTGTCTTCATTGCAACCGAACTTCCTGTTTGACTGAGTTCTGCTTGTTCACTGTCACAGTTTTCAAACAGAGATGGGCTCTTCAAGCAAAGACCTTTTGCATTTGGAGAACAAGTATTTCATAACACCATCATCCCTCGGTAAACCTCTCCCTCTAACGATTCCTTTTCTTCTTATTAAGTAGAAGAGGCATGTATGTTTACATAATGGAGTGTGTTTATATATGTGTGTGCAGAGTCTATACTTCGTGTATGCGAGAAAGATTCTGGACCCAGGAAGCCCCCAACTGATGGAAAGCCCTTAACCACTCTAGTTCCTCAAAGTCAAGGTATTTGATTTAGTTCAATATTTGGTTTCTTTGCAAAGCTTGATCCTTTATTTGAGTTGCTACAAAAATTAATTTTCTTGTTATTCTTTTTATAGTATATTGATATTTGTATTGAAAACTGGATTCATGTGGTTAATTGAAGCTTTTTCAGAAAAGGGTCTGATTAACATACCTGGTCTGTTTTACAATATAATGGAATTGGAACTAATAGGGTATTGCAATTTTGTTGCTTTGTTTTTTGGTAGTGATTGTCTTTTTTTATGAGGGAAGAGTGCTCTTTATGAAAAGAGCAAATACAAAAACGTAAGGTTGCAGTCTGCAGTGAATCTGCAGTTAACTAAAAACAATAGTGGTTCAAAATGAGGTGGAAAGGCATAAGCAGCTTTTGCATCTTCTACATGTTTATATAATTGGTTATTATCTCTAATATGGGCATTGATACCAATTTCTTTTGTTAAGCTGTTTCCCTATCTCTTGCATTTAGCATGATATCCAAAGTTTCAGATTGGGATTGTTTTTGCTTGTTTTTCTATATGAATTGCTGACAATTGTTTCATCTTGGTTAAAGAGTGGTCTGTGGTGTTCTTATCCCCCAAAGATGGTCTAACTTTTTGTTGGTCTTCTACAATGTTCATGCTTAACCAAGGGAATCCTGTAGATATACTGCTAGTGTTCTTATGAATTGATGTGCACAGAAGGAATGAAAAAATCAAGATCATTGTGGACCTAGCTCTTCAACTTTCTTAATTTTCCCTTTTTAAGTTTAACTATCGACATTATTGAGTTAGATGTTTAGCATTTTATTTTCTGACTGGACAAGACTTGCATAATTTTGGGCGACTAAATTGACCTTCGGCTGGTGATCTTCAAGTTTATTCTCTTTTATTTGTTTGCTATATCGTTTTTTCATGTAATACTGGGAACTCAATTCCTGTTGAAAATAATTGTTGCTACTTTCAAGATCTTTAAAATGGCCAAGGGAACATTGTACTAGAAATCCTGAAGAGCTGTGATGTTGCTTGCAGTTAGATTGTTCCACCGTTTGTTGATGGAACAGGAGGATAATACTGTTGGGCATGTCCACACTGTACTGTCTTTAGTTTTGGTCTTGACTTTCACTCTTTAAAATGTTTATCAAAATTAGTATAGAATGGTCATCGCTGAAAGAACGTTTGTGTGATGCCAAACTCATAATTCACTTGTGAAATGTTTGATTTCATGTAATACTGGAATTAATTATTTTCTCTAATAGAGTCGGATGTCTGACACTTTGCTGCAATATCATGCCCTAGAGAACAATAGAATGTGGAAATGTAATCCTCATATTTAAAAAAAATGCTAGCTAGCTAACAGCTTTGCCATGCCACAGTTTTAGGAAAAGTGAAAGATTTCATAGGAGTCATATCAGTAGCCAATAAGCGGTTACAGGAAGATGCAAAGGTATGCTTACTTGTGATGAGGAGATTCTTCTTCTTCTTCTTTTGAAATCTCAACCATAATCATTCTAATTTGTATTTTACATGTCTCATAAAATATAGGATAATTCTGAGAAATATGACATTGAAATGCTAACTGGAAATGAATCAGAAGTCGTTGAGATGGTAATTGGCATTTGCTTTCTATCCTCTGTCCTCAAATTGTTGCTTCCCATGGTTTTGCCAGGGCTTACTAAGTTGTTTTTATGTCTTGATTACAGGATTTGATGCTGGGTATAGCTGATCTTCATACTCCAGCAGCTGTAGCTGCTGCTGAATCTGCAATAGGTAATGGTCATCCATTGATTTCTTTGGCTGCTAGCAGTAGTGAATCAGAATCAGAAGACACAAGTGATGAAAGCGAAAGTGATGATGAGGCCAGTGATGACACTGAAAGTGATGGTGTGGACAATGGCAGTGATCATAACAAAACATGCAAGTCTAGCAACAAAGATTCAACTGAAGGTATTGTAAAACAATGCTCTAAAAAGCAACGAAAAATTGTTGAACTGTCTTGAAGGCTGAAGCTTGTTATGCTGTGGTTTTGGAGAGTCTTTATATTTATAGTTTGGGATTTTACGAGGACTCAAACTCGAGACGTCGGGGAGGGGAAACCACACTACCACCGCAGCATGCTAGTTGGTTGAGTTTATATTATACAGGCATAACAACTTGTTTCATGGTTGCTTAAATGCAAGTTTTTTTCACATCCCCTGAACTCAAATTTTGCAGAACTATTCTCCCTTGCTTCTTTTTGACATTTCATGTATGCTATATCACTTTTGCTTCATCACACCGAGTGCTTGACATTTTTTTTCTTTGTTATTTGACTAAACATGTCTGTAAGTGATGAAACAGTCTTCAGAATCTCAGAAAGCATAGCCCACTTTCCAGTGACGATGCATGGAGTGTCATTAAGAGCACCATAATAGAACCTGAACTTGAGCTTTGAACTTTTTGATCAATGATACTGAATCCATCTAATTTTACATTGAATAGCATACGAGTTCATGTTGTGCTGAGATTCTTCCATGTCAAAGAGATGATTCCAGTATCTATTTGCCAAATTGTGCTAGGATTTAGTGGAGTCTACTCTGTTGAACTAAATAAATATAAGGGATAAATATAAATTTAGTCAAGGTTGTTTGTTAGTGCACAAGGATCCAATAAATCTTGCTGGTTTTATGGAATCTATATTATCTGTTTTTCGGACCTATGGTGCTGACATTTATTCAAAATATGACTGGACAATCTTGTGGGGAGTTGCATAAATTTGGGGCAAGTTGTTCTCATTACAGATTTCTCTAACCTTTTTCAATCTCCATTTATGGCAATGGAAAAGAATGGAGACACCAAAAAAACCAACCCTCCAGAGCCGACGGAGAAAACAAGTCAAGGATTAATCAACATGATCCAAGAAAAAGATGAGATTGTTTAACATATACTAGAGCTTGATTTTGATATATCTATGGATTTTGTGTTTAAGTTTTGCCTAGGTGAAAAAAAGATAAGGATTATAATTTTGTAGTTGTGGATAGGTTTTTTTAAGATAATACATTTCATATCTTGTCATAAAATCGATGATACAATCAACATAAATGATTTATTTTTCAGGGAGATAGTTTGGCTTCTTAAGGTACCTAAACAAGATGCATTCAATGAGATTAATTTTTGGGTCAAAATAGAGATTTCAACAAGACAACATCAACAAGTGAAGATCAAAGCTTAGTAGTCAATTTAATTCATGCACAAGAGAGATCTAGTCCATCTATTTCATGAGCTAATTAATTTTGACGAGGTTTTTTTCTTCTAATGCGTAGTACAAGAATGATTTTTAATTCGACCGTTAGATCAGGCTATAATTTTACCAGTAGTTTTTAGAGGTTTTGTTCTATATTGAGTTAGAATTTTAGGACAATTGGACATCGGGAAGACCTACAAGAATTATATTAGTTTTCTAGTTGATTTATGATTCTTTTTTCTCTATTTTTTATAGTTCTTTTATTATTTTTCCATAATTGTTAAGGTTTTTTTTATCTATTATAAATAGAATTATTTGCTTTAAATTGAGCAGGGTGTGAATGTAAACCACATGAGATATAAAGAATGGACTTGAATTCCATGTCCTATATCTCCTATAAATGATGATGTTGCTAATATAATTTACATTAGAATAATTATATATAAACTTATAATTGGACCACTTCCAAATTCCAATAAACCTACTAAACCTTGGTTCTTGGAAGTTTCGAATTTACTGTCAATCCTTCTTCACGCAATAAATTAAGTATACTTACTGTTTGAGAATGTGGTTAAAATTATTTTTTTATAGTAATTTTTATTTAGAAATTTATTAAAATAATTTTATTTTTAATAATTATATTTTATATGAGTACGTGAAAATAATCTAAAAACAATAAAAATTAATTTAAAATAAAAATAAAAATAATTTTTTTTTCAAAAATATTTTTGAAACGCAATGTCAAACAAGAATAATGAGTTAAACAGAAGAAGAAACAAATAGCAATGAGTTTTATTATGTAGATAAAATTATTCCACATAGTTTGAAATAATTTTTTTTTTCATTTTTATAATTGAGTGGATATTATTTTTTAACATTTAAAGTAGATTTCATATATTTAGATTAATTCTTGTTGTAGTCGCTCTTAAAATAAATCGATTACACTCATTTAAGAGATTTGTTTTCCACTACCTCTATTGAATTTAAATTTGAAATGATAGCATGCAAAGCAAAATGACCTCCCTTCTAAAGCAACATTTAAAATATTTAATAATAATAATAATAATAATAATAATAATAATAATAATGATAATAATAATAAATAATACCATAAAATATTATCAGAAAAATCCAAGTTTAAACTCTTTTTCACACTATGTCTTAAAATTGTTTTTGAGAAAATAAAGATTTTTTTTATTAATTTTTTTGATATCATTAGAATCAAAAATAAAAAAAAATATTCTAAATAATAAAAATCATTTTCAAAAATAACTTTAACCATACTCTAAACAATAACTACGTAGACCATTCAAATCTTGTAATGTGAGCAAAGATCTTTTTTTAAAATTAAAAAAAAAAATGATCTTTTTTATTATCGTGCCCTCCACACGCACTCTTATCTGAATAGAGACGAGGATTTATAATTATTTTTTTATTTTATTTTTAATTGTAATTAAATTGAGGGTCACGAGCTATAGAATCTTGTGCCATTGTCAACTTGATAGATAAAAAAAACACGACATTAAGAAAACAATTAAAAGATATATAAATTTAGGACCACATGACCAGAAAAAAATAATAAAAATAAAACGGGCCACCATGAACGAGGGGAGCAGCTAAAGAAAAGGAGGGAGCATTTTAATTGTGTAGCAGCTAAATTATTATTTTCATCGAAAGCACAAATGCGACTTGTCAGTTGTCACTGTATGTCTTTGTGGGGTTCATTTACATTTATTAAAGCAATATCCCACAAGAAGAGTGAAGAGACGTTCGATATTTTATTATTTAATGCAGTCAACACTTACCACCTAATTTTCTCTATATGTTTTTTTTTATTAAATTGGTGTCCGGGTCAACTTGCCCGTATCTCGACTAATCTCATGAACCCTAAAGTTGATAGCCATGTAAATCTCTAGTAACTATTATATTAGCAACTATAAGGCTCGAACCTGAGACTACATGAAAATAAAACTTTTAATTTTAAACTCTTATTACTGCACCACCTATTTATAGCCTGTTTAGATGAGCGGTGCAACCGGTGTTTTGCCAAATTTCATTTTTTTTTTTGCATTTTAAATGAAATTTTTTAGTGCGTTTAGATCATTTTGATGTGCTGATGTCAAAAATGATTTTTAAAAAAAAAACATTATTTTGATGTATTTTGGCACGAAAAGCACTTTGAAAAGTTACCGCAACCGCACTCCCAAATAGGCCTTTAATAGTTAATTTTCTTTGTATATTTGAGAGATAGAGGGGCTCCTCTCTCCTGTTGAACCATATTTTTGTAGGGTTGCATCTGTATTTATTTTCAGAGAGAGAGAGAGAGAGAGAGAGAGAGACTATTCTCTCCCCTTGAACCCTATTTTTTTCTATACGGGTTGCATTTGTATTTATTTTCATGAAGTTAATTATTCATGCATTTAATTAGTTGAATATAGGCTGGTATGAAAGAATTTTCCTTTTACAGAGACAAAGATGAAACTAGAATAAAAATATATAATTTTCTCTATATGTTTTCTTTTTATCAACGTGGTGTCCGGATCAACTTATCCATACATCGACTAATCTCACAAACCCTAAAATTAATAATTACATAAATCATTAGTAATTATCATATTAACAGCTATAAAACTCGAACATGAGACTACATGAAAATAAAACTCTTAATTTTAGATTGTTACCACTGCACCACCTACTGAATAGATAATTTTCTTTGCGTATAGTATTTTGATTAATTTTGTTTGATGGATAAAATTAACACTTTATTTTTCATGGACCTCTCTTATTTTACCAAGGCATACGCTACACCGTGCCTTTTGTAGATCGTTCTTTATATATATATATATATATAATATGAGTATAAACTTAAATTTCTTAGATGGAGCTACACCACCGACAGATTCTTTCCCTCCTCTTTCCTAAAAAAATACAAATTCTTATCTTCTGATTTTTATTTAACACGAAATAAAACAATACTATATATATTTCATATTAAATTTTAGTAAATCTCTATATTGTATTCACGAATGTGCTGATATAAAAAATAAATAATTTTTTTATTCATGTATATTTAATACAAAATAAAACAATAGCATAAATTAGTTAATCAGTTGATATTAAAATAAAACAATGCTTGTAGTCTTATGATATGTACTGGGAATGAAAAATTTATGATCCAGTGTCGAAGGAGTGAGCCCATTACGGAAGCTCCATGAACATCATACGCAGTTAACTATTTGAGAGTGTTAACTGTGTATTTGAGAGTGTGGTTGAAGTTATTTTTTAAAATATTTTATATTTATAAATATATTAAAATAATATTTTTTATTTTTATTTTTTTTTAAATTATTTTTTATATCCGCATATAACAATGATTTTAAAACACCAAAAAAATTAATTTAAAATAAAAAATTCAATTTGTTTTAGAATTACTTTTGAAACGTAATGACAAATATGTTAGACTTAAAAGTATATAACTTGACAATCAATTAAATCTAAGATATATGGACTTGTTAATCAATCAAATCCAAGATAATATGAGCTTAACAAACATTTCAGACCTAGATTACTTGGACTTGGTGGTCAATAAGATTCAAGATAACATGGATTTGCTAGACATGTCAGATCCAAGGTATTTAAACTTAGAAGTCAACCAAGTCTAAAGTGTTTGCGTTAGAGAATTTTGATATGGAAACAAACTGGATAACATGAACTATGACTTAAAGACGTGAAAAGAACATTGTCTTTAACAAGTTTATTTTTCCACACAGAGAGAACACCTCCAGGATATAACTAAACTCTTTAAATCTCTTGAAAGAATAAAAAGAGAAGATAGAAGGAAGAAAATCTGTTTTTTATTGACTATCTATTTTGTATATTAAGATTGTATATAGAGGTACACTTATAACATTTTAATGAAACAATATGATTATTCAATTAATGATCAACTTAATGAAACAATATGATTGTTCAATGAACAATTAATTTAATAAAACAATATAGTTGTTCAATGAACAATTACTTCAATGTAACAATATGATTATTTAATGAATAGTCACTTTAATGAAACAATATGGTTGTTCAATATTTAGTTTTATTCTAACAATCATATCTGTTTAATTTCAAGTTTTAAGTGTCAAACGTTGTTTTTTTTCTTATTTATTCACTTACAAATTTTACCAACAGTTTCGAGTTAGCAGTCAAACAAGGTCAAGATAACATGAGTTTGACAAACATATTAGACCTAAGGTATTTAGACTTGATAGTTAGTTATGTCTAAGGTAACATGTACCCTATAAAGTATGTAAGATCAAAAAAATTTAAGTATTATCAAAATGTTTTACAATGTATTATTATGTCAAGGGGGTTGGGGCCACAATAGATAGCATATGGATTTGTTTTTCGTCGAATCGAAATAGCGAAGATAGTCTCTGCTAGTTAATAGATTTTAAACATCTACCAGCTACTTCATCTGCAGGGAAAAAAATGTCATTTTGCCATTTCATGTCCTCGACAACGTTAGTAGAATTGGATCCTAAAAAGAAAACACACACACACACACACACACACACACACACACATTTAAAAAATAAATAAAAGACGAGTTTTTCACTTTGTATATAGACATAAATTACTATGAATTCTGAAAATTAAATTACCATTTTACCTCTTAGGATGAAAAACCTAACCCTCGGAACCAGGGGTATTATGGATATTTTCAGATGACATGTGTGGTATTTTTAAATTGTTTGGGTTTTCTAGTATTTTCCGTTAAAAAATACACAGTGAAACTACTATTTTACCCCTAATAGATGACAAAAAAACATGGAACATTGAGGGTGTTTTTGGTTTTTCACATATTCGTGCACAAGAAAACTATAGAAATACCCATAGAAAAGACAAAAACAAAGGCCTGGAGCTGGAGGTATTGTGGTACTTTCACCCTAGTTTTTTCATAGGTAATGCTAGGTACAAGTGTGTATTGTTAATTTGACCTTTTTTTTTCTTCAAAATTATTGTAGGGCCGTCATACGGACGCGCCGACAGTATTTCATGCACATGCGCTTTTCCAGCGATATGTGCTTCATCTGATGGCGGTGGAGACTACCCTTCCGCCATGTCACCTAGTGCGTCACCATGTCTCTGTCTCCTAGTGTGGCGTGTGGCGGGTTCCGGTGGTTGGTGAATCACTAATGGATGATTTTTAGTTTTTTCTCCTGTCACCGAAAATTACATCCAAGTCCTACATGTTTGTGATAGTTTTAGTTTAGTCCCTGCTCTTTTGATTTCAGTTTTATTCATGATTTCTTCAATGAAAATTTTGATTGTTTTCAATTGTGTCTTTCAACTAAAAATAATTATTATGTTGTTTTTCATTTCAGTCCTTATTCTTTTAATTTTTGGTTTGTTTTTTGTTCCTTTAATTTTTTTAGTATGCAAGTTTTAATTTGTTTTAATTTTATCTTCCAATTGAAATTGATCATCTATACTACTTTTCATTTCGGTCTTTATTCTTTAATTCTTAACAAAATTACACTGCAATATTTTTTAAAAAAATGCCTTTGTTTGTTTCGGTTCCAAGATTTTTATTCGTTTCAATTTTTTGTTTTTATTTGTTTTAAATTTTTTATTTGATTGGAATTAATTATATTTTTATTTTTTATTTTGGCCTTTGTTCTTTGAATTTTTTATTTGATATTAATTCCTTTTGTTTTTTTTATCCTTCTTGGATAGTGTTTATGTTTTACCCATATTTATGCACTTATGCTGTTCGTTTATATTTTTAATTTTGTCATTTTATTTTTTATTAGGGTTTTATTTTTATTTGGTTTTATTTTAAAATTAATAATTCTCATTTTTCCCTTTGTTATTTTTATCTATTCTTTAGATTAGATGATTTTATGGTTTTAATGTTCGTGCAATAATAATGATAATTTTAGTGATTATTTTTTATTAATTTTTTTTTGTAATAATATTTTTCTTTTTTTTTAATTCTTTGGTGCAATTTAATTATTTTAATTGTTTGGAAAATATTATTGATAATAATTTTAATTGTTATAGTTATGTTTTCTTTTATAGATAAAAAAAATTAACTATTTATTGTTATTATCTGATTCTTGTAGATATTTTCACAACTTATATTTTATTTCTTGGATTATAAAATGAACTAATCTAATAGAGTGAATTCAATAATTCAAGTATCACAATCTTCTTGCTTTTTTAATGATGATAATTTTATGTTGATGATTTTGTTGAAACCTACTAAATAGATAAATTATATCGATTTAAAATTCAAATATTTTATAAAAACAAACTTGCATTTCACAGAAATTTTTGACATACTTATATAACAGTAAAAAATTCTTACACAATTAATATTTTTTTACATTGAAAAAAACATAGCTACGTTCGTGCACTAACAAGTGGTGTGTGTGTGTGTATATATATATACTAGACAATGCCCCCGCGCTTCGCCGCGGGCGGCAAAATATTTTTTTCAATGTAAAAAATATTAATTGTGTGTATTTTTTATTATAATATAAATTTAGTTAAAATAATAATTTTGTGCAGAATTCATGTCAAGTGCAGGTTTTCTATAAAATATATGAATTTAAAATCGATATAAATTTATCTATTTAGTAGTTTCAAACGAAATAACCAGCATACATTTATCATCATCATTAAAAAAAGCAAGAAAACTCGGATATCTGAATTATTAAGTTCATTGTATTAAGATTAGTTCATTATATAATTCAATTTAATTCAAACAAAAATAAAATATAAATTGTGAAAATACTTACAATAATCAAATAAAAAAAATAAGTTGTTAATTTTCTATCAACAAAAAAACGAAAACATAGATTGAAAATTCATCCTGACATTATTGCCATTATCATTGCTATAAAAGCTAAAATTATTACTAACATTACAGCCAAAACAATTAAAATAATTAAATTGCCATGAAAAACTAAAAAAAAAAAGCAAAAGATTTTTATAAAACAACAATAAAAAAATAATGACTAAAATTATCATTATTATTGCATAAATAATAAAATCATAAAAATCATATAATCTGAAAAACAAATAAAGAAACAGAAAAAAAAACTAATAAAGGGAAAAATAGAGTAATATTACTTTTAAAATGATCACCGATATAAATTAAAATTTCAGGAAAATCTTTCAAAAAAATCAAAAGATTTGTATAAAAAAAATAATCACTAAATTATCATTATTATTATTGCGCAAATAATAAAATTATAAAAATCATCTAATCTAAAGAACAAATAAAAATAAAAGAAAACATCTAGCCATGGCATTCGCGCCTCGTCGCGGGCGGAATCATATTTTTTTCAACATAAGAAAATATTTATTATGTATGATTTTTTTTATCATGGCATAAATTTAGACAAAATAATAAATCTGCATATATTTTTTATGAAGTGCAAGTTTTGTATAAAATATATAAATTTTAAATGAATATAAATTTATTTGTTTAGTAGGTTTCAATGAAATAACCAGTATAAAATAAGTTGTATTTTTCTATCAACAATAAGTTGCACTGTGGATTGCAATAATCTTTTTTTGTCGTCATATGAACAGTGGAATAATGTTTTCGTCTTATTCGAGGATATTATGATTATTGTATTATTTAAAACACACTTTACATAATAAAATGAATATATAAAAAACTAATATATATTTTTAGAAGTTTTACGATGCACGCGCCATCCAAAGTATGCATGAGCTCTGAAATTGGCGTCGCGCCCATAACATCGCTACAGAAAATATAATCAGTAAATTACCAATACACCCCTATAACCAACTCTTGGATTTTGTCTTATAGGGGGTATATACATACTTATACAACTCGCGGTGCGCATCAGCTGATCCAGACACACCGATTATAAAAAAAGGTCAAATGATTAGTCATGATGCGCTTAAGTTAACCCAAAGACCTCGGTTATAAAAAAATATATAAGTGGGAAAAAAATTAAAGCATGAAAGCATTGTAGCAATCCATATTGTTTTTTTTTTTAAATCAGTCCAGGAATTAGTCGTGGTGTGCTTAAGCTGGACTGGAGACCACAATCATAAAAAAATTATATAAGTGAACAAAAAAAACGTATAAGGAAAAAAATAAAAAATTGGTTCGGAGATTAGTCATGGTATGTCCACGCTGGCCTGGACACCCCGATTATCAAAAAATAGATTTGGTCCGAGAAGTAGTGGTGGTGCACTTGAGCTGACCCAGAGATCGTGGTTATAAAAAAAATATAAGTGAAAAAAAATATATAAGTGAAAAAAAGAGTTTAAGCTGGCTGAGAGACAATGGTTACAAAAAAATATATAAGCGAAAAAAAAAAGTATAAGCGTGAAAACACTATAGCAATCCATGTTGTTTTTAAAAAAATTCGACCCAAGAATTAGTCGTGGTGTGCTTAAGCTGGTCGGAGATCCCAGTTATAAAAAAAATATATAAGTGAATAAAACATTAGTATAAAAAAAGAAAAAAAAATATACCAGCAGGAAAACACTTTAGAAAAAAAATGTGGGTCCGAGGATTGTCATGGTATGCATAAGTTGGCCTGGACACCCTAGTTATAAAAAAAAATTGGATATGGAGATTAATCGTGGTGCATTTAAGCGAGCTCGGACACCCCGATTATTAAAAAAAAATAAAAAAAATATATATAATAAGAAAAAAAATATATAATAAGGAAAAAATACAAAAAAAAACAGGCAAAAAACAAACAAAAAACGGAGGAAAAAAAGAAGAAAAAGAATAATTAGAAAAAAAAAAAGCAAAAAAAAAATGAAGAAGAAGAAGAAGAAGAAGAAGAAGAAGAAGAAACGAAAAAAAGCAGAAAAAAAAAAAAAAAAAAAACGCAATCAGAAAATTAAAGAAGCTAAAAAAAAAGCAAAAAAAAAAAGAAGAAGAAGAAGAAACGAAAAAAAGCAGAAAAAATAAAAATAAAAAACGCAATCAGAAAATCAAAGCAAAAGCAAAAAAAAAAAAAAAAGAGAACTGTTGTAAGCTACAGTGCACTGTGCCTGAGTGCACAGTGCAACATCCCACACCGTTTATATGTTGTATAATATATAAAGAATACTTTAGACGTGTTGATGCCTTCCCTTTTCCTCTTGGCCCCATCACCCAATTATTTTTCTTTATTCTCGTTTGCTTGAAAAACAAACAAAGGTAGTCAATATATATATATATATATATATATATATATATATATATATATATATATATATATATATATATATATATATATATATATTCCAGCAGCCAATCGAATTTTTCACCGAGGTAGCAAGCCAGCCGCATATTTTCTTTCCTCAAATAGTCAAGATACAGAAGAATAATTACAATAAATAGTAAACGAGGCATCTAGTAAAGGAGGAGACGGAAACTCCTGAACCGGTCCGTATACAGTGTCAGGAAAAACTTTTTTTTTTTTTCTTTCTGAAAATTCATTTTCAATAACCAAATACGGATGACTGGGAATTGTAAATGGATAAAAAAATATATATATCTTTAAACTAGAGATCACTAAGTTATTTTATACAAAGATTGTTGTGTTTTGATTTTTTTACACATTTTCAAATTTTCAATATTAATTTTTCATTTGTTATTTTTAAATTATTTTTTTACTATTATTTTTTTTTTGAAAATTAACTCTTTTTTTTATTTAAAGGATGTTTTATTCCACAATTTAATAAAAAAAATTAAAAATCATTTTAAAAAATAATTATATAAAACTACAAGAGGGTGAAAGATTTTTAAAACCAAGATGAGAAATACCTCTTACATATAAGACTAAAATAATCAAGGATCCAAAAAAAATACCTTATTTAAATAATTAAAACGTGTTTGGTACCGTGGTAATGATTATTTTTCAATAAATCTTTTATTTATAAATATATCAAGATAATTTATTTATTTATTTTTTAAAGTATATTTTAATATTGATACATTAAAATAATTTAAAAACACAAAAAAATATGAGCAAGAAATAATTAAAAGATATTAATTATTTTAAAACAAATACAAAGTCAAAGTGTTAGATACATTATTAATTTGTCCCTCTAAAGCATAGATATCAAATCCGTTCCGTTCCGGCCGGAATGGCCGGAACGTTCCGTTCCATTTATAAAACCGGGACAAAACGGTGTTGTTTTTATCCCGGTTTTTATTCCGGTCTGTTTCAGAAATTCCGGCCAGAACGTCCCGGTTCCGTTCCGGGTGTGTTCCGGGATAAAAAAAATCAGAAACAAAAAAGAAAAGAACTCAACCCATAAATTATATATTAGTAAAAAATGTTTCTCGACCACCTTGCCCGAAACACAGAAAAATTGTTTCTTCTTGTACAGACGATTTCAAACCGTTGCAGAGGACAAGGAAAAGGAGAAGACTATATATTTTCTATAGTGGGATGAATGTGGTTCACGTTTTGATTCGTGAAAGGTGGATCTTAAGAAGACAGGTGGATTTGAAGCAAGAGAAGTTTGATTGGTGAATGTGGTTCACGGTTTGCCATTCTTTTGGATTTTGGGAAAGAGAGGTTGGCTGGCTGGGTGTGTTTGGTGTGGAGGGGGCGGCGGCTAGAGAAGAAAAGGATGAGTAGGGTTTTTTTTATTGAAATGAAGGGGACAAACGGGTGGGGGTGGTTTTTATACATATTATTGGTTTTTATATTAAGTATTATATAATAATAATAATAAATTATTAATTATTATAATAATAGTTAACATAAAAAATAGGGGTATTAATTTATAATTAATTTGATTGAATTATTTGTAATGTAATGTATTTTAATTAATTATATTTGAACTTATTGATTATTTCTTAATGTGTTCATTTTGTTTTTTTAAGTTTTTCTAGCATTAAAAAACAATAGCAACATTAATTAATTTCAAATACAACAACCATAAAAAAAAAACATAGAATTACTTGAAAAACATACAATAAATAGCTTAAAAAAAACATAGAATTACTTGAAAAACATACAATGAATTTATTTTATTTTTATTTTAAATTAAATATTTTTCATGTGCTGATGTCAAAAATTATTTTTAAAAAATATCATTTTGATTCATTTAAAAACAAAAATTATTTTAAAAAATAAGCCCAGCCCATACACACTTCCAAACATGCATTTAGTTGTTGAGAAAC
Organism: Salix purpurea; assembly: GCA_027405865.1. Lineage (NCBI taxonomy): Eukaryota > Viridiplantae > Streptophyta > Magnoliopsida > Malpighiales > Salicaceae > Salix > Salix purpurea. Next base: position 7,270,702 of record JAOWLH010000014.1, on the reverse strand, counting down.
TTAAACCTAACCTCATTTAATAAAAAATAACCATGAAAAAAAGTAAATTATAACAAAATATAGCAATTAATTTTCTTATTTTTTTTAATAAATTAGGTGGGATTTAAAATTTTCAAGTGAAGGTATTATTTTACACAATGAAAAATGCAATTTGAGTTTCCATTTTTATAATGTTTGAGTGCCCAACGTTGTATTCTATCTACCTTCTCTTATTTCTATTTTTATTTTTCTATTCGAGTTACCATTGTCACCTGAGCTTTGGAATTGCTGACGTGGTCGGGATCCACAAACAGTTGACAAAAGTTGGTCCCACTTATTTTTCAATTTTTTTAATGTCATGTCATGTTTTTTTATTTTTAACACCTATTTTATATTCTTTAATAAATATGGTAGGGCCTACCTTTTTTGCGTGTGGTAGTTAAAAATTGTCACATGTGAGTTGATCAGCAGCACCAACTTTTTCAATCGGTTGTTGCTGGAAATTCAAATTAAAAAAATAAACAATTATTGGGCACACACATATATATAAAAAAGATTAAATATTTATAGACACTCCATTTCAAGATCAATTTTGAAAAAAATTGAAAAGTTTTTATTTTAAATTAAATTTTATTAGTTTTTTTTTAAATCATTTTAATGTACTGATGTTTTAATTTTGTTTTAGATCCAGTTTTGAGTTGTGTCGATAGTGCTTTATAATTTTGCTTCTCAAATTATTGTTTTTTTATTGTTCTTATATAAAAATATTAAAAAAATATATATAAAAAATATATATAAAAAGTAATTGTGATTACAATATCAAACATTATATTAAAGTTATAAATAACTATGGTTGTTGGATCTACTATTCTGACATTAAAACTTTCCAAACATATTGTCGGACGATTAATTTATTCTCCCTATCTTGATAATTTGAAGGAAAAATCTCCTCAACAATAAGAAGAAAAATACAAAAATGAAATAATTAAACCTTGAAGAATCTGCCTCGCCGATGTATAGAAGGACGTCACCATGCGATTTGGGCAAATATGTGGACCCCACAATGTAATTTGGAAAAAATGTGGACCCCACCTCGTGTTTTTGTACTTCGACACCAACCTCTGTATTTTGGGGGACCGATCGTGACGTTATTATACATCGTAATATTTTATTCACGTGGGCCATCTCCGGTTGCTCCGTGCACATGGCTTGCAATACTTTCTTTTTATAGCAATCCTCGTGATACTTTTTTCTTTTCCTTTGGATCCCCTGACAATTAGAAAAATTCTTTCTAGTCCTTGATTTGTCAGTGCGATGGCAGCTTGGCTACTCGTGTTTGAAGGCTTGTAACCTGGCCTTTTCATTCTTGTTGACCGTTTTCTTGCTGTAACTTTTTGGATTCCTTACAGCAAGCCCCGGCTGTGCTGTTTTTCTATAAGAAGCTGTGACGTTGTCAAATGGACTGAAAAATGGTCAATAAAAGTTTAAGGATCAGGTTAGATGTTTTCCAGGGTGGAAGAGTAAGCTGTAATTATATTGAAAAATAAGGACTAAGGAGTAATTTACTCGTACTAATTTCTTTGCTGTGTGATAGCACAAGTAATCCATTATTAGCATTTTGACTCGTGTGGTATGCAGTGGGCTACATGTTTTTGTCTTTTATAATAACATCAACGTGCGTGTCTATATATATATAATTTTAAATGTAAATTAAAAAACTTCTTATAATAAGTATTAAAACCATGTTTTATTTTTACAAATAAAGTTCTTGTATACAAAAGACTAGTATAAAAAAAATAGAGTATTTAAAATAGTCTCTTAGAAAATAAAATATGCACAATACCATCGAATGACAATTTTTATCCAAAAAATGTTAAATAAAAGAAAAAAAAATCACGTATAAGAGATACTGACCGACTCAACATAAATTAAAAACTTATATTTTAAAAAAATAAATAAAAAAGTAATATTATATAATCCCTTACTTCTCACAACCCACCACATCTTCTTGAGGAAGTTGATTACCACTGCAGAAAACAAGGGGATGACGAATTATTTATTTATTTATTTATTTATTTTCCGTTTCCGATGGACTTAAAATCTTTTGAATACGTATAGGATGCGAAAGTTGCGATAATATTATAATAAACTCTTCTTCTCTAATTAGTAGATACATACATATATACATACATACACACACACATGTATTCTTAACTTAATGAATCAAAGTTGTCAATACCGTTTAGGTCGCCGTTCTAATTTTTCTATTGGTATAGAACGTTTCAGTTTCGGAGTATTTCGACGTGCTATTTCGGGGTTGTACTATTCATATATAATTAATTATATATATATGAAAAAAATTAAAATATTAATTTAACAAATATAATTAAAATTCAAGATAAATTAACTTTAAATTACAATATAAACACAAAGTCAAACAAATAAAATCTCAAAATTAAAAACACAATCACAAGTTAATCAAAATAAGAAGGATTTTAAGGCCGGAACGGTACCGAGACGTTCTTACCCGGTATTTTCAGAACGGACCGGAATTAAAACCGAGACGAAAATGACATTGTTTTGTCTCGATTTTTTTAATGACACGAAACGTTATGGTCAGAACGGAATGGTATTGACATCCAAGGATTGAATGACAATTTGTATCTTTTTTTTTATTATTATTCTCGACGGATTCATGTATCATGACCGAGTCTCTACTGGCATCGTTTATTTTTATTTTTTATTTTTATTTATTTACACAAAACATGGCATATTTTCAGATAAAAAAAAACATATTGCCAACATCTCATAATTATTTAATTAAAAGTGATGCCTATTGTATATCGTATGGAGCCGAAATCCAAGATCTTTTTAGAATGCGGACATGGGATGTATGGATGTCACCACCAGCTGTCTACAATAGATGAGGTTAGAACTCTCAATCTCATGAATAAACATTTATGAAAATTTCAATTATTTTTTATTTTATCTAATTATAGTTCACATCAAAACCATAAAACTTTTCCTTACTATATAACATCCCCATGCTACAACACTACATCATTTAATTCTTAACCTAATAATATTAAAAAGTCTTTTCTATTTTTTGATAATGACTTGACAAAAATCTTTAATGACAACAATAAAATTTTAAATTATACCAAACATACCCCCATATCTTGCACTCCATTAAATTTACATTCAATGTAGTACACAATACAAAATTTTAAACACGTGGTAAGTTTTCGGCATTTTAGGCTAAGAAAATCCATCATGAATCTTGTAATATAGAAATTCTCTTTTTATTTATTCCATTTAAGTAAAATACTTTTGGTCATTCAGTTATGCTATCATAATTGGGTTTATTGGAACCCAAGGGGTCCTAGTGTGAGTGGTGAGGGCGCTCTCATCCCTTAAGAGAGGTCAGGGGTTCAAACTCTCCTCTTGTATGGAGCCGGCTATTTGGGGAGCACTTTCACCCCTTCGAGGCCCACCCGGTGCGAACGTGGATTAGTCTGGGCCAGCGCTTGGGACACCGCGTGGTTTATACCAAAAAAATTGGGTTTATTGGTACCATAATATGACATTATGGTAAATATTTATAAAACCATCGATAATTTACTATGATTTATAAAAGTTCAAAAACTCTAGCCGCATCTACATCCGGTTCTTCATCTACATGTTAACCTTTACCTAAATAACCATGATTTATTCCTATTGCATCAATTACAATACTATTATAATGATTACTACTATCATTGATAACTTCATGTATGTCGTGAAAACTAGATGTCGAGCCAACAACCCTTTTTAACATGTTCTTGTAAGGAGCATAGGGTTCTCATTGTGCAAATTAACAAAAGTATTTTTCGATAATATTTACTTTTATAGAAGATGCATCGTCACAATATCCAGTTGAAAGATATTTTTATTTTTATACTTCATACATGGACATCTAATCCGTCTCCACTGATATATTTTTATATTTGAAAGTGCAAAATTAATAAAACCCTGAGCATCTCTATGAATCTTTTCTATACAACCCATGAGATTAATCTAGATATATCTACAAATTATCATCCGTTATTTAGGAGGTCTATTTAGATTAACGATGACAATATTTATTAATAATGTAACAATTAATTCAAAAACTCAACTTTAGTAATTAAAAGCTAATCCACAATGTAATAACCAATTATTATTTTTGTATGAAATATGTAATAATGCGTAAAAATATAAACCAAATAAATCCAAGAAATCAATAACCCAAGTAATTATCTATCATTTTTCAGTATTTATCTACGCAATTATTTCTGTCGGCAATATAATAAAAAACATCCTACCAGACTATTTCATCGCTGTAATCATCAAAATTACCAATAAAAAATATTCTATCAATAATTATTTTGGTATTAGATAATTTTATGGCAGTGTGAATAAACATGTCGTGGTGGTGGGTATATTTTAAGATCCAGGAGTGTTTGCGAGAGTTTTTTAAAAGTATTTTTTTTTAAAATTAAATTATTTTTTTGATGTTTTTAGATAATTTTAATGTGCTGATGTTAAAAATAATTTTTAAAAAATAAAAAAAATATTATTTTAATATATTTATAAATAAAAAATATTTTTAAAAACAACCATAAATCATACTTGCAGACAGAGAACAACTTGTTCTCAATATGAGAAAAACCTAACTCTCGCCACGCGGAATGATATTTGAATGTCACAACAACTGATTCCAATAATAATAATAAAATAATTGACGAGCCGATCCACGTGTCTCTCAAATCAGCCCTGGATAGCCAGCAACCAATCTCTATCAGAGTTTGGTTACGCACGTGGTGTAACGTCCGGTTCCCTAATTGGACCAGCTGGTCCCTATCGAACAGAGAATCATTTCTTTACTTAGCTAGGAATCTTCAATCAATGGCCTAGATTTCATGATAAAGCTAGATGAAACCCGAGGTTGTCTTGAATGGCCAATCCACTCCAAATCTTGCCAGCCCTCCTCCTCGTCCAAGTCCCAACGCGCTCAATTTAGATAATAATAACCTTTTCTTGATTCCATAGGGATTTAATCAATCCTCGTATCTATAAAGTATTATTAAATATTTGATACCGATGATGATAGTGATGATGATGATAATAAGAGATTGAAGATTGTATTTTAACATACGATAATCAAACTGTAAGGGATGCGTTTGTGAAACACTAAAAAGTTTTTTTCAAAAGAAATTGAATTGATTTTTTTTTTGGGTTTTAAATGGAGATTATTTTAGTGTTCTTAGATTATTTTGATGTGCTGGTATAGAAAATAATTTGTTTTTAAAAAATTTCATTTTAATTTATTTTTATGTGACAAACATTGAAAAACAACCATAACTACACCAACAAATATCCTCTAAGACCGTGCTTGTTTTTGGTATTTAATTTGTATTTTAAAATGTTCTTTGTTCGTGTTCTTTGATGATTTTTATATGCTAATATTAAAAATGAATAAATAAAAAAGGAAATAAAAATAGAAAGAGCTGAAACTCATAATTAAGCGAAGTGAATAAGCGTTTATGGAGGTTATATGTATATATAAATTAGAGGCAAATAAAAAATTATTTTCTCACCTCACATGATTTCTTTTCTTAAAGGGTATGCCACCATTGCAAATATAAAGGCAAGTGGAGATCCTGTTTAAGATCAGGTGAGAAATCTCGACAAGCTGGAACATTACCATAGGACTAATGTAAGACTTCTCTGTAAGTTAGAGGACTACAGAGCACGCTCTTGAAACTCTGGGGATGGTTTTGAAAATAATTCAAAGAACGAAACTGCTTTTATTTTATAACTAAAAAAGAAACAATAACCTCTTATTCTTACACTCGTCGTTGCCATAAAAGACCAGTCTGTGTCCCCATCTCTTTTCTCTTTCCCTGTTTCCTTTCCTTGCTTTCTCTACTTAAAGAAGCAAGCATCGTTTTTCTGTTCTTGTTTTTTTTTCTTACAGTTAAGAGAAACAGTTATTTGGTTTGGTTTGGATTGGATTGGATTGGAGGAAAGCTCTATAAACTGGGCGATGGAGAGAGATTTTCTGGGTCTGGGTTCGAGAAACAATCCAGTTACTATCAAGGAAGAGGCCACTGATCATACTACTCTTAAGGATTCTGGTATGCTAGTTTCTTTTCATTGAAATATTCTTTCTTCTTCAATCTGTTTTCATCACAACTCTAACCGACCGTGTTCTATGTTCTGATGCTGTTAAATTTTATATGATGTTTTTCTTTATGTTGAGTTTATTGTTTTTCTTGAGTTTACCCCGTTTGGTTGCTAAGAAACTGAGAAAAAGAAAATATATGCTGGTGTGCTGTTTTTCTACTACTGATCTCAGTCTTTGTCCGTGCTTATATGTTGATTGTTGCGATGGGTTTTGCTTTTTTTTTTTTTGGGGGAGAATTGTATGTGCAGGTGATATCAGAATCAGCTTTTTTTTTTTTTCAACTGCCTGCTTTCATTTATTATTTCTGAGGAGCCATAAAAGGGTAAAAGCACATGGTTTTTTTCTTTCTCCAAGAAGAAACTTCGTGGGGAAAATAAGAAAAAAAATAAAAATTTAATGGTACAAGAAAGTTTAGGGCACATGGTACAAATATCTGAAGCCTAAAATAGAATCACCTTGAAGGGGACCACGGGACGATAGGCCTGTTTCGAAAATTTATTCAATTTGTTTTTGAAATTATTTTTTATTTAAAAATATATTAAAATGGTTTTTTTTTTTAAAATGCTTTTGTTATTGATAAATTTAATTTAAATTTATTGTTTTTTTAACCTCTGGACTAATAAAGTCATGAGTGTTTAAGCATTTACTACTGTTTATTATTTAACGAAATTTATTTCCCTTTAACTTGCCGTGAATGCTAACGTGCATATGTGGTTGCAGAATAGGTTGTTGAATCATGACTTTTCTTTTATTTTTTTTTTATTTTGTTTTTTTTTATATATTCTTCTTTTTCTTTTGAAGTTTTGTTGTGTTGGGTTAATAAAATGAAGAATAAGATATATATTTTTATTGGTAACATGAACATGAGCTGTTATTAATGTGATAAAATAAAGGGTCATCTTCAGTTTTGCCTTTAAAAAAGAAAAATCAAATATTTAGTGGTTGACAGATAGAATGTGACTGAAATATGCCCTTTTGAGGAGGAATTAAAATATATATTTTTTTATATTCTTACAAATAAAAAAATGTGCTTGTTCTGGTAAGTAGTGATTGCCCAGGTGCAACCATCTTCTGTATTTAAATAATCACTTATGTAACATGGGGCATGAGCCCCATGCTTTTGAGAAATTTGGAGGCTTTATTGTTTTCATACTACGAATCCAAGCTTGTCAGATCCTCAGCTGTTCTTTTCAGTCTTTCCTGGAAGGTAAAATTAAACAATTTCCATGAGATTCTGTGATTATTGGTGTTAAAACATGGATTATTGTTCATGTGTTGGACTGTATAAAAGCTTTAATAATATGTTTCAGCTTTGCCCGCATATGATTTCTCATTGAATTCATCAGGAGAAAATATAATCATGGGCACAACTAATAGGACATCGCTGCCATTTTCTTTGGTGTTGCAGTAGCCATGAGAGGTCCAGGGATGCACTGGTCTTTTTCAAACAAGGTTTCTGCCATTCCTCAATTCTTGTCATTCAAGTCTTCCATGGAAGATAAACCAAGAAAGGCTGTTCTTGATCCCACAGCATCATCTTCATCCTCTGGCTTCATGTCAATCTCAACTGCTGATGCTTTTGATTCTAACCAGAAATCATACCCTGCCTTGTTTCAGGTTTTATGTGAATTCCCTCTATGCATTCCTTTGTACTCATATTCAGCGCATGCTTTCTGAAAGTGTTTTTTCGTTCAGAAATTAATCAAAATGATCTTAAAATATATATAAAAAATAATTTAAAGTAGAAATTCAAAAACACTTTTGAAACACGATGCCAAATAGGGCATAATTAGTTAAGCGTGTGCCGCAATTTTATTTCACATGTAGAATCTTGAAAACTAGCCATGAGATGCTATTTTTGCATATTGTTGAGTAAAATGAATATGAAGTGGGTGAAAGTTTATACCTAGTTCAGGAGCAATATATGCTTTCATTTTGTGTTTGTGCTAATTGTTTAACCATCCCCCTCTGCAAATTGTAGAGAAATATGGCTCTTGATAGACAAGCTGGAAACCATTATGCCATGAAAACCTACGGTGCACAGCATTTAGATGCCTACTTTGTTAATCGCCCGCAGGATACGAGGATGTTCCCAATCTCCACCCAACAAAATCAAACAATCAACGTTTCCATGAGCTCCCCCATCCGGCAGTCCCATTTTCCTCCCGCCGGACACAACATGATTGCTACTAATTCAATAGTCTCAAAACCTCACGGAGGAGTTCCAGCCGTAACCCCTGCTTCTGCTCTTCCGACCCCCAGTTCGGTCATCGGCACCACTGATCTCAGGTATCAAAAAGTCTATTTCTTGTTCAAACATGCTGTTCTGCTCAATAATCCCCTCAAACATGGCTGGAATCGGCGAGTTAAACTTGGATCTGTTTTGTAGGGATGGTGCTAAATCCTCTGGAGCACCTGCTCAGCTGACCATATTCTACGCTGGTTCAGTGTGTGTTTATGATGTTTCTCCTGAGAAGGTATCTGTTCACTTCAGTGTCTTTTAATCCTTGAAACCTCATTTGTTTTAATGGAGGTGGGATATTATTACCATTATCTTTATTATCTTTAATCTCATTTATGATTCGCTGTCCATGCAGGCTCAGGCCATCATGTTTCTGGCTGGAAATGGTGGCTCTTCTGGGACTCAGAATAAGCCAGTCTCCACCCCTCAAGCTCCGGCACAAGCACCGATTCCCAGACCACCGTCCGTCGGTGATATTTTTGTCGGGAACAAAATCAACACCACGGCTCCGTGTTCAGGCATGCCAAGCCCCATTTCTGTAACCTCTAGCAGCACCAGCGATTTATCATTGGTTAAGCCAGTAGTAACTCTAGCAACCTCTGTCAAACAAACAGAGCCCTCCAAGCCAGTTAGTTCTGTAGGACCTGGTTCTGCCACTCTAGTTCCAGGAGGTATGGCATTGTTTGCAACGTCTAGTGCTCTACTTTTAACATCTGCGTTTCTTACAATTATTTGATGTTATTGTGATGAAACCACTTTTTCTTTAGCAGTGGCTGTACCTCAGGCTCGTAAAGCATCGTTGGCTCGTTTCTTGGAGAAGCGCAAGGAAAGGTACGCCGTGTTAATAACCACCAAACCTAAAACTTAAGCAAATAGAATGAGGACTTGAAACTTGCACAGACCCGCACGCATTACCTTGTACTTGATTTTTATCAAATTGAATGACGGTGGTAAAATTCGAACTCCTGACCGTTTCTTGGAGAAGCGCAAGGAAAGGTACGCCGTGTTAATAACCACCAAACCTAAAACTTAAGCAAATAGAATGAGGACTTGAAACTTGCACAGACCCGCACGCATTACCTTGTACTTGATTTTTATCAAATTGAATGACGGTGGTAAAATTCGAACTCCTGACCGCTGAGTGAACAAGGTTTTGATATCATGTCAAAGAAAAATATGAAATCATGTGCTTGAGGAACTGATTTTAGCTAATACTATACTTATTTTTTCCCCTTAATTCTGTGCTACGTTGAGTTTCTCACGTTAAAATGGTATTGTGGGTGCTCGCAGGGTGCTGCAAACATCGCCCTATAATGGAAGCAAGAAGTCTCCCGAGGGTGGCGGCCATAGATATGATGGTATGAGCTTATCGATGAACACCTCTTGCTCTTTCCCCCTCCCAGCCAACAACTAGCAGTGAAAAGAGGGGAGGCCAGCTGAAGGGATCTACACAGACTCTACATAAGAAGGAGTGATCTTCTTCAACGTCTATTTATTTTTTATAATCTGTAAGCTCAATTCTTTTAAGCTGATAGATTTATTTACTTTAGAAATATGGTTCTTATTATTAGTAGCAATTTTGTTTATGATCGTAATCTTCTAAACCAACAACACTCTAGACTAGTTGTAACTTGTACTAGCTTCCACTGTGCTGTAAAAGTGATCTTTCTCATAGTGGAAGATATTTCTATTTCCATCTTCTTCCTTTTTTTTTATCCCACATTCAAATGGAACAATTTTAATTTTCAGTAGTAGTTCCTCTTGGTTCAAGTAATTTTTCTAGCCACCAAAGAGCTATGTGAGAAGTTTATTGTTAAGGTAGTCTATAGTATTGTGTTAGATAATGATTTTTAAAGTGACTCACATTTTAAAATATATTAAAAAATAATATATATTTTTTTAAATTTTATTTTTGATATCATATAAAAAAACATCAGGAAATAATTTAAAATAAAAACAAACTTTTTTCAAAAAAGCAAAGTCATGCTACAATATCAGTAGGACTTAAATCCAGAACTTCAATGTGTAATTTCACAAGGTTTTCTTATATATATTAAAAAAAAATATATTGGAGCTCTTAATTTTACTACATAGCAAGGGATGAATCACTATGGATTTACACTAATAATTTGCTTTTATTTTACTTTTTAATATCGTGTTTATTGAGAATTGAAATTTATAATTTTTTATTTGTTTTCTATAATGTTATTGCGGTCTAAAAAATCATAGTATTGAACTAATACTTGATTTTATAAAAAAAATAATTTTATTAATTTTTAAAAAATAGGGGTCAAAATTGATTAAAAAAAGGGATGGTTATTCTTTTTTGTTACTTTTCATATAATGTTTTTTTAATAAAAAAATAACCAATAAGTTTTTTTAAATTTAGTTGCCCATTTAGTTTGGAATTTTTGCTTTTTGATTCAAATGTTTATTTTATTTATTTCTTAGTCCCTTAGTTTATGGAAAGAGAAGGTTGAAAAATATTGACTAGTGAGAAAGTACCAAAAAGGTGATCTTGGTGTTAATAGGTTGGAATTCTTAAGGGAGTACATAAAGGTTAGTTTTCTTTTATCATAATGTTGAAATAATTAGATTGAGCCATCAATTTTTTTAATTCAATTATCCCTTATTTTTTAGAGAGATTATAATTTGTTTTTGTAGTTAGAAACACGGTTTAAAAGGCTTTTGAGGTGTTTTTAATGTGAAAACAAGTTTAAAAATAAGTTTTTACGATCTTAAAATCTAAATCCCATAAGCATGGGCCTGAGTTTCCAAGCCTATACATGCTTAAGTAGTTAGACAAGTTGCTAATAAATATGACAAAGTTAAATTATGATGATGCCATCTTAAAGGTCCATATAAATGTGTTTTTATTATTGGTAATGGGTTTGCATATCAATAATAGGCCATTTCTTGTTGTTATGTTATTTTACAGTCTAGAAATAATGACACATGATGATGATTCTTGTATACTCTATATAGGTCCAATAAGAATGAAATACATTATAAGCCATTTTACATAACATCTAATATAAAAAAGGTATATTTTAATTTATATTTATTTGTGCAATTTTTGCATGTGTTTTCCCACTTTCTCCTCTAATTGTAAATGTTTTCTTTTGCTTTTTTAGAGTATACCAAAAGTTGTTTCCAAAATATTCTCTAATGCAACATATAAGAATTGTTCAAGATATATTTATTCCAGTATAAAGAACAAAAAGATTTCATGGTTTAGAACTACAAATCACATCTTAAGGTGCCTCAACAGCTTAAACATATCTCAATTACAACATCCATATATGATATTTAAAGATTGTCATAACCTATTTTTGAGTTATTTCTAAAATCTACTTGAAATAAAAAAAATAAAAATAAAAGAGGCTAGCATGGTGAAAAAATAAAGTTTGAAATTTTGGACGGATTCGGGATGCCAATCATATCTCTATTATGCCCAAAAATAAAGGAAAATGCAGATTCAAGGCTAAGATAAATGATTATTGGATAAATCTCCATAAAAATTAAGCCGAAAGTCATAATTATATTTTTTACAAGCCAATTTAAAATATAAATAAGTTTAGGAATTAATTTAGCGTTCAATTGAAGAATTTAATTAAGTAGCAGCTACACTTTCGGTGATAGGACCAACAACAACTTTTTGGCAGCCACAACAACTTCTTCCTCTCCTCACCGGCAACATCTACAGTAGCTCCAACCTTCTTTCCCAACATCGGCACCTCCAGTTTTTTTCCTTCGCACCACCAACCTTTTCCTCTTCTCATCTTCGATAGCAGCCTCGCCTTCTTCCCCACATAATGGCATCTGCTCTTTTTTTTTTCTTTTTCTTCGCCATAACAACAACAACACCTCTCCATGCAATGACAACAACCATTGTAGCAACCTTTCGTCGCCTCTCTACTACCACCACAAGTCATCATTCCCGGCACCACCACGTTTGGCAGAACCAGCCCGATCTCATTGACACGACGACAGCGACAAGTAACCTCCTTCTCTGCCAGTTATTGTTCACTGTGCAAGCGAACAGTAGGAAGGGCTGGATATTCTATCTAGCTCAACTCGAGAAAGATGTTGGGCCAACCCATTTCATCGGGCCCAGTCTAATCTGAATATTTTTTTTTAAAATAAAATATAAAAATTGCATTTAAAAAAACAAAAAAGAAAAGAATTTTTTTTTGTGCATACGGCCAAATTCTAAGAATTTCCTAAGCATATTTTTCCATTAAAAAAAGCATCTTTTCTGATGTTTTGAAATGAAAAATGAGATATCATAATTAGTTTATGATTATCCATTAGAGTTTGGCTAAAATATCAAAAATCCTTCAGTAATCAATTTGTTCTTTTTTGTAAATTTTAATTATCGGGGTGTAAAATTACAATGTAAAGTACACCCATACGTATGAAAAAGACAATAAATGCAGTGTTAAAATTTGAACCCTAAAACGATTAAGTTTCGACTCAATGAGGTAGAGACTCTTTTACGAAGAAAGATCTACTTTGAGCCTTAGAAAAGATCAATAGATAAAAAATCTAACTTGGAAAAACAATCAAACAACAATCCAGCTTACCTTAGGTCGGGTGCACTGGAGTGATAAGTCTTCCCACTGCACAACAAGTCCCCTTACACAGAATCTCACAGACCATTATGTTTTCTAGTGACCTTAATACTAGATGGTGACTCCTAAAAATTACAATAGTAATTCTACAATTATAATAAAACCTTTTACCGCGCGTCGTCTCCCCTCTTTTAGGATGGCAGTTCGCAAGGAGAGAAAAAAATCATCGTCGTGACAAAGATTTAACAATGAAGCATTAAAATTGGTTAAATTACATCCCTATTAAGATTTGGAAAACATTTATTTGATACTAAGTTAAGGTTTAAAATATAACTAGTAATTTAGCCAAGTCATTCAATAGGTTGGGAAATACAAGAGTATGCCAATTGTTATGTTATTAAAGAAGATTAGGTTGAAATGTAAATTTAGATTTCATGATAGATTTTGCAAGTTGGAAAAAAAATACCACACCTTATGTTTGGAAGGTAATGGAGAAGATTATTGAGAAGTGAAGAAATATAAAAATGCTTGTAACAAGTTTTAATAAATATCAAGTTTGTAAAGACCAAACCAAAATTTCTATTGATATGATAAAAAAATAGGACTTGTTTGGTGAATAGATAGTGACATGTATACTATATAGATATATGCTCCCTTATGTACATCACAAGAGAATGGAATTAAAAGACTTTTCTGTCATGAGTTTTATAATGTTGAAATGTTAAAGAAGATATATAATGAGGTGGTGCACTCAACATCAACAGTTGATTGATAACATAAAAAAAGAGATGTGATTATTCTACACTAAACTTTAAAAAGAGTGTGAGTAGATTGAGAAAGAATAGACGAAGGCAAGAAATAAAACATTAACCTAGTAATATGAGGACAAAGACTTCCATACTTAGATGCAATACCTGTCAAGAAAATGAGCACAATTCCAAAACATGTTAAAGAGATAATATTGTATAACTTATAGATAATGTTGTTAAGGGTTCCGATATTGTTATTTACAATAAATAATATAAAAATTGATTTATAATTAACCAAACATTGAAGGATAAAATTCAATAAAAACCTAAAATTGAAACATGAACTTGGAGAAAACAACTAAAAGATAAAAAAAGCAAAAACTTTATATGGTCAATTATAAAAAGCACAACACATGTGATCCCAAGTGGCTCAACGTGGCTAGGCTTGTTATAGAAAAGAAAACATGTGGGCTTGAGGAAGGCTCATACACTTGGACCAATATTTGTTTTTTTTATAAGGGTCAAATGAAATGTCATCCGATTTGTTTTTGTTTAAGAAAAAAATCGACAATATTTTTTTGCATTAGACAACATGTTTTTTTTGCAACAAATAACATGTCATCTTCTTCCCAGAATCCTACCACCAAAAAGGAGGCATGGGAATTAAAGGATATGATATTTGGACCTAAAATCTTATTTTCAATCATTTGTGATCTGAAAACACCTAGAAAACACCATTAATACCTAAATAAATAAATTTATGGCATTAAATAACCTAAAGATAGTTCAAAAAACCAAAAATAAACTTGAATTTATAAAAATTATCAAGCCCAAATATACAACTTTGAATAATTAAAGGCCAAATAGAAGCAAAATATAACTATTCTCATTGAATGAAACTTATTGCCACTAAGATTGACCTTTTCCATACCCATAATCAGTGTTAACCAACCACTTTTAGGCAAGTTTCTTTCCCCTATCCCTAGCTTAGGGAATCAAGTAATTGAGTACAAATTTGATTGGTAAAGTGGTTTTTACTATCTATTTTCTTGTGTTTGAAGTTTCTTGCATGTAAGGGAATAATTTCAAATTTATTCAATTTAGGATACTTGAATAAAATTAAGGATGTTTAGCTGTGAAATTCTGATTTTAACGTGAAATATATTTCAAATAGAGTAAAAATTTATAAAGAGTTGATATCAAAATCAATGTGTGGACAATATTTTTTGGGCTGATCATGAGGGAATTTCATGAGAGTAGAAACATTTATTTAAATTTTGTGAAATTATTTATGGATTGGATGTGTATGTGTGAGAAATTGGATGTGAGATAATTTTGATCTTGATTATGTAAAGTTTATGTTATGGTTATGTGTAGGGAATCTGAATTTTATATTATGGAAGTGGGAGTGCTTGAATTGAATATACAATTTCTAGTTTAAAAAGTTTTAAGACGTTTAGGAGACTGGTTGTTATAATTTGGTTAAATTGTGTTGTTCATAAGGTTTGCATGATGATGAGAATTTTGAATGAAGTTAGATTTTATACTTATGAGAAATAGGAAATTTGAGTATATAAGCTTGTAAGGATTTGACATGTTATGTTAAATTAACTATGTTGGGCTAAGTAAATAGTCTTGTTACATTTGAATTAAGCTATCAACACTTGGATTAAAGAAAAGAAGGATTGAATCAAATATGTTGTTTTGTTAATATGAAAGTTTGGTTTATTTCTTGGTTGTTTGGTGTTTTAAATTGTATAATTATGAAGAAAAAAAAGGAAAGGATTAAGTCCAACCATGGATTTTTAGACCATGAAGTGGCCGGTCTTAATGCGTAAATTTAGGGGTATTCCGATTTTAGAATGAGAATTGTGTTAAAAAAAGTGTTGTGATTGATTATGAAAATGTTTAGGTTGAATTTGAATGTTTTATTGTATAAAAATTCTGATTTTTGTATGAATACTAATTGCCCGTTATGATAAAAATACTTGTATGTTAATCGTAATCGACCACAGTGGTTGAAACCAATACGTAAATTGCAATCGACCACAACAAAAGACTTTGCAATAAGTTTTAAGTTGTGACATGAGCGAGGGTAAATGATAATATGTTTTAAGCCGGTCATATTATAGAGCAAAATGATAAAAAAATGTTTTTAAGTTGGCCATATTAGTGAGGACTAATGATAAAAATGATTTCAAGTTGGCAACATGAGTGGTGGTTAAATGTTAGTTTTTTTTTTTTTTTTTTTTTTTTTTTTTTTTTTTGTAAAAAAACAGCCAAATGAGTGAGAACTAATGATAAAAACATTTTTAAACCAAGGTTAATGATAAAATATTTTTAACCAGACTCTATGAGCGAGGGCTAATGGTCAATTTTTTTAATGAGCCAATCACATGACCTGATGTTATGGATTGAAATATATAGAGTTGGCCATATGAGTGTGTACTATTTTAAATGCTAAACCAACCACAATGACAAGATTATTCATGATTAAACTAACTATAACTATGTGATTATTTGTGAAATTGAGATTGATTGAGATAGTAAAAATAAATATATGAATTAAATTGATTGTTACAATGAAGTTTATTGATGAGAAATAATTGAGCGTAAGAAAAACTGAAATTAAAAAAATTAGAATGTGCCATAATTGAGCATAACAAATGTAAAGTTGGAAGAAATATTGTAATGTGCCATACATGAGCATAAGAAATATTTTAGAAGGACAAACACCCACACACATATATGATCTATGTGGGCATAAGTAACATTTCACAGGGAAAAAATATATAAATGAGTCACATTGACATAAAGTATGTTGAAAATAAAAATATGGATAAGCAAAAAATAAACTAAAACCATATTGAGCTTTAAATAATATAGATGTGTCATATAACTTCAGGGTCCGTGACATTTATCGAGATACGTGTAAGTTGACATATTAATAAAAATATATAGATGAGCCATAACAGGTAACATAGATATTGAGATTAAAATTGATATTGACGAGCCAAAAATAATATAATGAGTGTTGAAATCGACTAAAAAAATTGGTTGGTTAGAAATGATGAAAAAAGTGTTGAATTGAATCAACATAAATAGTTAGCTAAAACAATATTCCTGAATTTTAATGGTGTTAAAATCATAATTAACCTATATGGCCTATGGGTATGGTGAACCCTAAATGGATTTGGACTATGAACCTTTTAAATTATTATAATATAAATGTTTATAAAATAAGAAAGAACGTGGTTATGTAAATTTGTCCATATTAAATAAAATATGATCAAAACTTACCTTATGTATATGAAATTTAGTCAATTTCAACTAAATTAAATTGTATGATGAATATCAATTATTTTTTCAAAAACATATTTAAGAAACAAAAAAAATTAACTTAGCAAGAAAATATTTTTTCTTGAAATATTTCTATAATAAAATCTCATATTTTGAAATATTTAATTTTAAAACACTATATCTCTAGCATTTTAAGATATTTAAAAAAAAAAAATTATTTTTAACATCAAAATAATATGAAAATACAAAAACAAATTTAGTTTAAAGCACGAGTTTTTTTTTTTTTTTGATAAACAATTTTTTTTATTATATTTTATAATTAATATTTTTTTAATTAAGAATTAAATCAACAAAAAAATAAATAATAATTAGAGGATCCAGATGTTGTTTTCCCCATAAAACACATCTGACGTGTTTTTTTTTCCCACCGAATCAAAGCGTGTGTGTGCGTGTAAATAAAATTAGTACAAGGTTCCAAGCGCATCACTTGCTGTCAAACATATTCTGAGAGAAGAAAAAGAAAGCGAAGCATTTGTTCCACAATGGATGCCGCTAAAGTGACTGATCTCAAACACTTTGTTGATCAGTGTAAGACTAACCCTTCTATTATCCACACCCCATCTCTTGCTTTCTTCAAAACTTATCTTCAAAGGTATTGATTTCCAACCAAAATCTCTGCATATATTAATGTTTCTTGTTTTTGTTGTGTTTGCTTTTAATGCTGTAGTGTTTTTTTTTTTTTTTTGGGTTCGCAGTCTAGGTGCTCGAGTTCCTCCAGAGACAAAATCGGTGAGGCATGGCTTCTTGGCCACACTTTTCACTTCTTGTTTATGCAGTTTTGGTTTTTTTGCCAACTGTTGCTTCTGGGTTTGTAAAGAATGCACAAAATTGTGTATGAGCGACTGTCTCAATGGATTTGAACTTATTTTGTTGTCACTGGAATGAGCTATAACGTCATTTCTTGCAGTTGTATATTGCTGAAATTCTTTAAAGAATGGTTTTCGATACTAATTTGCATATCCTTATGATCATTTCTTGAAATGGAAACAAATGAGGAGAGAGAGAGAGAGGAAAGATTCAACTTTGAATCGAATATAAACAATTAATAAGTGTTATTACATAAAACCATCTTTGCTGAGAAAAGTTTGAGCTGTATATGATAATGTGTAGTTATTAAAATATTTTTCGTAAAAATCCTTCAAAGAGGAAACGATGAAGGATTTTGTAATTGAAACATTGGATTGATCTTGTTCTTACGATTTTTACTCTAAAATATCACGCTTTCTTTTATTTCAAAAAAGAATGTTTTCTTCTCTAATAATTTTTTCTATACTGTTTATTTTACTGGCAAAAATATTGCTCGAGTTTTGGACTCTGGCCTAGTGAATTATAAAGTAAGAACTTGCTTGGAACAAGAGAGAAATCGAGTTCCTCATTTTTCCATATCATGAATTCTTTGCAATAATGACCACTGAGCCTAATTGATTTGTTTTTTTTTTTTAAAAAACAGATTATAAATTGGTTTGTAGCATGAAAGGTAATTGGCTTTATGGAAATTGTTATGTGATGATGACAGCATGCTCATATGCAGGAGAAAGGTGATTTTGACATGGCTGACTCTGGGGAATACTCTGATTCCAAAAGACCAATTGAAGATGATGATGAAATTGTTGAGTCTGATATTGACTTGGATAATACTGATGTCGTGGAACCTGACAATGATCCTCCACAAAAGGTGATGGAAAGAGTTCATTGAGTTCAGCCACCTCCATTTAGCTGCTTCAGAGGCCTTAAACATGCTTTATACATACGCTAAGCACAAATGTTTTGTGATTACAGATGGGAGACCCTGCAGTTGAAGTTACAGAAGAAATGCGGGATGCTGCTCAATCCGAAAAATCAAAAGCTATGGATGCAATCTCTGAAGGTATGCTGTTGGCCTTTGGTATTAGCTTTTCTGATTGAGATGTCTCACGTAGTGTTTCTTGCCAACTTTGTCTCTTTTCCAGGTAAGCTGGAAGAAGCCATAGATCATATAACAGAAGCCATCATGTTGAATCCAACTTCAGCTATATTATATGCCACACGAGGTAGCTTTTTGTTTTTAAGAAAGTTTATGTTATCTGATTCGAAATTCAACTTTCAATTTTCATTTAATGCCTGACCTTATCATGTTCATCAATCTCTTAGTGTCCTAAGATACTTTTTCTTAGGTAGTGTTTTTGTTAAACTGAAGAAACCTCATGCTGCGATTCGTGATGCTGATGCTGCTCTGGCAGTAAGTGTGGCCGAGTCCCCTCTACAACTGATTTTATATAGTCAGCAGCAGAAATTTTAAAATTTTAGATTAATCAAATGTCACACGTCTGAGATTATTTATCCCATTCGACAAACATGACGACTTACGGTGGTGAATTATATTCTTTAGATCAATCCAGACTCTGCAAAAGGATATAAAGTACGCGGCATAGCCAGAGCCATGTTGGGGCAATGGGAAAAAGCAGCAACTGACCTGCGCGAGGTGTCAAAGTTAGACTATGATGATGAGATTGGTTCGATGCTGAAAAAGGTAAATTGCCTTTGTTTATCATGATTCAGTACAGTAAATGTTATCTGATAATACAATCAAACTCACAGGTTGAACCTAATGCCCACAAAATTGAAGAGCATCGTAGAAAATATGAACGCCTCCAAAAAGAAAGGGAGCTAAAGAAAGCTGAACATGAGAGAAAACAACGAGCTGAAGCCCAAGTAAGTGTTTTTTTATTTATTATTATTATACTAATAATTGCTCTTTTATTATCCGTTGGGAGGAAAAACATTTACGACTTTAGGTGCACATATACTTGTCTCTTGTTGAAAAGTTTCTGTTTATGATGCATGATGCTCCATATATGATGGTTCATAAGTGTAACAACCTGATATTTTTTTTTTATAAATATATATATACTTAACACGCATGGTGCCAGAAATCAGAGAGCCTGATTACCTCACATCATCGAAATACCATCCATACGATCAACATTTCATTAAAAGTGGATCTTACATAAACATGTAGTATTATGGTTGCATAATTAGAAAATTCATATTAAAAATATGCCTACATAGACATGAGTTTGCATTCCTATCGTAACTAATAGCCATTACAAATTTATACAGAAGGGTTTAATAAAAGTTATGCGTTCAGTACATTGTTTCATACGAAGTATATTGCGATTTAGTATGCATCTACGTGATTCCTTGCAAAAGTAGGTTCCCGTGTGTCGGGTTCCTAGACATCTGGTGGATATGACATCCCTGCAGTAGTATTAAACATTTAAGAGAATTTAATTACTTAATCATAATAATAATGATGAAGATTAAACGGTCTGGCAGTTAAATGAGGCATCAACATTTATAATCACTTCATATATTTGGTACATATAGCTTGTAATGCAATATATATACACCAACTATTGTAATTAACCATAATCTCAAACCCGACTATCCTCATAAGGCATCATTTGCTAAGGTTAACCGTTCATTCACTCCGGTCATCCTTTCCGGATACCATTAGCCGAAGCTAATCATTCTTTTGTCCCGGCCATCCATTCGGATGCCATTAGCCGAAGCTAATCAATCGTTCGTCCCGGCCATCCATTCGGATGCCATTAGCCAAAGCTAATCAATCATTTGTTCCGGCCATCCCTTCGGATGCCATTAGCCGAAGCTAATCAATCGTTCATCCCGGCCATCCATTCGGATGCCATTAGCCAAAGCTAATCAATCATTTGTTCCGGCCATCCTTTCGGATGCCGTTAGCCGAAACCAATTAATCGTTTATCCCGGCCATCCTTTCGGATGCCATTAGCCGAAGCTAATCAATCATTTGTTCCGGCCATCCTTTCGGATGCCGTTAGCCGAAACCAATTAATCGTTTATCCCGGCCATCCTTTCGGATGCCATTAGCCGAAGCTAATCAATCATTTTTTTTTTCCGGCCATCCTTTCGGATGCCATTAGCCGAAGCTAATCAATCGATTATTCACATTTAAGCATTCAACAATCAAATATAAATTCTATCGCATTCGAATAATATTCAACTTAAAATACTTCTTACATGTCGTATAAAAAGAGAGGTGTAATTCACCTACCTGCTCTACTTCTGGGTTGTTCTTGTCTGGACGATGGTTCAATCCCGACTGCACCGCCTTAAACTGGAGAGCTACTGTTAAGCATCAATATCTCCTTGCTGAAGTGTACCATTCTCATCTCCACCGTTCAGCACATGAATAACACTCATACGCACCACATACCCAAATTTCAGATTGATCCAACGGTGCAATAAAGGCAAACTAGCTGGCAGCTCTGACTGGCCGAAGAAACAAATTTAGCTATATTGTTCAAAAGATTACACGTCTCCACCAGAGCAATACCAGGCTGATCCCTCCGGTGAACATTTAGTAACAAGTAAGGCGCACAACATACCAAAAGTTCAGAGAAATCCAACTGTGGACGGAGGAGGAACTAGCTGGCGACTCTGACGAGTTTGAGGGGTTTTTTCAGAAATCTTCAGATGACTGGATTTCTCAAACGGCTTCAGATAATAACAATCCCTCTAGTCAGATTTTAGACAATGGTTAGGTGCATAATATACTCAAATTCCAGCCCGATCCAACGGTGGCCGGAGGAGATATTGTTCTCGGAGTACCACCCCTTCTTATCTTTTTCTCTTCAACCTCTCTCTAACTTATCCCCCCCCCCCTTTAAGTGCACAAATGAGCCCCCGTTTAATACTACTGCAGGGATGTTATATCCACCAGATGTCTAGGAACCTGACACACGGGAACCTACTTTTGCAACGAATCACGTAGATGCATACTAAATCGCAATATACTTCGTATGAAACAATGTACTGAACTCATCAAAGTCAAGGAGGACTTAACACTGGAAATGAGACCCATAAGGATAGTAGATCAGGGTGAAAAGGAGTTACAGAACAAAAAGATCCCCATCGTCTGAATATTATGGCGAAATGCTTAAATAGAAGAGGAAACTTGGGAGAGGGAGGCTGAGATAAGAAAAAAAAAATACTCTGATTTATTCAAACTATCAGGTATGGAGTGTGAAACTCTTAAATTTCGAGGGCGAAATTCATATTAAAGGGGGGGAGAATGTAAACACCCAAGAGAATATATATATATTAAAGGCGGATTTAGATTTTCGCTGTCGATTTCGTGACGTGACAGAAAATCGTAAAGAAATACGACCAAGGTCAATATTCCGTAAGTAATCCGCAATAAGATGAACTTGCAAAAAACCCAAGGAATGAATTAAAGGATGAGTAAAATAAGTTGAGAGGGGTGAAATTGAAATAAATAAAAAGATTATGATTTAAATTATAAGAAGAGAAGAGGTGGGGTAAAAAGATACATTTAAAAGGAAATGGGGGGCTCATTTGTGCACTTAGGGTAGGGGGGGGGGGGGGGGGGGGGAAGTTAGAGAGAGGTTGGAGAGAAAAAGATAAGAAGGGGTGGTACTCCGAGAACAATATCTCCTCCGGCCACCGTTGGATCGGGCTGGAATTTGAATATGTTATGCACCTAACCATTGTCTAAAATCTGACTGGAGGGATTGTTATTATCTGAAGCCGTTTGAGAAATCCAGTCATCTGAAGATTTCTGGAAAACCCCCTCAAACTCGTCAGAGTCGCCAGCTAGTTCCTCCTCCGTCCACCGTTGGATTTCTCTGAACTTTTGGTATGTTGTGCGCCTTACTTGTTACTAAATGTTCACCGGAGGGATCAGCCTGGTATTGCTCTGGTGGAGACGTGTAATCTTTTGAACAATATAGCTAAATCTGTTTCTTCGGCCAGTCAGAGCTGCCAGCTAGTTTGCCTTTATTGCACCGTTGGATCAATCTGAAATTTGGGTATGTGGTGCGTATGAGTGTTATTCATGTGCTGAACGGTGGAGATGAGAATGGTACACTTCAGCAAGGAGATATTGATGCTTAACAGTAGCTCTCCAGTTTAAGGCGGTGCAGTCGGGATTGAACCATCGTCCAGACAAGAACAACCCAGAAGTAGAGCAGGTAGGTGAATTACACCTTTCTTTTTATACGACATGTAAGAAGTATTTTAAGTTGAATATTATTCGAATGCGATAGAATTTATATTTGATTGTTGAATGCTTAAATGTGAATAATCGATTGATTAGCTTCGGCTAATGGCATCCGAAAGGATGGCCGGAAAAAAAAATGATTGATTAGCTTCGGCTAATGGCATCCGAAAGGATGGCCGGGATAAACGATTAATTGGTTTCGGCTAACGGCATCCGAAAGGATGGCCGGAACAAATGATTGATTAGCTTTGGCTAATGGCATCCGAATGGATGGCCGGGATGAACGATTGATTAGCTTCGGCTAATGGCATCCGAAGGGATGGCCGGAACAAATGATTGATTAACTTTGGCTAATGGCATCCGAATGGATGGCCGGGACGAACGATTGATTAGCTTCGGCTAATGGCATCCGAATGGATGGCCGAGACAAAAGAATGATTAGCTTCGGCTAATGGTATTCGGAAAGGATGACCGGAGTGAATGAACGGTTAACCTTAGCAAATGATGCCTTATGAGGATAGTCGGGTTTGAGATTATGGTTAATTACAATAGTTGGTGTATATATATTGCATTACAAGCTATATGTACCAAATATATGAAGTGATTATAAATGTTGATGCCTCATTTAACTGCCAGACCGTTTAATCTTCATCATTATTATTATGATTAAGTAATTACATTCTCTTAAATGTTTAATACTACTGCAGGGATGTCATATCCACCAGATGTCTAGGAACCCGACACACGGGAACCTACTTTTGCAAGGAATCACGTAGATGCATACTAAATCGCAATATACTTCGTATGAAACAATGTACTGAACGCATAACTTTTATTAAACCCTTCTGTATAAATTTGTAATGGCTATTAGTTACGAGAGGAATGTAAACTCATGTCTATGTAGGCATATTTTTAATATGAATTTTTTAATTATGCAACCATAATACTACATGTTTATATAAGATCCACTTTTAATGAATTGTTGATCGTATGGATGGTATTTCGATAATGTGAGGTAATCAGGCTCTCTGATTTCTGGCACCATGCGTGTTAAGTATATATATATATTTATAAAAAAAAATAAAAAAATATCGGGTTGTTACAATAAGTGTTAGTGGGAATTGATCACGGCTACTCTTGAATGCTTTTGGGTCAAGTTATAGTGGTATTAGTCAGAGGATCGGCAATCCAAAGTCACAAATGAAACAATACTCTTAAAAAAAATATGCTGGGGAGGCAAAACATGAAGTTGGTCTACAATGTTCTCTAATCATTTAATTGGGCTGGCCTTCCTCGAATGAGTCTCATATTTTATGCAAGTTTTTCTATTTAGTTTTTTATGGAATTTTTTCTAGCTACTTATTTTTAGGATAATCTAATGCTAGTGGGAGCGTCAAGATTAATGAGAAAGATGATTTAACTTATCGTTTTAAAACGGTATATTTTAAGTTGTTCAATATGGCATTTTAATAGAAAAAACATGATTTCAAATTTCTAGATTTATCCTATGCGTACTCACGAGTGCTCAAACAATTTGTTTGGTGATTATTATAGCAAGAAATGTTGTACAGCCAACACTGCTTTCTCTTACTCAAATGGTTTGCTAAATTATGGTTTGTATTTGATGGCTGTATACTGAAGTACTCTTTGATTCAATGCAGGAAAGAGAAGCCATATCTGCTCTGAAGGAAGGTATGTTTTTTTGTTCTTTTTTATGTCTCATCTGTCCATGAGAACTTGTGTGCACACACCCACAGGCAACCAGTGCAGCTGAGAAAATTTCATTTTGGATGACATGATACTAAATTTAACATAGTTGCACTGTATGGGCTTCACAATTTTTAGGCTTTGGATTATAATCTTTCCCTTCATCACTACTCTGCTGATGCTAGGCTGGTATTATTTCTCTTAGTTCGGAGTGCTTATCTAGCCATCACTCAGATTTAGGACTTCTACGTTGGTCCTAACTTTTTTAAAACATCACACGTCCCTGCTCATATTTCGGGCATTTATTTTTTCTTCCTTTTATTTTTTTAGGGGAGGGGGTTGGTTTGTATTGGTGTAAACAGGAAGAAGAAATTCATGGATAATCAGGGTTTTTTTTCAGTAAGTGATTAAATTGTACAAAAGAATGGAAACAACAAACTGACTTGCTCTTTGCCAGAATTCTTGAGGCTTCTTAGGTCATTTCTGTTCTTGTGCTTGGTTTGGGTATGTTTTAAAGTGTCGTAAATCGTCGGTGTTTTAGTATATCTTTCATTAGTTTGGTGTGTCCAGCATCCATTCCTAGTGTATATATGGCATGCATAGGCTCTTCAAGTACAGTAAAGGACAAGAGAACAATCATAATAACATTGTCAGGGCAGAGCTAGGAACAATGGAATACTATAAACTTTCTAAAGCATATTTATTTAGAAAAACTAGCGGTTTCCATTTTCCACCATTATAGACTAGGATATTTCTTATTCCTGATCTTCTGATCTGAGACCGCCTGATAAATTGTTGAGATAAACTTTGTCATCAGTGATTCGCGAAGTAGGATGAATGGTGTTAGATGGTGTATTTCAACTTCTTTTTTTTGATACACAGGACAAGTTATAGGCATTCATTCTGCCAAGGAACTAGATCCGAAACTGAATGCCGCGTCGAAAACTTCCCGCCTTGCAATCTTGTACTTCACCGCATCGTGGTGCGGACCATGTCGGATGATTGCTCCCATCTTCACAAGCTTAGCTGCGAAGTACCCGAAAGTTGTATTCCTGAAAGTCGACATAGACGAGGCAAGAGATGTGGCTGCTCGCTGGAACATCAGCAGTGTTCCTACCTTCTACTTCATAAAGAATGGCAACGAGATTGACAAGGTTGTGGGTGCTGATAAAAATGAACTGGAAAGGAAGGTTAAACAGCATGCTGGCTAGCTTGGCCTAAGCTAATCTATTGTAAGAACCTTGCTTCTGGTAATACTCCTTGATAATGTTTTCCGTCTTAACTCGACGATGATATTAAGACGTGAGAAATGTGTGAGATTATTACATATATTTTCTAATAAATCTGACATGGTCCAGATGTTTCCTTTTGAGATCTGTACTAGTTATCTAACCCTAACCCTCGCTTTGCAGCTAGATAATTCTGTTTTCAACCCAATGCAAGTATATTAGATTCTTGACCTGTGCGAAGCTGTGAGTCGGTTAAATTTATTTTGATAAGAAAATATTAAGATATTGGTAATGTTATTGTTTAGTGGAAAGTAAATCTAAACTGTGTTGGGGTTGACTTGATATGATCTTATTGACTTTGCAGGTTCTAAAGCAAACTGGATGATCTGTTAAAATATAGTTTGACTCGATTTATTTTTCAAAATGATTTTTTTTTTAAATATCAAGATAATAACATATTGAATTGACTTGAGTCAATCCGGGTTAATGTCATATTCATGATACATGTTATGGGACTATGAGTAACTCTATAAAAAGCAAATCAAATCAAATCAAATCAAATCAAATTATAAATTTTAATTTTCAATTAACTCAGTGTCGAAGGATGAAATTATTATTTTTTAATTAAAAAAACCTAAAAAATCCACCCAAATTTTATAACTCGTGACTTGGGTCATAAGATCGATATAACTTCATAGAAAAAAACCAAAATAAATTATAAAATGTAATTCTCAATCAGTCTAATGTTGAAAGATAAGACTAAAAAAAATCAATTAAAAAAAAACATAAAAAATAATCCAAGACAATTGTCAAACCTGGAGTAACGTTAATCAACTTGCCAAATCCAAGATTCTAGTCATAAGATTGAGATAAGCTCATAAAGAATAAATAAAAAAAATGAGGCTTAGTTAAAAATCAATATTCTAAGATACAATATTGAACAATTAAATTTGTAAGATTTTTAATTAAAAAAAGACAAAAAAATATAGCAAGTCAATATGGGTTGACTCATTAAGCACTATTCCTAGGTAATAGTGCTGAGATAACTTCATAGAAAGCAAGTAAAATATAGTCATAAAACCTAATTCTTAATAAAATACAATATTAAATGCTGAAATTGAAGAAAATAATTAAAAAAACAAAAAAAAAAAAACCGAGCAGACTAGATTAACCTGCAAAATCCACAATCCGAGTCATGAGACGCAAACAACTCATTATAAACCAAATTCAATATTGAAGGACATAAGATTGAGATAACCGTTTTTAAAAAAAAACCTATCTTGATTTATCTAGGGTAAAAATACAAAAACCTGCGATCTTAATCATAAGATCAAGATATCCCTATAAAAAACAAATCAAAATAGATAATGAAGCTTAATCTTCAATCGATCCATTATTCAACGATAAAATTGAAAAACAATTCAATTAAAAATTCATAAAAAAAATAATATAAGTCAATTCAAGTTAAACCTATTAAACATTATTCTAGGGTTATGAAACAAGAATAACCTAATAAAAAGCAAATAAAACAATTCATGAAGCTTAATTCCTAATTAACCCAACAATAAAGGATGGAATTAGAAAAAAAAGTTAATGAAGAAAAAGCCCTAGCTAACCAAGTTAACCTTCTAAACTCGTGATCCATATCAGAGAGTTGGATAAATAAAAAAATAATATTAAAGAATTTTTTTTATAAAACATTGATTGAAAAAAATAAGAGGAAAAAAAACAAATGTTTTGTAGGGCCACACTAAAACAAGTGAAGAAAGTACTATTCATTGCTCCAATATTTTTCCAACATGTTCTAGTGTATTGTTAATTAATTAATATGCAAGCTTTCTAAATATTTATTTGACATACAAAAATCATAATTATAAATCAAAAATTTTATGCATATATTTAATTAAATAAATCAATAATTACTTGTGATAATAATACTAACTTGTTTTGTTAACGATAATAAAATACTAAACTAGAAAAATCAACATATAAATATAGATCAAAATATTTGATCTTGTAGCATGATTGTTTATCATAATCAATATTTTATTTAATAAAATAATGATAAAAAAACAAAAAAAAACAAATATTGAATTCTTAAATATAAAAAAACAAAATGAGGTAAAACATGACCAGAAAAAAACCAGCTTTGATTACCCCAAGTTAACATGATAAACCCATAACCTTGATAATTAGGTTCAAGCCAACTTGGAATATCCTGTCAAACTAGCCGATCTAGATCATGAAATTGAAATAATCCGATAAAAAAATAAAGAGAGTTACAAACCTTTTTTTTTAAAAAAGTTTGCGTTAACTTTTTAAACAATGAGTTTGGTCATAAGGCCCAAAACACCTTATTTGAAAAATAAACATGAAGCCTAATCTCAATCAATCAAATATTGAGTGATGAAAATAGAAAAACAGAATATCCTTTGTATAAAGGACTAAAAAAGAGAAATTAAAAGTATGAAGATGAAAATTAAAATAGAAAAGAAACTTATATTTTATTGAAGAGTGAAATTTAAAGAAAAACAAATTTAGCAAATAGACAACAAAAATTAAAAGAATGTCAATCAAAATTGATATAAAAGTAATTTTTTAATTGGATAGTGAAACTAAAAAGAATAGTAACTTTTACAAAAGAAATAATAATAAAATTAGAAATTAAAAGAATGAGGATCAAATTAAAAAAAAATTTATATGATCAATTTGAATTAAAGGATAAAATTAAAAATCAATAAAACTTTTACAAAAGGGTCAAGAAAAAAATAGAAAAAAAACCAGGGACCAAATTGAAAAATATAATACTTTATAAATTGACATTAAATGGTGAAATTAAAAAAAAAATTCTACAAAAGGATCAAGAATAAAAATTAAAAATAAAACGAATAAAGACTAAAGTTGAAATACAAATAAAAAAGAGGGCTAAACTGTAATTGTTTATAGGGAAGAGAGAAAAGAAGAAGAATAAAAGCCTATAAGCAACAAACCGGGTCACTAATGACGACACACGTTACTCCAAAAAAGCCACTGGCTGTAGATTTAAATTTTTTGCTCTCAAATGTATTTCTATCCTTTCATTGTGTATTTTAATTGTTTGTTATTTTTTATATTTGTATCATTGTGAAAATAAAATAAAAAATGCATATTAATGCTAGTTTTAAATTCTTGCTTTGAAAATTATATTAGTCGTTTTACTGTGAAATCAAGAGGAAAAATATTTAATTATCTCTGATTAATTTAATAATGATTAATCATGGGGAAAACTTTAATGCTCTTGAGAGCAATGTTAAGTTTTTTTATGGATAGAAAGACAAATCACTGTTTTAATATCCATGGAGAATAGAACATCTTGCCCTACCAACATAGAGTTTGGCTCTAATTTTGCAATGGACTCATTATGCAGCTGACTCCATTTAATAGTATTGGTGTCTTAGAGCAGGTTTATATTGTGTTATATTCCTATCAAACCTATTTTAGATTTCTAGGATTAAATCTCAGTTTTGATTGTGGGTTGGATGAACGCGTGATCACGAGGTTTGTATCATGTTGGATAATATCGGTGGAGGAAAAGAAAACAAGACAAACCGCGACGATGTAGAAATTGAGAAGCCTGTTAAATTTTCATGGAAAGATGGATGGCCCAGGCTCTTGAAAAGGGAGGACAGAATGCGTTCCATAACAGCTCTTGGTGTCTTGGGACAGGTTTCTGGACGAGGAACTGCAAGTTGTGGTGTCGAGTATCGGCTTCTTGGTGCTGTCAATGGTGTTTTCCCGGGTGTCCTTCCCGGAGTTCTCGCAGGAGTCCACGACGGTGCTCGGCGAGGAATTCCTTTGACACGGTGGTAGAAAAACCCAGACTGGAAAATCTTTGTAGAATTGAGAAGCCAAACGGGGATAATACACACCACTGTGCATAGGCGTGCGAGTATATTACAACGATGATGATGATCCATTCAAACGAGACTTGTTAATTCTGTTCTGTTTTGACTGGAATGATCAGAATATTCTGTGTAATTAAAAAAATTAAAATGAAATGGTATTATTTTTGTCTCGGTTTTAATTCTAGCCCGTTCAAGAAATTCCGTCTGGAACGCCTCAAAATCATAATATTTCTTTTATTTTAGAACATTTTACTATCATAATATTTTAGAATTTTAGAGATGTTTTTAATTTTGAGATTATATTTGTTTGACTTTGTATTTGTATTGTATAATTTAAAGTTAATTTATCTTGAATTTAAATTATATTTGTTAAATTAATATATAATTAATTATATATGAAAAGTACAACCTCAAAACGGCACGCCGAAACACTCCGAAACCAAAGCGTTCCGTTCCAATAGAAAAGCCGGAACGACGACCGGAACGATATTTACAACCTTGATTCAAACTTTAAAAAATTAAAATAAATGATAAAATAAATAAAAAAATAATATCTATATATGTAAGGTTTGATATAATAAAATATATTATTACATTCTATTATAATGACAAAAACATCAAAGCCTTAATATCTAAATTTATCATTACTATTACTACTAAAACAATAAAAATATTAAATTACCAAAAGAAACTCGAACAAAAAGGAAAAAAAAAAAGAAATATCAATTTTCAAATGGTCATAAACACAAACTAATATTTAAGAACTAAAGTTTTCAAAAAAATACTACCTCAACAAATAAGAAAATAATAAAATTAAAATCCAAAGCTAAGAGCACATACATATAAACATGGACTATTTTATAAATATAAAAAATAAAGGAATTAAAATTAAAATTTAAAAATATAAGGACCGAAATGAAACCAAATATATTATCAATTTCAATCAAAGGATAAAATGGAACAAATTAAAACTTTTGTACTAAAAATAATAAGGGATTGAAAAAAAATTTCAAAATTGAAAGAATAAGGACCGAAATGAAACCAAATATATTATCAATTTCAATCAAAGGATAAAATTGAACAAACTAAAACTTTTGTACTAAAAATATTAAGGTATTGAAAACCAATCTCAAAATTAAAAAAAATAAGGACTGAAATGAAAACGCAATATATAATCAATTTTCATCGAACGACACAATTGAAACAAATCAAAATGTATATAACAAAAATTAGGACCATACAAAACAATTCAAAGCTCAGGGACTAAAATGAAAACACCATAAACATAGGGGGTTGCCTTGTAATTTAGCATGCAAGAGAGAGAAGCTGTCAAAAAAGTTCAACCGACCACCGTCACGACACCGGTCATTGTGTGCGGCCACCTCCACACCATGAGGACACGTACATGGCGGCGTATTGGGTGAGACACCGAATGAATATTTTTCACCACTAGACGACGCTGCACGCGCTGCCCGAAGTGTGCATGAGGCTGAATGCTGTCGGCGCGTGTGTCAGACGCGTACACAGTATTTGGAAGAAAATAATAATAATAAAATAGTAAATTACTGGAACACTTCTACAACCAACTCTTCAATTTTGTCTTATTAGGGGGGGGGGGGGGGGGGGCATATTAGTATTTAGACATTGTCAAAAAATAGAAAATATCTTAAATACCCCGCAGAAACCGTGATTTTTGACTTATTGGAGGGTAAAAATTATTTTAATGTGCAAAGAAATGTGAAATTACCATGGCACCCTCTTAGATAACTATTGTTTTTCTTGTCTTATTTGAGTGTATAATGGTTATTTTACTGTGCAAAGAAATATAAAAAATCAAATAAATCATGACCCGGCTGAACCGAACCGACCTAAAAACCAAACAGACCTAAAAATACTATTACAATCCACAGTGAAAACACTCACAATCTACAATAAAAAACTGACCTCTTTTAGTATATGTTATAATAATTAATAAATTGCTAAGGTGGTTAATTAATAATTAATGACGAGGAAAATGGGTGTACCAAGTTAAATTTGGAATAATATTGGTAACAAAGAAGCATTTTTAATTGAGATATAAAAGTATGAGTTTTACAATAAAAAAAAATGAAATGATGAGTAAAAGGAAAGTGTATCTCAATATCAGTTAAATTTAATTGAATAATAAAATGGAAAGTGTATCTTTCAAAAGTACAAAATAGATATAAATATTTTATTTTACATGTTTACTTTGTTTTATGTTGAAGGTTAATTTTGACTGTGAATTTTTATTTTGAATTAATGATTTCTGGTATGTTTAGATTATTTTCATGTACTGATGTCAAAAATATTTTTGAAAGAAAAAAAATATATCATTTTATTGCAAAAAATACTATAAAAAATAACAATCACACTTCCAAACAGTAGTCTGCGAGAGAAATTTCAGATGGTGAACAAAACATAGAAGGGATAGCAATAAATAAAACCATAAAGAATCAATATTGGCTACATAATAAAATAGTTCAATTAAAGTTTGGACAGTTGTAATGCATTGGCATAATTTAATTATTTGATAATGAAATATTAAATAAAAATAACTTGAGTATATAATTTAATGATTTGTTGATATAGTTGATGTTCGTACAGCCACTTCTTTTCCATCACAAATGCAAAAAACAAAAGAGTAATTAGCCAGCAGGGTCTTGGCCTGGTAGTCAATAAGGATTTTTCTCTTCTTCTCACCTCAGGTTTAAACCTTGTCAGGCATGTTTATCATTCTCGCGGTGCCTTACATGTTCATTGAGCTTGCAGGATATTCAATGGGCTTAGGGATTAGTTGTGGTGCGCGCAAGCTGACCCAGACATCACTGTTATAAAAAAAACAAAAGAGTAATTAATTTTGTCGGTCCATCTAAAATATGGTTGGTTAGCAAATATGGCATTTCTATTGGTAATAAATATGGTTCATTTAAAATAAATTGTTGGGTGGCAATTTGCACCAAATACTTGGGCCGTAGAAGGGGGACCAAAGCTTGAATTCCCACCTAACCTTACACGTAAGCAGCAAGCTGATAATCAATTCCCCTTCCTCCAGGCCCTCGGTCGACTCCCGTCGATGGAGACACTACAGGTGTCTTTTTCATGGCTTAACTCTTCTTTCCATTGGCGTACGTCACAAACTATTCCAACACGTTTGATTTTTTAATATATTTTTAGTTTTAGAATTTATATTTTTTAGATATGAGGAAATCTCATCTCCGGAAACTGCATTTTATAACTCAAGTGAGCCGGGAAAACCTTAACTGTTACAGGCTCTTACAAAAAGTGCACGCCCTGACCCGAACCCTTTGCTATCACGCTACACTCCTTGAGGACCTCTAGGTTATTATTTTATTATAATATCTATCATCATTTTCATATGTTAATATTAAAAATAATAAGATTATTATTTAAATATATATATTTTTTAAAAATGATATATCTTTTTTATTAACGTGGATGTTTGGGTCCGTTTGCGCGCACTTCGACTAATCGCATGGGCCCTGAAATTGACAATCATGTAAGTCTCCAGTGGCCATCATATTAGTAACTACAGGGCTCGAACCTAAAATCACAAAAAAAAACAAATTTTTTAATTTCAAGCTCTTATCACTAAAAACATACTAAACGGTTAAAAAATTAATATTTACTCAAGAATCTCCAGTGATAAGTTATTTCAAGATTTGAACTAGGAAGCCAAGGAAATAAATCTCTTTAATCATTATAATTAATAACCTCTTAATATTATCATATAAGTTATTAACTCAATAATTTCTCTTTAGTATCGATGATCGTGGTGATCTTGATTTGGAACTCAGATGGAAGATTACATGATTGTTATAATTAACCTAAAGGGAGTCTACTATTTAATGAACATGTCACACTATCTGGTTAGTGAGTTGTCTTGTAATCAATCAATTTATTATATATATATATATATATATATATATATATATATATATATATATATATATATATAATTTGGTTATAATTAATATGCAAGTGATTATGAGATGATATGTACATTGAACTACCCGCATTAAAATTCTATTCAAGAAATTATGACATTACATAATTATGTAAGTAATCTTTAGACTTGAAAGTACTAAGTCATCTTAAATAGAAAGTATTACATTTTGATTCTGATATACATTGTCTTAATCAAGGATAACAAATGAACAAATATTGAATATAACATGAATTATATAAAGATATTTAGGTAATCAATAGATGATTCATCATCGTCGATAAAATTGGAGATAATGTTCTATTTGTTCTTAAATATTATTGTTTTTTATTCAAGGAATCAATGACAATGATGTTGACAACAAACATGATTTGATATAGGAAACACATTCTACACTATAATATCTAAATCAAAACATTGTTGATGAAAAAATAATAATTACACTGAAAAACTAGCCATTAAAAAATTAAGTTAAATTATTTGTGACTTTTCAAATATTTGAAGAATCATAATAGGTTGCTAGATATTGCACTTGATCTTAAAATATAAATAAATAAATAAATTGTTGAATTGATAATAAATAAATTTAATTTATTTAATCCTATTTTATTTATGATTGTAATTTATATTTGAGTCAAAACTTAATGAGTCACACACATAAGAACTATTACATAAAAAATAAAATAGAACGATTAATCAAGTGTGACTTGATTGTAATTGAGGATTATAATATAATTTATATAAAAAATTACAATTTTAGATATAGAAAAATAAAATAGAGACTTTATTGTATAAATTTGTAAAATTAGTCTAAAATAATATATGTGATATTATTTAAGAAGCAAATAGATATTTTATCATTTATAAAAAAATTAGGTTTTTTTAAAAATAAAATGCTATGTCTTTTATTTCTTATGATGTGAAGGGTGAGTAAAGTACAATACATAAACATCTAAAATAATAAAAAAAAACTAGTATTATAAAGTATAACAATCTCTATTCTAAAACAGTTTTAATAGATTTCTCGCTAGTAATTTGTGTGAATTACTGTTAAACTCTAAATATTTATAAAGCTTGTGATTTGCGATAATATAATCTTGAAAATAATATTTAAAATAAAAAGAAAAAAAAAATATCTTCAACTATTTTTTACCTGAACCTTAAAAGCTTGAACAACTTTAAATCTATCTAAGAAGATATTCGAAGCTCTTATAAAAAAAAAATCTTCATTTATACGGCGTCTTTGTTTTTCAGAAATCCCAACACTTCTTCCTCTTATAAATCTGTTCATACAACTAATTAAGCAGAAAAGAGAGCTGAGGAGGGTTTCAGTAGGGCAGAAGAGAGAAGGCTAGCCAGTGGATTGAACATTTTGTCCATGAACTGCCAAAATATTATGGAGTCCAACGAAACGACTGAGGGTAAAGAAACTAGGAGTGATCAACAACTTACCATGAAAAACAACTGGATGGAGCAAACTAAAATACCTCAAGTGAGAGCGATTGTTGAAAGACAAGATCCCTCTTCTAAGGTGGTCGTTTTCCTCACTCTTGCTTCTTTTTCTGTCATTTTTATTGGCATCTGTTGATGTTTTCTTGTTATTCTTCCTTGCTGGTCTGCCATTTTTGCTTTTTCTAGGATTTTTACCAATAGTTCTTAACATCGCTGGCAATGGCCATCCTATATATTATTTATCCAGCCAAGCTTACTCAAATCAAGTTACTGTTTCAGATTGTTTGAGCTCTGCAGTCTTTCACCATTTTTGGTGGTGATGACAGTACTGGAAGCTGCAGTGTTTCGTGAACGTTGCTTTAATTTGTTCTTCTCGTCATCTAGATACAAGGAGGAGTCTTTCCCTTAAGATTTCCTGCTACTCTATTGAATAGGGATTTAAAAAAGCCCCCACAAACAACCTAACGACGAAATGTTCAAGGAATTCAAGTTTCCAGTCAACAATATTGCAGCTACTGTATGACTACACTAGAGTGCCATCGGTTCCAGAACAAGATTGTAACTGGAAACTTGAATCCCTTTAACTTCTTTCCAAACATGTTTTTCAGTTAATCTGGCCTTGACAAGAGGTTGGTGATCAAAGATCACTGATCTCAAACCAACATTATTTGTAGAAAAATTGATTGAGGACGGTCATTTACTTAAAACCATATAAATATTACTGAATCAAGACACCAGCACACTTCCAGCTCTGTGAGATTACAAATCTGCCATGATATTCCAAATTTCTCCGGAGTGGAAGCTAACAAAAGCAACAATCGAATTCCCTGTTACTGTCATAATCTGTGACAGCTGGCGGAAACGTAGTGTATATATAATATGTTTGTTTTTTCTCAGAGTTGATTTCTTGATTCAATTGACAATGATCTTGTTTAAAATCGAGGTGCAGGAAGTAGATGACCTGACGATTAGAAGATTTCTGCGTGCTCGTGGTTTAGATATAGGAAAGGCTTCTTCCATGCTCCTCAGGTACCTGAAATGGAGAAGGGAATTTGTTCCGAATAGTTCAATTTCTCTGTTGGAGACGCCAAATGAAGTTGCACAGAACAAGATGTTTCTGCAAGGATCGGATAAAAATGGACGCCCTATAACAGTTATCCTTGGAGCTAGGCATTTTCAAAGCAAAGGAGGTCTAGAAGAATTCAAGCGTATGTAATCATCCGACAAATTGCAGCAGATCCTATGATTTCTTGTGTCTTAATTTATCTTTCAACTAATACAGTTTTACTATTGCTTGTGCATATAGGTTTCGTAGTCTATGGTTTCGACAAAATATGCTCAAGGTAATTCCTCGCATCCCAGCCATCTCTGTCTTCGAAAAAAAATATTCAAAACTCCAAATCAGTGCAGCACCTTAGCTGTAACAGTCCCAAGGGGCGTGATGTGATAACAAAGAGCTGGAGACCTGCATTGCAGGTCTCGAGTTCGAGTTAGGACGCGAATCTCTTGTAAGAGTCTAGGACTACCAGAGTTTTATTCGTTTACCTGGGGCCACAAAGTGCGCTTTCCAGAGAGCTAGAGATCTGCACAACAAATCTCTAGTTCGAGTCAGGGCATGAATCTCTTGTAAGAGTCTGGGACAACCAGGATTTTACTCGCTCATCTAGGCCTATAAAATATGCTTTCCGGGGATGAGTTTTATATTCTAATATTCGACATTTGACGTATCAGGATGCCACCAGGACAAGAGAAATTTGTAGTCATTGGAGACCTTGAGGGCTGGGGATATGCAAACAGCGATATCCATGGATACCTTGGAGGTTTAACAATTTTGCAGGTACTGAGCTCGAACGCTCCATTTTTCTATATCTGATTATTTGAAGAGCCTGCCTGAAACTTGTCGAGTGCAGGAATATTACCCAGAAAGGCTTGCAAAGGTATTCCTTGTGCATGTTCCCTACATTTTTATGGCAGCGTGGAAGATTGTTCATCCTTTTATAGACAAAAACACTAGGAAGAAGGTAAAGTATGTGCATTCATCTTGTGTTCGTATTACCAAAAACTGATCATATCCATGCAATCAGTTGAATAATTTTATCATGGAACCCTTTTATCTAAAAACTTAAACTGTTAGGTGAGATCTTATAATATGATTTATATTATTCTCTATCATACCCCTCAAGTGAAAGCTTTTTAGGTTTGAAACTTGCATAAACTCATTTTACCATGTGTTTGATTTTTATCAAGGCTCATGATATCTGGTCATGAAATCATCTCATTTAAAAACTTAAGCTGTTAGGTGAAAATTTTATGTGTACGTGGATTGCTAATGTATTGTAATCCTGCATCTCTTCACAGATAGTATTTGTGGATAACAGAAAGCTGAAATCAACTCTCCTTGAAGAAATTGATGAGAGCCAGATCCCTGACATTTACGGGGGGG
This sequence comes from Salix purpurea, assembly GCA_027405865.1. Taxonomy (NCBI): domain Eukaryota; kingdom Viridiplantae; phylum Streptophyta; class Magnoliopsida; order Malpighiales; family Salicaceae; genus Salix; species Salix purpurea. The sequence continues at coordinate 7,232,850 of JAOWLH010000014.1, read as the reverse complement.
TTCTTCCATTAATTCCTATCCATGAAAGCAAGTGATTCAGACAGAAAGCAACTGTAGGTAGGGAAGCATGATCGAAGACAAATGCACCATCATTATATTTGAAGTCAATGTGGACCTCGTAATGTCTTTTCAATTCAAGAGAGTCTTGAATTCAAGTTAGTTGGCAGGTCTTGCCACATAATTGTTGGTTGCCTAGTGGCTAAATGTATGATTTTCTAGTTTTCTGGCCTAGTTTTAATAATTTAAAAATAAAAAACTTAGAAAAAAGAAATTGTGTTTTCATGAATACCACCAAGGGGTTGGCCTCGCGGAGGAGGCCTAGGTTTCTTCGTTGTGCTCTCGAAGAGGTCTCAGGTTCGAATTTGCTCTGGTGTAAACAATTTCTTGGAGCCATCGGACTTGGACGAAACCCATTAATTACCCGTGGTGTACTTGTGGAAAACATGCTTGCTGAGATCTTGTGCACCCTCGGGATTAGTCAGGCCCAGCGGTCTGGATACCCGATGCTAATTCCAAAAAAATGAAAGGATATTGTTGTGTTTTTGTTTAATTTTGTCTTTTTTAAGCATATTTTATTCTTAAACCTTAGGTCAAACGGTATTTAGTTATTGCATAACTAGTTTTTATTATTATTATCGTTGTTGTTGTTGTTGTTGATGATGATGTTGTTGAGGGAAGTTAGGGGCAGTTTGGTCTTAAAAAAATAAATAATAATAGAAAAAAAAATTTGTCCATGCATGCGTTAGTGTATTAGCCACTTTGTTGTTTTTGAAGAGCCCTCGCGGATGATTCTAGTGGACAAAAAGGTTGTCTCAAGTGACATCCGCTTCTTTCTTTTTTCTTCTTTATTTTCACTTTTTCCTTGGTGTTTGCTCTATAGCCCTTATTTTTCAAATTAGCCCCCCAACTTTTTATTTATTTATTTAGTCCATCTTTTTTTTGATTTTTTTTAATAATTCATTAAATTATATTTTTGTTTTGATTTCATCCACATTCAGTTTTTTGTTTTGTCAAAATTAGTTCTTATTTTTTTAATTGTTGTTTTTTGTAATGTGAGATAATTTTTAGAATTGCATTTTTTTATACCACACTCCATTAATCTTTTTTCTATTAAAATCATCATGATTCTTTTGATTTTTTTTCTTTTTTTTTCTTTTTAATTGATTTGGGTTTGACCTTCTTGATTAAACTTGTGTCTAGGATTTTATGGTTGTAAGATTTGGAAATTAACACAGCTTCATGAGGTTTGTCTAGGATTGTTTTCGAGTTTTTTTAATCATTGTTTTTTAAAATAATTTTTTTTTTAATTTTATCATTTAATATTTATTTAATTGGAGATTGAATGTTGTTTTTTTCCTACTTTTTTTAACCTTTGTTTTATCCATTGTTTTTTTTTTAATTGGGTTATCTCGAATCTTTTTTATTTTTTGTTCCTTGTTTTTTATAAATCACTTTTATTCTTTAATTAAATATAATTAATTGACTGATTATAAGTGCATGCTTACTTCATTGTGCTTTTTTCGGCTTGCTTTTATGGGACATTACTCTAGCGGCTTCTTCTAAAGTCAATATCATCCAAACTTTTGCAGTTAGGTTTCAGTCATTTCAGCAAACTCTTTTTGTGATGAACAAAGTCCACAGTGGAGTGACAATGAATTTTCATTGATTTTTTCCTTCTCCTTTGCGGTATGATACCAATGACTTGTTTATTTTAGTTAATTGAGGTCAATTAGTCAAGTTAATGACTTGAATGTCGGTTTTTTTTTTAAATATTGTAGTTGACGTTCAAATTTCTTTGATCAATTCGCGGCGCAGCGTGGATCATCCATATAATAGTTAGTAACAATAAATTTATATATCGCCAACAGGGTCTTGCCTTCGTAGTTAAGAAGAGCTTCTCTCTTCCTCTTATCCCAGGTTCAAGTTTTGCTAGGTATACTTGTCATCCCCGCGGTGTCTTACATGTTTATTGGGCTTGCAGGATGTTCAGTGAGCCCGATGATTAGTTGTGGTGCACACAAGCTGACCCGGACACCCCGGTTATTAAAAAAAAATTATATTAAAATTTTGCATCTTGGCTATTGAAAATTAAAGACATATACTTGGATTGAAAACGATAAAAAAGATTGTCAAGCTTTGGAAGTGGGAGTATTCACCTTGTGGGCTGTATTTTCTTCTCTATTCCCAGTGTCATGTCAGTCATCCTGTGTTTCTTCTAGCAGTGCCACTTTGATGCAGGATATTCTAAATGAGCTTTCTGGTTTCAATTTAAAACTTTGATGTCATATGTATTACATGCTTAATTTCCTCTAAAGTCAACCAATGTCAATAACATATCTAAAATAGGAAAGAAAATGTTTCAAATTATCTTTATTCTCCTAATTATTGTTTTTTCTAGTTGTTTTGGGATTTACCAATCGGGTGACTCTAAATTAATTTGAGTAGTGAAAATCAAGTGAATTTAATCAGTAAGGTTCTGATGTCATATGAAATAATCATTTTATTTAAAAAAACTTGATCAATTAACTAAAATCTCAAAATATAATTAATATTATTTTTTAACATTGTTTCTCCTTCAAACCCTAATTAAATTTTGAACCCCATCTTTTATTTCCATTTTAGCATCGCAATATTCTCAATATCTTACCGTTATCTCTAACCTTTCTCATGTCTGAAAACATCATCCTTCGATAATCATGAGTTGTTGATGACAAAGCTTGGGATTTATTTAGATTGGTTTATAGATATACACAACACATGTCCCATGCTCATCTTAATGAAGTTTACTAATTAATTTTAGATTAACTGTGTATCTGGTGTGATCGCACCATAATAGGGTGTTTGACACTGCGTTTCAAAAATATTTTTGAAAAAAAATGAATTTTTTATTTATTTTTTACTTCTAATTAAATGTTATTGGTATTTTAAGATCATTTTCATGTGTTGATATCAAAAATGAATTTCTAAAAATAAAATAAAAATATTATTTTAATATATTTCTGAACGAAAAATATTTTCAAAAATAACCGTAACTATATTCTCAAACAGGAATGTTGTTAAAACTCCAATAAAGGTTATAAAATCAATTCTTTTCTCGATCAACAAATCATAACCACATCCCGTGCACGAATTTTATAAAAAAAACCATCTTGGCAATCCTATAATCATACCCAACTCCACCAAATCAATACTCTCCAATAGAAAACGTGATCAATAGCTTTGAAAGCAAGATTATGGTAATTAAAAAAAAAACATATTTCGATATCAAAGAAGCTGTAAGAGATGGACTAGTTCCTTAACCAGATGTAATAATTCTTGAGGGCCTTTTCGTCATAGTTTTCTCTTTATTTTTCTATTACTTTTATTTTGAAAAAAGGAAATGAAAAAATATATGTTCTTTTTTTTCTTTTAATTTAAACTTTCAAGTAGTAACAAGAAAAGTCTTTTCTTTTAGTAGTATAACTCTTAAAATTGCTTTTTTGAGTAGGTTTTATTTTTAAAAATCTTGAATATCCATTATCAGTGGAAAACAAATATTTAATTATATAATCCTTTCAAAATTTATTTAACATGAACACAAATAAAATTGAATGATTGCATAATTTGATTGTCAAAGACAACTTATAAGTCATAGCCACTGCAAGAGGAAGTTGACAACAAAGGTGTCTTTTGGTTAACAAATTGACGTGAACAAAATGATATGTTGTTAGAGACAATATTTGAAAAGGATGGTTGACCTATCTATTTGGGACCCGACTAAAACTAAGTTTTATATCGAAATAGGTCTAGAGTTGATCCAATTAAATTCAAATTTTCATGTAGCTGAGAATATTTTTATTGATGTTATGTTAAGGAATTCAATGATGTTTTGAGTCGATGATCATTAGTTTAATGAAAAAGATTACGATAGACATGACGATGATGAAATTAAAGAAGAAACCATTTTTTTATTAAATTGAAAAACATCAATATGTAATGAAATTGACTTTAATTTAATCACAAACAAATATACTTATGGATTAAGTTAGTCAGAAATGTTTAGAGAGTTGAAAAAAGATTACATGACTTTCTCATTCTCAATTACATACAGAATTAAAAAAAGACTGAAAATTCATTGCAGAATTACAACATGAAATGGTGCCTGAAATCATGAGACAATGCAAAATAAAAAAACAATATTAAAAAAATGACAGAAATACAACATAAATGAAAGACTTAATCCACTATTGGTTACAATATTTACCTATAATATGTTTTTCCTCAAATTTTTTGTCACTTAGCTTTTTTAATCTCCATTTTAATCCTTTCATATTTAATTAAGTTTAGATTTAGTTTGATATTTTATTTTGATTTCATTTATATGAAGCTCTTGAGATATTAAAAGTAAGTTTTGATATGGAGTTAATACTCTATTTGAAAAAATAAAATTTATTTTTTATTGATTCAAACTAATTAAAACTTTATGAACCCAACTTCGAAATCAAACAAATATCCGCAAATTTTTGCTCAGAGAAAAAAGAATTTTCATCCAGCAGAAGTATAGAGTGGAAAATTTAACTATATTATTAAAATCCAATGCGTGGACGTCATGTTCTTACAACATTATGAAAATGGAGAAAATCAAACCCAAAAAGACAGCAGCAACGAAACCAGATCCTCCAAAGTGAGTGATCCCATCATTTGCTGCACTCTTTGGAGATGTGTTGGAACCTACACGTACAAGAACAGATAGCAATGGTAAAGATTAATTTCTTGGTCATTAATAAATACCACTGATCTTCTTTTTTGAATATGAAGCAGCAGCAGAAGAAGAAGATAAATTAATTTAGAGAATCGTAAGTATAAAGCTCAAGAGCTCACCGCTTGGAGTTGTTGCATTAGGGGTGGTAGGGGTTGAGGACGTCGCCGGAGAACCAGATGGAGATGTTGCTATTTTGATTACAAATCAAGAGGAATATTAGAGTTAGATTGATCATATATTTCTGTAAACACGCATGTAAACTCGATCGAGAACAGTAATTATCGCATGCAATTGTCAATAATTATCACAAATTGATTGCAGCCCTAAAGAAAAATGTCAGGTTTGAGTGATCAAATGGCTAATAGAAAACAGGATCTGGATATAAAGAATTTGATTGGCGTTTTATATATGATCTTGCAATGAAAAAGAGTGGTGAAAAAAAAGGAAAATTGCAGATTTTCTATCAATATAAGGAACACAAATAAGGGATGAGCAAGCAAAAAAATTTGGTTCAAGTTAATAAAAAAAGAAATTAAAACCCTAAGATATAAGCATGAAACCAGTCATTGAACAGTTCCATCCACATAATTCTAACCAATTCTCCCATAAGAAATCATCAGATAATGAATCCCAAAAAATATTATCAGATTTTGAGGGGGGAAAACTGGTTACCATTTTTGCAAACTGACATGTCAACTGAGGCACCACAGGTCTTGGCAAGCTTTAGGGCTCCATCTACGGTGACGTTGAAATCCTTGAGGAGATCTGGATTTGTTAAAACACTGCAAAGACACTGAGTTTGCTGTGCAACCATGTTCTTCAGTGGCAAGCAGCAAACAGGTGGTGGGTGCTCGGTTCCTTGCAAATAGGGTTTACATGGAAGCAGATTTTGCATACATGCCATTTCTATAGCCTCAACTCCTGAAAACCCTAGAAAGACACACGACGAGAAGATCAGAAAGAAACTCAGTGCGGTCTTCGGATCCATGATTATTTCCTCGATGTAAAAAAAAAAAAAAAGGAGAAACTTTTCTTGAGTTTTCTCTTTTAAACTTTATCTTTGTTTCTGTGAAAGGAATTTTGTGCTGTATTTGTTAAAAGAAAAGTTTTATTTATAGACAAATTTTAGCTGTTTTCTCCTGCTATTTCTCTCGGCATTCCAACCGTTGTTTTCTCCGGGACACCGTTAAACTCCATTATTTTAGTCATTAATTGGATAATTTGGGTCGTTTTGCTGTATAATATAGGTATTAAAGTAACTTATATGGTATAGATTCTCTCTACATATTTTTTTATTTATTTTATAATAAATAAAAAAGTAATTGCAACGTCAATAAGAGGAAAATTACTCATTTAGTTAGCAATCTTTTTGGATTTGTAATTAATAGTATTTTTTTCTCTCACAAAAAAAAAAAAAAAAAAAGATGAGAGGAGATATATCCCGAACCAAGTTTTTGGTGAAGAGGAGAGATTTTGATAAGCAAAGTGGGATACTACTATTTTTGCTATTATTCCTATTAATTCCCATAAAAACTTAAATGTCATAATTATAATAAATTTAGAAAAAAAAATAATTGCATATGCCTTGTAATTAACGAGAGAATCGGGATATAAGTGCATTTTTGAAAATCCCATGCATCTTTTTTTTTATGTAGAGAATATCTAGCTCAAGATTTTGACCTAACTGTATCAAAAAAATAGCATGAAAAATAAATTTACCACGATTTTCTCTGACTATCCCAAGGAATGGGAAAATTTGGTATCAGATTGGGAATTGGTGCCAACAAATAAAAATGGAACAGAAATATCAAATAAAATAGGAGCAGCCTTCCTTTTGGACATTTATTTATTTATTTATTTATTTATTTATTTATTTATTTTCAACGTATAATTATTATCCATCATGGACGAATTGGGATTGGTTTTTCCCTCAAGATCAGACCTTCTACATAAGTGACTGAATGCTTGAAATTTCGTGTGTGAAATTTAGTAAACATCAAAACCTTCCAAGCATTTACAATATTTCCCTTGTTTTCATCTTTTATTTATTTATTTTAATTTGGTCATATGAAAATATCTTTGAATTAGGTATCAAGAAACTATGCTTAGGTGACTGAAAAAATTGACAAATAGTAATAGAAATACTAACAATCAAAATTTCATTGGTGAATTGTTGAGAAATTTACCAATGAAATATTTTCTTGTTATGTCTCTCTATATTAAAAGTTTTCATCAGTGTATACCAAGAAAATTACAGTAGGAAAATAAGAATTAATAGGAAAAAATAGATTGGCATGCTTACAAATTGTATTATTAACGAAATAAACTCATCAATAAAATTTATTTGTGTAAACTCAATTTTTTGGGTAAACTCAATTTTGAATTGTTAATTTTTCTTTTATATTTTTGTAGTATATGTAGTTTGTTTGTGTGTTTACTTATTTTATAGATTTTTTCTATAGAAGTTTGTTGTATGAATTAATGATTTGTATATGTTAGAGTTTTTTTGAGATTTAAAAAAATTATATTTGTTTGTAATTTGATAAAAATGATTTTGATTTTATGAATTAGGTTTTTTGAAATAAAATAAACAATGGATTATATAATGGGCATGTTTCATATATTGTCAATTTTATTTTGAGTTGAAAATTTTAATAGACATGGAGGAATTTGAATTTATATACATAATTGATAATTATTTAAGAGTAATATTAAAATAGATTAAATAAGTTTGTCAAACCATTGTTAGTTAATTATTTAGTTCATATAATTAATTAATGCATGTTGTCATCAATATTTTATAGAGGTTTGATATAAGTAATGGATGATCATTTTTTAATGTATTGAATTTCTCCCAAAGGATTGAACAAGGTGAATTATTGTAATAGGGATGAGGGTTTTATGAATACACGTTTTCTAATCCAAGAAATATTAGTGAATGAGATATTAGATGTCCATGGAAGATATGTAAGAATAAAAAGTTTCTTGATTTGGATGTTGTAACAATGTGTTACGTGCCCATAAATGTTCGTCATCTGCTCGGTCAATTGCCCATCACGTCAGACGTGGGCAACCAGTTTTCCATTGCATCAGGCACATCAGAGAAGGAACGAGGGGTTCAGATGTAACAAGAGGGAGGTACCAGTTATGAGGTTGTTGGGAGTAGCTGGTTAGAGGGAGCTCGGGCATGGGCCAAGCCTACTTTTGTAAGAGTCCAGTCCATTAGTTAAGTGGTTTTAGTTAGCTGTTGGGTCAGTCAATAAATCAAGCCGGAAGTCTTAATAATTAGAGTTTTGTTTTAAATAGAAATCTAGATGAAGATAATTGTGAAGTATTAGATAAGAACATAGAATTGTACTACTGGTGACCTTATAAACCGGTAAATTAGTTTGCAATTAGGTTATTTAAACAATGTTTTGAGAATAAGTGATTATTGAACTTTATTTCCAGAATAAATTGTTATTGGAGGTTATGGATTCCTCGAAAATCCATATTTCTTAATTAGAATCCGTTGGGTCGTAACACAATGCATCTTCTACAAAAAAAAGTTTTATGAAGAAATATTTGTGTTTGTTTGCATATGGAGAACCATATGTTCCTTACAAGACCATGGTAGAAAGAATGGTTAGGTACTTCTTGTTCTAGCAATGTGCATGGAGATGTAGATAACAATATTAATCATTATAGAAATATGATTATGGATGCGATGAGAAAGAATGAAGGTTACGCAAATGAATATTTAATCATAGATGAAGAGCTAAATGAAAAGATGAGCAAAATATATGATCTTCTGAAAGACTTTGATAAACCATTATGAAATGGGTGCAAAAATCACCATAAAGTATTGACCTTTGCATAGGTATTCACTAAGCCAAATTATAGACAGAATGAGGTTGATTTACAATAAAATTGTCAAATAGACGAGAAACATTTATCTAAAAGGAATAGGATGAAAGAAAACTTTTATGTTGTTAAATCAATGATGAAACCCCTCGACCTAGGATGCCAAAAAAGTAACATGTGTCTAAACATCTACATGTTATACTTTATTAAAATACAAATTTGACCAAGTGCAGAATTTATGGGATGCTTATTATAAAACCAAAACTAATAGAGGAAGGACTCTTATCACATATAGAGAACTTGTAAACTTCTCAATCACTCTGAGAATGCAAAGGTTATTTATGTCTCTAAAGACTATTGAGTGTAACATGACGTTATTCATATGATATGAAAGGATGAAGTCATGTTATACCCTTCTAATGGTAAAACCTAGAAAGATTTTAATAGGATGCATCCTTAGTTTTCAATGGAATCAAGAACAATATGTCTTGGGTTATGTATAAATAGATTCAATCCATTCAGGTCATTTGTTGCTCCTTATTCATGTTGGTTGGTGATACTCACAGTTTACAACTTGCTACTAGGGATGTGTATGATGTTGAAGTTCATACTTTTTTCTATGATCATATTTGATTATAATAGTTGAAGTTGGAATATAGATGTTTATTTTTAACCGTTGATCGATGAGTTGAAATAGTTTTGGTCATGTAGAACTATACTTACGATGTCTAGAGAAAATAGAGCTTTGAGATAAAGGCAACTTTAATATGGATTATTAATGATTTTCATGCATATAAGATGGTTTCTGGTTGGGTCACGCATGAAAAATTAGCATGTCCATAATGTATATAAAATAACAAGGCCTTCACCCCAACGGTCCCCAAGGAGCGTGGCGTGATGACAAAGGACTTGAGATCTGCATAAAAGATCTCGAATTCGAGTCAGGGCGTGCATCTCTTGTAAAAGACAGGGACAACTGGGGTTTTACTCGCTCACTTGTGTTCACAAAGTGCGCTTTTCAAAGATGGGATTTCCTCGAATCCAAAAAACAACAAGCCTTCACCTTAACAAATTATGATATTACATTTTTTTTTATTGTCATTAGTAGTTCTTACTAACTAATCATAAGTATTGAAATGACTTTTTTTAGTAGCGTTGAAAGTGATGTTGCACTACCAATACCGTTGGGTGAAGAATTTTATGACGTGATGTTGCAATACGATAACATTGTATTTGATTTTTAATCTGGTAAGCTGAAGTTTCTTGGTTTTGGTGTGGCTCACAACTTGATAAAGCAATAAAAATTCTAAGTTTTTTTATTGGAAGATTAATCTTCTCTATCATGATTTGGATATCATACATATTGAAAGTAGTGTTTAAAAATATTTTTAACATCATGATGAATGTGAAAAGAAAAACAAAAGACAACTTGAAGGCTAGAATGAATATATATATATATATATATATATATATATATATATATATATATATATATATATATATATATATATATATGTTTTGTAACCACAAGAATATAAAGTTGCTTAATTATAGGTCGCACGTAGCAAAGCCCAAAGTAGCTTTTTCTGCCCACAATTTTTCCAAAACATTTCCTAACCTTTTGAAGGACCATTTTGTAAATTATTAAAATTTTAGGTGTTGTTTCAATTATTTTGATTTTTTGGTGATTTGTAAAAACCTAATTGTAGGGTGTGTGAGTAAAATATAGTAAAAAATATATGTTTTTTTATTATATCTTTTTGAATGATTAAAACCAGAAAAAACAAAAAAAAAATTCTAAATGTTTTAATTTAATATGGTCAAATATCTCAAAAATAAATCTGTTTTAATATAAAATAAGTTAGATTTTTTTTTTAGAAGGGGTTGCATACATCTTACGATTTTAATAACGAATTTATTAAATCCCAAATAATTTGGCAAATATTACAAAACAAATTCAATCAATTTTCTCTTAGTTCATAAGAAATAACAATAAAAACCCTAATATAAATATTAGACCTACGAGTAGGCTAATTTTTAAAACATCAATAATTTATGTGAAAATGCTTAAAATTATCTCAAATATTCATCAATTTTAATTCAGTACCTTATCACAATAAAAAAATATTTTATATAGATTAAGTGAACTTTGTCAGAGCACTTGTATGGAATTAGCTATATAAAAATCTATTTGGATACACGAACCAATAACATATTCAAAAAGCCAAATTTCTTCATACTTATAAATTATAATCAAAACACCTACTAAGAAACAACTCAAATCTATGAATCACATTAAAGCCACAAAAGAGCTTACCTTAGATAGGGTATTTTAGGGGTGACAGTATCCTTTATTAATACTTACTTTTCGAACGTCTAAAAAAAGACCATAACATTCAGGTTTTCTAGCAACCCTAACCAAATAACTAGATGATGACTCCTAAATCTCGACGTCATCATGGGAATCTCGTGACATGGGTTGTCCCTAGCTTCCAAGAAAGCTAGTTATGACTACCCAAACTATAAGGATTACACTTCAGCTTCCATCAGGATGCGTGTAATGCAGTTTTTAAATAATTATTACCTAAAGAGCTAAAACAGCTCGCATATGCACTGTTCACGCAGACTAAAAACACTGTGCATTGGATATTTGTCTCCCTGCTTTGCGCGAGTTTGTGCTCCTTTTTTTTTTTACAAAGGACTTATTTTTCTATTTCATATGGTGGAAATACACAGGTGAGTGGGTGTGGCCGAGAGGTTCGCTGCGCGCTGGAAAATGCAGCGCGCAGGGGTTCGAATTTGTCGGCCACCAAATTTTATTTGAAAAGCAACTGCCTGCAAAAGTTGCTTTTTTTTTAATAATTTTTATTATTATTTTTTTTAAACTGTCGTTTTTTTCTTTGAGGTTGCTTTCCTTTTTCGTTTTTTTAATTATTCTTATTATTTTTTTTAAAAAACTACCATGTTTGTTTTTTTTTCTTCTGCAATCCTGATTTTGAAAATGACTGTATGGAAAATTTGCTTTCCCTTTTTTAATTTATAATTTTTATTCTTATTATTTTTATAAACTAGGGTATCAATGACAGTTTACGCGTACTATGACTGCTTTTCAGATCCATTTTTTTTTAAACTGACATTTTTTTTTCTTCTATAATCCTTATTTTGAAAATGAATGTATAGAAAAGTTGTTTTCTCTTTTTTTAATTATTATTTTTATAATTATTATTTTTTTAAACTCGGGTATTAATGACAGTTTACGCGTGTCATGACTAATATTCATATCCATTTTTTTTAAACTGCCGTGTTTTTTTTTTCCTTCTACAATCATGATTTTGAAAATGAATGAATGGAAAAATTGCTTTCCCTTTTTTTAATTATTATTTTTATTATTATGATTTTCTAAAACTAGGGTATCAATGACAGTTTACGCGTGCCATGACTAATTTTCAGATCTTTTTTTTTTAACTGTCGTGTTTTTGTTTTCTCCTTCTGTAATCGTGATTTTGAAAATGACTGGATGGAAAAGTTTTTTCCCTTTTTTTAATTACTATTTTTATTATTATTAGTTTTTTTAAACTCGAGTGTCAATGACAGTTTACGCGTACCATGACTAATATTCAGATCTATTTTTTTTTCCCTTTTTTGTTTTCTATCTTTTTATGCTGCATTTTATGCTTCATTTCAAGTAACGATTTCATTTTTGCTGGATTTTACTGCTTATTCGCTGATGATGGATGCTGGGTTCATTTTGAATATATTTTCTATCTTTTTTATTTTTATTATTGATTTTGGGTTCCTTTTATTTGTTTGTCTATTTTTTTATATATATAAAAGTGATTTAAGAGTTGTGTAATAATAATAATAATAATAATAATAATAATAATAATATAATTCTTTTTCTTACTTTCTTCTTTGATAATTTTTTTTCCTTCGGATAATTTGATAATTTTTATTTTTTTGACAGTAATAGCAATGATAATTTTTATTTTTCTTTTTATATTATGTCTTTGTTTTATCTTTTGTTAAAGTTTCTAGCATTTTTTTAGTCTTTCTTTTACTTTTTTTTTCTTTCATAATAATAATAATAATAATTTAATTGTTTCTCTTACTTACTCTTTTGTTAATGTTTTTGAGTGTTTTTTTTTAGGATTATTTGAAATTTTTTATTATTTTAATAGTAAGAGCAATGATAATTTTTGATTTTTTAACTTTTATTTTGCTATTGTTATACTAGGGGGTGTTGAGCTATTTTATTATATTAAATTTCGCATAAATAAAAATTAAATTTCACATAAGTGTCAAATATTTTGCCTGTTTCGACTACACTGTTCTTTTTAGATGGCAAATAAATAATTATAGCATGCAAAAAATTTCTATTTCTGTTTTTCAAAAAACTTGCAATATTTGTATTTATAATGTGTCATATCTAATATTACTAGGGAAAACATGCAACTCATATTTTTTTTTTTTTTTACAAATTTATCTAGGTTATCTACAATTAAAAAACTCACTATATATTATGTGAGACTAAGTATATGTGTTGAATATTTATTTAATATTATCGCCTAAAAATATATAAACAGAGAAAAAAAATGACCTGTGATTTCTTGCAAAAAAAAATTAATATCGGTATTCTTAAATATATTTAATATAATAATATGATGAATAAATCTTATAAAAAAAAATTTAAAATGGTTACCTTTTTTTCACATGTATTTTTTATTTTTTACTGTCCAAGTCAGTTGCTCTTTTTTAAACGGTTTTCTTTTTTTGTGGTTTTTTTTAAACCAGAGTATCCATGACAACAAATTCCTAATGAAAAATTTCACCTTCTAAGCAAATTTTTTAACAAATTTTATCAAAAAATTTTGAGCAATAGCAATATTCAATCACATTTTAGTTCAAATAAACCATTTTTAACAATTTTATCAATTACAATGATACTAATTAAATATTAAAATTTCAAAATACAACATTTATAAAATCAATTAATTTTCTACATAGATAAAAAAAACCTCAGCAAAGCGGGCAAATCAGCTCGTATGTAACTATATTGTCTAAATATGACAAAATCTTATTAATAAGCTTGCGATTTGTTTTGTTAGGTGATATGGCATTAGAGTGATCTCACACTTGTGTTGTCATTTTATCGAAGCTAGGTACATAGACAGCAGTCTTTCCAGATATTTGTTGAACAATTTGTTTTGTAATTAAACTTAACTTTTTACCTATTACCATTGTCGTATATTCTTAACACTTGTAATATAGGTAGTATGGTCTCCATACAAGGATGATAAACTGGCAGTTGCTCCTATAATTTGCACTAGCAGGATAGACAGAACAACAATGGTCCTGTTAGTATTATCATGCAGTTCATCTTAAATTCAAATAAAATTTTGATTATTATATACTTGAAAAAATAAAAATAATTACAGCATTTCTTAAAGTACATTGATCATGTAATAAGAGTAGAGTGAGTGTATAACATATTAATCTAACTGCTGCCCACTTTCAACGGCACAATGGACATAAATCAGTTTCCTAGGGATAAAAGAAAAAATAAAGGCAGTCCATGGAAAAGCCAGTAACTGAGGTGATGACAATTTACTTTGTTCTATACTCTACACTCTATACAGGAGAAAAGGATCGCCAATAAAGAATACCAATGAAAGAATATGAAAGCTATTGACTCACCACCCACAGGAGACATGCAAACTAAATATATAATTGTGATGGAAAGTGAAAACCCTAAATCAAAAAGAATGAAATGAATATGACAAACAAAAGCATGAAAGCAAGGCTCACATAGTATATGTTACTAGCATAGGAAGCGTGGCTACCTCTGCGTGAATTGCCCTCAACAACGCCATGAAATTGAAGAGGTTCTCTTTTGAGGACCACTTAATCTTCCATTTCAGAGAACCTGAACCTTCATTATCCTTGTCATTTTTTTTTATATTCTTTTGAGATTTGGATGGTAGGCAGAACCTTTTTGTTGCATGTTGAAGGACTATGGTTATAAACCAGCTCCCCCTGGCCTCAATAACCTGAAAATAGAATTTTGATCTTAATGGGATATAACCTTTACCCTCTCAATAGAGCAAGGACAGCACAAAACAATAGAAGCAGGATATTGTGCCCAAAAAACCTCTACTTTTGAGAAAAGCAGTTGCTTAGACGTGCAAAGATGATGAAAAATACGATAGAAAAGAGAGCCAGACTAAACGAGACAATTTTAGTTCAGAGCATTTTGGATGTAGAATTAATATGCCAGTCTAACCAGCATTCAAATTCAGGTAATTGTGGTTTATAAGCAAGCAATTTTATGAGCAAGAATCAATGGCAGAAATTTGGGATCAAGCAATCTGAAACATACCAGCTCAGACACGTCACTTATGGAGCAACAGGAATCAAGCAAGAAATATGGAGGCGAAGATGCATTCCTCGAGGAACTGCCGAACTGCTTAAGATCTTCAACACACAAAAGCACATGCCCCCCACTTACAAACAGTGATCTGGGAAGCCATGAGTCCTCTGTCCATAAGAGAATTTTTGGCAGTCATATACAAATAAGCAAATAAATGGGTTAACTAAAGGAAGAAAAAAAAATTAAAAAAAAAAATTGCACAAATTATTTTCACATCATAGAGTATCTGCTAGAAAGCATGCCACCATAATTAGAAATAGTCCAATGCATATCTGTGGGAAGTCAAGTCATTGAATCAAATCATGAAACTACTATGATGGAAATTTGTATTTCAATCGAATTAGGAGATATCCAAAGCATTTTGGTTTCAGAAATTTAATGATAAAACTATAATTGCCATTAAATTAGTTCACAAGATAGAAATTAGGCTCCAAACAGATGTGGTGTATATGTTCATCAAACACTGTACAAATTTAATCATACACGGGTCAACTATGCATCTAAGAACATTTATATTTACAACTCGTAAGGAAATTTTGGATTTTCAGTGGTTATAACAAATATAATCCATCCTATATATTTAATAAATCTTCCGTATAAAACCAATACTAGCAATTCTTACATTAACAACATACACAAAAAGTCATCAAGAATATTTTGTATGAAACAGATATAGCTGAGGTCTTTGTTTGTTATTAACCTTTCATGCTCCACATGAAATAAAAAAAACACAATGAAAACAGTGGGCTTGATGAATCATGCTTCTGAAAAAAAATCATAATATAAGAATTATGCCGTATTTTATCCAACTTTACATCACAACATCTGAGGGACCATTTAACAATTTTATGCAATAACACTTCATCAACCTAAAGCAGTGAGATGTATACCTTCATTCTTCTTGTGCCAAAAATGCACCATAGAATATTGGAATATGCTCAGTTTCAAACCTCGACATATTTGTTGCTCAAACAACTCAACCTGAACCTGCTCCAAACTGCCATATAAATTCCCACAACCCCAGTCTTACAACAAAGAAAATAAACACATACAAATATAGAGCAATTATTAAATTTAAAAACAAAAAAATCATTTTAGAAGTGTGCAGAAGCAAAAAACTTGCATTATATTTCTCATTCATGAATGGGGGGTTAAGATTAGATTACCTTCTCAACAAACACTTATTATTTGTTGCACATGGTCCACAAACTTGCAAGATATGAAGTAGCTTCCTTGACTTCTCAATACTCCGTGTTAGAAACAGGTAGGTTGCTCCCCTTTCAATGTACACGCTAACAAATAGCAGCAAGAGACAATTTTCAAGTTTTACAAAACACCAGTCTTCTAATTACAAACAGTACCAAATAAATCACTAACCTCATGACCTGAAGTCCTATACCAACTAAAACTTCTCTAACATCATCAACCCTGTGCCAACCCAGCAAACTTAAAATGCTTCCTGCGATTTTCCAAAGTTCAGCAATTAAGATCATGCAATCAGCATTCAGAAGCATCAATGAAAATAGGTCTCTCCTAAATACTTGATAACTAACCCGATCCATCAAATGCTGCATCAATGAGCAGTACATACAGCTTGTCTTCACTGCTCAGCAACAAAACTACTTCTCTGCATGCAAAACAAAAGAAGATAAAAAAATAGAATTTTCAAAATAAAATGTTTACAGATTCATGATTAGATAAAAAAAAGACAAGTGAGCAAAGTTCAACATGAGGTTGCATTTCATATTTGAAATCCAGAAAACTGAGTGTGCTTAAACATGCAAAAAGTGAAAATCTAGAAGTATCAGCCTTTGAAGATGCAAAGCTATATAAATCAATATACTAAATGTCAAGCAGTGAGTAGGTGCTCCATGCATATTTAAGCTTTTACTGTTATTTTCTTTGGAAGTAGTGTTTACAAATTGTTCACAGCAAAAACCCCTAAACATTCTAAGAAATTGATATACTTTAATTCTTAATATCTTATCTATTAAGCTTTATTGAAGCAAAATCATCTTCTCTGTCTGTATACATCCGAGTATAAAAAAACATGAGAGCTATTATTTCAAATTAATTACAGATCTATTTTTTTTATTTTGTTAGTAAAACATCAAAATATCTTCTTTGAACAAAGAACAGAGGAAAAAGAAAACACCTCGCTGATAACTTAATTAATCAGAGTTTCTAAAAGATATGAGCTACAATTTATGGAAAAAACTAAATATGCATCACCAGATCCATAAGATGCTCAACAATGGGCAATGAGTGCTGCATAACTGAAGATAATGAAGAAAAAACATTTTTTGCAAGAGAAACTAATGCAAAAGCATAGTGACAATTAGCATCATGCTGGCCCAAATTTTATGGGCATTCCAGAGCTCAATAGTAAGGGTTATGATGCTTATAAAAAAAAGAAAATAAATAATGAAAAGGGAAAGCCTTTCATAGGCAACATTTCCTAATGATTACAGAATGTTTACCTTTCTCTGTTCATGGATTCTGGCTCTAGTACACAATCACAACGCATATAATTCCTACAGCTTTCATTAATTCTGGAATCTGCTACTTTCTCATTAAAATAATTCTCAATAAAATCATCAGAGAATCCATTGACATTTACAGCATCCAGGGTTGTAAGAAAATTTGTTTGTAGCTGTTTCTTATCAGTAACATGAAAATCACTCTCAATAATAATTTGTTCCCCTTGCTCATCCACCAAATCAGCACCACAAGTATCCCCATTTCCATTTAAATTTTCTGGTCTCCCTATCCTGCCAATCATATTCTCTAGTAAAGAAATGACTCTTCTTCTTGGTTTCCTTATGTTTATTCCTTTCTCCAGCATATGAGCCTCTTGGTAGGCAAAATGAGCAATTTCACCATCATGAGAGCCAGCAGATAAATTAGAGTCTGACCTCAAATTTTTTGTGGAATTTGAGGTTTGTGAATCATTTAGATAACTGTCATTTTCCATCACATGATGAGTTCTGTGTACTTCATCCTTCAAAGAATTAGAAGATAATTGCCCCCCGGCCTTGGGATTCAAATACTGTTCATTTTGTGATTTATCAGCTTCATATGATGAATCTCCAAATTCATATATATCATCATCACTAGAACTAGTATTACTGTTAGACGATGCCACTGAATAGGATTCTGCAGATAGCTGCAAAATTTCTTCCACAAAGTTGTTGCGTCGTTGCAAAATGTCTTCCTCGTAATGAGGAGGCGACCTAGGATAAGCAGGAGATGAAAGAGTGGTCAACAGTGATATGCTTCTATTTTCATCTATTGTCTGGACTCCTTGGACAGTAGAGCTATCTGTGTGGGAACTTCTACCTTGCACAGACATACTACCAGACCCTCCATGTAAATAAGACTTTTGATGCTTCTGTCTTAGATTCATGTTCACCATCCCTGGTAAAGCAACCCCACCATATGAACCAGTATTAACAAATGAACTATCAGGCTTATGGATATTTGTACTGGTCTCATCTCCAGAAGTTTGAAGATCATCCAAGGAATCTCTAGAACTATAACAATGGTCCTTCTGTGTTGACTTGTTTGTTGGATGATTTTCCTTTGTATGATGCAATGTAACCCCACAATATCCACTGCAATCCACATTATTCTCTGATTCATGATCCATCCAGTCCTTAAATTCTCGCAACCAAAGAGTAGAATGCTCCTTTTTCATGAGCTCAACTCTATTAATCAAATCAACTATTTCACCTTCATCATCAGATATGTCATTTTCCTCTTTCCTTTGAATCTCATTATCACAAGATGGAGACTCTTGGTCAGAGGAAATACACATGGTCTCTTCTTTATTCGCAATTGAAGCAAGACGAGATACTTTTCTCTGAAAAAATAATATGGGGAGATGTCATTACTCTCGAAGTCATTGCCAATAATCTAATTGACTAGTAGAAAGGAGTAAAAAGTGTTATATTTTAATGACTTGCATCATAATAAACAAAGGGCAGAAATTTACTAAATTTTTTTTAAGAAAAAAACATACCACACACTTGATACTGGGAAGAATTCAGTTTAGCAAAATGCTGTAGTGTCAAGCAATACATGGAAAGATCATAGCTAAATGTTTCATCCACAAATCTCATGTTGTCAATATATAAATTGTTGACTAATACGAGGACTTGCTCAGCACACCATTAAAATTACATACCCTTTTCCAGTTGATATTTCCATCTCCTACATCATCTCCTATAGCAGGAGAATAAAATCCAAAGTTGGCAGGTCGTTTCTGCCTCCTGGAAATTATGATTTGCCTCTTCCAAAACTCTCTTGCACTGATTTCTCGATCGTCTAACTGCACCTGAGCAACCACGCATCAGGAAACAATAAAAAGTTGTTAGTTTACTAGGACTACAAAATTCGTAATGAAGTTATGAGAAGCATCCTTAAAATATTGATTTGTATTCTACTCATCCAAAAAGCTACAACTTTTCTATGCCCTTAAATTAGCATAAATTATCACTATCTGCCATATCATCACTTACTGCTTCTGGATGAACAACATAGCTGAACACTTGAGCCCGATACCATCGGGAACCACACAAAGGATTTCCTTCCAGCCACAAGTTTCGCAAACATGGGAGGCCAGTAAAGAACTCCAGCTCTGAGAAATTGGAAATAATATTATAGGATACATCAAGAGCTTCAAGTGACTTCAAATTCTCAAGTCCATGTAATGTTGTTAGGGCATTGTTCCTCAAAACAAGTTTAACAATGTAACAGGAGATCTGCACAGAAAAAAAATCAGTGTATGGGTCTAAAGCTAATTCCTGAGATAGAAAAATAGTGAGGAAGAAAATAAATCTCTAAGCGAATTTTTTAATTGAATCATTCTAAAGTAGATATTCATGTTTAACATATATCATTCTAATAAAGGAATCATTTATAATATAACAGGCATATGAAGTTTCAAAATACCCATGGCAGCACTAAATAGATATATCTGAGCAAAAAGCAAGTTTCACTCTTGAACATTTTCCAATCACTTTACCTACTATAAGATGAGAAATTTCTGTCGGGGATTCTCAAATTGTTTCTTCCTTCGTAATTTTACATCATTGAATAGCATTTTCTTTCTATTAGAGCTAAGTTGAGAGCTACTTGAAGTTTAAAATAAAGAAGTCTTTCAAAAGCAGACAACTCCCCAAGTGTTTGCATGCAAGATAATCTCTAACAATGATCCTTAAATCTTGGAGCTTGGAGAGTTCTTGGAAAGAAGTTAATGTATTTGAAATTTATTGGAACCACCCTTACCCAAAATAATTGCTAGATTGCATAAGCTTCGCATACATCAAATCTGCAAATATTAATCACATACTTACATTGCCTTATTAATACACACCCTAACCTCAGTTCTTTTATACGAAATTTGGAGATCAAAATGCACTCATAACCACCTTGAAGCCACATTCTATTGTTGTTCATCTCGTGTGCACTCATTTCCACAAAAGGTTCCTACAACTAGGACGTCCTCCAAGAAACCAAATAGTTTTGTAACCTCATCACTCACTGCCCTTTGATTGTTGTTTTGCCACTTTCCACGTTATCATGTTCCATACAGCACCTCTTGCCTAGCCAAATCACAAGAACTAACCTCTATTAGCCTGCTGAATGAAGCTCTAATACCATTCTTTGTAGCTCTATGGATTTGAAACTCTAGATTCATAAATGTACATGATATCATGCATCTCAACTTCAGCCACCTCTAAATACAATAAAATTATTTTGTGCATAAATACATATTTACATGCATAGTCAAGCCATGGAATTGAGCAGCAACATCAAAATTTGAGTTTGGCTTATTTAGTTGCCAATAAAAAACAAATGAGCACCTCAGTCAATTTAGGTCAATAAATTGCAGCAGATGCGTTCCTTTGCAGGTTGCAGCAGTGATCTTTAATAACTCAAGTGTTGGTCAAACTCTCGGAAAGCAATTATGAAGTATGCAATAAAAACAGTATCAACTAAAAACATTGAGAGAGAAAAAAAACAATGAATACAACTCCAACGAGAATACAAAATTCACCAATCAACAAACCAGAAATGTACTTTGAAATGAAAATATAGTGCATTTTGAAATTTCAAAGCAACCAAATCCTAAGCATAGTATTTAAAGTATAATAACTGTTATCCCTACCTCACACAAGGGCGCAACTGATCTCAGATGATTGAACCCAAGATCCAAGTGCTTCAATTTGGTACACTTCCGCAAATTATCCACCTTTGCAAACTTATTTCGACTCAAATCAAGAGTTTCCACAACAGGAAGAAGTTGCAAGGACTCATCCATCAAAACCAGTCGATTACATGCACACGATACAAATGACAACCGTTTCCATTGTGGTGAGTCCTTTATCTCCATAATCCTACTTGCAAAGACATGCCGTAATGCATCCTAATAACCCAAATAAAATAAAATAAATAATTCACTAACAATCATCCATTTCAAAAACAGAAGATAACTACGAAGACTCACACCCTAATTACTAGATAAAATTAATCAGCACATAGGACTAAAGAAAATCAATAAGTTGTTTCTTTGCTTAATTATAATATAATTTCTCTAACTAAGATTGCCATGCCAATCCCTTCATTCAATCCATCAATTAAACAAGAATCTCCTTTTATCAATGCCATTATTAGTATAGAAAGTCATGATTAATTTATTCCATTTTATATTTTTCAGGGCTTAAATTTTAACAATAAATAGATTGAACACGTCAAAAAAATACCACAGAAACCTCTTAAAAAAAAGACTCACAGTAGAATTGTGACAAACAATCTTCTCCAGGGTATGTCTCAATTCAAGCAACCCTTTGGCAGCCGACGTAGACAAGTCACAACCTCTAAGTTCCAAAACCTTCAATCTCCCAAACGGAACCAAACAAACCGGCGTCGGATCACGCGTTGGCGGAGAAACTGAAAAGACCTTCAACTCCGTCAACAAACGGAGAATCCGCCGTAACTGCTCGAGAGCGCGGTGGTCACCGAGGTCAGAAATGTAAGCGCGAAGATAATCAACTGGAGCTCCGGATAATAAATTCTCTAACTCGTGTAGTGATTCGAGTCGTGAATTGACGTAGCGGAGACCGTCTGGGTTAAGCTTTAAGACAAGGACCCCTTCAATTAACGGACCGGCTTGTTCTTCAACGAATTTGACTAGTTTTTCCAGATAACGATCTCCTGTAACGACCGCCATTATGAATATTATATATATATATATATATATATATATATATATAGAGAGAGAGAGAGAGAGAGAGAGAGAGGCTTAAGGGATTTAGAGAGAGAAAGGAGGTTTGGGGGAGATTAAAGAGAAGAGAGAAACGAGTGCCATGGTTTTTGGGTGAAGAAGGAATTGGGAGGGAGAGGGGGAGGGAGAGGGAGAGTTTGTTTGTTTGGCATAGATATTTTAGGGTCTGTTTGGTATTGCGGTTGCGGTTGTGGTTGAGGTTGAAAAAAGCAGTTTCATAAAAATTGCTTTTACTGCGGTTCAAAATAAATAGTGAAGTGTTTGGTTAAAACTGTGGTTGAGTTTGAGGTTGAAAAAAAGCAGTTTTAAAATGTTTGGTTACCAAACTTTTCATATTGCTTTTAACTTGTGAAATTACTTTAAAAGGCATATATATGTATATATACATATGTATATATATAATTTTTTAAATATTATAGATTTAATAATTATAATAATAAAATATAATTAATATTTCAAATAAATTAGACACTTGTTTTTATTCTTTCATCAAGCTACTTGTAATTTTATCACGAATTAAATTTATCCCGGAACAATAGTAAAATATCATCTAAAATAAAATTAGAATTGCAAGACAAAAATTATATTGTGATATTCTTATAATATATATATATATATATATATATATATATATTGTAATTAATTTTTAGATTATTTTAAGATATATATATATATATATATATATATATATATATATATATATATGGGCTGGGGGTGGGGATACAGGATATAATAAAAAAATAGAATTAATAATTCAACTAAATTAGACACTTGTTTTTATTCTCTCATCAAATTACTTGTAATTTCATCCAAACTAAATCTATACGTGAAGGGCTTTTCGATCCCAAAACAATCGTAAAATATCATTTAAAACAAAATTAGAATTGGGAGACAAAAATTATATTTTTTATAAATATATATATAAATATAAATATATATATATATATATATAAATTATATTTTTATAAATATATATATATATATATATATATATATATATATATATAAATATTTATATATATATAAATATAAATAAATAAATAAATAAATATATATATATATATATATATATTTATTTATTTATATTTATATTTATATATATATATTGACCTGAGGGGGCGCATAGCTTAGCGCCCCCTCAGGTCATGGTTTGCGGAAAGCAGGAAATTCCTGCTTTCCGCAAACCATGGTTTGAACCTTTAAATTGATGGGTCCCACCATCAATTTAAAGGTTACCAAACACTAAAAAATGGGTACAAACTGCGTTTTCAACAAAACGCAGTTTGTACCACATAACCAAACGAGCTGTTAATGTTCGGCTTTGACTGCAGCATCTCAGCACAGTACTAGAAGCAGATAAATCTGTTTATTGTTTAAATAATTTTTATTTAAAGATATATTAAAATAATTTATTTTTATTTTAAAAAAAACATTAAAACATTAATTTTTTATTTATAAAACGTCATTTTAAGTAGAATTCCAAACAAATGAGTTGCTTGAGTTTAAAGGAGGAATGTGATCAAAGCATTTTTCTTGCAAATTTCAACATAATCTCATGCATTGTGTTCATGCTGGTTCTGTGTGAAATGAAAGCTTTCTCTATTCCATCTCTCAATTCTTTGTTTGATCGTGTGTATTTTTATTCTTTGTTTCTGTTTCTTCGCATAATTTTGTCACTAAAACAGGCGTTCTTCCAGAGATCTTTCTCCATTTTGGATTCTTGCTGTAGCATTTTTTTTTGTCCAGCATCTGCATTTAATTCCATCCTAGAGGTTTTTATCATGATGTCAGTTTGGTTTTTGTATCAGTTAAAAAACAAGATAAAACGATATTATTTTTATCTCGGTTTAAATTCTAGTCAATTCTAGATTTTTCAGCCAAATACCGGTCAAAACGTTCCGGTTTCGTTCCGCCCGTTCTGTTTCGGGCAAATAGTGTTTTTTTAAATAATGAAAAAAATTACAATATCAATTATATCTCTTAATCTGACCGTTAGATTGAGATAAAATTTGACAGCAGTCTCTTGAAATATTTATATATATTATATTAAAATTTCAGAGCAATCAGATAATATAATGACCTTTCGAGATTAACGATGACATTCTCATAATATTATACATGTCCATAATTTTATTCAGAAAAAAACCCGAAACGACTCGTCGAAACACTCTGAAACCAAAACATTCCACTCCAATTGAAAAAACAAAACATCAACCAAAACGGAATTGACAACTTGGTTTCTACAGGATCAAAATGGATAATAAAATTGGTCGAGTGTGATGATGGTGAGTTTTAGTTTCAAAATGGTTGGAAAGAAATTGAAGACTATTGCTCTCTATCTCATGGTTCCTTCCTAGTTTCTCTTAGATTAACGTGGTGTTCAAGCCAGCTTACGATCATATCGACTAATCTTACAGGTTCTGAAACTAACAACCATATAAGCTTTCAATAATCATTATATTAGCAACCATAAAACTCGAACCTGACACCACGGGAGCAGACCCTTACTTCCTAGTGTTTGAACACTGGAGCTGATGTCTGTGCTGAAATCATTGAAGACAGCTCTGGTAGACAGAGAAGAGAGGAGAGTTCACCATTGCCATCACCTCGTCGTCGTAAGAAGCTGAGAAGTTTTTTAGATGATTGTAGAACTTCTCTTCTGCCCTGCTGGGGCTAAATCTTTCATAAAGAAAGAAGAAAAATCTCATGAGCAAAGCAAATCCACGACATTTTGAAGGTTTAACACTTCTAAATCTGGAACATTTTCTTTCTTCAAGATCAG
This sequence comes from Salix purpurea, assembly GCA_027405865.1. Lineage (NCBI taxonomy): Eukaryota > Viridiplantae > Streptophyta > Magnoliopsida > Malpighiales > Salicaceae > Salix > Salix purpurea. The sequence continues at coordinate 7,207,769 of JAOWLH010000014.1, read as the reverse complement.
ATTGAAGAACAACGCCATTTTCTATTCTTGTTCTGGTTTCATAATCGTTAGCTTCTTAAACTTCATTATTTGATCTTGCGGAACCAGGAGATGAGAGAGGCACGTGCGTTTACAGCAGATAGAAAGGATGAGACTCTTTGGGTCTGTTTGGGAGAGTGGTTGCGGTAGCTTTTCAAAGTGTTTTTGGTGCCGAAATACATCAAAATAATTTTTATTTTATTTTTAAAAAATCATTTTTGACATCAGCACATCAAAATGATCTAAAAACACCAAAACATATTCATTTAAAATAAAAAAAAAATTGAATTTCAGCAAAACGGCGGTTTAGCCGCAGTGCCAAACGGGCTCTTTGTAGAGCCAGCACTGCTGCAAATCTAAAAATCCCTTGTTCATGGTTGCCATGCAACCATCATATGTTCATTTTGGTTATTTATTGGTTAGTGTTTACTTGACCACCAAAGTTTCTATCAAATTATGAATTCAATTCCTTTTTTTTTCCTGAATTAAAACTCCAAAGTGGATTAATTATTTTTATTAAAATAAATAATAAAATCTTCTCGTGACGTCATAATTAAAAAAAATTGAAATAGTATAAATATAGATGTTTTTGCAAAAGAGACTTTGAATTATCGAGAAAGGAAATTGTTAAATACCGAACTTTGCTGTTGTTATGCCTTACCAAAATAGAAGCTCTCCATGCCCAAAAATTATTAATAGCCCTAAACCATGAAGGAGTCTTAAGAGAGAAATCCAAAACAAATCTCACAAATTGACCAAAACAAAAAACATTAACTTGGAGATTTAAGCAATAATGAATTCAATCTCTAGTACCATTCTTATTAAATAGAAAAGTGTTACAATAAGTCGTTTAGAGCAAGACTATCAATTTCGTTTCGGTTAGTACTTCGTTTTTTAAATTAAACTGGAATGTTTCGATATATATATATATATATATATATATTAATTTAAGAAAAACATAATAAAATAATTTTCTAAACAAAATTATGAATATGTATAATATTATGAGAATATCATCATCAATCTCACAAGGTCAATACATTCTCTAATTGTTCTAAAATTTTAACATAATATATATAAATATGTTAAGAGACTCCTCGTAAACTTTCATCTCAATCTAACGGTTGAATTAAGAGATATGATTAATATTATAAAATTATTCATTGTTTAAAAAAAACACTTTTTGGTCAAAACGAAACGAGCGGAATGAAACCGGAACGTCCCGCCCAAAATTTAGACGGAATTTACGGAATGAGCTGAAATTTTTATGTGAGTTACAAACTACACCATTTTATCTTGTTTTTTTTACTGATACGAAACATTTCAGCCATTTCAGTCAAAACGAAACAAAATTAACAACATTAGTTTAAAACCAGGGATCACCATGTTAATGTAAAAGGGGATTCTTAGCATTGGGTTGTCCAAGAGTAGCTCAATCTAATCCATTCAAACTTTACAGTTTTCCCATTCAAAAGGGTTGGCAGTTAAAAAAATTAGCAGGATCTCAATCCACTTACCAAGAGCCTTTGTCAAGCTCTTGTGATCCTTGCACATTTCCTCCATGGGAGGAAGCAAGAAGTGAGCTGCAGCTAGCTAGTTTTGATTCAATATGCCACATTTTTTTATGAATATAAAAGGAATGACACCACAGTAACTTTGGACAATGAAGATCACCACTGTAAGATTTTGCAGTTGGACCATCACATGGCGACATATCGGTGCATACAACTAAGATATATACTCAGACTTTTAAAATTTATATAACCTATGAATGTAGACACCATACTTGATTATTTTACAGCAACTTTTGTGGACAAAGGGCTTTGTAGAGGGTAATGGAGCTTTAGTTGATCTTCTCGCCACTTGCTTGACGACTCTTCTCTTCTTCAACCTGTTCAAGCAACGCTTCTAACTCTGCTTCTGACAAGCCCTCTAACCGCTTCTGCAAAACCAGATTGAGGCCCAATTCCATGTCAGAACAAACAAAAGAGGAATTCAAAGTGGTTATTGGGTATTTTCCATCCTTTTCCCATATACTAAAACATGTTAGAGAATAATATAAATCATATTCTAGGATCTCATATAACAACTTAAGCTTTTAGATGAAATAGTTCTTTAACATGGTATTAGAGCCTTGTTGACCCTACGGTCACGAGTTCGAATCTCACCACCCCTATTTTATTTGATAAAAAAAATCAAACACAAGGTAGTGTGGGCCTGTGTGCAAGTTTCAAACCCAAATGGCTTTCACTTGAGGGGAGGTGTTAAAAAATAATATAAATCATATTTTGAAGTCTCACGTAACAGCTTAACTTTTTAGATGAGATGGTTCCTTGACAAAACAATCATATCTAAGTCCAGTTCTACACAAAAAGGTGTGAAATGACTGACTATACATAAACAAGGATACAGATAAAAGAGTAGATGCAAGAAAACTTTTGCAGCATATCAAACATCCAATTGTCAGCTCTTACCAAAACTCTTTTTCCACTAAATGAAATGGAGTTCAGTGGCTACCCTTTACATTCTTTATGAGAATATACGAGAATTGTATGAAATACTTGCACACTAATTTGTTACTAAGAGCAATTCAGGACTCGGAAAAAAGAAAGAAAGAAAAGAAATATCTAGTTTTATTTAGTTTTTTCAACCATTTACGGGATACTAAAAGATATGCATCTAAGATAAAGTATACAAAATCGATCAAAAAGGAATCACTGTCGCAGTAAATCAAAGAATGTTGTATATGCATCGTGCATGACTTTTGGCAAATAAATACTTTACTTTTGCAGATTTGAGAAGAAAAGTCTACAAAAAACAATACCTCCATGACTTTGTCTTCATAATCACGAAGTTGTTGAGCATATGTCATTTCCTTGTTTGAAACTCTAAAGATGTATGTTGAAATCCATCCAACTGTTAGACCCAAAACTAATACCAATTGAACAACATTCCCTGCTTGTAAGGGATCAACACCAGCATACTGCAGAAGCCATCATAAAAGGACCGTCAGATGATGCGAGTATACAGCAAACTATCTCAATGCATGATATCAATCCATGATTAAGAAAAAAACATCATAATATAACAAGCGAAACATTGCAGCACAATAAAAATTGCTGATGCATTACATAGCAGTTTACTCCATCGATCAATGAGGCAGTACAAATTGGGATGTAAGTAAAGAGGAGGCGGAAAAGAATTGAAATGGAAAAGGTTGGAATGGTTGTAAGAATGATAATGCCAGGATACCTCCAATCCACTTTCCAAGCCAATGCCGAGAACTGTGACTCCAAGTCCAATCAACAAGACATCCTTCCTGGTGTACCCAAAAGGAGACTGCTCTAGAAACAAGCACAAGAAAGATATGAATACAACATCCAAGTCAACAAAATTAGAACACCAATGATGACTTTGGCATTCATTTAAGAGGTACTGACATTTAGAAGCCAGCCACTTTTACACAAACAAGGAAATCCTTTATTTTTTCAAGTTTTTTTTTTTAAAAAGGAATGATTATAACACTTAAATTTATCATGAGTAGCTGCGCGTACATGCCTTGCCTTGATCAGACGAACCATCTTCACTGCTACTTCGGGTAGTAAAGGTAACTTTCTTTGACAACATGCTGCTAAATCCTTTTCTTGGAAAACAGAATTTCTCTTTTCTATACAAGCTTCGTGGAATTAATCTTCCTGAATAGTTGATAATATCTTAAGAGTAACACTTCAGGCCTTGAAAACAATAAGTTTCCTTGCAACAGTATTCATTAAGTCTGCTTGATAAATATTATCAAAACAGGGATTTCAAGAATAACTAATACTCAAATCATGAAAGAAAGAATAACAGTTGTTAATTGCATATAATTTATTGGAACTTGAGCTCAAGGTAAACTAATATCAGTATCAACACAATAACACATGAAACAAGAAACCTTCTGTACATGCTGAATTCAGGGCAGAATTTAAAATAGGGACAGAAATTCTAACTTCATGTAATTAATTTACAGTTAGAGCTATAGGTTAACTAACATCATTGCAAATGAAACACATGAAATCAAGAAACAGTATGCACATGCTGAATCCATAGCATAAGTTGATGTTGGTGCATCGTGGCCGGGCTACACATGTTAATTGCTAAATTATAATAAAGAATCACATGCCTCATTAAGGACCAAAATAAAATTTTGGGAGGAAATGAGGCAATCATGGTATCCAATCAGCTGCAAAAGGAACGAGATAAAAGGGCATTTCCGCAGGGATCAACAACCTAAAGATACTCAACAAGTATTCATAGCTACCCTCATAGATTGGGAACAATTTAGATTATGAATTGGAGTTTCAAAAAGTGGCTCAAGTCTAGGGGCATTCTTCAGTAGTGGAAAAAACATGCCTAGATTTCATGTACTTTTATACCCAAAAGAGAACTTAAAGAGCTGATATCAATAAGACCAATCAATCTTCCATCAGATAAGGAAAACACCACCTACAGTTATTCCTTGACAATAAATTTGAAGCAATTCAAAGTAAATGAATCCAAAAAAGACTAAGAAAAACAATCACTTTTAGATACAAACAGTTCAAAACGAATTATATCATCTAAATAGCTTTCATCACATATGAGAAGCACAGAAACAAGACAAAAATTAAAATAATAAGAAAAAAAGAAGCTGCTAACTGACTTCTCATGAAAGCTCCAGCTCGCAATTGCATGAATGGAAGAGCAGAGAGCTCCACAAAGGAAATAGCTCCATTATTTCGTAGGATGCTGCAGTTTGGGTTTCCATGAAGTAGAGAAGACATCCCTGTACTCATCTCTTAAGTTAAAACACAATAAAACTTTAGTAAACTCATCTACCACTTTGTTTCTTGCTTTTAGATGAACTCAGTAATCAAGAAAGGTCTTTTAAACCTGTTCTCTCTTTCCCTCTCAATATGGTCCATAAAAGAGGCAGAATCAGAAAGAAATATGGGTTTACCTGGATGAGGAAGCAAGGGGTAGCTGGTAGTAGAAGCAGTGGTCGTTGCAGTAAGGCCTCTGGATGAGGGAAATATATGGGTCCCTCTCTCAAAATATCAACACTGTATCTTTTTTTCTAAAATGTTTATTAATTTTTTTCTGGAAAATTTGAGATGATAAATGCAATTTTGAAGAAATAAAGTGTTGATATGTTTATTTGAATAATATAAATATAATTAATTCTTTTTGTATTCTAATAAAAAAAAAATCAACGATCTATTTGTATTAATATACTTAATATTAATATTTTGTTTTTTTAAAACGTTATTGAAAAAAGTTTAATTGATGAAATAATGAATTTTTAAATATTGTATTCTTTTTTATAGATATGTATGAATGAATTTTCTTTTATAGCAAAGTTATCTTGGCTTGATTCTTTTATTGGGGCTACAAAATCAAGAAAAATAAAAGCTATAAAAATACATTTTTTTTTCTTTTTTTCTAGATACCCGTAGGGATTTTAAAAAATAAATTAGAAATATAGAAGGTGGAGATTAGTAAAAATAATTAATTAATACAAGCTGTAATTATGTTAGGTTTTCAAGTTAATTTCTACCGTATGTGAAATGAATGTTGGTGTTATTAATGTATTTTCAAGTATTATAATTCCTTTAATTTAAAAATAAAATCATGTTATTTATTTTTAATAAGATAAATTAAACATATATTAACCAATAAATAAATAAAGGTTTTAATGTTAAGCAAATATTTAACATAACTATCCTTTTTATTTATTTTGTCACTAAAAAAACTATTTTTAATTTTATAAATGCATCATACAAATACAACTTATTTATATGAAATATAAAAGAAAAATAATTAAAACAAATACAATAATCTCATAGAAGCATTATAAAATTAAAAACAAATAATTACAAATGTTAATTACTAATTTTTTTTAAATGAACCAAACAATTAAAAAAATAAGATAGAGAGTTCTAATTACTTTTTAAATAAAAATAAATAAAAAGTAAAAAAAATTAAGAGAGTATTAATTAAAATTCAAATAATTTTTTTTTATCAAAAGTAAAAAATATAAAGAGATCAAATGTTGTTGGGTTTGATAATTCAGGATCATGTGTCTAGCTAGACATTAATTAAAAAGTCTAGGCGCACATGGCTATTTTTTTTATGGTGTAAACAAACTCATTTACTCTTTTGTTTTTTTTTAAAAAAAAATGAGAGATTATTTTCTAATGATTGAAATTTTAGCGTCAATGTTTTTAGACCCTAAAAAACTTATTTTTCAACTTATTTTTATTTGAAAACATCTAACATTTCAAATATCTTTAGAGGATGCATTTTTCATTTGGGCAGTATAGTCCATAGAACTAAGTATTTTTTTTTTTTTTCAATTTGTTCATAGGATAATGATTTTGCAAATTAAATATTTAAATTAATTATTTTTATCTATTTTATGATTTCCTTCTATTTTGTTGAAGAAAGAATAAATAAATATACAGATTTTTACATAGACTAATGAAGGGATAGGAAAAATAAGAAGAAAAAGGAAAGGAAAAAATAAGGTGAAAATATATTTGAATACTAAGGTGATTGATTTATTAGCAACCATAGTTTCCAATCAAATAAGGACCTAAGTAAAAAGAGCTTGAAAGTAGAGGGGGTATTAAGTTAATAAAAGTGGAGAATAAAAACAAAAAATAGAATGACGTGGATAAAAAATGTCAACTTGGAAACTAATACTACTATTATTCTTGACGTTCGTGATCATTATGGCTACAGAGGAGCCATAGAGGGAAATTAGGGGAACAAAAAAATAAATTGAACTGTGAAAAATGAAGGGAAAAAGCTAATTAAAAAAATCAAACCATTAAAAAAATTAGAATATGTTTTAAAAAAAATTATAGTCCGGTTCATCTTTGATTTTTTAAAGCTAAAAATGGTAAACTGAAACTGAATCAAACCGGTTCAAATTAAAAAAAAAAAATACTATAAAAAAACTTTATGTTTTTCTAGTTCAGTTCAAAGTTTTTTATCTGATTCTATTTTGGTGAAATGAAAGAAAATAAGATTTGGTTAAAGTAAAAAAATAATAACTAAAAAAAACAATATAATATTTTTTAGTTTTTTACATAAAACACCGAATCGAAACCAGTCGTTTTAATTCGGTTTCGGTTTTTTTATATATAATTTTGATTTGATTGTTTTTATATATAAAAACCAAACCAAACCGAAAATCATCTCCGCCACTAGAAACTGAAGGATACAACAAGGAATTGATGTAGGCCAAGGAAAAACCTGCAGAAGAGCTTATGCCTTCCATGTCCATTCTCCTTTTTTGTTTTTATATGTTTGTTAGGTCTCCTAATAGATATGTTAGTAGCATGAAGAACTTGTTCTGCTCTGCTGCATGTAAACATAAACAGCCTGTTTGCTAGCATCATTCCATGAATACTTGTCAAATATTTACAAACTTGCTGCTGTCTCTGTCATCTCTTGTAAAACGGCAGTGTTTCATGACCTTCCCACTAGGGTTTGAGGAATAGAACATGCAACAACGTTCTTGAAATTACAATACGGAATCTAGTTTTCTAAGACTGTTAAGGAACAGTCAATGACAAGGAAGTTTAGTTGCCTGGGAACAACAGATCATACCTGCAGGAAACACGTACCAACTTTCTCAAACAGCAAGAAAATTTTTATGGTTCCAAAATTATCATTTCATTGATGTAACACATGTTATATATGCATGATTATGATCGATAAGAACCTCAGCGTAACTGCCTCCACACTTGAAGTTTAAACTCTTTGGGTGTCCTTGGAGTATGATGCAGATGAATGAAAGCTGCCAGAAGAAATTGGAAGAGTATTTCTGGAAATCTTATTACAAATGCACTTTTCTTGCACATAAACGGTAAGAATTTAATCCCACTCCTAATGAGAAACTTTGGCAGATGTTGAGATGTTACCTCTTTCCTTTTCTGAGAGAAATCGTTCCTCTTCCAGAGAACCGTTCCTTTGCATCCAAAACTCTTCATTCCATCTCTGGAGCTCTTCTACATTTCGTCTGTTCAGTCTGTCCACAAATCCTTCCAGAAATAAAATTGGATTATGATTGAATGATAAGTAGGCCGATTCTGAACCGCTACGCAGCTCGCCCTGATACCAGAGAAAACATGGGAAATCTGAAATGCAGAACGTAGGCAAAGGCTGAGTACAATTTCTTAGCCGAGCTTTGTCATTACCTGTTGATGAAAGACAGGTTGGAGAGAGCCGTTTCTTTGCAAGATTTTCACCCCATTTTTGGAGTAATTGCAATGGGAACGTGTCCAATTCCATTCTTTGCCTCTGCCATCTTCCATCACGGCAAAAGGTTCATTGTGAGCTTAAGCTACAGAGCAATAACCATCTCCCGTCAAAGTACTTCTGTTATTGCACTCAACTGTCATTCCAGAATATCTAAATCTTTTAACCTCGCAATAGTCATATAACTATTTATCACATGCATGTTTACCTGAAGGAGTAGAAAGGTATCCATGGATCAACACCTCTGCAATCATTAAGCTGACCTTTGGAAATAGAAACCCATCAGTTTGGAGGTGATATCAGAATGCAAGGGGGTAACAAAAGATGACAGCAAACCATATGAGCATATAATTATTCACGAAAGAATCGTTTTTCTTGGTATAACTGCCACACGGGTTGATTAACGCTTATTTTAAGTTTTAACTCGTAGCTTCCCGACGATCACCATCAGGCTTTGAAAAATGAATAATGTCATTATAATTGATTGTGCATGCGAGGCGGTTCTCAAAAGAAGAACAAAAGAAACAAACATGAGGCCATTTTACTTTTTCCCTGAGAAGAAACATCTGCTCGCGTTCAAGACAGAGATTAAACAGTCAAAATTAGAAAGAAAAGAAATGTGAAATGTGATATTCTTTAAGGGTAGATTGTTTGGTCTGGTGTTCCAAGTGATAATACAATGGATCCAGACTAGAGTTCACAGCTATCTTCTTTACAGGGTAAGAGCAGAGTTTTGTCTATACTTACAAGTGAATGTGTATGATGAAATCTAACACTAATATACATTATAATCAGCACCTAGAAAGCAGCTGTTATGGTCCCTGATTTGTGATCTAGTTACTGAGCGATTTACTGTAAAATCTATTGGCAGAGAATGGTGTTTCCCTGATCTCCTACCTTTGTGACCTATTTTTGGAATTGTAAATAAATGTTTATGGCTCGATGGGAGAGAGAACCAAACGATCTCAGTAAGGATAAAACATAAATTTCTTCTTGATTGCTGGAATGATCTTGCTTACAATTTAAAGGAATTGTTCAGTAACCAACTTCCTTGAAAGTTGGCTGCACTAATTGCACGATCTTACATAAATGGAAATAACAATTAAATAACAAACAATAATTAAATGACAACAATGGAATTGAAATTTGCATAAATAACATGTGCTTGAATCCGTGGAGTGAATCTGCCACCTGGAGCATAACCCCTTAATGCCATCTTCAGTTCCCCGTATCCTCCTCCACGACTCTTGCGATTGAGTGACCAGCTCTCCCACGCCTCTGATACACTTTCATTCCCTTGACCAGCTCTTTGTCCACGTTGTCCAACTCCTTGTCCACGTGGTCATGGTTCACAACAACAGCATTAGTAATTTCATTCACCATGATAATGCCTAATTGCAGGATGATGATAGGGAGACTTGCATACATCCTCCTCAAGCACAAAAATGTTTTGCTCCAGCTTTTTGAAGTTGATACTCCTCAAGTGTTCTTTCCAGGAAGTGGTCTGGAGTTAGTCCATTCAATAACATATTGTCATACAACATCATGGCTTCAGTTAATCTACCAACCTTGCAATATCCACGGATCAGAATCGTATAAGCTATCACATCAGGCAATAAATGTTTGTCAAGTGCACAATGAAAAGCATAAGACGCTTCCTTCATTAGACCTCTTTTACATAGATCATCAATGAGAATGCTGTAACTGACAATATTTGGAGCAATATTGTTTTCAAGCATCTCATTATACAGCTTTAAGCCACTTTCCATCATACTTTGAGATTTGAAATAACCATGAATCAAACAACTGTATGTCACCAAATTGGGTTCGGGACCCTCTTCCAACATTTTGGAAAATATCAACATGGCATCATCCATTCTACCTTCTCTACAAAATGCATCAATCAGTATGGTAAAAGTGATGGCATTGGGTCTGAGCTGTTCACTTGTCATCTTCGCAAAAAGCTGAACTGCATCATCTAACCTTTTGAAATTGCAGTAACAGCAAATCATTGTGTTGAAAGTAATAACATCAGGTTTCGGCCCTCTCTCAACAACATGGACAAAGAGTTCAAGTGCAGCCTCCAAATGGCCTTCCCTAGAATGCATATTAATGAGAACATTATAAATTGCAATATCAGGGTCCACAGCATTCTTGCACATGAAATCAAAAATACATAATCCTGCAGATGTTTTATTCAGCTTACAAAGACCATCAATCAGAGTGCAATATGTTATAGAATCTGGTTTGATATCCTTTTTGAGCATTTGGAAGAATAACAGCAACGCCTCGTCAACTCTACCTAATTGAGCAGCACCTTTAATAAGGATGGTGTAGGTCACTGTGTCTGCTTTTATATTTAACATTCCCATTAGATTGTACACCTTCATAACACCTACTATGCATTTCAATCTACAGAAGCTGTCTAGCAACGTGTTCAAAGTAAAAACATTGGGACTTAAACCCCTATTCATAGCTTGAAAGAAGAATCTTAGTGCATCACCCACCAACCCTTGTTTGCATAGACCATTTATCAGAACACTGTAAACAATGGTATCAGGTTCACATCTCTTCTTGATCATATCCTCGTATAAATAAAGCCCATCCCTTGGATTTCCTGATTGGAAAAATCCAGCAATGAGAGCGCTGTAAGTTAAAATAGATGGCTCAAAACCAAGTTTCAGAATCTGAACAAACAGTCCACAAGCCTCTAAGATCCTACCATTCTGACAGAACCCCTTTATAAGAATGCTGCAGCTAACCACATTAGGTGAAATCCCTTCATTCAACATTCTCTTATATATCTGACTTACCCTCCCTAAATCCCCAATTTTAACATATGCATCCATGGCTGAGCTGAAACCAATAACATCCAACTTGATACCCTTATCTAATGCTACCAACAAGAGCCTATGTCCATCTTCCAGCCTCCCTGCCTTAAACAGGCCATCAATAAGAATACTGTAGACAATTAAGTCAGGTGCCACACCATTCCCTGCCATAACATCAAAAAGCACAAATGCTTTATCCAAATTTCTCTCTTTGCAATATGCATCAATCAATGTGCTAAATGTGACAACATTTGGTTTTGGGCCAGTCCTCAGTACCATATTAAAATAATCATCTGCAACTCCTATATCATTTTGCATCCAAATAGCTTTTAAAATTTTATTGCAAGTAATGATATCCAGACCAAAACCTCCTTCAATCAAAGCTTTATGGAAACCAAAACCCATTTCGACCTCACCCCTGTTCATAAACCTATTCATTACAAATTCATAAACACTAAAAGACTGTTCTCTCATAGCTGAACACAGCTCACCATACTTATCCACAATTACATCAGCACAATGTGAATCAACCAAAGAACCCAACAACAAGGACACCACATTTGGTGGAACAAAAATACCCTTTACACAAACATGCATGAATATATCAAAAGATTTACCAAACATCCCTTTTCGACAGTAACTCTCAATCAAAAACCCATAAACAACACTAGGGTTTGTCGAATCCAAATCACAAAAGGCGTCTAAAGTGTCATAATCATTTCCAAATTGCATGGTAAACTTATCGAAAACACAAGCAGCACGACTAAATAATTGGTTTTGAAGCAAGACATGGAGGAGGGCACAGAATGATGGCGCAGAGAGTGGTGAAATGAAAAAGCTCTCAGCCCACTCAAAGAATCCAATAGCCGAAAAGGGCTTAGACTTAAGGGATAAAATAATGTCTGGTACATGGTGGAGTTGTAATTTAGAGAGCAGAATAGGGTTTAAGGGTTTAGGGCTTTGATGGTCGTGAAAGGCTTTAGCAATTTGGTGTGTAAGGCTCCAGTTCTTGTTGCTAGAAGAAGAAGAACTAGAGAAAAAGTAATAATAAGAGCAACGATTGTTACTTCTAGTAATAGACGAGAAAATTGCAGAAGGGCTTCTGATGTTAACTAGTATCTTTGAGATTATCAAGGAAGAATTACAAAAGAACAAAGATTTGAGTACCATTTAGTCTCCCTTTGCCAGCTGAGTTGCCCCTAGTTTGTGTTAGACGCCAGAAATGAAGAGAAGAAATTAGGGATTTTCCTTTATAAAGGGGGGACCCGAAAACAATTATAAATTGTTTTAGGGGGGCCAGATGCAATTATCTTTATTTCAGTCCAAGGACAATACTTTTTAATTATGCATTTAAGTCTGTAATGGGGAGGGTTTACGTTTCAGTATTTAATTTCATGGTTAATTAATTATGTAATGGGGGGGTTACGTGAGTGGGGAGTTAATTAAGAAAGTGGGTAGTTAATTCTGTAAGTCTATTTATGGTCCAACCATGGATGGATGAATTAAGCATTTTCTGTATTAAGAACAATTATCTTGTGGAGGTTACTGGCTCCTTCAATTGCCAGATATCAATTTCAATTACATCCCTTATTCCTAAAATTATCCCAATTTACAGCAATTCAATTAGATTCTAATCAGGCACATAACAGTTTGGCCTGTGAAGCAATGGAGGCCAGACCGTTATCCAGATTTCATAGTTTGGTCGCCATGAGGACAACACGTTTTGTCTCTGCAAAAACACCAACAAGACAGTCATATATCCAGAAATCAACCTAGAAAGCTTAATTTTCATATGGAGTAGAAAGGTTGGATTAATTTAATCGAGTTTTAAAATTTTACCCACCTCTCAACCCATTATATCTATTTTTTAAGATTTTAAATACAATATCATGTGTAATATTTATATTATTCAAATTTGATAAGTTAAATTGTATTAAATAATATATATATATATATATATATATATATATATAACCTCCTTTAAGTAATGGCTAATCAACTTTAACATTTCTTTCTTTCTCTTTTTCTTAAGATTTAATGAAAGAAAAAAATTGTCATCACCCTTTTTTTCATTTGTGCTTACATTTCTTCAAAATTTTAATTTATAAGAAAATAAAATATTTACAAGATTATTATTATATTTTATTTAATGATTAAAAACCTTTTTTTGTATAAAAAAATATTTTATGTATACACATAATCAAAAAGAGCTTTACTCAATATGTGGTTGATAGATTCATGAGCACGTTTCTACTTTATTTCTCATTACTTTCCAAAACAATTTGAAAATATGGGCATTGTCACAAGAAATATTTATTAGTACAACATCTCATGAAACAAAAAAAAGGCTTGAGAATTAAAAAAATATAGCTAACTTTGATCAATGCATGCGATGGAGTTAAAAAAAACTATTAAATGATACTCAAGAATTGATGACGTGGAGTTGAGTGGGCTATTGATGTTTGAGAAGTGTTGAGGTTTAATAACACACGTGTTGAATTAAAGTTATTAAAGTCTATTAGGCTTGACCTACTCTTCTGTTATTTTATAAGAGTTTATGTCATGTAACAAGCATCAAATGTAGTTATATTTATTATGTTTTTTTCTATTTTGATAAGTTGTATAAATAAGTATTTTGATGATGAATACCAAATTAAAAAAAGAATGAAAAAAAAAAGAATTGAGGTGTCCCCTCTTCAGGCAATCCCTAGCAAAGTGATTATCATTGCAACGAAAACAATGTGCATTCAGATTTAAACCTTTACCGATACCTTCCCATTTGACCTTCCATCATTAGCAACAGGTTTGAGCTCTCTCCCATTAAATTGTTTCTTCTTCTTTTTTGTTTCATCCTTCTCTTTAGGCCTTGATGAAAATTTAGAAACCCCAGTAGTCCCTTAGTTGGTTCCTGCTCTAAAATTTGTCAGTTTATCTGCAACCTCGATGGCAAACGACAAATCTAAAACCTTTTACCTCCTCAACTCCATTTGTGCTCATGGCTGGACTCCGACAAAAAAATTGAACAACTTGTCTTCCTCTTATATGTTGTCAATGTCCACAATTATGGAATTAATTTTTTCACATAATCTGCTCGCAGATCCTTCATGCCTCAACCTTTTCAAGTCTTCTTTAGCAATCAAGGATGTGTTGTTGGACATAAAAATAGTGATAGGATGACACTATAAGATAGTGTTGAAATTGGTAGCACTAATGAGTTCAACAATGTCAATGAAATCGGTAGTATCAACAAAATCGACAACGGGCTTGAGATAAGTCTGGAAGATGGGACAATCCAAGACTTAACAAAAGCACTATTGATGTGATTGGAAGCCTGCATTGGCACTTCTATGTGAGAAGCAGTGTGTATGAGTATTGGTAGATTTGATAGCAATGTATGTCTAGTGATTCAACAACATTAGTTTATTAGCACAGGACTGATGAAAGTGTGGACTTTGAACAATGGACAGACCAAAAACATGCAAACACACCTATTCTAGTGGTATATGAGCTGGTAGAATGGACAATTGGATTGCTATGTGGCAAGCCACTAAAGATGCATGAGTTTGAAGAAGTTATTGGTAGTTACTGTTTTGGGAAAAACTGGCTAGACAAGTTCCAGTTTCTGTTGTATTTTCATGTGTACTCATTGTATAGGTTGTATATAAGTGAAGTAGCATGCAAGTTCTGTAGTCGCCATTTTCCTTTCTCCTTCTTCCTTCTCCATTTTTTCCTTTGCAATAAACAACCACTTTTAGTCACCCCTTCCACTTAATTTCAACACAATTCAACTTCTCATAATAAATTTGGATACCTTTGTGGGCATTTGTGTTGTGATTCAAGTTTTTTTTGTAGGATTTTCCATTTTTAAGTAAACAAATCTACTGTTTTTTTGTATTTTATTTTAATATGTTATTTTTTTCCATATCTTTTAAGTATATTGATTTTGCTTGGGTGTTTACTACTTGTTTTTATAGTTTTTTTTCAATAGAATCTTGTTGTATGGATTTATAATGTGTACATTTAGGGTTTGTTTTAGATTTTATAAAATATATTTTGATATATTTCTGAACATAAAATATTTTGAAAAATAAATAACACATCTAAGTGGATTGGTGTCAAAAATTTAGATGGCAAGGCAATTTTTCTTGGTTCCAACAATGCATGCACACTCTTAGGGCTACAATTTGTGGATTGCTACTCAGATGTTCATAATGGAGCACAAAAGTCATTGAAATGGTAAGGCAATGGACAAATCTACAACTAAACCATTCTATTATACAAAAATTGATTCTATAAAGCCACCAGCAGTTTGGATTAGCCCCAAGCCATGATAACATATATCCTACTGTCCAGCTTTCAAAAATTTGTAGCAATTTCCCAATGAACAATTCTCAATCAAGTCCTTCTAATTAATTTTCATTAACGTCTCCATCAAATTTTCTTCAAAATCATAAAATATAGCTAGAAGAGATGTATCAATAGAAATTCTCAACATGACCCAATTGAGAAAATATGGGAAATCTTGGGATCTAATTTATAAACTGTACAAGTTTGGGATGTGATTAAGAATAGGTATATTGAGTAAGGACTAAATTGAGAACAAAAGAAAACACCAGTAGTTTCTTAAATTAATAAAACCACTACCGAGTCTGTACAGTGCCGGTGATTAACAATCTGCTACGGCCTCTAAAATCCACCGAGTGTGTAGCACCGGCGTTTTACCACTCTGCTACCAATTAGCAGACCATGAAATTCCGGTACGCCATGGTATGTTCGTCCAATCAGAACAGAAGCATGGAGGCTCATTCTCTGCTTAAGAGGCATGGATTTGATGTCTCCTCGTATGGAACTGGTTCTCACGTTAAGCTGCCTGGACCTTCCCTCAGAGAACCAAACGTTTACGACTTTGGCACCCCTTATAAGCAAATGTTCGATGATCTCAGGCGCAAAGACCCTGAACTGTATCCTCCTCCCTCTCTACTCTTCATTCTCTTCATTTTCTATAACCGAGGGTGTTTGGTTGCTGAGAGAATCTCCTTATCTTTTTTTTTAGGGGGGGTTGTTTAATTGGGTTTATGGTATTGTATTAATTGTTGCGAAGTTGGTTTTTTTTTTTTTTGTTAAGTTATTATGGGAATTTTGTTTACAAAAGGACAAAATTTGGATGTTAATGGGTATACAGATGCTGACTGGGCTGGTTCTATTCAAGATCGACGTTCTACATCTGGTTATTTCACATTTGTAGGGGGAAACTTAGTTACATGGAGAAGTAAAAAACAGGAGGTGGTCGCGAGATCAAGTGCTGAGGCTGAATATAGAGGGATGGCTAAAGCTATATGCGAATTGCTGTGGATTCGAAACCTGATGATGGATTTACATATTAAACCAGTCAACCCTATGAAGTTGTATTGCGACAACAAGGCAGCGTGTGATATTGCTCATAATCCTGTTCAACATGATCGCACTAAACATGTTGAAGTTGACAGGCATTTTATCAAGGAGAAGCTGGAAGAAAAATTAATTGAAGTTCCTCATGTTCGATCCCAAGACCAGCTTGCTAACATACTAACTAAGGCACTGCCAAACCACACGTTTGGTGCGATACTCAGCGAAATTGGAATGAGGGACATCTACGCACCAACTTGAGGGGGAGTGTTAACAAATGCAGTAATTATCTCCAAGTTGGATTTGCAGCATTCAAGTCCTACATTGTCTCGGATACTAGCTGGATTGATATATTCCAGTATCCCGGAAAATATGTTAGTGTATCCTAGTATAAATAGGTTTCCATGTAATTAGCAAATCAAGCCTAAACTCTAGGATCTGTAACGTAAGGGTTTCTTGTATAGAATAGCTATATATATTCAACTTGTAACAGAGGAACATATAAGAGTGAAAATACGAGATTGAATCTCTTTGAAATCCCATGCATACGTTTTGACTATATTAACCAATAAATAAATAAAGGTTTTAATGTTAAGCAAATATTTAACATAACTATCCTTTTTATTTATTTTGTCACTAAAAATCTATTTTTAATTTTATAAATGCATCATACAAATACAACTTATTTATATGAAATATAAAAGAAAAATAATTAAAACAAATACAATAATCTCATAGAAGCATTATAAAATTAAAAACAAATAATTAAAAATGTTAATTACTAATTTTTTTTAAATGAACCAAACAATTAAAAAAATAAGATAGAGAGTTCTAATTACTTTTTAAATAAAAATAAATAAAAAGTAAAAAAAATTAAGAGAGTATTAATTAAAATTCAAATAATTTTTTTTTATCAAAAGTAAAAAATATAAAGAGATCAAATGTTGTTGGGTTTGATAATTCAGGATCATGTGTCTAGCTAGACATTAATTAAAAAGTCTAGGCGCACATGGCTATTTTTTTTATGGTGTAAACAAACTCATTTACTCTTTTGTTTTTTTTTAAAAAAAAATGAGAGATTATTTTCTAATGATTGAAATTTTAGCGTCAATGTTTTTAGACCCTAAAAAACTTATTTTTCAACTTATTTTTATTTGAAAACATCTAACATTTCAAATATCTTTAGAGGATGCATTTTTCATTTGGGCAGTATAGTCCATAGAACTAAGTATTTTTTTTTTTTTTCAATTTGTTCATAGGATAATGATTTTGCAAATTAAATATTTAAATTAATTATTTTTATCTATTTTATGATTTCCTTCTATTTTGTTGAAGAAAGAATAAATAAATATACAGATTTTTACATAGACTAATGAAGGGATAGGAAAAATAAGAAGAAAAAGGAAAGGAAAAAATAAGGTGAAAATATATTTGAATACTAAGGTGATTGATTTATTAGCAACCATAGTTTCCAATCAAATAAGGACCTAAGTAAAAAGAGCTTGAAAGTAGAGGGGGTATTAAGTTAATAAAAGTGGAGAATAAAAACAAAAAATAGAATGACGTGGATAAAAAATGTCAACTTGGAAACTAATACTACTATTATTCTTGACGTTCGTGATCATTATGGCTACAGAGGAGCCATAGAGGGAAATTAGGGGAACAAAAAAATAAATTGAACTGTGAAAAATGAAGGGAAAAAGCTAATTAAAAAAATCAAACCATTAAAAAAATTAGAATATGTTTTAAAAAAAATTATAGTCCGGTTCATCTTTGATTTTTTAAAGCTAAAAATGGTAAACTGAAACTGAATCAAACCGGTTCAAATTAAAAAAAAAAAATACTATAAAAAAACTTTATGTTTTTCTAGTTCAGTTCAAAGTTTTTTATCTGATTCTATTTTGGTGAAATGAAAGAAAATAAGATTTGGTTAAAGTAAAAAAATAATAACTAAAAAAAACAATATAATATTTTTTAGTTTTTTACATAAAACACCGAATCGAAACCAGTCGTTTTAATTCGGTTTCGGTTTTTTTATATATAATTTTGATTTGATTGTTTTTATATATAAAAACCAAACCAAACCGAAAATCATCTCCGCCACTAGAAACTGAAGGATACAACAAGGAATTGATGTAGGCCAAGGAAAAACCTGCAGAAGAGCTTATGCCTTCCATGTCCATTCTCCTTTTTTGTTTTTATATGTTTGTTAGGTCTCCTAATAGATATGTTAGTAGCATGAAGAACTTGTTCTGCTCTGCTGCATGTAAACATAAACAGCCTGTTTGCTAGCATCATTCCATGAATACTTGTCAAATATTTACAAACTTGCTGCTGTCTCTGTCATCTCTTGTAAAACGGCAGTGTTTCATGACCTTCCCACTAGGGTTTGAGGAATAGAACATGCAACAACGTTCTTGAAATTACAATACGGAATCTAGTTTTCTAAGACTGTTAAGGAACAGTCAATGACAAGGAAGTTTAGTTGCCTGGGAACAACAGATCATACCTGCAGGAAACACGTACCAACTTTCTCAAACAGCAAGAAAATTTTTATGGTTCCAAAATTATCATTTCATTGATGTAACACATGTTATATATGCATGATTATGATCGATAAGAACCTCAGCGTAACTGCCTCCACACTTGAAGTTTAAACTCTTTGGGTGTCCTTGGAGTATGATGCAGATGAATGAAAGCTGCCAGAAGAAATTGGAAGAGTATTTCTGGAAATCTTATTACAAATGCACTTTTCTTGCACATAAACGGTAAGAATTTAATCCCACTCCTAATGAGAAACTTTGGCAGATGTTGAGATGTTACCTCTTTCCTTTTCTGAGAGAAATCGTTCCTCTTCCAGAGAACCGTTCCTTTGCATCCAAAACTCTTCATTCCATCTCTGGAGCTCTTCTACATTTCGTCTGTTCAGTCTGTCCACAAATCCTTCCAGAAATAAAATTGGATTATGATTGAATGATAAGTAGGCCGATTCTGAACCGCTACGCAGCTCGCCCTGATACCAGAGAAAACATGGGAAATCTGAAATGCAGAACGTAGGCAAAGGCTGAGTACAATTTCTTAGCCGAGCTTTGTCATTACCTGTTGATGAAAGACAGGTTGGAGAGAGCCGTTTCTTTGCAAGATTTTCACCCCATTTTTGGAGTAATTGCAATGGGAACGTGTCCAATTCCATTCTTTGCCTCTGCCATCTTCCATCACGGCAAAAGGTTCATTGTGAGCTTAAGCTACAGAGCAATAACCATCTCCCGTCAAAGTACTTCTGTTATTGCACTCAACTGTCATTCCAGAATATCTAAATCTTTTAACCTCGCAATAGTCATATAACTATTTATCACATGCATGTTTACCTGAAGGAGTAGAAAGGTATCCATGGATCAACACCTCTGCAATCATTAAGCTGACCTTTGGAAATAGAAACCCATCAGTTTGGAGGTGATATCAGAATGCAAGGGGGTAACAAAAGATGACAGCAAACCATATGAGCATATAATTATTCACGAAAGAATCGTTTTTCTTGGTATAACTGCCACACGGGTTGATTAACGCTTATTTTAAGTTTTAACTCGTAGCTTCCCGACGATCACCATCAGGCTTTGAAAAATGAATAATGTCATTATAATTGATTGTGCATGCGAGGCGGTTCTCAAAAGAAGAACAAAAGAAACAAACATGAGGCCATTTTACTTTTTCCCTGAGAAGAAACATCTGCTCGCGTTCAAGACAGAGATTAAACAGTCAAAATTAGAAAGAAAAGAAATGTGAAATGTGATATTCTTTAAGGGTAGATTGTTTGGTCTGGTGTTCCAAGTGATAATACAATGGATCCAGACTAGAGTTCACAGCTATCTTCTTTACAGGGTAAGAGCAGAGTTTTGTCTATACTTACAAGTGAATGTGTATGATGAAATCTAACACTAATATACATTATAATCAGCACCTAGAAAGCAGCTGTTATGGTCCCTGATTTGTGATCTAGTTACTGAGCGATTTACTGTAAAATCTATTGGCAGAGAATGGTGTTTCCCTGATCTCCTACCTTTGTGACCTATTTTTGGAATTGTAAATAAATGTTTATGGCTCGATGGGAGAGAGAACCAAACGATCTCAGTAAGGATAAAACATAAATTTCTTCTTGATTGCTGGAATGATCTTGCTTACAATTTAAAGGAATTGTTCAGTAACCAACTTCCTTGAAAGTTGGCTGCACTAATTGCACGATCTTACATAAATGGAAATAACAATTAAATAACAAACAATAATTAAATGACAACAATGGAATTGAAATTTGCATAAATAACATGTGCTTGAATCCGTGGAGTGAATCTGCCACCTGGAGCATAACCCCTTAATGCCATCTTCAGTTCCCCGTATCCTCCTCCACGACTCTTGCGATTGAGTGACCAGCTCTCCCACGCCTCTGATACACTTTCATTCCCTTGACCAGCTCTTTGTCCACGTTGTCCAACTCCTTGTCCACGTGGTCATGGTTCACAACAACAGCATTAGTAATTTCATTCACCATGATAATGCCTAATTGCAGGATGATGATAGGGAGACTTGCATACATCCTCCTCAAGCACAAAAATGTTTTGCTCCAGCTTTTTGAAGTTGATACTCCTCAAGTGTTCTTTCCAGGAAGTGGTCTGGAGTTAGTCCATTCAATAACATATTGTCATACAACATCATGGCTTCAGTTAATCTACCAACCTTGCAATATCCACGGATCAGAATCGTATAAGCTATCACATCAGGCAATAAATGTTTGTCAAGTGCACAATGAAAAGCATAAGACGCTTCCTTCATTAGACCTCTTTTACATAGATCATCAATGAGAATGCTGTAACTGACAATATTTGGAGCAATATTGTTTTCAAGCATCTCATTATACAGCTTTAAGCCACTTTCCATCATACTTTGAGATTTGAAATAACCATGAATCAAACAACTGTATGTCACCAAATTGGGTTCGGGACCCTCTTCCAACATTTTGGAAAATATCAACATGGCATCATCCATTCTACCTTCTCTACAAAATGCATCAATCAGTATGGTAAAAGTGATGGCATTGGGTCTGAGCTGTTCACTTGTCATCTTCGCAAAAAGCTGAACTGCATCATCTAACCTTTTGAAATTGCAGTAACAGCAAATCATTGTGTTGAAAGTAATAACATCAGGTTTCGGCCCTCTCTCAACAACATGGACAAAGAGTTCAAGTGCAGCCTCCAAATGGCCTTCCCTAGAATGCATATTAATGAGAACATTATAAATTGCAATATCAGGGTCCACAGCATTCTTGCACATGAAATCAAAAATACATAATCCTGCAGATGTTTTATTCAGCTTACAAAGACCATCAATCAGAGTGCAATATGTTATAGAATCTGGTTTGATATCCTTTTTGAGCATTTGGAAGAATAACAGCAACGCCTCGTCAACTCTACCTAATTGAGCAGCACCTTTAATAAGGATGGTGTAGGTCACTGTGTCTGCTTTTATATTTAACATTCCCATTAGATTGTACACCTTCATAACACCTACTATGCATTTCAATCTACAGAAGCTGTCTAGCAACGTGTTCAAAGTAAAAACATTGGGACTTAAACCCCTATTCATAGCTTGAAAGAAGAATCTTAGTGCATCACCCACCAACCCTTGTTTGCATAGACCATTTATCAGAACACTGTAAACAATGGTATCAGGTTCACATCTCTTCTTGATCATATCCTCGTATAAATAAAGCCCATCCCTTGGATTTCCTGATTGGAAAAATCCAGCAATGAGAGCGCTGTAAGTTAAAATAGATGGCTCAAAACCAAGTTTCAGAATCTGAACAAACAGTCCACAAGCCTCTAAGATCCTACCATTCTGACAGAACCCCTTTATAAGAATGCTGCAGCTAACCACATTAGGTGAAATCCCTTCATTCAACATTCTCTTATATATCTGACTTACCCTCCCTAAATCCCCAATTTTAACATATGCATCCATGGCTGAGCTGAAACCAATAACATCCAACTTGATACCCTTATCTAATGCTACCAACAAGAGCCTATGTCCATCTTCCAGCCTCCCTGCCTTAAACAGGCCATCAATAAGAATACTGTAGACAATTAAGTCAGGTGCCACACCATTCCCTGCCATAACATCAAAAAGCACAAATGCTTTATCCAAATTTCTCTCTTTGCAATATGCATCAATCAATGTGCTAAATGTGACAACATTTGGTTTTGGGCCAGTCCTCAGTACCATATTAAAATAATCATCTGCAACTCCTATATCATTTTGCATCCAAATAGCTTTTAAAATTTTATTGCAAGTAATGATATCCAGACCAAAACCTCCTTCAATCAAAGCTTTATGGAAACCAAAACCCATTTCGACCTCACCCCTGTTCATAAACCTATTCATTACAAATTCATAAACACTAAAAGACTGTTCTCTCATAGCTGAACACAGCTCACCATACTTATCCACAATTACATCAGCACAATGTGAATCAACCAAAGAACCCAACAACAAGGACACCACATTTGGTGGAACAAAAATACCCTTTACACAAACATGCATGAATATATCAAAAGATTTACCAAACATCCCTTTTCGACAGTAACTCTCAATCAAAAACCCATAAACAACACTAGGGTTTGTCGAATCCAAATCACAAAAGGCGTCTAAAGTGTCATAATCATTTCCAAATTGCATGGTAAACTTATCGAAAACACAAGCAGCACGACTAAATAATTGGTTTTGAAGCAAGACATGGAGGAGGGCACAGAATGATGGCGCAGAGAGTGGTGAAATGAAAAAGCTCTCAGCCCACTCAAAGAATCCAATAGCCGAAAAGGGCTTAGACTTAAGGGATAAAATAATGTCTGGTACATGGTGGAGTTGTAATTTAGAGAGCAGAATAGGGTTTAAGGGTTTAGGGCTTTGATGGTCGTGAAAGGCTTTAGCAATTTGGTGTGTAAGGCTCCAGTTCTTGTTGCTAGAAGAAGAAGAACTAGAGAAAAAGTAATAATAAGAGCAACGATTGTTACTTCTAGTAATAGACGAGAAAATTGCAGAAGGGCTTCTGATGTTAACTAGTATCTTTGAGATTATCAAGGAAGAATTACAAAAGAACAAAGATTTGAGTACCATTTAGTCTCCCTTTGCCAGCTGAGTTGCCCCTAGTTTGTGTTAGACGCCAGAAATGAAGAGAAGAAATTAGGGATTTTCCTTTATAAAGGGGGGACCCGAAAACAATTATAAATTGTTTTAGGGGGGCCAGATGCAATTATCTTTATTTCAGTCCAAGGACAATACTTTTTAATTATGCATTTAAGTCTGTAATGGGGAGGGTTTACGTTTCAGTATTTAATTTCATGGTTAATTAATTATGTAATGGGGGGGTTACGTGAGTGGGGAGTTAATTAAGAAAGTGGGTAGTTAATTCTGTAAGTCTATTTATGGTCCAACCATGGATGGATGAATTAAGCATTTTCTGTATTAAGAACAATTATCTTGTGGAGGTTACTGGCTCCTTCAATTGCCAGATATCAATTTCAATTACATCCCTTATTCCTAAAATTATCCCAATTTACAGCAATTCAATTAGATTCTAATCAGGCACATAACAGTTTGGCCTGTGAAGCAATGGAGGCCAGACCGTTATCCAGATTTCATAGTTTGGTCGCCATGAGGACAACACGTTTTGTCTCTGCAAAAACACCAACAAGACAGTCATATATCCAGAAATCAACCTAGAAAGCTTAATTTTCATATGGAGTAGAAAGGTTGGATTAATTTAATCGAGTTTTAAAATTTTACCCACCTCTCAACCCATTATATCTATTTTTTAAGATTTTAAATACAATATCATGTGTAATATTTATATTATTCAAATTTGATAAGTTAAATTGTATTAAATAATATATATATATATATATATATATATATATATAACCTCCTTTAAGTAATGGCTAATCAACTTTAACATTTCTTTCTTTCTCTTTTTCTTAAGATTTAATGAAAGAAAAAAATTGTCATCACCCTTTTTTTCATTTGTGCTTACATTTCTTCAAAATTTTAATTTATAAGAAAATAAAATATTTACAAGATTATTATTATATTTTATTTAATGATTAAAAACCTTTTTTTGTATAAAAAAATATTTTATGTATACACATAATCAAAAAGAGCTTTACTCAATATGTGGTTGATAGATTCATGAGCACGTTTCTACTTTATTTCTCATTACTTTCCAAAACAATTTGAAAATATGGGCATTGTCACAAGAAATATTTATTAGTACAACATCTCATGAAACAAAAAAAAAAGGCTTGAGAATTAAAAAAATATAGCTAACTTTGATCAATGCATGCGATGGAGTTAAAAAAAACTGTTAAATGATACCTCAAGAATTGATGACGTGGAGCTGAGTGGGCTATTGATGTTTGAGAAGTGTTGAGGTTTAATAACACACGTGTTGAATTAAAGTTATTAAAGTCTATTAGGCTTGACCTACTCTTCTGTTATTTTATAAGAGTTTATGTCATGTAACAAGCATCAAATGTAGTTATATTTATTATGTTTTTTTCTATTTTGATAAGTTGTATAAATAAGTATTTTGATGATGAATACCAAATTAAAAAAAAATGAAAAAAAAAGAATTGAGGTGTCCCCTCTTCGGGCAATCCCTAGCAAAGTGATTATCATTGCAACGAAAACAATGTGCATTCAGATTTAAACCTTTACCGATACCTTCCCATTTGACCTTCCATCATTAGCAACAGGTTTGAGCTCTCTCCCATTAAATTGTTTCTTCTTCTTTTTTGTTTCATCCTTCTCTTTAGGCCTTGATGAAAATTTAGAAACCCTAGTAGTCCCTTAGTTGGTTCCTGCTCTAAAAATTGTCAATCTATCTGCAACCTTGATGGAAAACGATAAATCTAAAACCTTTTACCTCCTCAAATCCATTTGTGCTCATGGCTGGACTCCGACAAAAAAAATTGAACAACTTGTCTTCCTCTCGTATGTTGTCAATGTCCACAATTATGGAATTAAATTTTTTCACATAATCTGCTCGCAAATCCTTCATGCCTCAACCTTTTCAAGTCTTCTTTAGCAATCAAGGATGTGTTGTTGGACATAAAAATAGTGATAGGATGACACTATAAGATAGTGTTGAAATTGGTAGCACTAATGAGTTCAACAATGTCAATGAAATCGGTAGTATCAACAAAATCGACAACGGGCTTGAGATAAGTCTGGAAGATGGGACAATCCAAGACTTAACAAAAGCACTATTGATGTGATTGGAAGCCTGCATTGGCACTTCTATGTGAGAAGCAGTGTGTATGAGTATTGGTAGATTTGATAGCAATGTATGTCTAGTGATTCAACAACATTAGTTTATTAGCACAGGACTGATGAAAGTGTGGACTTTGAACAATGGACAGACCAAAAACATGCAAACACACCTATTCTAGTGGTATATGAGCTGGTAGAATGGACAATTGGATTGCTATGTGGCAAGCCACTAAAGATGCATGAGTTTGAAGAAGTTATTGGTAGTTACTGTTTTGGGAAAAACTGGCTAGACAAGTTCCAGTTTCTGTTGTATTTTCATGTGTACTCATTGTATAGGTTGTATATAAGTGAAGTAGCATGCAAGTTCTGTAGTCGCCATTTTCCTTTCTCCTTCTTCCTTCTCCATTTTTTCCTTTGCAATAAACAACCACTTTTAGTCACCCCTTCCACTTAATTTCAACACAATTCAACTTCTCATAATAAATTTGGATACCTTTGTGGGCATTTGTGTTGTGATTCAAGTTTTTTTTGTAGGATTTTCCATTTTTAAGTAAACAAATCTACTGTTTTTTTGTATTTTATTTTAATATGTTATTTTTTTCCATATCTTTTAAGTATATTGATTTTGCTTGGGTGTTTACTACTTGTTTTTATAGTTTTTTTTCAATAGAATCTTGTTGTATGGATTTATAATGTGTACATTTAGGGTTTGTTTTAGATTTTATAAAATATATTTTGATATATTTCTGAACATAAAATATTTTGAAAAATAAATAACACATCTAAGTGGATTGGTGTCAAAAATTTAGATGGCAAGGCAATTTTTCTTGGTTCCAACAATGCATGCACACTCTTAGGGCTACAATTTGTGGATTGCTACTCAGATGTTCATAATGGAGCACAAAAGTCATTGAAATGGTAAGGCAATGGACAAATCTACAACTAAACCATTCTATTATACAAAAATTGATTCTATAAAGCCACCAGTAGTTTGGATTAGCCCCAAGCCATGATAACATATATCCTACTGTCCAGCTTTCAAAAATTTGTAGCAATTTCCCATGAACAATTCTCAATCAAGTCCTTCTTTTCATTAACGTCTCCATCAAATTTTCTTCAAAACCATAAAATATAGCTAGAAGAAATGTATCAATAGAAATTCTGAACATGACCCAATTGAGAAAATATGGGAAATCTTGGGATCTAATTTATAAACTTTAGAAGTTTGGGATGTGATTAAGAATAGGTATATTGAGTAAGGACTAAATTGAGAACAAAAGAAAACACCAGTAGTTTCTTCCATTAATAAGTATAAAACCACTACCGAGTCTGTACAGTGCCGGTGATTAACAATCTGCTACGGCCTCTAAAATCCACCGAGTGTGTAGCACCGGCGTTTTACCACTCTGCTACCAATTAGCAGACCATGAAATTCCGGTACGCCATGGTATGTTCGTCCAATCAGAACAGAAGCATGGAGGCTCATTCTCTGCTTAAGAGGCATGGATTTGATGTCTCCTCGTATGGAACTGGTTCTCACGTTAAGCTGCCTGGACCTTCCCTCAGAGAACCAAACGTTTACGACTTTGGCACCCCTTATAAGCAAATGTTCGATGATCTCAGGCGCAAAGACCCTGAACTGTATCCTCCTCCCTCTCTACTCTTCATTCTCTTCATTTTCTATAACCGAGGGTGTTTGGTTGCTGAGAGAATCTCCTTATTTTTTTTAGGGGGGGGGGGGGGGGGGTGTTGTTTAATTGGGTTTATGGTATTGTATTAATTGTTGCGAAGTTGGTTTTTTTTTTTTTGTTAAGTTATTATGGGAATTACTTCAAAACCCAGAAAAGGGATTTGAAGAAAATAGCTAGATATGATTGCATTTGATGATGGAACCGGAAAAATTGAAAGGAATTTGAATTTTGATTATGGGTTTTCATTTATATATATATATATATATATATATTATTGATTTAGCCTCTTAAATGTGAAAGGAAAAGCTTATGGTAACTATGTATGTGATTTTAAAGAAAACATTTGAAACCTTGACAAGAGTTTCAGTTACAAGCGAAATGGGATATTGCCCATGCTTAAAAGAAATTCAGGTGTGAAACTGGCACCTCAACGCTGGCAAGACAATGCTGCTGATGGTTCCTTTACTGTGGTGTTAACTTTTGAAGAAAAGGTCTTTGATATGGTTCTTGAAGGTAAAGATGTATCTTTCGTTTTGCAATTTTTGTTCCCTTGGATATTTAGGTAATAATGAGTTTTGCAGTTACTCTGTTCATATGCTTGTATAAAAAACTCACTTTTAGCCATTGATGAAAAGAGCCTTTAGTTTGGGATTCTCCGTTATTTAGTAATTCATGTCTAAAACTTTTTTTCAAAAAAAAAAAAAACACGAAAAGAGAAGGAAGTGTCTGGATACTAATCTTGATGGTGAAATGGTAGAGGTAACTTCTTTAGCTAAATCAAATAGGTTGACATCTTAAAAGTGTTACTCTTTGAGGTTCTTAGCTCAGTCTTGTTACTTATAATGCTCAATAACTCTTGATAGAATGTCTTTAGGAATTATTTAATGGGGTCAGGAACAGTGAAGATGAAATTGAGCCTATTTTTTATGGTGCACTGCTCCTTGCTGCTTTGTTTAAGAAGCTCCTCATTAGTGGAAGTTCAATCTAAAGATTTCAATGTAACTAAATGAATCTGAATCTAATATGTGGTGCGTTGTATGTAGAAGAACATGGGAAGAACAGGTGGACAAAACTGTTTGCTATTCCAATAGATCATGATAAGCTAACCAACTTAAAGAAGAGTGTTCTTCCTATCTAGGTTGAGATGTTGTAACAAATACTGCTTTAAGTTTGGGGTTTTTAAGGTATCTAGGTTGTTCTGTTAATTTAAATTGAGATTACTTCTATAGCTAACATTAGATGAAACCAATCTGCGGCCTAATTACAATCTTTTTGGGGGTCTAGTTGTCCTTTTGGATTTAAGATATCAGATTCTTACTTATTAAGGGGTTGTTTAGGATAAAGTGTTTTTCATTCAAGATGTATCAAAATAATGTTTTTTTTTATTTTTTAAAAAATTATTTTTGATATTAGCACATTAAAACAATCTAAAAACACCAAGCTTTTTTGATTTCAAGTAAAAAAAAAAATATAAATTTTTTCTTTTTTTTGCAAAAGCACCTCCCAAACAGGGTCTAAAACCTTTTCCCCTTTTTAGTTTCTTTTAGAATTTTTAGGATTGCATGTTTTAGCATGATTAATATCTGAGCGCCTCTGTTCCCTTTATAAACTTAGAGCACGAGGGAGAAATAGAATATAGCCAGATTTTTCATGTTCTTATCTGTCCTTTTTTACTTTCTATCTAGAACTCATGCCATGGGGAACCTTTCAGGCTTTTTTATTGTTTGCACTGGCCAGTATGTTTTGAGCTACCGGAAAGGTAGTGTTGGATTTTTCTGTGGGTACTTGGGAAGAACAATGGAAATAGGATGACATTCACTGTTCTTGGCATGTCTTCCCACACCCCTCGGTCTGTAATGTAAAATATCCCTTTACATGGATGGTCTCTAAGCTATGTCAACAGTGAATGGCTAAGATTTCATAGAACTTTGTAGAAGGATGTCATGTTTATGGGTTTTATGGAAATCTCAATATGAGGCTAAAGGATAAAGAACGAATGATGATCACTCCCAAAGATACAATAAAAAGGAAATAGTTCAAGCAAGCTCACCAGACTAGTTTAAAGAAATAGCTTATACTGTTAAAAATACCTGAATGAAGGTGCAGGGTGTTATAGCTAACTCAGAAATGTTCAGCTTTCCCTTTTTCTTGTACTATAAGATTTATGAACTATAGCAACTGTTGTCCCAGTCCCATTGTTTCAAAGTTTTGATAACATTTGTGTTAATTTGATCCATCTCATGACCATGTCTTTGATATGAGTATACAAAATTATGAAGCTCTGCAATCAACTTAAAAAGCCGGAACTGCATTTGTTCTCCTGGTTGGAAACTGATTTGGTAATTGGAATGCAATGCATTTATCATAAGTTCAAAGTGCATCCATTTAAATAAGTATGTTGATATCTATTACATATGGTATGGAAAGAGAAAATATATAGGCACTAATTGGGTGGGTGCTAGCTAAGCTTAGCAGAAGGGTCTCTTGGTATCATAACAAATAACCCGGGATCAAATTATGCTGACAATTGAGATGGGAAGATTAAGGGGAAAGGAAGGCTTACCGCTCTTATAAGCCTGAGCTCCAATGGGTCTTATGATAAACAAAGAAAGGAATTAGTTGTTGCAATGGAGTCTGGATGGATATATATTGACGAGCTGTCTAACACACGCTCAAATGGATACAATAGACTGGTTTGTGAGGGGATGAAGAGTCTCTTGAATATACAAGAACACTTGATCAGAAATGTCAAGGAAACTGAGACTGAAAAAGAAGAGTTTAGTCCATAAAGTTTCCAAGTAACTCCTAGATTGCCCTGTGGAGTTGTCAAGTGTTTACAAGTACTTTCTATTGACTAGATTTGTTCAACATATGAATTTACTTGAAGTGCGAGTTTATTCATGGAGTTAAGCTTGCATAAAAATCATTCACATAAGTTGTGGAGTGCTGAATTTAATTATAATTTGATTTAATTTCTGCACCCTGAAGATCTCCCTGATGCACAATGTATGCAGATGCATTCGGGTTGTAATGCTGCGCATATAGATAGTGTTTGCCCACATCAAAATCTCTTCATACAATTATTTGATCACTGCTTTGGAAATGTGCAGATCTCCATAACCGTGATCATGTTCTTTTGAAAAGTGTGCTGGTGATTAACTTAGAAGTAAAAGATAATCATGAGGAGGCAGCTGTAGGAGGTCAGCTCACTTTGGAACTCTGCCAAAAGGTAGAAATCCTGTTTTGCATTAAATATACCATCTATTGTTCAGTTCTCTATGTGAATAGATTTTGAATGGATGATTGTTATATATAGATTGAGGCAGTTGAATCATGGGAGGATTCCATTGATGAGATTATCGCCGCATTTGAGGCAAAGCACCGGAGGAAGCTGGTGTATAGCATTTCCTTCTATTGACGATGCATCACCTACACTAAACGCGGAGGCTAGCAATGCTTGTGATTAACTACTTTTTTTGCAGTTTAATATGTAAATTTATTGTCCCAATTTTTCTGGGAATAAAACTCTCGTTCACAAACAGAATTCATGGGATTTTAAGCTCAACGCATCTGCTCAACCATGGAGACTCGTTTCAAGTTCCAAGAAGTTGATTGATTTTATTTTTGTTGCTAATATCTGATTATCTGAGTAAAGAGGAACTGAGGTCATTTGAGATTTCATTACCTAGCTGGGCAGCATTGAGGTTGAAGATGATGTGATTGATAAAGAAACCAGGTTGCAGGTGCCTGCCACACAAGATCATTAATAGTTATTTCTTTTACTTCACTGCATTTTTTCACTTCATCATGAGAATCATCAACGGATAATTCTAAAATTTTGGAAGGGGATCTAGTCAGGAGATGTACGTTTATTCTCAAGAAACATCATAGCAAATGGGAATTCATTAACTTTGGACATCCATGATCTTCCAAGACTTCAACAGGTTACAGTGGAGATATTCAACTGCATCAGGTTCACCAACAATGAACAAGCCAGTGGCAAGCAATCAGCATTAATCCTTGGAAAATTTGTGAGATGGAGCCTTTGAGTTTAGGGCATTCACAATTTCAGTTCTAGTTCTTCCAGGGATACTTGAGATGGGCATAATAGGTATGGATTGTTGAAGGAAACTTGGACTAGCTTTCGAGACTTCGTAAAAGATTTTGAGAAGTCCTCGTACAAAATATTGAAACTTTCTTGATTCTCACGTGAATAACATCATTTTTTTTTTAAATAAAATAAAATAAAATAAAAAACAATTATCAAAGAAACAGTCTCTTCAAGACAATAAATGGCATTATTGTTTGGCAAAATACACTAAATCAACTCTTGTTTATGTATATATATAGCAGAGAAAGAGTGAAAGAATAAAATCAAAGACCAAGAGGAGTTTTTGTCTACTCTTTGATGAACATAAATACATGAACAATTCGCTGCTTATTCTTTTAACCTGGTTACTATTATTTACAAGGAAAATTCAACTTCACATTTTTCTTTTTCTTTTTTATAAAAAAATTAATTATTCAATTGGATTCAATTTCGTACTCTTGTAAAAGTTGATTTTCTTTCTTACTTGGACGAAACCTGATTAAAAAATTAAAAAAAAAAAACAATTTTATGAAAATCTGACTAGAAAAAGACAATAAATAAACCTAGTCTTTCACTGTACACCAATATACAAACACAATGTGGATTTCAATGATGAAATTGCTGTTTTTAACCGAAACCAATTTACTCATTTTATCAGGGGCGGTAACAAGGTGTTTTAACAAAGTTTATTGGTCATTATCTAATTGATTATTAGAGACATGTCAGGTTTTTTTTTATATATATTTTGAGGCGTAGTAAATTACTAAACTACCCTTAGAAACAAGATTTTTTGAAACGGTGTTTCATGGTGTTTTTGAATTTTTATCATGGAATTTTTTAGTTATATTCGTGTTGAACGATAGGCAATTTATACTTTTAATAAATATAAAATATTATTTAAAAATAAAAAAATGGTTGGAGCATGGAATACACGCGTCAACGAGTGGGAGACTTCATGTTTTTTAAACAATGTTAGAAGTGATATGACATACTTTTCTAGATGGTTAAACACATGTACATGTTGGTTCAATATTTGAACCAAAACTCTACCAGATCATAATTTTACATTCTTCTAATCAATTAATTAAAAAAAAAATCATTCTTTTTTTTTCTTTTATTTGTTCTATTTCTTGATTTTTTTGTTCACCTTTACTTTTAAGAATATTTAAACAATATCTTTAATAATGTAAACCTTTAGACAAAACAAAAATAAATTTCATGAATCAACGATAACTATGGTAGTATTTTAATTTAATAATGATAAATTAATAGAAATATTTCATAGTAATTTAAGTATCGTGAAAAAGTTCGGATTTCTGATATAAATTATTAACTGTCTATTTTTACCTTGCTAAACATATCTTTAAATTCAATCGTTTGATCGAGCTAAAATTTTACAATAAGTGTCCTCACATATTGTTTTGTCTTAGATAAGTTTCATAGCAATCTTAGCTCGAGATAACCTCTAGATAAAATGATAGTTACAGGGGTAATTGCAATAAATATCATGATAATTCTAAAATTTAAATGTGTTTTATCCCATATATTTTAAGGTTGTTACATACAGTACTTGTAAGAATTTATCTTTTTTTTTTTCATTGCTAACTTTTTTATATAAATAAAAAAAAAAACATTTTCTTCTAGCTATTTTTAAAAAAGTTTATGAAAAAATTAAAGATTTAGCCCTCTATCTAGTGTAACCAAAGAAGAGAAATTGACAAAAGCATTTTGTATATATAACCCTAATATAGGGTAGCCATGCAATTTTATTTTATTTTATTTTCTTGTGGTACACAATGGATGAAGCACGAAGCCTAACCCATCATCTTGGTCAAACAACGCCAGAAGCGCATCTCCCCTATCAAACCATCATTCATCCCAAGCTCCACTCTATAAAGGATTAGCCAAAGAAGGATATCATCTTGGTCATATGACAGAACGCATCATAAACCATAACCCTTTCTACTGCACCAATAAAACTACAATAAGAGACGACGTCCATTTCTGTCCTGATTTCGAATATTTTACTACTGGACAAGCAGCAGGGAGGGAAAATAAGAAAACGAAGACAGCTGCAACTAAATTAGCACTACTTGATGGATCAAACGGTTGGAATATCGTCTCTTATGCATGCTGCTCTCTGATTGCATAAAATTTTAGTATCAACTTTGATATAATCCAAAAGCACAAAAGAGCAAGAAACGAAAAAAACAATGTTCCATGCACCCTCATTAGCCAAGTGGTGTACCTAGACATTTCAGTGATATCTGAGTATCTTGGCATCAAAGAGCTGACACTCACACCAGATTAGTACGAGTGTCGAGAAGGTTCCATGCTCTGTATTCCTGGTTCACCGATTACGAGCAACTATTTTCCTGCAATAAACAAGCTCAGTTATGCCTATTTCCAAATTCCAAAGGAATGGAGATGATAGGCCCAGCATGATAACACAACTAGAACTAGAACATGGCACCAAACTAATGACTCAAAGCAGTTCATGTCTATGTGCGACAAATTAAACATGGTATATCCGTGGTCCTTTAGTTATTAGCAGGTCAACTTCAGCTAAAAGAAGAATACAGTGTGCCATATTAAAAGCTAAAATAGGCAGGTTAAACCCAAAACAAAACAATTGATCATACATTTTCTCATCAAGAATTGCAGGAGAGTTAAGGACCAAGAATGCCAGCAATATGTTCTATGAAAGCTTTTTAAGTGGACACTAGATGATATTTCTTAATGTTTAGCAAGATGATGAAACCAGCAACTCCAAGATGCACGTACTGATGCAAAGATGCTACAAATGAAGAAAGACACACCATATAGTAGCAAATCATATTACTTGAATTGAGGTTTCACTTTTCACTTTGTGAAAAGATGCATGCAAATTCACTTTGTAGAAAGACATGAATACAAAGGGTGTACAAGAACAAAAGCTTTTGATAAAGCAAGATTCTGGAATTTTAGCATTCTTTGATTGATGAGATAGGAGCCACTTCTCATCCAAATTTCTTCATGATAAAAAAAAGAGAGTCAAGTTTCGACCAGCTAGTTGCATATCAAACCTGATACTCTCTCATGAAGAGACTATCTTTTCTTCTTCCCACCCTTCCCAGACTTGGATGTTGCAGCATTTGATGTGGATGCCGGCTCCTGCTTCTTGGTCCTCCCAGGATGTCTAGGTACCAATTCTGCAACATGGAGCATAAGCTGTTTTCCTGCAATAAAGTTGAAGTTTTTCAAATCTATCACATATGAAAAATAGGGCAGATACTAGTATACAAGTGACATCAGCCCACTCAACTTTAAACTGATTGTTATTAGTTTTTTCCCCTGGTGCTTTACTTTTGTGATAGATGCAACAAAAATGCAAAAAAAAATATTTTTCTTCTATTTCCCCCTTTCATTCCTCCAGGTCAGTGAAGTACAGTGCCATGGCATATCAGGCGTGATGAGAAACAGCTCTCAAATTTCTCAACTAAACTAAAAGGCAACAATTATCAAACAATCCAGATCACCAAGTGTACCGCTGGCAGTTCATGAAAAATGCTGGTAACAACTGGCAACATGCAAAAGGTATTCCCAAATCATCAATTACGACAATACATATGAAAAGGCTGATTCAGCTTAAAAGGTAGTGAATCCTTAGTAGAAACTAGTCTCGTGCAATACTAGATGTTAATTTTGTGTGTCAATATCCCTGCTTGAAAGGTTTATACGCAGACTAACAGGAACCAACACTCATGTCAATGATTACTGCCCCTTGGAAATTAGGCCCGCTGAATGATCACTGAGTCACCTACATGTTATCCACAATTAAATTGATTGCAAATATTTCACTTTTAGGATTATCAGAGAACAAAAATAAACACGTGTCTGCAGGGCAGGTGCAGGGGCCAATCTATTTCAAGTGGGAAGTATAAAAACAAACTGTCATTCAGGAAATATATATTTAAAAAAAAAAAAACTCTTACGAGTGTTGTGGAATTCACTAGTATGTACAGGTTGAAGAAAGTGGAAGGAAAGTAGAAGAGTTACAAGGTTAAAAGAAGCAAGTTTGGGTTCTTTTGGATGGTAAAATGAGAAAAGGAAAAGAAGGGGATTGAAGGAAAAAGGAAGTCAGCTAGATTTCCTAAGTTTATCTCACTTACAGGAGGAAATCAGATAAAATATTTTCAAATATATATTATCATTTCGAAGATGCTTGATTATTCTATATATTTTTGCAGGAGTTTAGCATTTGATAACTTGATCGAAGATTTCACACATTTCTTGTCAGAGTATCCAACCAAACAGCTGCTTCACTTAATCATAACTATGGAAATGGTCCTAGCTTGTGAATCAATAAGAACTAAACACAGCACCATGATGGCTCAGTTCCATACCAAGTCGAAGCATTTACCCTGAAATCTCAAGTTACTAGGTGAAGAGGCGACAAAAGATTGCACAATTACATTTGTCCAATACCAATAAAATTAAAATTTAAGCATGGAAAAAACTATGTGTATGTATCCATCAGTTTACGCATATTTAAGAAAAAATAAAATGATAAAAGTAACTAATGAAAAGGAAATAGACAGAAAAGAGGGTAAAGGATGCTTACTGGAAGGAATGGCAGGATTACATAAACTCCCATCTTCTCTTTTCAGTAATACCCTCACTCTACCTACTTGCATGAAATCTCGAGGATATGCCTTATCAATCTATGATATCAAAAAATCATCATAAGACATAAATACAGCAATCACAAGCTCTAACTAAAAAAACAAAATTGTGGATTCAAACAAACCTCAATTGCAAAAGGAAGTTTGAGATGGCTACAGCAATCACCAATCTCAATACAAGTGGGATTCTCACACCCCTTTTCCACGCTAATCCGCCTCCCTTCAGCTATTGTTTTCTTTGAGTTAATGTAAACAGGATATACGACTACCCATTTCTTTATATTTGGCACTCCTCCATCCATCATTAACTATCTCTCCCTACTAAAAAAACCCACTTTTTTAAAAAGTAAATCATACAATCCAAGCGAGTAGCAATGCTGGTCTCAATAATAATAATAATAATAAAAAGCAATGATTTTATATACCCAGAAGTTAAAAATCAAAACTTTAACAAACTAAACAGGAGTTAATGAAAATTGTGAAATGGGGTGTTTAATGCTAAGGCACTGATTCATTACTTTCATTCAAATTCTACAATTGACACAAAAAACATATCTTGACCAGGAGTGGAATTTCAATGACTATGTGTGTGTGTGAATTCTAGAAGGGAAATCAGTGTCAGAAGAAAAGGAAACTGGATTTCGTAATTGCAAATGAAAGAGAAAGGAAGGGCTCACCAATGGAAATCCTGGCTTCGATCTAGTAGCGCTCTTTGATGTTGAAGGACGAGAATATGAGAAAAGTTCTCTCGGCTTTGGCTTCTACAGTTTTTTTACTTTATATATTTCCTATAATTGCAGCTTAGTCCCTCAAGTCAAGAAGTTGGAGCCCTATAAGAGAAATATCCAAATTACATTATCCCCCAAAGTTCTACCAACGCTATTTCTTCTCTCTTAATGGACCTATAGGTTTCTTATTAGATCCTGAATGGTAACGTGGTGCACAACAAAGCAACCTGTTTTTTTGTTAGCAAAAATATTTTTGACGTTTTTGCTGAGGTTTTGAGGAGTTTGTTATTAATTTTTTTTTTTTTTAAGAAGGTGCTTTTAGATTGTTTCAAAAATAACTTCTAAAAAAAATATATATATATATTAATATTTTTTTGCACAAAAATTATTTTAAAAATCAATTTTTATCGTACTCTCAAATAACAATAATCTAAGATCTACCACCATATGGTAAAAATAAATACATTATTTAAAAAAAAATACATTACTTGTAAAAATTAACATTGATTTGGATCTCACACCGTCATTATATTATTATTATTATTTATACTATTTTTATAATTATTATCATCATAACTATAACTAATATTATCATAATTTTTATTCTTATTACTGTTACTATTATCATCATCATCATTATTATTGTTATAACCACAATTATTATTATTACTATTACTACTACTACTACTACTACTACTACTAGTATTAATAATAATAATTATTATTATTATCATAATTTTTTATATTATTATTATTATCATCACTATAATTATTGATATCATGATCACTATAACTATTATAATAAAATATTAGTTTAATTATTATAATCATTATTAATGTTATTATTATTATTTAAATAACAAAAATCATAAACTTGTTTTGGAAAGATAAAAATAATTGATAGAACGGAAACTGAAAAACAATATTAAAAAAAAGGAAAAAAATTCAAAATAAATATTATTATTATTGAAAAAAAATCATAAATTTGATTTGTAAGACAAAACCAAAAACCATAAAAACTTTGACAAAAGAACGAATAGAAAAAAAAATCAAAAATCAAAAGAAGTACCAATTCAAAAAACATCATATGCATAAATTATAATTGAAAATAAATAAAACTCAAACAAAAGAGAAAAAGACCAAAATCAAAAATCAAGACTAAAAGGATAGATCAAGAAACACCAACAGAAATTAGGGACAACTTTAGAAGATCATGAACTTTAAAAGGAATAAAAAAATTAAAAAATAAAAGAATGAGGAATGAAATGAAAAACAATATATATATATATAAAAGAAATTACAATTCAACAAAAAACATTAAAAATAACAAAACTTGTATAAAAAGAAATTTGGATGAAATAAGAAATTAAGAGCATGAGGACTAAAATTAACAAACAACAAACTAAAATTATATATATATATATATATATATATATATATATATATAAAATTATAATTCAACAAAAAAAAATAACAAAACTTGCATAAAAAGAAATTTGGATGAAATAAGAAATTAAAAGCATGAGGACTAAAATTAACAAACAACAAACTAAAAAGATAACTATGTATTTCAATTTTTAGAAGAGAGAAAAAAAAGAAGAAGAAAAATGAACATCAATAATCCAAAAATTATAAGATTACATGTGCCATATCATGTGGAAGAGACCAAGGTAGTTCATCTATTGAGACAACAAATGACCAGATTTGCCTATTGGATGGTTTCACACATGCCATTTATTGAAGCGAATGCCTCCTAAATGTTGACATGTCCGTATCAATAATTTTTTAATTAAAAAACATATGAAAATATCAAAATAATCCTAAAGACAAAGGCTTTTTTTGTCTTTTATAAAGATAAAATTGTTATTTCACTATATATATATATATATAATTTGAAAAATCTGAAATACAACAGCTTAATATTTTTCTAATCTCAAGGCAAAAAAGTATTTTAGCTATTAGAAAACCTGTGAAAAGTTAATAAACCTCCAGGTAAACAGCTTTAAATTTTGTTAACCCTTGGTGCAAAAGAGTATTTTTAATATGTAAAAAATTTGAAAAATACTTAAATACCTCCAAACAATTTTTTAATGACAATCAGGCCATAGAAAATACCATAAAAAAACCTAAATCAAAAATTTAAATTTTAACACCTGAAGAATATAAAAATAATTATACCGTAGAGATCCTCTATAGTAATTTCTCCCCATGATGTATCTTTTGCTATGATGAACATGAACAGTGAAGGAGGAGGTAAGCCGACACCACAAATCTTTTAAATGTATTCGATGATACTAATTGAAAAGTACATTGGGTTTTGGATTATCATTTTACTCTTTTAATTTCCTCCGTCTTCATGTCCGAGCATTATTTAGTTTTTTAGTTTTTATTTAAGATTATGGTTGTGGTTATTTTTTAAAATATTTTTTATTTAGAAATATATTAAAATATATATTTTTAAAATTCATCTAATATGTTTTTGAAATGCAGTGGAAAATAATTTATTCGCAAAAATGGATTCTTCTTCTAGCAATGGTTCTTATCCTCGGCTTCCTCAAATCTATCTAATTCAGCCAAGTTGATCAAAAACATTTCTAACTCAACTTAAAACCTGCTTGAATAGGTTTCAAATATGATTTATTTTTTTTGGATTAATCCATCTATTTAGAGGTTTAAATCAAAACATACTAAATAAAAACAATATATTATAATTTCAAATTTCAACCATATAATTACTAATATAATAATCACTGGAAAAAATTAATGAGATTAGTCAATGTATACAGCAAACTAAGCAGACATCTACTTATGTTAATAAATAAATAAAAAAAGACAGCCAGGGACTTGGTCTGGCGGTCTAGCAGGTAAGGTTCTCTTCCTCTCACCCCAGTTCAAGCCCTGCCAATACATGTCTGTCACCTCCGCGGTGTTTTACCTGCTCATTGAGCTTGCAGGATGTTCAGTAAACTCGAGGATTAATTGAGGTGCACGCAAGCTTACCCAGACACTCTAGTTATCAAATAAATAAATAAATAACAGTATACTATAAGTTTTCATAAAATTCAACTCTGTGCTCAATTTTTTGTTGTTGTTGAAATAGAAGAGTTTGCCGGGGCAGGAACGGGTGGTGAAAAATGAAAACGTACCTAGCGAGGTCCATCCTTGCCAGCTACGGCGATGATCATGAAATTGAACTATCTCTAGCTCTTAATTTGTTGCTGTCAAGAAGCATCTTTCCAAGTACCGACACCCTAGCTAGCGACCAATCATTGTTCATCTCTTCTTCGATGTTGTCTCAGGTCACCAAACTTCTAAATGATGTAACCACAGCAATTGGAGCCAATAGATATTACAACCAATTAGAAAACAAATTATTCTATTTTTCTTATTGATTAAATGGGTTTTAATTTCATGGTCATTGTGTAGAAAGGTTATAAACAAATATTATTATTCAAACATGATTGCATGGAACCTATAATATTTCTATGTTTCACTTTTATCTTACATTACTCAGTGTCAGATATATTAACAAAACATTAAACTGTGTGGTAGGGAAGCACGGTAACTCCGTATTGTGGATTGCAATAGTGTTTTTTTTTTCTTTGCTTTTTTTTATTATGTTTTTTTTTCTAATTATTTTTTTTTTCATTTTTTCTCCTTGAAATATATTTTTTCTTTTTTGACTTATATATATATATATATATATATAGATATTATTTGTTTTTTTTATAATCGGGGTGTCTAGACTAGCTTAAGCGCACCACGATTAATCCTTGGATTCATTTTTATAGCTTTTTTTTCCTAATAATGTTTTTTTTCTTTTTTTTTCCTGATTATTTTTTTTCCATGAAACTTTTTTTTTGTTGATTATACTTTTTTTAATTTTTTTTTCCACTATATATTTTTTTGTTTCTTATGATCAGAGTGTCTCGGCTAGCTTAAACGCACCACGATTAATCCTCAGATCCAAATTTTTTTATAGCTTTTTGTTTGTTTTTTTCCTGATTATATTTTTTTGTTTTTTCCATGAAATATTTTTTTTTGTTGGTTATACTTTTTTAATTTTTTTTCTTTTTCCACTTATATATATTTTTTGTTTTTTATGATTGGGGTGTCCGAGCTAGCTTAAGCGCACCACAATTAATCATCGGATTCAATTTTTTTTTTATAACTAGGGTGTCCAAACCAACTTATGCGTACCACGACTAACCCTCATATTTTTTTTTTTGTGCTAAGTGCTTTCCTTATACTTTTATTTTGTTCACTTATATTTTTTTTTTATAACCGGGGTCTACAGGTGAGCTTAAGTACACCACGACTAATTCCCGCATCGAATTTGTTTTTAAAACAATATGGATTGCTACAGTGCTTTCACGCTTATATTTTTCTTTTGTTTTCTTTAACTTATATTTTTTTTATACATCTCTAAGCCAACTTGAGCTTTTTTTATTTTTTTTTACTTATATATTTTTTTTATAACCCAGGATCTCTATGTCACCTTAAGCGCATCACGATAAAAAATAAGGATTAAAAAAATAGTTTTTGGTCAAAGCCTGTAAAAAAATTAATCCCTGCGGCGGAGCGCGGGTTTATGGCTCATATATATATATATATATTGGCATGAATATGTATATTTGGACACTTTTTGTGGATGCAAACAAACTTCATTTCATTAAAAACGTATTTTATGGGTCTAGATGAGCGAGTAAAACTCTGACTATTTCAAGTTCTTATAAGGAGTGCACGCCATGACTCGAACTAGAGACCTGCTAAGCAAATTGCAAGTTCTCTATCATCACGTCATGTCTTTTGGGAACGTATATTTGGATACACCAATTAATTATGTGAAAAGATGTAAAGAAGTATTTTTTTTTTTTAAAAAAAAAACAAATTCGATATGAATATGCTTGTCCAAAATCAATGTGCATCCACAGTATTTTTCTTATCAATAATTTTGTGCTCTTACTATTTTGTGAAAAGGTACTAGCAAAAACTACTTGGAATATTTCATCAACTTTCTTGCCATATAGTTCCATGCAAGAAAATGAAAAAGAAAAAAAAAAGAGTATTCGTAAGCAAATTATTGCTAGATTATGGAATATTTTGCTGCCTAGCATATAGAGACCATATACATCGTGAAAAGATTTCTGAGATTCCTATTATTTCCTGCACATATATTCTTTCAAATCTGCCTGTATATATGATTGGTATCTTCATATATACCTTGCCTTGCCTGGCAGTATACATAATAAAATACATGTATATACTCTTTATAATACATCGGTTTTGTATTTTATTATCTTCTCTTCCAAACTTAAGTAACGATAGACGTCAAAGTTATCAATATCGTTTTGATTGGTGCTTTGTTTTTTCAATTCGAACGAAATATTTCTGTTTCGACGCGCCATTTCAGGGTTGTACTGTTTATATATATATATATTAATTCAAAAAAAAAATAGTTCAAATCCAAAAATAAAATTATTTAGAATTGTGCAATTTAATCTAAAAAAAGACACAATAAAATGATTTTTCTGAACAAAATTATGAATTTGTATAACATTACAAGAATGTCATCATCAATCTCGCAAGGTCATTAGATTCTTTGATTGCTCTGAAATTTTAACATAATATATATAAATATGTTAAGAGACTACTCGTAAAATTTCATCTTAATCTAACTGTCAGATTAAGAGATATGATTGATATTATTATAAAATTATTTATTATTTAAAAAATATATTATTTAGACGAAACGGAATGGGCAAAATGAAACCGGAACGTTTTGGCTAGTATTTAGCCGAAAAATCCGGAACCGAATGAATTTTAAACAGAGATAAAAACAATATTGTTTTTACAGTTTTAGCCAAAACAAAACAAAATAGAAAACTATTAATATATGTAGGTAGATGAAAAGCTAGAACAACTATAAATAAATAAGTATATCTATATATTTATTTAAGGAGTTAGGTGACCCGAGGATGGAATCGTATCAAAGACTTAGCTTGTTACCATGCCCAATCATGAGTTTGGTGGTGTCCGTAAGTGAGCTCTGCTCCATTTGCCCCACCTCTTTCTCCATGCCTAGCCATGTGCTCTCCTTCCTAAACAAAAATGGAAACATTTATTTAAACCCTAAAAAGAACAAATGGAAAAGGGAGTCCATTACTGTAACGTGTCTCTTAGCTATATTCCTAGTTTTCCATTTTTTAGCTATAACGTGTCTCTTCTTATTAAAAAAAACCATTATAGATTCATAATATCATTTATATTATTTTTTAATATATTTTTTCAAATAAAAACATTTTGAGTTTAAACATATGCTTGATTTTATCAAATAAAATGAAAGTAATGAGATTCGAACTCGTAATCATTAAGTTAACAAGGTTCTGATACCATATTAAAGAATCATCTTAACTAAAAACTTAAATTATTAGATGAAATATCAAAATATGATTTATATTATTTTCTATCGTTCATTCTTAACTTCATTCTTAACTCCTTATGTTGCACAGATAATCCGTGCCTGTCTTTTGAGTGAAGTGTGTGATCTTGAATTGAATATCGAGACATCTTAACCAACAGTGGACATGAACCCTTCCTCTCTTCCTCAACTACCATTATGCATGATAAATTGGATCATTTTGAGAGACCCCATCAACCTCAAATCAACTTATTCTCCATCTCATTACAACCTTATTAACATGTTCGATCAGTTCGTGTTAAAGAAATAGCTACCACTCTCTCTCTCTCTCTCTCTCTTTCTCTCTCTCTCTATCATAACTTGTGTCTAATTATGGGGAATGCAGCATCATGTGCTCCGTCGATCATCTCGAACAGGGTGGTGATCAAGGTCTTGTTCTGCGATGATGGCAACCTGCAGATCTACACAAAGCCAGTTAAAGCAGCAGAGGTTATGCTAGAGAGCCCTGGCCAGTTTGTTTGTGACTCTGCCAGTCTGAAAGTAGGTCATAGAATTCATGGTCTGGTAGCTGATGATGAGCTCGAGAGGCGCCAACTCTACTTTGTTCTGCCCATGGAACTTCTCTACTCAGTGCTAACTCGTGAGGAAATGAGTTCGCTCACTTACAAGGCTAGCAGAGCATTGAAGAACAACAATTTTGTCAAGATTTTTCCAGTTCTTAGTGAGTTCTGCATTTTCCCTTCAGATGGAAAAACAATGGACAGTATGGCCGCAGAACAGCAGCCTGTGGAGAGGTATTCCAAGCAAAGATCATGGAAGCCCGCCTTGGAAACCATTGTTGAAACTCCTAGCTGTAGGCGGCCTTGATGATGATCAGCGTTCATGGTTTTTCTTTCTCTTTTTTCCAATTTCCTTCTTCTGTTCTTTCTTTTTCTGTTTTTGGCTGACATTTTGAGTAGATTATTAGCAATATTTGCATGTCAAGTTCATTATAGAATAAGTTCTCCAGCTATTTATATTCAGAAATAGACAAGTTTGTACTAGAATTACAGCTATATATTCTTGTGAAATTTCTTAAGATATGATCACTTAATTTCTGTAAGGAGATTGGTAATTGTGTCTTTCACATTATATTAACTCTTTGTGGGCATC
Source organism: Salix purpurea (assembly GCA_027405865.1). Lineage (NCBI taxonomy): Eukaryota > Viridiplantae > Streptophyta > Magnoliopsida > Malpighiales > Salicaceae > Salix > Salix purpurea. The sequence goes on along the minus strand of JAOWLH010000014.1, from coordinate 7,163,191 downwards.
CTAGAATTAGTTTTTTCGTGTTCCGAGTGTAAATCCATTCTATCAGGATTAGAGAAATCACATAGGAGTCCGCCCGTCAAGATGTTAGAGGATTTGTGATTTGCTTAGTAGGTCTCGAGTTCGAGTCAAAATGTGCATCTTTTATAAGCAACTTATCAATTCAGTTTTGTTTTTTCAATTGGAATGAAATATTTCAGTTTCGGTGCATTTCAACGCGCTTTTTCGGTGTTGTACAGTTTATATATATATATATATATATATATATATATATATTGAAAAAATAGTTCAAATCTAAAAATAAAATTATTTACAATTGTACAATTTAATCTAAAAAAAGACACAATAAAATGATTTTTCTAAACAAAATTATAAACATGTATAATATTACGAGAATGTCATCATTAATCTCGAATTAGTTTTTTCGTGTTCCGAGTGTAAATCCATTCTATGATTAGAAAAATCACATAGGAGTCCTCAAGGATGCATAATGTATAATGTGATAGTAGAGGATTTGTGATCTGTTTAGATTTCGAGTTTAAGTCAGAATATGCATTTCTTGTAAAATCTTAGAACAATTAAAGTTTTATTCGCTCATTTGAACCCACAAAGTATATTTTCCGGGATATGTGGTTTTCTCGCATCTAGAAAATAAAAATCACATAAGTTATATTTTCAAATGCATAATGAGATTTTGATTTTACTAATTTTAAGAAAGAAATATATTTTATCAACCATAAATTATTAAATTAATCTCTTATAAGTAAGTTTTACAAGTAAATTTTTTTGAATTAATCATCAAATTACAAGATACAGGTTCGAGACTCAAATATTGGACAAATTTTGTTTGATAGGAGAGAAATTGGGGTTGGCATTTACAGATTGCCATACTTACTCTGGTTTTGACCCAAATTATTTAAGGCAAATTGAACTTTTATGTAAAAATCTTATCTTGGAGATTCTAGAATGTGTTTGCTTTTGCGTTTAAGAAATATTTTTTTAAAAAAATTATTTTTCTCTTGAAATAATATATATATATATATATATATATATATATAATTTTGGATTTTATGATATGATATCAAAAATAAATTTTATATTATTTTAATTTATTTCCATATAAAAAATACTTTGAGAAATAACTGCTACCATAATTTCAAGCATTGTCTTAATATATGTTTGATATAGTGATAGCTTTTGCAATTATGGTTTTTTCAAAAATAATTCTATAAAAAATATTTTTAGTTATAATTTTATGAAAGTAAATTTTTTAAAATTTATGTTAGGTTAAAGCTATTGTAAGATGATTATTTACATGCAAGATAAATGAAAAGCAAACATCATGACTGAAAATCAAGTTATTTTAACTTCTACAATATTAATATTCGAAACACAATTATATATGATATCCAATGCAAAAAAACAAAACTTATTTTACATTTTTACTAATAAAATTATTTTTTTAATTAAATAAAAAAATAAAAATTATCACAATATCAAATATTATGTTAATCATTTTGACAACTAGGCATGGTTTTCTCATACCAAGAGTCAATGTTTGTATCGGAATTTAGACTTTTATGTGTGTTTTTTATATATCAATTAAATATAGAATAGAACTATGTATGATTTCTCCAATCCTGCGATATGGAAGGACACTCAGGATAATTATATTAGCCAGCTTAATTATAATATGATTACTACATATATTGTTAATTTTTTATTTTTTATTATTAACATAGATGTTTAGACTACTTTACGTGTACCTCAACAAATTTTATAGGCCTTAAAATTAATGATCATGTAAACTTCAGTTACCGTCATATTCGCAATCATAGGATTTGAATATGAGACCACAGGGAGAACAAATTCTTTAATTTCAAATTCTTATCACCGGGGTTGAGAGGAATGTGCTGAATGAGTCTAATTAAGTAATTTACATAAAGAAATTCATATAAAATATTTAAAAGTTTGTAGATTTGATGGGAAAACGCTCTTCATGTTAAAAACATAATACAAAATACCTAAAATGCTGTCAATTTTTTTAAAACCATCCATTATAAGGCAATATTAGCTCTTAAACATGAAGGACATTTTAGGTAAAAAAAAAAAGGTTTGTGTAATATTTTCAAATTCTTTGTATATCTTTGTAATTTCATAAGACTCGGGGGCTCTTATTGTAACGTATCATATTTATAATATAGTATTGATAGAGTTGTCCGGATCCAATGTTTAATTTAGTTTCAGCATTAACGCCCATTCCTTTCTTAGTTGACCGGAAATGATAGAAATTGGTCACGTGTAATGCATGCCGACGCCTCCTTTAAAGGCTTTTTTTTTCATGTTTGGACATCGTTCCTTTTATTTATTTTTATTTTTTAATTTTGTTCTTCAAAGTTAAATTGATTTTGGGGTTGGACTTCTTGCTTTAGCCCAAGTTTAAGATTTTATTTGTTATGATTTTCAAAGATTAACCTTTTTTTTTAAAAGGGTTTTCTTGGGTTTGTTTAGTTTTGGGTGTCATTAAATCAGGGTTGTGTGTGTTATTAGATTAACTAAATTTATTAAACTCAATCGACTACTAGGTCTTGAATTTCTTCTACTTATTTGGAAATCCTCGCATCTTCTTAACTTTTTTTTATTTGAAACTTTTATTTTACTCTAAGGTGTTGCACCGACCATTTATACAAGTTTACTTATGTTATTTTTTTATATATTTTTTATAAAAATATATTCTTTTCTCCTTTTGCCTTCAATATTTTGTTCGACGTAATTGGTCTTTCTATTTTATTTCATTGTAGGTTTCATGGTTTTATCATTATTTTATACCCATGTTGTGTGATAAGAAGGGTAACTATAGTTGATCCAAATCAATCTAGTGTTTTGCCATCTCATTTTTTTATATTTTTTACAGGTTTAATAAAAAAAATCGACCAGTAGCATAGTATGAGTAAAAAAAAGTAGTTGTAGCTAGAGAATGTGATAATTTGTCCCTTCCACTCATCACTATCACTAGAATATTGTTTGGATTAAGCAAATGAAGTGTTTGAAAAAGAAAAAGAAAACTCCTAAAAGGGATGAAATACTAGTTACTAAGTTTTATTTCTTCATTATTTTTTTGCAAAGTTGTAAAATTAGTATTTCAATTACTCTTTAGTCATTAAATAAAAAATAATGACAATATGCAAATAAGAAAATATATTTCACCGATTTTTTCTTAGAGGATGCTAAGTGTGAGTGCGCGGGTAAAGTTTACGACATAAAGTGTAATTTTATAATCTACAACGAGAAAATAAAAACACGATGAAACCTTAGAAGATTTTGTGCTCCGGCGAAGAATCCAATCCATATAATGACAGTAATTTAGCTCTATTTCTTTAGTGTTTTACATTAATTTGATATGTTAATATAAAAATAACTTTTTAAAAATAAAAAATATATTATTTTAATATATTTTTATACAAAAATTATTTTATAAAACAACCACAGCAACACTCTAAAAACATTTTTTTTTATCTTATCTTCTCTATTTGGTACTACTTTTCAAATTTGAAAAAAAATGAAAATTATTCATTTTTATTTTTTACTTAAAAATTTTAGTGTTTTTAAATCATTTTCATGTATTAATATCAAAATATTTTAAAAAAAAATTATTTTAATATATTTTAAAAAAATAATTAAAAATCAATATAAAAACTCTACTCTCAAACATTCATATAAGTGTTAACAAACCTCTGCTCTTTCGAGAAGGTATGTATGGTAGTAGTTTTAGAAAGTGTGTATGAAAAAAATTGAAAATTAATTTTTTTTTTAAATTAAATTATTTTAGTGTCTTTAAATTATTTTAATGTATTGATATTAAACATAATTTTTAAACAATAAAAAAAACATAATTTTAATATATTTCTAAATAAAAAAACATTTACCCAAACAGTCACTTCATTGGCGGTGGGAGGGGCCTTCAAAATTGCTTCCGGCCAAATGGGCCAGGGTAGAATTGACAGAACCTTCAACTGTATGTTGTCTGACAAATTGTCAATGTTAGTGGGTCATTTGCCATCCTTGACGGCACATTTAGAAAGGCAAAGTTTTTTCAACATTGACAACTCGCCAATTACGATGGAATTCTAAATTATTTTTTAATATAAAAAATAATATGAGCTTATTTTTCTACATTATAAGAATAATTTAATTTAAAATTAAAATAATAACATGTATTTAATGAAATAAAATAAAAAATTATATTACCTAATAAATCATAAAACAAAGCTATTAATGCTAAATATAAAATCAAAGTTGTTTGGACCACATCTTTTTGAATAGTGAACATGGAAAAAGGGTAGCAATTATTGGCAATTTCAAATTTAATCCTTTTTTTTTAATCTATATCTTTCTACAAAACAATTAATTTTTTTTTTATGCAAAATCACCATGTCAAAGAAAATAAAAACTTGAAGGATGGAGGAGGAAATTAGGCAATGAAAAAAACCGTGAAAGGGCTACCCCTCAGTAAATGTCAATCTTCTTTTTGCCCGGTTTGGTCGGATGCTAATGATAATGTCATGGAAAATGATGAACTGTCTGTTCACTGTGTTTAAAAGTATTTTTGAGAAAATTTTTATTTTTATTATTTATTTTAAATTAAGTGTTTTGGTGTTTATATATATATATATATATATATATGTTGATGTTAAAAATAATTTTTAAAAAATATATAATTATGATGTTTTTTTAACAAAAAACACTTTGAAAAGCAAACTCAAACACACCTCTAAATTGCCAGAATATCAATAGTAAATGTTTGTACGAGAGTGTAACTGTAGTTACTTTTGAAACTATTTCATTCAAAAATACATCCAAATCATTTTTTTTATTTTGTAAAATATTATTTTTGACATTATTACATAAAAATAATCTAAAAAAACACAAAAAAAATATAATTTGGCAAATGGCAAGCAAGGCCATCCATTCAATGAACAATGATTCAATTCAATTAATTAAATTAAATTAAACTGGGATTTTTCTCAGAAGAAATAAGACAAATGTAACCCCCCAAAGGCCAAAACTATGGTGTTTTTTGTACAGAAATCGAATTGGACAAGGAGAAAAGGAAGTGAAATAAAACTGAATATCATAAATAAAAAGGAGAAGGAAAAGCAATGAACAATTTTTAACAAGTTACGTGTTATCCAGAACCACCACTACAGATCCCAGTGAGTGAAACCGGAAATCGCCAAAGAGCACCGGCCGATGATGATGAATTGCCATCATCAACAGCGTCAGCAGGTGGCAAAACCCTTCCATCGGCAAACAACAACCGTCCATTCACTCCTCCGTTCCTCGGGTGCTCTGCCACCATCACGCCTTCAATTTCCAATGCAGCGTCCCCGAACCTCCTTTCCACCTCCAGAAACTCCCTCAAAGAAGCCGGCTTGGCCCCACCTCCATCTCGGCACAGGCTCCACCACCTCCTTCTCCTCCGCTCCGCCACCGCAGAAGCCCCCAGGTTCCTTCTCTTCATCGTGCTCCTTCCGGGGCTTCCTCCGTTCACGACGTTGTCGATGGCTGAGGACGCTGCGGTGGGGTGGCGTTGCTGGGAAGGTGCTCTGAAAGTGATGGCAGGGAATGTGACACCCATTAGAGTGCCTAATGTTGTGCTTCTATCATGGAAAAAAGAACCTGTAGACTGCATAACAACAGCACAACAAGAAAAGAAAACATTTAAAGCAGAGCAAGAAACGAAAATCAAGAAATGGAAACATATAAAGAAAATCAAGAAACACGTAAATTTGAAGAGAGAAAAAGAAAACAAGAAATGGGTCAATTGAAGAAAAACTAGAGCATGAACGGAAAAACAATGGAAAGGTTAAACCTTGATGGTGAGTTGGTGCATACCTCAGTGTCAAGATCGGAGGATGAAATGGAGGAGTTGGTGGGGGAAGATGGAGGTGGAAGCATATCGTTTCTTGGATCTAACATCCTTCTTTACTATCTATCTCTCTGAGATTTTTTTGGACGTCCGAGGAGAGACTAGCTGCTGCAACACAGGAGAGACTGATAGATGGGATTTAGATTTGCGTTATTTTGAAATCATCTTTGTTTTTAGTTTAGGCTCTTCTCATCTAATCCATTAATGGTGGTATGCCGCCATGAATGAGAAATCACAATTTCCTTATACTAATTAGTTTCTCTTTTCTCTTTTCTAGTGGTTGAGTACTAGAAGGGTTAATAATTCCGATTCAAATTCCTTTTAAATTAAGTTTTTTTTTACATATATAGTTTAGATGGGCTGGTATTAAAAATAATAATAATAATTTTAATATATTTACAAAAGATACTTTATAAAAAAAAATCAATTTTAATAAATCTAATACTTGCTTGTTACCGAATTTCAAAAGTATTATTAAAAAAAAATTATAAATTGTTTTTTGTGTTTTTTGATTATTTTAATTAGTTAATTTTAATATATTTCTAAATAAAAAATATTTTAAAAAAATAAAATCACATTCTAAAAACCACTTATCACTATTATCTTTTACATATTTTAATATTGCTTTTTGACTTTCACTTATAAAGGCTTGCTTATTACATATTAATTGTCATTATTATCTTTAGATATCAGTGATGATGTTCAATTCGTCATCGTATTTGGCAATATCTGCCCAATTTGGGAAGCTACTTGTAATTGAAAATTTTATTAGCATCTATCCAGTTAGGCAATTTCTTTTTAAGAAAAAAATAAATAATTCTGTATGGGTCACCCCGTCACGCAACAAGACAAGTGGGAAGAAATAAACTCAGACAGCAAAATGAATGTTACAGATTAAAAAAAACAAAAAGTTGATGAGCTTGCCAGCCGAGAAAGCTTTCAGGAAAGTCTGATTTTACCCCCTTCCTCTTTTTTGGCACCGTTGTAGAGATTATAATCAATCGACCAGAAAACCAACTGGACAGCAGCTCGAATGCGGCAAGGACATGATTACGAATCACTTCAAAAACAATTTATTTATTTATTTTAGTATTTTAAATTATTTTAATATAATATGTTGATGTATAAAATAGTTTTTAAAAAATAATAAAAGAATTATTTTAATATATTTAGTAGGTTTCAATAAAATCACCAATATAAAATCATCATCATTATTAAAAAAACAAGAAGATTCGGATACCTGAATTACCAAATTAATTGCAACTTTGTCTCAGCATATGTTTTTTTTATCAGCATATGTATTAGGTTTCAATAAAAAAATTTTTATCAGTGTATGTATTAAACAGCCGCAACCAATGAGACCATAAAATCAACAGATCCAAAGAACATATAAATATAACAAAAAATAGTAAAAAAAAAAAGAACAATGGAAAAAGATCAATATAAATTAAAATTTCAAGACAGCAAAAAATAAAATAACAAAAAGTAAAAACAAAAACTAAAAGCATAAATACATAAATACAGGTAAAAAATAAACACAGTCCAAGAAGGACCGAAAAAACCAAAGGAGTTAATACCAATAAAAAAAATCAAAAAATAAAGGCCAAAATGAAAAATAAAAATATATAATTAATTTCAATCGAAGGATAAAATTATAACAAATAAAAACCTTGGGACCGAAACAATTAAAGAGATTTAAAAAAAATACAGTCTAATTTTGTTAAAAAAAAATTAAGAGAATAAAGACCGAAATAAAAGGTAGCATATATAACAAATTTCAATTGGGGATCAAAATTAAAACAATTTAAAATCCGCAAATCAAAAAATAAATAAAAAAACCAAAAACAAATCAAAAATCAAAAGAATAAGTACTGTGCAAATTAAGAAGGAAAATACAAGAAAACCCAAAACAATCTGAAAATACCACGGGTATCCCCTAAAATGTCTAAAATGACTCTAGTTCCAAGGGTTCCATTTTTTCGTCCGAGGGGTAAAATGATAATTTTACTGTTAAAATTCACAATAATTTGTATCTAGGGACATAGTAGAACCGCAACACATTTTATATTTTTTTAATATATGATCAGCATATATCTATTTGTTATAAACAAAGCGCTAATGTACAGCATCCAGATCAAGACCAAATTTTAAGAATTTACAAGCCAGTGATCTTGAAAAGAATCCAACCCTAGCCAGAAACTAAAAAAATCACAATAAATCCATCTACATGGTTGATAAATCACTGATGTAGTCACCCCACATATCACCTGCAATTGAATCACGCAACTGGGAACTAAATTCTAGCTGTTCTGTATCAAAAGCAATGTCCAAAGCTGGGTTCTCAACTTGCATGATTGGCGGTTCCACCTCCAATGGGGGCAATGACTCCTCCATTTGCAGTGTATTATCATGTTCATGCATTTTAAAAATCCAATCATCTGGTTTTTCCCTACGAATGTAATTGTGTAGCGCACACGCTGCTACAACCAACTTAACCTGTGTCTGTAAAGGGTATGGTGGGGCGGACATCAGTATGGGGAAACGTGCCTTTAAAGCCCCAAAAATACGATCAGTGACGTTTCTTAGTAACAAGTGCCTTTGATTGAACAGTTCTCTTGAATCTCGAGGAGGATAACCTCCCACAAACTCATTTAAATGACATAAAACACCGTTGTATGGAGCTATAAATCCTGGCATGTTAGCATATTTGCTGTCCACAAGGTAGTACTTACCTACACCATCAATATTTTCAACCAGCAGCAGAAGCAAAAGTGAACTAAATTAGTTGAAGCAATTAGATTGATTACATAAATTGGCATCTGAAATCCTCAAAGGCAGGTAAAAGAAAGAAGGGAAAAGGTTGGAAAGAAAAAACAATTCCTCAAAAGCTATATAATTATGGGGTTTCGCTAGGGTGGTCAAATAAACTAATAGTAAGCAATGATGTGAGAGAAGCAAAATACCTTCAGGGACCTGCAACTTGTTCCGCCTTGTGAGTGCAGAGTTCAGAACTCGCAAATCTGATGCTGAACCTTCCCATCCAGCTAGAACGTAATGGAACCTTAGATCAAAGGAGCATGCTACCAGAACATTTTGTGAAAGCTGTCCATTTTTATTACGGAAAGGTCCCTGCTCATCTATACCAACCATCACTGGAATGTGTATCCTATTTACTGCTCCAACACAATCCTAGCAGCGAATAATTTGTATTTAGATGCAAGTCACACAAAAGAAACTGATTAACTCAAATTACATTAGGATTACCTTAAAATATGGATAAAATCGAGGATCTTCCAAGATTTCAGGTGGAATATCAGATCCAGGAGGCTGAAAAAAATCTAACGAAATTGCCATAATAGCATTCAAAACATTGTTAAAATGGCGACTAATGGTTTCTCCTGAATACCGGAACAATTCTTGAACAGCTCGAGTGCGTAGATTATGGCCAATAATGAACAAGAATATAGCTAATTGCTCCTCAATCTTGATTCTGTTTGTATGGCGTAGCAGGCCCTTGCCTTGCAAACTATCACATAACTTGTAGAATGCCTGCTTATCCATGCGAAAATTTTCCAGACAACGGTCACTTGGACCTCTTAGAACCTCATCTACAAATTTGGTACCATTGGTTAAACTTATACTTAGTTCTTTGGGCATACAGTTCCCAAAAACTCCATCCTTTTCATCATCAGAGTTCTCCATGGAAAAGTCAACCTCTGCACTCAATCATATGTGCTGGTCAGACTCACCAAACAAAAAAGACAACATTCACTTAATTACTGTACAAATTAGAACAAAACATCATGAAAACAAGGTTTGAACAGAACAATAGTGGAAATAGGAAACAGTGAAGCTCTAATTTCACAGAGAACACTTTGTTGAGAAACAATAATAATAATAAAATAACAAAGTGAACGACGTGCAGGTGAGATATCATCTTGAATTATCCATGATAAGCAAAATTGGCAAACCCAGATGGATGAGGCGAGATTCATCAGGCCTATTTTACAAGAATTGAAATGAAATGAAAAAAAATCTATTACTGAATACACAAACGCCATGCTCAAATTGTACCATGCAAGTGTGCATTGTGTAAAACATCCTACTGTGAAGCACCTTGGTTATTTGAATTAGTAATCTTACCATGGTTGTCCCATGCAGCAAGAGGCATACAAAGCAATCATTCATAAGAAAAGAAAATTACCTGTCTCCACATTACAACCAATTCATTTTTCCTTTTTTCTAAAAGTGACTATAATGAGGAAGTTTAGTCTTTCCAAACTCTAAAAGGTAATCTTACAGTAACCTTCTCATTTCTTAGCTCATCGTGGATTAAATGGAAGCAACAACAGCTAATACAGAGATGAAAAATCCAGTACTGGAGAAGGCTATGTAGTTCTCACAATGCTAAAAAGGAGAACAAAAGAAGTCTTCTTAACTTTGAATATTGATGTGTTTACTCACTATACTGCATTCTTTAATTTCCCCAGCTTTCATTTCATTGCTGACAAATATAACCAACTAAAACAAAACTCAATATTTTACTATCAAGTATTCTAACATCTCATCTGAGAAAGTCACAAATAACAAGAGGATTCTAAAGGACTACAACTCTCAGCAAATGTATATGGCTCCGAAAGCAATGTTTACACTTCTTATAGCTATCATGATATACACTTGGCATGAGGGAAGGAATGGACCATAGAATGATCGAGCTCCCATCTTCCCGTAACTATACATTAAGTAAAAAGTTCTCAATCGCATGGATGTTTCTCATTTCAGATTTGTTAGCAGCTAATACAATAGGAAATAATCCCAGTGTTAGAGAAATAGAAAAATATGTTGTTAAGCAAAAACATTAACTAAAGGTACAGTTGAACATCAGGAAACGTACCATGAAACATGAGGTGGATTAATGCCAAGCAGAAGGGAAAAGAAATTATTTACTGATGGAAGAAAAGAAAATACAATTTTAAAGAGTTATGAAAGCTTTTTAGTGAGAAACAAAAACCTTTTATGAAAGCCAAAAATATTGAATCCACAATTTTTATAAACAATAAACAAATGCTTCATACCATGCTCAATGGAAGTAGTTTAGATTTCCTTGAAGATGCAATGCAGCACATGGTCTAAATGCCAGCCAAGATATGGTATTGAATATAAACTATTTTAAAGCAAGATGTTAATACAGCATTGTTATATACTGTTCCAGCAGCTCAAAGCCACATTCCTATGCAAATTACCACTACAAATTAAAAAACAAATATTAACAATAATTGGCATAAGAACTGCCATTAAATGGACTGGAACGACATGCAATGCAAATCTCAAGTAAATCGATAAAATCGATGAAGAACTAGCATTATTCATGAGATCAACATCTAACTCATCAGCTCCTTTCATCCCCTTTCACTAGCTCATCCACATTGGTCGTAAGAACATCACAGTTGATTCTAAATTAACCTTTTCCATTGCCATTAAAACCTCGATAACCTTAGCAATGCTTCCTAATGAAACCATTAAGGGCAAAAAAGAAGAAGCAAGCCAAAATTAAATGATCCTCAGAAAATCAACTAAGATCATTGATAAGGATAAAACTCATCAACACTAATTAATCACCTGCATTATACAGTTAATTACATCAAGTTCTTTTTCAAACAACATATAATTAAGAACCCAGATTTGAAAATCAATTCCACATCATCTCATTTGACAAGAAATTAAAACAGCCCAGAAACAGTTTATTTACTCTTCAAAATTCAATAAAACTTATGGCACACACCATACCTGGAATCGTACCAAGTTTGAACATCTTGCCCAAGACAGAGACAGCAAAATGAACAAGGTTCAACCGACAAAGGCAGTTAATCAATATATTTAGAGAATAGACATTGTGAGTGACTCCAAACAAATCCATTTGATTGCACAAAGAGACAACAGTAGAATACTGTTTCTTTTTGGCAATGGAGCCTAAGAATTTGCCAAATTCCACAACAGAAGGCCTAGGATTCATACCGAACATGCGATAGAATGAAGCCAAGGCATCATCAATACTAATGTTATTGCTACTATTACTAACTAACCCGTCATTTTTTTTAGGCAAAGAAGGTTTCTTTGTAGAAGTAGAGGTAAGAAAGTGGTGATGTTTGAGGAATAAGAAACAAGGGAAATGAAGAAGAAAAGGAAAGATACCCATTTCCATTTGTTGTTGTTGAAGCTGAAAAGCAGAAGCAGTAGCTCTAAAAGCGCTTTTCCGCATGAACATCATCACTGTTAGGTTAAAAAGATGTTGTCTATCTTACTGTTCCTCTCCTCCTTCGAAGCCGAAGATGAAAGCTTTTTCACTCAGCCCCGCGTCTCTTTCTCAATTCGGGGTGTCTTGTCTTTTTGGGTTCAGCTTCGGCTGAAAAACATATATGAAAGGAACCCAATGGGTAACAGACCATTTTACTTCTTATTCGAAGCCCAAAACTTTAAACACTTGTTGGCTCTCACTTTCTATCATCTCCCTGATCAGAGAGAGAGAAATTCAACTGGCAAGATTAAATCTTCAACACGAGATGGAGAACAGACAATGTTGCCATCAAACTTCTTAAGGTTGTTGGATTCAAAGAGCAAACTCTATTTGGGTTGCCGGGACTTGTATCGATGAGAGCGCATTGCCTGGGAATATTACCAGGAATGCACAGCTTGATGGAGCTTTGTTTCTAGATTTCAGAACAAAAGCAAATATAAATTGCTTATCAACAACGCATAAACCGCTTTTGATAATAAAGAACACTCGGACAAAGATTAAACCTCCATCTCTTGGTTAAAAGTCCATGAGTCAAGAGATGCTGGAAAAAGGGACCTCCTTTGATTTGATTTGGAATCAACAATGCCGATGGCCTTTGAAAACTCTTGAAGGCACGGCCAGTTAAAAGGCTTATAGTTGTTTTAAAAAAAAATGTAATTATTGTTATTTTTACTTGCATTATTAATAATAATGTGTTATACACTGTGTTTTAAAAATATTTTTTTAAAAAATATTTTTATTTTTCATTTCAAATTAAAAAAAAAATAGTATTTTTATATTATTTTATATGTTGATATAAAAAATATCATTTTGATATATTTATAAATTAAAAATACTTTAAAAAAAACATAACCACATTCCCAATCAGTCATGAAATATTTGAAGTAATAATTAAAAACTCAATATTGTTTCAAAGTAATCTAATTGATCACCATAAATATTAATAAATAAAAACAAAAATCATCATGGAGTGTTCGACTAATAAGTGGGCAACAACCAAAACTAATATGTAATCAACCTATGCAAAACAATATGATTACAGGAGTGCCATTTACAATGCAATCCCAAAACTTTTGCTCAGAAATGTTAAGGGAAATAGAATCTTTCATTAATGAAGAATATTAATAAAAAGCATAATTTGTAACTAATATGGAAAAATATAGAAAGTTATATAGTTCCTTATAAGACCGACTAAATAAATTATATGTTGTTGTTAGATGATGTCCTAGAGTTTTGAGTAAATTTGTTATCAATTAGCAAATTTACTCATGTGTTAAAAAAAAATATTGTGATATTATTTTATTGTTTTTATGTTATGACGAGTGTGCTTATGGACTTTTTTTAGAATTTGGGTATTCAAACTAATTTACGCGCATCTTAACTGGTTTTACGAACTTTGAAGTTAACAATCAATTAAAATCTCAATGACTCTGACTAATGTGAGACTCAAATTAATGATCCCGATAGCAAACTCAAAGCCTCTCAAGATTAGTGTGTTCAAGGGCAAGTGGGGTCTTGGCCTAGCGGTTGAAGGGACTTGTTTCCTTCCTCTGCACTAGGGTTCAAGTCCCATCATGCACGCCTATCACCCCCGCGGTGCCTTACATGCTCATTTGGGCTTGCAGGATGTTCAAGTGAGCCCGGGGAATAGTCGAGGTGCGCGTAAGCTGGCCCGGACACCCCGGTCATCAAAAAAAAAAAAAATTAGTGTGTTCAAGGACACCTTACACATTATCTAAGTAAATTTTATTAAACTTAAATTGTATTAAGAAAATAAAAATTAATTAAATATATTAAGTAATTATATAATAACGTGTTTAAATATTTATAATAAAATATAGACAAAAAAATAAAAAATAAATGTAAATTAATTATAAATACTAAATAACTCTCAACAAATCTTTTAAAACACAATCGAATTATTAAAAAAAAAAAAAATTAGTATACATTTCAAAATAAATTAAATCTTTTTTAAAAAACAATCCTAAAAATGCGCTGCCTTCGTAATTAATTAAATGTGAAAGTGTCAATAATTAATTTATCTCCATCATGAATCTAGTCCTAATGCCGTCCCTTATCTTCTATTATTAATTTAATATTTAATGATCCTCGTCCAATAAGAGACACTATCCAGTCCGTATCCACTCCAAGTTCGCTGTCTTGTCTCCCCCACCGCCACAAATGGCCGAACCCACCGTCTCTTCCACCGCCACCACAACCCCCCCTCCCCTCCCTCTCAAAATCATAGCAGGAGCGGACGCTTTCGGCTGCTCCCTCAAAGACACGCTGGTCTCCCACCTCCGCTCCCTCAACATAGAAGTAGAAGACCTCGGCACTTCCTCATACTACTCCATCGCTGCCGAGGTGGGCCGCCTTGTCTCCGCTGCGTCCACTACCCCGTCATCCCCAGCCCCAGGAATCCGAGGCCTTGTCGCGTGCGGCACTGGTGTCGGTGTCTCCATCTTTGCCAACAAATTCCCTGGCGTCTTCGCCGCAACCTGCCTTTCCACTGCCGATGCCGCAAACTCCCGATCCATCAACAACTCAAACGTCCTTGCCGTCTCAGGCATGGCAACATCCCCGGACTCCGCCATAGAAATCCTCGACACTTGGCTTAAAACCCCTTTTAAGTCTCCTTGTCCTGCCTCGAACTCTGCTCCATGGGGGGAAGAAACAGAATCCTTCTTGGACAATTCGCTCAGCGAAATGCCTGTGATTGGCACAAATCTTTCTGATCCTAAACAAGAGGAGGGAAGTATAAACGCAAGCGCGTGCGCACTCTGCTGCCTGGTGAAAAACAGAAAATTAGACCCTATCGAGATCATTCCTGGCGGGGCAATGAAGATAGTTAGAGAGAGCCCAACATCAGCTATAGTAAGTTTCAAAGCAGGGAGCGTAGAGCCTGCACATCATCATACATTCGGGCATGATTTGGTGGTCTTAAAAGGGTGTGGAATTTGAGTAAGAAAGCAAAATATGATCTGGTTGTTGGCGATTATTTGTTCACACCGGCCGGAGATGTGCACAGAGTGAAGTATTTTGAGGATACCGAGTTTTTTATCAAGTGGGAAGGGAAGTGGGACATTTTCTTTGATGAAGAGATGGAGGTTGCTAAGAGTGAAATTTAGAAGGAAGGAGATGATGGGTTTGAGCTGGTAAAGTAAGAGGATATGTGTGACTTGAACTGGCTTGAGCTTAGTAATGTCTGTGACTTTGGTATGTCATGTTGGATGATGATTTTTTGCCCTCTTAATTTTGATGTGCAGCTTCGTGTTAATGAACCAATAAAAATGATGTATGTTGCTGCATTGTGTGATGATCTTTTGTTTTGAATAATGTAGGTGGTTTACTTGCTGATTTGTACTCTTTTATGTTGATTTCTAGCTACTGTGATTTCTGTCAAATTTGTTGCTCGCCAATGCTGCCTGCTGTCTCACACCCTTCAAGAGCAGGCAACAGATTTTATGCTTGTTAGGCAGAAATGTAGGATGCTAAATGATGAATTGGTCACAGATTTTCAATAAAAGAATATCAGCTTCAATGGCTAGCGTCCTTGCTCTAGCAGAGAAACTTTGGGCAAAAGAAACGAACCATCATATGTCACCTCAACATTGTATAAACCATCATATGCAGAAACTAGTCTGAATTTGCTGCAGTTGTTATTACAGTTTCACTCAAATAAAATCAAGCATTGCAGAAACAGCAACCTCCATTTCTATTTTTTCCAGATTTTGCTAGATTCCAGTGGCTCTCAACTTACGTGCTTAGATTAGCCTGTTAATCTCTCCGATGGATTTTCCCTTTTAATTAATAGGCGCTTTCATCCAGAAAATTGTGGAGGCAAACACTAGAAGCTACCTTTCAGTCAAACTAAAAGCCGAAGCGAAATTTATGTTACCTGCTTTGTGTATGAGCCAGCAAGAAAGAAATTTTTCACAGGTGTCTTCTGATCAGGTCTGAAAGGATCTTTGCCAGGTCCTTCACGATATAAAGATTGCGCAATTTTCACAACGGATGACCAGATAACTTCTAGACCTTGTGATGAGGGGAACAAAGCCAGGACCTGATTGTGGAAATCAAAAAATAAGTGCATGACAACGAGAATACTGCACAACAGTAACTGGAATCAACAATTCATAATTCTATACACAAATAAGATTCAACCACTAGCTACAAAAGCAACAAGCACAATATTTTACCATCTTGTTATATAAAAGCTACCATCAGTGATGATGGAAACCATTCATCTCAAATTGCCTTTTGGTCCACTAAGGGCCCATATCACAAAAAAGAGCAATTGCAGGTGGCATCACAGTTGAAAAGGACTTTCTTGAGGCCATGTTACTCGGTGCACAAACATTTTTAAATTCTAGAACTTCCCAAGCAAGCTGATTTCGATGTCCTAAAATTAATAAAGATGTTTTTTTAATTCACAAAAATATGTACAGGTTGTTTACACATGTCAAGGATATGAAAATGGTAGATTTTCAGGGTGTAAATACTGCCATCTGAACCCAAGTTTACCATGTGTGCTCTCATGCAAAAGGTGAGCAGAAATGAAGGAAGCCTTAGGGATAAGTGCTCTGTCAAGCCGAACATTTTAATTTTAGAAGTTACTAAAGCCTGGAGAATTTAATCAAAGATTACCCACATTATGTTCTTGTACGACTTCCCAGAGCGTGTAATAGGGCTTATAACCGTAGATAGTAATGACTTAGGCATTGAGAGATAACTTTTAAATACTACAAACCTGCTTTGAGACTCTCTCTATGATTTTATCATTTGTCAAGGACATGTAAGGATCTCCAGGTGTCAGGACACATCTGAAACATTTAATTTTTGTGAACATAACAGATTGGGATGGGAATAGAAAAGATAACTATAAGGATATGTAAGGTACATTATCAATATTCCTTATAAAAAGCAGAAGCTAGCAGCAGTATACTGATAGTAGAGTTTTTTTTTCTTACTGAAGCAATGAACCTTGTCCTTCAATGTAGTAATCCTCTGGAGAAGTGAGTGCTAGGTCAGCAAAACAAGAAAAATCCGCATCTGGGGTATACAGGAGGTTATCTAAGCCAGAAGCTTGCCGCAACTGCCTATAAATCAAAAGAAGCAAGGGCTTAATGGAAAAGATGCTTATGAATTGTCTCAACTATTATCAAAGCAAATAATATTCTTTGCGTTTTCAAACATCCTGCTTTCACAATCAGAGCACCAGTATAGTGAGAAATTCACCTTGATCGTTCTAGATCCCGCAACTCTGTAACCCAGCCATTGTATCTTAGTTGTACTGTCACAACAGGTACTCCCACTAGCTCATATATATTATCAAAGAACTTTGATTCCCTCCACTGGGATGGAAGTAGTCTTTTAATTCCAGGGACATCACAAGCTGCCAAAGAATCAAACCACAGAATGACAAAAAATCATCAATGCTCAACTGAGATAGGATACAAAGAAAGAAAGAGGGCATATCGGACTGCATACCTACAACATATGCATCAGCTTTAACAACTTTCTTATCCGTAGCCTACAATGATAATTAAAGGTTTCATTAATGGAGACCTTACAATCAATGGTGGATTATAAACATAAAACACAGAAACCTCAAAAATACACATACACAATCTGATTTCTCAGATGTTTGGTGTACAAGTCTTGATCCTGCCATAACCTTACACACTCCGTTTCCTTCCATCTATTAATTTGCCCAGGTTCGATTTAAAAACTTCCCTATAGGTTATGGAATGAAGTTTTTAATTTCTATACTTTACAAGCACCAACTATATGCATCAATCTCAAGAGAATAACTCCATCAATTCTCCAATTGCAAACCCACAAATATGTGTGGGATATTCATTTCCTCTTCACTCATCAAAAGGTGCAAGACTGAATGCTTTGTCTCAACTCTTAAGCCCTTTTCCCAGGACAACTTCGATTTAGAACCATGGCCTACTGATAATATTCATTGAAACAATGTCCAGAAAAATAGATTGCACCCCTATTGATCCTTAAATTGGAGCGATGCAACCAGGCTCATGATAAAATCATTGAAGAGTAATCTAGATGATGCTTTCATACATCAATGTCAAAAGGGATTCAGTTTAAAAGAAGAAAAATGAGAAGTCATTTACCTTCGACGTGGCAAGTCCTGTGACAAGTATTTCCCCATCAGGAGATCTATCATAAAGTATCTGCCTGCACCCCCACCTCAAGTGAAACCTGCTCTTGCAGATAAAGAGATGTTAAAAAAACATCAATTATTGGGACCCAAAAAAAGAAAAGATAAGGAATGACTTTGAACCTATATTTTACAATTATACCTGCCTCCTTTATCTTCAATATACTTTCTAATGGGACCACTCAAGTAAACATCTGGAGAACCCTTGAGCATACGAAGTAAAGAGGCCTCTGTCTTGGTGGCAAACAATGAGAATATGGTCAGCATGCACCTAGCACTGATGTTATCACAGTCAATAAACCCGAGGGCATAAGCAACAGGATCCCACATTCTTTGGATACTCATGCGAGTGCCACCTTTGGACAAAAACCAATCAGAGAAGCTGATCTGTAAGAAGAAAATGTGATTTCAAGGATAATATTAACAAATCGATTGAGCAACTAATCAAAGCACCAAAAGAAAGAGAAACATGATTGCTCTTACACTATCTAAATCCCTTATGTCCCTCAATGCTCCATCTGGATCAATAAGAGCCCTTACAACTGGACTCAGGGCAAGAGCAACCGCATTTCTTGCTTTATCATAAGGCTGCAATTGAGCATCACCATGAGAAAAGGATATTAAATGCAATCAGCAGTGATACATAATAGATGTCATGGCCCAGGAGACATACAGGTAACAAAAGAAGCAGCAGTTTGAAAGATAATAAACATGCTGATGACATTTTTTTAGCTAGCATCTAAAGTGAAGGATATTGCCCCATAAAATACACCTTTTTCAGTCATTGTTTCAAAGACACGCCGAGCTTCTCAAACCATTCCTTCTTTGCAGAGTCCATCAACCAAAATAGTGAAGGTCACTGTATTTGGCATAACATCTCTACTAGCCATTTCTTTGAACAATCTAGTAGCTTCATTCAATTGTCCTAAATTGCAAAAACCATGGACTATGGAGTTGTAAGTAACAACATCTGGTTGAATGCCCCGATCCTTGCACTAGAAAACACTATTTTATAATCTATTTTAACAAAACCAAAACACGTTATAAGCACATTCCTTGCACTAGAAAACACTATATCAATTGAATTAACTTGAAAAATAGTTTCAAAACATGAAATCAAATTAAGTTAGATTTTTCTTACTCGACTTTGATCTACTTTTTTAAGTAATACTAAGGTATAAAACAACTACCATCAAGTTTTTTTCATCAAATGGAACCCGTATAGACCAATATAATCCAATTTAGTATCTAGAACATGCAAAAATATTTACCTTCAATAAGAATATTATAGAGGACGATATTAGGTTCTAGTTTCTTCTCTTGCATTGCCTTGAGCAGTTTTAATGCCTCGTCCAAATGCCCATGTTTGCAGAAGCCATCTAGCAAAATCGAGTAAGTTGTCAAATCTGGAAGCAGGCCATAAGAACACATCTCCTTGAAAAGATTTAGAGCTTCCTGCGGTCTTCCTACCTGGGCACAGACCTTGCATAAGAGTGCTGTAGGTGACAGACAGTATCAGGAGGCAATGCTTTATGAGACATTTCAGCAAGGAGTGATTTTGCCTCTTCCATCCTTCTACTTTTGCAATATCCATTGATCAGGATGTTGTAACTATGTACATCAGGTGCGCAACCATTGCGAACCATGATTTCAAACACCTTCTTGGCCTCATTCATTTCGCGCCGTAAACAGTACCCATCCATCAGAGCATTGTACGTGTAAACATTTGGCTCTACACCTTTTTCAGGCATTGTTTCAAAGACACGCCGAGCTTCTGAAACCATTCCTTCTTTGCAGAGCCCGTCAACCAAAATAGTGAAGGTCACTGTATCTGGCATAACATCCTTACCAACCATTTCCTTGAACAATCTAGTAGCTTCATTCAGTTGTCCTAAATTGCAAAAACCATGGACTATGGAGCTGTAAGTAAGAACATTTGGTTGAATGCCCCGATCCAACATTTCAGATAAGAATTCCATAGCATCATTTACTAGCCTATGTTTGCAAAGGTTGTCTATGATTGTACTGTAGGTCACCACATTTGGTTTACACCCATGTTGTTCCATCTTCTTGAACACGTGAACTGCCATACTTGTGTTGCCAGTTTTGCACAAACCATTGATTAAAGTAGTATAACTAATCACATTGGGCTCATGCCCTCTCCGTACCATCTCATTAAACAACTCTACTGCATCTTTAATTTTCCCCTCATTGCAGAGCCCATTAGTGAGTGCATTGTAAGTGATAACATTTGGCTCTACGCCTTTTTCAGGCATTATGTCAAAGACACACTGAGCTTCTGAAACCATTCCTTCTTTGCAGAGCCCGTCAACCAAAATAGTGAAGGTCACTGTATCTGGCATATCATCCTTACCGACCATTTCTTTGAACAATCTAGTAGCTTCATTCAGTTGTCCTAAATTGCAAAAACCATGGACTATGGAGTTGTAAGTAACAACATTTGGTTGAATGCCACGATCCAACATTTCAGATAAGAATTCCATGGCCTCATTAACTAGCCTATCTTTGCAAAGGCTGTCTATGATTGTACTGTAGGTCACCACATTTGGTTTACACCCATTTTGTTCCATCTTCTTGAACACTTGAACAGCCATATTTCTGTTGCCAGTTTTGAACAAACCATTGATTATAGTATTATAACTAATGACATTGGGCTCATACCCTCTCTGTACCATCATATTAAACAACTCTACTGCATCTTTAATTTTCCCCTCATTGCAGAATCCGTTAGTGAGTGCATTGAATGTGATGGCATCAGGTTGAATACCAAGTTTGAACATCTTGCCCAAGACAGAGACAGCAAAATGAACATGTTTTGAGCGACAAAGGCAGTTAATCAATATATTTAGAGAATAGACATTGTGAGTGACACCGAGCAAATCCATTTGATTGCACAGAGAGACAACAGTGGAATACTGTTTCTTTTTGGCAAAGGACCCTAAGAATTTGCCAAACTCCACAACAGAAGGCCTAGGATTCATACGGACCATGCGATAGAATGAAGCCAAGGCATCATCAATACTAATGTTATTGCTATTATCACTAACAAGCCCGTCATTTTTTTTAGGCAAAGAAGGTTTCTTTGTAGAAGTAGAGGTAAGAAAGTGGTGATGTTTGAGGAATAAGAAACAAGGGAAATGAGGAAGAAAAGGAAAGATACCCATTTCCATTTGTTGTTGTTGAAGCTGAAAAGCAGAAGAAGCAGCAGCTCTAAAAGCGATTTTCCGCATGAACATCATCACTGCTAGGTTAAAAAGATGTTGTCTATCTTACTGTTCCTCTCCTCCTTTGAAGCCGAAGATGAAAGCTTTTTCACTCAGCCCCGCGTCTCTTTCTCAATTCGGGGTGTCTTGTCTTCTTGGGTTCAGCTTCGGCTGAAAAGCTTTTTATGAAAGGAACCCAATGGGCAGTAGACCATTTTACTTCTTATTTGAAGCCCAGAACTTTGAACACTTGTTGGCTCTCACTTTCTCAACATGACCCAATTGAGAAAATATGGGAAATCTTGGGATCTAATTTATAAACTTTAGAAGTTTGGGATGTGATTAAGAATAGGTATATTGAGTAAGGACTAAATTGAGAACAAAAGAAAACACCAGTAGTTTCTTCCATTAATAAAACCACTACCGAGTCTGTACAGTGCCGGTGATTAACAATCTGCTACGGCCTCTAAAATCCACCGAGTGTGTAGCACCGGCGTTTTACCACTCTGCTACCAATTAGCAGACCATGAAATTCCGGTACGCCATGGTATGTTCGTCCAATCAGAACAGAAGCATGGAGGCTCATTCTCTGCTTAAGAGGCATGGATTTGATGTCTCCTCGTATGGAACTGGTTCTCACGTTAAGCTGCCTGGACCTTCCCTCAGAGAACCAAACGTTTACGACTTTGGCACCCCTTATAAGCAAATGTTCGATGATCTCAGGCGCAAAGACCCTGAACTGTATCCTCCTCCCTCTCTACTCTTCATTCTCTTCATTTTCTATAACCGAGGGTGTTTGGTTGCTGAGAGAATCTCCTTATCTTTTTTTTTAGGGGGGGGGGGGGGGTTGTTTAATTGGGTTTATGGTATTGTATTAATTGTTGCGAAGTTGGTTTTTTTTTTTTTTGTTAAGTTATTATGGGAATTACTTCAAAACCCAGAAAAGGGATTTGAAGAAAATAGCTAGATATGATTGCATTTGATGATGGAACCGGAAAAATTGAAAGGAATTTGAATTTTGATTATGGGTTTTCATTTATATATATATATATATATTATTGATTTAGCCTCTTAAATGTGAAAGGAAAAGCTTATGGTAACTATGTATGTGATTTTAAAGAAAAAATTTGAAACCTTGACAAGAGTTTCAGTTACAAGCGAAATGGGATATTGCCCATGCTTAAAAGAAATTCAGGTGTGAAACTGGCACCTCAACGCTGGCAAGACAATGCTGCTGATGGTTCCTTTACTGTGGTGTTAACTTTTGAAGAAAAGGTCTTTGATATGGTTCTTGAAGGTAAAGATGTATCTTTCGTTTTGCAATTTTTGTTCCCTTGGATATTTAGGTAATAATGAGTTTTGCAGTTACTCTGTTCATATGCTTGTATAAAAAACTCACTTTTAGCCATTGATGAAAAGAGCCTTTAGTTTGGGATTCTCCGTTATTTAGTAATTCATGTCTAAAACTTTTTTTCAAAAAAAAAAAAAAACACGAAAAGAAAAGGAAGTAATGTCTGGATACTAATCTTGATGGTGAAATGGTAGAGGTAACTTCTTTAGCTAAATCAAATAGGTTGATATCTTAAAAGTGTTACTCTTTGAGGCTCTTAGCTCAGTCTTGTTACTTATACTGCTCAATAACTCTTGATAGAATGTCTTTAGGAATTATTTAATGGGGTCAAGAACAGTGAAGAAGAAATTGAGCCTATTTCTTATGGTGCACTGCTCCTTGCTGCTTTGTTTAAGAAGCTCCTCATTAGTGGAAGTTCAATCTAAAGATTTCAATGTAACTAAATGAGTCTGAATCTAATATGTGGTGCGTTGTATGTAGAAGAACATGGGAAGAACAGGTGGACAAAACTGTTTGCTATTCCAATAGATCATGATAAGCTAACCAACTTAAAAAGAGTGTTCTTCCTATCTAGGTTGAGATGTTGTAACAAATACTGCTTTAAGTTTGGGGTTTTTAAGGTATCTAGGTTGTTTTGTTAATTTAAATTGAGATTACCTCTATAGCTAACATTAGATGAAACCAATCTGCGGCCTAATTACTATTAGGTTTGGGGGGTCTAGTTGTCCTTTTGGATTTAAGATATAAGATTCTTACTGATTGAGGAGTTGTTTAGGAGTGTAGTAAATTTTTTTTTTAAAGTGTTTTTCATTCAAAATGTATCAAAATAATATTTTTTTATTATTTTTTAAAAAATTATTTTTGACATTAGCACATCAAAACAATCTAAAAACACCCAAAAAAATGTAATTTCAAGTAAAAAGTAAAAATAAAAATTTTCCTTTTTTTTCAAAAGCACTTCCCAAACAGGGTCTAAAACCTTTTTCCCTTTTAAGTTTCTTCTAGAATTTTTAGTAATTGCATGTTTTAGCATGATTAATATCTGAGCGCCTCTGTTCCCTTTATAAACTTAGAGCACGAGGGAGAAATAGAATATAGCCAGCCTTTTCATGTTCTTATATGTCCTTTTTTACTTTCTATCTAGAACTAATGCCATGGGGAACCTTTCAGGCTTTCTTATTGTTTGCACTGGCCAGTATGTTTTTTGAGCTACTGGAAAGGTAATGTTGGATTTTTCTGTGAGTATTTGGGAAGAACAATGGAAATAGGATGACATTCGCTGTTCTTGGCATGTCTTCCCACACCCCTCGGTCTGTAATGTAAAATATCTCTTTACATGGATGGTCTCTAAGTGTCAACAGTGAATGGCTAAGATTTCATAGAACTTTGTAGAAGGATGTCATGTTTATGGGTTTTATGGAAATCTCAATATGAGGCTAAAGGATAAAGAACGAATGATGATCACTCCCAAAGATACAATAAAAAGGAAATAGTTCAAGCAAGCTCACCAGACTAGTTTAAAGAAATAGCTTATACTGTTAAAAATACCTGAATGAAGGTGCAGGGTGTTATAGCTAACTCACAAATGTTCAGCTTTCCCTTTTTCTTGTACTATAAGATTTATGAACTATAGCAACTGTTGTCCCAGTCCCATTGTTTCAAAGTTTTGATAACATTTGTGTTAATTTGATCCATCTCATGACCATGTCTTTGATATGAGTATACAAAATTATGAAGCTCTGCAATCAACTTAAAAAGCCGGAACTACATTTGTTCTCCTGGTTGGAAACTGATTTGGTAATTGGAATGCAATGCATTTATCATAAGTTCAAAGTGCATCCATTTAAATAAGTATGTTGATATCTATTACATATGGTATGGAAAGAGAAAATATATAGGCACTAATTGGGTGGGTGCTAGCTAGCTTAGCAGAAGGGTCTCTTGGTATCATAACAACTAACCCAGGATCAAAGCATGCTGACAATTGAGATGGGAAGATTAAGGGGAAAGGAAGGCTTACCACTGTTATAAGCCCAAGCTCCAATGGGTCTTATGATAAAGAAAGAAAGGAATTAGTTGGTGTAATGGAGTCTGGATGGATATATATTGACAAGATGTCTAACACACGCTCATATGGATACAATAGACTGGTTTGTGAGGGAATGAAGAGTCTCTTGAATATACAAGAACACTTGATCAGAAATGTTAAGGAAACTGAAACTGAAAAAGAAGAGTTTAGTCCATAAAGTTTCCAAGTAACTCCTAGATTGCCCTGTGGAGTTGTCAAGTGTTTACAAGTACTTTCTATTGACTAGATTTGTTCAACATATGAATTTACTTGAAGTGCGAGTTTATTCATGGAGTTAAGCTTGCATAAAAATCATTCACATAAGTTGTGGAGTGCTGAATTTAACTATAATTTGATTTAATTTCTGCACCCTGAAGATCTCCCTGATGCACAATGTATGCAGATGCATTCGGGTTGTAATGCTGCACATATAGATAGTGTTTGCCGATATCAAAATCTCTTCATACAATTATTTGATCACTGCTTTGGAAACGTGCAGATCTCCATAACCGTAATCATGTTCTTTTGAAAAGTGTGCTGGTGATTAACTTAGAAGTAAAAGATAATCATGAGGAGGCAGCTGTAGGGGGTCAGCTCACTTTGGAACTCTGCCAAAAGGTAGAAAATCTATTTTGCATTTAATTTACCATCTATTGTTCAGTTCTCTATGTGAATAGATTTTGAATGGATGATTGTTATATATAGATTGAGGCAGTTGAATCATGGGAGGATTCCATTGATGAGATTATCGCCGCATTTGAGGCAAAGCACCGGAGGAAGCTGGTGTATAGCATTTCCTTCTATTGACGATGCATCACCTACACTAAACGCGGAGGCTAGCAATGCTTGTGATTAACTACTTTTTTTGCAGTTTAATATGTAAATTTATTGTCCCAATTTTTCTGGGAATAAAACTCTCAGTTCACAAACAGAATTCATGGGATTTTAAGCTCAATGCATCTGCTCAACCATGGAGACTCGTTTCAAATTCCAAGAAGTTAATGGGATTTCTAGCCTTGGACATCGATCCATGTTCTTCCTAGACTTCAACAGGTTTTAATGATACAGTGGAGATTCTCAACTACATCAGGTTCAGCAACAATGAACAAGCCAGTGGCAAGCAATCAGCATTAATCCTTGGAAAATTTGTGAGATGGAGCCTTTGAGTTTAGGGCATTCACATTTTCAGTTCTAGTTCTTCCAGGGATACTTGAGATGGGCATAATAGGTATGGATTGTTGAAGGAAACTTGGACTAGCTTTTGAGACTTCGTAAAAGATTTTTGAGAAGTCCTACAAAATATTGAAACTTTCTTGATTCTCACGTGAATAACATCATTTTTTTTTAAATAAAATAAAATAAATTTTTTGATCAAAGAAACAATCTCTTTAAGACAATAAATGGCATTATTGTTTGGCAAAATACACTAAATCACACATAGTGTACTAAATCAACTCTTGTTTGGCATTATTGTTTGGCAAAATACACTAAATCACACATAGTGTACTAAATCAACTCTTGTGTGTATATATATATATATATATATATATATATATATATATATATATATATATATAACAGAGAAAGAGTGAAAGAAAAAAATCAAAGACCAAGAGGAGTTATTGTCTACTCTTTGATGAACATAAATACATGAACAATTCGTTGCTGATTCTTTTAACCTCGTTACTATCAGTTACAGAATTAATTCAAGTTAACATTTTTCTTATTTTTTTAAAAATTAATTATTCAATTGGATTCAATTTTTCGTTTTTATCAATAGTCAATTTCGTATTTCTGTAAAAGTTGATTTTTTTTCCAACTTATTTGGACGAAACCTGATTAAAAAATTAAAAAAAAAAACAATATTAACAATGTTATGAAAATCTGACTAGAAGAAGACAATATATAAACCTAGTCTTTCACTATACACCAATATACGAACACAATATGGATTTCAATGATGAATTTGCTCTTTTTAACCGAAACCAATTTACTCATTTTATCAGGGGCGGTAATAAGGTGTTTTAACAAAGTTTATTGGTCATTATCTAATTGATTATTAGAGACATGTCGGGTTTTTTTTATATTTAGAAGCGTAGTAAAATACTAAAATTACCGTAAAATAAGATTTATTTAACTGTGAGCTAGAGACTTTTTCAAGTTTTTATCTTTTAAAGTAAAATAAAATTACTAAACTGCCCTTAGAAACAAGATTTTTTTGAAATGGTGTTCCAGGGTGTGTTTTTTAATTTTTATCATTGATTTTTTTAGTTATACTCATTTTGAATAATATACAATTTAGTCTTTTAATAAATATCAAATATTATTCAAAAATAAAAAATAGTTGGCGCATGCAATATACGCATTAACGAGCGGGAGACTTCATGTTTTTTAAACAATGTTAGAAGTGACATGACATCCTTTTCTAGATGGTTAAACACATGTACATGATGGCGCAATATTTGAACCAAAACTCTACCCGATCATAATTTTACATTTTTCTAATCAATTAATTCAAAAAAATTCATTCTTTGTTTTTTTTTCTTTTATTTGTTTTTTTCTTTATTTTTTTGTTCACCTTTACTTTTAAGAATATTTAAACAATATCTTTAATAATGTAAACTTTTAGACAAAACAAAAATAAATTTCATGAATCAACGATAACTATGGTAGTATTTTAATTTAATAATGATAAAATAATAGGAATATTTCATAGTAATTTAAGTATCGTGAAAAAGTTCGGATTTCTGATATAAATTATTAACTGTCTATTTTTACGGTGCTAAACATATCTTTAAATTCAATCGTTTGATCGAGCTAAAATTTTACAATAAGTGTCCTCACATATTGTTTTGTCTTAGATAAGTTTCATAGCAATCTTAGCTCGAGATAACCTCTAGATAAAATGATAGTTACAGGGGTAATTGCAATAAATAAACTTTAGGGGGAAAACTAAGTAGGGGTAAAATGGAAATAAACCAAGATAACAACGCTCTACCTACAACACATGTAATTGTTCACTTATATTATAATAGTACTAAGAGAGAGAGGGAGGGTGAGGTTTATTTTAAGTTTTCTTCAAACTTTTTGAAAAACCCTTCCCGAAAGTGTGAAGTGAAAAAAACCTTTAGGGAGGAAAGGAGCTCGAGAGAGAAAGTGTGAAAAATAAAAAGGTGAAAAAATAAAAAAGAAATTGTGAATTTCATTAGTTTTTCAAGGTTATTCGGAAGCTAATGATATCTACATTGATATCAATATTTACTTGAATTGATTAGTCATTTCTAGTTATAAAAGCTAATGACATCAAATGGTAAATTGACA
This sequence comes from Salix purpurea, assembly GCA_027405865.1. Classification (NCBI taxonomy): domain Eukaryota; kingdom Viridiplantae; phylum Streptophyta; class Magnoliopsida; order Malpighiales; family Salicaceae; genus Salix; species Salix purpurea. The sequence goes on along the minus strand of JAOWLH010000014.1, from coordinate 7,134,822 downwards.
TTGATATTAGCAAAACGAACAATCGACAATATTAAGAAACTTGATTAGTTAACGAGCTTATTGACATCAACAATTCTCAAATTTTATTAGCTGTCCAAATTTGAGAAACTAATTATATGAGTGAGTTATATTGATATCAAAATTCGCTAAACATAATTAGTCATTTCTGATTTGGGAGACTAATAATATTGATGTGGTTTATCGTATCGGCGTTAATATGAAAGGTATAAATGAAAAATAAATTTTACTGGTTACTTTCAAGAAATAAAAAGGTTAATGATGTCATTAAGTTTACTGAATTGCAACCTTATTAGAAAATTGAATGGCAAATCATTGTGATCAAAGCTAATGATATCCATTTGGAATTGACTAATGACATGGGTTACAAATGAATATTTGATATTACAGGAGTAAAGATAAGTGGGTGAGTCGCTTAATGTTATAGAAAAATCTCAGCTGTAATTAATATTTGATACAAAAATATCATGATAATTCTAAAATTTAAATGTGTTTTATCCCATATATTTTAAGGTTGTTACATACAGTACTTGTAAGAATTTATTTTTCTCAATTAGACTTTTTTTTTTTCATTGCTAACTTTTTTATATAAATAAAAAAAAAAACATTTTCTTCTAGCTATTTTTAAAAAAGTTTATGAAAAAATTAAAGATTTAGCCCTCTATCTAGTGTAACCAAAGAAGAGAAATTGACAAAAGCATTTTGTATATATAACCCTAATATAGGGTAGCCATGCAATTTTATTTTATTTTATTTTCTTGTGGTACACAATGGATGAAGCACGAAGCCTAACCCATCATCTTGGTCAAACAACGCCAGAAGCGCATCTCCCCTATCAAACCATCATTCATCCCAAGCTCCACTCTATAAAGGATTAGCCAAAGAAGGATATCATCTTGGTCATATGACAGAACGCATCATAAACCATAACCCTTTCTACTGCACCAATAAAACTACAATAAGAGACGACGTCCATTTCTGTCCTGATTTCGAATATTTTACTACTGGACAAGCAGCAGGGAGGGAAAATAAGAAAACGAAGACAGCTGCAACTAAATTAGCACTACTTGATGGATCAAACGGTTGGAATATCGTCTCTTATGCATGCTGCTCTCTGATTGCATAAAATTTTAGTATCAACTTTGATATAATCCAAAAGCACAAAAGAGCAAGAAACGAAAAAACACAATGTTCCATGCACCCTCATTAGCCAAGTGGTGTACCTAGACATTTCAGTGATATCTGAGTATCTTGGCATCAAAGAGCTGACACTCACACCAGATTAGTACGAGTGTCGAGAAGGTTCCATGCTCTGTATTCCTGGTTCACCGATTACAAGCAACTATTTTCCTGCAATAAACAAGCTCAGTTATGCATATTTCCAAATTCCAAAGGAATGGAGATGATAGGCCCAGCATGATAACACAACTAGAACTAGAACATGGCACCAAACTAACGACTCAAAGCAGTTCATGTCTATGTGCGACAAATTAAACATGGGATGTCCATAGTCCTTTAGTTATTAGCAGGTCAACTTTAGCTAAAAGAAGAATACAGTGTGCCATATTAAAAGCTAAAATAGGCAGGTTAAACCCAAAACAAAACAATTGATCATACATTTTCTCATCAAGAATTGCAGGAGAGTTAAGGACCAAGAATGCCAGCAATATGTTCTATGAAAGTTTTTTAAGTGGACACTAGATGATATTTCTTAATGTTTAGCAAGATGATGAAACCAGCAACTCCAAGATGCACGTACTGATGCAAAGATGCTACAAATGAAGAAAGACACACCATATAGTAGCAAATCATATTACTTGAATTGAGGTTTCACTTTTCACTTTGTGAAAAGATGCATGCAAATTCACTTTGTAGAAAGACATGAATACAAAGGGTGTACGAGAACAAAAGCTTTTGATAAAGCAAGATTCTGGAATTTTAGCATTCTTTGATTGATGAGATAGGAGCCACTTCTCATCCAAATTTCTTCATGATAAAAAAAAAAAGAGTCAAGTTTCGACCAGCTAGTTGCATATCAAACCTGATACTCTCTCATGAAGAGACTATCTTTTCTTCTTCCCACCCTTCCCAGACTTGGATGTTGCAGCATTTGATGTGGATGCCGGCTCCTGCTTCTTGGTCCTCCCAGGATGTCTAGGTACCAATTCTGCAACATGGAGCATAAGCTGTTTTCCTGCAATAAAGTTGAAGTTTTTCAAATCTATCACATATGAAAAATAGGGCAGATACTAGTATACAAGTGACATCAGCCCACTCAACTTTGAACTGATTTTTATTAGTTCTTTCCCCTGATGCTTTACTTTCGTGATAGATGCAACAAAAATGCAAAAAAAAATATTTTTCTTCTATTTCCCCCTTTCATTCCTCCAGGTCAGTGAAGTACAGTGCCATGGCATATCAGGCGTGATGAGAAACAGCTCTCAAATTTCTCAACTAAACTAAAAGGCAACAATTATCAAACAATCCAGATCACCAAGTGTACCGCTGGCAGTTCATGAAAAATGCTGGTAACAACTGGCAACATGCAAAAGGTATTCCCAAATCATCAATTACGACAATACATATGAAAAGGCTGATTCAGCTTAAAAGGTAGTGAATCCTTAGTAGAAACTAGTCTCGTGCAATACTAGATGTTAATTTTGTGTGTCAATATCCCTGCTTGAAAGGTTTATACGCAGACTAACAGGAACCAACACTCATGTCAATGATTACTGCCCCTTGGAAATTAGGCCCGCTGAATGATCACTGAGTCACCTACATGTTATCCACAATTAAATTGATTGCAAATATTTCACTTTTAGGATTATCAGAGAACAAAAATAAACACGTGTCTGCAGGGCAGGTGCAGGGGCCAATCTATTTCAAGTGGGAAGTATAAAAACAAACTGTCATTCAGGAAATATATATTTTTCTTAAAAAAACTTTTACGAGTGTTGTGGAATTCACTAGTATGTACAGGTTGAAGAAAGTAGAAGAGTTACAAGGTTAAAAGAAGCAAGTTTGGGTTCTTTTGGATGGTATAATGAGAAAAGGAAAAGAAGGGAATTGAAGGAAAAAGGAAGTCAGCTACATTTCCTAAGTTTATCTCACTTACAGGAGGAAATCAGATAAAATATTTTCAAATATATATTATCATTTCGAAGATGCTTGATTATTCTATATATTTTTGCAGGAGTTTAGCATTTGATAACTTGATCGAAGATTTCACACATTTCTTGTCAGAGTATCCAACCAAACAGCTGCTTCACTTAATCATAACTATGGAAATGGTCCTAGCTTGTGAATCAATAAGAACTAAACACAGCACCATGATGGCTCAGTTCCATACCAAGTCGAAGCATTTACCCTGAAATCTCAAGTTACTAGGTGAAGAGGCGACAAAAGATTGCACAATTACATTTGTCCAATACCAATAAAATTAAAATTTAAGCATGGAAAAAACTATGTGTATGTACCAATCAGTTTACGCATATTTAAGAAAAAATAAAATGATAAAAGTAACTAATGAAAAGGAAATAGACAGAAAAGAGGGTAAAGGATGCTTACTGGAAGGAATGGCAGGATTACATAAACTCCCATCTTCTCTTTTCAGTAATACCCTCACTCTACCTACTTGCATGAAATCTCGAGGATATGCCTTATCAATCTATGATATCAAAAAATCATCATAAGACATAAATACAGCAATCACAAGCTCTAACTAAAAAAACAAAATTGTGGATTCAAACAAACCTCAATTGCAAAAGGAAGTTTGAGATGGCTACAGCAATCACCAATCTCAATACAAGTGGGATTCTCACACCCCTTTTCCACGCTAATCCGCCTCCCTTCAGCTATTGTTTTCTTTGAGTTAATGTAAACAGGATATACGACTACCCATTTCTTTATATTTGGCACTCCTCCATCCATCATTAACTATCTCTCCCTACTAAAAAAACCCACTTTTTTAAAAAGTAAATCATACAATTCAAGCGAGTAGCAATGCTGGTCTCAATAATAATAATAATAAAAAGCAATGATTTTATATACCAAGAAGTTAAAAATCAAAACTTTAACAAACTAAACAGGAGTTAATGAAAATTGTGAAATGGGGTTTGCTAAGGCATTGATTCATTACTTTCATTCAAATTCTACAATTGACACAAAAAACATATCTTGACCAGGAGTGGAATTTCAATGACTGTGTGTGTGTGTGTGAATTCTAGAAGGGAAGTCAGTGTCAGAAGAAAAGGAAACTGGATTTCGTAATTGCAAATGAAAGAGAAAGGAAGGGCTCACCAATGGAAATCCTGGCTTCGATCTAGTAGCGCTCTTTGATGTTGAAGGACGAGGATATGAGAAAAGTTCTCTCGGCTTTGGCTTCTACAGTTTTTTTTACTTTATATATTTCCTATAATTGCAGCTTAGTCCCTCAGGTCAAGAAGTTGGAGCCCTATAAGAGAAATATCCAAATTACATTATCCCCCAAAGTTCTACCAACGCTATTTCTTCTCTCTTAATGGACCTATAGGTTTCTTATTAGATCCTGAATGGTAACGTGGTGCACAACAAAGCGACCTGTTTTTTTGTTAGCAAAAATATTTTTGACATTTTTGCTGAGGTTTTGAGGAGTTCGTTATTAATTTTGTTATTTTTTAAGAAGGTGCTTTTAAAATTGTTTCAAAAATAACTTCTAAAAAATAAAAAAACTATATATATTAATATTTTTTTCCATAAAAAATATTTTAAAAATCAATTTTTATCGTACTCTCAAATAACAATAATCTAAGATCTACCACCATATGGTAAAAATAAATACATTATTTAAAAAAAAAATACATTACTTGTAAAAATTAACATTGATTTGGATCTCACACCGTCATTATATTATTATTATTATTTATACTATTTTTATAATTATTATCATCATAACTATAACTAATATTATCATAATTTTTATTCTTATTACTGTTACTATTATCATCATCATCATTATTATTGTTATAACCACAATTATTATTATTACTATTACTACTACTACTACTACTACTACTACTAGTATTAATAATAATAATTATTATTATTATCATAATTTTTTATATTATTATTATTATCATCACTATAATTATTGATATCATGATCACTATAACTATTATAATAAAATATTAGTTTAATTATTATAATCATTATTAATGTTATTATTATTATTTAAATAACAAAAATCATAAACTTGTTTTGGAAAGATAAAAATAATTGATAGAACGGAAACTGAAAAACAATATTAAAAAAAAGGAAAAAAATTCAAAATAAATATTATTATTATTGAAAAAAAATCATAAATTTGATTTGTAAGACAAAACCAAAAACCATAAAAACTTTGACAAAAGAACGAATAGAAAAAAAAATCAAAAATCAAAAGAAGTACCAATTCAAAAAACATCATATGCATAAATTATAATTGAAAATAAATAAAACTCAAACAAAAGAGAAAAAGACCAAAATCAAAAATCAAGACTAAAAGGATAGATCAAGAAACACCAACAGAAATTAGGGACAACTTTAGAAGATCATGAACTTTAAAAGGAATAAAAAAATTAAAAAATAAAAGAATGAGGAATGAAATGAAAAACAATATATATATATATAAAAGAAATTACAATTCAACAAAAAACATTAAAAATAACAAAACTTGTATAAAAAGAAATTTGGATGAAATAAGAAATTAAGAGCATGAGGACTAAAATTAACAAACAACAAACTAAAATTATATATATATATATATATATATATATATATATATATATATATATATATAAAATTATAATTCAACAAAAAAAAATAACAAAACTTGCATAAAAAGAAATTTGGATGAAATAAGAAATTAAAAGCATGAGGACTAAAATTAACAAACAACAAACTAAAAAGATAACTATGTATTTCAATTTTTAGAAGAGAGAAAAAAAAGAAGAAGAAAAATGAACATCAATAATCCAAAAATTATAAGATTACATGTGCCATATCATGTGGAAGAGACCAAGGTAGTTCATCTATTGAGACAACAAATGACCAGATTTGCCTATTGGATGGTTTCACACATGCCATTTATTGAAGCGAATGCCTCCTAAATGTTGACATGTCCGTATCAATAATTTTTTAATTAAAAAACATATGAAAATATCAAAATAATCCTAAAGACAAAGGCTTTTTTTGTCTTTTATAAAGATAAAATTGTTATTTCACTATATATATGTATATATAATTTGAAAAATCTGAAATACAACAGCTTAATATTTTTCTAATCTCAAGGCAAAAAAGTATTTTAGCTATTAGAAAACCTGTGAAAAGTTAATAAACCTCCAGGTAAACAGCTTTAAATTTTGTTAACCCTTGGTGCAAAAGAGTATTTTTAATATGTAAAAAATTTGAAAAATACTTAAATACCTCCAAACAATTTTTTAATGACAATCAGGCCATAGAAAATACCATAAAAAAACCTAAATCAAAAATTTAAATTTTAACACCTGAAGAATATAAAAATAATTATACCGTAGAGATCCTCTATAGTAATTTCTCCCCATGATGTATCTTTTGCTATGATGAACATGAACAGTGAAGGAGGAGGTAAGCCGACACCACAAATCTTTTAAATGTATTCGATGATACTAATTGAAAAGTACATTGGGTTTTGGATTATCATTTTACTCTTTTAATTTCCTCCGTCTTCATGTCCGAGCATTATTTAGTTTTTTAGTTTTTATTTAAGATTATGGTTGTGGTTATTTTTTAAAATATTTTTTATTTAGAAATATATTAAAATATATATTTTTAAAATTCATCTAATATGTTTTTGAAATGCAGTGGAAAATAATTTATTCGCAAAAATGGATTCTTCTTCTAGCAATGGTTCTTATCCTCGGCTTCCTCAAATCTATCTAATTCAGCCAAGTTGATCAAAAACATTTCTAACTCAACTTAAAACCTGCTTGAATAGGTTTCAAATATGATTTATTTTTTTTGGATTAATCCATCTATTTAGAGGTTTAAATCAAAACATACTAAATAAAAACAATATATTATAATTTCAAATTTCAACCATATAATTACTAATATAATAATCACTGGAAAAAATTAATGAGATTAGTCAATGTATACAGCAAACTAAGCAGACATCTACTTATGTTAATAAATAAATAAAAAAAGACAGCCAGGGACTTGGTCTGGCGGTCTAGCAGGTAAGGTTCTCTTCCTCTCACCCCAGTTCAAGCCCTGCCAATACATGTCTGTCACCTCCGCGGTGTTTTACCTGCTCATTGAGCTTGCAGGATGTTCAGTAAACTCGAGGATTAATTGAGGTGCACGCAAGCTTACCCAGACACTCTAGTTATCAAATAAATAAATAAATAACAGTATACTATAAGTTTTCATAAAATTCAACTCTGTGCTCAATTTTTTGTTGTTGTTGAAATAGAAGAGTTTGCCGGGGCAGGAACGGGTGGTGAAAAATGAAAACGTACCTAGCGAGGTCCATCCTTGCCAGCTACGGCGATGATCATGAAATTGAACTATCTCTAGCTCTTAATTTGTTGCTGTCAAGAAGCATCTTTCCAAGTACCGACACCCTAGCTAGCGACCAATCATTGTTCATCTCTTCTTCGATGTTGTCTCAGGTCACCAAACTTCTAAATGATGTAACCACAGCAATTGGAGCCAATAGATATTACAACCAATTAGAAAACAAATTATTCTATTTTTCTTATTGATTAAATGGGTTTTAATTTCATGGTCATTGTGTAGAAAGGTTATAAACAAATATTATTATTCAAACATGATTGCATGGAACCTATAATATTTCTATGTTTCACTTTTATCTTACATTACTCAGTGTCAGATATATTAACAAAACATTAAACTGTGTGGTAGGGAAGCACGGTAACTCCGTATTGTGGATTGCAATAGTGTTTTTTTTTTCTTTGCTTTTTTTTATTATGTTTTTTTTTCTAATTATTTTTTTTTTCATTTTTTCTCCTTGAAATATATTTTTTCTTTTTTGACTTATATATATATATATATATAGATATTATTTGTTTTTTTTATAATCGGGGTGTCTAGACTAGCTTAAGCGCACCACGATTAATCCTTGGATTCATTTTTATAGCTTTTTTTTCCTAATAATGTTTTTTTTCTTTTTTTTTCCTGATTATTTTTTTTCCATGAAACTTTTTTTTTGTTGATTATACTTTTTTTAATTTTTTTTTCCACTATATATTTTTTTGTTTCTTATGATCAGAGTGTCTCGGCTAGCTTAAACGCACCACGATTAATCCTCAGATCCAAATTTTTTTATAGCTTTTTGTTTGTTTTTTTCCTGATTATATTTTTTTGTTTTTTCCATGAAATATTTTTTTTTGTTGGTTATACTTTTTTAATTTTTTTTCTTTTTCCACTTATATATATTTTTTGTTTTTTATGATTGGGGTGTCCGAGCTAGCTTAAGCGCACCACAATTAATCATCGGATTCAATTTTTTTTTTATAACTAGGGTGTCCAAACCAACTTATGCGTACCACGACTAACCCTCATATTTTTTTTTTTGTGCTAAGTGCTTTCCTTATACTTTTATTTTGTTCACTTATATTTTTTTTTTATAACCGGGGTCTACAGGTGAGCTTAAGTACACCACGACTAATTCCCGCATCGAATTTGTTTTTAAAACAATATGGATTGCTACAGTGCTTTCACGCTTATATTTTTCTTTTGTTTTCTTTAACTTATATTTTTTTTATACATCTCTAAGCCAACTTGAGCTTTTTTTATTTTTTTTTACTTATATATTTTTTTTATAACCCAGGATCTCTATGTCACCTTAAGCGCATCACGATAAAAAATAAGGATTAAAAAAATAGTTTTTGGTCAAAGCCTGTAAAAAAATTAATCCCTGCGGCGGAGCGCGGGTTTATGGCTCATATATATATATATATATTGGCATGAATATGTATATTTGGACACTTTTTGTGGATGCAAACAAACTTCATTTCATTAAAAACGTATTTTATGGGTCTAGATGAGCGAGTAAAACTCTGACTATTTCAAGTTCTTATAAGGAGTGCACGCCATGACTCGAACTAGAGACCTGCTAAGCAAATTGCAAGTTCTCTATCATCACGTCATGTCTTTTGGGAACGTATATTTGGATACACCAATTAATTATGTGAAAAGATGTAAAGAAGTATTTTTTTTTTAAAAAAAAAAAACAAATTCGATATGAATATGCTTGTCCAAAATCAATGTGCATCCACAGTATTTTTCTTATCAATAATTTTGTGCTCTTACTATTTTGTGAAAAGGTACTAGCAAAAACTACTTGGAATATTTCATCAACTTTCTTGCCATATAGTTCCATGCAAGAAAATGAAAAAGAAAAAAAAAAGAGTATTCGTAAGCAAATTATTGCTAGATTATGGAATATTTTGCTGCCTAGCATATAGAGACCATATACATCGTGAAAAGATTTCTGAGATTCCTATTATTTCCTGCACATATATTCTTTCAAATCTGCCTGTATATACGATTGGTATCTTCATATATACCTTGCCTTGCCTGGCAGTATACATAATAAAATACATGTATATACTCTTTATAATACATCGGTTTTGTATTTTATTATCTTCTCTTCCAAACTTAAGTAACGATAGACGTCAAAGTTATCAATATCGTTTTGATTGGTGCTTTGTTTTTTCAATTCGAACGAAATATTTCTGTTTCGACGCGCCATTTCAGGGTTGTACTGTTTATATATATATATATTAATTCAAAAAAAAAATAGTTCAAATCCAAAAATAAAATTATTTAGAATTGTGCAATTTAATCTAAAAAAAGACACAATAAAATGATTTTTCTGAACAAAATTATGAATTTGTATAACATTACAAGAATGTCATCATCAATCTCGCAAGGTCATTAGATTCTTTGATTGCTCTGAAATTTTAACATAATATATATAAATATGTTAAGAGACTACTCGTAAAATTTCATCTTAATCTAACTGTCAGATTAAGAGATATGATTGATATTATTATAAAATTATTTATTATTTAAAAAATATATTATTTAGACGAAACGGAATGGGCAAAATGAAACCGGAACGTTTTGGCTAGTATTTAGCCGAAAAATCCGGAACCGAATGAATTTTAAACAGAGATAAAAACAATATTGTTTTTACAGTTTTAGCCAAAACAAAACAAAATAGAAAACTATTAATATATGTAGGTAGATGAAAAGCTAGAACAACTATAAATAAATAAGTATATCTATATATTTATTTAAGGAGTTAGGTGACCCGAGGATGGAATCGTATCAAAGACTTAGCTTGTTACCATGCCCAATCATGAGTTTGGTGGTGTCCGTAAGTGAGCTCTGCTCCATTTGCCCCACCTCTTTCTCCATGCCTAGCCATGTGCTCTCCTTCATAAACAAAAATGGAAACATTTATTTAAACCCTAAAAAGAACAAATGGAAAAGGGAGTCCATTACTGTGACGTGTCTCTTAGCTATATTCCTAGTTTTCCATTTTTTAGCTATAACGTGTCTCTTCTTATTAAAAAAAACCATTACATATTCATAATATCATTTATATTATTCTTTAATATATTGTTTTCAAATAAAAACACTTTAAGTTTAAAATTTATACAAATTTACACTATCTTATACTTGATTTTATCAAATAAAATAAAAATAATGAGATTCGAACTCGTGACCTCTGAATTAACAAGGCTCTGATAATATATTAAAAAATCATCTCAACTAAAAATTTAAGTTGTTAAATGAGATATCAAAATATAATTTATATTATTAATCAGTGCATGTCTTTTGAGTGAAGTGTGTGATCTTGAATTGAATATCGAGACATCTTAACCAACAGTGGACATGAACCCTTCCTCTCTTCTTCAACTACCATTATGCATGATAAATTGGATCATTTTGAGAGACCCCATCAACCTCAAATCAACTTATTCTCCATCTCATTACAACCTTATTAACATGTTCGATCAGTTCGTGTTAAAGAAATAGCTACCCCTCTCTCTCTCTCTCTCTTTCTCTCTCTCTCTATCATAACTTGTGTCTAATTATGGGGAATGCAGCATCATGTGCTCCGTCGATCATCTCGAACAGGGTGGTGATCAAGGTCTTGTTCTGCGATGATGGCAACCTGCAGATCTACACAAAGCCAGTTAAAGCAGCAGAGGTTATGCTAGAGAGCCCTGGCCAGTTTGTTTGTGACTCTGCCAGTCTGAAAGTAGGTCATAGAATTCATGGTCTGGTAGCTGATGATGAGCTCGAGAGGCGCCAACTCTACTTTGTTCTGCCCATGGAACTTCTCTACTCAGTGCTAACTCGTGAGGAAATGAGTTCGCTCACTTACAAGGCTAGCAGAGCATTGAAGAACAACAATTTTGTCAAGATTTTTCCAGTTCTTAGTGAGTTCTGCATTTTCCCTTCAGATGGAAAAACAATGGACAGTATGGCCGCAGAACAGCAGCCTGTGGAGAGGTATTCCAAGCAAAGATCATGGAAGCCCGCCTTGGAAACCATTGTTGAAACTCCTAGCTGTAGGCGGCCTTGATGATGATCAGCGTTCATGGTTTTTCTTTCTCTTTTTTCCAATTTCCTTCTTCTGTTCTTTCTTTTTCTGTTTTTGGCTGACATTTTGAGTAGATTATTAGCAATATTTGCATGTCAAGTTCATTATAGAATAAGTTCTCCAGCTATTTATATTCAGAAATAGACAAGTTTGTACTAGAATTACAGCTATATATTCTTGTGAAATTTCTTAAGATATGATCACTTAATTTCTGTAAGGAGATTGGTAATTGTGTCTTTCACATTATATTAACTCTTTGTGGGCATCCTAGAATTAGTTTTTTCGTGTTCCGAGTGTAAATCCATTCTATCAGGATTAGAGAAATCACATAGGAGTCCGCCCGTCAAGATGTTAGAGGATTTGTGATTTGCTTAGTAGGTCTCGAGTTCGAGTCAAAATGTGCATCTTTTATAAGCAACTTATCAATTCAGTTTTGTTTTTTCAATTGGAATGAAATATTTCAGTTTCGGTGCATTTCAACGCGCTTTTTCGGTGTTGTACAGTTTATATATATATATATATATATATATATATATATATATATATATATATATTAATTGAAAAAATAGTTCAAATCTAAAAATAAAATTATTTACAATTGTACAATTTAATCTAAAAAAAGACACAATAAAATGATTTTTCTAAACAAAATTATAAACATGTATAATATTACGAGAATGTCATCATTAATCTCGAATTAGTTTTTTCGTGTTCCGAGTGTAAATCCATTCTATGATTAGAAAAATCACATAGGAGTCCTCAAGGATGCATAATGTATAATGTGATAGTAGAGGATTTGTGATCTGTTTAGATTTCGAGTTTAAGTCAGAATATGCATTTCTTGTAAAATCTTAGAACAATTAAAGTTTTATTCGCTCATTTGAACCCACAAAGTATATTTTCCGGGATATGTGGTTTTCTCGCATCTAGAAAATAAAAATCACATAAGTTATATTTTCAAATGCATAATGAGATTTTGATTTTACTAATTTTAAGAAAGAAATATATTTTATCAACCATAAATTATTAAATTAATCTCTTATAAGTAAGTTTTACAAGTAAATTTTTTTGAATTAATCATCAAATTACAAGATACAGGTTCGAGACTCAAATATTGGACAAATTTTGTTTGATAGGAGAGAAATTGGGGTTGGCATTTACAGATTGCCATACTTACTCTGGTTTTGACCCAAATTATTTAAGGCAAATTGAACTTTTATGTAAAAATCTTATCTTGGAGATTCTAGAATGTGTTTGCTTTTGCGTTTAAGAAATATTTTTTTAAAAAAATTATTTTTCTCTTGAAATAATATATATATATATATATATATATATATATATATATATATATATATATATATAATTTTGGATTTTATGATATGATATCAAAAATAAATTTTATATTATTTTAATTTATTTCCATATAAAAAATACTTTGAGAAATAACTGCTACCATAATTTCAAGCATTGTCTTAATATATGTTTGATATAGTGATAGCTTTTGCAATTATGGTTTTTTCAAAAATAATTCTATAAAAAATATTTTTAGTTATAATTTTATGAAAGTAAATTTTTTAAAATTTATGTTAGGTTAAAGCTATTGTAAGATGATTATTTACATGCAAGATAAATGAAAAGCAAACATCATGACTGAAAATCAAGTTATTTTAACTTCTACAATATTAATATTCGAAACACAATTATATATGATATCCAATGCAAAAAAACAAAACTTATTTTACATTTTTACTAATAAAATTATTTTTTTAATTAAATAAAAAAATAAAAATTATCACAATATCAAATATTATGTTAATCATTTTGACAACTAGGCATGGTTTTCTCATACCAAGAGTCAATGTTTGTATCGGAATTTAGACTTTTATGTGTGTTTTTTATATATCAATTAAATATAGAATAGAACTATGTATGATTTCTCCAATCCTGCGATATGGAAGGACACTCAGGATAATTATATTAGCCAGCTTAATTATAATATGATTACTACATATATTGTTAATTTTTTATTTTTTATTATTAACATAGATGTTTAGACTACTTTACGTGTACCTCAACAAATTTTATAGGCCTTAAAATTAATGATCATGTAAACTTCAGTTACCGTCATATTCGCAATCATAGGATTTGAATATGAGACCACAGGGAGAACAAATTCTTTAATTTCAAATTCTTATCACCGGGGTTGAGAGGAATGTGCTGAATGAGTCTAATTAAGTAATTTACATAAAGAAATTCATATAAAATATTTAAAAGTTTGTAGATTTGATGGGAAAACGCTCTTCATGTTAAAAACATAATACAAAATACCTAAAATGCTGTCAATTTTTTTAAAACCATCCATTATAAGGCAATATTAGCTCTTAAACATGAAGGACATTTTAGGTAAAAAAAAAAAGGTTTGTGTAATATTTTCAAATTCTTTGTATATCTTTGTAATTTCATAAGACTCGGGGGCTCTTATTGTAACGTATCATATTTATAATATAGTATTGATAGAGTTGTCCGGATCCAATGTTTAATTTAGTTTCAGCATTAACGCCCATTCCTTTCTTAGTTGACCGGAAATGATAGAAATTGGTCACGTGTAATGCATGCCGACGCCTCCTTTAAAGGCTTTTTTTTTCATGTTTGGACATCGTTCCTTTTATTTATTTTTATTTTTTAATTTTGTTCTTCAAAGTTAAATTGATTTTGGGGTTGGACTTCTTGCTTTAGCCCAAGTTTAAGATTTTATTTGTTATGATTTTCAAAGATTAACCTTTTTTTTTAAAAGGGTTTTCTTGGGTTTGTTTAGTTTTGGGTGTCATTAAATCAGGGTTGTGTGTGTTATTAGATTAACTAAATTTATTAAACTCAATCGACTACTAGGTCTTGAATTTCTTCTACTTATTTGGAAATCCTCGCATCTTCTTAACTTTTTTTTATTTGAAACTTTTATTTTACTCTAAGGTGTTGCACCGACCATTTATACAAGTTTACTTATGTTATTTTTTTATATATTTTTTATAAAAATATATTCTTTTCTCCTTTTGCCTTCAATATTTTGTTCGACGTAATTGGTCTTTCTATTTTATTTCATTGTAGGTTTCATGGTTTTATCATTATTTTATACCCATGTTGTGTGATAAGAAGGGTAACTATAGTTGATCCAAATCAATCTAGTGTTTTGCCATCTCATTTTTTTATATTTTTTACAGGTTTAATAAAAAAAATCGACCAGTAGCATAGTATGAGTAAAAAAAAGTAGTTGTAGCTAGAGAATGTGATAATTTGTCCCTTCCACTCATCACTATCACTAGAATATTGTTTGGATTAAGCAAATGAAGTGTTTGAAAAAGAAAAAGAAAACTCCTAAAAGGGATGAAATACTAGTTACTAAGTTTTATTTCTTCATTATTTTTTTGCAAAGTTGTAAAATTAGTATTTCAATTACTCTTTAGTCATTAAATAAAAAATAATGACAATATGCAAATAAGAAAATATATTTCACCGATTTTTTCTTAGAGGATGCTAAGTGTGAGTGCGCGGGTAAAGTTTACGACATAAAGTGTAATTTTATAATCTACAACGAGAAAATAAAAACACGATGAAACCTTAGAAGATTTTGTGCTCCGGCGAAGAATCCAATCCATATAATGACAGTAATTTAGCTCTATTTCTTTAGTGTTTTACATTAATTTGATATGTTAATATAAAAATAACTTTTTAAAAATAAAAAATATATTATTTTAATATATTTTTATACAAAAATTATTTTATAAAACAACCACAGCAACACTCTAAAAACATTTTTTTTTATCTTATCTTCTCTATTTGGTACTACTTTTCAAATTTGAAAAAAAATGAAAATTATTCATTTTTATTTTTTACTTAAAAATTTTAGTGTTTTTAAATCATTTTCATGTATTAATATCAAAATATTTTAAAAAAAAATTATTTTAATATATTTTAAAAAAATAATTAAAAATCAATATAAAAACTCTACTCTCAAACATTCATATAAGTGTTAACAAACCTCTGCTCTTTCGAGAAGGTATGTATGGTAGTAGTTTTAGAAAGTGTGTATGAAAAAAATTGAAAATTAATTTTTTTTTTTAAATTAAATTATTTTAGTGTCTTTAAATTATTTTAATGTATTGATATTAAACATAATTTTTAAACAATAAAAAAAACATAATTTTAATATATTTCTAAATAAAAAAACATTTACCCAAACAGTCACTTCATTGGCGGTGGGAGGGGCCTTCAAAATTGCTTCCGGCCAAATGGGCCAGGGTAGAATTGACAGAACCTTCAACTGTATGTTGTCTGACAAATTGTCAATGTTAGTGGGTCATTTGCCATCCTTGACGGCACATTTAGAAAGGCAAAGTTTTTTCAACATTGACAACTCGCCAATTACGATGGAATTCTAAATTATTTTTTAATATAAAAAATAATATGAGCTTATTTTTCTACATTATAAGAATAATTTAATTTAAAATTAAAATAATAACATGTATTTAATGAAATAAAATAAAAAATTATATTACCTAATAAATCATAAAACAAAGCTATTAATGCTAAATATAAAATCAAAGTTGTTTGGACCACATCTTTTTGAATAGTGAACATGGAAAAAGGGTAGCAATTATTGGCAATTTCAAATTTAATCCTTTTTTTTTAATCTATATCTTTCTACAAAACAATTAATTTTTTTTTTATGCAAAATCACCATGTCAAAGAAAATAAAAACTTGAAGGATGGAGGAGGAAATTAGGCAATGAAAAAAACCGTGAAAGGGCTACCCCTCAGTAAATGTCAATCTTCTTTTTGCCCGGTTTGGTCGGATGCTAATGATAATGTCATGGAAAATGATGAACTGTCTGTTCACTGTGTTTAAAAGTATTTTTGAGAAAATTTTTATTTTTATTATTTATTTTAAATTAAGTGTTTTGGTGTTTATATATATATATATATATATATATGTTGATGTTAAAAATAATTTTTAAAAAATATATAATTATGATGTTTTTTTAACAAAAAACACTTTGAAAAGCAAACTCAAACACACCTCTAAATTGCCAGAATATCAATAGTAAATGTTTGTACGAGAGTGTAACTGTAGTTACTTTTGAAACTATTTCATTCAAAAATACATCCAAATCATTTTTTTTATTTTGTAAAATATTATTTTTGACATTATTACATAAAAATAATCTAAAAAAACACAAAAAAAATATAATTTGGCAAATGGCAAGCAAGGCCATCCATTCAATGAACAATGATTCAATTCAATTAATTAAATTAAATTAAACTGGGATTTTTCTCAGAAGAAATAAGACAAATGTAACCCCCCAAAGGCCAAAACTATGGTGTTTTTTGTACAGAAATCGAATTGGACAAGGAGAAAAGGAAGTGAAATAAAACTGAATATCATAAATAAAAAGGAGAAGGAAAAGCAATGAACAATTTTTAACAAGTTACGTGTTATCCAGAACCACCACTACAGATCCCAGTGAGTGAAACCGGAAATCGCCAAAGAGCACCGGCCGATGATGATGAATTGCCATCATCAACAGCGTCAGCAGGTGGCAAAACCCTTCCATCGGCAAACAACAACCGTCCATTCACTCCTCCGTTCCTCGGGTGCTCTGCCACCATCACGCCTTCAATTTCCAATGCAGCGTCCCCGAACCTCCTTTCCACCTCCAGAAACTCCCTCAAAGAAGCCGGCTTGGCCCCACCTCCATCTCGGCACAGGCTCCACCACCTCCTTCTCCTCCGCTCCGCCACCGCAGAAGCCCCCAGGTTCCTTCTCTTCATCGTGCTCCTTCCGGGGCTTCCTCCGTTCACGACGTTGTCGATGGCTGAGGACGCTGCGGTGGGGTGGCGTTGCTGGGAAGGTGCTCTGAAAGTGATGGCAGGGAATGTGACACCCATTAGAGTGCCTAATGTTGTGCTTCTATCATGGAAAAAAGAACCTGTAGACTGCATAACAACAGCACAACAAGAAAAGAAAACATTTAAAGCAGAGCAAGAAACGAAAATCAAGAAATGGAAACATATAAAGAAAATCAAGAAACACGTAAATTTGAAGAGAGAAAAAGAAAACAAGAAATGGGTCAATTGAAGAAAAACTAGAGCATGAACGGAAAAACAATGGAAAGGTTAAACCTTGATGGTGAGTTGGTGCATACCTCAGTGTCAAGATCGGAGGATGAAATGGAGGAGTTGGTGGGGGAAGATGGAGGTGGAAGCATATCGTTTCTTGGATCTAACATCCTTCTTTACTATCTATCTCTCTGAGATTTTTTTGGACGTCCGAGGAGAGACTAGCTGCTGCAACACAGGAGAGACTGATAGATGGGATTTAGATTTGCGTTATTTTGAAATCATCTTTGTTTTTAGTTTAGGCTCTTCTCATCTAATCCATTAATGGTGGTATGCCGCCATGAATGAGAAATCACAATTTCCTTATACTAATTAGTTTCTCTTTTCTCTTTTCTAGTGGTTGAGTACTAGAAGGGTTAATAATTCCGATTCAAATTCCTTTTAAATTAAGTTTTTTTTTACATATATAGTTTAGATGGGCTGGTATTAAAAATAATAATAATAATTTTAATATATTTACAAAAGATACTTTATAAAAAAAAATCAATTTTAATAAATCTAATACTTGCTTGTTACCGAATTTCAAAAGTATTATTAAAAAAAAATTATAAATTGTTTTTTGTGTTTTTTGATTATTTTAATTAGTTAATTTTAATATATTTCTAAATAAAAAATATTTTTAAAAAATAAAATCACATTCTAAAAACCACTTATCACTATTATCTTTTACATATTTTAATATTGCTTTTTGACTTTCACTTATAAAGGCTTGATTATTACATATTAATTGTCATTATTATCTTTAGATATCAGTGATGATGTTCAATTCGTCATCGTATTTGGCAATATCTGCCCAATTTGGGAAGCTACTTGTAATTGAAAATTTTATTAGCATCTATCAGTTAGGCAATTTCTTTTTAAGAAAAAAATAAATAATTCTGTATGGGTCACCCCCGTCAAGCAACAAGACAAGTGGGAAGAATTAAGCACCGGATTTGAAATGTGGTTATGGTTATTTTTAAAAATATTTTTTTGTTTAAAAATATATTAAAATTATATTTTATTTTTATTTTTTAAAAATTATTTTTATATAGCACATCAAAATATTTAAAAACACTAATTTTTTTAATTTAAACTTAAAAATAAAAATAAAAATAAAAAATTTATATATTTTTTAAAAATATATTTAAAACATACTCCTAAACAACACTTTAAGTCAGACAGCAAAATCAATGTTACAGATTAAAAAACAAAAAGTCCAGCAGTTCGAATGCGGCAAGGACATGATTACGAATCACTTCAAAAAAAATTTATTTATTTATTTTAGTATTATAAATTATTTTAATATAATATGTTGATGCATAAAATAATTTTTTTAAAAATAATAAAACAATTATTTTAATATATTTCTAAATAAAAAATACTTTGAAAAGCTACCGCAAATACAATCCCAAACACCCGGAGAAACCAAGCATTACCAAAATTGGTTACTCCAATTAACTATTGTACGCAACAGGAACTTGTGATATTAAATAATAAATTCGTATAGTATTTAGTAGGTTTCAACAAAATTACAAGTATAAAATTATCATTATTATTAAAAAAACAAGAAGATTCAGACACTTGAATTACCGAATTCACTGTATTATGAGTAGTTTATTTTATAATCCAATTTAAATTAAATACAACAAACAAAATATAAATTATGAAAACACTTGCAATAACCAAATAACAAAAATAATTAATTCATTTTCTATCTACAAAAAGAAAAGAAAAAAAAATCATTGAAAATCCTTCTCTACGTTACCATCATTATCAGGTTATAGCAGTTAAAATTATTAACAACATTATTTTCCAAATAATTAAAAAAACATTTAAACAATAAAAAAAAATCATTAAAGTTATCATTATTATTGCACAAACAATGAGACCATAAAATCAATTGATCCACCAAGGACACGACGACCGAACATTTTACACCAACTATAGCCACCGCACGTGCTACCTAAGAGGAGCATGCGCGTGAAACACTGCTGGCGCGTCTACAGTAATTCCGAAAACAAATAATAATAAATACAAAATTACCTATACACCATTGGACCCGGAAATAGCCACATAAAAACCAAACGAAAGTATCACAATGCCCCTGGATCCAGACCTTCGATTTTGTCTTTTCCGAAGATATCTACATAGTTTCACTGTGCATAAATATATAAAAACCTAAAATACCCTCAACTATCCCTCGCCTTTTTGTCAACTCTCAAGGGTAAATTGATAGTTTTACTGTGCAAATTAAGAAGGAAAATACAAGAAAACCCAAAACAATCTGAAAATACCACGGATATCCCCTGGAAATGTCTAAAATGACTGTAGTTCCAAGGGTTCAATTTTTTGGTCCGAGGGGTAAAATGATAATTTTACTGTTAAAATTCACAATAATTTGTATCTAGGGACATAGTAGAACCACAACGCATTTTATATTTTTTTAATATATGATCAGCATATATCTATTTGTTATAAACAAAGCGCTAATGTACAGCATCCAGATCAAGACCAAATTTTATGAATTTACAAGCCAGTGATCTTGAAAAGAATCCAACCCTAGCCAGAAACTAAAAAAATCACAATAAATCCATCTACATGGTTGATAAATCACTGATGTAGTCACCCCACATATCACCTGCAATTGAATCACGCAACTGGGAACTAAATTCTAGCTGTTCTGTATCAAAAGCAATGTCCAAACCTGGGCTCTCGACTTGCATGATTGGCGGTTCCACCTCCATTATATTATTTTAAATTAGATAATATAATCATGTTCATGTTCATGCATTTTAAAAATCCAATCATCTGGTTTTTCCCTACGAATGTAATTGTGCAGCGCACACGCTGCTACAACCAACTTAATCTGTGTCTGTAAAGGGTATGGTGGGGCGGACATCAGTATGGGGAAACGTGCCTTTAAAGCCCCAAAAATACGATCTGTGACGTTTCTTAGTAACAAGTGCCTTTGATTGAATAGTTCTCTTGAATCTCGAGGAGGATAACCTCCCACAAACTCATTTAAATGACATAAAACACCGTTGTATGGAGCTATAAATCCTGGCATATTAGCATATTTGCTGTCCACAAGGTAGTACTTACCTACACCATCAAAATTTTCAACCAGCAGCAGAAGCAAAAGAGAACTAAATTAGTTGAAGCAATAAGATTGATTACATAAATTGGCATCAGAAATCATCAAAGGCAGGTAAAAGGTTGGAAATAAAGAACAATTCCTCAAAAGCTATATAATTATGGGGTTTCGCTAGGGTGGTCAAATAAACTAATAGAAAGCAATGATGTGAGAGAAGCAAAATACCTTCAGGGACCTGCAACTTGTTCCGCCTTGTGAGTGCAGAGTTCAGAACTCGCAAATCTGATGCTGAACCTTCCCATCCAGCTAGAACGTAATGGAACCTTAGATCAAAGGAGCATGCTACCAGAACATTTTGTGAAAGCTGTCCATTTTTATTACGGAAAGGTCCCTGCTCATCTATACCAACCATCACTGGAATGTGTATCCTATCTACTGCTCCAACACAATCCTAGCAGCGAATAATTTGTATTTAGATGCAAGTCACACAAAAGAAACTGATTAACTCAAATTACATTAGGATTACCTTAAAATATGGATAAAATCGAGGATCTTCCAAGATTTCAGGTGGAATATCAGATCCAGGAGGCTGAAAAAAATCTAACGAAATTGCCATAATAGCATTCAAAACATTGTTAAAATGGCGACTAATGGTTTCTCCTGAATACCGGAACAATTCTTGAACAGCTCGAGTGCGTAGATTATGGCCAATAATGAACAAGAATATAGCTAATTGCTCCTCAATCTTGATTCTGTTTGTATGGCGTAGCAGGCCCTTGCCTTGCAAACTATCACATAACTTGTAGAATGCCTGCTTATCCATGCGAAAATTTTCCAGACAACGGTCACTTGGACCTCTTAGAACCTCATCTACAAATTTGGTACCATTGGTTAAACTTATACTTAGTTCTTTGGGCATAAAGTTCCCAAAAACTCCATCCTTTTCATCATCAGAGTTCTCCATGGAAAAGTCAACCTCTGCACTCAATCATATGTGCTGGTCAGACTCACCAAACAAAAAAGACAACATTCACTTAATTACTGTACAAATGAGAACAAAACATCATGAAAACAAGGTTTGAACAGAACAATAGTGGAAATAGGAAACAGTGAAGCTCTAATTTCACAGAGAACACTTTGTTGAGAAACAATAATAATAATAAAATAACAAAGTGAACGACGTGCAGGTGAGATATCATCTTGAATTATCCATGATAAGCAAAATTGGCAAACCCAGATGGATGAGGCGAGATTCATCAGGCCTATTTTACAAGAATTGAAATGAAATGAAAAAAAATCTATTACTGAATACACAAACGCCATGCTCAAATTGTACCATGCAAGTGTGCATTGTGTAAAACATCCTACTGTGAAGCACCTTGGTTATTTGAATTAGTAATCTTACCATGGTTGTCCCATGCAGCAAGAGGCATACAAAGCAATCATTCATAAGAAAAGAAAATTACCTGTCTCCACATTACAACCAATTCATTTTTCCTTTTTTCTAAAAGTGACTATAATGAGGAAGTTTAGTCTTTCCAAACTCTAAAAGGTAATCTTACAGTAACCTTCTCATTTCTTAGCTCATCGTGGATTAAATGGAAGCAACAACAGCTAATACAGAGATGAAAAATCCAGTACTGGAGAAGGCTATGTAGTTCTCACAATGCTACAGAGGAGACCAAAAGAATTCTTCTTAACTTTGAATATTGATGTGTTTACTCACTATACTGCATTCTTTAATTTCCCCAGCTTTCATTTCATTGCTGACAAATATAACCAACTTAAAAAAAAACTCAATATTTTACTATCAAGTATTCTAACATCTCATCTGAGAAAGTCAAATAACAAGAGGATTCTAAAGGACTACAACTCTCAGCAAATGTATATGGCTCCGAAAGCAATGTTTACACTTCTTATAGCTATCATGATGTATACACTTGGCATGAGGGAAGGAATGGACCATAGAATGATCGAGCTCCCATCTTCCCGTAACTATACATTAAGTAAAAAGTTCTCAATCGCATGGATGTTTCTCATTTCAGATTTGTTAGCAGCTAATACAATAGGAAATAATCCCAGTGTTAGAGAAATAGAAAAATATGTTGTTAAGCAAAAACATTAACTAAAGGTACAGTTGAACATCAGGAAACGTACCATGAAACATGAGGTGGATTAATGCCAAGCAGAAGGGAAAAGAAATTATTTACTGATGGAAGAAAAAAAAATACAATTTTAAAGAGTTATGAAAGCTTTTTAGTGAGAAACAAAAACCTTTTATGAAAGCCAAAAATATTGAATCCACAATTTTTATAAACAATAAACAAATGCTTCATACCATGCTCAATGGAAGTAGTTTAGATTTCCTTGAAGATGCAATGCAGCACATGGTCTAAATGCCAGCCAAGATATGGTATTGAATATAAACTATTTTAAAGCAAGATGTTAATACAGCATTGTTATATACTGTTCCAGCAGCTCAAAGCCACATTCCTATGCAAATTACCACTACAAATTAAAAAACAAATATTAACAATAATTGGCATAAGAACTGCCATTAAATGGACTGGAACGACATGCAATGCAAATCTCAAGTAAATCGATAAAATCGATGAAGAACTAGCATTATTCATGAGATCAACATCTAACTCATCAGCTCCTTTCATCCCCTTTCACTAGCTCATCCACATTGGTCGTAAGAACATCACAGTTGATTCTAAATTAACCTTTTCCATTGCCATTAAAACCTCGATAACCTTAGCAATGCTTCCTAATGAAACCATTAAGGGCAAAAAAGAAGAAGCAAGCCAAAATTAAATGATCCTCAGAAAATCAACTAAGATCATTGATAAGGATAAAACTCATCAACACTAATTAATCACCTGCATTATACAGTTAATTACATCAAGTTCTTTTTCAAACAACATATAATTAAGAACCCAGATTTGAAAATCAATTCCACATCATCTCATTTGACAAGAAATTAAAACAGCCCAGAAACAGTTTATTTACTCTTCAAAATTCAATAAAACTTATGGCACACACCATACCTGGAATCGTACCAAGTTTGAACATCTTGCCCAAGACAGAGACAGCAAAATGAACAAGGTTCAACCGACAAAGGCAGTTAATCAATATATTTAGAGAATAGACATTGTGAGTGACTCCAAACAAATCCATTTGATTGCACAAAGAGACAACAGTAGAATACTGTTTCTTTTTGGCAATGGAGCCTAAGAATTTGCCAAATTCCACAACAGAAGGCCTAGGATTCATACCGAACATGCGATAGAATGAAGCCAAGGCATCATCAATACTAATGTTATTGCTACTATTACTAACTAACCCGTCATTTTTTTTAGGCAAAGAAGGTTTCTTTGTAGAAGTAGAGGTAAGAAAGTGGTGATGTTTGAGGAATAAGAAACAAGGGAAATGAAGAAGAAAAGGAAAGATACCCATTTCCATTTGTTGTTGTTGAAGCTGAAAAGCAGAAGCAGTAGCTCTAAAAGCGCTTTTCCGCATGAACATCATCACTGTTAGGTTAAAAAGATGTTGTCTATCTTACTGTTCCTCTCCTCCTTCGAAGCCGAAGATGAAAGCTTTTTCACTCAGCCCCGCGTCTCTTTCTCAATTCGGGGTGTCTTGTCTTTTTGGGTTCAGCTTCGGCTGAAAAACATATATGAAAGGAACCCAATGGGTAACAGACCATTTTACTTCTTATTCGAAGCCCAAAACTTTAAACACTTGTTGGCTCTCACTTTCTATCATCTCCCTGATCAGAGAGAGAGAAATTCAACTGGCAAGATTAAATCTTCAACACGAGATGGAGAACAGACAATGTTGCCATCAAACTTCTTAAGGTTGTTGGATTCAAAGAGCAAACTCTATTTGGGTTGCCGGGACTTGTATCGATGAGAGCGCATTGCCTGGGAATATTACCAGGAATGCACAGCTTGATGGAGCTTTGTTTCTAGATTTCAGAACAAAAGCAAATATAAATTGCTTATCAACAACGCATAAACCGCTTTTGATAATAAAGAACACTCGGACAAAGATTAAACCTCCATCTCTTGGTTAAAAGTCCATGAGTCAAGAGATGCTGGAAAAAGGGACCTCCTTTGATTTGATTTGGAATCAACAATGCCGATGGCCTTTGAAAACTCTTGAAGGCACGGCCAGTTAAAAGGCTTATAGTTGTTTTAAAAAAAAATGTAATTATTGTTATTTTTACTTGCATTATTAATAATAATGTGTTATACACTGTGTTTTAAAAATATTTTTTTAAAAAAAATATTTTTATTTTTCATTTCAAATTTAAAAAAAAAATAGTATTTTTATATTATTTTATATGTTGATATAAAAAATATCATTTTGATATATTTATAAATTAAAAATACTTTAAAAAAAACATAACCACATTCCCAATCAGTCATGAAATATTTGAAGTAATAATTAAAAACTCAATATTGTTTCAAAGTAATCTAATTGATCACCATAAATATTAATAAATAAAAACAAAAATCATCATGGAGTGTTCGACTAATAAGTGGGCAACAACCAAAACTAATATGTAATCAACCTATGCAAAACAATATGATTACATGAGTGCCATTTACAATGCAATCCCAAAACTTTTGCTCAGAAATGTTAAGGGAAATAGAATCTTTCATTAATGAAGAATATTAATAAAAAGCATAATTTGTAACTAATATGGAAAAATATAGAAAGTTATATAGTTCCTTATAAGACCGACTAAATAAATTATATGTTGTTGTTAGATGATGTCCTAGAGTTTTGAGTAAATTTGTTATCAATTAGCAAATTTACTCATGTGTTAAAAAAAAAATATTGTGATATTATTTTATTGTTTTTATGTTATGACGAGTGTGCTTATGGACTTTTTTTAGAATTTGGGTATTCAAACTAATTTACGCGCATCTTAACTGGTTTTATGAACTTTGAAGTTAACAATCAATTAAAATCTCAATGACTCTGACTAATGTGAGACTCAAATTAATGATCCCGATAGCAAACTCAAAGCCTCTCAAGATTAGTGTGTTCAAGGGCAAGTGGGGTCTTGGCCTAGCGGTTGAAGGGACTTGTTTCCTTCCTCTGCACTAGGGTTCAAGTCCCATCATGCACGTCTATCACCCCCGCGGTGCCTTACATGCTCATTTGGGCTTGCAGGATGTTCAAGTGAGCCCGGGGAACAGTCGAGGTGCGCGTAAGCTGGCCCGGACACCCCGGTCATCAAAAAAAAAAAAAAAATTAGTGTGTTCAAGGACACCTTACACATTATCTAAGTAAATTTTATTAAACTTAAATTGTATTAAGAAAATAAAAATTAATTAAATATATTAAGTAATTATATAATAACGTGTTTAAATATTTATAATAAAATATAGACAAAAAAATAAAAAATAAATGTAAATTAATTATAAATACTAAATAACTCTCAACAAATCTTTTAAAACACAATCGAATTATTTTTTTAAAAAAATTAAATTAGTATACATTTCAAAATAAATTAAATCCTTTAAAAAAAAAACAATCCTAAAAATGCGCTGCCTTCGTAATTAATTAAATGTGAAAGTGTCAATAATTAATTTATCTCCATCATGAATCTAGTCCTAATGCCGTCCCTTATCTTCTATTATTAATTTAATATTTAATGATCCTCGTCCAATAAGAGACACTATCCAGTCCGTATCCACTCCAAGTTCGCTGTCTTGTCTCCCCCACCGCCACAAATGGCCGAACCCACCGTCTCTTCCACCGCCACCACAACCCCCCCTCCCCTTCCTCTCAAAATCATAGCAGGAGCGGACGCTTTCGACTGCTCCCTCAAAGACACGCTGGTCTCCCACCTCCGCTCCCTCAACATAGAAGTAGAAGACCTCGGCACTTCCTCATACTACTCCATCGCCGCCGAGGTGGGCCGCCTTGTCTCCGCTGCGTCCACTACCCCGTCATCCCCATCCCCAGGAATCCGAGGCCTTGTCGCGTGCGGCACTGGTGTCGGTGTCTCCATCTTTGCCAACAAATTCCCTGGCGTCTTCGCCGCAACCTGCCTTTCCACTGCCGATGCCGCAAACTCCCGATCCATCAACAACTCAAACGTCCTTGCCGTCTCAGGCATGGCAACATCCCCGGACTCCGCCATAGAAATCCTCGACACTTGGCTTTTAAGTCTCCTTGTCCTGCCTCGAACTCTGCTCCATGGGGGGAAGAAACAGAATCCTTCTTGGACAATTCGCTCAGCGAAATGCCTGTGATTGGCACAAATCTTTCTGATCCTAAACAAGAGGAGGGAAGTATAAACGCAAGCGCGTGCGCACTCTGCTGCCTGGTGAAAAACAGAAAATTAGACATCAGCTATAGAGATCATTCCTGGCGGGGCAATGAAGATAGTTAGAGAGAGCCCAACATCAGCTATAGTAAGTTTCAAAGCAGGGAGCGTAGAGCCTGCACATCATCATACATTCGGGCATGATTTGGTGGTCTTAAAAGGGTGTGGAATTTGAGTAAGAAAGCAAAATATGATCTGGTTGTTGGCGATTATTTGTTCACACCGGCCGGAGATGTGCACAGAGTGAAGTATTTTGAGGATACCGAGTTTTTTATCAAGTGGGAAGGGAAGTGGGACATTTTCTTTGATGAAGAGATGGAGGTTGCTAAGAGTGAAATTTCGAAGGAAGGAGATGATGGGTTTGAGCTGGTAAAGTAAGAGGATATGTGTGACTTGAACTGGCTTGAGCTTAGTAATGTCTGTGACTTTGGTATGTCATGTTGGATGATGATTTTTTGCCCTCTTAATTTTGATGTGCAGCTTCGTGTTAATGAACCAATAAAAATGATGTATCTTGCTGCATTGTGTGATGATCTTTTGTTTTGAATAATGTAGGTGGTTTACTTGCTGATTTGTACTCTTTATGTTGATTTCTAGCTACTGTGATTTCTGTCAAATTTGTTGCTCGCCAATGCTGCCTGCTGTCTCACACCCTTCAAGAGCAGGCAACAGATTTTATGCTTGTTAGGCAGAAATGTAGGATGCTAAATGATGAATTGGTCACAGATTTTCAATAAAAGAATATCAGCTTCAATGGCTAGCGTCCTTGCTCTAGCAGAGAAACTTTGGGCAAAAGAAACGAACCATCATATGTCACCTCAACATTGTATAAACCATATGGACTCCTTCGATATGCACGCTGCGCCTTGAGGAATAAATACTCTTTTTTTTTTTTTTTAAATAAAAAAAAAAAGTGCGGATAGCTTGGTCTCACCCTTGTGCAATACCATGATCATTACATGACATTAAGGCCTAGATTGCCTTGTAACTGAAACTAATCTTTACATTGGAAACGTTTTGAATTACATAAACTTAACCTTATAGAATCGTATATCCAACAACTATTTATTTCCAGCCATGAATCATATAGCTTTGATATGTGATATGTAATTGCTATCATACAAGGCTGAGCTCATCAGTTACCGTGTTCGATTTTGCTAGATGAAACGTTATTACAGTTTCACTCAAATAAAATCAAGCATTGCAGAAACAGCAACCTCCATTTCTATTTTTTCCAGATTTTGCTAGATTCCAGTGGCTCTCAACTTACGTGCTTAGATTAGCCTGTTAATCTCTCCGATGGATTTTCCCTTTTAATTAATAGGCACTTTCATCCAGAAAATTGTGGAGGCAAACACTAGAAGCTACCTTTCAGTCAAACTAAAAGCCGAAGCGAAATTTATGTTACCTGCTTTGTGTATGAGCCAGCAAGAAAGAAATTTTTCACAGGTGTCTTCTGATCAGGTCTGAAAGGATCTTTGCCAGGTCCTTCACGATATAAAGATTGCGCAATTTTCACAACGGATGACCAGATAACTTCTAGACCTTGTGATGAGGGGAACAAAGCCAGGACCTGATTGTGGAAATCAAAAAATAAGTGCATGACAACGAGAATACTGCACAACAGTAACTGGAATCAACAATTCATAATTCTATACACAAATAAGATTCAACCACTAGCTACAAAAGCAACAAGCACAATATTTTACCATCTTGTTATATAAAAGCTACCATCAGTGATGATGGAAACCATTCATCTCAAATTGCCTTTTGGTCCACAAGGGCCCATAATATCACAAAAAAGAGCAATTGCAGGTGGTATCACAGCTGATAAGGACTTTCTTAAGGCCATGTTACTCGGTGCACAAACATTTTTAAATTCTAGAACTTCCCAAGCAAGCTGATTTCGATGTCCTAAAATTAATAAGGATGTTTTTTTAATTCACAAAAATATGTACAGGTTGTTTACACATGTCAAGGATATGAAAATGGTAGATTTTCAGGGTGTAAATACTGCCATCTGAACCCAAGTTTACCATGTGTGCTCCCATGCAAAAGGTGAGCAGAAATGAAGGAAGCCTTAGGGATAAGTGCTCTGTCAAGCCGAACATTTTAAATTCAGAAGTTACTAAAGCCTGGAGAATTTAATCAAAGATTACCCACATTATGTTCTTGTACGACTTCCCAGAGCGTGTAATAGGGCTTATAACCGTAGATAGTAATGACTTAGGCATTGAGAGATAACTTTTAAATACTACAAACCTGCTTTGAGACTCTCTCTCTATGATTTTATCATTTGTCAAGGACATGTAAGGATCTCCAGGTGTCAGGACACATCTGAAACATTTAATTTTTGTGAACATAACAGATTGGGATGGGAATAGAAAAGATAACTATAAGGATATGTAAGGTACATTATCAATATTCCTTATAAAAAGCAGAAGCTAGCAGCAGTATACTTATAGTAGAGTTTTTTTTTCTTACTGAAGCAATGAACCTTGTCCTTCAATGTAGTAATCCTCTGGAGAAGGGAGTGCTAGGTCAGCAAATCAAGAAAAATCCGCATCTGGGGTATACAGGAGGTTATCTAAGCCAGAAGCTTGCCGCAACTGCCTATAAATCAAAAGAAGCAAGGGCTTAATGGAAAAGATGCTTATGAATTGTCTCAACTATTATCAAAGCAAATAATATTCTTTGCGTTTTCAAACATCCTGCTTTCACAATCAGAGCACCAGTATAGTGAGAAATTCACCTTGATCGTTCTAGATCCTGCAACTCTGTAACCCAGCCATTGTATCTTAGTTGTACTGTCACAACAGGTACTCCCACTAGCTCATATATATTATCAAAGAACTTTGATTCCCTCCACTGGGATGGAAGTAGTCTTTTAATTCCAGGGACATCACAAGCTGCCAAAGAATCAAACCACAGAATGATAAAAAATCATCAATGCTCAACTGAGATAGGATACAAAGAAAGAGAAAGGGCATATCGGACTGCATACCTACAACATATGCATCAGCTTTAACAACTTTCTTATCCGTAGCCTACAATGATAATTAAACGTATCATTAATGGAGACCTTACAATCACTGGTGGATTATAGACATAAAACACAGAAACCTCATAAATACACATACACAATCTGATTTCTCAGATGTTTGGTGTACAAGTCTTGATCCTGCCATAACCTTACACACTCCGTTTCCTTCCATCTATTAATTTGCCCAGGTTCGATTTAAAAACTTCCCTATAGGTTATGGAATGAAGTTTTTAATTTCTATACTTTACAAGCACCAACTATATGCATCAATCTCAAGAGAATAACTCCATCAATTCTCCAATTGCAAACCCACAAATATGTGTGGGATATTCATTTCCTCTTCACTCATCAAAAGGTGCAAGACTGAATGCTTTGTCTCAACTCTTAAGCCCTTTTCCCAGGACAACTTCGATTTAGAACCATGGCCTACTGATAATATTCATTGAAACAATGTCCAGAAAAATAGATTGCACCCCTATTGATCCTTAAATTGGAGCGATGCAACCAGGCTCATGATAAAATCATTGAAGAGTAATCTAGATGATGCTTTCATACATCAATGTCATAAGGGATTCAGTTTAAAAGAAGAAAAATGAGAAGTCATTTACCTTCGACGTGGCAAGTCCTGTGACAAGTATTTCCCCATCAGGAGATCTATCATAAAGTATCTGCCTGCACCCCCACCTCAAGTGAAACCTGCTCTTGCAGATAAAGAGATGTTAAAAAAACATCAATTATTGGGACCCAAAAAAAGAAAAGATAAGGAATGACTTTGAACCTATATTTTACAAATATACCTGCCTCCTTTATCTTCAATATACTTTCTAATGGGACCACTCAAGTAAACATCTGGAGAACCCTTGAGCATACGAAGTAAAGAGGCCTCTGTCTTGGTGGCAAACAATGAGAATATGGTCAGCATGCACCTAGCACTGATGTTATCACAGTCAATAAACCCGAGGGCATAAGCAACAGGATCCCACATTCTTTGGATACTCATGCGAGTGCCACCTTTGGACAAAAACCAATCAGAGAAGCTGATCTGTAAGAAGAAAATGTGATTTCAAGGATAATATTAACAAATCGATTGAGCAACTAATCGAAGCACCAAAAGAAAGAGAAACATGATTGCTCTTACACTATCTAAATCCCTTATGTCCCTCAATGCTCCATCTGGATCAATAAGAGCCCTTACAACTGGACTCAGGGCAAGAGCAACCGCATTTCTTGCTTTATCATAAGGCTGCAATTGAGCAGCACCATGAGAAAAATGAATCAAAAGACAGTTGAGGGGCTAGGAAATCGAGCACCGGTTGGTTCAGCTTCCCGAAAGATGTTGAAAGATATAAAACCCTTACAGTTTCTTTAACACTTTATGCTCTTTTCTCTTTCTTTTTTTTCCTGGTTTCCAGCACAAATTTGAATGCCAAAACTACAACATTTAGACTGCAATTAAAGTTGTGAGGGTGTCGCTAAGAAAAGGATATTAAATGCAATCAGCAGTGATACATAATAGATGTCATGGCCCAGGAGACATACAGGTAACAAAAGAAGCAGCAGTTTGAAAGACATGCTGATGACATTTTTTTAGCTAGCATCTAAAGTGAAGGATATTGCCCCATAAAATACACCTTTTTCAGTCATTGTTTCATCATGAGATTCCAGATCCAGTAACATCTGAAATGTAGACGAATCCGCTGAGAATCCTTTACCAACCATTTCATCAATGAGTTGTATAGCAGTTGATGAGTCCTGAATTTGAAGAAACCCTTGAATGATAACGTTATAAGCGCAACTGTCCGGCGTGAAGCCATCATCTTCCATTTTTCTAAATAATTTGTATGCTTCATCTGGCAGCCCTTCTTTAAGAAGTCCCTTGATCATGACACTGTATGTATGTGCAGTAGGTCGTATTTCATCTACAAAAAGCCTGGAAAATAGTTCCTTTGCAACTTCAAGCCTCCCAGCGATAAACATGCCTTCAATAAGAATAGTATAAAAGACGATATCAGGTTCTAGTTTTTTCTCTTGCATTGACTTGAGCAGTTTTAATGCCTCGTCCAAATGTCCATGTTTCCAGAAGCATCTAGCAAAATCGAGTAAGTCGTCAAATCTGGAAGCAGGCCATAAGAACACATCTCCTTGAAAAGATTTAGAGCTTCCTGCGGTCTTCCTACCTGGGCACAGACCTTGCATAAGAGTGCTGTAGGTGACAGACAGTATCAGGAGGCAATGCTTTATGAGACATTTCAGCAAGGAGTGATTTTGCCTCTTCCATCCTTCTACTTTTGCAATATCCATTGATCAGGATGTTGTAACTATGTACATCAGGTGCGCAACCATTGCGAACCATGATTTCAAACACCTTCTTGGCCTCATTCATTTCGCGCCGTAAACAGTACCCATCCATCAGAGCATTGTACGTGTAAACATTTGGCTCTACACCTTTTTCAGGCATTGTTTCAAAGACACGCCGAGCTTCTGAAACCATTCCTTCTTTGCAGAGCCCGTCAACCAAAATAGTGAAGGTCACTGTATCTGGCATAACATCCTTACCAACCATTTCCTTGAACAATCTAGTAGCTTCATTCAGTTGTCCTAAATTGCAAAAACCATGGACTATGGAGCTGTAAGTAAGAACATTTGGTTGAATGCCCCGATCCAACATTTCAGATAAGAATTCCATAGCATCATTTACTAGCCTATGTTTGCAAAGGTTGTCTATGATTGTATTATATGTCACCACATCTGGTTTACACCCATGTTGTTCCATCTTCTTGAACACGTGAACTGCCATACTTGTGTTGCCAGTTTTGCACAAACCATTGATTAAAGTAGTATAACTAATCACATCGGGCCCATACCCTCTCCGTACCATCTCATCAAACAACTCTACTGCATCTTTAATTTTCCCCTCATTGCAGAGCCCATTAGTGAGTGCATTGTAAGTGATAACATCTGGCTCTACGCCTTTTTCAGGCATTATGTCAAAGACACACCGAGCTTCTGAAACCATTCCTTCTTTGCAGAGCCCGTCAACCAAAATAGTGAAGGTCACTGTATCTGGCATATCATCCTTACCAACCATTTCTTTGAACAATCTAGTAGCTTCATTCAGTTGTCCTAAATTGCAAAAACCATGGACTATGGAGTTGTAAGTAACAACATCTGGTTGAATGCCACGATCCAACATTTCAGATAAGAATTCCATGGCGTCATTTACTAGCCTATCTTTGCAAAGGTTGTCTATGATTGTATTATATGTCACCACATTTGGCTTGCCCCCATTTTGTTCCATCTTCTTGAACACTTGAACAGCCATATTTCTGTTGCCAGATTTGAACAAACCATTGATTATAGTATTATAACTAATGACATCGGGCTCATACCCTCTCTGTACCATCATATTAAACAACTCTACTGCATCTTTAATTTTCCCCTCATTGCAGAATCCGTTAGTGAGTGCATTGAATGTGATGGCATTAGGTTGAATACCAAGTTTGAACATCTTGCCCAAGACAGAGACAGCAAAATGAACATGTTTTGAGCGACAAAGGCAGTTAATCAATATATTTAGAGAATAGACATTGTGAGTGACACCGAGCAAATCCATTTGATTGCACAGAGAGACAACAGTGGAATACTGTTTCTTTTTGGCAAAGGACCCTAAGAATTTGCCAAACTCCACAACAGAAGGCCTAGGATTCATACGGACCATGCGATAGAATGAAGCCAAGGCATCATCAATACTAATGTTATTGCTATTATCACTAACAAGCCCGTCATTTTTTTTAGGCAAAGAAGGTTTCTTTGTAGAAGTAGAGGTAAGAAAGTGGTGATGTTTGAGGAATAAGAAACAAGGGAAATGAGGAAGAAAAGGAAAGATACCCATTTCCATTTGTTGTTGTTGAAGCTGAAAAGCAGAAGAAGCAGCAGCTCTAAAAGCGCTTTTCCGCATGAACATCATCACTGCTAGGTTAAAAAGATGTTGTCTATCTTACTGTTCCTCTCCTCCTTTGAAGCCGAAGATGAAAGCTTTTTCACTCAGCCCCGCGTCTCTTTCTCAATTCGGGGTGTCTTGTCTTCTTGGGTTCAGCTTCGGCTGAAAAGCTTTTTATGAAAGGAACCCAATGGGCAGTAGACCATTTTACTTCTTATTTGAAGCCCAGAACTTTGAACACTTGTTGGCTCTCACTTTCTATCATCTCCCTCATCCCATGTTTTGCCTAAATACGGCTGAAAAGCTTTCTATCGCTATGGGTAAATACGGGTAAAAATAATTTTGCCTAAAAATCTCATTTTATAACCTATTTTAACAAAACCAAAACACGTTCTAAACACATTCCTTGCACTAGAAAACACTATATCAATTGAATTAACCTCAAAAATAGTTTCAAAACATGAAATCAAATTAAGTTAGATTTTTCTTACTCGACTTTGATCTACTTTTTTAAGTAATACTAAGGTATAAAACAACCACCATCAAGTTTTTTTCATCAAATGGAACCCGTATAGACCAATATAATCCAATTTAGTATCTAGAACATGCAGAAACATTTACCTTATTTCTATACCAAAATTCAAAGAAACTCTCTCGATAGAAAAATTAAGGACCGGAAAATAATAAAAATAAAATTATATACCAAAAATAAATATAGAAAAACATAAGGAACTATAAAAGTCTAATTTTGGAAATTAGGGGGGAAATTGTACCTTTTGTGCCAACTTTTAACGCACCATTTATTTTTTTTGTGCTTTTTTCTAAATTGATCATTTTCTTTCACTTTTGTCCCTGGCCAATATATCTAGATCAATTAGGTATTAAATTTGCAATTAAATTACACAACCAATGAAAAAAAGAAGTTAAGAGATCAAAGTGAGAATAAAATAAAAAAGCAGAAGAAGCAGGAGCTCTAATAGCGCTTTTCCGCATGAACATCGTCATTGTTAGAGCATCTCCAGTGGGGAGTGCCATTTTGGAGAGGCAAATCTCCAAAATGGCACTTTGAATAGTGTAAAAATGGCATTTTTGTTGATGTGTGCTCCAGTGGTAAAAGCCATTTTGGAGAGCCATTTATTTTTATATTATTTTAAATATAGTGCAATTATTTTGTATGTAGTTTAATCATGCAATTAATTATACAATTAATAAGAGTAAATTATATAATTAAATAATTGCTTTTAACAAACCCTCCAACAATATAATTATTAATTTTATATATTTCTTGTTAAGGTATTTGTAAATAAAAATAAATATTTTTGATATAATTATATTATTTTCTAATATATATATTACATTGATTATACGATTAATAGGAGATAAATGAAAAGCAAACATCATGACTGAAAATCAAGTTATTTTAACTTCTACAATATTAATATTCTAAACACAATTATATATATGATATCCAATGCAAAAAACAAAAGTTATTTTACATTTTCACTAATAAAATTATTTTTTTAATTAAATAAAAAAATAAAAATTATCACAATATCAAATATTATGTTAATCATTTTGACAACTAGGCATGGTTTTCTCATACCAAGAGTCAATGTTTGTATCAGAATTTAGACTTTTATGTGTGTGTTTTTTATATCAATTAAATATAGAATAGAACTATGTCTGATTTCTCCAATCCTGCGATTTGAAAGGACACTCAGGATATTTACAATAGCCAGCTTCATTATAATATGATTATTACATATATTGTTTTTGTTTTTTTTTTATTATTATTATTAACATAGGTGCTCAGACTATTTTGTGTGTACCTCGACAAACCTTATAATGACCATGTAAAGTTAAGTGACCATCATATTAGCAATCATAGAATTTAAATATGAGACCACAGGGAGAGCAAATTCTTTAATTTTAATTTTTTATCACCGGATCACTACTATAGATTGTTAAGATTGTTTCTTTTTTGTTTTGAGAGGAATGTGCTGTATAAGACTAATTAAGTAATTTACATTAAGAAATTTATATAAAATATTTAAAAGTTTGTAGATTTGATGGGAAAACACTCTTCATGTTAAAAACATACTACAAAATACCTGAAATGCTGTCAAAAATTTTAAAAACATCCATTATAAGGCAATATTAGCTCTTAAACATGAAGGACATTTTAGGTAAAAAAAATGGGTTTGTGTAATATTTTCAAATTCTTTGTATATCTTTGTAATTTCATAAGGCTTGGGGGATCTTATTGTAACGCATCATATTTATTATATAGTATTGATATAGAGTTGTCCGGATCCAATGTTTAATATAGTTTCAGCATTAATGCCCTTTTCCTTTCTTAGTTGACCGGAAATCATAGAAATTGGTCACGTGTAATGCATGCCGACGCCTCCTTTAAAGTTTTTTTTTTTCATGTTTGGACATCGTTCCTTTTATTTTATTTTATTTTCAAATTATATTCTTCAAAGTTAAATTGATTTTGGGGTTGGGCTTCTTGCTTGGATTTTATTTGTTATAATTTTTAAAAATTAACCTTTTTTGTTAAAGGGTTTTCTTGGGTTTGTTTTGTTTTTGGTGTCATTAAATCAGGGTTGTGTGTGTTATTAGATCAACTAAATTTATTAAACTCAATCGACTCAATTTTTTTTATTTGAAACTTTTATTTTACCCTAAGTGTTGCACCGACCACTTATACAGGTTTTACTTAAGTTATTTTTTTATATTTTCTTATATAAAAAATATTTTTTTCTCCTTTTGCCTTCAGTATTTTGTTCGACGTAATTGATCTTTCTATTTTATCTCATTGTTAGTTTATGGTTTTATCATTATTTTATACCCGTGTTGTGTGATACGAAGGGTAACTATAGTTGATCCGAATCAATCTAGTGTTTTTCCATCTCATTATCTTTTTAAAGAAAATGTATCATGCAATATGTTACCATTTAAATATTTAAAAAGTGTTTGGCCATCATAAATCAATTTTTTAACATTTTTATATTTTTTATAAGTTGATAAAAAAATCGACCAGTAGCATATTAAGAGTTAAAAAAAACTAGTTGTAGCTAGAGTATGTGATAATTTTTCCCAAAGGGATGTTGTAAAATTAGTATTTCAATTGCGCTTTAGTCATTAAATAAAAAATAATGACAATATGCAAATAAGAAAATATATTTCACCGATTTTTCTTAGAGGATGCGAAGTGTGAGTGCGAGTGTGAAGTGTGTTAGTGCGCGTGTCAAGTTTACGACATAAAGTTTAATTTTATAATCTACAATGAGAAAATAAAAACACGATGAAACCTTAGAAGATTTTGTGCTCCGGCGAAGAATCCAATCCATATAATGACAGTAATTTAGCTCTATTTCCTTAGTGTTTTATATTATTTTGATATGTTAATATAAAAATATTTTAAAAAAAATAAAAAATATATTATTTTAATATATTTTTATACAAAAATTATTTTAAAAAACAACCACAACAACACTCTAAAAACATTTTTTTTATCTTATCTTCCCTATTTGGTACTGCTTTTCAAATTTGAAAAATTTGAAAATTATTCATTTTTATTTTTTACTTAAAAAAGTTAGTGTTTTTAAATCATTTTCATGTGTTAATATCAAAATAATTAATTTTAAAAAAAATATCATTTTAATATATTTTAAAAAAATAATTAAAAATCAATATAAAAAATCTACTCTCAAACATTCATATAAGTGTTAACAAACCTCTGCTCTTTCGAGAGTGTATGTATGGTAGTACTTTTAGAAAGTGTTTATGAAAAAAATTGAAAATTAATTTTTTTTTTAAATTAAATTATTTTAGTGTTTTTAGATCATTTTAATGTGTTAATATTAAAAATAATTTTTAAACAATAAAAAAATATCATTTTAATATATTTATAAATAACAAAAACACATTTTCCCAGACAGTCACTTCATTGGCGGTGGGAGGGGCCTTCAAAATTGCTTCCGGCCAAATGGGCCAGGGTAGAATTGACAGAACCTTCAACTGTATGTTGTCTGCCAAATTGTCAATGTTAGTGGGTCATTTGCCATCCTTGACGGCACATTTAGAAAGGCAAAGTTTTTTCCACATTGACAACTCGCCAATTACGATGGAATTCTAAATTATTTTTTAATATAAAAAATAATATGAGCTTATTTTTCTACATTATAAGAATAATTTAATTTAAAATTAAAATAATAACATGTATTTAATGAAATAAAATAAAAAATTATATTACCTAATAAATCATAAAACAAAGCTATTAATGCTAAATATAAAATCAAAGTTGTTTGGACCACGTCTTTTTGAATAGTGAACATGGAAAAAGGGTAGCAATTATTGGCAATTTCAAATTTAATCCTTTTTTTTTAATCTATATCTTTCTACAAAACAATTAATTTTTTTTTTATGCAAAATCACCATGTCAAAGAAAATAAAAACTTGAAGGATGGAGGAGGAAATTAGGCAATGAAAAAAACCGTGAAAGGGCTACCCCTTTTAATTACTTTGTTGAGATAGTAAATGTCAATCTTCTTTTTGCCCGGTTTGGTCGGATGCTAATGATAATGTCATGGAAAATGATGAACTGTCTGTTCACTGTGTTTAAAAGTATTTTTGAGAAAATTTTTATTTTTATTATTTATTTTAAATTAAGTGTTTTGGTGTTTATATATATATATATATATATATATATATATATATATATATGTTGATGTTAAAAATAATTTTTAAAAAATATATAATTATGATGTTTTTTTAACAAAAAACACTTTGAAAAGCAAACTCAAACACACCTCTAAATTGCCAGAATATCAATAGTAAATGTTTGTACGAGAGTGTAACTGTAGTTACTTTTGAAACTATTTCATTCAAAAATACATCCAAATTACTTTTTTTTATTTTGTAAAATATTATTTTTGACATTATTACATAAAAATAATCTAAAAAAAACACAAAAAAAAATATAATTTGGCAAATGGCAAGCAAGGCCATCCATTCAATGAACAGTGATTCAATTCAATTAATTAAATTAAATTAAACTGGGATTTTTCTCAGAAGAAATAAGACAAATGTAACCCCCAAAAGGCCAAAACTATGGTGTTTTTTGTACAGAAATCGAATTGGACAAGGAGAAAAGGAAGTGAAATAAAACTGAATATCATAAATAAAAAGGAGAAGGAAAAGCAATGAACAATTTTTAACAAGTTACGTGTTATCCAGAACCACCACTACAGATCCCAGTGAGTGAAACCGGAAATCGCCAAAGAGCACCGGCCGATGATGATGAATTACCATCATCAACAGCGTCAGCAGGTGGCAAAACCCTTCCATCGGCAAACAACAACCGTCCATTCACTCCTCCGTTCCTCGGGTGCTCTGCCACCATCACGCCTTCAATTTCCAATGCAGCGTCCCCGAACCTCCTTTCCACCTCCAGAAACTCCCTCAAAGAAGCCGGCTTGGCCCCACCTCCATCTCGGCACAGGCTCCACCACCTCCTTCTCCTCCGCTCCGCCACCGCAGAAGCCCCCAGGTTCCTTCTCTTCATCGTGCTCCTTCCGGGGCTTCCGCCGTTCACGACGTTGTCGATGGCTGAGGACGCTGCGGTGGGGTGGCGTTGCTGGGAAGGTGCTCTGAAAGTGATGGCAGGGAATGTGACACCCATTAGAGTGCCTAATGTTGTGCTTCTATCATGGAAAAAAGAACCTGTAGACTGCATAACAACAGCACAACAAGAAAAGAAAACATTCAAAGAAGAGCAAGAAACGAAAATCAAGAAATGGAAACATATAAAGAACATCAAGAAACACGTAAATTTGAAGAGAGAAAAAGGAAAACAAGAAATGGGTCAATTGCAGAAAAGAAAAGAAAAACAAGAGCAAGAACGGAAAAACATTGGAAAGGTTAAACCTTGAAGACTGAGTTGGTGCATACCTCAGTGTCAAGATCGGAGGATGAAATGGAGGAGTTGGTGGGGGAAGATGGAGGTGGAAGCATATCGTTTCTTGGATCTAACATCCTTCTTTACTATCTCTCTCTCTGTCTGAGATTTTTTTGGACGTCCGAGGAGAGACTAGCTGCTGCAACACAGGAGAGACTGATAGATGGGATTTGGTTTAGTGTTATTTTGAAATCATCTTTGTTTTAGTTTTGGCTCTTCTCATCTAATCCATTAATGGTGGTATGCCGCCATGAATGAGAAATCACAATTTCCTTATACTAATTAGTTTCTCTCTTTTCTCTTTTCTAGTGGTTGAGTACTAAAAGGGTTAATAATTCCGATTCAAATTCCTTTTAAATTAAGTTTTTTTTTTATATATATATATATATATAGTTTAGATGGGCTGGTATTAAAAATAATAATAATAATTTTAATATATTTACAAAATATACTTTATAAAAAAAATTAACTTTAATAAATCTAATACTTGCTTGTTACCGAATTTCAAAAGTATTATTAAAAAAGCAATATTATAAATTATTTTTTGTGTTTTTTGGTAATTTTAATTAGTTAATTTTAATATATTTCTAAATAAAAAAAATTAAAAAAAATAAAATCACATTCTAAAAACCACTTGTCACTATTATCTTTTACATATTTTAATATTGCTTTTTGACTTTCACTTATAAAGGCTTGATTATTACATATTAATTGTCATTATTATCTTTAGATATCAGTGATGATGTTCAATTCGTCATCGTATTTGGCAATATCTGCCCTATTTGGGAAGCTACTTGTAATTGAAAATTTTATTAGCATCTATCCAGTTAGGCAATTTCTTTTTAAGAAAAAAATAAATAATTCTGTATGGGTCACCCCTGTCAAGCAACAAGACAAGTGGGAAGAAATTAGGGTATGTTTGGGAGAGCGGTTGCGGTAGCTTTTCAGAGTGTTTTTCGTGCTGAAATATATCAAAATGATATTTTTTTATTTTTTAAAAAATTATTTTTGACATCAGCATATCAAAATGATCTAAAAACACCAAAACATATTCATTTAAAATGAAAAAAAAAATTGAATTTTTTGGAAACGGCGTTTGAAACGTTGTCCCAAACAGGCACTAAGCACCGGTTTGTAAACATGGTTATGGTTTTTTTTTAAAATATTTTTTGTTTAAAAATATATTAAAATTATGTTTTTTTTAAATCATTTTTATATAGCACATCAAAATATTTAAAAATATCAATTTTTTAATTAAAACTTAAAAATAAAAATAAAAAATTATATATTTTTTTAAAAATACATTTAAAACATACTCTAAACAACACTTTAAGGCAGACAGCAAAATCAATGTTACAGATTAAAAAAAACAAAAAGTTGATGAGCTTGCCAGCCGAGAAAGCTTTCAGGAAAGTCTGATTTTACCCCCTTCCTCTTTTTTGGCACCGTTGTAAAGATTATAATCAATCGACCAGAAAACCAACTGGACAGCAGTTCGAATGCGGCAAGGACATGATTACGAATCACTTCAAAAATATTTTATTTATTTATTTTAGTATTTTAGATTATTTTAATATAGTATGTTGATGCATAAAATAATTTTTAAAAAATAATAAAATAATTATTTTCTACATAAAAAATACTTTGAAAAACAACCGCAAATACACTCTTAAACACCCGGAGAAACCAAGTATTACTCAGTGCAATATTTAGTAGGTTTCAACAAAATCACCAGCATAAAATTATCATCATTATTTAAAAAACAAGAAGATTCGGATACCTGAATTACCGAAATCACTGTATTATGATTAGTTCATTTTATAATCCAATTTAAATTAAACACAACAAACAAAATAAAAATTATGAAAACACCTGTAATAAGATAGTTGTCAATTCCGTTCCGTTAAAAAAACCGAGATGAAACACCGTCGTTTTTGTCTCGGTTTTAATTCCGACCCGTTCCGGAACGTCTCGGTACCATTCCAGCCTTAAAATCCTCTTTATTTTGATTAACTTGTGATTTTTTTTTCTAATTTTGAGATTATGTTTGTTTGACTTTGTGTTTATATTGTATAATTTAAAGTTAATTTATCTTGAATTTTAATTATACTTGTTAAATTAATATTTTAATTTATATATATATATATATATATATATATATATAATTAATTATATATGAATAATACAACCCCGAAACGGCACGCCGAAATGGTCCGAAACCAGAACGTTCCGTTCCAATAGAAAAACCAGAACGGCGACCGGAACGGAATTGACAACTTTAATAACCAAATAACAAAAATAGGTAACTCATTTTCTATCTACAAAAAGAATAAAATATCATTGAAAATTCATCACTACATTACCATCATTATCATGACTACAATAGATAAAATTATTATCAACATTTGCCCAAAAAATTAAAATCATTGAATTTCCCCAAAGAATAAAAAAAAGCAAAATATTTATACAAAAAAAATAATTACTAAAGTTATCATTATTATTACGTAAACAATAAAACCATAAAATCATCTTATTCGAAAAACAGATAAATATAGCCGAAAACAGTAAAAAAAAGAACAAAGGGAGAAAAGGAGAAATATTAATTTTAAAATGATCATCAACATAAATTAAAATTTCAAGACAACAAAAAATAAAATGACAAAAATTAAAATAAAAATTAAAAGCATGAATGCATAAATACAGGTAAGAAATAAACACAATCCAAGAAGGACCGAAAAAACTAAAGGAATTAATACCAAATAAAAAATTCAAAGAATAAGAGCTAAAATGAAAAATAAAAAATATAATTAATTCCAATCAAAGGACAAAATTGAAACAAATAAAAATCTTGGGATTGAAACAAATAAAGGGATTTAAAAAAAAATACAGTGTACAGCATCCAGATCAAGACCAAATTTTATGAATTTACAAGCCAGTGATCTTGAAAAGAATCCAACCCTAGCCAGAAACTAAAAAAATCACAATAAATCCATCTACATGGTTGATAAATCACTTATGTAGTCACCCCACATATCACCTGCAATTGAATCACGCAACTGGGAACTAAATTCTAGCTGTTCTGTATCAAAAGCAATGTCCAAAGCTGGGCTCTCAACTTGCATGATTGGCGGTTCCACCTCCAATGGGGGCAATGACTCCTCCATTTGCAGTGTATTATCATGTTCATGCATTTTAAAAATCCAATCATCTGGTTTTTCCCTACGAATGTAATTGTGTAGCGCACACGCTGCTACAACCAACTTAACCTGTGTCTGTAAAGGGTATGGTGGGGCGGACATCAGTATGGGGAAACGTGCCTTTAAAGCCCCAAAAATACGATCAGTGACGTTTCTTAGTAACAAGTGCCTTTGATTGAACAGTTCTCTTGAATCTCGAGGAGGATAACCTCCCACAAACTCATTTAAATGACATAAAACACCGTTGTATGGAGCTATAAATCCTGGCATGTTAGCATATTTGCTGTCCACAAGGTAGTACTTACCTACACCATCAATATTTTCAACCAGCAGCAGAAGCAAAAGTGAACTAAATTAGTTGAAGCAATACGATTGATTACATAAATTGGCATCTGAAATCCTCAAAGGCAGGTAAAAGAAAGAAGGTAAAAGCTTGGAAAGAAAAAACAATTCCTCAAAAGCTATATAATTATGGGGTTTCGCTAGGGTGGTCAAATAAACTAATAGTAAGCTATGATGTGAGAGAAGCAAAATACCTTCAGGGACCTGCAACTTGTTCCGCCTTGTGAGTGCAGAGTTCAGAACTCGCAAATCTGATGCTGAACCTTCCCATCCAGCTAGAACGTAATGGAACCTCAGATCAAAGGAGCATGCTACCAGAACATTTTGTGAAAGTTGTCCATTTTTATTACGGAAAGGTCCCTGCTCATCTATACCAACCATCACTGGAATGTGTATCCTATCTACTGCTCCAACACAATCCTAGCAGCGAA
Source organism: Salix purpurea (assembly GCA_027405865.1). Classification (NCBI taxonomy): domain Eukaryota; kingdom Viridiplantae; phylum Streptophyta; class Magnoliopsida; order Malpighiales; family Salicaceae; genus Salix; species Salix purpurea. The sequence goes on along the minus strand of JAOWLH010000014.1, from coordinate 7,090,649 downwards.
TAATTTGTATTTAGATGCAAGTCACACAAAAGAAACTGATTAACTCAAATTACATTAGGATTACCTTAAAATATGGATAAAATTGAGGATCTTCCAAGATTTCAGGTGGAATATCAGATCCAGGAGGCTGAAAAAAATCTAATGAAATTGCCATAATAGCATTCAAAACATTGTTAAAATGGCGACTAATGGTTTCTCCTGAATACCGGAACAATTCTTGAACAGCTCGAGTGCGTAGATTATGGCCAATAATGAACAAGAATATGGCTAATTGCTCCTCAATCTTGATTCTGTTTGTATGGCGTAGCAGGCCCTTGCCTTGCAAAATATCACATAACTTGTAGAATGCCTGCTTATCCATGCGAAAATTTTCCAGACAACGGTCACTTGGACCTCTTAGAACCTCATCTACAAATTTGGTACCATTGGTTAAACTTATACTTAGTTCTTTGGGCATACAGTTCCCAAAAACTCCATCCTTTTCATCATCAGAGTTCTCCATGGAAAAGTCAACCTCTGCACTCAATCATATGTGCTGGTCAGACTCACCAAACAAAAAAGACAACATTCACTTAATTACTGTACAAATTAGAACAAAACATCATGAAAACAAGGTTTGAACAGAACAATAGTGGAAATAGGAAACAGTGAAGCTCTAATTTCACAGAGAACACTTTGTTGAGAAACAATAATAATAATAAAATAACAAAGTGAATGACGTGCAGGTGAGCAATCATCTTGAATTATCCATGATAAGCAAAATTGGCAAACCCAGATGGATGAGGCGAGATTCAACAGGCCTATTTTGCAAGAATTGAAATGAAATGAAAAAAAATCTATTACTGAATACACAAACGCCATGCTCAAATTGTACCATGCAAGTGTGCATTGTGTAAAACATCCTACTGTGAAGCACCTTGGTTATTTGAATTAGTAATCTTACCATGGTTGTCTCATGCAGCAAGAGGCATACAAAGCAATCATTCATAAGAAAAGAAAATTACCTGTCTCCACATTACAACCAATTCATTTTTCCTTTTTTCTAAAAGTGACTATATTGAGGAAGTTTAGTCTTTCCAAACTCTAAAAGGTAATCTTACAGTAACCTTCTCATTTCTTAGCTCATCGTGGATTAAATGGAAGCAACAACAGCTAATACAGAGATGAAAAATCCAGTACTGGAGAAGGCTATGTAGTTCTCACAATGCTACAGAGGAGACCAAAAGAATTCTTCTTAACTTTGAATATTGATGTGTTTACTCACTATACTGCATTCTTTAATTTCCCCAGCTTTCATTTCATTGCTGACAAATATAACCAACTAAAACAAAACTCAATATTTTACTATCAAGTATTCTAACATCTCATCTGAGAAAGTCAAATAACAAGAGGATTCTAAAGGACTACAACTCTCAGCAAATGTATATGGCTCCGAAAGCAATGTTTACACTTCTTATAGCTATCATGATGTATACACTTGGCATGAGGGAAGGAATGGACCATAGAATGATCGAGCTCCCATCTTCCCGTAACTATACATTAAGTAAAAAGTTCTCAATCGCATGGATGTTTCTCATTTCAGATTTGTTAGCAGCTAATACAATAGGAAATAATCCCAGTGTTAGAGAAATAGAAAAATATGTTGTTAAGCAAAAACATTAACTAAAGGTGGGAAACAATGAGAATATGGTCAGCATGCACCTAGCACTGATGTTATCACAGTCAATAAACCCGAGGGCATAAGCAACAGGATCCCACATTCTTTGGATACTCATGCGAGTGCCACCTTTGGACAAAAACCAATCAGAGAAGCTGATCTGTAAGAAGAAAATGTGATTTCAAGGATAATATTAACAAATCGATTGAGCAACTAATCAAAGCACCAAAAGAAAGAGAAACATGATTGCTCTTACACTATCTAAATCCCTTATGTCCCTCAATGCTCCATCTGGATCAATAAGAGCCCTTACAACTGGACTCAGGGCAAGAGCAACCGCATTTCTTGCTTTATCATAAGGCTGCAATTGAGCATCACCATGAGAAAAGGATATTAAATGCAATCAGCAGTGATACATAATAGATGTCATGGCCCAGGAGACATACAGGTAACAAAAGAAGCAGCAGTTTGAAAGATAATAAACATGCTGATGACATTTTTTTAGCTAGCATCTAAAGTGAAGGATATTGCCCCATAAAATACACCTTTTTCAGTCATTGTTTCAAAGACACGCCGAGCTTCTGAAACCATTCCTTCTTTGCAGAGTCCATCAACCAAAATAGTGAAGGTCACTGTATTTGGCATAACATCTCTACTAGCCATTTCTTTGAACAATCTAGTAGCTTCATTCAATTGTCCTAAATTGCAAAAACCATGGACTATGGAGTTGTAAGTAACAACATCTGGTTGAATGCCCCGATCCTTGCACTAGAAAACACTATTTTATAATCTATTTTAACAAAACCAAAACACGTTATAAGCACATTCCTTGCACTAGAAAACACTATATCAATTGAATTAACTTGAAAAATAGTTTCAAAACATGAAATCAAATTAAGTTAGATTTTTCTTACTCGACTTTGATCTACTTTTTTAAGTAATACTAAGGTATAAAACAACTACCATCAAGTTTTTTTCATCAAATGGAACCCGTATAGACCAATATAATCCAATTTAGTATCTAGAACATGCAAAAATATTTACCTTCAATAAGAATATTATAGAGGACGATATTAGGTTCTAGTTTCTTCTCTTGCATTGCCTTGAGCAGTTTTAATGCCTCGTCCAAATGCCCATGTTTGCAGAAGCCATCTAGCAAAATCGAGTAAGTCGTCAAATCTGGAAGCAGGCCATAAGAACACATCTCCTTGAAAAGATTTAGAGCTTCCTGCGGTCTTCCTACCTGGGCACAGACCTTGCATAAGAGTGCTGTAGGTGACAGACAGTATCAGGAGGCAATGCTTTATGAGACATTTCAGCAAGGAGTGATTTTGCCTCTTCCATCCTTCTACTTTTGCAATATCCATTGATCAGGATGTTGTAACTATGTACATCAGGTCCACAGCCCTTGCGAACCATGATTTCAAACACCTTGCTGGCCTCATTCATTTCGCGCCGTAAACAGTACCCATTCATCAAAGCATTGTACGTGTAAATATCTGGCTCTACACCTTTTTCAGGCATTGTTTCAAAGACACGCCGAGCTTCTGAAACCATTCCTTCTTTGCAGAGCCCGTCAACCAAAATATTGAAGGTCACTGTATCTGGCATAACATCCTTACCAACCATTTCCTTGAACAATCTAGTAGCTTCATTCAGTTGTCCTAAATTGCAAAAACCATGGACTATGGAGTTGTAAGTAACAACATCTGGTTGAATGCCACGATCCAACATTTCAGATAAGAATTCCATGGCGTCATTAACTAGCCTATCTTTGCAAAGGCTGTCTATGATTGTACTGTAGGTCACCACATCTGGTTTACACGCATGCTGTTCCATCTTCTTGAACACGTGAACTGCCATGCTTGTGTTGCCAGTTTTGCACAAACCATTGATTAAAGTATTATAATTAATCACATCGGGCTCATGCCCTCTCCGTACCATCTCATTAAACAACTCTACTGCATCTTTAATTTTCCCCTCATTGCAGAGCCCATTAGTGAGTGCATTGTAAGTGATAACATCTGGCTCTACGCCTTTTTCAGGCATTATGTCAAAGACACACCGAGCTTCTGAAACCATTCCTTCTTTGCAGAGCCCGTCAACCAAAATAGTGAAGGTCACTGTATCTGGCATATCATCCTTACCGACCATTTCTTTGAACAATCTAGTAGCTTCATTCAGTTGTCCTAAATTGCAAAAACCATGGACTATGGAGTTGTAAGTAACAACATCTGGTTGAATGCCACGATCCAACATTTCAGATAAGAATTCCATGGCGTCATTTACTAGCCTATCTTTGCAAAGGTTGTCTATGATTGTATTATATGTCACCACATTTGGCTTGCCCCCATTTTGTTCCATCTTCTTGAACACTTGAACAGCCATATTTCTGTTGCCAGATTTGAACAAACCATTGATTATAGTATTATAACTAATCACATCGGGCTCATACCCTCTCTGTACCATCATATTAAACAACTCTACTGCATCTTTAATTTTCCCCTCATTGCAGAATCCGTTAGTGAGTGCATTGAATGTGATGGCATTAGATTGAATACCAAGTTTGAACATCTTGCCCAAGACAGAGACAGCAAAATGAACATGTTTTGAGCGACAAAGGCAGTTAATCAATATATTTAGAGAATAGACATTGTGAGTGACACCGAGCAAATCCATTTGATTGCACAGAGAGACAACAGTGGAATACTGTTTCTTTTTGGCAAAGGACCCTAAGAATTTGCCAAACTCCACAACAGAAGGCCTAGGATTCATACGGACCATGCGATAGAATGAAGCCAAGGCATCATCAATACTAATGTTATTGCTATTATCACTAACAAGCCCGTCATTTTTTTTAGGCAAAGAAGGTTTCTTTGTAGAAGTAGAGGTAAGAAAGTGGTGATGTTTGAGGAATAAGAAACAAGGGAAATGAGGAAGAAAAGGAAAGATACCCATTTCCATTTGTTGTTGTTGAAGCTGAAAAGCAGAAGAAGCAGCAGCTCTAAAAGCGCTTTTCCGCATGAACATCATCACTGCTAGGTTAAAAAGATGTTGTCTATCTTACTGTTGCTCTCCTCCTTCGAAGCCGAAGATGAAAGCTTTTTCACTCAGCCCCGCGTCTCTCTCAATTCGGGGTGTCTTGTCTTCTTGGGTTCAGCTTCGGCTGAAAAGCTTTTTATGAAAGGAACCCAATGGGCAGTAGACCATTTTACTTCTTATTTGAAGCCCAGAACTTTGAACACTTGTTGGCTCTCACTTTCTCAACATGACCCAATTGAGAAAATATGGGAAATCTTGGGATCTAATTTATAAACTTTAGAAGTTTGGGATGTGATTAAGAATAGGTATATTGAGTAAGGACTAAATTGAGAACAAAAGAAAACACCAGTAGTTTCTTCCATTAATAAAACCACTACCGAGTCTGTACAGTGCCGGTGATTAACAATCTGCTACGGCCTCTAAAATCCACCGAGTGTGTAGCACCGGCGTTTTACCACTCTGCTACCAATTAGCAGACCATGAAATTCCGGTACGCCATGGTATGTTCGTCCAATCAGAACAGAAGCATGGAGGCTCATTCTCTGCTTAAGAGGCATGGATTTGATGTCTCCTCGTATGGAACTGGTTCTCACGTTAAGCTGCCTGGACCTTCCCTCAGAGAACCAAACGTTTACGACTTTGGCACCCCTTATAAGCAAATGTTCGATGATCTCAGGCGCAAAGACCCTGAACTGTATCCTCCTCCCTCTCTACTCTTCATTTTCTATAACCGAGGGTGTTTGGTTGCTGAGAGAATCTCCTTATCTTTTTTTTTAGGGGGGGGGGGGGGGGGGGGGTTGTTTAATTGGGTTTATGGTATTGTATTAATTGTTGCGAAGTTGGTTTTTTTTTTTTTGTTAAGTTATTATGGGAATTACTTCAAAACCCAGAAAAGGGATTTGAAGAAAATAGCTAGATATGGTTGCATTTGATGATGGAACCGGAAAAATTGAAAGGAATTTGAATTTTGATTATGGGTTTCATTTATATATATATATATTATTGATTTAGCCTCTTAAATGTGAAAGGAAAAGCTTGTGGTAACTATGTATGTGATTTTAAAGAAAAAATTTGAAACCTTGACAAGAGTTTCAGTTACAAGCGAAATGGGATATTGCCCATGCTTAAAAGAAATTCAGGTGTGAAACTGGCACCTCAACGCTGGCAAGACAATGCTGCTGATGGTTCCTTTACTGTGGTGTTAACTTTTGAAGAAAAGGTCTTTGATATGGTTCTTGAAGGTAAAGATGTATCTTTCGTTTTGCAATTTTTGTTCCCTTTGATATTTAGGTAGTAATGAGTTTTGCAGTTACTCTGTTCATATGCTTGTATAAAAAACTCACTTTTAGCCATTGATGAAAAGAGCCTTTAGTTTGGGATTCTCCATTATTTAGTAATTCATGTCTAAAACTTTTTTTCAAAAAAAAAAAACACGAAAAGAAAAGGAAGTAATGTCTGGATACTAATCTTGATGGTGAAATGGTAGAGGTAACTTCTTTAGCTAAATCAAATAGGTTAACATCTTAAAAGTGTTACTCTTTGAGGTTCTTAGCTCAGTCTTGTTACTTATAATGCTCAATAACTCTTGATAGAATGTCTTTAGGAATTATTTAATGGGGTCAAGAACAGTGAAGAAGAAATTGAGCCTATTTTTTATGGTGCACTGCTCCTTGCTGCTTTGTTTAAGAAGCTCCTCATTAGTGGAAGTTCAATCTAAAGATTTCAATGTAACTAAATGAATCTGAATCTAATATGTGGTGCGTTGTATGTAGAAGAACATGGGAAGAACAGGTGGACAAAACTGTTTGCTATTCCAATAGATCATGATAAGCTAACCAACTTAAAGAAGGGTGTTCTTCCTATCTAGGTTGAGATGTTGTTCCAATAGATCATGATAAGCTAACCAACTTAAAGAAGAGTGTTCTTCCTATCTAGGTTGAGATGTTGTAACAAATACTGCTTTAAGTTTGGGGTTTTTAAGGTATCTAGGTTGTTTTGTTAATTTAAATTGAGATTACCTCTATAGCTAACATTAGATGAAACCATTCTGCGGCCTAATTACTATTAGGTTTGGGGGGTCTAGTTGTCCTTTTGGATTTAAGATATAAGATTCTTACTGATTAAGGGGTTGTTTAGGAGTGTAGTAAATGTTTTTTTTAAAGTGTTTTTCATTCAAAATGTATCAAAATAATATTTTTATCTTTTAAAAAATTATTTTTGACATTAGCACATCAAAACAATCTAAAAACACCATTTTTTTTTTTTAATTTCAAGTAAAAATTATAAAATAAAATTTTTCCTTTTTTTTCAAAAGCACTTCCCAAACAGGGTCTAAAACCTTTTTCCCTTTTAAGTTTCTTCTAGAATTTTTAGGATTGCATGTTTTAGCATGATTAATATCTGAGCACCTCTGTTCCCTCTATAAACTTAGAGCACGAGGGAGAAATAGAATATAGCCAGCCTTTTCATGTTCTTATATGTCCTTTTCTACTTTCTATCTAGAACTCATGCCATGGGGAACCTTTCAGGCTTTCTTATTGTTTGCACTGGCCAGTATGTTTTGAGCTACTGGAAAGGTAATGTTGGATTTTTCTGTGAGTATTTGGGAAGAACAATGGAAATAGGATGACATTCGCTGTTCTTGGCATGTCTTCCCACACCCCTCAGTCTGTAATGTAAAATATCTCTTTACATGGATGGTCTCTAAGTGTCAACAGTGAATGGCTAAGATTTCATAGAACTTTGTAGAAGGATGTCATGTTTATGGGTTTTATGGAAATCTCAATATGAGGCTAAAGGATAAAGAACGAATGATGATCACTCCCAAAGATACAATAAAAAGGAAATAGTTCAAGCAAGCTCACCAGACTAGTTTAAAGAAATAGCTTATACTGTTAAAAATACCTGAATGAAGGTGCAGGGTGTTATAGCTAACTCACAAATGTTCAGCTTTCCCTTTTTCTTGTACTATAAGATTTATGAACTATAGCAATTGTTGTCCCAGTCCCATTGTTTCAAAGTTTTGATAACATTTGTGTTAATTTGATCCATCTCATGACCATGTCTTTGATACGAGCAAACAAAATTATGAAGCTCTGCAATCAACTTAAAAAGCCGGAACTACATTTGTTCTCCTGGTTGGAAACTGATTTGGTAATTGGAATGCAATGCATTTATCATAAGTTCAAAGTGCATCCATTTAAATAAGTACGTTGATATCTATTACATATGGTATGGAAAGAGAAAATATATAGGCACTAATTGGGTGGGTGCTAGCTAGCTTAGCAGAAGGGTCTCTTGGTATCATAACAACTAACCCGGGATCAAATCATGCTGACAATTGAGATGGGAAGATTAAGGGGAAAGGAAGGCTTACCATTGTTATAAGCCCAAGCTCCAATGGGTCTTATGATAAACAAAGAAAGGAATTAGTTGGTGCAATGGAGTCTGGATGGATATATATTGACGAGATGTCTAACACACGCTCAAATGGATACAATAGACTGGTTTGTGAGGGAATGAAGAGTCTCTTGAATATACAAGAACACTTGATCAGAAATGTTAAGGAAACTGAAACTGAAAAAGAAGAGTTTAGTCCATAAAGTTTCCAAGTAACTCCTAGATTGCCCTGTGGAGTTGTCAAGTGTTTACAAGTACTTTCTATTGACTAGATTTGTTCAACATATGAATTTACTTGAAGTGCGAGTTTATTCATGGAGTTAAGCTTGCATAAAAATCATTCACATAAGTTGTGGAGTGCTGAATTTAATTATAATTTGATTTAATTTCTGCACCCTGAAGATCTCCCTGATGCACAATGTATGCAGAGATGCATTCGGGTTGTAATGCTGCGCATATAGATAGTGTTTGCCCACATCAAAATCTCTTCATACAATTATTTGATCACTGCTTTGGAAACATGCAGATCTCCATAACCGTGATCATGTTCTTTTGAAAAGTGTGCTGGTGATTAACTTAGAAGTAAAAGATAATCATGAGGAGGCAGCTGTAGGGGGTCAGCTCACTTTGGAACTCTGCCAAAAGGTAGAAATCCTAGTTTGCATTAAATATACCATCTATTGTTCAGTTCTCTATGTGAATAGATTTTGAATGGATGATTGTTATATATAGATTGAGGCAGTTGAATCATGGGAGGATTCCATTGATGAGATTATCGCCGCATTTGAGGCAAAGCACCGGAGGAAGCTGGTGTATAGCATTTCCTTCTATTGACGACACTAAACGTGGAGGTAGCAATGCTTGTGATTAACTACTTATTTTGTTATTTAATATGTAAATTTACTGTCCCAATTCCTGGGAATAAAACTGTCTCAGTTCACAAACAGAATTCATGGGATTTTAAGCTCAATGCATCTGCTCAACCATGGAGACTCGTTTCAAGCTCCAAGAAGTTAATGGTTTTTTTTTTTTTTTTGGATATCTGATTATCTGAGTAAAGAGGAACTGAGGTCATTTGAGATTTCATAACCTAGCTGGGCAGCATTGTGGTTGAAGATGATGTGATTAAAAATTTACCCAAACCAGAAAGTGGACGCTTCTGGTCTCTAGTTTTGCAGGAGCCACACATGATCATTGATGGTTATTCCTTTTATTTCACTGCATTTTTTTACTTCATCGTGAGAATCATTAACGGATAATTCTAAAATTCCATGCAGCCAAAACCTCGTCATCCCCTTGCACCTGAAAAGGTCAAAGGTATAATAATGTTGTGCATGAGCGGTTGTGGTCGGGTTTTGGAATGGGGACAAGTCAGGAGATGTACGTTTATTCTCAAAGACCATGAGGAGTTATTGTCTACTCTTTGATGAACATAAATACATGAACAATTCGTTGCTGATTCTTTTAACCTCGTTACTATTATTTACAAGGAAAATTCAACTTAACATTTTTCTTATTTTTTTAACTAAGTTTATTGGTCACTATCAAATTGATTAGAGACATGTCGGTTTTTTTTATATTTTGAAGCGTAGTAAAATACTAAAATTACCATAAAATAAGATTTATTTAACCGTGAGCTAAGGACTTTTTCAAGTTTTTACCTTTTAAAATTTAAAATAATTTTTTTTACTAAACTACACTTAGAAACAAGATTTTTTGAAATGGTGTTTCAGTGTGTTTTTGAATTTTTATCATGGAATTTTTTGGTTATATTCATGATGAACGAGAGGCAATTTAGACTTTTAATAAATATAAAATATTATTTAAAAATAAAAAATGGTTGGAGCATGCAATACACGCGTCAACGAGTGGGAGACTTCATGTTTTTTAAACAATGTTAGAAGTGACATGACATCCTTTTCTAGATGGTTAAACATGTGTACATGATGGCGCAATATTTGAACTGAAACTCTACCATATCATAATTTTACAGTTTTCTAATCAATTAATTCAAAAAAAAAATTCTTTGTTTTTTTCTTGATTTATTAGTTTTTTTGTTCACCTTTACTTTTAAGAATATTTAAATAGTATCTTTAATAATGTAAACCTTTAGACAAAACAAAAATAAATTTCATGAATCAACGATAACTATGGTAGTATTTTAATTTAATAATGATAAATTAATAGGAATATTTCATAATAATTTAAGTATCGTGAAAAAGTTCGGATTATTGACATAAATTATTAATTTTCCAATTTTACAGTTAAGCATATCTTTAAATTCAATCGTTTGATTGAGCTAAAATTTTACAGTGAGTGTCTTAACATATTGTTTTGTCTTAGATAAGTTTCATAGCAATCTTAGCTCGAGATGATCTATAGATAAAATGATAGTTACAGGGGTAATTGCAATAAATAAACTTTAGGGGGAAACTAAGTAGGGGTAAAATGGAAATAAACCAAGATAACAACGCTCTAGCTACAACACATGCAATTGTTCACTTATATTACAATAGTACTAAGAGAGAGAGGGAGGGTGAGGTTTATTTTAAGTTTTCTTCAAACTTTTTGAAAAAACCCTTCCCGAAAGTGTGAAGAGAAAAAAACCTTTAGGGAGGAAAGGAGCTCGAGAGAGAAAGTGTGAAAAATAAAAAGGTGAAAAAATAAAAAAGCAATTGTGAATTTCATTAGTTTTTCAAGGTTATTCGGAAGCTAATGATATCTACATTGATATCAATATTTACTTGAATTGATTAGTCATTTCTAGTTATAAAAGCTAATGACGTAAAATAGTAAATTGGCATTGACATTAAAAAAAGGACAATCAAAAATATTAAAAAACTTGATTAGTTAACGAGCTTATCGACATCAACAATTCTCAAATTTTATTAGCTGTCCAAATTTGAGAAACTAATTATATGAGTGAGTTGTATTGATATCGAAATTCGCTAAACATAATTAGTCATTTCTGATTTGGGAGACTAATAATATTGATGTGGTTTATCGTATCGGCGTTAATATGAAAGGTATAAATGAAAAATAAATTTTACTGGTTATTTTCAAGAAATAAAAAGGTTAATAATGTCATTAAGTTTACTGAATTGCAACCTTATTAGAAAATTGAATGGCAAATCATTGTGATCAAAGCTAATGATATCCATTTGGAATTGACTAATGACATGGGTTACAAATGAATATTTGATATTACAGGAGTAAAGATAAGTGGGTGAGTCGCTTAATGTTATAGAAAAAACTCAGCTGTAATTAATATTTGATACAAAAATATCATGATAATTCTAAAATTTAAATGTGTTTTATCCCATATATTTTAAGGTTGTTACATACAGTACTGGTAAGAATTTATTTTTCTCAATTATACTCTTTTTTTTTCATTGCTAACTTTTTTATATATTTAAAAAAAAAACTATTTTCTTCTAGCTATTTTTAAAAAAGTTTATGAAAAAATTAAAGATTTAGCCCTCTATCTAGTGTAACCAAAGAAGTGAAATTGACAAAAGCATTTTGTATATATAACCCTAATATAGGGTAGCCATGCAATTTTATTTTATTTTATTTTCTTGTGGTACACAATGGATGAAGCACGAAGCCTAACCCATCATCTTGGTCAAACAACGCCAGAAGCGCATCTCCCCTATCAAACCATCATTCATCCCAAGCTCCACTCTATAAAGGATTAGCCAAAGAAGGATATCATCTTGGTCATATGACAGAACGCATCATAAACCATAAACCTTTCTACTGCACCAATAAAACTACAATAAGAGACGAGGTCCATTTCTGTCCTGATTTCGAATATTTTACTACTGGACAAGCAGCAGGGAGGGAAAATAAGAAAACGAAGACAGCTGCAACTAAATTAGCACTACTTGATGGATCAATCGGTTGGAATATCGTCTCTTATGCATGCTGCTCTCTGATTGCATAAAATTTTAGTATCAACTTTGATATAATCCAAAAGCACGAAAGAGCAAGAAACGAAAAAACACAATGTTCCATGCACCCTCATTAGCCAAGTGGTGTACCTAGACATTTCAGTGATATCTGAGTATCTTGGCATCAAAGAGCTGATACTCACACCAGATTAGTACGAGTGTCGAGAAGGTTCCATGCTCTGTATTCCTGGTTCACCGATTACGAGCAACTATTTTCCTGCAATAAACAAGCTCAGTTATGCATATTTCCAAATTCCAAAGGAATGGAGATGATAGGCCCAGCATGATAACACAACTAGAACTAGAACATGGCACCAAACTAACGACTCAAAGCAGTTCATGTCTATGTGCGACAAATTAAACATGGGATGTCCATAGTCCTTTAGTTATTAGCAGGTCAACTTTAGCTAAAAGAAGAATACAGTGTGCCATATTAAAAGCTAAAATAGGCAGGTTAAACCCAAAACAAAACAATTGATCATACATTTTCTCATCAAGAATTGCAGGAGAGTTAAGGACCAAGAATGCCAGCAATATGTTCTATGAAAGTTTTTTAAGTGGACACTAGATGATATTTCTTAATGTTAAGCAAGATGATGAAACCAGCAACTCCAAGATGCACGTACTGATGCAAAGATGCTACAAATGAAGAAAGACACACCATATAATAGCAAATCATATTACTTGAATTGAAGTTTCACTTTTCACTTTGTGAAAAGATGCATGCAAATTCACTTAGTAGAAAGACATGAATACAAAGGGTGTACAAGAACAAAAGCTTTTGATAAAGCAAGATTCTGGAATTTTAGCATTCATTGATTGATGAGATAGGAGCCACTTCTCATCCAAATTTCTTCATGATAAAAAAAAAAAGAGTCAAGTTTCGACCAGCTAGTTGCATATCAAACCTGATACTCTCTCATGAAGAGACTATCTTTTCTTCTTCCCACCCTTCCCAGACTTGGATGTTGCAGCATTTATGTGGATGCCGGCTCCTGCTTCTTGGTCCTCCCAGGATGTCTAGGTACCAATTCTGCAACATGGATCATAAGCTGCTTTCCTGCAATAAAGTTGGAAGTTTTTCAAATCTATCACATATGAAAAATAGGGCAGATACTAGTATACAAGTGACATCAGCCCACCAACTTTAAACTGATTTTTATTAGTTTTTTCCCCTGGTGCTTTACTTTCGTGATAGATGCAACAAAAATGCAAATGCAATTCTTTTTTATTTTTCTTCTACTTTCCCCTTTCATTCCTCCAGGTCAGTGAAGTACAGTGCCATGGCATATCAGGCATGATGAGACTCAAATTTCTCAACTAAACTAAAAGGCAACAATTATCAAACAATCCAGATCACCAAGTGTACTGCTGGCATTTCATGAAAAATGCTGGTAACTATTGGTAACAGGCAAAAGGAATTCACCAAATCATCAATTACGACAATACATATGAAAAGGCTGATTCAGCATAAAACGTAGTGGATCCCTAGTAGAAACTAGTCTTGTGCAATACTAATTGTTTATTTTGTGTGTCAATATCCCTGCTTGAAAGGTTTATATGCAGACTAACAGGAACCAACACTCGTGTCAATGATTACTGCCCCTTGGAAATTAGGCCCACCGAGTCACCTACATGTTATTCACAATTGAATTAATTGCAAATATTTCACTTTAAGGATTATCAGAGAACAAAATAAACATGTGACTGCAGGCCAGGTGCAAGGGCCAATCTATATCAAGTGGGAAGTACAAAAACAAACTGTCATACAGGAAATATTTTTTAAGAAAAAAACTCACGAGTGTTGTGGAATTCACCCTAGATGTTACAGACCATTCATTAAAGTTAAATAACAGAGTATCGTGATAGCTCACAAGAGGCTCAACGGCTTACAACGTCACTTGATAGGAAAATGTCAATTCATTTTTTTACCTAGAGAGCTTCCCCGCAGAAATCGGCTTATGATTTCATCATGAGATTCCAGATCTAGTAACATCTGAAATGTAGACGAATCCGCTGAGAATCCTTTACCAACCATTTCATCAATAAATTGTACAGCAGTTGATGAGTCCCGATTTTGAAGAAATCCTTGAATGATAACATTATATGAGCAACTGTCCGGCGTGAAGCCATCATCTTCCATTTTTCTAAATGATTTGTATGCTTCATCTGACAGCCCTTCTTTAAGCAGTCCCTTGATCATGACAGAGTATTTCTGTAAAGTAGGTCGAATTCCATCCACAAAAAGCCTGGAAAATAGTTCCCAGCTATAAACATGCCTTCAATAAGAATATTATAGAGGACGATATTAGGTTCTAGTTTCTTCTCTTGCATTGCCTTGAGCAGTTTTAATGCCTCGTCCAAATGCCCATGTTTGCAGAAGCCATCTAGCAAAATCGAGTAAGTCGTCAAATCTGGAAGCAGGCCATAAGAACACATCTCCTTGAAAAGATTTAGAGCTTCCTGCGGTCTTCCTACCTGGGCACAGACCTTGCATAAGAGTGCTGTAGGTGACAGACAGTATCAGGAGGCAATGCTTTATGAGACATTTCAGCAAGGAGTGATTTTGCCTCTTCCATCCTTCTACTTTTGCAATATCCATTGATCAGGATGTTGTAACTATGTACATCAGGTGCGCAACCATTGCGAACCATGATTTCAAACACCTTGCTGGCCTCATTCATTTCGCGCCGTAAACAGTACCCATCCATCAGAGCATTGTACGTGTAAACATTTGGCTCTACACCTTTTTCAGGCATTGTTTCAAAGACACGCCGAGCTTCTGAAACCATTCCTTCTTTGCAGAGCCCGTCAACCAAAATAGTGAAGGTCACTGTATCTGGCATAACATCCTTACCAACCATTTCCTTGAACAATCTAGTAGCTTCATTCAGTTGTCCTAAATTGCAAAAACCATGGACTATGGAGCTGTAAGTAACAACATCTGGTTGAATGCCACGATCCAACATTTCAGATAAGAATTCCATGGCGTCATTAACTAGCCTATGTTTGCAAAGGTTGTCTATGATTGTACTGTAGGTCACCACATTTGGTTTACACCCATGTTGTTCCATCTTCTTGAACACGTGAACTGCCATGCTTGTGTTGCCAGTTTTGCACAAACCATTGATTAAAGTAGTATAACTAATCACATCGGGCTCATACCCTCTCCGTACCATCTCATTAAACAACTCTACTGCATCTTTAATTTTCCCCTCATTGCAGAGCCCATTAGTGAGTGCATTGTAAGTGATAACATCTGGCTCTACGCCTTTTTCAGGCATTATGTCAAAGACACACCGAGCTTCTGAAACCATTCCTTCTTTGCAGAGCCCGTCAACCAAAATAGTGAAGGTCACTGTATCTGGCATATCATCCTTACCGACCATTTCTTTGAACAATCTAGTAGCTTCATTCAGTTGTCCTAAATTGCAAAAACCATGGACTATGGAGTTGTAAGTAACAACATTTGGTTGAATGCCACGATCCAACATTTCAGATAAGAATTCCATGGCCTCATTAACTAGCCTATCTTTGCAAAGGCTGTCTATGATTGTACTGTAGGTCACCACATTTGGCTTGCCCCCATTTTGTTCCATCTTCTTGAACACTTGAACAGCCATACTTGTGTTGCCAGTTTTGCACAAACCATTGATTAAAGTAGTATAACTAATCACATCGGGCTCATACCCTCTCCGTACCATCAAATTAAACAACTCTACTGCATCTTTAATTTTCCCCTCATTGCAGAATCCGTTAGTGAGTGCATTGAATGTGATGGCATTAGGTTGAATACCAAGTTTGAACATCTTGCCCAAGACAGAGACAGCAAAATGAACATGTTTTGAGCGACAAAGGCAGTTAATCAATATATTTAGAGAATAGACATTGTGAGTGACACCGAGCAAATCCATTTGATTGCACAGAGAGACAACAGTGGAATACTGTTTCTTTTTGGCAAAGGACCCTAAGAATTTGCCAAACTCCACAACAGAAGGCCTAGGATTCATACGGACCATGCGATAGAATGAAGCCAAGGCATCATCAATACTAATGTTATTGCTATTATCACTAACAAGCCCGTCATTTTTTTTAGGCAAAGAAGGTTTCTTTGTAGAAGTAGAGGTAAGAAAGTGGTGATGTTTGAGGAATAAGAAACAAGGGAAATGAGGGAGAAAAGGAAAGATACCCATTTCCATTTGTTGTTGTTGAAGCTGAAAAGCAGAAGAAGCAGCAGCTCTAAAAGCGCTTTTCCGCATGAACATCATCACTGCTAGGTTAAAAAGATGTTGTCTATCTTACTGTTGCTCTCCTCCTTCGAAGCCGAAGATGAAAGCTTTTTCACTCAGCCCCGCGTCTCTTTCTCAATTCGGGGTGTCTTGTCTTCTTGGGTTCAGCTTCGGCTGAAAAGCTTTTTATGAAAGGAACCCAATGGGCAGTAGACCATTTTACTTCTTATTTGAAGCCCAGAACTTTGAACACTTGTTGGCTCTCACTTTCTCAACATGACCCAATTGAGAAAATATGGGAAATCTTGGGATCTAATTTATAAACTTTAGAAGTTTGGGATGTGATTAAGAATAGGTATATTGAGTAAGGACTAAATTGAGAACAAAAGAAAACACCAGTAGTTTCTTCCATTAATAAAACCACTACCGAGTCTGTACAGTGCCGGTGATTAACAATCTGCTACGGCCTCTAAAATCCACCGAGTGTGTAGCACCGGCGTTTTACCACTCTGCTACCAATTAGCAGACCATGAAATTCCGGTACGCCATGGTATGTTCGTCCAATCAGAACAGAAGCATGGAGGCTCATTCTCTGCTTAAGAGGCATGGATTTGATGTCTCCTCGTATGGAACTGGTTCTCACGTTAAGCTGCCTGGACCTTCCCTCAGAGAACCAAACGTTTACGACTTTGGCACCCCTTATAAGCAAATGTTCGATGATCTCAGGCGCAAAGACCCTGAACTGTATCCTCCTCCCTCTCTACTCTTCATTCTCTTCATTTTCTATAACCGAGGGTGTTTGGTTGCTGAGAGAATCTCCTTATCTTTTTTTTTAGGGGGGGTTGTTTAATTGGGTTTATGGTATTGTATTAATTGTTGCGAAGTTGGTTTTTTTTTTTTTGTTAAGTTATTATGGGAATTACTTCAAAACCCAGAAAAGGGATTTGAAGAAAATAGCTAGATATGATTGCATTTGATGATGGAACCGGAAAAATTGAAAGGAATTTGAATTTTGATTATGGGTTTTCATTTATATATATATATATTATTGATTTAGCCTCTTAAATGTGAAAGGAAAAGCTTATGGTAACTATGTATGTGATTTTAAAGAAAAAATTTGAAACCTTGACAAGAGTTTCAGTTACAAGCGAAATGGGATATTGCCCATGCTTAAAAGAAATTCAGGTGTGAAACTGGCACCTCAACGCTGGCAAGACAATGCTGCTGATGGTTCCTTTACTGTGGTGTTAACTTTTGAAGAAAAGGTCTTTGATATGGTTCTTGAAGGTAAAGATGTATCTTTCGTTTTGCAATTTTTGTTCCCTTGGATATTTAGGTAATAATGAGTTTTGCAGTTACTCTGTTCATATGCTTGTATAAAAAACTCACTTTTAGCCATTGATGAAAAGAGCCTTTAGTTTGGGATTCTCCGTTATTTAGTAATTCATGTCTAAAACTTTTTTTCAAAAAAAAAAAAAAACACGAAAAGAAAAGGAAGTAATGTCTGGATACTAATCTTGATGGTGAAATGGTAGAGGTAACTTCTTTAGCTAAATCAAATAGGTTGATATCTTAAAAGTGTTACTCTTTGAGGCTCTTAGCTCAGTCTTGTTACTTATAATGCTCAATAACTCTTGATAGAATGTCTTTAGGAATTATTTAATGGGGTCAAGAACGGTGAAGAAGAAATTGAGCCTATTTCTTATGGTGCACTGCTCCTTGCTGCTTTGTTTAAGAAGCTCCTCATTAGTGGAAGTTCAATCTAAAGATTTCAATGTAACTAAATGAGTCTGAATCTAATATGTGGTGCGTTGTATGTAGAAGAACATGGGAAGAACAGGTGGACAAAACTGTTTGCTATTCCAATAGATCATGATAAGCTAACCAACTTAAAAAGAGTGTTCTTCCTATCTAGGTTGAGATGTTGTAACAAATACTGCTTTAAGTTTGGGGTTTTTAAGGTATCTAGGTTGTTTTGTTAATTTAAATTGAGATTACCTCTATAGCTAACATTAGATGAAACCAATCTGCGGCCTAATTACTATTAGGTTTGGGGGGTCTAGTTGTCCTTTTGGATTTAAGATATAAGATTCTTACTGATTAAGGAGTTGTTTAGGAGTGTAGTAATTTTTTTTTTTAAAGTGTTTTTCATTCAAGATGTATCAAAATAATATTTTTTTTTTATTTTTTAAAAAATTATTTTTGACATTAGCACATCAAAACAATCTAAAAACACCCAAAAAAATGTAATTTCAAGTAAAAAGTAAAAATAAAAATTTTCCTTTTTTTTCAAAAGCACTTCCCAAACAGGGTCTAAAACCTTTTTCCCTTTTAAGTTTCTTCTAGAATTTTTAGTAATTGCATGTTTTAGCATGATTAATATCTGAGCGCCTCTGTTCCCTTTATAAACTTAGAGCACGAGGGAGAAATAGAATATAGCCAGCCTTTTCATGTTCTTATATGTCCTTTTTTACTTTCTATCTAGAACTCATGCCATGGGGAACCTTTCAGGCTTTCTTATTGTTTGCACTGGCCAGTATGTTTTGAGCTACTGGAAAGGTAATGTTGGATTTTTCTGTGAGTATTTGGGAAGAACAATGGAAATAGGATGACATTCGCTGTTCTTGGCATGTCTTCCCACACCCCTCGGTCTGTAATGTAAAATATCTCTTTACATGGATGGTCTCTAAGTGTCAACAGTGAATGGCTAAGATTTCATAGAACTTTGTAGAAGGATGTCATGTTTATGGGTTTTATGGAAATCTCAATATGAGGCTAAAGGATAAAGAACGAATGATGATCACTCCCAAAGATACAATAAAAAGGAAATAGTTCAAGCAAGCTCACCAGACTAGTTTAAAGAAATAGCTTATACTGTTAAAAATACCTGAATGAAGGTGCAGGGTGTTATAGCTAACTCACAAATGTTCAGCTTTCCCTTTTTCTTGTACTATAAGATTTATGAACTATAGCAATTGTTGTCCCAGTCCCATTGTTTCAAAGTTTTGATAACATTTGTGTTAATTTGATCCATCTCATGACCATGTCTTTGATACGAGCAAACAAAATTATGAAGCTCTGCAATCAACTTAAAAAGCCGGAACTACATTTGTTCTCCTGGTTGGAAACTGATTTGGTAATTGGAATGCAATGCATTTATCATAAGTTCAAAGTGCATCCATTTAAATAAGTACGTTGATATCTATTACATATGGTATGGAAAGAGAAAATATATAGGCACTAATTGGGTGGGTGCTAGCTAGCTTAGCAGAAGGGTCTCTTGGTATCATAACAACTAACCCGGGATCAAATCATGCTGACAATTGAGATGGGAAGATTAAGGGGAAAGGAAGGCTTACCATTGTTATAAGCCCAAGCTCCAATGGGTCTTATGATAAACAAAGAAAGGAATTAGTTGGTGCAATGGAGTCTGGATGGATATATATTGACGAGATGTCTAACACACGCTCAAATGGATACAATAGACTGGTTTGTGAGGGAATGAAGAGTCTCTTGAATATACAAGAACACTTGATCAGAAATGTTAAGGAAACTGAAACTGAAAAAGAAGAGTTTAGTCCATAAAGTTTCCAAGTAACTCCTAGATTGCCCTGTGGAGTTGTCAAGTGTTTACAAGTACTTTCTATTGACTAGATTTGTTCAACATATGAATTTACTTGAAGTGCGAGTTTATTCATGGAGTTAAGCTTGCATAAAAATCATTCACATAAGTTGTGGAGTGCTGAATTTAATTATAATTTGATTTAATTTCTGCACCCTGAAGATCTCCCTGATGCACAATGTATGCAGAGATGCATTCGGGTTGTAATGCTGCGCATATAGATAGTGTTTGCCCACATCAAAATCTCTTCATACAATTATTTGATCACTGCTTTGGAAACATGCAGATCTCCATAACCGTGATCATGTTCTTTTGAAAAGTGTGCTGGTGATTAACTTAGAAGTAAAAGATAATCATGAGGAGGCAGCTGTAGGGGGTCAGCTCACTTTGGAACTCTGCCAAAAGGTAGAAATCCTATTTTGCATTAAATATACCATCTATTGTTCAGTTCTCTATGTGAATAGATTCTGAATGGATGATTGTTATATATAGATTGAGGCAGTTGAATCATGGGAGGATTCCATTGATGAGATTATCGCCGCATTTGAGGCAAAGCACCGGAGGAAGCTGGTGTATAGCATTTCCTTCTATTGACGACACTAAACGTGGAGGTAGCAATGCTTGTGATTAACTACTTATTTTGTTATTTAATATGTAAATTTACTGTCCCAATTCCTGGGAATAAAACTGTCTCAGTTCACAAACAGAATTCATGGGATTTTAAGCTCAATGCATCTGCTCAACCATGGAGACTCGTTTCAAGCTCCAAGAAGTTAATGGTTTTTTTTTTTTTTTGGATATCTGATTATCTGAGTAAAGAGGAACTGAGGTCATTTGAGATTTCATAACCTAGCTGGGCAGCATTGTGGTTGAAGATGATGTGATTAAAAATTTACCCAAACCAGAAAGTGGACGCTTCTGGTCTCTAGTTTTGCAGGAGCCACACATGATCATTGATGGTTATTCCTTTTATTTCACTGCATTTTTTTACTTCATCGTGAGAATCATTAACGGATAATTCTAAAATTCCATGCAGCCAAAACCTCGTCATCCCCTTGCACCTGAAAAGATCAAAGCTATAATAATGTTGTGCATGAGCGGTTGTGGTCGGGTTTTGGAATGGGGACAAGTCAGGAGATGTACGTTTATTCTCAAAGACCATGAGGAGTTTTTGTCTACTCTTTGATGAACACAAATACATGAACAATTTGTTGCTGATTCTTTTAACCTCATTACTATTAGTTTCAAGGAAAATTCAACATAACATTTTTCTTATTTTCTTAGCTAAGTTTATTGGTCACTATCAAATTGATTAGAGACATGTCGGGTTTTTTATATTTTGAAGCGTAGTAAAATACTAAAATTACCATAAAATAAGATTTATTTAACCGTGAGCTAAGGACTTTTTCAAGTTTTTACCTTTTAAAATTTAAAATAATTTTTTTTACTAAACTACACTTAGAAACAAGATTTTTTGAAATGGTGTTTCAGTGTGTTTTTGAATTTTTATCATGGAATTTTTTGGTTATATTCATGATGAACGAGAGGCAATTTAGACTTTTAATAAATATAAAATATTATTTAAAAATAAAAAATAGTTGGAGCATGCAATACACGCGTCAACGAGTGGGAGACTTCATGTTTTTTAAACAATGTTAGAAGTGACATGACATCCTTTTCTAGATGGTTAAACACGTGACATGATGGTGCAATTTTTGAACTGAAACTCTACCATATCATAATTTTATAGTTTTCTAATCAATTAATTCAAAAAAATTATTTCCTTGTTTTTTTTCTTGATTTTTTTAGTTTTTTTTTTCACCTTTACTCTTAAGAATATTAAAAATATATATTTAATAATGTAAACCTTTAGACAAAACAAAAAACAATTCATGAATCAGTGATAAATATGGTAGTATTTTAATTTAATAATGATAAATTAATAGGAATATTTCATAATAATTTAAGTATCGTGAAAAAGTTCGGATTATTGACATAAATTATTAATTTTCCAATTTTACATGGTCTGTATTCCTCGTTCACCGATTACGAGCAACTATTTTCCTGCAATAAACAAGCTCAGTTATGCATATTTCCAAATTCCAAAGGAATGGAGATGATAGGCCCAGCATGATAACACAACTAGAACTAGAACATGGCACCAAACTAACGACTCAAAGCAGTTCATGTCTATGTGCGACAAATTAAACATGGGATGTCCATAGTCCTTTAGTTATTAGCAGGTCAACTTTAGCTAAAAGAAGAATACAGTGTGCCATATTAAAAGCTAAAATAGGCAGGTTAAACCCAAAACAAAACAATTGATCATACATTTTCTCATCAAGAATTGCAGGAGAGTTAAGGACCAAGAATGCCAGCAATATGTTCTATGAAAGTTTTTTAAGTGGACACTAGATGATATTTCTTAATGTTAAGCAAGATGATGAAACCAGCAACTCCAAGATGCACGTACTGATGCAAAGATGCTACAAATGAAGAAAGACACACCGTATAATAGCAAATCATATTACTTGAATTGAGGTTTCACTTTTCACTTTGTGAAAAGATGCATGCAAATTCACTTTGTAGAAAGACATGAATACAAAGGGTGTACAAGAACAAAAACTTTCGATAAAGCAAGATTCTGGAATTTTAGCATTCATTGATTGATGAGATAAGGAGCCACTTCTCATCCAAATTTCTTCATGATAAAAAAAAGTGTCAAGTTTTGACCAGCTAGTTGCAAATCAAACCTGATACTCTCTCATGAAGAGACTATCTTTTCTTCTTGCCACCCTTCCCAGACTTGGATGTTGCGGCATTTGATGTGGATACCGGCTCCTGCTTCTTGGTCCTCCCAGGATGTCTAGGTACCAATTCTGCAACATGGAGCATAAGCTGTTTTCCTGCAATAAAGTTGGAAGTTTTTCAAATCTATCACATATGAAAAATAGGGCAGATACTAGTATACAAGTGACATCAGCCCACCAACTTTAAACTGATTTTTATTAGTTTTTTCCCCTGGTGCTTTACTTTCGTGATAGATGCAACAAAAATGCAAATGCAATTCTTTTTTATTTTTCTTCTACTTTCCCCTTTCATTCCTCCAGGTCAGTGAAGTACAGTGCCATGGCATATCAGGCGTGATGAGAAACAGCTCTCAAATTTCTCAACTAAACTAAAAGGCAACAATTATCAAACAATCCAGATCACCAAGTGTACCGCTGGCAGTTCATGAAAAATGCTGGTAACAACTGGCAACATGCAAAAGGTATTCCCAAATCATCAATTACGACAATACATATGAAAAGGCTGATTCAGCTTAAAAGGTAGTGAATCCTTAGTAGAAACTAGTCTCGTGCAATACTAGATGTTAATTTTGTGTGTCAATATCCCTGCTTGAAAGGTTTATATGCAGACTAACAGGAACCAACACTCATGTCAATGATTACTGCCCCTTGGAAATTAGGCCCGCTGAATGATCACTGAGTCACCTACATGTTATCCACAATTAAATTGATTGCAAATATTTCACTTTTAGGATTATCAGAGAACAAAAATAAACACGTGTCTGCAGGGCAGGTGCAGGGGCCAATCTATTTCAAGTGGGAAGTATAAAAACAAACTGTCATTCAGGAAATATATATTTAAAAAAAAAAAAAACTCTTACGAGTGTTGTGGAATTCACTAGTATGTTCAGGTTGAAGAAAGTGGAAGGAAAGTAGAAGAGTTACAAGGTTAAAAGAAGCAAGTTTGGGTTCTTTTGGATGGTAAAATGAGAAAAGGAAAAGAAGGGGATTGAAGGAAAAAGGAAGTCAGCTAGATTTCCTAAGTTTATCTCACTTACAGGAGGAAATCAGATAAAATATTTTCAAATATATATTATCATTTCGAAGATGCTTGATTATTCTATATATTTTTGCAGGAGTTTAGCATTTGATAACTTGATCGAAGATTTCACACATTTCTTGTCAGAGTATCCAACCAAACAGCTGCTTCACTTAATCATAACTATGGAAATGGTCCTAGCTTGTGAATCAATAAGAACTAAACACAGCACCATGATGGCTCAGTTCCATACCAAGTCGAAGCATTTACCCTGAAATCTCAAGTTACTAGGTGAAGAGGCGACAAAAGATTGCACAATTACATTTGTCCAATACCAATAAAATTAAAATTTAAGCATGGAAAAAACTATGTGTATGTATCCATCAGTTTACGCATATTTAAGAAAAAATAAAATGATAAAAGTAACTAATGAAAAGGAAATAGACAGAAAAGAGGGTAAAGGATGCTTACTGGAAGGAATGGCAGGATTACATAAACTCCCATCTTCTCTTTTCAGTAATACCCTCACTCTACCTACTTGCATGAAATCTCGAGGATATGCCTTATCAATCTATGATATCAAAAAATCATCATAAGACATAAATACAGCAATCACAAGCTCTAACTAAAAAAACAAAATTGTGGATTCAAACAAACCTCAATTGCAAAAGGAAGTTTGAGATGGCTACAGCAATCACCAATCTCAATACAAGTGGGATTCTCACACCCCTTTTCCACGCTAATCCGCCTCCCTTCAGCTATTGTTTTCTTTGAGTTAATGTAAACAGGATATACGACTACCCATTTCTTTATATTTGGCACTCCTCCATCCATCATTAACTATCTCTCCCTACTAAAAAAACCCACTTTTTTAAAAAGTAAATCATACAATCCAAGCGAGTAGCAATGCTGGTCTCAATAATAATAATAATAATAATAAAAAGCAATGATTTTATATACCCAGAAGTTAAAAATCAAAACTTTAACAAACTAAACAGGAGTTAATGAAAATTGTGAAATGGGGTGTTTAATGCTAAGGCACTGATTCATTACTTTCATTCAAATTCTACAATTGACACAAAAAACATATCTTGACCAGGAGTGGAATTTCAATGACTATGTGTGTGTGTGAATTCTAGAAGGGAAATCAGTGTCAGAAGAAAAGGAAACTGGATTTCGTAATTGCAAATGAAAGAGAAAGGAAGGGCTCACCAATGGAAATCCTGGCTTCGATCTAGTAGCGCTCTTTGATGTTGAAGGACGAGAATATGAGAAAAGTTCTCTCGGCTTTGGCTTCTACAGTTTTTTTACTTTATATACTTCCTATAATTGCAGCTTAGTCCCTCAAGTCAAGAAGTTGGAGCCCTATAAGAGAAATATCCAAATTACATTATCCCCCAAAGTTCTACCAACGCTATTTCTTCTCTCTTAATGGACCTATAGGTTTCTTATTAGATCCTGAATGGTAACGTGGTGCACAACAAAGCAACCTGTTTTTTTGTTAGCAAAAATATTTTTGACGTTTTTGCTGAGGTTTTGAGGAGTTTGTTATTAATTTTATTTTTTTTAAGAAGGTGCTTTTAGATTGTTTCAAAAATAACTTCTAAAAAAAAATATATATATATATATATATATATATATATATATATATATATATATTAATATTTTTTTGCACAAAAATTATTTTAAAAATCAATTTTTATCGTACTCTCAAATAACAAATAATCTAAGATCTACCACCATATGGTAAAAATAAATACATTATTTAAAAAAAAATACATTACTTGTAAAAATTAACATTGATTTGGATCTCACACCGTCATTATATTATTATTATTATTTATACTATTTTTATAATTATTATCATCATAACTATAACTAATATTATCATAATTTTTATTCTTATTACTGTTACTATTATCATCATCATCATTATTATTGTTATAACCACAATTATTATTATTACTATTACTACTACTACTACTACTACTACTACTAGTATTAATAATAATAATAATTATTATTATCATAATTTTTTATATTATTATTATTATCATCACTATAATTATTGATATCATGATCACTATAACTATTATAATAAAATATTAGTTTAATTATTATAATCATTATTAATGTTATTATTATTATTTAAATAACAAAAATCATAAACTTGTTTTGGAAAGATAAAAATAATTGATAGAACGGAAACTGAAAAACAATATTAAAAAAAAGGAAAAAAATTCAAAATAAATATTATTATTATTGAAAAAAAATCATAAATTTGATTTGTAAGACAAAACCAAAAACCATAAAAACTTTGACAAAAGAACGAATAGAAGAAAAAAATCAAAAATCAAAAGAAGTACCAATTCAAAAAACATCATATGCATAAATTATAATTGAAAATAAATAAAACTCAAACAAAAGAGAAAAAGACCAAAATCAAAAATCAAGACTAAAAGGATAGATCAAGAAACACCAACAGAAATTAGGGACAACTTTAGAAGATCATGAACTTTAAAAGGAATAAAAAAATTAAAAAATAAAAGAATGAGGAATGAAATGAAAAACAATATATATATATATATATATAAAAGAAATTACAATTCAACAAAAAACATTAAAAATAACAAAACTTGTATAAAAAGAAATTTGGATGAAATAAGAAATTAAGAGCATGAGGACTAAAATTAACAAACAACAAACTAAAATTATATATATATATATATATATATATATATATATATATAATTACAATTCAACAAAAAAAAATAACAAAACTTGCATAAAAAGAAATTTGGATGAAATAAGAAATTAAAAGCATGAGGACTAAAATTAACAAACAACAAACTAAAAAGATAACTATGTATTTCAATTTTTAGAAGAGAGAAAAAAAAGAAGAAGAAAAATGAACATCAATAATCCAAAAATTATAAGATTACATGTGCCATATCATGTGGAAGAGACCAAGATAGTTCATCTATTGAGACAACAAATGACCAGATTTGCCTATTGGATGGTTTCACACATGTCATTTATTGAAGCGAATGCCTCCTAAATGTTGACATGTCCGTATCAATAATTTTTTAATTAAAAAACATATGAAAATATCAAAATAATCCTAAAGACAAAGGCTTTTTTTGTCTTTTATAAAGATAAAATTGTTATTTCACTATATATATATATATAATTTGAAAAATCTGAAATACAACAGCTTAATATTTTTCTAATCTCAAGGCAAAAAAGTATTTTAGCTATTAGAAAACCTGTGAAAAGTTAATAAACCTCCAGGTAAACAGCTTTAAATTTTGTTAACCCTTGGTGCAAAAGAGTATTTTTAATATGTAAAAAATTTGAAAAATACTTAAATACCTCCAAACAATTTTTTAATGACAATCAGGCCATAGAAAATACCATAAAAAAACCTAAATCAAAAATTTAAATTTTAACACCTGAAGAATATAAAAATAATTATACCGTAGAGATCCTCTATAGTAATTTCTCCCCATGATGTATCTTTTGCTATGATGAACATGAACAGTGAAGGAGGAGGTAAGCCGACACCACATATCTTTTAAATGTATTCGATGATACTAATTGAAAAGTACATTGGGTTTTGGATTATCATTTTACTCTTTTAATTTCCTTCGTCTTCATGTCCGAGCATTATTTAGTTTTTTAGTTTTTATTTAAGATTATGGTTGTGGTTATTTTTTAAAATATTTTTTATTTAGAAATATATTAAAATATATATTTTTAAAATTCATCTAATATGTTTTTGAAATGCAGTGGCAAATAATTTATTCGCAAAAATGGATTCTTCTTCTAGCAATGGTTCTTATCCTCGGCTTCCTCAAATCTATCTAATTCAGCCAAGTTGATCAAAAACATTTCTAACTCAACTTAAAACCTGCTTGAATAGGTTTCAAATATGATTTATTTTTTTTGGATTAATCCATCTATTTAGAGGTTTAAATCAAAACATACTAAATAAAAACAATATATTATAATTTCAAATTTCAACCATATAATTACTAATATAATAATCACTGAAAAAAATTAATGAGATTAGTCAATGTATACAGCAAACTAAGCAGACATCTACTTATGTTAATAAATAAATAAAAAAAGACAGGCAGGGACTTGGTCTGGCGGTCTAGCAGGTAAGGTTCTCTTCCTCTCACCTCAGTTCAAGCCCTGCCAATACATGTCTGTCACCTCCGCGGTGTTTTACCTGCTCATTGAGCTTGCAGGATGTTCAGTAAACTCGAGGATTAATTGAGGTGCACGCAAGCTTACCCAGACACTCTAGTTATCAAATAAATAAATAAATAACAGTATACTATAAGTTTTCATAAAATTCAACTCTGTGCTCAATTTTTTGTTGTTGTTGAAATAGAAGAGTTTGCCGGGGCAGGAACGGGTGGTGAAAAATGAAAACGTACCTAGCTAGATCCATCCTTGCCAGCTACGGTGATGATCATGGAATTGAACTATCTCTAGCTCTTAATTTGTTGCTGTCAAGAAGCATCTTTCCAAGTACCGACACCCTAGCTAGCGACCAATCATTGTTCATCTCTTCTTCGATGTTGTCTCAGGTCACCAAACTTGTAGATGATGTAACCACAGCAATTGGAGCCAAACGATATTACAACCAATTAGAAAACAAATTATTCTATTTTTCTTATTGATTAAATGGGTTTTAATTTCATGGTCATTGTGTAGAAAGGTTATTAACAAATATTATTATTCAAACATGATTGCATGGAACCTCTAATATTTCTACTTTTCACTTTTATCTTAGATTACTCAGTGTCTGATACATATATATTAGATATTTTGGCATGAATATGTATATTTGGACACTTTTTCTGGATGCGAGCAAACTTTAGTTTTTGAAAAGTGTATTTTATAGATCTAGATAAATGAGTAAAATTTCTACTATTTCAAGCTCTTATAAGAGGTGCACGTCATGATCGAACTAGAGACCAGCTGTGCAGATTGCAAGTTCTCTATCATCACGTCATGTCTTTTGAGATCGTATATTTGGATACGCCAATTAATTATGTGAAAAGATGTAAAGAAGTATTTAAAAAAAAAAAAAACAAATTCGAAATGAATATGCTTGTCCCAAAATCAATGTGCATCCACAGTATTTTTCTTATCAATAATTTGGTGCTCTTACTATTTTGTGAAAGGGTACTAGCAAAAACTACCTGGAATATGTCATCAACTTTCTTGACATATAGTTCCATGCAAGAAAATGAAAAAAAGAAAAAAAGAAGAGTATTCGTAAGCAAATTATTGCTAGATTATGGAATATTTTGCTGCCTAGCATATAGAGACCATATACATCGTGAAAAGATTTCTGAGATTACACTATTAATTCCTGCACATATATTCTTTCAAATCTGCCTGTATATACGATTGGTATCTTCATATATACCTTGCCTTGCCTGGCAGAATACATAATAAAATACATGTATATACTCTTTATAATACATAGGTTTTGTATTTTATTAATTTGATATCTTCTCTTCCAAGCAGAAGTAACTATAGACGTCAAAGTTATCAATACTGTTTCGGTTGGTGCTTTGTTTTTTCAATTCGAATGAAATATTTCTGTTTCGACGTGTCATTTCGGGGTTGTACTGTTTATGTATGTGTGTGTATATATATAATTAAATATATTAATTCAAAAAAAATTAGTTCAAATCCAAAAATAAAATTATTTAGAATTGTGCAATTTAATCTAAAAAAAGATACAATAAAATGATTTTTCTGAACAAAATTATGAATTTGTATAATATTACTAGAATGTCATCATCATTCTCGCAAGATCATTAGATTCTTCGATTGCTCTGAAGTTTTAACATAATATATATAAATATGTCAAGAGACTCCTCGTAAAATTTCATCTCAATCTAACGGTCAAATTAAGAGATATGATTGATATTATAAAATTATTTATTATTTTAAAAAATACTATTTGAACGAAACAGAACGGGTAGAATGAAACCAGAACGTTTTGGCTAGTATTTAGCCAAAAAATCCAAAACCGGATAGATTTTAAACAGAAATAAAAACAATGTTATTTTATCTCGTTTTTTAACTGATACAGTTTTAGCGGAAACAAAATGAAATAGAAAACTATTAATATATGTAGGTAGATGAAAAGCTAGAACAACTATAAATAAATAAGTATATCTATATATTTATTTAAGGAGTTAGGTGACCCGAGGATGGAATCGTATCAAAGACTTAGCTTGTTACCATGCCCAATCATGAGTTTGGTGGTGTCCGTAAGTGAGCTCTGCTCCATTTGCCCCACCTCTTTCTCCATGCCTAGCCATGTGCTCTCCTTCATAAACAAAAATGGAAACATTTATTTAAACCCTAAAAAGAACAAATGGAAAAGGGAGTCCATTACTGTGACGTGTCTCTTAGCTATATTCCTAGTTTTCCATTTTTTAGCTATAACGTGTCTCTTCTTATTAAAAAAAACCATTACATATTCATAATATCATTTATATTATTCTTTAATATATTGTTTTCAAATAAAAACACTTTAAGTTTAAAATTTATACAAATTTACACTATCTTATACTTGATTTTATCAAATAAAATAAAAATAATGAGATTCGAACTCGTGACCTCTGAATTAACAAGGCTCTGATAATATATTAAAAAATCATCTCAACTAAAAATTTAAGTTGTTAAATGAGATATCAAAATATAATTTATATTATTAATCAGTGCATGTCTTTTGAGTGAAGTGTGTGATCTTGAATTGAATATCGAGACATCTTAACCAACAGTGGACATGAACCCTTCCTCTCTTCTTCAACTACCATTATGCATGATAAATTGGATCATTTTGAGAGACCCCATCAACCTCAAATCAACTTATTCTCCATCTCATTACAACCTTATTAACATGTTCGATCAGTTCGTGTTAAAGAAATAGCTACCCCTCTCTCTCTCTCTCTCTATCATAACTTGTGTCTAATTATGGGGAATGCAGCATCATGTGCTCCGTCGATCATCTCGAACAGGGTGGTGATCAAGGTCTTGTTCTGCGATGATGGCAACCTGCAGATCTACACAAAGCCAGTTAAAGCAGCAGAGGTTATGCTAGAGAGCCCTGGCCAGTTTGTTTGTGACTCTGCCAGTCTGAAAGTAGGTCATAGAATTCATGGTCTGGTAGCTGATGATGATCTCGAGAGGCGCCAACTCTACTTTGTTCTGCCCATGGAACTTCTCTACTCGGTGCTAACTCGTGAGGAAATGAGTTCGCTCACTTACAAGGCTACCAGAGCATTGAAGTACAACAATTTTGTCAAGATTTTTCCAGTTCTTAGTGAGTTTTGCATTTTCCCTTCAGATGGAAAAACAATGGACAGTATGGCCGAAGAACAGCAGCCTGTGGAGAGGTATTCCAAGCAAAGATCATGGAAGCCCGCCTTGGAAACCATTGTTGAAACTCCTAGCTGTAGGCGGCCTTGATGATGATCAGCGTTCATGGTTTTTCTTTTTCTTTTTTTCCAATTTCCTTCCTGTTCTTTCTTTTTCTGTTTTTGGCTGACATTTTGAGTAGATTATTAGCAATATTTGCCTGTCAAGTTCATTATAGTATAAGTTCTCCAGCTATTTATATTCAGAAATAGAGAAGTTTGTACTAGAATTACAGCTATATATTCTTGTGAAATTTAAATGATATTGTTGCTCTACCTCAACCTCATTATTTGAACTTTGCTAATTCGTAAGATATGATCACTTAATTTCTTTAAGGAGATTGGTAATTGTGTCTATCACATTATATTAATTCTTTGTGGGCATTCTCGAATTAGTTTTTTCGTGTTCCGAGTGTAAATCCATTCTATGATTAGAAAAATCACATAGGAGTCCTCAAGGATGCATAATGTATAATGTGATAGTAGAGGATTTGTGATCTGTTTAGATTTCGAGTTTAAGTCAGAATATGCATTTCTTGTAAAATCTTAGAACAATTA
Organism: Salix purpurea; assembly: GCA_027405865.1. Lineage (NCBI taxonomy): Eukaryota > Viridiplantae > Streptophyta > Magnoliopsida > Malpighiales > Salicaceae > Salix > Salix purpurea. The sequence continues at coordinate 7,058,907 of JAOWLH010000014.1, read as the reverse complement.
AAGTTTTATTCGCTCATTTGAACCCACAAAATATATTTTCCGGGATATGTGGTTTTCTCGCATCTAGAAAATAAAAATCACATAAGTTATATTTTCAAATGCATAATGACATTTTGATTTTACTAATTTTAAGAAAGAAATATATTTTATCAACCATAAATTATTAAATTAATCTCTTATAAGTAAGTTTTACAAGTAAATTTTTTTGAATTAATCATCAAATTACAAGATACAGGTTCGAGACTCAAATATTGGACAAATTTTGTTTGATAGGAGAGAAATTGGGGTTGGCATTTACAGATTGCCATACTTACTCTGGTTTTGACCCAAATTATTTAAGGCAAATTGAACTTTTATGTAAAAATCTTATCTTGGAGATTCTAGAATGTGTTTGCTTTTGCGTTTAAGAAATATTTTTAAAAAAAAACTTAAATTATTTTTCTCTTGAAATATATATATATATATATATATATATATATATATATATATATATATATATAATTTTGGATTTTATGATATGATATCAAAAATAAATTTTATATTATTTAAATTTATTTGCATATAAAAAATACTTTGAGAAATAACTGCTACCATAATTTCAAGCATTGTCTTAATATATGTTTGATATAGTGATAGCTTTTGCAATTATGGTTTTTTCAAAAATAATTCTATAAAAAATATTTTTAGTTATAATTTTATGAAAGTAAATTTTTTTAAATTTATGTTAGGTTAAAGCTATTGTAAGATGATTATTTACATGCAAGATAAATGAAAAGCAAACATCATGACTGAAAATCAAGTTATTTTAACTTCTACAATATTAATATTCGAAACACAATTATATATGATATCCAATGCAAAAAAACAAAAGTTATTTTACATTTTTACTAATAAAATTATTTTTTTAATTAAATAAAAAAATAAAAATTATCACAATATCAAATATTATGTTAATCATTTTGACAACTAGGCATGGTTTTCTCATACCAAGAGTCAATGTTTGTATCGGAATTTAGACTTTTATGTGTGTTTTTTATATATCAATTAAATATAGAATAGAACTATGTATGATTTCTCCAATCCTGCGATATGGAAGGACACTCAGGATAATTATATTAGCCAGCTTAATTATAATATGATTACTACATATATTGTTAATTTTTTATTTTTTATTATTAACATAGATGTTTAGACTACTTTACGTGTACCTCAACAAATTTTATAGGCCTTAATATTAATGATCATGTAAACTTCAGTTACCGTCATATTCGCAATCATAGGATTTGAATATGAGACCACAGGGAGAACAAATTCTTTAATTTCAAATTCTTATCACCGGGTTTGAGAGGAATGTGCTGAATGAGTCTAATTAAGTAATTTACATAAAGAAATTCATATAAAATATTTAAAAGTTTGTAGATTTGATGGGAAAACGCTCTTCATGTTAAAAACATAATACAAAATACCTAAAATGCTGTCAATTTTTTTAAAACCATCCATTATAAGGCAATATTAGCTCTTAAACATGAAGGACATTTTAGGTAAAAAAAAAAAAAAAGGTTTGTGTAATATTTTCAAATTCTTTGTATATCTTTGTAATTTCATAAGACTCGGGGGCTCTTATTGTAACGCATCATATTTATTATATAGTATTGATAGAGTTGTCCGGATCCAATGTTTAATTTAGTTTCAGCATTAACGCCCATTCCTTTCTTAGTTGACCGGAAATGATAGAAATTGGTCACGTGTAATGCATGCCGACGCCTCCTTTAAAGGCTTTTTTTTCATGTTTGGACATCGTTCCTTTTATTTATTTTTATTTTTTAATTTTGTTCTTCAAAGTTAAATTGATTTTGGGGTTGGACTTCTTGCTTTAGCCCAAGTTTAAGATTTTATTTGTTATGATTTTCAAAGATTAACCTTTTTTTTTAAAAGGGTTTTCTTGGGTTTGTTTAGTTTTGGGTGTCATTAAATCAGGGTTGTGTGTGTTATTAGATTAACTAAATTTATTAAACTCAATCGACTACTAGGTCTTGAATTTCTTCTACTTATTTGGAAATCCTCGCATCTTCTTAACTTTTTTTTATTTGAAACTTTTATTTTACTCTAAGGTGTTGCACCGACCATTTATACAAGTTTACTTATGTTATTTTTTTATATATTTTTTATAAAAATATATTCTTTTCTCCTTTTGCCTTCAATATTTTGTTCGACGTAATTGGTCTTTCTATTTTATTTCATTGTAGGTTTCATGGTTTTATCATTATTTTATACCCATGTTGTGTGATAAGAAGGGTAACTATAGTTGATCCAAATCAATCTAGTGTTTTGCCATCTCATTTTTTTATATTTTTTACAGGTTTAATAAAAAAAATCGACCAGTAGCATAGTATGAGTAAAAAAAAGTAGTTGTAGCTAGAGAATGTGATAATTTGTCCCTTCCACTCATCACTATCACTAGAATATTTTTGGATTAAGCAAATGAAGTGTTTGAAAAAGAAAAAGAAAACTCCTAAAAGGGATGAAATACTATTTACTAAGTTTTATTTCTTCATTATTTTTTTGCAAAGTTGTAAAATTAGTATTTCAATTACTCTTTAGTCATTAAATAAAAAATAATGACAATATGCAAATAAGAAAATATATTTCACCGATTTTTTCTTAGAGGATGCTAAGTGTGAGTGCGCGGGTAAAGTTTACGACATAAAGTGTAATTTTATAATCTACAACGAGAAAATAAAAACACGATGAAACCTTAGAAGATTTTGTGCTCCGGCGAAGAATCCAATCCATATAATGACAGTAATTTAGCTCTATTTCTTTAGTGTTTTACATTAATTTGATATGTTAATATAAAAATAACTTTTTAAAAATAAAAAATATATTATTTTAATATATTTTTATACAAAAATTATTTTATAAAACAACCACAGCAACACTCTAAAAACATTTTTTTTTTTATCTTATCTTCTCTATTTGGTACTACTTTTCAAATTTGAAAAAAAATGAAAATTATTCATTTTTATTTTTTACTTAAAAATTTTAGTGTTTTTAAATCATTTTCATGTATTAATATCAAAATATTTTTAAAAACAATTATTTTAATATATTTTAAAAAAATAATTAAAAATCAATATAAAAACTCTACTCTCAAACATTCATATAAGTGTTAACAAACCTCTGCTCTTTCGAGAGTGTATGTATGGTAGTACTTTTAGAAAGTATGTATGAAAAAAATTGAAAATTAATTTTTTTTTTAAATTAAATTATTTTAGTGTCTTTAAATTATTTTAATGTATTGATATTAAACATAATTTTTAAACAATAAAAAAAACATAATTTTAATATATTTCTAAATAAAAAAACATTTACCCAAACAGTCACTTCATTGGCGGTGGGAGGGGCCTTCAAAATTGCTTCCGGCCAAATGGGCCAGGGTAGAATTGACAGAACCTTCAACTGTATGTTGTCTGACAAATTGTCAATGTTAGTGGGTCATTTGCCATCCTTGACGGCACATTTAGAAAGGAAAAGTTTTTTCCACATTGACAACTCGCCAATTACGATGGAATTCTAAATTATTTTTTAATATAAAAAATAATATGAGCTTATTTTTCTACATTATAAGAATAATTTAATTTAAAATTAAAATAATAACATGTATTTAATGAAATAAAATAAAAAATTATATTACCTAATAAATCATAAAACAAAGCTATTAATGCTAAATATAAAATCAAAGTTGTTTGGACCACGTCTTTATGAATAGTGAACATGGAAAAAGGGTAGCAATTATTGGCAATTTCAAATTTAATCCTTTTTTTTTAATCTATATCTTTCTACAAAACAATTAATTTTTTTTTTATGCAAAATCACCATGTCAAAGAAAATAAAAACTTGAAGGATGGAGGAGGAAATTAGGCAATGAAAAAAACCGTGAAAGGGCTACCCCTTTTAATTACTTTGTTGAGATAGTAAATGTCAATCTTCTTTTTGCCCGGTTTGGTCGGATGCTAATGATAATGTCATGGAAAATGATGAACTGTCTGTTCACTGTGTTTAAAAGTATTTTTGAGAAAATTTTTATTTTTATTATTTATTTTAAATTAAGTGTTTTGGTGTTTATATATATATATATATATATATATATATATATATATATATATATATATATATATGTTGATGTTAAAAATAATTTTTAAAAAATATATAATTATGATGTTTTTTTAACAAAAAACACTTTGAAAAGCAAACTCAAACACACCTCTAAATTGCCAGAATATCAATAGTAAATGTTTGTACGAGAGTGTAACTGTAGTTACTTTTGAAACTATTTCATTCAAAAATACATCCAAATCATTTTTTTTTATTTTGTAAAATATTATTTTTGACATTATTACATAAAAATAATCTAAAAAAACACAAAAAAAAATATAATTTGGCAAATGGCAAGCAAGGCCATCCATTCAATGAACAGTGATTCAATTCAATTAATTAAATTAAATTAAACTGGGATTTTTCTCAGAAGAAATAAGACAAATGTAACCCCCCAAAGGCCAAAACTATGGTGTTTTTTGTACAGAAATCGAATTGGACAAGGAGAAAAGGAAGTGAAATAAAACTGAATATCATAAATAAAAAGGAGAAGGAAAAGCAATGAACAATTTTTAACAAGTTACGTGTTATCCAGAACCACCACTACAGATCCCAGTGAGTGAAACCGGAAATCGCCAAAGAGCACCGGCCGATGATGATGAATTGCCATCATCAACAGCGTCAACAGGTGGCAAAACCCTTCCATCGGCAAACAACAACCGTCCATTCACTCCTCCGTTCCTCGGGTGCTCTGCCACCATCACGCCTTCAATTTCCAATGCAGCGTCCCCGAACCTCCTTTCCACCTCCAGAAACTCCCTCAAAGAAGCCTGCTTTGCCCCACCTCCATCTCGGCACAGGCTCCACCACCTCCTTCTCCTCCGCTCCGCCACCGCAGAAGCCCCCAGGTTCCTTCTCTTCATCGTGCTCCTTCCGGGGCTTCCGCCGTTCACGACGTTGTCGATGGCTGAGGACGCTGCGGTGGGGTGGCGTTGCTGGGAAGGTGCTCTGAAAGTGATGGCAGGGAACGTGACACCCATTAGAGTGCCTAATGTTGTGCTTCTATCATGGAAAAAAGAACCTGTAGACTGTATAACAACAGCACAACAAGAAAAGAAAACATTATCAAGAAATGGAAACATATAAAGAACATCAAGAAATACGTAAATTTGAAGAGAGAAAAAGAAAACAAGAAATGGGTCAATTGCAGAAAAGAAAAGAAAAACAAGAGCAAGAACCATACAGTAATTCCGAAAACAAATAATAATAAATACAAAATTACCTATACACCATTGGACCCGGAAATAGCCACAGAAAAACCAAACATGAAAGTATCACAATGCCCCTGGATCCAGACCTTTGATTTTGTCTTTTCCGAAGATATCTACATAGTTTCACTGTGCATAAATATATAAAAACCTAAAATACCCTCAACTATCCCTCGCCTTTTTGTCAACTCTCAAGGGTAAATTGATAGTTTTACTGTGCAAATTAAGAAGGAAAATACAAGAAAACCCCAAACAATCTGAAAATACCACGGATATCCCCTGGAAATGTCTAAAATGACTGTAGTTCCAAGGGTTCAATTTTTTGGCTGAGGAGTAAAATGATAATTTTACTGTTAAAATTCACAATAATTTGTATCTAGGGACATAGTAGAACCGCAACACATTTTATATTTTTTTAATATATGATCAGCATATATCTATTTGTTATAAACAAAGCGCTAATGTACAGCATCCAGATCAAGACCAAATTTTATGAATTTACAAGCCAGTGATCTTGAAAAGAATCCAACCCTAGCCAGAAACTAAAAAAATCACAATAAATCCATCTACATGGTTGATAAATCACTTATGTAGTCACCCCACATATCACCTGCAATTGAATCACGCAACTGGGAACTAAATTCTAGCTGTTCTGTATCAAAAGCAATGTCCAAAGCTGGGCTCTCAACTTGCATGATTGGCGGTTCCACCTCCAATGGGGGCAATGACTCCTCCATTTGCAGTGTATTATCATGTTCATGCATTTTAAAAATCCAATCATCTGGTTTTTCCCTACGAATGTAATTGTGTAGCGCACACGCTGCTACAACCAACTTAACCTGTGTCTGTAAAGGGTATGGTGGGGCGGACATCAGTATGGGGAAACGTGCCTTTAATGCCCCAAAAATACGATCAGTGACGTTTCTTAGTAACAAGTGCCTTTGATTGAATAGTTCTCTTGAATCTCGAGGAGGATAGCCTCCCACAAACTCATTTAAATGACATAAAACACCGTTGTATGGAGCTATAAATCCTGGCATATTAGCATATTTGCTGTCCACAAGGTAGTACTTACCTACACCATCAAAATTTTCAACCAGCAGCAGAAGCAAAAGTGAACTAAATTAGTTGAAGCAATTAGATTGATTACATAAATTGGCATCTGAAATCCTCAAAGGCAGGTAAAAGAAAGAAGGGAAAAGGTTGGAAAGAAAAAACAATTCCTCAAAAGCTATATAATTATGGGGTTTCGCTAGGGTGGTCAAATAAACTAATAGTAAGCAATGATGTGAGAGAAGCAAAATACCTTCAGGGACCTGCAACTTGTTCCGCCTTGTGAGTGCAGAGTTCAGAACTCGCAAATCTGATGCTGAACCTTCCCATCCAGCTAGAACGTAATGGAACCTTAGATCAAAGGAGCATGCTACCAGAACATTTTGTGAAAGCTGTCCATTTTTATTACGGAAAGGTCCCTGCTCATCTATACCAACCATCACTGGAATGTGTATCCTATCTACTGCTCCAACACAATCCTAGCAGCGAATAATTTGTATTTAGATGCAAGTCACACAAAAGAAACTGATTAACTCAAATTACATTAGGATTACCTTAAAATATGGATAAAATCGAGGATCTTCCAAGATTTCAGGTGGAATATCAGATCCAGGAGGCTGAAAAAAATCTAACGAAATTGCCATAATAGCATTCAAAACATTGTTAAAATGGCGACTAATGGTTTCTCCTGAATACCGGAACAATTCTTGAACAGCTCGAGTGCGTAGATTATGGCCAATAATGAACAAGAATATAGCTAATTGCTCCTCAATCTTGATTCTGTTTGTATGGCGTAGCAGGCCCTTGCCTTGCAAACTATCACATAACTTGTAGAATGCCTGCTTATCCATGCGAAAATTTTCCAGACAACGGTCACTTGGACCTCTTAGAACCTCATCTACAAATTTGGTACCATTGGTTAAACTTATACTTAGTTCTTTGGGCATACAGTTCCCAAAAACTCCATCCTTTTCATCATCAGAGTTCTCCATGGAAAAGTCAACCTCTGCACTCAATCATATGTGCTGGTCAGACTCACCAAACAAAAAAGACAACATTCACTTAATTACTGTACAAATTAGAACAAAACATCATGAAAACAAGGTTTGAACAGAACAATAGTGGAAATAGGAAACAGTGAAGCTCTAATTTCACAGAGAACACTTTGTTGAGAAACAATAATAATAATAAAATAACAAAGTGAATGACGTGCAGGTGAGCAATCATCTTGAATTATCCATGATAAGCAAAATTGGCAAACCCAGATGGATGAGGCGAGATTCAACAGGCCTATTTTGCAAGAATTGAAATGAAATGAAAAAAAATCTATTACTGAATACACAAACGCCATGCTCAAATTGTACCATGCAAGTGTGCATTGTGTAAAACATCCTACTGTGAAGCACCTTGGTTATTTGAATTAGTAATCTTACCATGGTTGTCTCATGCAGCAAGAGGCATACAAAGCAATCATTCATAAGAAAAGAAAATTACCTGTCTCCACATTACAACCAATTCATTTTTCCTTTTTTCTAAAAGTGACTATATTGAGGAAGTTTAGTCTTTCCAAACTCTAAAAGGTAATCTTACAGTAACCTTCTCATTTCTTAGCTCATCGTGGATTAAATGGAAGCAACAACAGCTAATACAGAGATGAAAAATCCAGTACTGGAGAAGGCTATGTAGTTCTCACAATGCTACAGAGGAGACCAAAAGAATTCTTCTTAACTTTGAATATTGATGTGTTTACTCACTATACTGCATTCTTTAATTTCCCCAGCTTTCATTTCATTGCTGACAAATATAACCAACTAAAACAAAACTCAATATTTTACTATCAAGTATTCTAACATCTCATCTGAGAAAGTCAAATAACAAGAGGATTCTAAAGGACTACAACTCTCAGCAAATGTATATGGCTCCGAAAGCAATGTTTACACTTCTTATAGCTATCATGATGTATACACTTGGCATGAGGGAAGGAATGGACCATAGAATGATCGAGCTCCCATCTTCCCGTAACTATACATTAAGTAAAAAGTTCTCAATCGCATGGATGTTTCTCATTTCAGATTTGTTAGCAGCTAATACAATAGGAAATAATCCCAGTGTTAGAGAAATAGAAAAATATGTTGTTAAGCAAAAACATTAACTAAAGGTACAGTTGAACATCAGGAAACGTACCATGAAACATGAGGTGGATTAATGCCAAGCAGAAGGGAAAAGAAATTATTTACTGATGGAAGAAAAGAAAATACAATTTTAAAGAGTTATGAAAGCTTTTTAGTGAGAAACAAAAACCTTTTATGAAAGCCAAAAATATTGAATCCACAATTTTTATAAACAATAAACAAATGCTTCATACCATGCTCAAAGGAAGTAGTTTAGATTTCCTTGAAGATGCAATGCAGCACATGGTCTAAATGCCAGCCAAGATATGGTATTGAATATAAACTATTTTAAGCAAGATGTTAATACAGCATTGTTATATACTGTTCCAGCAGCTCAAAGCCACATTCCTATGCAAATTACCACTACAAATTAAAAAACAAATATTAACAATAATTGGCATAAGAACTGCCATTAAATGGACTGGAACGACATGCAATGCAAATCTCAAGTAAATCGATAAAATCGATGAAGAACTAGCATTATTCATGAGATCAACATCTAACTCATCAGCTCCTTTCATCCCCTTTCACTAGCTCATCCACATTGGTCGTAAGAACATCACAGTTGATTCTAAATTAACCTTTTCCATTGCCATTAAAACCTCGATAACCTTAGCAATGCTTCCTAATGAAACCATTAAGGGCAAAAAAGAAGAAGCAAGCCAAAATTAAATGATCCTCAGAAAATCAACTAAGATCATTGATAAGGATAAAACTCATCAACACTAATTAATCACCTGCATTATACAGTTAATTACATCAAGTTCTTTTTCAAACAACATATAATTAAGAACCCAGATTTGAAAATCAATTCCACATCATCTCATTTGACAAGAAATTAAAACAGCCCAGAAACAGTTTATTTACTCTTCAAAATTCAATAAAACTTATGGCACACACCATACCTGGAATCGTACCAAGTTTGAACATCTTGCCCAAGACAGAGACAGCAAAATGAACAAGGTTCAACCGACAAAGGCAGTTAATCAATATATTTAGAGAATAGACATTGTGAGTGACTCCAAACAAATCCATTTGATTGCACAAAGAGACAACAGTAGAATACTGTTTCTTTTTGGCAATGGAGCCTAAGAATTTGCCAAATTCCACAACAGAAGGCCTAGGATTCATACCGAACATGCGATAGAATGAAGCCAAGGCATCATCAATACTAATGTTATTGCTATTATTACTAACTAACCCGTCATTTTTTTTAGGCAAAGAAGGTTTCTTTGTAGAAGTAGAGGTAAGAAAGTGGTGATGTTTGAGGAATAAGAAACAAGGGAAATGAGGAAGAAAAGGAAAGATACCCATTTCCATTTGTTGTTGTTGAAGCTGAAAAGCAGAAGCAGCAGCTCTAAAAGCGCTTTTCCGCATGAACATCATCACTGTTAGGTTAAAAAGATGTTGTCTATCTTACTGTTCCTCTCCTCCTTCGAAGCCGAAGATGAAAGCTTTTTCACTCAGCCCCGCGTCTCTTCTCAATTCGGGGTGTCTTGTCTTGTTGGGTTCTGAAAAGCATATATGAAAGGAACCCAATGGGTAACAGACCATTTTACTTCTTATTCGAAGCCCAAAACTTTAAACACTTGTTGGCTCTCACTTTCTATCATCTCCCTGATCAGAGAGAGAGAAATTCAACTGGCAAGATTAAATCTTCAACACGAGATGGAGAACAGACAATGTTGCCATCAAACTTCTTGAGGTTGTTGGATTCAAAGAGGAAACTCTATTTGGGTTGCCGGGACTTGTAAATCGGAGAGCGCATTGCCTGGGAATATTACCAGGAATGCACAGCTTGATGGAGCTTTGTTTCTAGATTTCAGAACAAAAGCAAATATAAATTGCTTATCAACAACGCATAAACCGCTTTTAATAATAAAGAACACTCGGACAAAGATTAAACCTCCATCTCTTGGTTAAAAGTCCATGAGTCAAGAGATGCTGGAAAAAGGGACCTCCTTTGATTTGATTTGGAATCAACAATGCCGATGGCCTTTGAAAACTCTTGAAGGCACGGCCAGTTAAAAGGCTTATAGTTGTTTTTAAAAAAATATTGTTATTGTTATTTTTACTTGCATTATTAATAATAATATGTTATACACTGTGTTTCAAAAATATTTTTTAGATTATTTTATATGTTGATATAAAAAATATCATTTTGATATATTTATAAATTAAAAACACTTTAAAAAAAACATAACCACATTCCCAATCAGTCATGAAATATTTGAAGTAATAATTAAAAACTCAATATTGTTTCAAAGTAATTTAATTGATCACCATAAATATTAATAAATAAAAACAAAAATCATCATGGTGTGTTCGACTAATAAGTGGGCAACAACCAAAACCAATATGTAATCAACCTATGCAAAACAATATGATTACATGAGTGCCATTTACAATGCAATCCCAAAACTTTTGCTCGGAAATGTTAAGGGAAATAGAATCTTCCATTAATGAAGAATATTAATAAAAAAACATAATTTGTAACTAATATGGAAAAATATAGAAAGTTATATAGTTCCTTATAAGACCGACTAAATAAATTATATGTTGTTGTTAGATGATGTCCTTGAGTTTTGAGTAAATTTGTTATCAATTAGCAAATTTACTCATGTGTTAAAATATATTATGAGACTATTTTATTGTTTTTATGTTATGACGAGTGTGCTTATAGACTTTTTTTAAGAATTTGGGTGTTCAAACTAATTTACGCGCACCTTAACTGTTCTTACAAACTTTGAATTTAACAATCAATTAAAATCTCAATGACTCTGACTAATGTGAGACTCAAACTAATGATTCCTGGATAGCAAACTCAAAGCCTCTCAAGATTAGTGTGTTCAAGGACACCTTACACATTATCTAAGTAAATTTTATTAAACTTAACTGTATTAAGAAAATAAAAATCCAAATAAAAATTAATTAAATATATTAAGTAATTATATAATAACGTGTTTAAATATTTATAATAAAATATAGACAAAAAAATAAAAAAAAATGTAAATTAATTATACATACTAAATAACTCTCAACAAATCTTTTAAAACACAATCGAAATATTTTTAAATTTTTTCTTAAATTAGTGTACATTTCAAAATAAATTAAATCCTTTTTAAAAAACAATCCTAAAAATGCGCTGCCTTCGTAATTAATTAAATGTGAAAGTGTCAATAATTAATTTATCTCCATCATGAATCTAGTCCTAATGCAATCCCTTATCTTCTATTATTAATTTAATATTTAATGATCCTCGTCCAATAAGAGACACTATCCAGTCCGTATCCACTCCAAGTTCGCTGTCTTGTCTCCCCCACCGCCACAAATGGCCGAACCCACCGTCTTTTCCACCGCCATCACAACCCCCCCTCCCCTCCCTCTCAAAATCATATCTTTTGGCTTTAACCGGCCGCTGTCGCGTCCACGCATATCTTTTGGTGAAACGCGCCGCCGAGGGAGGAAGACCACGCGGAGGCGCGTCGAGGGAGACGTCGGTAGGCCATCTCCGGTCACCTTATGACGCCACACGCGCCACCTAAACAGGGCGTGAGGCAGAAAACAGTCTAGCGCGTGTCCTCACACTCTGACAGTTACCGAAAGAAATAATAAAAAAATAGGTCAATTACCGGCTTGTCCATGTACCCAAGTCACCATTTTTGTCTTATTAGGGGCTATAACCGTATTTAGCCAATTTTGAAAAAAAAAAAAAACAGAAGGCCAGCGGGCCGGGCCGGTCCGAAATGCGTAATGACCTCGCAGCCCCTCATTCAGGCGGCGTTTTTTTGTCGTTTTCGGGGGCACAATCGTTAATACACTATTCATTCACGGAAAAAAAAAGGCGGACGAACTCGCACGACGCACGGATGGAAAATATCCACTCCACAGTGCGCATAAGTCTGGCGTTACAGTATTTTCCTGATGTCTTTTAGTATATTGTATAATTTCAACATAAATTAAATCCTTTAAAAAAAACAATCCTAAAAATGCGCTGCCTTCGTAATTAATTAAATGTGAAAGTGTCAATAATTAATTTATCTCCATCATGAATCTAGTCCTAATGCCGTCCCTTATCTTCTATTATTAATTTAATATTTAATGATCCTCGTCCAATAAGAGACACTATCCAGTCCGTATCCACTCCAAGTTCGCTGTCTTGTCTCCCCCACCGCCACAAATGGCCGAACCCACCGTCTCTTCCACCGCCACCACAACCCCCCCTCCCCTCCCTCTCAAAATCATAGCAGGAGCGGACGCTTTCGGCTGCTCCCTCAAAGACACGCTGGTCTCCCACCTCCGCTCCCTCAACATAGAAGTAGAAGACCTCGGCACTTCCTCATACTACTCCATCGCTGCCGAGGTGGGCCGCCTTGTCTCCGCTGCGTCCACTACCCCGTCATCCCCAGCCCCAGGAATCCGAGGCCTTGTCGCGTGCGGCACTGGTGTCGGTGTCTCCATCTTTGCCAACAAATTCCCTGGCGTCTTCGCCGCAACCTGCCTTTCCACTGCCGATCCATCAACAACTCAAACGTCCTTGCCGTCTCAGGCATGGCAACATCCCCGGACTCCGCCATAGAAATCCTCGACACTTGGCTTAAAACCCCTTTTAAGTCTCCTTGTCCTGCCTCGAACTCTGCTCCATGGGGGGAAGAAACAGAATCCTTCTTGGACAATTCGCTCAGCGAAATGCCTGTGATTGGCACAAATCTTTCTGATCCTAAACAAGAGGAGGGAAGTATAAACGCAAGCGCGTGCGCACTCTGCTGCCTGGTGAAAAACAGAAAATGAGACCCTATCGAGATCATTCCTGGCGGGGCAATGAAGATAGTTAGAGAGAGCCCAACATCAGCTATAGTAAGTTTCAAAGCAGGGAGCGTAGAGCCTGCACATCATCATACATTCGGGCATGATTTGGTGGTCTTAAAAGGGTGTGGAATTTGAGTAAGAAAGCAAAATATGATCTGGTTGTTGGCGATTATTTGTTCACACCGGCCGGAGATGTGCACAGAGTGAAGTATTTTGAGGATACCGAGTTTTTTATCAAGTGGGAAGGGAAGTGGGACATTTTCTTTGATGAAGAGATGGAGGTTGCTAAGAGTGAAATTTCGAAGGAAGCAGATGATGGGTTTGAGCTGGTAAAGTAAGAGGATATGTGTGACTTGAACTGGCTTGAGCTTAGCAATGTCTGTGACTTTGGTATGTCATGTTGGATGATGATTTTTTGCCCTCTTAATTTTGATGTGCAGCTTCGTGTTAATGAACCAATAAAAATGATGTATCTTGCTGCATTGTGTGATGATGTTTTGTTTTGAATAATGTAGGTGGTTTACTTGCTGATTTGTACTCTTTATGTTGATTTCTAGCTACTGTGATTTCTGTCAAATTTGTTGCTCGCCAATGCTGCCTGCTGTCTCACACCCTTCAAGAGCAGGCAACAGATTTTATGCTTGTTAGGCAGAAATGTAGGATGCTAAATGATGAATTGGTCACAGATTTTCAATAAAAGAATATCAGCTTCAATGGCTAGCGTCCTTGCTCTAGCAGAGAAACTTTGGGCAAAAGAAACGAACCATCATATGTCACCTCAACATTGTATAAACCATATGGACTCCTTCGATATGCACGCTGCGCCTTGAGGAATAAATACTCTTTTTTTTTTTTTTTAAATAAAAAAAAAAAGTGCGGATAGCTTGGTCTCACCCTTGTGCAATACCATGATCATTACATGACATTAAGGCCTAGATTGCCTTGTAACTGAAACTAATCTTTACATTGGAAACGTTTTGAATTACATAAACTTAACCTTATAGAATCGTATATCCAACAACTATTTATTTCCAGCCATGAATCATATAGCTTTGATATGTGATATGTAATTGCTATCATACAAGGCTGAGCTCATCAGTTACCGTGTTCGATTTTGCGCTTTCTTGAGATTCGACAGCTGCGAGTTTTTTCCTCAAAGCTACTAACTCTTCCCCGGCATCGCAAATGTATGCTGAAGCTTGTCTGCCAGACAAAGTCGCTCCTTCCATGCTGTCTATGTAATCCTGTTCAATGCAGAAACTAGTCTGAATTTGCTGCAGTTGTTATTACAGTTTCACTCAAAATAAAATCAAGCATTGCAGAAACAGCAACCTCCATTTCTATTTTTTCCAGATTTTGCTAGATTCCAGTGGCTCTCCACTTACGTGCTTAGATTAGCCTGTTAATCTCTCCGATGGATTTTCCCTTTTAATTAGTAGGCGCTTTCATCCAGAAAATTGTGGAGGCAAACACTAGAAGCTACCTTTCAGTCAAACTAAAAGCCGAAGCGAAATTTATGTTACCTGCTTTGTGTATGAGCCAGCAAGAAAGAAATTTTTCACAGGTGTCTTCTGATCAGGTCTGAAAGGATCTTTGCCAGGTCCTTCACGATATAAAGATTGCGCAATTTTCACAACGGATGACCAGATAACTTCTAGACCTTGTGATGAGGGGAACAAAGCCAGGACCTGATTGTGGAAATCAAAAAATAAGTGCATGACAACGAGAATACTGCACAACAGTAACTGGAATCAACAATTCATAATTCTATACACAAATAAGATTCAACCACTAGCTACAAAAGCAACAAGCACAATATTTTACCATCTTGTTATATAAAAGCTACCATCAGTGATGATGGAAACCATTCATCTCAAATTGCCTTTTGGTCCACAAGGGCCCATAATATCACAAAAAAGAGCAATTGCAGGTGGTATCACAGCTGATAAGGACTTTCTTAAGGCCATGTTACTCGGTGCACAAACATTTTTAAATTCTAGAACTTCCCAAGCAAGCTGATTTCGATGTCCTAAAATTAATAAGGATGTTTTTTTAATTCACAAAAATATGTACAGGTTGTTTACACATGTCAAGGATATGAAAATGGTAGATTTTCAGGGTGTAAATACTGCCATCTGAACCCAAGTTTACCATGTGTGCTCCCATGCAAAAGGTGAGCAGAAATGAAGGAAGCCTTAGGGATAAGTGCTCTGTCAAGCCGAACATTTTAAATTCAGAAGTTACTAAAGCCTGGAGAATTTAATCAAAGATTACCCACATTATGTTCTTGTACGACTTCCCAGAGCGTGTAATAGGGCTTATAACCGTAGATAGTAATGACTTAGGCATTGAGAGATAACTTTTAAATACTACAAACCTGCTTTGAGACTCTCTCTATGATTTTATCATTTGTCAAGGACATGTAAGGATCTCCAGGTGTCAGGACACATCTGAAACATTTAATTTTTGTGAACATAACAGATTGGGATGGGAATAGAAAAGATAACTATAAGGATATGTAAGGTACATTATCAATATTCCTTATAAAAAGCAGAAGCTAGCAGCAGTATACTGATAGTAGAGTTTTTTTTTCTTACTGAAGCAATGAACCTTGTCCTTCAATGTAGTAATCCTCTGGAGAAGTGAGTGCTAGGTCAGCAAAACAAGAAAAATCCGCATCTGGGGTATACAGGAGGTTATCTAAGCCAGAAGCTTGCCGCAACTGCCTATAAATCAAAAGAAGCAAGGGCTTAATGGAAAAGATGCTTATGAATTGTCTCAACTATTATCAAAGCAAATAATATTCTTTGCGTTTTCAAACATCCTGCTTTCACAATCAGAGCACCAGTATAGTGAGAAATTCACCTTGATCGTTCTAGATCCTGCAACTCTGTAACCCAGCCATTGTATCTTAGTTGTACTGTCACAACAGGTACTCCCACTAGCTCATATATATTATCAAAGAACTTTGATTCCCTCCACTGGGATGGAAGTAGTCTTTTAATTCCAGGGACATCACAAGCTGCCAAAGAATCAAACCACAGAATGACAAAAAATCATCAATGCTCAACTGAGATAGGATACAAAGAAAGAGAAAGGGCATATCGGACTGCATACCTACAACATATGCATCAGCTTTAACAACTTTCTTATCCGTAGCCTACAATGATAATTAAACGTATCATTAATGGAGACCTTACAATCAATGGTGGATTATAAACATAAAACACAGAAACCTCAAAAATACACATACACAATCTGATTTCTCAGATGTTTGGTGTACAAGTCTTGATCCTGCCATAACCTTACACACTCCGTTTCCTTCCATCTATTAATTTGCCCAGGTTCGATTTAAAAACTTCCCTATAGGTTATGGAATGAAGTTTTTAATTTCTATACTTTACAAGCACCAACTATATGCATCAATCTCAAGAGAATAACTCCATCAATTCTCCAATTGCAAACCCACAAATATGTGTGGGATATTCATTTCCTCTTCACTCATCAAAAGGTGGAAGACTGAATGCTTTGTCTCAACTCTTAAGCCCTTTTCCCAGGACAACTTCGATTTAGAACCATGGCCTACTGATAATATTCATTGAAACAATGTCCAGAAAAATAGATTGCACCCCTATTGATCCTTAAATTGGAGCGATGCAACCAGGCTCATGATAAAATCATTGAAGAGTAATCTAGATGATGCTTTCATACATCAATGTCAAAAGGGATTCAGTTTAAAAGAAGAAAAATGAGAAGTCATTTACCTTCGACGTGGCAAGTCCTGTGACAAGTATTTCCCCATCAGGAGATCTATCATAAAGTATCTGCCTGCACCCCCACCTCAAGTGAAACCTGCTCTTGCAGATAAAGAGATGTTAAAAAAACATCAATTATTGGGACCCAAAAAAAGAAAAGATAAGGAATGACTTTGAACCTATATTTTACAATTATACCTGCCTCCTTTATCTTCAATATACTTTCTAATGGGACCACTCAAGTAAACATCTGGAGAACCCTTGAGCATACGAAGTAAAGAGGCCTCTGTCTTGGTGGCAAACAATGAGAATATGGTCAGCATGCACCTAGCACTGATGTTATCACAGTCAATAAACCCGAGGGCATAAGCAACAGGATCCCACATTCTTTGGATACTCATGCGAGTGCCACCTTTGGACAAAAACCAATCAGAGAAGCTGATCTGTAAGAAGAAAATGTGATTTCAAGGATAATATTAACAAATCGATTGAGCAACTAATCAAAGCACCAAAAGAAAGAGAAACATGATTGCTCTTACACTATCTAAATCCCTTATGTCCCTCAATGCTCCATCTGGATCAATAAGAGCCCTTACAACTGGACTCAGGGCAAGAGCAACCGCATTTCTTGCTTTATCATAAGGCTGCAATTGAGCATCACCATGAGAAAAGGATATTAAATGCAATCAGCAGTGATACATAATAGATGTCATGGCCCAGGAGACATACAGGTAACAAAAGAAGCAGCAGTTTGAAAGATAATAAACATGCTGATGACATTTTTTTAGCTAGCATCTAAAGTGAAGGATATTGCCCCATAAAATACACCTTTTTCAGTCATTGTTTCAAAGACATGCCGAGCTTCTGAAACCATTCCTTCTTTGCAGAGTCCATCAACCAAAATAGTGAAGGTCACTGTATTTGGCATAACATCTCTACTAACCATTTCTTTGAACAATCTAGTAGCTTCATTCAATTGTCCTAAATTGCAAAAACCATGGACTATGGAGTTGTAAGTAACAACATCTGGTTGAATGCCCCGATCCTTGCACTAGAAAACACTATTTTATAATCTATTTTAACAAAACCAAAACACGTTATAAGCACATTCCTTGCACTAGAAAACACTATATCAATTGAATTAACTTGAAAAATAGTTTCAAAACATGAAATCAAATTAAGTTAGATTTTTCTTACTCGACTTTGATCTACTTTTTTAAGTAATACTAAGGTATAAAACAACTACCATCAAGTTTTTTTCATCAAATGGAACCCGTATAGACCAATATAATCCAATTTAGTATCTAGAACATGCAAAAATATTTACCTTCAATAAGAATATTATAGAGGACGATATTAGGTTCTAGTTTCTTCTCTTGCATTGCCTTGAGCAGTTTTAATGCCTCGTCCAAATGCCCATGTTTGCAGAAGCCATCTACCAAAATCGAGTAAGTCGTCAAATCTGGAAGCAGGCCATAAGAACACATCTCCTTGAAAAGATTTAGAGCTTCCTGCGGTCTTCCTACCTGGGCACAGACCTTGCATAAGAGTGCTGTAGGTGACAGACAGTATCAGGAGGCAATGCTTTATGAGACATTTCAGCAAGGAGTGATTTTGCCTCTTCCATCCTTCTACTTTTGCAATATCCATTGATCAGGATGTTGTAACTATGTACATCAGGTCCACAGCCCTTGCGAACCATGATTTCAAACACCTTGCTGGCCTCATTCATTTCGCGCCGTAAACAGTACCCATTCATCAAAGCATTGTACGTGTAAATATCTGGCTCTACACCTTTTTCAGGCATTGTTTCAAAGACACGCCGAGCTTCTGAAACCATTCCTTCTTTGCAGAGCCCGTCAACCAAAATATTGAAGGTCACTGTATCTGGCATAACATCCTTACCAACCATTTCCTTGAACAATCTAGTAGCTTCATTCAGTTGTCCTAAATTGCAAAAACCATGGACTATGGAGTTGTAAGTAACAACATTTGGTTGAATGCCACGATCCAACATTTCAGATAAGAATTCCATGGCGTCATTTACTAGCCTATCTTTGCAAAGGTTGTCTATGATTGTATTATATGTCACCACATTTGGCTTGCCCCCATTTTGTTCCATCTTCTTGAACACTTGAACAGCCATATTTCTGTTGCCAGATTTGAACAAACCATTGATTATAGTATTATAACTAATCACATCGGGCTCATACCCTCTCTGTACCATCATATTAAACAACTCTACTGCATCTTTAATTTTCCCCTCATTGCAGAGCCCATTAGTGAGTGCATTGTAAGTGAGAACATCTGGCTCTACGCCTTTTTCAGGCATTATGTCAAAGACACACTGAGCTTCTGAAACCATTCCTTCTTTGCAGAGCCCGTCAACCAAAATAGTGAAGGTCACTGTATCTGGCATATCATCCTTACCGACCATTTCTTTGAACAATCTAGTAGCTTCATTCAGTTGTCCTAAATTGCAAAAACCATGGACTATGGAGTTGTAAGTAACAACATTTGGTTGAATGCCACGATCCAACATTTCAGATAAGAATTCCATGGCGTCATTTACTAGCCTATCTTTGCAAAGGTTGTCTATGATTGTATTATATGTCACCACATTTGGCTTGCCCCCATTTTGTTCCATCTTCTTGAACACTTGAACAGCCATATTTCTGTTGCCAGATTTGAACAAACCATTGATTATAGTATTATAACTAATCACATCGGGCTCATACCCTCTCTGTACCATCATATTAAACAACTCTACTGCATCTTTAATTTTCCCCTCATTGCAGAGCCCATTGAGTAGAGTAGTGAATGTGATGGCATCAGGTTGAATACCTAGTTTGAACATCTTGCCCAAGACAGAGACAGCAAAATCAACATGTTTCGAGCGACAAAGGCAGTTAATCAATATATTTAGAGAATAGACATTGTGAGTGACACCGAGCAAATCCATTTGATTGCACAGAGAGACAACAGTGGAATACTGTTTCTTTTTGGCAATGGAGCCTAAGAATTTGCCAAACTCCACAACAGAAGGCCTAGGATTCATACGGACCATGCGATAGAATGAAGCCAAGGCATCATCAATACTAATGTTATTGCTATTATCACTAACAAGCCCGTCATTTTTTTTAGGCAAAGAAGGTTTCTTTGTAGAAGTAGAGGTAAGAAAGTGGTGATGTTTGAGGAATAAGAAACAAGGGAAATGAGGAAGAAAAGGAAAGATACCCATTTCCATTTGTTGTTGTTGAAGCTGAAAAGCAGAAGAAGCAGCAGCTCTAAAAGCGATTTTCCGCATGAACATCATCACTGCTAGGTTAAAAAGATGTTGTCTATCTTACTGTTCCTCTCCTCCTTCGAAGCCGAAGATGAAAGCTTTTTCACTCAGCCCCGCGTCTCTTTCTCAATTCGGGGTGTCTTGTCTTCTTGGGTTCAGCTTCGGCTGAAAAGCTTTTTATGAAAGGAACCCAATGGGCAGTAGACCATTTTACTTCTTATTTGAAGCCCAGAACTTTGAACACTTGTTGGCTCTCACTTTCTCAACATGACCCAATTGAGAAAATATGGGAAATCTTGGGATCTAATTTATAAACTTTAGAAGTTTGGGATGTGATTAAGAATAGGTATATTGAGTAAGGACTAAATTGAGAACAAAAGAAAACACCAGTAGTTTCTTCCATTAATAAAACCACTACCGAGTCTGTACAGTGCCGGTGATTAACAATCTGCTACGGCCTCTAAAATCCACCGAGTGTGTAGCACCGGCGTTTTACCACTCTGCTACCAATTAGCAGACCATGAAATTCCGGTACGCCATGGTATGTTCGTCCAATCAGAACAGAAGCATGGAGGCTCATTCTCTGCTTAAGAGGCATGGATTTGATGTCTCCTCGTATGGAACTGGTTCTCACGTTAAGCTGCCTGGACCTTCCCTCAGAGAACCAAACGTTTACGACTTTGGCACCCCTTATAAGCAAATGTTCGATGATCTCAGGCGCAAAGACCCTGAACTGTATCCTCCTCCCTCTCTACTCTTCATTCTCTTCATTTTCTATAACCGAGGGTGTTTGGTTGCTGAGAGAATCTCCTTATCTTTTTTTTTAGGGGGGGGGGGGGTTGTTGGTTTTTTTTTTTTTGTTAAGTTATTATGGGAATTACTTCAAAACCCAGAAAAGGGATTTGAAGAAAATAGCTAGATATGATTGCATTTGATGATGGAACCGGAAAAATTGAAAGGAATTTGAATTTTGATTATGGGTTTTCATTTATATATATATATATATATATATATATATATATATATATATATATATATATATATATTATTGATTTAGCCTCTTAAATGTGAAAGGAAAAGCTTATGGTAACTATGTATGTGATTTTAAAGAAAAAATTTGAAACCTTGACAAGAGTTTCAGTTACAAGCGAAATGGGATATTGCCCATGCTTAAAAGAAATTCAGGTGTGAAACTGGCACCTCAACGCTGGCAAGACAATGCTGCTGATGGTTCCTTTACTGTGGTGTTAACTTTTGAAGAAAAGGTCTTTGATATGGTTCTTGAAGGTAAAGATGTATCTTTCGTTTTGCAATTTTTGTTCCCTTGGATATTTAGGTAATAATGAGTTTTGCAGTTACTCTGTTCATATGCTTGTATAAAAAACTCACTTTTAGCCATTGATGAAAAGAGCCTTTAGTTTGGGATTCTCCGTTATTTAGTAATTCATGTCTAAAACTTTTTTTCAAAAAAAAAAAAAAACACGAAAAGAAAAGGAAGTAATGTCTGGATACTAATCTTGATGGTGAAATGGTAGAGGTAACTTCTTTAGCTAAATCAAATAGGTTGATATCTTAAAAGTGTTACTCTTTGAGGCTCTTAGCTCAGTCTTGTTACTTATAATGCTCAATAACTCTTGATAGAATGTCTTTAGGAATTATTTAATGGGGTCAAGAACAGTGAAGAAGAAATTGAGCCTATTTCTTATGGTGCACTGCTCCTTGCTGCTTTGTTTAAGAAGCTCCTCATTAGTGGAAGTTCAATCTAAAGATTTCAATGTAACTAAATGAGTCTGAATCTAATATGTGGTGCGTTGTATGTAGAAGAACATGGGAAGAACAGGTGGACAAAACTGTTTGCTATTCCAATAGATCATGATAAGCTAACCAACTTAAAAAGAGTGTTCTTCCTATCTAGGTTGAGATGTTGTAACAAATACTGCTTTAAGTTTGGGGTTTTTAAGGTATCTAGGTTGTTTTGTTAATTTAAATTGAGATTACCTCTATAGCTAACATTAGATGAAACCAATCTGCGGCCTAATTACTATTAGGTTTGGGGGGTCTAGTTGTCCTTTTGGATTTAAGATATAAGATTCTTACTGATTAAGGAGTTGTTTAGGAGTGTAGTAATTTTTTTTTTTAAAGTGTTTTTCATTCAAAATGTATCAAAATAATATTTTTTTTTTATTTTTTAAAAAATTATTTTTGACATTAACACATCAAAACAATCTAAAAACACCCAAAAAAATGTAATTTCAAGTAAAAAGTAAAAATAAAAATTTTCCTTTTTTTTCAAAAGCACTTCCCAAACAGGGTCTAAAACCTTTTTCCCTTTTAAGTTTCTTCTAGAATTTTTAGTAATTGCATGTTTTAGCATGATTAATATCTGAGCGCCTCTGTTCCCTTTATAAACTTAGAGCACGAGGGAGAAATAGAATATAGCCAGCCTTTTCATGTTCTTATATGTCCTTTTTTACTTTCTATCTAGAACTCATGCCATGGGGAACCTTTCAGGCTTTCTTATTGTTTGCACTGGCCAGTATGTTTTGAGCTACTGGAAAGGTAATGTTGGATTTTTCTGTGAGTATTTGGGAAGAACAATGGAAATAGGATGACATTCGCTGTTCTTGGCATGTCTTCCCACACCCCTCGGTCTGTAATGTAAAATATCTCTTTACATGGATGGTCTCTAAGTGTCAACAGTGAATGGCTAAGATTTCATAGAACTTTGTAGAAGGATGTCATGTTTATGGGTTTTATGGAAATCTCAATATGAGGCTAAAGGATAAAGAACGAATGATGATCACTCCCAAAGATACAATAAAAAGGAAATAGTTCAAGCAAGCTCACCAGACTAGTTTAAAGAAATAGCTTATACTGTTAAAAATACCTGAATGAAGGTGCAGGGTGTTATAGCTAACTCACAAATGTTCAGCTTTCCCTTTTTCTTGTACTATAAGATTTATGAACTATAGCAATTGTTGTCCCAGTCCCATTGTTTCAAAGTTTTGATAACATTTGTGTTAATTTGATCCATCTCATGACCATGTCTTTGATACGAGCAAACAAAATTATGAAGCTCTGCAATCAACTTAAAAAGCCGGAACTACATTTGTTCTCCTGGTTGGAAACTGATTTGGTAATTGGAATGCAATGCATTTATCATAAGTTCAAAGTGCATCCATTTAAATAAGTACGTTGATATCTATTACATATGGTATGGAAAGAGAAAATATATAGGCACTAATTGGGTGGGTGCTAGCTAGCTTAGCAGAAGGGTCTCTTGGTATCATAACAACTAACCCGGGATCAAATCATGCTGACAATTGAGATGGGAAGATTAAGGGGAAAGGAAGGCTTACCACTGTTATAAGCCCAAGCTCCAATGGGTCTTATGATAAAGAAAGAAAGGAATTAGTTGGTGTAATGGAGTCTGGATGGATATATATTGACGAGATGTCTAACACACGCTCAAATGGATACAATAGACTGGTTTGTGAGGGAATGAAGAGTCTCTTGAATATACAAGAACACTTGATCAGAAATGTTAAGGAAACTGAAACTGAAAAAGAAGAGTTTAGTCCATAAAGTTTCCAAGTAACTCCTAGATTGCCCTGAGGAGTTGTCAAGTGTTTACAAGTACTTTCTATTGACTAGATTTGTTCAACATATGAATTTACTTGAAGTGCGAGTTTATTCATGGAGTTAAGCTTGCATAAAAATCATTCACATAAGTTGTGGAGTGCTGAATTTAATTATAATTTGATTTAATTTCTGCACCCTGAAGATCTCCCTGATGCACAATGTATGCAGAGATGCATTCGGGTTGTAATGCTGCGCATATAGATAGTGTTTGCCCACATCAAAATCTCTTCATACAATTATTTGATCACTGCTTTGGAAACGTGCAGATCTCCATAACCGTGATCATGTTCTTTTGAAAAGTGTGCTGGTGATTAACTTAGAAGTAAAAGATAATCATGAGGAGGCAGCTGTAGGGGGTCAGCTCACTTTGGAACTCTGCCAAAAGGTAGAAATCCTAGTTTGCATTAAATATACCATCTATTGTTCAGTTCTCTATGTGAATAGATTTTGAATGGATGATTGTTATATATAGATTGAGGCAGTTGAATCATGGGAGGATTCCATTGATGAGATTATCGCCGCATTTGAGGCAAAGCACCGGAGGAAGCTGGTGTATAGCATTTCCTTCTATTGACGACACTAAACATGGAGGTA
The DNA here is from genome assembly GCA_027405865.1 of Salix purpurea. NCBI lineage: Eukaryota > Viridiplantae > Streptophyta > Magnoliopsida > Malpighiales > Salicaceae > Salix > Salix purpurea. The sequence continues at coordinate 7,034,234 of JAOWLH010000014.1, read as the reverse complement.
GCAATGCTTGTGATTAACTACTTATTTTGTTATTTAATATGTAAATTTATTGTCCCAATTCCTGGGAATAAAACTGTCTCAGTTCACAAACAGAATTCATGGGATTTTAAGCTCAATGCATCTGCTCAACCATGGAGACTCGTTTCAAGCTCCAAGAAGTTAATGGTTTTTTTTTTTTTTTTTGGATATCTGATTATCTGAGTAAAGAGGAACTGAGGTCATTTGAGATTTCATAACCTAGCTGGGCAGCATTGTGGTTGAAGATGATGTGATTAAAAATTTACCCAAACCAGAAAGTGGACGCTTCTGGTCTCTAGTTTTGCAGGAGCCACACATGATCATTGATGGTTATTCCTTTTATTTCACTGCATTTTTTTACTTCATCGTGAGAATCATTAACGGATAATTCTAAAATTCCATGCAGCCAAAACCTCGTCATCCCCTTGCACCTGAAAAGGTCAAAGGTATAATAATGTTGTGCATGAGCGGTTGTGGTCGGGTTTTGGAATGGGGACAAGTCAGGAGATGTACGTTTATTCTCAAAGACCATGAGGAGTTTTTGTCTACTCTTTGATGAACACAAATACATGAACAATTTGTTGCTGATTCTTTTAACCTCGTTACTATTAGTTTCAAGGAAAATTCAACATAACATTTTTCTTATTTTCTTAGCTAAGTTTATTGGTCACTATCAAATTGATTAGAGACATGTCGGGTTTTTTTATATTTTGAAGCGTAGTAAAATACTAAAATTACCATAAAATAAGATTTATTTAACCGTGAGCTAAGGACTTTTTCAAGTTTTTACCTTTTAAAATTTAAAATAATTTTTTTTACTAAACTACACTTAGAAACAAGATTTTTTGAAATGGTGTTTCAGTGTGTTTTTGAATTTTTATCATGGATTTTTTTGGTTATATTCATGATGAACGAGAGGCAATTTAGACTTTTAATAAATATAAAATATTATTTAAAAATAAAAAATGGTTGGAGCATGCAATACACGCGTCAATGAGTGGGAGACTTCATGTTTTTTAAAGAATGTTAGAAGTGACATGACATCCTTTTCTAGATGGTTAAACACGTGACATGATGGTGCAATTTTTGAACTGAAACTCTACCATATCATAATTTTATAGTTTTCTAATCAATTAATTCAAAAAAATTATTTCCTTGTTTTTTTTCTTGATTTTTTTAGTTTATTTTTTCACCTTTACTCTTAAGAATATTAAAAATATATATTTAATAATGTAAACCTTTAGACAAAACAAAAAACAATTCATGAATCAGTGATAAATATGGTAGTATTTTAATTTAATAATGATAAATTAATAGGAATATTTCATAATAATTTAAGTATCGTGAAAAAGTTCGGATTATTGACATAAATTATTAATTTTCCAATTTTACATGGTCTGTATTCCTGGTTCACCGATTACGAGCAACTATTTTCCTGCAATAAACAAGCTCAGTTATGCATATTTCCAAATTCCAAAGGAATGGAGATGATAGGCCCAGCATGATAACACAACTAGAACTAGAACATGGCACCAAACTAATGGCTCAAAACAGTTCATGTTTACGTGCAACAAATTAAACATGGGATGTCCATGGTTCTTTAGTTATTAGCAGGTCAACTTCAGCTAAAAGAAGAATACAGTGTGCCATATTAAAAGCTAAAATAGGCAGGTTAAACCCAAAACAAAACAATTGATCATACATTTTCTCATCAAGAATTGCAGGAGAGTTAAGGACCAAGAATGCCAGCAATATGTTCTATGAAAGTTTTTTAAGTGGACACTAGATGATATTTCTTAATGTTAAGCAAGATGATGAAACCAGCAACTCCAAGATGCACGTACTGATGCAAAGATGCTACAAATGAAGAAAGACACACCGTATAATAGCAAATCATATTACTTGAATTGAGGTTTCACTTTTCACTTTGTGAAAAGATGCATGCAAATTCACTTTGTAGAAAGACATGAATACAAAGGGTGTACAAGAACAAAAACTTTCGATAAAGCAAGATTCTGGAATTTTAGCATTCATTGATTGATGAGATAAGGAGCCACTTCTCATCCAAATTTCTTCATGATAAAAAAAAGTGTCAAGTTTTGACCAGCTAGTTGCAAATCAAACCTGATACTCTCTCATGAAGAGACTATCTTTTCTTCTTGCCACCCTTCCCAGACTTGGATGTTGCGGCATTTGATGTGGATACCGGCTCCTGCTTCTTGGTCCTCCCAGGATGTCTAGGTACCAATTCTGCAACATGGAGCATAAGCTGTTTTCCTGCAATAAAGTTGAAGTTTTTCAAATCTATCACATATGAAAAATAGGGCAGATACTAGTATACAAGTGACATCAGCCCACTCAACTTTAAACTGATTGTTATTAGTTTTTTCCCCTGGTGCTTTACTTTTGTGATAGATGCAACAAAAATGCAAAAAAAAATATTTTTCTTCTATTTCCCCCTTTCATTCCTCCAGGTCAGTGAAGTACAGTGCCATGGCATATCAGGCGTGATGAGAAACAGTTCTCAAATTTCTCAACTAAACTAAAAGGCAACAATTATCAAACAATCCAGATCACCAAGTGTACCGCTGGCAGTTCATGAAAAATGCTGGTAACAACTGGCAACATGCAAAAGGTATTCCCAAATCATCAATTACGACAATACATATGAAAAGGCTGATTCAGCTTAAAAGGTAGTGAATCCTTAGTAGAAACTAGTCTCGTGCAATACTAGATGTTAATTTTGTGTGTCAATATCCCTGCTTGAAAGGTTTATATGCAGACTAACAGGAACCAACACTCATGTCAATGATTACTGCCCCTTGGAAATTAGGCCCGCTGAATGATCACTGAGTCACCTACATGTTATCCACAATTAAATTGATTGCAAATATTTCACTTTTAGGATTATCAGAGAACAAAAATAAACACGTGTCTGCAGGGCAGGTGCAGGGGCCAATCTATTTCAAGTGGGAAGTATAAAAACAAACTGTCATTCAGGAAATATATATTTAAAAAAAAAAAACTCTTACGAGTGTTGTGGAATTCACTAGTATGTACAGGTTGAAGAAAGTGGAAGGAAAGTAGAAGAGTTACAAGGTTAAAAGAAGCAAGTTTGGGTTCTTTTGGATGGTAAAATGAGAAAAGGAAAAGAAGGGGATTGAAGGAAAAAGGAAGTCAGCTAGATTTCCTAAGTTTATCTCACTTACAGGAGGAAATCAGATAAAATATTTTCAAATATATATTATCATTTCGAAGATGCTTGATTATTCTATATATTTTTGCAGGAGTTTAGCATTTGATAACTTGATCGAAGATTTCACACATTTCTTGTCAGAGTATCCAACCAAACAGCTGCTTCACTTAATCATAACTATGGAAATGGTCCTAGCTTGTGAATCAATAAGAACTAAACACAGCACCATGATGGCTCAGTTCCATACCAAGTCGAAGCATTTACCCTGAAATCTCAAGTTACTAGGTGAAGAGGCGACAAAAGATTGCACAATTACATTTGTCCAATACCAATAAAATTAAAATTTAAGCATGGAAAAAACTATGTGTATGTATCCATCAGTTTACGCATATTTAAGAAAAAATAAAATGATAAAAGTAACTAATGAAAAGGAAATAGACAGAAAAGAGGGTAAAGGATGCTTACTGGAAGGAATGGCAGGATTACATAAACTCCCATCTTCTCTTTTCAGTAATACCCTCACTCTACCTACTTGCATGAAATCTCGAGGATATGCCTTATCAATCTATGATATCAAAAAATCATCATAAGACATAAATACAGCAATCACAAGCTCTAACTAAAAAAACAAAATTGTGGATTCAAACAAACCTCAATTGCAAAAGGAAGTTTGAGATGGCTACAGCAATCACCAATCTCAATACAAGTGGGATTCTCACACCCCTTTTCCACGCTAATCCGCCTCCCTTCAGCTATTGTTTTCTTTGAGTTAATGTAAACAGGATATACGACTACCCATTTCTTTATATTTGGCACTCCTCCATCCATCATTAACTATCTCTCCCTACTAAAAAAACCCACTTTTTTAAAAAGTAAATCATACAATCCAAGCGAGTAGCAATGCTGGTCTCAATAATAATAATAATAATAAAAAGCAATGATTTTATATACCCAGAAGTTAAAAATCAAAACTTTAACAAACTAAACAGGAGTTAATGAAAATTGTGAAATGGGGTGTTTAATGCTAAGGCACTGATTCATTACTTTCATTCAAATTCTACAATTGACACAAAAAACATATCTTGACCAGGAGTGGAATTTCAATGACTATGTGTGTGTGTGAATTCTAGAAGGGAAATCAGTGTCAGAAGAAAAGGAAACTGGATTTCGTAATTGCAAATGAAAGAGAAAGGAAGGGCTCACCAATGGAAATCCTGGCTTCGATCTAGTAGCGCTCTTTGATGTTGAAGGACGAGAATATGAGAAAAGTTCTCTCGGCTTTGGCTTCTACAGTTTTTTTACTTTATATATTTCCTATAATTGCAGCTTAGTCCCTCAAGTCAAGAAGTTGGAGCCCTATAAGAGAAATATCCAAATTACATTATCCCCCAAAGTTCTACCAACGCTATTTCTTCTCTCTTAATGGACCTATAGGTTTCTTATTAGATCCTGAATGGTAACGTGGTGCACAACAAAGCAACCTGTTTTTTTGTTAGCAAAAATATTTTTGACGTTTTTGCTGAGGTTTTGAGGAGTTTGTTATTAATTTTATTTTTTTTAAGAAGGTGCTTTTAGATTGTTTCAAAAATAACTTCTAAAAAAAAAAAATATATATATATATATATATATATATATATATATATATATATATATATATATATATATATTAATATTTTTTTGCACAAAAATTATTTTAAAAATCAATTTTTATCGTACTCTCAAATAACAAATAATCTAAGATCTACCACCATATGGTAAAAATAAATACATTATTTAAAAAAAAATACATTACTTGTAAAAATTAACATTGATTTGGATCTCACACCGTCATTATATTATTATTATTATTTATACTATTTTTATAATTATTATCATCATAACTATAACTAATATTATCATAATTTTTATTCTTATTACTGTTACTATTATCATCATCATCATTATTATTGTTATAACCACAATTATTATTATTACTATTACTACTACTACTACTACTACTACTACTAGTATTAATAATAATAATTATTATTATTATCATAATTTTTTATATTATTATTATTATCATCACTATAATTATTGATATCATGATCACTATAACTATTATAATAAAATATTAGTTTAATTATTATAATCATTATTAATGTTATTATTATTATTTAAATAACAAAAATCATAAACTTGTTTTGGAAAGATAAAAATAATTGATAGAACGGAAACTGAAAAACAATATTAAAAAAAAGGAAAAAAATTCAAAATAAATATTATTATTATTGAAAAAAAATCATAAATTTGATTTGTAAGACAAAACCAAAACCATAAAAACTTTGACAAAAGAACGAATAGAAAAAAAAATCAAAAATCAAAAGAAGTACCAATTCAAAAAACATCATATGCATAAATTATAATTGAAAATAAATAAAACTCAAACAAAAGAGAAAAAGACCAAAATCAAAAATCAAGACTAAAAGGATAGATCAAGAAACACCAACAGAAATTAGGGACAACTTTAGAAGATCATGAACTTTAAAAGGAATAAAAAAATTAAAAAATAAAAGAATGAGGAATGAAATGAAAAACAATATATATATATATATATATATATAAAAGAAATTACAATTCAACAAAAAACATTAAAAATAACAAAACTTGTATAAAAAGAAATTTGGATGAAATAAGAAATTAAGAGCATGAGGACTAAAATTAACAAACAACTAAAATTATATATATATATATATATATATATATATATATATATATATATATATATATATAATTACAATTCAACAAAAAAAAATAACAAAACTTGCATAAAAAGAAATTTGGATGAAATAAGAAATTAAAAGCATGAGGACTAAAATTAACAAACAACAAACTAAAAAGATAACTATGTATTTCAATTTTTAGAAGAGAGAAAAAAAAGAAGAAGAAAAATGAACATCAATAATCCAAAAATTATAAGATTACATGTGCCATATCATGTGGAAGAGACCAAGATAGTTCATCTATTGAGACAACAAATGACCAGATTTGCCTATTGGATGGTTTCACACATGTCATTTATTGAAGCGAATGCCTCCTAAATGTTGACATGTCCGTATCAATAATTTTTTAATTAAAAAACATATGAAAATATCAAAATAATCCTAAAGACAAAGGCTTTTTTTGTCTTTTATAAAGATAAAATTGTTATTTCACTATATATATATATATATATATAATTTGAAAAATCTGAAATACAACAGCTTAATATTTTTCTAATCTCAAGGCAAAAAAGTATTTTAGCTATTAGAAAACCTGTGAAAAGTTAATAAACCTCCAGGTAAACAGCTTTAAATTTTGTTAACCCTTGGTGCAAAAGAGTATTTTTAATATGTAAAAAATTTGAAAAATACTTAAATACCTCCAAACAATTTTTTAATGACAATCAGGCCATAGAAAATACCATAAAAAAACCTAAATCAAAAATTTAAATTTTAACACCTGAAGAATATAAAAATAATTATACCGTAGAGATCCTCTATAGTAATTTCTCCCCATGATGTATCTTTTGCTATGATGAACATGAACAGTGAAGGAGGAGGTAAGCCGACACCACAAATCTTTTAAATGTATTCGATGATACTAATTGAAAAGTACATTGGGTTTTGGATTATCATTTTACTCTTTTAATTTCCTCCGTCTTCATGTCCGAGCATTATTTAGTTTTTTAGTTTTTATTTAAGATTATGGTTGTGGTTATTTTTTAAAATATTTTTTATTTAGAAATATATTAAAATATATATTTTTAAAATTCATCTAATATGTTTTTGAAATGCAGTGGCAAATAATTTATTCGCAAAAATGGATTCTTCTTCTAGCAATGGTTCTTATCCTCGGCTTCCTCAAATCTATCTAATTCAGCCAAGTTGATCAAAAACATTTCTAACTCAACTTAAAACCTGCTTGAATAGGTTTCAAATATGATTTTTTTTTTTGGATTAATCCATCTATTTAGAGGTTTAAATCAAAACATACTAAATAAAAACAATATATTATAATTTCAAATTTCAACCATATAATTACTAATATAATAATCACTGAAAAAAAATTAATGAGATTAGTCAATGTATACAGCAAACTAAGCAGACATCTACTTATGTTAATAAATAAATAAAAAAAGACAGGCAGGGACTTGGTCTGGCGGTCTAGCAGGTAAGGTTCTCTTCCTTTCACCCCAGTTCAAGCCCTGCCAATACATGTCTGTCACCTCCGCGGTGTTTTACCTGCTCATTGAGCTTGCAGGATGTTCAGTAAACTCGAGGATTAATTGAGGTGCACGCAAGCTTACCCAGACACTCTAGTTATCAAATAAATAAATAAATAACAGTATACTATAAGTTTTCATAAAATTCAACTCTGTGCTCAATTTTTTGTTGTTGTTGAAATAGAAGAGTTTGCCGGGGCAGGAACGGGTGGTGAAAAATGAAAACGTACCTAGCTAGATCCATCCTTGCCAGCTACGGTGATGATCATGGAATTGAACTATCTCTAGCTCTTAATTTGTTGCTGTCAAGAAGCATCTTTCCAAGTACCGACACCCTAGCTAGCGACCAATCATTGTTCATCTCTTCTTCGATGTTGTCTCAGGTCACCAAACTTGTAGATGATGTAACCACAGCAATTGGAGCCAATAGATATTACAACCAATTAGAAAACAAATTATTCTATTTTTCTTATTGATTAAATGGGTTTTAATTTCATGGTCATTGTGTAGAAAGGTTATTAACAAATATTATTATTCAAACATGATTGCATGGAACCTCTAATATTTCTACTTTTCACTTTTATCTTAGATTACTCAGTGTCTGATACATATATATTAGATATTTTGGCATGAATATGTATATTTGGACACTTTTTCTGGATGCGAGCAAACTTTAGTTTTTGAAAAGTGTATTTTATAGATCTAGATAAATGAGTAAAATTTCTACTATTTCAAGCTCTTATAAGAGGTGCACGTCATGATCGAACTAGAGACTAGCTGTGCAGATTGCAAGTTCTCTATCATCACGTCATGTCTTTTGAGATCGTATATTTGGATATGCCAATTAATTATGTGAAAAGATGTAAAGAAGTATTTAAAAAAAAAAAAAACAAATTCGAAATGAATATGCTTGTCCCAAAATCAATGTGCATCCACAGTATTTTTCTTATCAATAATTTGGTGCTCTTACTATTTTGTGAAAGGGTACTAGCAAAAACTACCTGGAATATGTCATCAACTTTCTTGACATATAGTTCCATGCAAGAAAATGAAAAAAAGAAAAAAAGAAGAGTATTCGTAAGCAAATTATTGCTAGATTATGGAATATTTTGCTGCCTAGCATATAGAGACCATATACATCGTGAAAAGATTTCTGAGATTACACTATTAATTCCTGCACATATATTCTTTCAAATCTGCCTGTATATACGATTGGTATCTTCATATATACCTTGCCTTGCCTGGCAGAATACATAATAAAATACATGTATATACTCTTTATAATACATAGGTTTTGTATTTTATTAATTTGATATCTTCTCTTCCAAGCAGAAGTAACTATAGACGTCAAAGTTATCAATACTGTTTCGGTTGGTGCTTTGTTTTTTCAATTCGAATGAAATATTTCTGTTTCGACGTGTCATTTCGGGGTTGTACTGTTTATGTATGTGTGTGTATATATATAATTAAATATATTAATTCAAAAAAAATTAGTTCAAATCCAAAAATAAAATTATTTAGAATTGTGCAATTTAATCTAAAAAAAGATACAATAAAATGATTTTTCTGAACAAAATTATGAATTTGTATAATATTACTAGAATGTCATCATCATTCTCGCAAGATCATTAGATTCTTCGATTGCTCTGAAGTTTTAACATAATATATATAAATATGTCAAGAGACTCCTCGTAAAATTTCATCTCAATCTAACGGTCAAATTAAGAGATATGATTGATATTATAAAATTATTTATTATTTTAAAAAATACTATTTGAACGAAACAGAACGGGTAGAATGAAACCAGAACGTTTTGGCTAGTATTTAGCCAAAAAATCCAAAACCGGATAGATTTTAAACAGAGATAAAAACAATGTTATTTTATCTCGTTTTTTAACTGATACAGTTTTAGCGGAAACAAAATGAAATAGAAAACTATTAATATATGTAGGTAGATGAAAAGCTAGAACAACTATAAATAAATAAGTATATCTATATATTTATTTAAGGAGTTAGGTGACCCGAGGATGGAATCGTATCAAAGACTTAGCTTGTTACCATGCCCAATCATGAGTTTGGTGGTGTCCGTAAGTGAGCTCTGCTCCATTTGCCCCACCTCTTTCTCCATGCCTAGCCATGTGCTCTCCTTCATAAACAAAAATGGAAACATTTATTTAAACCCTAAAAAGAACAAATGGAAAAGGGAGTCCATTACTGTGACGTGTCTCTTAGCTATATTCCTAGTTTTCCATTTTTTAGCTATAACGTGTCTCTTCTTATTAAAAAAAACCATTACATATTCATAATATCATTTATATTATTCTTTAATATATTGTTTTCAAATAAAAACACTTTAAGTTTAAAATTTATACAAATTTACACTATCTTATACTTGATTTTATCAAATAAAATAAAAATAATGAGATTCGAACTCGTGACCTCTGAATTAATAAGGCTCTGATAATATATTAAAAAATCATCTTAACTAAAAACTTAAATTATTAAATAAGATATCAAAATATAATTTATATTATTAATCAGTGCCTGTCTTTTGAGTGAAGTGTGTGATCTTGAATTGAATATCGAGACATCTTAACCAACAGTGGACATGAACCCTTCCTCTCTTCCTCAACTACCATTATGCATGATAAATTGGATCATTTTGAGAGACCCCATCAACCTCAAATCAACTTATTCTCCATCTCATTACAACCTTATTAACATGTTCGATCAGTTCGTGTTAAAGAAATAGCTAGCCTCTCTCTCTCTCTCTCTCTCTCTCTCTCTCATAACTTGTGTCTAGTTATGGGGAATGCAGCATCTTGTGCTCCGTCGATCATCTCGAACAGGGTGGTGATCAAGGTCTTGTTCTGCGATGATGGCAACCTGCAGATCTACACAAAGCCAGTTAAAGCAGCAGAGGTTATGCTAGAGAGCCCTGGCCAGTTTGTTTGTGACTCTGCCAGTCTGAAAGTAGGTCATAGAATTCATGGTCTGGTAGCTGATGATGATCTCGAGAGGCGCCAACTCTACTTTGTTCTGCCCATGGAACTTCTCTACTCGGTGCTAACTCGTGAGGAAATGAGTTCGCTCACTTACAAGGCTACCAGAGCATTGAAGTACAACAATTTTGTCAAGATTTTTCCAGTTCTTAGTGAGTTTTGCATTTTCCCTTCAGATGGAAAAACAATGGACAGTATGGCCGAAGAACAGCAGCCTGTGGAGAGGTATTCCAAGCAAAGATCATGGAAGCCCGCCTTGGAAACCATTGTTGAAACTCCTAGCTGTAGGCGGCCTTGATGATGATCAGCGTTCATGGTTTTTCTTTCTCTTTTTTCCAATTTCCTTCTTCTGTTCTTTCTTTTTCTGTTTTTGGCTGACATTTTGAGTAGATTATTAGCAATATTTGCATGTCAAGTTCATTATAGAATAAGTTCTCCAGCTATTTATATTCAGAAATAGACAAGTTTGTACTAGAATTACAGCTATTTATTCTTATGAAATATAAATGATATTGTTGCTCTACCTCAACCTCATTATTTGAACTTCTAATTCTTAAGTTATGATCACTTAATTTCTGTAAGGAAATTGGTAATTGTGTCTTTCACATTATATTAACTCTTTGTGGGCATCCTAGAATTAGTTTTTTCGTGTTCCGAGTGTAAATCCATTCTATCAGGATTAGAGAAATCACATAGGAGTCTGCCCATCAAGATGGTAGAGGATTTGCGATTTGCTTAGTAGGTCTCGAGTTCGAGTCAAAATATGCATCTTTTATAAACAACTTATCAATTCAGTTTTGTTTTTTCAATTGGAATGAAATATTTCAGTTTCGGTGCATTTCAACGCGCTGTTTCGGTGTTGTACTGTTTATGTATGTATATATATATATAATTAAATATATTAATTGAAAAAATAGTTCAAATCTAAAAATAAAATTATTTACAATTGTGCAATTTAATCTAAAAAAGACACAATAAAATGATTTTTCTAAACAAAATTATAAACATGTATAATATTACGAGAATGTCATCATTAATCTCGCAAGGTTATTATATTCTCTGAATGCTCTAAAATTTTTAACACAATATATATAAATATGTCAAGAGACTACTCGTAAAATTTCATCTCAATCTAACAGTCAGATTAAGAGATATAATTGATATTGTAAAATTATTTATTATTTTAAAAAAAAATACTTTTAAACGAGGTAAAAACTGTGTCATTTTATCTCGTTTTTTAACTAGTACGAAACGTTTCAACCGTTTCGGGCGAAACGAAATGAGATTGACATTTATGCTTGTAAGAACCTGAAATAACCGAGGTTTTACTTACTCACCTTAACTCACAAAGTAAGCTTTCCGGGATGTGTGGTTTCCTCGCATCAAGAAAAAAAAATCACATAGGATATATTTTCAACGGCGTAATGAGATTTTGATTTTACTAATTTTAAGAAAGAAATATATTTTATTAACCATAAATTATTAAATTAATCTCTTATAAGTAAGTTTTACAGGTATAAAATTTTGAATTAATCATCAAACTAAAAGATTCAGGTTCGAGACTCAAATCATAGTTGTCGGTTTCGTTCTGTTTCGGTTGAAACGTTTCGTACCAAAAAAAAAAAAGGAGACAAAATGACGTAGTTTTTACTTTGGTTTAAATTCCGACCCGTTACGGATTTTTGGCCAAATACAAGCCGAAACGTACTGGTTTCATTTCGCCCGTTTTGTTTGGGCATATAGTGTTTTTTTAAATAATGAATAATTTTACAATATCAATCATATCTCTTAATACAACCATTATATTAAGATGAAATTTTACAAGGAGTCTCTTGACATATTTATATATATTATGTTAAAAATTTCAGAGCAATCAGAAAATGCAATAACCATGCGAGATTGATAATGACATTCTCGTAATATCATACATGTTCATAATTTTGTTGAGAAAAATCATTTTATTGTGTCTTTTTTATATTAAATTGCGCAATTCTAAATAATTTTATTTTTGGATTTGAACTAGTTTTTTTTGGAATTAATATATTTAATTACACACACACACACACACATAAACAATACAACCCCGAAGCAGCGCGCCAAAATGCTCCAAAACCGAAATATTCCATTCCAATTAAAAAAACAAAGCACCAACCGAAACAGCATTGACAATTATGACTCAAATATTGGACAAATTTTGTTTGATAGGAGAAAAATTGGGGTTGGTGTTTACATATTGTCATACTTATGCTAGTTTTGACCCTAATTATTAAGGCAAATTGAACTTTTATGTAAAATTCTTATTTTAGAGATTCTAGAATGTGTTTGCTTTTACGTTCAAGAAATATTTAAAAAAAAAAACTTAAATTATTTTTTCTTGAAATAATATATATATATATATATATATATATATAATTTTGGATTTTTTTTTATATGATGCTATCAAAAACAAATTTTATATTATTTTAATGCATTTTCAAATAAAAATACTTTGAAAAATAACCACTACCATAATTTCAAGCATTGTCTTAGAATAAGTTTGATATTGTGGTAGCTTTTGCAATTATGGTTTTTTTCAAAAATAATTCTATAAAACATATTTTTATTTATAATTAACATAAAGTTTTTAAAATTTATGTTAGGTTAAAGCTATTGTAAGATGATTATTTACAAGCAAGATAAATGAAAAGCAAACATCATGAATGAAAATCAAGTTATTTTAACTTCTACAATATTAATATTCGAAACACAATTATATATCATATCCAGTGCAAAAAACAAAATAAAAATTATCACAATATCAAATATTATGTTAATCATTTTGACAACTAGGCATGGTTTTCTCATACCAAGAGTCAATGTTTGTATCGGAATTTAGACTTTTACTAGACAATGCCCCCGCGCTTCGCCGCGGGCGACACAATTTTTTTTTCAATGTAAAAAATATTAATTGTATGTATTTTTTTATTATAATATAAATTTAGCTAAAATAATAAATCTGTGCAGAATTCATGTCAAGTGCAAGTTTTCTATAAAATATATGAATTTAAAATCGATATAAATTTATCTGTTTAGTAGTTTCAAACGAAATAACCAGCATAAATTTATCATCATCATTAAAAAAGCGAGAAAACTCGGATATCTGAATTATTCAGTTGACTGTATTAAGATTAGTTCATTTTATAATTCAATTTAAATAAAAAAAATATATAAATTGTGAAAATACCCACAATAATAAAATTGAAAAAAATAAGTTGTTATTGCCATTATCATTGCTATAAAAGCTAAAATTATTACTAACATTGCTGTCAAAACAATTGAAATAATTAAATTGCCCTGAAAAATAAAAATAAAAAAAGCAAAAGATTTTTATAAAGAAAACAATAAAAAAATAAAAAACTAAAATTATCATTATTATTGCATAAATAATAAAATCATAAAAATCATATAATCTAAAGAACAAATAAAGAAACAGAGAACAAAAGAAAAACGAATAAACAGAAAAATAGAGTAATATTAATTTTAAAATTATCACCGATATAAATTAAAATTTCAGGAAAATCTTAAAAAAAATGAAAAGATTTTTATAAAAAACAAATAGAAATAAAAGAAAACAACTAGCCATGGCACCCACGCCTTGTCGCGGGTGGAATCGTATTTTTTTGAACGTAAAAAAATATTTATTATGTATGAATTTTTTTATCATAGCATAAATTTCGAAAAAATAATAAATTTGTATATAATTTTTATGAAGTGCAAGTTTTGTATAAAATATATAAATTTTACATGAATATAAATTAATTGGCTTGAAAAAGAATTTAATTGCCTTGAAAAATTAAAAAAAAAACAAAAGATTTATAAAAAAAAGTAATAAAAAACCAATAACTAAAATTATCATTATTATTGTGTAAATAGTAAAATCATAAAAATCATTCAATCCAAAAAAAAAAAATAACAGAAAACGAAAAAAAATAAGTAAAGGGAAAAAGGAAGCAGTATTAATTTTAAAATGACTACTAATTTAAATTCAAATCTTAGGATTGAACCGATTAAAAAAAATCCCAACAAAAAAACCTATAAAAAAAACTAAAAGTATAGATGTATAAACACGAATAAAAAATATACATTGTCTAAGATTTAAAAAAAAAGACTAAATGAAATAATATAAAAAACCCTCGAATAATCAAATAAAAAAAAATAGTTAAATTTCTATCAACAAAAAGATGAATACATAAATTGAAAATCTGTCCTTATGTGATTGTTATTATCATTACTATAATAGTTAAAATTATGACCAACATTACTGTCAAAACAATCTAAATAAATAAATTATCCTGAAAAATCATTAACAAAACAACCATTTAAATTATCATGATCATTGCATAAATAGTCAAATCATAAAAATCACCCAATCCAAAGGAAACAAAAAAGAAGCAAAAAACAAAACAAATGAACAAAGAGAAAGAAGGAGCATTGCCCTGGAAAGTTATTACAAAAAAGCAAAATATTTGTATAAAAAACAATAAAAAAATCAATCAATAAAAAAAATAAAAAATAAAATTATTAAAAAAAAATTAATAACAAATAAAAAATGAAAAGAATAAGGAACGAAATGAAAAATCACATATATAAAATTAATTCCAATTGAAGGATAAAATGAAAGGAAAAAAATAATTGGAGGACCAAAAATAAACAATGATAATTACTGTCATTTAAAAAAAATTAGAAGAAGAGAGACTGAAATCAAACTTTGTATATATTAGCAATTTTAATTGGAGGACCAAATCAAAGAAATCAAAACATCCGTACCGGAAAAATTGAAGGAATAAAAAAAAATACAAAATCAAAAGTATAAGAACTTAAATAAAACTTGCTTATATAATCAATTTTAATTGAAGGGCACAATTGAAAACAATAAAATTTTAATTTGAATAAATCAGTAATAAAAACGAAATCAAAACCTCAGGGACCAAACGGAACTTCACACAAACATCAGGGATTGGATCTGAATTTGGGGGCGGCAGGAGAGAGAAAAGGGACGGCCGAGAGAAAACCGTCCGTCGCGGCTTAACCAGACATCTATGGATGGAACGCGCCGCGACGGAGGAGAGAGGACCTTCAGGCGCATCTTCTGGCACGACGGAAGTAAATTTTGTACGCCGGGAAGAAGTCGCACGCGCCGCCTCAAAGGCGCGTTAGTGTGGAACCCCGTTGGCGCGGGCCAGCGACGCGCCAGCCGCCCGCGCGTAAAAATAATAAAATAATGGGTGAATTACCGATACGCCCCTGACCCCACCCATAATTACGAAATACCTGATGGGAAAGTACGCCCCTGCCCCCGTTAACTGTTCTCTATTTTGTCGTTTTCGGGGCCCTTTTTGGTCTGCGCACTGTGCAAAAAAAGTGGGAAAACCCGAGAGAGCCCCTAACCCCTGTGCACTATTTTGTCTTTTTCGGGGGCTATAAGCGGCAATGCACTGTTCACAAGCGGAAAAGACAAAAAAAAAAAGAGGACATACACCCGCGAAGAACCGGGACAAATTGTGAGTCCACGGTGCTTTGTGTCTTGCGCTACAGTAAAATGGTGTACAGGAAAAAACCTACGCGTTTTATATATATAGTAATGTGTGTTTTTTTTATATCAATTAAATATAGAATAGAACTATGTCTGATTTATCCAATCCTGCGATATGGACGGACACTCACGATAATTATATTAGCCAGCTTCATTATAATATGATTATTACATATATTGTTTTTTATTATTATTAATATAGGTGTTGAGACTACTTTATTTGTACCTCAACAAATCTTATAGGCTTTGAAGTTAATGATCATGTAAATTTCAATGATTATCATATTAACAATCATAGGATTTGAATATAAGACCACAGGGAGAACAAATTCTTTAATTCCAAACTCTTATCACCAGGTTACCTACTAAATGGTTAAGATTGTTTCTTTTTGTTTTGAGAGGAATATGCTGTATGAGTCTAATTAAGTAATTTACATTAAGAAATTCATATAAAATATTTAAAAGTTTGTAGATTTGACGGAAAACGCTCTTCATGTTAAAAACATATTACAAAATACCTAAAATGCTGTCAAAAATTTTAAAACCATCCATTATAAGGCAATATTAGCTCTTAAAGATGAAGGACATTTTAGGTAAAAAAAATGGGTTTGTGTAATATTTTCAAATTCTTTGTATATCTTTGTAATTTCATAAGACTTGGGGGCTCTTATTGTAACGCGTCATATTTATTATATAGTATTGATATAGAGTTGTCCGGATCCAATGTTTAATATAGTTTCAGCATTAACGCCCATTTCCTTTAGTTGACCGGAAATGATAGAAATTGGTCACGTGTAATGCATGCCGACGCCTCCTTTAAAGCCTTTTTTTTTTCATGTTTGGACATCGTTCTTTTTATTGTTTTTTTTCCTTCCAATTATATTCTTCAAAGTTAAATTGATTTTGGGGTTGGCCTTCTTGCTGTAGCCCAAGTTTAAGATTTTATTTGATATGATTTTTAAAGATTAACCCTTTTTTAGAGAGTTTTCTTGGGTGTGTTTAGTTTTGGGTGTCATTAAATCAGGGTTGTGTGTGTTATTAGATTAACTAAATTTATTAAACAATGAATTTCTTCTACTTATTTTGAAATCCTCGCATCTTCTTAACTTTTTTTTATTTGAAACTTTTATTTTACTTTAAGGTGTTGCACCGATCACTTATTCAGGTTTACTCAAGTTATTTTTTTATATATTTTTTATAAAAATATTTTTTTTCTCCTTTTGCCTTCAATATTTTGTTCGACGTAATTGGTCTTTCTATTTATTTCATTGTAGGTTTCATGGTTTTATCATTATTTCATACCCATGTTGTGTGATACGAAGGGTAATTATAGTTGATCTGAATCAATCTAGTAGTTGCCATCTCATTATTTTTTTTTTATATATAGGTTTAATAAAAAAATCGACCAGTGTAAGAAAAAATAGTTGTAGCTAGAGAATGTGATAATTTGTCCCTTCCACTCATCACTATCACTAGAATATAGTTTGGATTAAGCAAATGAAGTGTTTGATAAAAAATAAAAAAAAATAAAAACTCCTAAAAGGGATGAAATACTAGTTATTGAGTTTTATTTGTTCATTAATTTTTTGCAAAGTTGTAAAATTAGTATTTCAATTACTCTTTAGTCATTAAATAAAAAATAATGACAATATGCAAATAAGAAAATATATTTCACCGATTTTAACTTAGAGGATGCTAAGTGTGAGTGCGCGTGTGAAGTGTGTTGGTGCGCGTGTGAAGTTTACGACATAAAGTGTAATTTTATAATCTACAATGAGAAAATAAAAACACGATGAAACCTTAGAAGGTTTTGTGCTCCGGTTAAGAATCCAATCCATATAATGACAGTAATTTGATATGTTAATATAAAATAACTTTTTAAAAATAAAAAATATATTTTTATACAAAAATTATTTAAAAGACAACTACAACAACACTCTAAAAACATTTTTTTTATCTTATCTTCTCTATTTGGTACTGCTTTTCAAATTTGAAAATTTTGAAAATTATTATTTTTATTTTTTACTTAAAAATTTTATATTTTTAAATCATTTTTATATATTAATATCAAAATACACGTGTGATTATTTTAGAAAATAGTCTCTGCTCAACAACCTCTGCTCTTTCAAGGGTGTATGTATGGTAGTACTTTTAAAAAGTATATATAAAAAATTAAAAACTTTTTATTTTTAATTTTTATTTTAAATTAAATTATTTTAGTATTTTTAAATTATTTTAATGTGTTAATATTCAAAATAATTTCTAAATAAAAAAAACATTTTCCCAAAACAATCATTTCATTGGCGGTGGGAGGGGCCTTCAAAATTGCTTCCGGCCAAATGGGCTAGGGTAGAATTGACAGAACCTTCAACTGTATGTTGTCTGACAAATTGTCAATGTTAGAGCATCTCCAGTGGGGAGTGCCATTTTGGAGAGGTAAATCTCCAAAATGGCACTTTGAATAGTGTAAAAATAGCATTTTTATTGATGTGTGCTCCAGTGGTAAAAGCCATTTTGGAGAGCCATTTATTTTTATATTATTTTAAATATAGTGCAATTATTTTGTATGTAATTTAATCATGCAATTAATTATACAATTAATAAGAGTAAATTATATAATTAAATAATTGCTTTTAAAAAACCCTCCAACAATATAATTATTAATTTTATATATTTCTTGTTAAGGTTTTTGTAAATAAAAATAAATATTTTTGATATAATTATATTATTTTCTAATATATATAGAAGTTATATAATTAAATAATTGTTTTTAAAAAACCCTCCAACACTATAATTATTAATTTTATATATAAATTTTTACTCTCTTGTTAAGGTATTTATAAATAAAAATAAATATTTTTGATATAATTATATTATTTTCTAATATATATATATATATATTATAATATATATATAAAAGGTGGCCCCAAGGTGGGGCCACCTTTTTTAGCAGCACTTCCCGAGCTGCTATCTATAGCAGCTCGGGAAGGGGGAGGTATTTTTACCTCCCCTTTTGGCACTCCCGCTGGAGTGCCTAAAAGGACTGAAAATTGCTAAAATATCAATTTTTTATTTTTACCTCTTCAATATGGCATGCCCACTGGAGATGCCCTTAGTGGGTCATTTGCCATCCTTGACGGCACATTTAGAAAGGCAAAGTTTTTTCCACATTGACAACTCGCCAATTACGATGGAATTCTAAATTATTTTTTAATATAAAAAATAATATGAGCATATTTTTCTACATTATAAGAATAATTTAATTTAAAATTAAAATAATAACATGTATTTAATGAAATAATTACATGTTTTTTGCCAATGGCTTGTGAAGATATTTTAGACAAAATTAAGTTTGAACTTTTTCATGTTAATATTTGACCAGAGAAATTGTTGGGTTGTATAGTTTTATAATTATGCAATCGCTTTTCAGATTTTTGATAGTAAAAAATCTACAATATCTATGTTACGAGATGTCATGATGCAATTCGGTCGCCATGATCATAACAAATTCATGCACGTATATTTTCCATGATATCAAATATGTCACAGGTATTGTTTTTCGCCAGGAATTCTTAACGTAAGGTTTTGGAGATAGATGGAGCTCAGAATCTTTCAAACATAAATATTAAATGTTTTTTTAACAAAAACACTTTGAAAAGCAAACTCAAACACACCTCTAAATTGCCAGAATATCAATAGTAAATATTTGTATGAGAGTGTAACTGTAGTTACTTTTGAAACTATTTCATTCAAAAATACATCCAAATCATATTTTTTTTATTTTGTAAAAAATTATTTTTGATATTAGTACATAAAAATAATCTAAAAAAATATAATTTAAAAAAAATCTTTTTTTTTCAAAAGACCAAAGTCATACTTTCTTTGGCTTCGATGAGATTGGTGCTGAGAATTTCATAAACTAGAACCGTTAAGAGACTGTTTGGGAGTGCGGTTGCGGTAGCTTTTGAAAGTGTTTTTCGTGCCTAAATGTATCAAAATAATATTTTTTATTTTTTAAAAATTATTTTTAACATGAGCACATCAAAATGATCTAAAAACACCAAAACATATTCATTTAAAATACAAATTTTTTTTCTTCAAATTTCAGCCAAAAACAGGTTGGATCGCACAGTCAAACAGGCTCTTCTGTGTTTCAAGATGATCGATCGTATTTTTCATCGAAACCTAAAATATGTTTGGGTTTATTGCTTTTTGTTCATGAATTGCTTGATTAAAGGTCACTCGAGCACGATCCATGCACCTCGGCTGCCTCACAAATCACAGAGCCATCATTACTCCGTCGAGTGAATTTTGCCATCAGCTGCTCCGAACCATGTGATTCCCTGCGCACCCCCTCTTCCTTTTTCTTTTTCTTATCATAAAGTTTATTTTCCCTTTCTTCTTACGAAACTTGAAGATTTTTGAAGGAAATTAGATTTTCCATTCAATCCAAACAGCAAAGGGCAAGCAAGGCCATCCATTCAATGAACAGTGATTCAATTCAATTCAATTAATTGAATTAAATTAAACTGGGATTTTTCTCAGAAGAAATAAGACAAATGTAACCCCCAAAAGGCCAAAACTATGGTGTTTTTTGTACAGAATCGAATTAGACAAGGAGAAAAGGAAGTGAAATAAAACTGAATATCATAAATAAAAAGGAGAAGGAAAAGCAATGAACAATTTTTAACAAGTTACGTGTTATCCAGAACCACCACTACAGATCCCAGTGAGTGAAACCGGAAATCGCCAAAGAGCACCGGCCGATGATGATGAATTACCATCATCAACAGCGTCAGCAGGTGGCAAAACCCTTCCATCGGCAAACAACAACCGTCCATTCACTCCTCCGTTCCTCGGGTGCTCTGCCACCATCACGCCTTCAATTTCCAATGCAGCGTCCCCGAACCTCCTTTCCACCTCCAGAAACTCCCTCAAAGAAGCCTGCTTTGCCCCACCTCCATCTCGGCACAGGCTCCACCACCTCCTTCTCCTCCACTCCGCCACCGCAGAAGCCCCCAGGTTCCTTCTCTTCATCGTGCTCCTTCCGGGGCTTCCGCCGTTCACGACGTTGTCGATGGCTGAGGACGCTGCAGCGGGGTGGCGTTGCTGGGAAGGTGCTCTGAAAGTGATGGCAGGGAACGTGACACCCATTAGAGTGCCTAATGTTGTGCTTCTATCATGGAAAAAAGAACCTGTAGACTGTATAACAACAGCACAACAAGAAAAGAAAACATTATCAAGAAATGGAAACATATAAAGAACATCAAGAAATACGTAAATTTGAAGAGAGAAAAAGAAAACAAGAAATGGGTCAATTGCAGAAAAGAAAAGAAAAACAAGAGCAAGAACGGAAAAACAATGGAAAGGTTAAACCTTGAAGACTGAGTTGGTGCATACCTCAGTGTCAAGATCGGAGGATGAAATGGAGGAGTTGGTGGGGGAAGATGGAGGTGGAAGCATATCGTTTCTTGGATCTAACATCCTTCTTTACTATCTCTCTCTGTCTGAGATTTTTTTGGACGTCCGAGGAGAGACTAGCTGCTGCAACACAGGAGAGACTGATAGATGGGATTTAGATTTGCGTTATTTTGAAATCATCTTTGTTTTTAGTTTAGGCTCTTCTCATCTAATCCATTAATGGTGGTATGCCGCCATGAATGAGAAATCACAATTTCCTTATACTAATTAGTTTCTCTTTTCTCTTTTCTAGTGGTTGAGTACTAGAAGTCTAGAAGGGTTAACAATTCCGATTCAAATTCCTTTTAAATTAAGTTTTTTTTATATATATAGTTTAGATGGGCTGGTATTAAAAATAATAATAATAATTTTAATATATTTACACAAGATACTTTATAAAAAAAATAACTTTAATAAATCTAATAATTGCTTGTTACCGAATTTCAAAAGTATTATTAAAAAAACAATATTATAAATTATATTTTGTGTTTTTTGATTATTTTAATTAGTTAATTTTAATATATTTATAAATAAAAAATATTTTTTAAAAAATAAAATCAC
This sequence comes from Salix purpurea, assembly GCA_027405865.1. Lineage (NCBI taxonomy): Eukaryota > Viridiplantae > Streptophyta > Magnoliopsida > Malpighiales > Salicaceae > Salix > Salix purpurea. Next base: position 7,012,182 of record JAOWLH010000014.1, on the reverse strand, counting down.
ATTCTAAAAACCACTTATCACTATTATCTTTTACATATTTTAATATTGCTTTTTGACTTTCACTTATAAAGGCTTGATTATTACATATTAATTGTCATTATTATCTTTAGATATCAGTGATGATGTTCAATTCGTCATCGTATTTGGCAATATCTGCCCAATTTGGGAAGCTACTTGTAATTGAAAATTTTATTAACATCTATCCAGTTAGGCAATTTCTTTTTAAGAAAAAAATAAATAATTCTGTATGGGTCACCCCCGTCAAGCAACAAGACAAGTGGGAAGAAATTAAGCGCCAGTTTGTAAGTGTGGTTATGGTTATTTTTTAAACTATTTTTTTATTTAAAAATATATTAAAATTATGTTTTATTATTATTTTTTAAAAATTATTTTTATATAGTACATCAAAATATTTAAAAACACTAATTTTTTTAATTTAAACTTAAAAATAAAAATAAAAAAATTATATATTTTTTAAAAATACATTTAAAACATACTCCTAAAACAACACTTTAAGTCAGACAGCAAAATCAATGTTACAGATTAAAAAAACAAAAAGTTGATGAGCTTGCCAGCCGAGAAAGCTTTCAGGAAAGTCTGATTTTACCCCCTTCCTCTTTTTTGGCACCGTTGTAGAGATTATAATCAATCGACCAGAAAACCAACTGGACAGCAATTCGAATGCGGCAAGGACATGATTACGAATCACTTCAAAAATATTTTATTTATTTATTTTAGATTCTTTTAATATAATATATTGATTTGTAAAATAATTTTAAAAAAAATAAAACAATTATTTTAATATATTTTTAAATAAAAAATATTTTGAAAAGCTACCGCAAATACACTCTCAAACACCCGGAGAAACCAAGCATTACTCCCTGCAGTATTTAGTAGGTTTCAACAAAATTACCAACATAAAATTATCATCATTATTAAAAAAACAAGAAGATTCGAATACCAAATTACCGAAATCACTGTATTATGATTAGTTCATTTTATAATCCAATTTAAATTAAATACAACAAACAAAATAAAAAATGTGAAAACATGTAATAACCAAATAACAAAAATAAGTAATTCATTTTATATCTACAAAAAGAATAAAACATCATTGAAAATTCATCGCTACATTACTATCATTATCATGACTACAATAGATAAAACTATTATCAACATTTGCCCAAAATATTAAAATCAAGTGGAGTATTTTGAGGATACCGAGTTTTTTATCAAGTGGGAAGGGAAGTGGGACATTTTCTTTGATGAAGAGATGGAGGTTGCTAAGAGTGAAATTTCGAAGGAAGCAGATGATGGGTTTGAGCTGGTAAAGTAAGAGGATATGTGTGACTTGAACTGGCTTGAGCTTAGTAATGTCTGTGACTTTGGTATGTCATGTTGGATGATGATTTTTTGCCCTCTTAATTTTGATGTGCAGCTTCGTGTTAATGAACCAATAAAAATGATGTATCTTGCTGCATTGTGTGATGATGTTTTGTTTTGAATAATGTAGGTGGTTTACTTGCTGATTTGTACTCTTTATGTTGATTTCTAGCTACTGTGATTTCTGTCAAATTTGTTGCTCGCCAATGCTGCCTGCTGTCTCACACCCTTCAAGAGCAGGCAACAGATTTTATGCTTGTTAGGCAGAAATGTAGGATGCTAAATGATGAATTGGTCACAGATTTTCAATAAAAGAATATCAGCTTCAATGGCTAGCGTCCTTGCTCTAGCAGAGAAACTTTGGGCAAAAGAAACGAACCATCATATGTCACCTCAACATTGTATAAACCATCATATGCAGAAACTAGTCTGAATTTGCTGCAGTTGTTATTACAGTTTCACTCAAATAAAATCAAGCATTGCAGAAACAGCAACCTCCATTTCTATTTTTTCCAGATTTTGCTAGATTCCAGTGGCTCTCAACTTACGTGCTTAGATTAGCCTGTTAATCTCTCCGATGGATTTTCCCTTTTAATTAATAGGCGCTTTCATCCAGAAAATTGTGGAGGCAAACACTAGAAGCTACCTTTCAGTCAAACTAAAAGCCGAAGCGAAATTTATGTTACCTGCTTTGTGTATGAGCCAGCAAGAAAGAAATTTTTCACAGGTGTCTTCTGATCAGGTCTGAAAGGATCTTTGCCAGGTCCTTCACGATATAAAGATTGCGCAATTTTCACAACGGATGACCAGATAACTTCTAGACCTTGTGATGAGGGGAACAAAGCCAGGACCTGATTGTGGAAATCAAAAAATAAGTGCATGACAACGAGAATACTGCACAACAGTAACTGGAATCAACAATTCATAATTCTATACACAAATAAGATTCAACCACTAGCTACAAAAGCAACAAGCACAATATTTTACCATCTTGTTATATAAAAGCTACCATCAGTGATGATGGAAAGTGGAAACCATTCATCTCAAATTGCCTTTTGGTCCACTAAGGGCCCATATCACAAAAAAGAGCAATTGCAGGTGGCATCACAGTTGAAAAGGACTTTCTTGAGGCCATGTTACTCGGTGCACAAACATTTTTAAATTCTACAACTTCCCAAGCAAGCTGATTTCGATGTCCTAAAATTAATAAAGATGTTTTTTTAATTCACAAAAATATGTACAGGTTGTTTACACATGTCAAGGATATGAAAATGGTAGATTTTCAGGGTGTAAATACTGCCATCTGAACCCAAGTTTACCATGTGTGCTCCCATGCAAAAGGTGAGCAGAAATGAAGGAAGCCTTAGGGATAAGTGCTCTGTCAAGCCGAACATTTTAATTTTAGAAGTTACTAAAGCCTGGAGAATTTAATCAAAGATTACCCACATTATGTTCTTGTACGACTTCCCAGAGCGTGTAATAGGGCTTATAACCGTAGATAGTAATGACTTAGGCATTGAGAGATAACTTTTAAATACTACAAACCTGCTTTGAGACTCTCTCTCTATGATTTTATCATTTGTCAAGGACATGTAAGGATCTCCAGGTGTCAGGACACATCTGAAACATTTAATTTTTGTGAACATAACAGATTGGGATGGGAATAGAAAAGATAACTATAAGGATATGTAAGGTACATTATCAATATTCCTTATAAAAAGCAGAAGCTAGCAGCAGTATACTGATAGTAGAGTTTTTTTTTCTTACTGAAGCAATGAACCTTGTCCTTCAATGTAGTAATCCTCTGGAGAAGTGAGTGCTAGGTCAGCAAAACAAGAAAAATCCGCATCTGGGGTATACAGGAGGTTATCTAAGCCAGAAGCTTGCCGCAACTGCCTATAAATCAAAAGAAGCAAGGGCTTAATGGAAAAGATGCTTATGAATTGTCTCAACTATTATCAAAGCAAATAATATTCTTTGCGTTTTCAAACATCCTGCTTTCACAATCAGAGCACCAGTATAGTGAGAAATTCACCTTGATCGTTCTAGATCCTGCAACTCTGTAACCCAGCCATTGTATCTTAGTTGTACTGTCACAACAGGTACTCCCACTAGCTCATATATATTATCAAAGAACTTTGATTCCCTCCACTGGGATGGAAGTAGTCTTTTAATTCCAGGGACATCACAAGCTGCCAAAGAATCAAACCACAGAATGACAAAAAATCATCAATGCTCAACTGAGATAGGATACAAAGAAAGAGAAAGGGCATATCGGACTGCAAACCTACAACATATGCATCAGCTTTAACAACTTTCTTATCCGTAGCCTACAATGATAATTAAACGTATCATTAATGGAGACCTTACAATCAATGGTGGATTATAAACATAAAACACAGAAACCTCAAAAATACACATACACAATCTGATTTCTCAGATGTTTGGTGTACAAGTCTTGATCCTGCCATAACCTTACACACTCCGTTTCCTTCCATCTATTAATTTGCCCAGGTTCGATTTAAAAACTTCCCTATAGGTTATGGAATGAAGTTTTTAATTTCTATACTTTACAAGCACCAACTATATGCATCAATCTCAAGAGAATAACTCCATCAATTCTCCAATTGCAAACCCACAAATATGTGTGGGATATTCATTTCCTCTTCACTCATCAAAAGGTGCAAGACTGAATGCTTTGTCTCAACTCTTAAGCCCTTTTCCCAGGACAACTTCGATTTAGAACCATGGCCTACTGATAATATTCATTGAAACAATGTCCAGAAAAATAGATTGCACCCCTATTGATCCTTAAATTGGAGCGATGCAACCAGGCTCATGATAAAATCATTGAAGAGTAATCTAGATGATGCTTTCATACATCAATGTCAAAAGGGATTCAGTTTAAAAGAAGAAAAATGAGAAGTCATTTACCTTCGACGTGGCAAGTCCTGTGACAAGTATTTCCCCATCAGGAGATCTATCATAAAGTATCTGCCTGCACCCCCACCTCAAGTGAAACCTGCTCTTGCAGATAAAGAGATGTTAAAAAAACATCAATTATTGGGACCCAAAAAAAGAAAAGATAAGGAATGACTTTGAACCTATATTTTACAATTATACCTGCCTCCTTTATCTTCAATATACTTTCTAATGGGACCACTCAAGTAAACATCTGGAGAACCCTTGAGCATACGAAGTAAAGAGGCCTCTGTCTTGGTGGCAAACAATGAGAATATGGTCAGCATGCACCTAGCACTGATGTTATCACAGTCAATAAACCCGAGGGCATAAGCAACAGGATCCCACATTCTTTGGATACTCATGCGAGTGCCACCTTTGGACAAAAACCAATCAGAGAAGCTGATCTGTAAGAAGAAAATGTGATTTCAAGGATAATATTAACAAATCGATTGAGCAACTAATCAAAGCACCAAAAGAAAGAGAAACATGATTGCTCTTACACTATCTAAATCCCTTATGTCCCTCAATGCTCCATCTGGATCAATAAGAGCCCTTACAACTGGACTCAGGGCAAGAGCAACCGCATTTCTTGCTTTATCATAAGGCTGCAATTGAGCATCACCATGAGAAAAGGATATTAAATGCAATCAGCAGTGATACATAATAGATGTCATGGCCCAGGAGACATACAGGTAACAAAAGAAGCAGCAGTTTGAAAGATAATAAACATGCTGATGACATTTTTTTAGCTAGCATCTAAAGTGAAGGATATTGCCCCATAAAATACACCTTTTTCAGTCATTGTTTCAAAGACACGCCGAGCTTCTGAAACCATTCCTTCTTTGCAGAGTCCATCAACTAAAATAGTGAAGGTCACTGTATTTGGCATAACATCTCTACTAGCCATTTCTTTGAACAATCTAGTAGCTTCATTCAATTGTCCTAAATTGCAAAAACCATGGACTATGGAGTTGTAAGTAACAACATCTGGTTGAATGCCCCGATCCTTGCACTAGAAAACACTATTTTATAATCTATTTTAACAAAACCAAAACACGTTATAAGCACATTCCTTGCACTAGAAAACACTATATCAATTGAATTAACTTGAAAAATAGTTTCAAAACATGAAATCAAATTAAGTTAGATTTTTCTTACTCGACTTTGATCTACTTTTTTAAGTAATACTAAGGTATAAAACAACTACCATCAAGTTTTTTTCATCAAATGGAACCCGTATAGACCAATATAATCCAATTTAGTATCTAGAACATGCAAAAATATTTACCTTCAATAAGAATATTATAGAGGACGATATTAGGTTCTAGTTTCTTCTCTTGCATTGCCTTGAGCAGTTTTAATGCCTCGTCCAAATGCCCATGTTTGCAGAAGCCATCTAGCAAAATCGAGTAAGTCGTCAAATCTGGAAGCAGGCCATAAGAACACATCTCCTTGAAAAGATTTAGAGCTTCCTGCGGTCTTCCTACCTGGGCACAGACCTTGCATAAGAGTGCTGTAGGTGACAGACAGTATCAGGAGGCAATGCTTTATGAGACATTTCAGCAAGGAGTGATTTTGCCTCTTCCATCCTTCTACTTTTGCAATATCCATTGATCAGGATGTTGTAACTATGTACATCAGGTGCGCAACCATTGCGAACCATGATTTCAAACACCTTCTTGGCCTCATTCATTTCGCGCCGTAAACAGTACCCATCCATCAGAGCATTGTACATGTAAACATTTGGCTCTACACCTTTTTCAGGCATTGTTTCAAAGACACGCCGAGCTTCTGAAACCATTCCTTCTTTGCAGAGCCCGTCAACCAAAATAGTGAAGGTCACTGTATCTGGCATAACATCCTTACCAACCATTTCCTTGAACAATCTAGTAGCTTCATTCAGTTGTCCTAAATTGCAAAAACCATGGACTATGGAGTTGTAAGTAACAACATCTGGTTGAATGCCACGATCCAACATTTCAGATAAGAATTCCATGGCGTCATTAACTAGCCTATCTTTGCAAAGGCTGTCTATGATTATACTGTAGGTCACCACATCTGGTTTACACGCATGCTGTTCCATCTTCTTGAACACGTGAACTACCATGCTTGTGTTGCCAGTTTTGCACAAACCATTGATTAAAGTATTATAAGTAATCACATCGGGCTCATGCCCTCTCCGTACCATCTCATTAAACAACTCTACTGCATCTTTAATTTTCCCCTCATTGCAGAGCCCATTAGTGAGTGCATTGTAAGTGATAACATCTGGCTCTACGCCTTTTTCAGGCATTATGTCAAAGACACACCGAGCTTCTGAAACCATTCCTTCTTTGCAGAGCCCGTCAACCAAAATATTGAAGGTCACTGTATCTGGCATATCATCCTTACCGACCATTTCTTTGAACAATCTAGTAGCTTCATTCAGTTGTCCTAAATTGCAAAAACCATGGACTATGGAGTTGTAAGTAACAACATCCGGTTGAATGCCACGATCCAACATTTCAGATAAGAATTCCATGGCCTCATTAACTAGCCTATCTTTGCAAAGGCTGTCTATGATTGTACTGTAGGTCACCACATTTGGTTTACACCCATTTTGTTCCATCTTCTTGAACACTTGAACAGCCATATTTCTGTTGCCAGATTTGAACAAACCATTGATTATAGTATTATAACTAATGACATCGGGCTCATACCCTCTCTGTACCATCATATTAAACAACTCTACTGCATCTTTAATTTTCCCCTCATTGCAGAGCCCATTGAGTAGAGTAGTGAATGTGATAACATTAGGTTGAATACCTAGTTTGAACATCTTGCCCAAGACAGAGACAGCAAAATGAACATGTTTCGAGCGACAAAGGCAGTTAATCAATACAGTTAGAGAATAAACAGTGTGGGTAACACCGAGCAAATCCATTTGATTGCACAGAGAGACAACAGTGGAATACTGTTTCTTTTTGGCAAAGGACCCTAAGAATTTGCCAAACTCCACAACAGAAGGCCTAGGATTCATACGGACCATGCGATAGAATGAAGCCAAGGCATCATCAATACTAATGTTATTGCTATTATCACTAACAAGCCCGTCATTTTTTTTAGGCAAAGAAGGTTTCTTTGTAGAAGTAGAGGTAAGAAAGTGGTGATGTTTGAGGAATAAGAAACAAGGGAAATGAGGGAGAAAAGGAAAGATACCCATTTCCATTTGTTGTTGTTGAAGCTGAAAAGCAGAAGAAGCAGCAGCTCTAAAAGCGCTTTTCCGCATGAACATCATCACTGCTAGGTTAAAAAGATGTTGTCTATCTTACTGTTGCTCTCCTCCTTCGAAGCCGAAGATGAAAGCTTTTTCACTCAGCCCCGCGTCTCTCTCAATTCGGGGTGTCTTGTCTTCTTGGGTTCAGCTTCGGCTGAAAAGCTTTTTATGAAAGGAACCCAATGGGCAGTAGACCATTTTACTTCTTATTTGAAGCCCAGAACTTTGAACACTTGTTGGCTCTCACTTTCTCAACATGACCCAATTGAGAAAATATGGGAAATCTTGGGATCTAATTTATAAACTTTAGAAGTTTGGGATGTGATTAAGAATAGGTATATTGAGTAAGGACTAAATTGAGAACAAAAGAAAACACCAGTAGTTTCTTCCATTAATAAAACCACTACCGAGTCTGTACAGTGCCGGTGATTAACAATCTGCTACGGCCTCTAAAATCCACCGAGTGTGTAGCACCGGCGTTTTACCACTCTGCTACCAATTAGCAGACCATGAAATTCCGGTACGCCATGGTATGTTCGTCCAATCAGAACAGAAGCATGGAGGCTCATTCTCTGCTTAAGAGGCATGGATTTGATGTCTCCTCGTATGGAACTGGTTCTCACGTTAAGCTGCCTGGACCTTCCCTCAGAGAACCAAACGTTTACGACTTTGGCACCCCTTATAAGCAAATGTTCGATGATCTCAGGCGCAAAGACCCTGAACTGTATCCTCCTCCCTCTCTACTCTTCATTCTCTTCATTTTCTATAACCGAGGGTGTTTGGTTGCTGAGAGAATCTCCTTATCTTTTTTTTTAGGGGGGGTTGTTTAATTGGGTTTATGGTATTGTATTAATTGTTGCGAAGTTGGTTTTTTTTTTTTTGTTAAGTTATTATGGGAATTACTTCAAAACACAGAAAAGGGATTTGAAGAAAATAGCTAGATATGGTTGCATTTGATGATGGAACCGGAAAAATTGAAAGGAATTTGAATTTTGATTATGGGGTTTCATTTATATATATATATTATTGATTTAGCCTCTTAAATGTGAAAGGAAAAGTTTATGGTAACTATGTATGTGATTTTAAAGAAAAAATTTGAAACCTTGACAAGAGTTTCAGTTACAAGAGAAATGGGATATTGCCCATGCTTAAAAGAAATTCAGGTGTGAAACTGGCACCTCAAAGCTGGCAAGACAATGCTGCTGATGGTTCCTTTACTGTGGTGTTAACTTTTGAAGAAAAGGTCTTTGATATGGTTCTTGAAGGTAAAGATGTATCTTTCGTTTTGCAATTTTTGTTCCCTTGGATATTTAGGTAATAATGAGTTTTGCAGTTACTCTATTCATATGCTTGTATAAAAAACTCACTTTTAGCCATTGATGAAAAGAGCCTTTAGTTTGGGATTCTCCGTTATTTAGTAATTCATGTCTAAAACTTTTTTTCAAAAAAAAAAAAAAAACACGAAAAGAAAAGGAAGTAATGTCTGGATACTAATCTTGATGGTGAAATGGTAGAGGTAACTTCTTTAGCTAAATCAAATAGGTTGATATCTTAAAAGTGTTACTCTTTGAGGCTCTTAGCTCAGTCTTGTTACTTATAATGCTCAATAACTCTTGATAGAATGTCTTTAGGAATTATTTAATGGGGTCAAGAACAGTGAAGAAGAAATTGAGCCTATTTCTTATGGTGCACTGCTCCTTGCTGCTTTGTTTAAGAAGCTCCTCATTAGTGGAAGTTCAATCTAAAGATTTCAATGTAACTAAATGAGTCTGAATCTAATATGTGGTGCGTTGTATGTAGAAGAACATGGGAAGAACAGGTGGACAAAACTGTTTGCTATTCCAATAGATCATGATAAGCTAACCAACTTAAAAAGAGTGTTCTTCCTATCTAGGTTGAGATGTTGTAACAAATACTGCTTTAAGTTTGGGGTTTTTAAGGTATCTAGGTTGTTTTGTTAATTTAAATTGAGATTACCTCTATAGCTAACATTAGATGAAACCAATCTGTGGCCTAATTACTATTAGGTTTGGGGGGTCTAGTTGTCCTTTTGGATTTAAGATATAAGATTCTTACTGATTAAGGAGTTGTTTAGGAGTGTAGTAAAAAAATTTTTTAAAGTGTTTTTCATTCAAAATGTATCAAAATAATTTTTTTTTTTTATTTTTTAAAAAATTATTTTTGACATTAGCACATCAAAACAATCTAAAAACACCCAAAAAAATGTAATTTCAAGTAAAAAGTAAAAATAAAAATTTTCCTTTTTTTTCAAAAGCACTTCCCAAACAGGGTCTAAAACCTTTTTCCCTTTTAAGTTTCTTCTAGAATTTTTAGTAATTGCATGTTTTAGCATGATTAATATCTGAGCGCCTCTGTTCCCTTTATAAACTTAGAGCACGAGGGAGAAATAGAATATAGCCAGCCTTTTCATGTTCTTATATGTCCTTTTTTACTTTCTATCTAGAACTCATGCCATGGGGAACCTTTCAGGCTTTCTTATTGTTTGCACTGGCCAGTATGTTTTGAGCTACTGGAAAGGTAATGTTGGATTTTTCTGTGAGTATTTGGGAAGAACAATGGAAATAGGATGACATTCGCTGTTCTTGGCATGTCTTTCGGTCTGTAATGTAAAATATCTCTTTACATGGATGGTCTCTAAGTGTCAACAGTGAATGGCTAAGATTTCATAGAACTTTGTAGAAGGATGTCATGTTTATGGGTTTTATGGAAATCTCAATATGAGGCTAAAGGATAAAGAACGAATGATGATCACTCCCAAAGATACAATAAAAAGGAAATAGTTCAAGCAAGCTCACCAGACTAGTTTAAAGAAATAGCTTATACTGTTAAAAATACCTGAATGAAGGTGCAGGGTGTTATAGCTAACTCACAAATGTTCAGCTTTCCCTTTTTCTTGTACTATAAGATTTATGAACTATAGCAATTGTTGTCCCAGTCCCATTGTTTCAAAGTTTTGATAACATTTGTGTTAATTTGATCCATCTCATGACCATGTCTTTGATACGAGCAAACAAAATTATGAAGCTCTGCAATCAACTTAAAAAGCCGGAACTACATTTGTTCTCCTGGTTGGAAACTGATTTGGTAATTGGAATGCAATGCATTTATCATAAGTTCAAAGTGCATCCATTTAAATAAGTACGTTGATATCTATTACATACGGTATGGAAAGAGAAAATATATAGGCACTAATTGGGTGGGTGCTAGCTAGCTTAGCAGAAGGGTCTCTTGGTATCATAACAACTAACCCGGGATCAAATCATGCTGACAATTGAGATGGGAAGATTAAGGGGAAAGGAAGGCTTACCATTGTTATAAGCCCAAGCTCCAATGGGTCTTATGATAAACAAAGAAAGGAATTAGTTGGTGCAATGGAGTCTGGATGGATATATATTGACGAGATGTCTAACACACGCTCAAATGGATACAATAGACTGGTTTGTGAGGGAATGAAGAGTCTCTTGAATATACAAGAACACTTGATCAGAAATGTTAAGGAAACTGAAACTGAAAAAGAAGAGTTTAGTCCATAAAGTTTCCAAGTAACTCCTAGATTGCCCTGTGGAGTTGTCAAGTGTTTACAAGTACTTTCTATTGACTAGATTTGTTCAACATATGAATTTACTTGAAGTGCGAGTTTATTCATGGAGTTAAGCTTGCATAAAAATCATTCACATAAGTTGTGGAGTGCTGAATTTAATTATAATTTGATTTAATTTCTGCACCCTGAAGATCTCCCTGATGCACAATGTATGCAGATGCATTCGGGTTGTAATGCTGCACATATAGATAGTGTTTGCCGATATCAAAATCTCTTCATACAATTATTTGATCACTGCTTTGGAAACGTGCAGATCTCCATAACCGTAATCATGTTCTTTTGAAAAGTGTGCTGGTGATTAACTTAGAAGTAAAAGATAATCATGAGGAGGCAGCTGTAGGGGGTCAGCTCACTTTGGAACTCTGCCAAAAGGTAGAAAATCTATTTTGCATTTAATTTACCATCTATTGTTCAGTTCTCTATGTGAATAGATTTTGAATGGATGATTGTTATATATAGATTGAGGCAGTTGAATCATGGGAGGATTCCATTGATGAGATTATCGCCGCATTTGAGGCAAAGCACCGGAGGAAGCTGGTGTATAGCATTTCCTTCTATTGACGATGCATCACCTACACTAAACGCGGAGGCTAGCAATGCTTGTGATTAACTACTTTTTTTGCAGTTTAATATGTAAATTTATTGTCCCAATTTTTCTGGGAATAAAACTCTCAGTTCACAAACAGAATTCATGGGATTTTAAGCTCAATGCATCTGCTCAACCATGGAGACTCGTTTCAAATTCCAAGAAGTTAATGGGATTTCTAGCCTTGGACATCGATCCATGTTCTTCCTAGACTTCAACAGGTTTTAATGATACAGTGGAGATTCTCAACTACATCAGGTTCACCAACAATGAACAAGCCAGTGGCAAGCAATCAGCATTAATCCCTGGAAAATTTGTGAGATGGAGCCTTTGAGTTTAGGGCATTCACATTTTCAGTTCTAGTTCTTCCAGGGATACTTGAGATGGGCATAATAGGTATGGATTGTTGAAGGAAACTTGGACTAGCTTTCGAGACTTCGTAAAAGATTTTTGAGAAGTCCTCGTACAAAATATTGAAACTTTCTTGATTCTCACGTGAATAACATCATTTTTTTTAAAATAAAATAAAATAAAATAAAAAACAATTATCAAAGAAACAGTCTCTTCAAGACAATAAATGGCATTATTGTTTGGCAAAATACACTAAATCAACTCTTGTTTATGTATATATATAGCAGAGAAAGAGTGAAAGAAAGAAAATCAAAGACCAAGAGGAGTTTTTGTCTACTCTTTGATGAACATAAATACATGAACAATTCGCTGCTTATTCTTGTAACCTGGTTACTATTATTTACAAGGACAATTCAACTTCACATTTTTCTTATTTTTTTTTATAAAAAATTAATTATTCAATTGGATTCAATTTCGTACTCTTGTAAAAGTTGATTTTTTTTCTTACTTGGACGAAACCTGATTAAAAAATTAAAAAAAAAAACAATTTTATGAAAATCTGACTAGAAAAAGACAATAAATAAACCTAGTCTTTCACTGTACACCAATATACAAACACAATGTGGATTTCAATGATGAAATTGCTGTTTTTAACCGAAACCAATTTACTCATTTTATCAGGGGCGGTAACAAGGTGTTTTAACAAAGTTTATTGGTCATTATCTAATTGATTATTAGAGACATGTCAGGTTTTTTTATATATATATTTTGAGGCGTAGTAAATTACTAAACTACCCTTAGAAACAAGATTTTTTGAAACGGTGTTTCATGGTGTTTTTGAATTTTTATCATGGATTTTTTTAGTTATATTCGTGTTGAACGATAGGCAATTTATACTTTTAATAAATATAAAATATTATTTAAAAATAAAAAAATGGTTGGAGCATGCAATACACGCGTCAACGAGTGGGAGACTTCATGTTTTTTAAACAATGTTAGAAGTGATATGACATACTTTTCTAGATGGTTAAACACATGTACATGTTGGTTCAATATTTGAACCAAAACTCTACCAGATCATAATTTTACATTCTTCTAATCAATTAATTAAAAAAAAATCATTCTTTTTTTTTTCTTTTATTTGTTCTATTTCTTGATTTTTTTGTTCACCTTTACTTTTAAGAATATTTAAACAATATCTTTAATAATGTAAACCTTTAGACAAAACAAAAATAAATTTCATGAATCAACGATAACTATGGTAGTATTTTAATTTAATAATGATAAATTAATAGAAATATTTCATAGTAATTTAAGTATCGTGAAAAAGTTCGGATTTCTGATATAAATTATTAACTGTCTATTTTTACCTTGCTAAACATATCTTTAAATTCAATCGTTTGATCGAGCTAAAATTTTACAATAAGTGTCCTCACATATTGTTTTGTCTTAGATAAGTTTCATAGCAATCTTAGCTCGAGATAACCTCTAGATAAAATGATAGTTACAGGGGTAATTGCAATAAATAAACTTTAGGGGGAAACTAAGTAGGGGTAAAATGGAAATAAACCAAGATAACAACGCTCTACCTACAACACATGTAATTGTTCACTTATATTATAATAGTACTAAGAGAGAGAGGGAGGGTGAGGTTTAATTTAAGTTTTCTTCAAACTTTTTGAAAAACCCTTCCCGAAAGTGTGAAGAGAAAAAAACCTTTAGGGAGGAAAGGAGCTCGAGAGAGAAAGTGTGAAAAATAAAAAGGTGAAAAAATAAAAAAGAAATTGCGAATTTCATTAGTTTTTCAAGGTTATTCGGAAGCTAATGATATCTACGTTGATATCAATATTTACTTGAATTGATTAGTCATTTCTAGTTATAAAAGCTAATGACATCAAATGGTAAATTGACATTGATATTAACAAAACGAACAATCGACAATATTAAGAAACTTGATTAGTTAATGAGCTTATTGATATAAACAATTCTCAAATTTTATTAGTTGTCTAAATTTGAGAAACTAATTATATGAGTGAGTTATATTGATATCGAAATTCGCTAAACATAATTAGTCATTTTGGGAGACTAATAATATTGATGTTGTTTATCATATCGGCATTAATATGAAAGGTATAAATGAAAAATAAATTTTACTGGTTATTTTCAAGAAATAAAAAGGTTAATGATGTCATTAAGTTTACTGAATTGCAACCTTATTAGAAAATTGAATGGCAAATCATTGTGATCAAAGCTAATGATATCCATTTGGAATTGACTAATGACATGGGTTACAAATGAATATTTGATATTACAGGAGTAAAGATAAGTGGGTGAGTCGCTTAATGTTATAGAAAAATCTCAGCTGTAATTAATATTTGATACAAAAATATCATGATAATTCTAAAATTTAAATGTGTTTTATCCCATATATTTTAAGGTTGTTACATACAGTACTTGTAAGAATTTATTTTTCTCAATTAGACTTTTTTTTTTCATTGCTAACTTTTTTATATAAATAAAAAAAAAAACATTTTCTTCTAGCTATTTTTAAAAAAGTTTATGAAAAAATTAAAGATTTAGCCCTCTATCTAGTGTAACCAAAGAAGTGAAATTGACAAAAGCATTTTGTATATATAACCCTAATATAGGGTAGCCATGCAATTTTATTTTATTTTATTTTCTTGTGGTACACAATGGATGAAGATCGAAGCCTAACCCATCATCTTGGTCAAACAACACCAGAAGCGCATCTCCCCTATCAAACCATCATTCATCCCAAGCTCCACTCTATAAGGGATTCTCCAAAGAAGGATATCATCTTGGTCATATGACAGAACGCATCATAAACCATAACCCTTTCTACTGCACCAATAAAACTACAATAAGAAACGACGTCCATTTCTGTCCTGATTTCGAATATTTTACTACTGGACAAGCAGCAGGGAGGGAAAATAAGAAAACGAAGACAGCTGCAACTAAATTAGCACTACTTGATGGATCAATCGGTTAGAATATCGTCTCTTATGCATGCTGCTCTCTGATTGCATAAAATTTTAGTATCAACTTTGATATAATCCAAAAGCACAAAAGAGCAAGAAACGAAAAAAACAATGTTCCATGCACCCTCATTAGCCAAGTGGTGTACCTAGACATTTCAGTGATATCTGAGTATCTTGGCATCAAAGAGCTGATACTCACACCAGATTAGTACGAGTGTCGAGAAGGTTCCATGCTCTGTATTCCTGGTTCACCGATTACGAGCAACTATTTTCCTGCAATAAACAAGCTCAGTTATGCATATTTCCAAATTCCAAAGGAATGGAGATGATAGGCCCAGCATGATAACACAACTAGAACTAGAACATGGCACCAAACTAACGACTCAAAGCAGTTCATGTCTATGTGCGACAAATTAAACATGGGATGTCCATAGTCCTTTAGTTATTAGCAGGTCAACTTCAGCTAAAAGAAGAATACAGTGTGCCATATTAAAAGCTAAAATAGGCAGGTTAAACCCAAAACAAAACAATTGATCATACATTTTCTCATCAAGAATTGCAGGGGAGTTAAGGACCAAGAATGCCAGCAATATGTTCTATGAAAGCTTTTTAAGTGGACACTAGATGATATTTCTTAATGTTAAGCAAGATGATGAAACCAGCAACTCCAAGATGCACGTACTGATGCAAAGATGCTACAAATGAAGAAAGACACACCATATAATAGCAAATCATATTACTTGAATTGAGGTTTCACTTTTCACTTTGTGAAAAGATGCATGCAAATTCACTTAGTAGGAAGACATGAATACAAAGGGTGTACAAGAACAAAAACTTTTGATAAAGCAAGATTCTGGAATTTTAGCATTCATTGATTGATGAGATAAGGAGCCACTTCTCATCCAAATTTCTTCATGATAAAAAAAAGAGTCAAGTTTTGACCAGCTAGTTGCAAATCAAACCTGATACTCTCTCATGAAGAGACTATCTTTTCTTCTTCCCACCCTTCCCAGACTTGGATGTTGCGGCATTTGATGTGGATACCGGCTCCTGCTTCTTGGTCCTCCCAGGATGTCTAGGTACCAATTCTGCAACATGGAGCATAAGCTGTTTTCCTGCAATAAAGTTGAAGTTTTTCAAATCTATCACATATGAAAAATAGGGCAGATACTAGTATACAAGTGACATCAGCCCACTCAACTTTAAACTGATTGTTATTAGTTTTTTCCCCTGGTGCTTTACTTTCGTGATAGATGCAACAAGAATGCAAATGCAATTCTTTTTTATTTTTCTTCTACTTTCCCCTTTCATTCCTCCAGGTCAGTGAAATACAGTGCCATGGCATATCAGGCGTGGTGAGAAACAGCTCTCAAATTTCTCAACTAAACTAAAAGGCAACAATTATCAAACAATCCAGATCACCAAGTGTACCGCTGCCATTTCATGAAAAATGCTGGTAACTACTGGTAACAGGCAAAAGGTATTCACCAAATCATCAATTACGACAATACATATGAAAAGGCTGATTCAGCTTAAAAGGTAGTGAATCCTTAGTAGAAACTAGTCTCGTGCAATACTAGATGTTAATTTTGTGTGTCAATATCCCTGCTTGAAAGGTTTATATGCACACTAACAGGAACCAACACTCATGTCAATGATTACTGCCCCTTGGAAATTAGTCCTGCTGAATGATCACTGAGTCACCTACATGTTATCCACAATTAAATTGATTGCAAATATTTCACTTTTAGGATTATCAGAGAACAAAAATAAACACGTGTCTGCAGGGCAGGTGCAGAGGCCAATCTATTTCAAGTGGGAAGTATAAAAACAAACTGTCATTCAGGAAATATATTTTTTTTTATATAAAAAAAAAAAAACTCTTACGAGTGTTGTGGAATTCAATAGTATGTACAGGTTGAAGAAAGTGGTAGGAAAGTAGAAGAGTTACAAGGTTAAAAGAAGCAAGTTTGGGTTCTTTTGGATGGTAAAATGAGAAAAGGAAAAGAAGGGGATTGAAGGAAAAAGGAAGTCAGATAGATTTCCTAAGTTTATCTCACTTACAGGAGGAAATCAGATAAAATATTTTCAAATATATATTATCATTTCGAAGATGCTTGGTTATTCTATATATTTTTGCAGGAGTTTAGCATTTGATAACTTGATCGAAGATTTCACACATTTCTTGTCAGAGTATCCAACCAAACAGCTGCTTCACTTAATCATAACTATGGAAATGGTCCTAGCTTGTGAATCAATAAGAACTAAACACAGCACCATGATGGCTCAGTTCCATAACAAGTCGAAGCATTTACCCTGAAATCTCAAGTTACTAGGTGAAGAGGCGACAAAAGATTGCACAATTACATTTGTCCAATAACAATAAAATAAAAATTTAAGCATGGAAAAAACTATGTGTATGTATCCATCAGTTTACGCATATTTAAGAAAAAATAAAGTGATAAAAGTAACTAATGAAAAGGATATAGACAGAAAAGAGGGTAAAGGATGCTTACTGGAAGGAATGGCAGGATTACATAAACTCCCATCTTCTCTTTTCAGTAATACCCTCACTCTACCTACTTGCATGAAATCTCGAGGATATGCCTTATCAATCTATGATATCAAAAAATCATCATAAGACATAAATACAGCAATCACAAGCTCTAACTAAAAAAACAAAATTGTGGATTCAAACAAACCTCAATTGCAAAAGGAAGTTTGAGATGGCTACAGCAATCACCAATCTCAATACAAGTGGGATTCTCACACCCCTTTTCCACGCTAATCCGCCTCCCTTCAGCTATTGTTTTCTTTGAGTTAATGTAAACAGGATATACGACTACCCATTTCTTTATATTTGGCACTCCTCCATCCATCATTAACTATCTCTCCCTACTAAAAAAACCCACTTTTTTAAAAAGTAAATCATTCAAGCGAGTAGCAATGCTGGTCTCAATAATAATAATAATAATAAAAAAAGCAATGATTTTATATACCCAGAAGTTAAAAATCAAAACTTTAACAAACTAAACAGGAGTTAATGAAAATTGTGAAATGGGGTTTTAAATGCTAAGGCACTGATTCATTACTTTCATTCAAATTCTACAATTGACACAAAAAACATATCTTGACCAGCAGTGGAATTTCAATGACTGGCAGGAAAAAGAACAATATATATGTGTGTGTGTGTGTGTGAATTCTAGAAGGGAAATCAGTGTCAGAAGAAAAGGAAACTGGATTTCGTAATTGCAAATGAAAGAGAAAGGAAGGGCTCACCAGTGGAAATCCTGGCTTCGATCTAGTAGCGCTCTTTGATGTTGAAGGACGAGGATATGAGAAAAGTTCTCTCGGCTTTGGCTTCTACAGTTTTTTTAAATTTATATATTTCCTATAATTGCAGCTTAGTCCCTCAAGTCAAGAAGTTGGAGCCCTATAAGAGAAATATCCAAATTACATTATCCCCCAAAGTTCTACCAACGCTATTTCTTCTCTCTTAATGGACCTATAGGTTTCTTATGATCCTGAATGGTAACGTGGTGCACAACAAAGCAACCTGTTTTTTTGTTAGCAAAAATATATTTGACGTTTTTGCTGAGGTTTTGAGGAGTTCGTTATTAAAAAAATTTTTTTTAAGAAGGTTCTTTTAGATTGTTTCAAAAATAACTTCTAAAAAATAAAAATATATATATATATATTAATATTTTTTTGCACAAAAAATATTTTAAAAATCAATTTTTATCATACTCTCAAATAACAAATAATCTAAGATCTACCACCATATGGTAAAAATAAATACATTATTTTAAAAAAAATACATTACTTGTAAAAATTAACATTGATTTGGATCTCACACCGTCATTATATTATTATTATTATTATAACTATAACTAATATTATCATAATTTTTATTCTTATTACTGTTACTATCATCATCATTATTATTATAACCACAATTATTATTATTATTACTATTACTACTACTACTACTATTAATAGTAATAATTATTATTATTATCATAATTTTTTATATTATTATTATTATCATCACTATAATTATTGATATCATGATCACTATAACTATTATAATAAAATATTATTTTAATTATTATAATCATTATTAATGTTATTATCATTATTTAAATAACAAAAATCATAAACTTGTTTTGGAAAGATAAAAATAATTGATAGAACGGAAACTGAAAAACAATAAAAAAAAAGGAAAAAATAAAATAAATATTATTATTATTGAAAAAAATCATAAATTTGATTTGTAGGACAAAATCAAAAACCATAAAAACTTTGACAAAAGAACGAATAGAAAAAAATTAAAAATCAAAAGATGTACCAATTCAAAAAACATCATATGCATAAATTATAATTGAAAATAAATAAAACGCAAACAAAAGAGAAAAAGACCAAAATCAAAAATCAAGACTAAAATGATAGATCAAGAAACACCAACAGAAATTAGGGACAACTTTAGAAGATCATGAACTTTAAAAGGAATAAAAAAATAAAAAAAATAAAAGAATGAGGAATGAAATGAAAAACAATATATATATATATAAGAAATTACAATTCAACAAAAAACATTAAAAATAACAAAACTTGTATATAAAGAAATTTGGATGAAATAAGAAATTAAGAGCATGAGGACTAAAATTAACAAACAACAAACTAAAATTATATATATATATATATATATATAAAAAAAAAATTACAATTCAACAAAAAAAAAAACTTGCATAAAAAGAAATTTGGATGAAATAAGAAATTAAAAGCATGAGGACTAAAATTAACAAACAACAAACTAAAAAGATAACTATGTATTTCAATTTTTAGAAGAGAGAAAAAAAGAAGAAGAAAAATGAACACTATCAATAATCCAAAAATTATAAGATTACATGTGCCACATCATGTGGAAGAGACCAATGTAGTGTATCTATTGAGACAACAAATGACCAGATTTGCCTATTGGATGGTGTCACACATGCCATTTATTGAAGCGAATGCCTCCTAAATGTTGGCATGTCCAGAACACGTATCAATAATTTTTTAATTAAAAAACATATGAAAATATCAAAATACTCCTAAAGACTAAGGGTTTTTTTTGTCTTTTACAAAGTTAAAATTGTTATTTCATTATATATATAATTTGAAAAATCTGAAATACAACAGCTTAATATTTTTCTAATCTCAAGGCAAAACAGTATTTTAGTTATTAGAAAACCTGTGAAAAGTTAATAAATCTCCAAGTAAACAACTTTAAATTTTGTTAACCCTTGGTGCAAAAGAGTATTTTTAATATGTAAAAAATTTGAAAAATACTCAAATATCTCCAAATGATTTTTTAATGAAAATACCATAAAAAAACTAAATAAAAAATTTAAATTTTAACACCTGAAGATTATAAAAATAATTATACCGTAGAGATCCTCTATAGTAATTTCTCCCCATGATGTATCTTTTGCTATGATGAACATGAACAGTGTTTTTTATTAAAAAATATATTTTTTTTAATATTATCAAATATGTCTTTAAAATGCAGTGGCAAATAATTTAGTCCCAAAAATGGATTCTTCTTCTTAGGAGACATGCATTGCAATGGTTCTTATCCTCGGCTTCCTCAAATCAATCTAATTCAGCCAAGTTGATCAAAAACATTTCTAACGCAACTTAAAACCTGCTTGAATAGGTTTCAAATATAATTTTTTTTTGGATTAATCCATCTATTTAGAGGTTTAAATCAAAACATACTAAATAAAAACAATATATTATAATTTCAAATTTCAATCATATAATTACTAATATAATAATCACTGAAAAAAATTAATGAGATTAGTCAATATATACAGCAAACTGACCAGACATCTACTTATGTTAATAAATAAATAAAAATAGGCAAGTAGGGATTTGGTCTAGCAGGGAAGGTTCTCTTCTTCTCACCCCAATTTAAGCCCTCCCAATGCATGTCTGTCATCTCTGCGGTGTTTTACCTACTCATTGAGCTTGCAGGAAGTTCAGTGGACTCGGGGATTAGTTGAGGTGCACGCAAACTTACCGGATACTCTGGTTATCAAATAAATAAATAAATAAAACAGTATACTATAAGTTTTCATAAAATTCAACTCTGTGCTCAATTTTTTTTTTTTTGTTGAAATAGAAGAGTTTGCCGGGGCAGGAACGGGTGGTGAAAAATGAAAACGTACCTAGCGAGGTCCATCCTTGCCAGCTACGGCGATGATCATGAAATTGAACTATCTCTAGCTCTTAATTTGTTGCTGTCAAGAAGCATCTTTCCAAGTACCGACACCCTAGCTAGCGACCAATCATTGTTCATCTCTTCTTCGATGTTGTCTCAGGTCACCAAACTTGTAAATAATCTAACCACAGCAATTGGAGCCAATAGATATTACAACCAATTAGAAAACAAATTATTCTATTTTTCTTATTGATTAAATGGGTTTTAATTTCATGGTTATTGTGTAGAAAGGTTAACAAATATTATTATTCAAACATGATTGCATGGAACCTATAATATTTCTACGTTTCACTTTTATCTTAGATTACTCAGTGTCTGATATATATATATATATATATATATATATATATATATATATATATATATATATATATATTGGCTTGTGGAGGCAAACAAACTTTATTTCTTGAAAAATGTATTTTATGGGTCTAGATAAGTGAGTAAAACTCCGGTTATTTCAAGTTCTTATAAGAAGTGCACGTCATGACTCGAACTAGAGACCGGCTATGCAGATTGCAAGTTCTTTATCATCACGTCATGTCTTTTAGGAACGTATATTTGGATTAGTTTTTTCGTGTTCCGAGTGTAAATCCATTCTATCAGGATTAGAGAAATCGCATAGGAGTCCGCCCGTCAAGATGTTAGAGGATTTGTGATTTGCTTAGTAGGTCTCGAGTTCGAGTCAAAATGTGCATCTTTTATAAGCAACTTATCAATTCAGTTTTGTTTTTTCAATTGGAATGAAATATTTCAGTTTCGGTGCATTTCAACGCGCTTTTTCGGTGTTGTACAGTTTATGTATATATATATATATATATATATATATATATATATATATATATAATTAAATATATTAATTGAAAAAATAGTTCAAATCTAAAAATAAAATTATTTACAATTGTACAATTTAATCTAAAAAAAGACACAATAAAATGATTTTTCTAAACAAAATTATAAACATGTATAATATTACGAGAATGTCATCATTCATCTCGCAAGGTCATTATATTCTCTGAATGCTCTAAAATTTTTAACACAATATATATAAATATGTCAAGAGACTACTCGTAAAATTTCATCTCAATCTAACAGTCAGATTAAGAGATATGATTGATATTGTAAAATTATTTATTACTTTAAAAAATATACCTTTAAACGAGGTAAAAACTGTGTCATTTTATCTCATTTTTTAACTGGTACAAAACGTTTCAACCGTTTCGGGCGAAACGAAATGAGATTGACATTTATGCTTGTAAGAACCTGAAATAACCGAGGTTTTACTTACTCACCTTAACTCACAAAGTAAGCTTTCCGGGATGTGTGGTTTCCTCGCATCAAGAAAAAAAAATCACATAGGATATATTTTCAACGGCGTAATGAGATTTTGATTTTACTAATTTTAAGAAAGAAATATATTTTATTAACCATAAATTATTAAATTAATCTCTTATAAGTAAGTTTTACAGGTATAAAATTTTGAATTAATCATCAAATTAAAAGATACAGGTTCGAGACTCAAATCATAGTTGTCGGTTTCGTTCTGTTTGAGTTGAAACGTTTCGTACCAATAAAAAAAAGGAGACAAAATGACGTCGTTTTTACTTCGGTTTAAATTCCGACCCGTTACGGATTTTTGGCCAAATACAAGCCGAAACGTACTGGTTTCATTTTGCCCGTTCTGTTTGGGCATATAGTGTTTTTTTAAATAATGAATAATTTTACAATATCAATCATATCTTTTCATACAACCATTATATTAAGATAAAATTTTACAAGGAGTCTCTTGACATATTTATATATATTATGTTAAAAATTTCAGAGCAATCAGAAAATGCAATAACCATGTGAGATTGATAATGACATTCTCGTAATATCATACATGTTCATAATTTTGTTGAGAAAAATCATTTTATTGTGTCTTTTTTATATTAAATTGCGCAATTCTAAATAATTTTATTTTTGGATTTAAACTAGTTTTTTTTTAATTAATAAATTTAATTACACGCACACACACATAAACAATACAACCCCGAAGCAGCGCGCCAAAATGCTCCAAAACCGAAATATTCCATTCCAATTAAAAAACAAAGCACCAACCGAAACAGCATTGACAATTATGACTCAAATATTGGACAAATTTTGTTTGATAGGAGAGAAATTGGGGTTGGTGTTTACATATTGCCATACTTATGCTAGTTTTGACCCTAATTATTAAGGCAAATTGAACTTTTATGTAAAATTCTTATTTTAGAGATTCTAGAATGTGTTTGCTTTTACGTTTAAGAAATATTTAAAAAAAAAAAACTTAAATTATTTTTTCTTGAAATAATATATATATATATATATATATATATATATATATATATAATTTTGGAATTTTTTTTTATATGATGCTATCAAAAACAAATTTTATATTATTTTAATGCATTTTCAAATAAAAAATACTTTGAAAAATAACCACTACCATAATTTTAAGCATTGTCTTAGTATATGTTTGATATTGTGGTAGCTTTTGCAATTATGGTTTTTTTCAAAAATAATTCTATAAAAAATATTTTTATTTATAATTAACATAATTTTTTTAAAATTTATGTTAGGTTAAAGCTATTGTAAGATGATTATTTACAAGCAAGATAAATGAAAAGCAAACATCATGAATGAAAATCAAGTTATTTTAACTTCTACAATATTAATATTCGAAACACAATTATATATGATATCCAGTGCAAAAAACAAAAGTTATTTTACTAATAAAATTATTTTTTTAATTAAATAAAAAAATAAAAATTATCACAATATCAAATATTATGTTAATCATTTTGACAACTAGGCATGGTTTTCTCATACCAAGAGTCAATGTTTATATCAGAATTTAGACTTTTATGTGTGTGTTTTTTATATCAATTAAATATAGAATAGAACTATGTCTGATTTCTTCAATCCTGCGATATGGAAGGACACTCAGGATAATTACAATAGTCAGCTTCATTATAATATGATTACTACATATATTGTTTTTCTTTTTATTTTTTTTATTAATATAGATATTCAGACTATTTTACGTATACCTCGACAAATGTTATAATGACTATATAAAGTTCAGTGACTATCATATTAGCAATCATAGAATTTAAATATGAGATCACAGAAAAAATAAATTCTTTAATTTTATTTTTGTATCACCGGATCACTACTCTAGATGGTTAAGATTGTTTCTTTTTGTTTTGAGAGGAATGTGCTGTACGAGACTAATTAAGTAATTTACATTAAGAAATTCATATAAAATATTTAAAAGTTTGTAGATTTGACTTGAAAACGCTCTTCATGTTAAAAACATATTACAAAATACCTAAAATGCTGTCAAAAATTTTAAAACCATCCATTAAAAGGCAATATTAGCTCTTAAACATGAAGGACATTTTAGGTAAAAAAAAAATGGGTTTGTGTAATATTTTCAAATTCTTTGTATATCTTTGTAATTTCATAAGGCTTGGGGGATCTTATTGTAATGCATCATATTTATTATATAGTATTGATATAGAGTTGTCCGGATCGAATGTTTAATTTAGTTTCAGCATTAATGCCCTTTTCCTTTCTTAGTTGACCGGAAATGATAGAAATTGGTCACGTGTAATGCATGCAGAGGCCTCCTTTAAAGCCTTTTTTTTTCATGTTTGGACATCATTCCTTTTATTGTTTTTTTTTTCCAATTATATTCTTCAAAGTTAAATTGATTTTGGGGTTGGGCTTCTTGCTTTAGCCCAAGTTTAAGATTTTATTTGATATGATTTTTAAAGATTAACCCTCTTTTAGAGAGTTTTCTTGGGTTTGTTTAGTTTTGGGTGTCATTAAATCAGGGTTGTGTATGTTATTAGATTAACTAAATTTATTAAACTCAATCGACTCAATGACTAGGTCTTGAATTTCTTCTATTTATTTTGAAATCCTCGCATCTTCTTAACTTTTTTTTTATATGAAACTTTTATTTTACCCTAAGGTGTTACACCGACCACTTATACAGGTTTACTCAAGTTATTTTTTATATATATTTTTTATAAAAGTATATTAAACCTTCAATATTTTGTTTGATGTAATTGGTCTTTATATTTTATTTCATTGTAGGTTTCATGGTTTTATCATTATTTTATACCCATGTTGTGTGATACGAAGGGTAACTATAATTGATCCATATCAATCTAGTGTTTTGCCATCTCATTATTTTTATATTTTTTATAGGTTTAATAAAAAAAATCGACCAATAGCATAGTATGAGTAAAAAATAAATAGTTGTAGCTAGAGAATGTGATAATTTGTCCCTTCCACTCATCACTATCACTAGAATATAGTTTGGATTAAGCAAATGAAGTGTTTGATTAAAAAAAAAAAAAACTCCTAAAAGGGATGAAATACTAGTTACTAAGTTTTATTTCTTCATTAATTTTTTGCAAAGTTGTAAGATTAGTATTTCAATTACTCTTTAGTCATTAAATAAAAAATAATGACAATATGCAAATAAGAAAATATATTTCACCGATTTTTTCTTAGAGGATGCGAAGTGTGAGTGCGCGTGTGAAGTGTGTTAGTGCGCGTGTCAAGTTTACGACATAAAGTGTAATTTTATAATCTACAACGAGAAAATAAAAACACGATGAAACGTTAGAAGATTTTGTGCTCCGGCGAAGAATCCTATCCATATAATGAAAATAACTTAGCTCTATTTCTTTAGTGTTTTACTAATATAAAAATAATTTTTTAAAAATAAAAAATATATTATTTTAATATATTTTTATACATAAATTATTTTAAAAAAGAACCACAACAACATTCTAAAAACATTTTTTTTTTATCTTATCTTCCCTATTTGGTACTGCTTTTCAAATTTGAAAAAATTGAAAATTATTCATTTTTATTTTTTACTTAAAAAAGTTAGTGTTTTTAAATCATTTTCATATATTAATATCAAAATATTTTTTTTATAAAAAAACATTATTTTAATATATTTTAAAAAAATAAATAAAAATTAATATAAAAACCCTACTCATATAAGTGTATGTATGGTAGTACTTTTAGAAAATATTTATGAAAAAAATTGAAAATTTTATATTTTTAATTTTTATTTTAAATTAAATTATTTTAGTGTCTTTCAATTATTTTAATGTGTTGATATTAAAAATAATTTTAAATAATAAAAAAATATCATTTTAATATATTTCTAAATAAAAAAACATTTTCCCAAACATTGGCGGTGGGAGAGGCCTTCAAAATTGCTTCCAACCAAATGGGCCAGGGTAGAATTGACAGAACCTTCAACTGTATATTGTCTGCCAAATTGTCAATGTTAGTGGGTCATTTGCCATCCTTGACGGCACATTTAGAAAGGCAAAGTTTTTTCCACATTGACAACTCGCCAATTACGATGGAATTCTAAATTATTTTTTAATATAAAAAATAATATGAGCATATTTTTCTACATTATAAGAATAATTTAATTTAAAATTAAAATAATACCATGTATTTAATGATATAAAATAAAAATTATATTACCTTATAAGTCATAAAACAAAGCTATTAATGCTAAATATAAAATCAAAGTTGTTTGTACCAAGTCTTTTTGGATAGTGAACATGGAAAAAGGGTAGCAATTATAGGCAATTTCAAATTTAATCCTTTTTTTTTAATCTATATCTTTCTACAAAACAATTAATTTTTTTTAATGCAAAATCACCATGTCAAAGAAAATAAAAAGTTGAAGGATGGAGGAGGAAATTAGGCAATGAAAAAAACCGTGAAAGGGCTACCCCTTTTAATTACTTTGTTGAGATAGTAAATGTCAATCTTCTTTTTGCCCGGTTTGGTCGGATGCTAATGATAATATCATGGAAAATGATGAACTGTCTGTTCACTGTGTTTAATAGTATTTTTGAGAAAATTTTTATTTTTATTATTTATTTTAAATTAAGTGTTTTGGTGTTTATATATATAGTGTTTTGGTGTTTTGGTGTTTTAAATTAAGCTTAGCAATGTCTGTGACTTTGGTATGTCATGTTGGATGATGATTTTTTGCCCTCTTAATTTTGATGTGCAGCTTCGTGTTAATGAACCAATAAAAATGATGTATCTTGCTGCATTGTGTGATGATGTTTTGTTTTGAATAATGTAGGTGGTTTACTTGCTGATTTGTACTCTTTATGTTGATTTCTAGCTACTGTGATTTCTGTCAAATTTGTTGCTCGCCAATGCTGCCTGCTGTCTCACACCCTTCAAGAGCAGGCAACAGATTTTATGCTTGTTAGGCAGAAATGTAGGATGCTAAATGATGAATTGGTCACAGATTTTCAATAAAAGAATATCAGCTTCAATGGCTAGCGTCCTTGCTCTAGCAGAGAAACTTTGGGCAAAAGAAACGAACCATCATATGTCACCTCAACATTGTATAAACCATCATATGCAGAAACTAGTCTGAATTTGCTGCAGTTGTTATTACAGTTTCACTCAAATAAAATCAAGCATTGCAGAAACAGCAACCTCCATTTCTATTTTTTCCAGATTTTGCTAGATTCCAGTGGCTCTCAACTTACGTGCTTAGATTAGCCTGTTAATCTCTCCGATGGATTTTCCCTTTTAATTAATAGGCGCTTTCATCCAGAAAATTGTGGAGGCAAACACTAGAAGCTACCTTTCAGTCAAACTAAAAGCCGAAGCGAAATTTATGTTACCTGCTTTGTGTATGAGCCAGCAAGAAAGAAATTTTTCACAGGTGTCTTCTGATCAGGTCTGAAAGGATCTTTGCCAGGTCCTTCACGATATAAAGATTGCGCAATTTTCACAACGGATGACCAGATAACTTCTAGACCTTGTGATGAGGGGAACAAAGCCAGGACCTGATTGTGGAAATCAAAAAATAAGTGCATGACAACGAGAATACTGCACAACAGTAACTGGAATCAACAATTCATAATTCTATACACAAATAAGATTCAACCACTAGCTACAAAAGCAACAAGCACAATATTTTACCATCTTGTTATATAAAAGCTACCATCAGTGATGATGGAAAGTGGAAACCATTCATCTCAAATTGCCTTTTGGTCCACTAAGGGCCCATATCACAAAAAAGAGCAATTGCAGGTGGCATCACAGTTGAAAAGGACTTTCTTGAGGCCATGTTACTCGGTGCACAAACATTTTTAAATTCTACAACTTCCCAAGCAAGCTGATTTCGATGTCCTAAAATTAATAAAGATGTTTTTTTAATTCACAAAAATATGTACAGGTTGTTTACACATGTCAAGGATATGAAAATGGTAGATTTTCAGGGTGTAAATACTGCCATCTGAAGCCAAGTTTACCATGTGTGCTCCCATGCAAAAGGTGAGCAGAAATGAAGGAAGCCTTAGGGATAAGTGCTCTGTCAAGCCGAACATTTTAATTTTAGAAGTTACTAAAGCCTGGAGAATTTAATCAAAGATTACCCACATTATGTTCTTGTACGACTTCCCAGAGCGTGTAATAGGGCTTATAACCGTAGATAGTAATGACTTAGGCATTGAGAGATAACTTTTAAATACTACAAACCTGCTTTGAGACTCTCTCTATGATTTTATCATTTGTCAAGGACATGTAAGGATCTCCAGGTGTCAGGACACATCTGAAACATTTAATTTTTGTGAACATAACAGATTGGGATGGGAATAGAAAAGATAACTATAAGGATATGTAAGGTACATTATCAATATTCCTTATAAAAAGCAGAAGCTAGCAGCAGTATACTGATAGTAGAGTTTTTTTTTCTTACTGAAGCAATGAACCTTGTCCTTCAATGTAGTAATCCTCTGGAGAAGTGAGTGCTAGGTCAGCAAAACAAGAAAAATCCGCATCTGGGGTATACAGGAGGTTATCTAAGCCAGAAGCTTGCCGCAACTGCCTATAAATCAAAAGAAGCAAGGGCTTAATGGAAAAGATGCTTATGAATTGTCTCAACTATTATCAAAGCAAATAATATTCTTTGCGTTTTCAAACATCCTGCTTTCACAATCAGAGCACCAGTATAGTGAGAAATTCACCTTGATCGTTCTAGATCCTGCAACTCTGTAACCCAGCCATTGTATCTTAGTTGTACTGTCACAACAGGTACTCCCACTAGCTCATATATATTATCAAAGAACTTTGATTCCCTCCACTGGGATGGAAGTAGTCTTTTAATTCCAGGGACATCACAAGCTGCCAAAGAATCAAACCACAGAATGACAAAAAATCATCAATGCTCAACTGAGATAGGATACAAAGAAAGAGAAAGGGCATATCGGACTGCATACCTACAACATATGCATCAGCTTTAACAACTTTCTTATCCGTAGCCTACAATGATAATTAAACGTATCATTAATGGAGACCTTACAATCAATGGTGGATTATAAACATAAAACACAGAAACCTCAAAAATACACATACACAATCTGATTTCTCAGATGTTTGGTGTACAAGTCTTGATCCTGCCATAACCTTACACACTCCGTTTCCTTCCATCTATTAATTTGCCCAGGTTCGATTTAAAAACTTCCCTATAGGTTATGGAATGAAGTTTTTAATTTCTATACTTTACAAGCACCAACTATATGCATCAATCTCAAGAGAATAACTCCATCAATTCTCCAATTGCAAACCCACAAATATGTGTGGGATATTCATTTCCTCTTCACTCATCAAAAGGTGGAAGACTGAATGCTTTGTCTCAACTCTTAAGCCCTTTTCCCAGGACAACTTCGATTTAGAACCATGGCCTACTGATAATATTCATTGAAACAATGTCCAGAAAAATAGATTGCACCCCTATTGATCCTTAAATTGGAGCGATGCAACCAGGCTCATGATAAAATCATTGAAGAGTAATCTAGATGATGCTTTCATACATCAATGTCAAAAGGGATTCAGTTTAAAAGAAGAAAAATGAGAAGTCATTTACCTTCGACGTGGCAAGTCCTGTGACAAGTATTTCCCCATCAGGAGATCTATCATAAAGTATCTGCCTGCACCCCCACCTCAAGTGAAACCTGCTCTTGCAGATAAAGAGATGTTAAAAAAACATCAATTATTGGGACCCAAAAAAAGAAAAGATAAGGAATGACTTTGAACCTATATTTTACAATTATACCTGCCTCCTTTATCTTCAATATACTTTCTAATGGGACCACTCAAGTAAACATCTGGAGAACCCTTGAGCATACGAAGTAAAGAGGCCTCTGTCTTGGTGGCAAACAATGAGAATATGGTCAGCATGCACCTAGCACTGATGTTATCACAGTCAATAAACCCGAGGGCATAAGCAACAGGATCCCACATTCTTTGGATACTCATGCGAGTGCCACCTTTGGACAAAAACCAATCAGAGAAGCTGATCTGTAAGAAGAAAATGTGATTTCAAGGATAATATTAACAAATCGATTGAGCAACTAATCAAAGCACCAAAAGAAAGAGAAACATGATTGCTCTTACACTATCTAAATCCCTTATGTCCCTCAATGCTCCATCTGGATCAATAAGAGCCCTTACAACTGGACTCAGGGCAAGAGCAACCGCATTTCTTGCTTTATCATAAGGCTGCAATTGAGCATCACCATGAGAAAAGGATATTAAATGCAATCAGCAGTGATACATAATAGATGTCATGGCCCAGGAGACATACAGGTAACAAAAGAAGCAGCAGTTTGAAAGATAATAAACATGCTGATGACATTTTTTTAGCTAGCATCTAAAGTGAAGGATATTGCCCCATAAAATACACCTTTTTCAGTCATTGTTTCAAAGACACGCCGAGCTTCTGAAACCATTCCTTCTTTGCAGAGTCCATCAACCAAAATAGTGAAGGTCACTGTATTTGGCATAACATCTCTACTAACCATTTCTTTGAACAATCTAGTAGCTTCATTCAATTGTCCTAAATTGCAAAAACCATGGACTATGGAGTTGTAAGTAACAACATCTGGTTGAATGCCCCGATCCTTGCACTAGAAAACACTATTTTATAATCTATTTTAACAAAACCAAAACACGTTATAAGCACATTCCTTGCACTAGAAAACACTATATCAATTGAATTAACTTGAAAAATAGTTTCAAAACATGAAATCAAATTAAGTTAGATTTTTCTTACTCGACTTTGATCTACTTTTTTAAGTAATACTAAGGTATAAAACAACTACCATCAAGTTTTTTTCATCAAATGGAACCCGTATAGACCAATATAATCCAATTTAGTATCTAGAACATGCAAAAATATTTACCTTCAATAAGAATATTATAGAGGACGATATTAGGTTCTAGTTTCTTCTCTTGCATTGCCTTGAGCAGTTTTAATGCCTCGTCCAAATGCCCATGTTTGCAGAAGCCATCTAGCAAAATCGAGTAAGTCGTCAAATCTGGAAGCAGGCCATAAGAACACATCTCCTTGAAAAGATTTAGAGCTTCCTGCGGTCTTCCTACCTGGGCACAGACCTTGCATAAGAGTGCTGTAGGTGACAGACAGTATCAGGAGGCAATGCTTTATGAGACATTTCAGCAAGGAGTGATTTTGCCTCTTCCATCCTTCTACTTTTGCAATATCCATTGATCAGGATGTTGTAACTATGTACATCAGGTGCGCAACCATTGCGAACCATGATTTCAAACACCTTCTTGGCCTCATTCATTTCGCGCCGTAAACAGTACCCATCCATCAGAGCATTGTACGTGTAAACATTTGGCTCTACACCTTTTTCAGGCATTGTTTCAAAGACACGCCGAGCTTCTGAAACCATTCCTTCTTTGCAGAGCCCGTCAACCAAAATATTGAAGGTCACTGTATTTGGCATAACATCCTTACCAACCATTTCCTTGAACAATCTAGTAGCTTCATTCAGTTGTCCTAAATTGCAAAAACCATGGACTATGGAGCTGTAAGTAAGAACATTTGGTTGAATGCCCCGATCCAACATTTCAGATAAGAATTCCATAGCATCATTTACTAGCCTATGTTTGCAAAGGCTGTCTATTATTGTACTGTAGGTCACCACATCTGGCTTACACGCATGCTGTTCCATCTTCTTGAACACGTGAACAACCATACTTGTGTTTCCATTTTTGCACAAACCATTGATTATAGTATTATAGCTAATTACATTGGGCTCATACCCTCTCTGTACCATCAAATTAAACAACTCTAATGCATCTTTAATTTTCCCCTCATTGCAGAGCCCATTAGTGAGTGCATTGTAAGTGATAACATTTGGCTCTACGCCTTTTTCAGGCATTATGTCAAAGACACACCGAGCTTCTGAAACCATTCCTTCTTTGCAGAGCCCGTCAACCAAAATATTGAAGGTCACTGTATCTGGCATATCATCCTTACCGACCATTTCTTTGAGCAATCTAGTAGCTTCATTCAGCTGTCCTAAATTGCAAAAACCATGGACTATGGAGTTGTAAGTAACAACATCTGGTTGAATGCCACGATCCAACATTTCAGATAAGAATTCCATGGCGTCATTTACTAGCCTATTTTTGCAAAGGTTGTCTATGATTGTATTATATGTCACCACATTTGGCTTGCCCCCATTTTGTTCCATCTTCTTGAACACTTGAACAGCCATATTTCTGTTGCCAGATTTGAACAAACCATTGATTATAGTATTATAACTAATGACATTGGGCTCATACCCTCTCTGTACCATCATATTAAACAACTCTACTGCATCTTTAATTTTCCCCTCATTGCAGAATCCGTTAGTGAGTGCATTGAATGTGATGGCATCAGGTTGAATACCAAGTTTGAACATCTTGCCCAAGACAGAGACAGCAAAATGAACATGTTTTGAGCGACAAAGGCAGTTAATCAATATATTTAGAGAATAGACATTGTGAGTGACACCGAGCAAATCCATTTGATTGCACAGAGAGACAACAGTGGAATACTGTTTCTTTTTGGCAAAGGACCCTAAGAATTTGCCAAACTCCACAACAGAAGGCCTAGGATTCATACGGACCATGCGATAGAATGAAGCCAAGGCATCATCAATACTAATGTTATTGCTATTATCACTAACAAGCCCGTCATTTTTTTTAGGCAAAGAAGGTTTCTTTGTAGAAGTAGAGGTAAGAAAGTGGTGATGTTTGAGGAATAAGAAACAAGGGAAATGAGGGAGAAAAGGAAAGATACCCATTTCCATTTGTTGTTGTTGAAGCTGAAAAGCAGAAGAAGCAGCAGCTCTAAAAGCGCTTTTCCGCATGAACATCATCACTGCTAGGTTAAAAAGATGTTGTCTATCTTACTGTTCCTCTCCTCCTTTGAAGCCGAAGATGAAAGCTTTTTCACTCAGCCCCGCGTCTCTTTCTCAATTCGGGGTGTCTTGTCTTCTTGGGTTCAGCTTCGGCTGAAAAGCTTTTTATGAAAGGAACCCAATGGGCAGTAGACCATTTTACTTCTTATTTGAAGCCCAGAACTTTGAACACTTGTTGGCTCTCACTTTCTCAACATGACCCAATTGAGAAAATATGGGAAATCTTGGGATCTAATTTATAAACTTTAGAAGTTTGGGATGTGATTAAGAATAGGTATATTGAGTAAGGACTAAATTGAGAACAAAAGAAAACACCAGTAGTTTCTTCCATTAATAAAACCACTACCGAGTCTGTACAGTGCCGGTGATTAACAATCTGCTACGGCCTCTAAAATCCACCGAGTGTGTAGCACCGGCGTTTTACCACTCTGCTACCAATTAGCAGACCATGAAATTCCGGTACGCCATGGTATGTTCGTCCAATCAGAACAGAAGCATGGAGGCTCATTCTCTGCTTAAGAGGCATGGATTTGATGTCTCCTCGTATGGAACTGGTTCTCACGTTAAGCTGCCTGGACCTTCCCTCAGAGAACCAAACGTTTACGACTTTGGCACCCCTTATAAGCAAATGTTCGATGATCTCAGGCGCAAAGACCCTGAACTGTATCCTCCTCCCTCTCTACTCTTCATTCTCTTCATTTTCTATAACCGAGGGTGTTTGGTTGCTGAGAGAATCTCCTTATCTTTTTTTTTAGGGGGGGTTGTTTAATTGGGTTTATGGTATTGTATTAATTGTTGCGAAGTTGGTTTTTTTTTTTTTTGTTAAGTTATTATGGGAATTACTTCAAAACCCAGAAAAGGGATTTGAAGAAAATAGCTAGATATGATTGCATTTGATGATGGAACCGGAAAAATTGAAAGGAATTTGAATTTTGATTATGGGTTTTCATTTATATATATATATATATATATATTATTGATTTAGCCTCTTAAATGTGAAAGGAAAAGCTTATGGTAACTATGTATGTGATTTTAAAGAAAAAATTTGAAACCTTGACAAGAGTTTCAGTTACAAGCGAAATGGGATATTGCCCATGCTTAAAAGAAATTCAGGTGTGAAACTGGCACCTCAACGCTGGCAAGACAATGCTGCTGATGGTTCCTTTACTGTGGTGTTAACTTTTGAAGAAAAGGTCTTTGATATGGTTCTTGAAGGTAAAGATGTATCTTTCGTTTTGCAATTTTTGTTCCCTTGGATATTTAGGTAATAATGAGTTTTGCAGTTACTCTGTTCATATGCTTGTATAAAAAACTCACTTTTAGCCATTGATGAAAAGAGCCTTTAGTTTGGGATTCTCCGTTATTTAGTAATTCATGTCTAAAACTTTTTTTCAAAAAAAAAAAAAAAAACACGAAAAGAAAAGGAAGTAATGTCTGGATACTAATCTTGATGGTGAAATGGTAGAGGTAACTTCTTTAGCTAAATCAAATAGGTTGATATCTTAAAAGTGTTACTCTTTGAGGCTCTTAGCTCAGTCTTGTTACTTATAATGCTCAATAACTCTTGATAGAATGTCTTTAGGAATTATTTAATGGGGTCAAGAACAGTGAAGAAGAAATTGAGCCTATTTCTTATGGTGCACTGCTCCTTGCTGCTTTGTTTAAGAAGCTCCTCATTAGTGGAAGTTCAATCTAAAGATTTCAATGTAACTAAATGAGTCTGAATCTAATATGTGGTGCGTTGTATGTAGAAGAACATGGGAAGAACAGGTGGACAAAACTGTTTGCTATTCCAATAGATCATGATAAGCTAACCAACTTAAAAAGAGTGTTCTTCCTATCTAGGTTGAGATGTTGTAACAAATACTGCTTTAAGTTTGGGGTTTTTAAGGTATCTAGGTTGTTTTGTTAATTTAAATTGAGATTACCTCTATAGCTAACATTAGATGAAACCAATCTGCGGCCTAATTACTATTAGGTTTGGGGGGTCTAGTTGTCCTTTTGGATTTAAGATATAAGATTCTTACTGATTAAGGAGTTGTTTAGGAGTGTAGTAATTTTTTTTTTTTAAAGTGTTTTTCATTCAAAATGTATCAAAATAATATTTTTTTTTTATTTTTTAAAAAATTATTTTTGACATTAGCACATCAAAACAATTTAAAAACACCCAAAAAAATGTAATTTCAAGTAAAAAGTAAAAATAAAAATTTTCCTTTTTTTTCAAAAGCACTTCCCAAACAGGGTCTAAAACCTTTTTCCCTTTTAAGTTTCTTCTAGAATTTTTAGTAATTGCATGTTTTAGCATGATTAATATCTGAGCGCCTCTGTTCCCTTTATAAACTTAGAGCACGAGGGAGAAATAGAATATAGCCAGCCTTTTCATGTTCTTATATGTCCTTTTTTACTTTCTATCTAGAACTCATGCCATGGGGAACCTTTCAGGCTTTCTTATTGTTTGCACTGGCCAGTATGTTTTGAGCTACTGGAAAGGTAATGTTGGATTTTTCTGTGAGTATTTGGGAAGAACAATGGAAATAGGATGACATTCGCTGTTCTTGGCATGTCTTTCGGTCTGTAATGTAAAATATCTCTTTACATGGATGGTCTCTAAGTGTCAACAGTGAATGGCTAAGATTTCATAGAACTTTGTAGAAGGATGTCATGTTTATGGGTTTTATGGAAATCTCAATATGAGGCTAAAGGATAAAGAACGAATGATGATCACTCCCAAAGATACAATAAAAAGGAAATAGTTCAAGCAAGCTCACCAGACTAGTTTAAAGAAATAGCTTATACTGTTAAAAATACCTGAATGAAGGTGCAGGGTGTTATAGCTAACTCACAAATGTTCAGCTTTCCCTTTTTCTTGTACTATAAGATTTATGAACTATAGCAATTGTTGTCCCAGTCCCATTGTTTCAAAGTTTTGATAACATTTGTGTTAATTTGATCCATCTCATGACCATGTCTTTGATACGAGCAAACAAAATTATGAAGCTCTGCAATCAACTTAAAAAGCCGGAACTACATTTGTTCTCCTGGTTGGAAACTGATTTGGTAATTGGAATGCAATGCATTTATCATAAGTTCAAAGTGCATCCATTTAAATAAGTACGTTGATATCTATTACATATGGTATGGAAAGAGAAAATATATAGGCACTAATTGGGTGGGTGCTAGCTAGCTTAGCAGAAGGGTCTCTTTGGTATCATAACAACTAACCCGGGATCAAATCATGCTGACAATTGAGATGGGAAGATTAAGGGGAAAGGAAGGCTTACCATTGTTATAAGCCCAAGCTCCAATGGGTCTTATGATAAACAAAGAAAGGAATTAGTTGGTGCAATGGAGTCTGGATGGATATATATTGACGAGATGTCTAACACACGCTCAAATGGATACAATAGACTGGTTTGTGAGGGAATGAAGAGTCTCTTGAATATACAAGAACACTTGATCAGAAATGTTAAGGAAACTGAAACTGAAAAAGAAGAGTTTAGTCCATAAAGTTTCCAAGTAACTCCTAGATTGCCCTGTGGAGTTGTCAAGTGTTTACAAGTACTTTCTATTGACTAGATTTGTTCAACATATGAATTTACTTGAAGTGCGAGTTTATTCATGGAGTTAAGCTTGCATAAAAATCATTCACATAAGTTGTGGAGTGCTGAATTTAACTATAATTTGATTTAATTTCTGCACCCTGAAGATCTCCCTGATGCACAATGTATGCAGATGCATTCGGGTTGTAATGCTGCACATATAGATAGTGTTTGCCGATATCAAAATCTCTTCATACAATTATTTGATCACTGCTTTGGAAACGTGCAGAGCTCCATAACCGTAATCATGTTCTTTTGAAAAGTGTGCTGGTGATTAACTTAGAAGTAAAAGATAATCATGAGGAGGCAGCTGTAGGGGGTCAGCTCACTTTGGAACTCTGCCAAAAGGTAGAAAATCTATTTTGCATTTAATTTACCATCTATTGTTCAGTTCTCTATGTGAATAGATTTTGAATGGATGATTGTTATATATAGATTGAGGCAGTTGAATCATGGGAGGATTCCATTGATGAGATTATCGCCGCATTTGAGGCAAAGCACCGGAGGAAGCTGGTGTATAGCATTTCCTTCTATTGACGATGCATCACCTACACTAAACGCGGAGGCTAGCAATGCTTGTGATTAACTACTTTTTTTGCAGTTTAATATGTAAATTTATTGTCCCAATTTTTCTGGGAATAAAACTCTCAGTTCACAAACAGAATTCATGGGATTTTAAGCTCAATGCATCTGCTCAACCATGGAGACTCGTTTCAAATTCCAAGAAGTTAATGGGATTTCTAGCCTTGGACATCGATCCATGTTCTTCCTAGACTTCAACAGGTTTTAATGATACAGTGGAGATTCTCAACTACATCAGGTTCACCAACAATGAACAAGCCAGTGGCAAGCAATCAGCATTAATCCTTGGAAAATTTGTGAGATGGAGCCTTTGAGTTTAGGGCATTCACAGTTTCAGTTCTAGTTCTAGTTCTACTAAGGATACTTAAGATGGGCATAATAGGTATGGATTGTTGAAGGAAACTTGGACTAGCTTTTGAGACTTCGTAAAAGATTTTTGAGAAGTCCTACAAAATATTGAAACTTTCTTGATTCTCACGTGAATAACATCATTTTTTTTAAATAAAATAAAATAAATTTTTTTTATCAAAGAAACAATCTCTTTAAGACAATAAATGGCATTATTGTTTGGCAAAATACACTAAATCACACATAGTGTACTAAATCAACTCTTGTTTGGCATTATTGTTTGGCAAAATACACTAAATCACACATAGTGTACTAAATCAACTCTTGTGTATATATATATATATATATATATATATATATATATATATATATATAACAGAGAAAGAGTGAAAGAAAAAAATCAAAGACCAAGAGGAGTTATTGTCTACTCTTTGATGAACATAAATACATGAACAATTCGTTGCTGATTCTTTTAACCTCGTTACTATTAGTTACAGAATTAATTCAAGTTAACATTTTTCTTATTTTTTAAAAAATTAATTATTCAATTGGATTCAATTTTTCGTTTTTATCAATAGTCAATTTCGTATTTCTGTAAAAGTTGATTTTTTTTCCAACTTATTTGGACGAAACCTGATTAAAAAATTAAAAAAAAAAACAATATTAACAATGTTATGAAAATCTGACTAGAAGAAGACAATATATAAACCTAGTCTTTCACTATACACCAATATACGAACACAATATGGATTTCAATGATGAATTTGCTCTTTTTAACCGAAACCAATTTACTCATTTTATCAGGGGCGGTAATAAGGTGTTTTAACAAAGTTTATTGGTCATTATCTAATTGATTATTAGAGACATGTCGGGTTTTTTTTATATTTAGAAGCGTAGTAAAATACTAAAATTACCGTAAAATAAGATTTATTTAACTGTGAGCTAGAGACTTTTTCAAGTTTTTATCTTTTAAAGTAAAATAAAATTACTAAACTGCCCTTAGAAACAAGATTTTTTTGAAATGGTGTTCCAGGGTGTGTTTTTTAATTTTTATCATTGATTTTTTTAGTTATACTCATTTTGAATAATATACAATTTAGTCTTTTAATAAATATCAAATATTATTCAAAAATAAAAAATAGTTGGCGCATGCAATATACGCATTAACGAGCGGGAGACTTCATGTTTTTTAAACAATGTTAGAAGTGACATGACATCCTTTTCTAGATGGTTAAACACATGTACATGATGGCGCAATATTTGAACCAAAACTCTACCAGATCATAATTTTACATTTTTCTAATCAATTAATTCAAAAAAATTCATTCTTTGTTTTTTTTTCTTTTATTTGTTTTTTTCTTTATTTTTTTGTTCACCTTTACTTTTAAGAATATTTAAACAATATCTTTAATAATGTAAACTTTTAGACAAAACAAAAATAAATTTCATGAATCAACGATAACTATGGCAGTATTTTAATTTAATAATGATAAATTAATAGGAATATTTCATAGTAATTTAAGTATCGTGAAAAAGTTCGGATTTCTGATATAAATTATTAACTATCCATTTTTATGGTGCTAAACATATCTTTAAATTCAATCGTTTGATTGAGCTAAAATTTTACAGTAAGTGTCCTAACATATTGTTTTGTCTTAGATAAGTTTCATAGCAATCTTAGCTCGAGATAGCCTCTAGATAAAATGATAGTTACAGGGGTAATTGCAATAAATAAACTTTAGGGGGAAACTAAGTAGGGGTAACACATGTAATTGTTCACTTATATTATAATAGTACTAAGAGAGAGAGAGGGAGGGTGAGTCGCTTAATGTTATAGAAAAATCTCAGCTGTAATTAATATTTGATACAAAAATATCATGATAATTCTAAAATTTAAATGTGTTTTATCCCATATATTTCCTTGTTTTTTTCCTGATTTTTTTAGTTTTTTTTTTCACCTTTACTCTTAAGAATATTAAAAATATATATTTAATAATGTAAACCTTTAGACAAAACAAAAAACAATTCATGAATCAGTGATAAATATGGTAGTATTTTAATTTAATAATGATAAATTAATAGGAATATTTCATAATAATTTAAGTATCGTGAAAAAGTTCGGATTATTGACATAAATTATTAATTTTCCAATTTTACATGGTCTGTATTCCTCGTTCACCGATTACGAGCAACTATTTTCCTGCAATAAACAAGCTCAGTTATGCATATTTCCAAATTCCAAAGGAATGGAGATGATAGGCCCAGCATGATAACACAACTAGAACTAGAACATGGCATCAAACTAACGACTCAAAGCAGTTCATGTCTATGTGCGACAAATTAAACATGGGATGTCCATAGTCCTTTAGTTATTAGCAGGTCAACTTCAGCTAAAAGAAGAATACAGTGTGCCATATTAAAAGCTAAAATAGGCAGGTTAAACCCAAAACAAAACAATTGATCATACATTTTCTCATCAAGAATTGCAGGAGAGTTAAGGACCAAGAATGCCAGCAATATGTTCTATGAAAGTTTTTTAAGTGGACACTAGATGATATTTCTTAATGTTAAGCAAGATGATGAAACCAGCAACTCCAAGATGCACGTACTGATGCAAAGATGCTACAAATGAAGAAAGACACACCGTATAATAGCAAATCATATTACTTGAATTGAGGTTTCACTTTTCACTTTGTGAAAAGATGCATGCAAATTCACTTTGTAGAAAGACATGAATACAAAGGGTGTACAAGAACAAAAACTTTCGATAAAGCAAGATTCTGGAATTTTAGCATTCATTGATTGATGAGATAAGGAGCCACTTCTCATCCAAATTTCTTCATGATAAAAAAAAGTGTCAAGTTTTGACCAGCTAGTTGCAAATCAAACCTGATACTCTCTCATGAAGAGACTATCTTTTCTTCTTGC
This sequence comes from Salix purpurea, assembly GCA_027405865.1. Lineage (NCBI taxonomy): Eukaryota > Viridiplantae > Streptophyta > Magnoliopsida > Malpighiales > Salicaceae > Salix > Salix purpurea. The sequence continues at coordinate 6,970,988 of JAOWLH010000014.1, read as the reverse complement.
CACCCTTCCCAGACTTGGATGTTGCGGCATTTGATGTGGATACCGGCTCCTGCTTCTTGGTCCTCCCAGGATGTCTAGGTACCAATTCTGCAACATGGAGCATAAGCTGTTTTCCTGCAATAAAGTTGAAGTTTTTCAAATCTATCACATATGAAAAATAGGGCAGATACTAGTATACAAGTGACATCAGCCCACTCAACTTTAAACTGATTGTTATTAGTTTTTTCCCCTGGTGCTTTACTTTTGTGATAGATGCAACAAAAATGCAAAAAAAAATATTTTTCTTCTATTTCCCCCTTTCATTCCTCCAGGTCAGTGAAGTACAGTGCCATGGCATATCAGGCGTGATGAGAAACAGTTCTCAAATTTCTCAACTAAACTAAAAGGCAACAATTATCAAACAATCCAGATCACCAAGTGTACCGCTGGCAGTTCATGAAAAATGCTGGTAACAACTGGCAACATGCAAAAGGTATTCCCAAATCATCAATTACGACAATACATATGAAAAGGCTGATTCAGCTTAAAAGGTAGTGAATCCTTAGTAGAAACTAGTCTCGTGCAATACTAGATGTTAATTTTGTGTGTCAATATCCCTGCTTGAAAGGTTTATATGCAGACTAACAGGAACCAACACTCATGTCAATGATTACTGCCCCTTGGAAATTAGGCCCGCTGAATGATCACTGAGTCACCTACATGTTATCCACAATTAAATTGATTGCAAATATTTCACTTTTAGGATTATCAGAGAACAAAAATAAACACGTGTCTGCAGGGCAGGTGCAGGGGCCAATCTATTTCAAGTGGGAAGTATAAAAACAAACTGTCATTCAGGAAATATATATTTAAAAAAAAAAAAACTCTTACGAGTGTTGTGGAATTCACTAGTATGTACAGGTTGAAGAAAGTGGAAGGAAAGTAGAAGAGTTACAAGGTTAAAAGAAGCAAGTTTGGGTTCTTTTGGATGGTAAAATGAGAAAAGGAAAAGAAGGGGATTGAAGGAAAAAGGAAGTCAGCTAGATTTCCTAAGTTTATCTCACTTACAGGAGGAAATCAGATAAAATATTTTCAAATATATATTATCATTTCGAAGATGCTTGATTATTCTATATATTTTTGCAGGAGTTTAGCATTTGATAACTTGATCGAAGATTTCACACATTTCTTGTCAGAGTATCCAACCAAACAGCTGCTTCACTTAATCATAACTATGGAAATGGTCCTAGCTTGTGAATCAATAAGAACTAAACACAGCACCATGATGGCTCAGTTCCATACCAAGTCGAAGCATTTACCCTGAAATCTCAAGTTACTAGGTGAAGAGGCGACAAAAGATTGCACAATTACATTTGTCCAATACCAATAAAATTAAAATTTAAGCATGGAAAAAACTATGTGTATGTATCCATCAGTTTACGCATATTTAAGAAAAAATAAAATGATAAAAGTAACTAATGAAAAGGAAATAGACAGAAAAGAGGGTAAAGGATGCTTACTGGAAGGAATGGCAGGATTACATAAACTCCCATCTTCTCTTTTCAGTAATACCCTCACTCTACCTACTTGCATGAAATCTCGAGGATATGCCTTATCAATCTATGATATCAAAAAATCATCATAAGACATAAATACAGCAATCACAAGCTCTAACTAAAAAAACAAAATTGTGGATTCAAACAAACCTCAATTGCAAAAGGAAGTTTGAGATGGCTACAGCAATCACCAATCTCAATACAAGTGGGATTCTCACACCCCTTTTCCACGCTAATCCGCCTCCCTTCAGCTATTGTTTTCTTTGAGTTAATGTAAACAGGATATACGACTACCCATTTCTTTATATTTGGCACTCCTCCATCCATCATTAACTATCTCTCCCTACTAAAAAAACCCACTTTTTTAAAAAGTAAATCATACAATCCAAGCGAGTAGCAATGCTGGTCTCAATAATAATAATAATAATAATAAAAAGCAATGATTTTATATACCCAGAAGTTAAAAATCAAAACTTTAACAAACTAAACAGGAGTTAATGAAAATTGTGAAATGGGGTGTTTAATGCTAAGGCACTGATTCATTACTTTCATTCAAATTCTACAATTGACACAAAAAACATATCTTGACCAGGAGTGGAATTTCAATGACTATGTGTGTGTGTGAATTCTAGAAGGGAAATCAGTGTCAGAAGAAAAGGAAACTGGATTTCGTAATTGCAAATGAAAGAGAAAGGAAGGGCTCACCAATGGAAATCCTGGCTTCGATCTAGTAGCGCTCTTTGATGTTGAAGGACGAGAATATGAGAAAAGTTCTCTCGGCTTTGGCTTCTACAGTTTTTTTACTTTATATATTTCCTATAATTGCAGCTTAGTCCCTCAAGTCAAGAAGTTGGAGCCCTATAAGAGAAATATCCAAATTACATTATCCCCCAAAGTTCTACCAACGCTATTTCTTCTCTCTTAATGGACCTATAGGTTTCTTATTAGATCCTGAATGGTAACGTGGTGCACAACAAAGCAACCTGTTTTTTTGTTAGCAAAAATATTTTTGACGTTTTTGCTGAGGTTTTGAGGAGTTTGTTATTAATTTTATTTTTTTTAAGAAGGTGCTTTTAGATTGTTTCAAAAATAACTTCTAAAAAATATATATATATATATATATATATATATATATATATATATATATTAATATTTTTTTGCACAAAAATTATTTTAAAAATCAATTTTTATCGTCCTCTCAAATAACAAATAATCTAAGATCTACCACCATATGGTAAAAAAAAATACATTATTTAAAAAAAAAATACATTACTTGTAAAAATTAACATTGATTTGGATCTCACACCGTCATTATATTATTATTATTATTTATACTATTTTTATAATTATTATCATCATAACTATAACTAATATTATCATAATTTTTATTCTTATTACTGTTACTATTATCATCATCATCATTATTATTGTTATAACCACAATTATTATTATTACTACTACTACTACTACTACTACTACTACTAGTATTAATAATAATAATTATTATTATTATCATAATTTTTTATATTATTATTATTATCATCAATATAATTATTGATATCATGATCACTATAACTATTATAATAAAATATTAGTTTAATTATTATAATCATTATTAATGTTATTATTATTATTTAAATAACAAAAATCATAAACTTGTTTTGGAAAGATAAAAATAATTGATAGAACGGAAACTGAAAAACAATATTAAAAAAAAGGAAAAAAATTCAAAATAAATATTATTATTATTGAAAAAAAATCATAAATTTGATTTGTAAGACAAAACCAAAAACCATAAAAACTTTGACAAAAGAACGAATAGAAAAAAAAATCAAAAATCAAAAGAAGTACCAATTCAAAAAACATCATATGCATAAATTATAATTGAAAATAAATAAAACTCAAACAAAAGAGAAAAAGACCAAAATCAAAAATCAAGACTAAAAGGATAGATCAAGAAACACCAACAGAAATTAGGGACAACTTTAGAAGATCATGAACTTTAAAAGGAATAAAAAAATTAAAAAATAAAAGAATGAGGAATGAAATGAAAAACAATATATATATATATATAAAAGAAATTACAATTCAACAAAAAACATTAAAAATAACAAAACTTGTATAAAAAGAAATTTGGATGAAATAAGAAATTAAGAGCATGAGGACTAAAATTAACAAACAACAAACTAAAATTATATATATATATATATATATATATATATATATATATATATATATATATATAAAATTATAATTCAACAAAAAAAAATAACAAAACTTGCATAAAAAGAAATTTGGATGAAATAAGAAATTAAAAGCATGAGGACTAAAATTAACAAACAACAAACTAAAAAGATAACTATGTATTTCAATTTTTAGAAGAGAGAAAAAAAAGAAGAAGAAAAATGAACATCAATAATCCAAAAATTATAAGATTACATGTGCCATATCATGTGGAAGAGACCAAGGTAGTTCATCTATTGAGACAACAAATGACCAGATTTGCCTATTGGATGGTTTCACACATGCCATTTATTGAAGCGAATGCCTCCTAAATGTTGACATGTCCGTATCAATAATTTTTTAATTAAAAAACATATGAAAATATCAAAATAATCCTAAAGACAAAGGCTTTTTTTGTCTTTTATAAAGATAAAATTGTTATTTCACTATATATATATATATATAATTTGAAAAATCTGAAATACAACAGCTTAATATTTTTCTAATCTCAAGGCAAAAAAGTATTTTAGCTATTAGAAAACCTGTGAAAAGTTAATAAACCTCCAGGTAAACAGCTTTAAATTTTGTTAACCCTTGGTGCAAAAGAGTATTTTTAATATGTAAAAAATTTGAAAAATACTTAAATACCTCCAAACAATTTTTTAATGACAATCAGGCCATAGAAAATACCATAAAAAAACCTAAATCAAAAATTTAAATTTTAACACCTGAAGAATATAAAAATAATTATACCGTAGAGATCCTCTATAGTAATTTCTCCCCATGATGTATCTTTTGCTATGATGAACATGAACAGTGAAGGAGGAGGTAAGCCGACACCACAAATCTTTTAAATGTATTCGATGATACTAATTGAAAAGTACATTGGGTTTTGGATTATCATTTTACTCTTTTAATTTCCTCCGTCTTCATGTCCGAGCATTATTTAGTTTTTTAGTTTTTATTTAAGATTATGGTTGTGGTTATTTTTTAAAATATTTTTTATTTAGAAATATATTAAAATATATATTTTTAAAATTCATCTAATATGTTTTTGAAATGCAGTGGCAAATAATTTATTCGCAAAAATGGATTCTTCTTCTAGCAATGGTTCTTATCCTCGGCTTCCTCAAATCTATCTAATTCAGCCAAGTTGATCAAAAACATTTCTAACTCAACTTAAAACCTGCTTGAATAGGTTTCAAATATGATTTATTTTTTTTGGATTAATCCATCTATTTAGAGGTTTAAATCAAAACATACTAAATAAAAACAATATATTATAATTTCAAATTTCAACCATATAATTACTAATATAATAATCACTGAAAAAAAATTAATGAGATTAGTCAATGTATACAGCAAACTAAGCAGACATCTACTTATGTTAATAAATAAATAAAAAAAGACAGGCAGGGACTTGGTCTGGCGGTCTAGCAGGTAAGGTTCTCTTCCTCTCACCCCAGTTCAAGCCCTGCCAATACATGTCTGTCACCTCCGCGGTGTTTTACCTGCTCATTGAGCTTGCAGGATGTTCAGTAAACTCGAGGATTAATTGAGGTGCACGCAAGCTTACCCAGACACTCTAGTTATCAAATAAATAAATAAATAACAGTATACTATAAGTTTTCATAAAATTCAACTCTGTGCTCAATTTTTTGTTGTTGTTGAAATAGAAGAGTTTGCCGGGGCAGGAACGGGTGGTGAAAAATGAAAACGTACCTAGCGAGTTCCATCCTTGCCAGCTACGGCGATGATCATGAAATTGAACTATCTCTAGCTCTTAATTTGTTGCTGTCAAGAAGCATCTTTCCAAGTACCGACACCCTAGCTAGCGACCAATCATTGTTCATCTCTTCTTCGATGTTGTCTCAGGTCACCAAACTTCTAAATGATGTAACCACAGCAATTGGAGCCAATAGATATTACAACCAATTAGAAAACAAATTATTCTATTTTTCTTATTGATTAAATGGGTTTTAATTTCATGGTCATTGTGTAGAAAGGTTATAAACAAATATTATTATTCAAACATGATTGCATGGAACCTATAATATTTCTACGTTTCACTTTTATCTTACATTACTCAGTGTCAGATATATTAACAAAACATTAAACTGTGTGGTAGGGAAGCACGGTAACTCCGTATTGTGGATTGCAATAGTGTTTTTTTTTTCTTTGCTTTTTTTTATTATGTTTTTTTTCTAATTATATTTTTTTTCATTTTTTCTCCTTGAAATATTTTTTTTCTTTTTTGACTTATATATATATATTATATTTTTTTTCATTTTTTCTCCTTGAAATATTTTTTTTCTTTTTTGACTTATATATATATATATATATATATATATATATATATATATATATATATATATATATATTATTTGTTTTTTTTATAATCGGGGTGTCTAGACTAGCTTAAGCGCACCACGATTAATCCTTGGATTCATTTTTATAGCTTTTTTTTCCTGATAATGTTTTTTTTCTTTTTTTTTCCTGATTATTTTTTTTCCATGAAACTTTTTTTTTGTTGATTATACTTTTTTTAATTTTTTTTTCCACTATATATTTTTTTGTTTCTTATGATCAGAGTGTCTCGGCTAGCTTAAACGCACCACGATTAATCCTCAGATCCAAATTTTTTTATAGCTTTTTGTTTGTTTTTTTCCTGATTATATTTTTTTGTTTTTTCCATGAAATATTTTTTTTTGTTGGTTATACTTTTTTAATTTTTTTTCTTTTTCCACTTATATATATTTTTTGTTTTTTATGATTGGGGTGTCCGAGCTAGCTTAAGCGCACCACAATTAATCATCGGATTCAATTTTTTTTTTATAACTAGGGTGTCCAAACCAACTTATGCGTACCACGACTAACCCTCATATTTTTTTTTTTGTGCTAAGTGCTTTCCTTATACTTTTATTTTGTTCACTTATATTTTTTTTTTATAACCGGGGTCTACAGGTGAGCTTAAGTACACCACGACTAATTCCCGCATCGAATTTGTTTTTAAAACAATATGGATTGCTACAGTGCTTTCACGCTTATATTTTTCTTTTGTTTTCTTTAACTTATATTTTTTTTATACATCTCTAAGCCAACTTGAGCTTTTTTTATTTTTTTTTTACTTATATATTTTTTTTATAACCCAGGATCTCTATGTCACCTTAAGCGCATCACGATAAAAAATAAGGATTAAAAAAATAGTTTTTGGTCAAAGCCTGTAAAAAAATTAATCCCTGCGGCGGAGCGCGGGTTTATGGCTCATATATATATATATATATATATATATATATATATATATATATATATATATATATATATATATATATTTTGGCATGAATATGTATATTTGGACACTTTTTGTGGATGCAAACAAACTTCATTTCATTAAAAACGTATTTTATGGGTCTAGATGAGCGAGTAAAACTCTGACTATTTCAAGTTCTTATAAGGAGTGCACGCCATGACTCGAACTAGAGACCTGCTAAGCAAATTGCAAGTTCTTTATCATCACGTCATGTCTTTTGGGAACGTATATTTGGATACACCAATTAATTATGTGAAAAGATGTAAAGAAGTATTTTTTTTTTAAAAAAAAAAAACAAATTCGATATGAATATGCTTGTCCAAAATCAATGTGCATCCACAGTATTTTTCTTATCAATAATTTTGTGCTCTTACTATTTTGTGAAAAGGTACTAGCAAAAACTACTTGGAATATTTCATCAACTTTCTTGCCATATAGTTCCATGCAAGAAAATGAAAAAGAAAAAAAAAAGAGTATTCGTAAGCAAATTATTGCTAGATTATGGAATATTTTGCTGCCTAGCATATAGAGACCATATACATCGTGAAAAGATTTCTGAGATTCCTATTATTTCCTGCACATATATTCTTTCAAATCTGCCTGTATATACGATTGGTATCTTCATATATACCTTGCCTTGCCTGGCAGTATACATAATAAAATACATGTATATACTCTTTATAATACATCGGTTTTGTATTTTATTATCTTCTCTTCCAAACTTAAGTAACGATAGACGTCAAAGTTATCAATATCGTTTTGATTGGTGCTTTGTTTTTTCAATTCGAACGAAATATTTCTGTTTCGACGCGCCATTTCAGGGTTGTACTGTTTATATATATATATATTAATTCAAAAAAAAAATAGTTCAAATCCAAAAATAAAATTATTTAGAATTGTGCAATTTAATCTAAAAAAAGACACAATAAAATGATTTTTCTGAACAAAATTATGAATTTGTATAACATTACAAGAATGTCATCATCAATCTCGCAAGGTCATTAGATTCTTTGATTGCTCTGAAATTTTAACATAATATATATAAATATGTTAAGAGACTACTCGTAAAATTTCATCTTAATCTAACTGTCAGATTAAGAGATATGATTGATATTATTATAAAATTATTTATTATTTAAAAAATATATTATTTAGACGAAACGGAATGGGCAAAATGAAACCGGAACGTTTTGGCTAGTATTTAGCCGAAAAATCCGGAACCGAATGAATTTTAAACAGAGATAAAAACAATATTGTTTTTACAGTTTTAGCCAAAACAAAACAAAATAGAAAACTATTAATATATGTAGGTAGATGAAAAGCTAGAACAACTATAAATAAATAAGTATATCTATATATTTATTTAAGGAGTTAGGTGACCCGAGGATGGAATCGTATCAAAGACTTAGCTTGTTACCATGCCCAATCATGAGTTTGGTGGTGTCCGTAAGTGAGCTCTGCTCCATTTGCCCCACCTCTTTCTCCATGCCTAGCCATGTGCTCTCCTTCCTAAACAAAAATGGAAACATTTATTTAAACCCTAAAAAGAACAAATGGAAAAGGGAGTCCATTACTGTGACGTGTCTCTTAGCTATATTCCTAGTTTTCCATTTTTTAGCTATAACGTGTCTCTTCTTATTAAAAAAAACCATTACATATTCATAATATCATTTATATTATTCTTTAATATATTGTTTTCAAATAAAAACACTTTAAGTTTAAAATTTATACAAATTTACACTATCTTATACTTGATTTTATCAAATAAAATAAAAATAATGAGATTCGAACTCGTGACCTCTGAATTAATAAGGCTCTGATAATATATTAAAAAATCATCTTAACTAAAAACTTAAATTATTAAATAAGATATCAAAATATAATTTATATTATTAATCCGTGCCTGTCTTTTGAGTGAAGTGTGTGATCTTGAATTGAATATCGAGACATCTTAACCAACAGTGGACATGAACCCTTCCTCTCTTCCTCAACTACCATTATGCATGATAAATTGGATCATTTTGAGAGACCCCATCAACCTCAAATCAACTTATTCTCCATCTCATTACAACCTTATTAACATGTTCGATCAGTTCGTGTTAAAGAAATAGCTACCACTCTCTCTCTCTCTCTCTTTCTCTCTCTCTCTATCATAACTTGTGTCTAATTATGGGGAATGCAGCATCATGTGCTCCGTCGATCATCTCGAACAGGGTGGTGATCAAGGTCTTGTTCTGCGATGATGGCAACCTGCAGATCTACACAAAGCCAGTTAAAGCAGCAGAGGATATGCTAGAGAGCCCTGGCCAGTTTGTTTGTGACTCTGCCAGTCTGAAAGTAGGTCATAGAATTCATGGTCTGGTAGCTGATGATGAGCTCGAGAGGCGCCAACTCTACTTTGTTTTCCAATTTCCTTCTTCTGTTCTTTCTTTTTCTGTTTTTGGCTGACATTTTGAGTACATTATTAGCAATATTTGCCTGTCAAGTTCATTATAGTATAAGTTCTCCAGCTATTTATATTCAGAAATAGAGAAGTTTGTACTAGAATTACAGCTATATATTCTTGTGAAATTTAAATGATATTGTTGCTCTACCTCAACCTCATTATTTGAACTTTGCTAATTCGTAAGATATGATCACTTAATTTCTTTAAGGAGATTGGTAATTGTGTCTATCACATTATATTAATTCTTTGTGGGCATTCTCGAATTAGTTTTTTCGTGTTCCGAGTGTAAATCCATTCTATGATTAGAAAAATCACATAGGAGTCCTCAAGGATGCATAATGTATAATGTGATAGTAGAGGATTTGTGATCTGTTTAGATTTCGAGTTTAAGTCAGAATATGCATTTCTTGTAAAATCTTAGAACAATTAAAGTTTTATTCGCTCATTTGAACCCACAAAATATATTTTCCGGGATATGTGGTTTTCTCGCATCTAGAAAATAAAAATCACATAAGTTATATTTTCAAATGCATAATGAGATTTTGATTTTACTAATTTTAAGAAAGAAATATATTTTATCAACCATAAATTATTAAATTAATCTCTTATAAGTAAGTTTTACAAGTAAATTTTTTTGAATTAATCATCAAATTACAAGATACAGGTTCGAGACTCAAATATTGGACAAATTTTGTTTGATAGGAGAGAAATTGGGGTTGGCATTTACAGATTGCCATACTTACTCTGGTTCTGACCCAAATTATTTAAGGCAAATTGAACTTTTATGTAAAAATCTTATCTTGGAGATTCTAGAATGTGTTTGCTTTTGCGTTTAAGAAATATTTTTTAAAAAAAACTTAAATTATTTTTCTCTTGAAATAATATATATAATTTTGGATTTTATGATATGATATCAAAAATAAATTTTATATTATTTTAATTTATTTCCATATAAAAAATACTTTGAGAAATAACTGCTACCATAATTTCAAGCATTGTCTTAATATATGTTTGATATAGTGATAGCTTTTGCAATTATGGTTTTTCCAAAAATAATTCTATAAAAAATATTTTTAGTTATAATTTTATGAAAGTAAATTTTTTAAAATTTATGTTAGGTTAAAGCTATTGTAAGATGATTATTTACATGCAAGATAAATGAAAAGCAAACATCATGACTGAAAATCAAGTTATTTTAACTTCTACAATATTAATATTCGAAACACAATTATATATGATATCCAATGCAAAAAAACAAAAGTTATTTTACATTTTTACTAATAAAATTATTTTTTTAATTAAATAAAAAAATAAAAATTATCACAATATCAAATATTATGTTAATCATTTTGACAACTAGGCATGGTTTTCTCATACCAAGAGTCAATGTTTGTATCGGAATTTAGACTTTTATGTGTGTTTTTTATATATCAATTAAATATAGAATAGAACTATGTATGATTTCTCCAATCCTGCGATATGGAAGGACACTCAGGATAATTATATTAGCCAGCTTAATTATAATATGATTACTACATATATTGTTAATTTTTTATTTTTTATTATTAACATAGATGTTTAGACTACTTTACGTGTACCTCAACAAATTTTATAGGCCTTAAAATTAATGATCATGTAAACTTCAGTTACCGTCATATTCGCAATCATAGGATTTGAGTATGAGACCACAGGGAGAACAAATTCTTTAATTTCAAATTCTTATCACCGGGTTTGAGAGGAATGTGCTGAATGAGTCTAATTAAGTAATTTACATAAAGAAATTCATATAAAATATTTAAAAGTTTGTAGATTTGATGGGAAAACGCTCTTCATGTTAAAAACATAATACAAAATACCTAAAATGTTGTCAATTTTTTTAAAACCATCCATTATAAGGCAATATTAGCTCTTAAACATGAAGGACATTTTAGGTAAAAAAAAAAAAAGGTTTGTGTAATATTTTCAAATTCTTGGTATATCTTTGTAATTTCATAAGACTCGGGGGCTCTTATTGTAACGTATCATATTTATTATATAGTATTGATAGAGTTGTCCGGATCCAATGTTTAATTTAGTTTCAGCATTAACGCCCATTCCTTTCTTAGTTGACCGGAAATGATAGAAATTGGTCACGTGTAATGCATGCCGACGCCTCCTTTAAAGGCTTTTTTTTTCATGTTTGGACATCGTTCCTTTTATTTATTTTTATTTTTTTAATTTTGTTCTTCAAAGTTAAATTGATTTTGGGGTTGGACTTCTTGCTTTAGCCCAAGTTTAAGATTTTATTTGTTATGATTTTCAAAGATTAACCTTTTTTTTTAAAAGGGTTTTCTTGGGTTTGTTTAGTTTTGGGTGTCATTAAATCAGGGTTGTGTGTGTTATTAGATTAACTAAATTTATTAAACTCAATCGACTACTAGGTCTTGAATTTCTTCTACTTATTTGGAAATCCTCGCATCTTCTTAACTTTTTTTTATTTGAAACTTTTATTTTACTCTAAGGTGTTGCACCGACCATTTATACAAGTTTACTTATGTTATTTTTTTATATATTTTTTATAAAAATATATTCTTTTCTCCTTTTGCCTTCAATATTTTGTTCGACGTAATTGGTCTTTCTATTTTATTTCATTGTAGGTTTCATGGTTTTATCATTATTTTATACCCATGTTGTGTGATAAGAAGGGTAACTATAGTTGATCCAAATCAATCTAGTGTTTTGCCATCTCATTTTTTTATATTTTTTACAGGTTTAATAAAAAAAATCGACCAGTAGCATAGTATGAGTAAAAAAAAGTAGTTGTAGCTAGAGAATGTGATAATTTGTCCCTTCCACTCATCACTATCACTAGAATATTGTTTGGATTAAGCAAATGAAGTGTTTGAAAAAGAAAAAGAAAACTCCTAAAAGGGATGAAATACTAGTTACTAAGTTTTATTTCTTCATTATTTTTTTGCAAAGTTGTAAAATTAGTATTTCAATTACTCTTTAGTCATTAAATAAAAAATAATGACAATATGCAAATAAGAAAATATATTTCACCGATTTTTTCTTAGAGGATGCTAAGTGTGAGTGCGCGGGTAAAGTTTACGACATAAAGTGTAATTTTATAATCTACAACGAGAAAATAAAAACACGATGAAACCTTAGAAGATTTTGTGCTCCGGCGAAGAATCCAATCCATATAATGACAGTAATTTAGCTCTATTTCTTTAGTGTTTTACATTAATTTGATATGTTAATATAAAAATAACTTTTTAAAAATAAAAAATATATTATTTTAATATATTTTTATACAAAACTTATTTTATAAAACAACCACAGCAACACTCTAAAAACATTTTTTTTTATCTTATCTTCTCTATTTGGTACTACTTTTCAAATTTGAAAAAAAAATGAAAATTATTCATTTTTATTTTTTACTTAAAAATTTTAGTGTTTTTAAATCATTTTCATGTATTAATATCAAAATATTTTTTAAAAAAATTATTTTAATATATTTTAAAAAAATAATTAAAAATCAATATAAAAACTCTACTCTCAAACATTCATATAAGTGTTAACAAACCTCTGCTCTTTCGAGAGTGTATGTATGGTAGTAGTTTTAGAAAGTGTGTATGAAAAAAATTGAAAATTAATTTTTTTTTTAAATTAAATTATTTTAGTGTCTTTAAATTATTTTAATGTATTGATATTAAACATAATTTTTAAACAATAAAAAAAACATAATTTTAATATATTTCTAAATAAAAAAACATTTACCCAAACAATCACTTCATTGGCGGTGGGAGGGGCCTTCAAAATTGCTTCCGGCCAAATGGGCCAGGGTAGAATTGACAGAACCTTCAACTGTATGTTGTCTGACAAATTGTCAATGTTAGTGGGTCATTTGCCATCCTTGACGGCACATTTAGAAAGGCAAAGTTTTTTCCACATTGACAACTCGCCAATTACGATGGAATTCTAAATTATTTTTTAATATAAAAAATAATATGAGCTTATTTTTCTACATTATAAGAATAATTTAATTTAAAATTAAAATAATAACATGTATTTAATGAAATAAAATAAAAAATTATATTACCTAATAAATCATAAAACAAAGCTATTAATGCTAAATATAAAATCAAAGTTGTTTGGACCACGTCTTTTTGAATAGTGAACATGGAAAAAGGGTAGCAATTATTGGCAATTTCAAATTTAATCCTTTTTTTTTTAATCTATATCTTTCTACAAAACAATTAATTTTTTTTTTTATGCAAAATCACCATGTCAAAGAAAATAAAAACTTGAAGGATGGAGGAGGAAATTAGGCAATGAAAAAAACCGTGAAAGGGCTACCCCTTTTAATTACTTTGTTGAGATAGTAAATGTCAATCTTCTTTTTGCCCGGTTTGGTCGGATGCTAATGATAATGTCATGGAAAATGATGAACTGTCTGTTCACTGTGTTTAAAAGTATTTTTGAGAAAATTTTTATTTTTATTATTTATTTTAAATTAAGTGTTTTGGTGTTTATATATATATATGTTGATGTTAAAAATAATTTTTAAAAAATATATAATTATGATGTTTTTTTAACAAAAAACACTTTGAAAAGCAAACTCAAACACACCTCTAAATTGCCAGAATATCAATAGTAAATGTTTGTACGAGAGTGTAACTGTAGTTACTTTTGAAACTATTTCATTCAAAAATACATCCAAATCGTTTTTATTTATTTTGTAAAATATTATTTTTGACATTATTACATAAAAATAATCTAAAAAAACACAAAAAAAAATATAATTTGGCAAATGGCAAGCAAGGCCATCCATTCAATGAACAGTGATTCAATTCAATTAATTAAATTAAATTAAACTGGGATTTTTCTCAGAAGAAATAAGACAAATGTAACCCCCCAAAGGCCAAAACTATGGTGTTTTTTGTACAGAAATCGAATTGGACAAGGAGAAAAGGAAGTGAAATAAAACTGAATATCATAAATAAAAAGGAGAAGGAAAAGCAATGAACAATTTTTAACAAGTTACGTGTTATCCAGAACCACCACTACAGATCCCAGTGAGTGAAACCGGAAATCGCCAAAGAGCACCGGCCGATGATGATGAATTACCATCATCAACAGCGTCAGCAGGTGGCAAAACCCTTCCATCGGCAAACAACAACCGTCCATTCACTCCTCCGTTCCTCGGGTGCTCTGCCACCATCACGCCTTCAATTTCCAATGCAGCGTCCCCGAACCTCCTTTCCACCTCCAGAAACTCCCTCAAAGAAGCCGGCTTGGCCCCACCTCCATCTCGGCACAGGCTCCACCACCTCCTTCTCCTCCGCTCCGCCACCGCAGAAGCCCCCAGGTTCCTTCTCTTCATCGTGCTCCTTCCGGGGCTTCCTCCGTTCACGACGTTGTCGATGGCTGAGGACGCTGCGGTGGGGTGGCGTTGCTGGGAAGGTGCTCTGAAAGTGATGGCAGGGAATGTGACACCCATTAGAGTGCCTAATGTTGTGCTTCTATCATGGAAAAAAGAACCTGTAGACTGCATAACAACAGCACAACAAGAAAAGAAAACATTTAAAGCAGAGCAAGAAACGAAAATCAAGAAATGGAAACATATAAAGAACATCAAGAAATACGTCAATTTGAAGAGAGAAAAAGAAAACAAGAAATGAGTCAATTGCAGAAAAGAAAAGAAAAACAAGAGCAAGAACGGAAAAACATTGGAAAGGTTAAACCTTGAAGACTGAGTTGGTGCATACCTCAGTGTCAAGATCGGAGGATGAAATGGAGTTGGTGGGGGAAGATGGAGGTGGAAGCATATCGTTTCTTGGATCTAACATCCTTCTTTACTATCTCTCTCTCTGTCTGAGATTTTTTTGGACGTCCGAGGAGAGACTAGCTGCTGCAACACAGGAGAGACTGATAGATGGGATTTGGTTTAGTGTTATTTTGAAATCATCTTTGTTTTAGTTTTGGCTCTTCTCATCTAATCCATTAATGGCGGTATGCCGCCATGAATGAGAAATCACAATTTCCTTATACTAATTAGTTTCTCTCTTTTCTCTTTTCTAGTGGTTGAGTACTAAAAGGGTTAATAATTCCGATTCAAATTCCTTTTAAATTAAGTTTTTTTTTTTATATATAGCTTAGATGGGCTGGTATTAAAAATAATAATAATAATAATTTTAATATATTTACACAAGATACTTTATAAAAAAATAACTTTAATAAATCTAATACTTGCTTGTTACCGAATTTCAAAATATTATTAAAAAAACAATATTATAAATTATTTTTTGTGTTTTTTGATTATTTTAATTAGTTAATTTTAATATATTTATAAATAAAAAATATTTTTAAAAAATAAAATCACATTCTAAAAACCACTGATCACTATTATCTTTTACATATTTTAATATTGCTTTTTGACTTTCACTTATAAAGGCTTGATTATTACATATTAATTGTCATTATTATCTTTAGATATCAGTGATGATGTTCAATTCGTCATCGTATTTGGCAATATCTGCCCAATTTGGGAAGCTACTTGTAATTGAAAATTTTATTAGCATCTATCCAGTTAGGCAATTTCTTTTTAAGAAAAAAATAAATAATTCTGTATGGGTCACCCCGTCACGCAACAAGACAAGTGGGAAGAAATTAACTCAGACAGCAAAATGAATGTTACAGATTAAAAAAAACAAAAAGTTGATGAGCTTGCCAGCCGAGAAAGCTTTCAGGAAAGTCTGATTTTACCCCCTTCCTCTTTTTTGGCACCGTTGTAGAGATTATAATCAATCGACCAGAAAACCAACTGGACAGCAGTTCGAATGTGGCAAGGACATGATTACGAATCACTTCAAAAACAATTTATTTATTTATTTTAGTATTTTAAATTATTTTAATATAATATGTTGATGTATAAAATAGTTTTTAAAAAATAATAAAAGAATTATTTTAATATATTTAGTAGGTTTCAATAAAATCACCAATATAAAATCATTATCATTATTAAAAAAACAAGAAGATTCGGATACCTGAATTACCAAATTAATTGCAACTTTGTCTCAGCATATGTTTTTTTATCAGCATATGTATTAGGTTTCAATAATATTTTTTTTATCAGCATATGTATTAAACAGCCGCACCAATGAGACCATAAAATCAACAGATCCAAAGAACATATAAATATAACAAAAAAATAGTAAAAAAAAAAAAACAATGGAAAAGATCAATATAAATTAAAATTTCAAGACAACAAAAAATAAAACAACAGAAATTAAAAACAAAAACTAAAAGCATAAATACAGATAAAAAATAAACACAATCCAAGAAGGACCGAAAAAACCAAAGGAGTTAATACCAATAAAAAATTCAAAAAATAAAGGCCAAAATGAAAAATAAAAATATATAATTAATTTCAATCGAAGGACAAAATTGTAACAAATAAAAACTTTGGGACCGAAACAATTAAAGAGATTTAAAAACAAATATATTGTAATTTTGTTAAAAAAAAATTAAGAGAATAAAGACCGAAATAAAAAGTAGCATATATGACAAATTTCAATTGGAGATCAAAATTAAAACAATTTAAAACCCGCAAATCAAAAAATAAATAAAGAAACCAAAAACAAATCAAAAATCAAAAGAATAAGTACTGAAACGAAAATCAATGTATATAATCAGTTTCAATTGAAGGGCACAATTGAAAATGATCAAAATTTTCATTGAAATCGGGAATAAAAATGAAATCAAAAGAAGAGGGACCTAAATAAAACAATAAAAAACCTGAAAAACTTACATGTATTTGCCTACTATAGGAGAGAGAAAAGAAGGGAAAACAAAAATCATCCATTGACGATTTATTGCCAACTGTATTCTGCCACGCGCCGCGCCGGGAGGCAAAGGACATGGTGGTGCACCAAGGACACGGCGACCGAACATTTTACACCAACTATAGCCACCGCACGCGCTGCCTAAGAGGAGCATGTGAGTAAAACACTGTTGGCGCGTCTGTATAACGCGTCTACAATAATTCCGAAAACAAATAATAAAAATACAAAATTACCTATACAACGTTGGACCAGAAAATAGCCATGAAAAAACCAAACATGAAAGTACCACAATACCCCCAGATCCAAACCTTCGATTATAGTTTCACTGTGCATAAATATGTGAAAAACCTAAAATACCCTCAACTATCCCTCATCTTTTTGTCAACTCCTAAGGGTAATTTGATAGTTTTACTGTGCAAATTAAGACGAAAAAAACAAGAAAACCCAAAACAATCTGAAAATACCACGGGTATCTCCTAAAATGTCTAAAATGACTCTAGTTCCAAGGGTTCAATTTTTTGGTCCGAGGGGTGAAATGATAATTTTACTATTAAAATTCACAATAATTTGTATCTAGGGACATAGTAGAACCGCAACACATTTTATATTTTTTTAATATATGATCAGCATATATCTATTTGTTATAAACAAAGCGCTAATGTACAGCATCCAGATCAAGACCAAATTTTAAGAATTTACAAGCCAGTGATCTTGAAAAGAATCCAACCCTAGCCAGAAACTAAAAAAATCACAATAAATCCATCTACATGGTTGATAAATCACTGATGTAGTCACCCCACATATCACCTGCAATTGAATCACGCAACTGGGAACTAAATTCTAGCTGTTCTGTATCAAAAGCAATGTCCAAAGCTGGGCTCTCAACTTGCATGATTGGCGGTTCCACCTCCAATGGGGGCAATGACTCCTCCATTTGCAGTGTATTATCATGTTCATGCATTTTAAAAATCCAATCATCTGGTTTTTCCCTACGAATGTAATTGTGTAGCGCACACGCTGCTACAACCAACTTAACCTGTGTCTGTAAAGGGTATGGTGGGGCGGACATCAGTATGGGGAAACGTGCCTTTAAAGCCCCAAAAATACGATCAGTGACGTTTCTTAGTAACAAGTGCCTTTGATTGAACAGTTCTCTTGAATCTCGAGGAGGATAACCTCCCACAAACTCATTTAAATGACATAAAACACCGTTGTATGGAGCTATAAATCCTGGCATGTTAGCATATTTGCTGTCCACAAGGTAGTACTTACCTACACCATCAATATTTTCAACCAGCAGCAGAAGCAAAAGTGAACTAAATTAGTTGAAGCAATACGATTGATTACATAAATTGGCATCTGAAATCCTCAAAGGCAGGTAAAAGAAAGAAGGTAAAAGCTTGGAAAGAAAAAACAATTCCTCAAAAGCTATATAATTATGGGGTTTCGCTAGGGTGGTCAAATAAACTAATAGTAAGCTATGATGTGAGAGAAGCAAAATACCTTCAGGGACCTGCAACTTGTTCCGCCTTGTGAGTGCAGAGTTCAGAACTCGCAAATCTGATGCTGAACCTTCCCATCCAGCTAGAACGTAATGGAACCTCAGATCAAAGGAGCATGCTACCAGAACATTTTGTGAAAGTTGTCCATTTTTATTACGGAAAGGTCCCTGCTCATCTATACCAACCATCACTGGAATGTGTATCCTATCTACTGCTCCAACACAATCCTAGCAGCGAATAATTTGTATTTAGATGCAAGTCACACAAAAGAAACTGATTAACTCAAATTACATTAGGATTACCTTAAAATATGGATAAAATCGAGGATCTTCCAAGATTTCAGGTGGAATATCAGATCCAGGAGGCTGAAAAAAATCTAATGAAATTGCCATAATAGCATTCAAAACATTGTTAAAATGGCGACTAATGGTTTCTCCTGAATACCGGAACAATTCTTGAACAGCTCGAGTGCGTAGATTATGGCCAATAATGAACAAGAATATGGCTAATTGCTCCTCAATCTTGATTCTGTTTGTATGGCGTAGCAGGCCCTTGCCTTGCAAAATATCACATAACTTGTAGAATGCCTGCTTATCCATGCGAAAATTTTCCAGACAACGGTCACTTGGACCTCTTAGAACCTCATCTACAAATTTGGTACCATTAGTTAAACTTATACTTAGTTCTTTGGGCATACAGTTCCCAAAAACTCCATCCTTTTCATCATCAGAGTTCTCCATGGAAAAGTCAACCTCTGCACTCAATCATATGTGCTGGTCAGACTCACCAAACAAAAAAGACAAAACATTCACTTAATTACTGTACAAATTAGGACAAAACATCATGAAAACAAGGTTTGAACAGAACAATAGTGGAAATAGGAAACAGTGAAGCTCTAATTTCACAGAGAACACTTTGTTGAGAAACAATAATAATAATAAAATAACAAAGTGAACGACGTGCAGGTGAGCAATCATCTTGAATTATCCATGATAAGCAAAATTGGCAAACCCAGATGGATGAGGCGAGATTCATCAGGCCTATTTTACAAGAATTGAAATGAAATGAAAAAAAATCTATTACTGAATACACAAACGCCATGCTCAAATTGTACCATGCAAGTGTGCATTGTGTAAAACATCCTACTGTGAAGCACCTTGGTTATTTGAATTAG
Source organism: Salix purpurea (assembly GCA_027405865.1). NCBI lineage: Eukaryota > Viridiplantae > Streptophyta > Magnoliopsida > Malpighiales > Salicaceae > Salix > Salix purpurea. The sequence goes on along the minus strand of JAOWLH010000014.1, from coordinate 6,950,969 downwards.
TAATCTTACCATGGTTGTCCCATGCAGCAAGAGGCATACAAAGCAATCATTCATAAGAAAAGAAAATTACCTGTCTCCACATTACAACCAATTCATTTTTCCTTTTTTCTAAAAGTGACTATAATGAGGAAGTTTAGTCTTTCCAAACTCTAAAAGGTAATCTTACAGTAACCTTCTCCTTTCTTAGCTCATCGTGGATTAAATGGAAGCAACAACAGCTAATACAGAGATGAAAAATCCAGTACTGGAGAAGGCTATGTAGTTCTCACAATGCTACAAAGGAGAACAAAAGAATTCTTCTTAACTTTGAATATTGATGTGTTTACTCACTATACTGCATTCTTTAATTTCCCCAGCTTTCATTTCATTGCTGACAAATATAACCAACTAAAACAAAACTCAATATTTTACTATCAAGTATTCTAACATCTCATCTGAGAAAGTCACAAATAACATGAGGATTCTAAAGGACTACAACTCTCAGCAAATGTATATGGCTCCGAAAGCAATGTTTACACTTCTTATAGCTATCATGATGTATACACTTGGCATGAGGGAAGGAATGGACCATAGAATGATCGAGCTCCCATCTTCCCGTAACTATACATTAAGTAAAAAGTTCTCAATCGCATGGATGTTTCTCATTTCAGATTTGTTAGCAGCTAATACAATAGGAAATAATCCCAGTGTTAGAGAAATAGAAAAATATGTTGTTAAGCAAAAACATTAACTAAAGGTACAGTTGAACATCAGGAAACGTACCATGAAACATGAGGTGGATTAATGCCAAGCAGAAGGGAAAAGAAATTATTTACTGATGGAAGAAAAGAAAATACAATTTTAAAGAGTTATGAAAGCTTTTTAGTGAGAAACAAAAACCTTTTATGAAAGCCAAAAATATTGAATCCACAATTTTTATAAACAATAAACAAATGCTTCATACTATGCTCAATGGAAGTAGTTTAGATTTCCTTGAAGATGCAATGCAGCACATGGTCTAAATGCCAGCCAAGATATGGTATTGAATATAAACTATTTTAAAGCAAGATGTTAATACAGCATTGTTATATACTGTTCCAGCAGCTCAAAGCCACATTCCTATGCAAATTACCACTACAAATTAAAAAACAAATATTAACAATAATTGGCATAAGAACTGCCATTAAATGGACTGGAACGACATGCAATGCAAATCTCAAGTAAATCGATAAAATCGATGAAGAACTAGCATTATTCATGAGATCAACATCTAACTCATCAGCTCCTTTCATCCCCTTTCACTAGCTCATCCACATTGGTCGTAAGAACATCACAGTTGATTCTAAATTAACCTTTTCCATTGCCATTAAAACCTCGATAACCTTAGCAATGCTTCCTAATGAAACCATTAAGGGCAAAAAAGAAGAAGCAAACCAAAATTAAATGATCCTCAGAAAATCAACTAAGATCATTGATAAGGATAAAACTCATCAACACTAATTAATCACCTGCATTATACAGTTAATTACATCAAGTTCTTTTTAAAACAACATATAATTAAGAACCCAGATTTGAAAATCAATTCCACATCATCTCATTTGACAAGAAATCAAAACGGCCCAGAAACAGTTTATTTACTCTTCAAAATTCAATAAAACTTATGGCACACACCATACCTGGAATCGTACAGTTCAAGCCTTAAAACGACGAGTCGTGCCGTTCCGTTGGAGAATTGGTGAGTAGAGTATCTATGACTGATTGAAAAGGGGGGCTTGAAAATGACTAGTAACGCCCTCTCTTCTCTAGAGTTGAGGACGAGAGCGAGATTTTTGAAGGGTTTGTTTGTGTTTTGGCTATTACCAGTTGCCAGGGAGTTTTGGGCAGTGTGTGAGTTGGTGGGGTGTGAGAAATGTGACTCAAAAGAGGGCCCGCCGTCCATTTTCTCGTTTGAAATGCTTGCCATTATTATTATTATTATTATTATTATTATTATTGTGGGTGTCCTTTCATCTATTTTCATTAATTTCACGAGTTGTAAAATTAACGACCATATAAATCTTCAATTGTCATTATATTAGCAGTTATAGGGTTTGAGCTTGAAACTACAAGAAAAACAAATTTCTTAGTCTCAAACTCTTACTACTAGATCATTTATTAGATGATTATGTTTACCGTTTTTTATGGATACTGTGGTGCCTAAAATATCAATTTTGTGACTTGGTGTATACTGACTATTTGGGTTAAAAGTGTTTTTGAAAAAAATATATTTTATTTTTTTAAAATTATTTTTTTTGGTGTTTTTATGACTTAATTAAATCCTTCAAGTGAATCCAAAATTAATTTTTAAATATAATTAAAATTTATTTTGACCCATTAAGAAATAAAAATAGCAAATTATAAAATTTAATTATGCCTTATGATTTAATTTTTATGAAGATTTTTCTAAAAAGTATTTATGTTTGACTTTGAATTTGCATTTTTTTTTTATTCTTGGGAACAAAAAAGGAATGATTAAGCTTATAAATTGTCAAAATTTGTTACCTTGATTTCTCCACCATGACATTCATTTTTATTTTTTGAATAAATTTTAGGAATAACTTAGAAATGGATTATGACAAGCCAATTAAGCTATCTTAGAGTTTTATTTACTAGTGTACAAATGCTATTTTATATCACTTAGTATCTAGTTTGGAGAACACAATCATGATGAGATTGTGAGGAAGAGTTCAAATAAAACAAGCGGTGACTTAAAAAAACCACTTTGAAAAATATGATGATATTAAACATGTTTTTTTCTCTTAAATGCCTATGATTTTACTTAGATATAAGGATGCATTTTTAAACTCTGATAACTTGAACTCTTATATTTCTCGTGTTGGTAAATCTCTTTTACAAAAATATCGTGATATTGAGATGAAACTCCTAAACCAATTAAAGAAACTTAGATCAAATTGATTTTTTTTTAGAGTATCGATACATGATCAACCAATTTATAAGTGTAACCTATAGGAGACCAAGGAACTCCAGAAACAAAACAAAAAAATGATGTTTAACAGTACATTAGAGAAAGTATGAGCTCATATATGGTTCTAGTACTTTTAGCGCAAAAGAATGATGATATTTGGCATATATATGTTGATTGTAGAACAATCAACAATGTCACCATAAATTTTGGCATCCTATCCCCAGTTTAGATGATATATTGGATGAATTTGATGGTTAGTCTTATACTTTAAAATTGATTTGAAAAGTAGTTATCATTAAATTAAGATGAGATAATGTGATGAATAAAAAACTACTTTTAGAAAAGAAAAAAAGTTTTAATATATCAAAAAGATTTAACTGAAATGAAATCCTACTCTACCATAAACCCTACGGTGGAGACAAACTAGGATTATTGGAACAAGAATATTTCCTAGCCTATTTTTTAAAAAGATGTGGAGCCATGAATGGATTTTACATCTAAACAATTATTTTTCTTGTATTTTATATCTATTAGTTGCGACATTATAAGATAAAATTTCATAATATTTATATTATTATTTTCATGTTAGTTAGTTAGTTAGTTTTTTGGCTATTTAAAGCCTAGTTTCAAATTGGGGCAGCCGAGTCAATTAAGTTATCTTTAAGGTTTTGTTTTCAAGAGGACAAATACTCTTTTATAAGACTAAATTTTCAGATTGAAAAACACATAAAGCTGTTGTATATTGTAACATAAAAATAAATATTTTTTTGCTTTGTTCTTGATTAAATTACACTTTTTCAAGAATAAATCAACTTTTATTGTGTTTTTATGCTTGTCTCCTGGTAAGGATATTATGTATAAGTGGTTATTGTAGTCTTTGCCTTTGAGGAAATTGTTTATGATTTTAAACTCAATTATCAAATCTCAAATTTGAATTAGATAGATCTTGTTTTCATGAATTCAATTAAAAATTATATTAATGCTCACACCACTCATAAAATGAAATGTGAAAATAAACTATTGAATCAAAAGGAAATTACAAAACTTACAAGGACTTTAAAGGAAAAGAAATAAATGTATGCTGGTGAAAAATAACATTTTCCCTTAATTTCAAATTGGATATGACCTTGTGTTACATTTTAGTCTATCTATTTTTAATTTTGCTCATTCTTAATGAATCTTGACAAAACTATCACGACAATGTTTTCCCAGGCTTCCCAGTATGGGATGAATGTTGAGAAGGATTTATCAATAATCATAAAATTATATTGAGTAATTTTAGAACTCGTCACCTAATATCATAGCTGTCAATTTCGTTTCAGTTGACGTTTCGTTTTTCCTATTGTTTCAAAATATTTTCGGTTTCGGAATGTTTCGGCATACTATTTTGGGGTTGTACTGTTTATATATATATATATATATATATATATATATATAATTAATTAATTATATATATATATAAAATTAAATATAATTTTTATTTTTTATAAAATCAAAGTTGACGCAATAATTTTTTTTTTATAATACATATATTTTTAATTTTTATTGTTTTGATTTTGATTCTTATATAGATACACACACACAGATGTGTGTGTGTATACAAAGTTGACACAATAATTTTATTTTGTTATAATATAAATCATTTTAAATATTATTTTGTTATTATTTTTTTTCTAAGAAAATATAGGTGTAAAATAAAACTATAAATTTTATATTTTTTGTAAGTAAGATTTTATAATTGATTATAAATTATACTTTGAAAACTATAATGAAAATAAAACAAATCTTTGCCCTGTGAAGATGATTCCATAAAATGCGTGTGTTTGTTTGGAAAATATCAAAAAAAGTGTTTTTTTTTTAAATATGTTTTTTTGTTTTAAATTAATTTTAATATTAATTTTAGATTATTTTGATGTGATAATATAAAAAATAATATTTAAAGAATAAAAAAAATATTATTTTAATATATTTTTAAATAAAACAATCATACTCAAACTCAAAAACACACGCTACTGGAATATCAAGTGAGAGTCGCATTGGTGTTTTTCCTCATGCTGCTGCTGGACGTTTGTTTGCATCTGGTTTTGTGAAGTTTCCTGCGTTGTCGTTTTGAACCAATGATTAAGAAAACTTTGTTCTTCCTTCCATTTTTTCTGAGGTTGCTAACTTCAAATTTACAACATCTTAGCCTTTACGATCGCCAAGAATCTTCCTGTCTTGTTCCCATGTGACCATGTTCAGAATATGCGTGCAATTAGTTTTGAGTTTAAATCAGAATATATATTTTTTTATAAAATTTTAAAATAATTAAAATTTTACTTAATCCCTTAATTTTATAAAATGTATTTTTCAGGAATGATATCATTTGTATTTTTGAAACAAATTAAGCTTACAATGCACAAATGGTTTTTTTAAGAAAAATGAATATTGTTATTAGTTATTTTTTTTTTAATTCAGTCTTAGGTTACTGTTTTTTTTTTCTATTTAAAAAGCATATATCTTTTTTTTTTTTTATTCTAGATTCTCTATTTTATTTTATTTTTCTATTACATATTATTTAAGTTTTTATAGAAAAGTTTGTAATAGTTTTTTAACAAGTAAGAACAAGATGAATGACAAATAAATATTTTCGCTGTATCTCTATAATTATGATATTTTTATATTTAAAATTTTTTACTTATAATAAAATTGTTGGTCTTCGAGAGCTTTAAATTTATAATAAATAGTTTATTCCTAAGCTATGACCAAGTCATATTTCTATATAATAATAATAATAATAATAATAATAATAATAATAATAATAAGAGCATTCTCTCTTAAAATCTATAAAACTATAAGTTATCATAATGGTATATCACGTGCATTCATATGGTTTATATTAATGAGAGGAGGATAAAGGTTATGATTATTTTTATACCATCTTTAATCCATCAAAATAAATAGCATTTCTTATCAAGCCTTGAATAATTGAAGAAATAAAACCCTAATACCCATAAATTAAAAAAGATTTTATTCCTTACTATTTCCGTTTGAATTTAAATAATTGGATTAAGCCCTAACAAAAGTGGTAAATAATTAAATCCTAGTTGTTTAACCAAACCTGCTAGATTAATTGAAACTCAATGTTTTTTAATTTGGAAACGAGTTGATCTGCCCGCTCCGCTGGGCTTTTTTATCTATGTAGAAAATTGAATGATTTTATAAATGTTGTATTTTGTTAATTTAATATTTAATTAGTATAATTATAATTGTTAAAATCTGTTAAAAATAGTTTTTTTCAACCAAAATATGATTGAATATTGCTATTGGTAAAAAACTTTTGATAAAATTTGTTAGAAAATTTGCTAAGAAGGTTAAATGATTTATTAGAAATTTGTTGTCACGGATACTTTGGTAAAAAAAAACAAAAAAAGAAACCCGGTAAAAAAAGAACAACTGACTTGGACACTAAAAAATAAAAAATATATGTGGAAAAAGGTCACAGTTTCTGAAAAGGAAAAAAAAGAGTCTAAAATATAAATTTAACTTCAAAGACAAAGTTTTTTTTTATAAGATTTATTCATTATATTATTATATTAAATATATTTAAGAATACTTATATTAATTTTTTTTTCCAAGAAATTGTAGGTCATTTATTTTCTCTATCTATATATTTTTAGGCGAGACTATTAAATAAATATTAAACACATATACTTAGTCTCACGTACTATATAGGTTGATCGAAATGGGAAGTGATTTTTTTATTTTTTAATTGTAGAAAACCTAAGTAAATTTGTAAAAAAAAAAGATTAGTTGCCTTTTTTCCCTAATAATATTAGATCTTACACATTATAAATAAAAATATTGAAATTTATTTTCAAAAAATAAATATAATTTTTTTTGCGTGCTATAATTACTTATTTGCCGGTAAAAAAGAACAGTGTAGTTGAAACGGAAAGTGCCTTGTATATTTTTTAATTGTAGATAATCTAGGCAAATTTGTTTACCTTTTGTTTAATTGAGTTGTATTTTTTCTCGTGTAATATTAGATGTTAAATATTAAAAATCCAACTTTTTGTTTTTTTTTTAAGAAATACACTTTAACAAAAGAGCACAAAATTAAAATTCAAAGCCATATTTTTTTTATAATATTTTTTCATCATATTATTATATTAAATTTATTTAAGAATGCTAATATTAATCTTGTTAATCACAAAAATCCGAGATCATTTTTTTTATCTTTTTATATACTTTTAGGCGATAATATGCAATAAATATTAAAACATATAATAATGACTTGTTTGCCGTTTAAAAGGAACAGTGTCACCATAAATTTTGGCATCATGTCCCTGGTTTAGATGATATATGGGATGAACTGGATGATTTGGTCTTATTCTTTAAAATTGATTTGAAAAGTAGTTTTCATTAAATTAAGATGAGAGAATGTGATGAATAAAATACTAATTTTAGAAAAGAAAAAAGTTTTAATATATCAAAAAGATTTAACTGAAATGAAAATCCTACTCTACCATAAATACTAGGTGAAGACAAACTAGGATTATTGGAACAAGATAATTTCCTAGCCTATTTTTTAAAAAGATAAGTGGAGGCATGAATGGATTTTACATCTAAACAATTATTTTTCTTGTATTTTTCATCCATTAGTTGCGACATCATAAGATAAATTTTCATAATATTTATATTATTATTTTTATGTTAGTTAGTTAGTTTAATTTGGCTATTTAAAGCCTAATTTCAAATTGGGGCATATAACTCAATTAAGTTATTTTAGGGTTTTATTTTCAAGAGTACAAACATTCTTTTGTAAAACTTAATTTTTAGATTGAAAAACACATAAAGTTGTTGCATATTGTAACATAAAAATAAAGATTTTCTTGTTTTGTTCTTGATTAAACTACATTTTTTCAAGAATAAATCAATCTTTATTGTGGTTTTATACTTGTCTCGTGGTAAGGATATTATGTATAAGTGGTTATTATAGTCTTGATGCCTTTGAGGAGGTTGTTTATCATGTCAAACTAAATTATCAATCTCAAGCTTGAATTGGATAGATCTTGTTTTCATGAATTCAATTAAAAATTATGTTAAGGTTCACACCACTCATAAACTAAAATGTGAAAGTAAATTGTTGAACCAAAAGGAAATTACAAAACTTACAAGGACTTTAAAGGAAAAGAAAGAAATGTATGCAGGTGAAGAATAACATTTTCCCTTAATTTCATATTGGATATGAGTTTTCTCATTGTGTTACATTTTAGTCCATATGTTTTTAGTTTTGCTCATTCTTAATGAATCTTGACAAAACTATCACGACAGTGTTTTCCCAGGCTTCTCGAGATGGGATGAATGTTGAAAAATGAAAAGGGTTTGTCAATAATCATAAAATTATATTGAGTAATTTTAGAACTCGTCACCTAGTATTAAAAGTACTAAAAAACTTATTATATGTGATAGCCTTAATAACATGACCTATTGTTCAAAGGGAAGACACATCACCCCTATGCATTATATATAAGGTAAGATATATTATTGTATGATTGTTTTTCTTGTCAAATATCTATTCATTGGTTTGTTTTAAGGTTCAAAGTAAATCTTTTTTTGTATAGGAGTCTCTACTTTATTAAATCATAAACCTAACAGTTCTAAATTCTGAATTTTAGCATGTCATTTTACTTTTTGTATCTTTACTCTATATTATAGTCTTCCTCAACTACTAAAGTCTACAACTAAACCTTAATAAATAAAATGAACAAAATAATTATTAAAGAGTTTTGACATTTTAACAAACCTTAATGAATAATCGTAAATTAATTACAATATCAATTTTTGCATTTTCAAAACATGAAGAAAGATGCAACATTTTTTATGAAAATATCATTAGAATGATTTTAGGATTCGACCATATATACAAAAACAATTTTTTTTTTATGTTTTTCAAATGAGGAATTTTTTTATTTTTTTTAGAAATTTTGGAGAAAATAAGATATTTTATACTGAGTTTGTATTTGAAAAGGTAAGTAGAAAACCTGATATTAAGCGAAATTCTTGAAACAATATTAAAAAAAAATCATATTTTTCTTAAAATACTGATTATTTTTTTTTGGAATGTTTTGTTTTGTTTTGTTTTATTATTATATATAATGAACATGGTAAGACATCAAAAAGTTTATAAAACTTTGAAAAGGTCACATAAATAAAATTCATCAATCTTTGCAATCAAAGTCCAAATCATCCAAAGACTTGGTTATTTTTAGCTAGAACCCTAAATTTATATAATGTAAAAAGAATTTGCTATCATTACATTTTTTCAATCATATATCTAAAACAATTTGTGAATGTATGTCTGTTAATATTATTTTTATTAACTTTGTTTAATACATGTAAAATGTTATATAGTTTTAATTGTTTATGTATTTTTTTCAATAAACATTAATCATGAAGAAAAAAACTACATTGAACATTATTGGATGTACAATTCCAATGAAAACACACTAAAAGGTTGAAAATCACAATTGACTGAAATGAAAGCAGATAAAAAGGTTATGAGACCTTCTTATAGACGAAGATGATAATAATAATAATAATAATAATAATAATAATACACTAAAACATGTGGGGAAAGCACCGTAGCTCCCCACACATTTCACTGTGGATTGCTACAGTGCTTCCCTGCTACAATGATTTTTTTTTTCGTTCCAAGCTACATTGCATTTTCCCCCTTGCTTTGCCGCTAATGTTTTTTTTCCCCATGTTTTTTCCCCCTAAAACATTTTTTTCCCGGTTATACTTTTTTTTTTTTTTTTTTTCACTTATATTTTTTTTGTTTTTTAGTGTTCGAGTCAGTTTAAGCACACTATGACTAATCTTCGAACTCTTTTTTTTTTCTTTTTATAACCAGGGTGTCCAGACCAGCTTACGCACACCACGACTAATCCTCGTACCCATTTTTTTTTTTATAATCAGGGTGTCCAGGTTAGCTTTCATTCCCCTGCTTTCCCTCTACAATACGTTTTTCCTCTTTTTTTTTCTTCTTCTTTTTATGCATTTTATTTCGTTTTTTGTTTCGAGCTACAGTGGGTTTTTTCATGGTTTTTTCCCCTCAAACATTTTTTTCCCCGGTAATACTTTTTTTTTTCCACTAATATATTTTTTTTGTTTTTTTTATAGCTGAGTTGTCTGAACCAACTTAAATGCACCACGACTAATCCTCAACCCCAATTTTTTTTAAAGCTTTTTGTTTTTTCGTGTTTTTTTCCCCCTAAACATTTTCCCCCCATTATACTTTTTTCTTTCTTTTTCCACTTATACATTTTTGTTTTGTTTTGTTTTTTATAGTCGGGATGTCCAGGTCAACTCAAGCAGACCATGACTAATCCCCCGATCGATTAATAAAATTATAATTTTAATCTTTGATTTTATTTTAATTCCTGTATTTTTTTAAACATATTTATGAAATGGTTCCTAGTTTTATCCATGTTTGTATGTATATGCTCTTAGTTTTTTTGTTTTTAATTTTTATTATTTCCTCTTTTATTAAGTTTTTTTTAATTTTGTTTTTAAATTTTAATTTTTGTTGGTGATCATTTGAAATTAATATTTATTATTTTTTACCCTTTTTTATTTTTTTTGGTTTTTTTTATTATTTGTATTTATTGTTAACGTCAAATAATATTTTTTAAGCTAATAATATTTATTTTTGTTCTGTCATTGATTTTATTTTTTAATTGCTTTTTTGTTAATATTTTTAGGAGTTAATTTTTTTAATTATTATAGATAAGGCATTCAAAATAATGATAATGATTATTTGTAAGGTTTTTTGTCTTATAAATATGTTAGACTAATTATATATTTTTTAATATTAACGCCTTAATATATATATATATATATATATATATATATATATATATATATATATATATATATATATATATATATGACTTAAGTTTTTTTGAAAAAATTAAATTAATTCAATGTCAGTGTTCTGAAATATATTTAATATAATAATATTAAGAATAAATTTCATAAAATAAAAAATAATAATTTAATTTTTTTTCTAACTACAACAATGGTGTCAGCGATAGCATGACAATAATAATTAAAATATTAATTATGTTCAATAATGATTATAATAATTGCTATAATAATTGTGATAATTTAACAATCATGATAATAACAATGAGAATAATATTCAAAATAATTCATTAGTTTATGTTATTTTTCTTAAAAATTGACTCTTACAACTTTTTTATATATGATACTTCGGATTTAATATCACATAAAAAAAATTACGAAGTCACATGTAAATAAAACGGGTAGAAAAATTGTGCCAAATTATCTATAATAAAAAAGTATACGAGCCACTCACCAAACACTTTGCCATAGCCAGAAATAATTTTTTTAACATGCAAAAAAATATTAATGGTTTTAGATTTTTTTATGATGCTATATATCTGAGTGAAATAATTAGCTTATAAAACTTTCGATTATTACTGTAGCAAAATTATTTACAATAAAAATAATAATAATAATAATAATAATTTCATATTAGTTTTTTTATATATTCATTTTATTATGTAAAATGTGTTTAAAATAATGTCATGGTATCAGGGGTATTTGCATTTTTTTTCATTGTTGTTCGTAGTACAATAACCATAATACCCCTAAATAAGACAAAAACCAATAATTGTCAGTGGGGATGTCCTGGTAATTTTACATTTTCAGTGCACAGTAAAATAATTTTTGTAGCCTCAAATAAGATAAAATGGAAAAGTTACCTATGAGGTATTTCAAATATTTCACGTTTAACTATACATGCATAATAAAAATAAAAAAATAAAAACTAAAATACAAAATAAAAAATTATACATTTTAAAACCAGACAAAAAAAATTTAACCCTAGCAGCAAAGCACGAGTTTATGGCTCGTGAAATCTAAATGTCGTCTTATGGTAAGTCATTCTGGTACCTTGAGAAAATTGAAACTATATTATTTTGGTGTGTGTTTAGATTTGAAGTATTTTTTGTGGTCACAATTTTTTTCTTGAGAAAATATAGGTTTAAAATAAACTATAAATTGTATTTTTTTTGTAATTAAGATTTTAAAAAAGATTGTTCAGTATAATTTATATAAAATTATACTTTTAAAACTATAATTAAAATAAAACAAATTTTTGCTATGTGAAGATGGTTCCATAAAATGCGTGCGCGTGTTTCGTGCCCGTTTGGAAAATATCAAAAAAATGCTTTTTAACTAAATATGATTTTTTTAAATTATTGTTTTTAGTGTTTTGATTATTTTGATGTGATAACATCAAAAAATAATATTTAAAAAATAAAATATTATTTTAATATATTTTTAAATATTTGTTTAAAAAAAAAACAATCATACTCAAATTCTAAAACACACACTACTAAATATTTTTAAAATACTGTTATAACATTCGAATAGTCGCTTTGGTGTTTTTAGGGCCTGTTTGGTATAGCGGTAGCGGTTGCGGTTGTGGTTGAAAAAATGGAGTTTTAAAAATAGAGTTTTTAAAATGGAGTTTTTAAAAATGGAAAGTGTTTGGTTAAAACTGTGGTTGAGTTGAAGGTTGAAGAAAAAGGAGTTTTGGTGTTTGATTTCCAAACTTTACAAACTGCTTTTAACTTGTGAAATTACTTAAAAAGATATATATATATATATATATATATATATATATAGTAATGGCTGATTTTTTAAAATATATTTTGACATTGATATATCAAAATAATTAATTTAAATATTTATTTTTTTGATTGTTTTAAAAGCAAATTTAAAACACAAAAAATAATTGTTTTAGTCATGCTGCTGCTGGACGATTGTTTGCATCTGGTTTTGTGAAGTTTCCTACGTTGTCGTTTTGAACCAATGACTAAGAAAACTTTGTTTTTCTCTCTTTTTCTGGAGGTTGCTAACTTAAAATTTACAACATCAAAGCCTTTACGATCGCCAAGAATCTTCCTGTCTTGTTCCTATGTGACCGTATTCAGACCATGTGATGCTTCTTCTTTTTTGTTGGAATTCGTTTTTAAAATAATTTTATTTAACAATATATTACAATAATTTATATTTTATTTTTAAAATATTATTCTTGACATCAATAATACTAAAAAATAAAAAAACAATTTTTTTTTTCAAAAAAAACTTTTAAAACACTCTCAAACATGTTTTTAATCTAAATCACAGACATTCCATCCACTAGACATTTTGATAATTAAAGAAAATGATTTGAATTTTTCCTAATGACAATACTATTTTCAAGTTAACTTTCACTCGGTTAATATTAAATCTTAGTAAAATAATTATGTATTCACACAAAATGATTTTTTTTTTACGGGAGCCAAGGGGTATGATGTGGTGGAAAAAAGTTCGAGATCTGCATTACAAGTCTCGGGGTCGAGTCAGGATGTCTCACCTTGTAAGAGCCTGAGATAGTTGAGGTTTTAAAGTTCCCAAGAAGAGTGACATGATGACATAGAACTTATGATATATGCAGCATGCCTCAAATTTGAGTCAGGACGTGCACCTCTTGTAAGAGCTTGGGATAATCAAGATTTTACTCGCTCATCTAGACCCACAAAATACACTTTCTTAAGAATGAGGTTTCCTCGCATCCATTTTTTTTTTAGATATCATTTATTTTTCAGAAACAAATTAAGCTTATGATGCACAAATGTTTTTTTTAAAGAAAAATAAATATTGTTATTAGTTTTTTTTTTTAATTCAGTCTAAGGTTTCTGTTTTTTTTTTCTATTTAAAAAATCTATATCTTAAATTCTTTTTATTCTAGATTCTCCATTTTATTTCATTTTTCTATTATATATTATCTAAGTTTTTTAGTTTTTATACAAAAGTTTGTGATAGTTTTTTAACAAGTAAAAACGAGATGAATGACAAATAAATATTTTGGGTGTATCTCCATAATTATGATATTTTTTGTATTTAAAAGTTTATAATAAATTTGTTGGTCTTCGAGAGCCTTAAGTTTATAGTAAACAGTTTTATCTTTAGCTATGACCAAGTCATATTTCTAAATAATAATAATAATAATAATAATAATAATAATAATAATATAAGAGCATGTTCTCTTTAAATCTTTAAAAATATAAGTTATCATAATGGTATATCACGACGTGCATTCATTAGAATATGCGTTGATGTTTTATATTAATGAGAGGAGTATAAAGGTTATGATATTTTTATGATGTTTTTAGAGTCATGCTTGATATTGTATTTTAAAAATATTTTTGAAAAAAAAATTATTTTTATTTTTTTAATAATTTGTTTTTGGATGTTTTTAGATCATTTTCATATGCCGATATCAAAATAATTTTTTTTTAAAAAAAAAAAATTATTTTGATGTATTTATGAATAAAAAACACTTTTAAAAACAACTTCAAATACACGCCCAAACAAATAGAATTTCTTATCAAGCATTGATTAATTTAAGAAAAAAAAACCCCAGTGCCCATAAATTAAAAGAGATTTTATTCCTTACTATTTCCTTTTGAATTTAAATCATTGGATTAAATCCTGACAAAAGTGGTAAATAATTAAATCCTAGTTATTTAACCAAACCTACTAGAATACTAGATCAATTGAAAATCAATGTTTTTTAATTTGGAAATTGGATCAGCCTCGTCACTGCCACGCACGCTGTGTCCAGGTCTTATCTCTTCTTTTCTACTCCACTCAATCGCAGAAGACGCTGAGATTTTTCATAAAGTCTGGAAGCAACATGCAGGGCTGCTTCCTTGAATTGTCAACATAAAAAACGTGGATGCCACATGTTGTCTTGTGAATGGTTGAGATAGAGGTTGAATTATGTAGTTATTGGATAACTTAGGAGATACTAAAAAAATTATTAACAAAAATAGTTTGATTCCTATCTTACACGTCATCATTAATAAAAACAATTTCATGGTTAATCACTTGCAAACTAACATAACATAACATAAAATAACATAGGATAGATTGAGAAATGACATAATATTAAAAAACAAATGAAAAGTGATTAAAGTTTATAAGGAAAGTTTAAATACTTAGACATAAATATAAAGACATTGAGCTAATTTTAAGTGTATTCTTTGATGTTTAGTATATAACATAATTGTTAGATAATAATAATAACTTAATTTTTTTAGTCGAATTGATTCTTTAACAAAAAAACTTAGTCGAGTTGATTCCTTAACACACTCACACCACCTTGTAATGAGATTTGAATACAAGCAATGATATTTGGACTCGTAATTATTTATTCATTAAAACTCTTATACTATGTTAAAAACCAACTCAACCTTAAAACTTTAATTATTAGGTGAATATATATTATATGATTTATATTATTTTTTTAACACATACTCTCAACTATATTTTTTTAATAAGAATGATGAATTTTGATTTACGATCATTTAGATATCAGAGTTCTATATTATGTCAAGAAATCAACTCAAACTAAGAATTTAAATTATTAGGTGAAATTCAAATATATAATTTATATTATTCTCAAACTATAATTTAGTTTTTGAATTTAATAATTGTAATTAGGGGAGACTAAGTTTGGATTCAACAATGTTACCTAATCATTTTATATATATATATATAGAGAGAGAGAGAGAGAGAGAGAGAACTAATAATCATTTATGATATGATAATTAGGGTTAACAAACATGAGAAAAAAACTCATTTTTTATATTCACGAAAGTATGATATGATAAGATTCCCAGTAATGAAATGAGAATATAAAAACACATTACATCTAAAAATATTTTGAATTTTGAATGCTAAACTTGCTTAATAAAACTTGATGATTGGAAAATATTTCAGGATCAAATAAAAAATAAACTTAAAACAGAGGGGAGTAAATTAAGATTGAGATGAAAATATAAAATCATGGATCCTTCCACTATTTAATTATGATGTTTATATCATGTTTAACATTGAGTTTAAAAAATATTTTTGAAAAAAAAAATAATTTTTTTTCTTTAAATTAAGCATTTTGGTATTTTTAAATCATTTTCATATCCTGATGTTAAAAATAATTTTTTAAAAATAAAAAAATATTATTTTGATATATTTCTAAATAAAAACACTTTAAAAATAAAAACCAAACTCACAAAGAAACACTTAATTATTTTATATTTTAAAACAATTCTACGAGGCGGAGTGGTGCTTGAAGTATATAATTTTCTTAAAACTAATTACAACTTGGCCTTTTCACTTATTTTATTTGTTTATATTTTTAAAAAATATTAAGAGGAAAAATAAATGGAAATAATAATATAAACTTATTATGATTTTTTTTTTCAACTAAGAAATGCTAAATCAAGCCCCGACAAGATTGGATTATTTATCTATTTATTTTTAATATTAGAAATATTAACTAGTTAATTTTTTTTTTTGGATAAGCTAAGAGGCAGGATTATTCAAGCCTGATAAGATTGAAGGCTCGATGAGATGCGAAACTATCTCCACCGCTCATCAGGTCAAGAATGAGGGCAAATTGCCAACAAGTTCTTGGCCTGGTGTCAGAGAGGAGATTTATCTTTTTCTCGTCCTAAATTCAAGTCTTGTTAGGCACGCCTGTCATCCCGCGGTGCCTTACTTGCTTATTGGGCTTGCAGGTTATTCAGTGGACCCGGGAATTTAGTTGTGGTGCACGCAAACTGACCCGAACACCCCGATTATCAAAAAAAAAGAAGAAAAAAGAATAAACTATCTTATGCAGCCATTTTCTTGAAAGATATTTCAACCCGTACCAGTGACGTGTATTTTTGGGTGACCAGTCTCCAAAAACAACAAAATTCAAGGAAATTAATTTTATTTTCTTATTTGATTAGAGACACACTTTTTCTAACACTTTTTATAATTTTTTTGAATTATTGTAATACGATAATATACACATAAATCTTGATATATATATATATATTTAAAATATTTTAAAAAATAACAACTACTATTAATAAATATTTACTAATATCTACTATTAAATTAATTTAAGTAACCACTCTTATAATTTTAAATTGATCTTTGGCTTTTAGCTTTGTAGTAAGACTTTCTTGTAATAACTGACAGGTGCCATAATAAAAGTTGTTTGGAATCGAGATACGATAAATTATTATTTTATATTTTTAAATTATTTTAATGTAATGATATAAAAAATATTATTTTAATATATTTTAAAAAACAAATATTTCAAGAAACCACTCCACCGAACATGTGATATTAAGCGGGTGCACTGCGATTCTCCTTTAAGAGAGAAGGCATATAATAACAATAATCATATTTCGTGTTCTACGCTTATTGCGATTTAATATATTACGAGTTCTTCTCCATCTCCTCGTATTCTCTCTACTGGCATATGCAAATCTCTTGATCTAAAAAAAGAGCAGTCGGTTAAGGGAGAAGAAAATATTGCGAAGCGCAATGGCGACTGATCGTGATGGCGTTGTTGGATTCGTCGGATTGGATGATTTGAGCTTAGATATGGCCGCTTCGCTTCTTCGTGCTGGCTACAAAGTTCAAGCTTTTGAGGTAATCACAAGAAAAGTCTGCTCTTTGCTTTGCCTTTTTATTTTGCTTTTGAATTTGTGTTGTTTGGTTGCTGAGAAAAACATGGAAGGACATTTCCATTTCGTTTTGGTTTCCTGGAAACGAAACCGATTTGATCGAGAAAAACGCCTCTTGGAGAGCCGTTTGGGAATCTCACAAAAGTCTATTGTTCTTTTTATGAAAAAGGGATTTTTCTAATTTCTTGATTTGATTCACTTAAGAAATATATATATATATATATATATATATATATATATATATATATATATATATATAACCGGAATTTTGGAAAAAAAATTCAAAAGAAAAAAAAGGAAACGAATTCGTTTTCAGGACGAATGAAGAAAACAAATCTTTTGTTATTTACATTACTTGCCCTCATATATACTGATAATATTTTGAATGAACTAATTTGGGAAATTATATTAATAAAAAAATATGTTTTTTTTTTAAATTAAATAAAAAATCAATCATATCCATTTAATTTAATAAAAATGTTTAGTAATGTGATAATGATTGTTCTTAAAAAAAATAATTTTTAATAAGAGTATAATTAAAAATAAACAATTTTTTCTTTTGAAAAACCAACTGGCTTCTAAGTCAAACTTAGAGGTGTATGATTGAAACTGTATTTGGATTTATTTTTTAAAAATATTTAAGTTGAAAAATTATTAAATTAATATTTTTTATAATTTTTAATGTGTTAATATTAAAAATTAAAAAAAAAATATTTTGTTAAATAAAAAACACTTTTTTAACCCAACACAAACTTATCTAAGAAGACAAATAGTAAAAAGTAATTCGGTGTTATTTTAGAAACAAATAAAGTATAATACTAATTAGCGTAATTACAAGAAATCTCCGGGTGGTTTTCAGTGAAAAAAATGGTTTTGGTGGGGGAGGGGAGGGGTATTAGGAAGTGGAAGAGCTTGAAACCTTGAATCCAGGTGGCCAAATCGATTCAGGAGAAGCCAGCAGGGTCATAGCTTTCCAGGGATTGAAATTTGCCCGCTATATAAATTCGGTCCTTCGAGTTTTAAAATTTTCAATCGGATCCTTATAAATAAAAAAGTTTGGTCGATTTTCGGGTCCATATTATTCCATTCCCCCCCCCTGAAACATGTGCTGCACTTCTTGTCCTTTTCTTCACTTTTTAATTGATCCCTGGAATAAATATAACTTGTTCGTGTTTTATTATATGGTTGTAGTTGATTTTGAAAATAATTTTTGTTCATAAATCTATTAAATAATTTTTTTTAACATCAATACATTAAAATATCTAAAAATACCAAAATATTTAAAATAAATAAATAAAATTTTAAATTTTTATAAAAATATTTTTAAAATACAATGTTATGCCATAGAAAAAACAACTGGTCCTCTCCCCGGTCCACGATCTTGGGCATATCGTGGCTAGTGGGGTGGCGCGTTTACCATCCTACCCACGCGCTCTCAAGCTTGTTAAAAGTATATTTTGGTTAATGTAATTGTGAGCCAGTGCTGTCTGGGATTTATTTTTGTTAAATTGTAATTAATGTTTTCTTTTAAAAACGTATATATTTTAATATAGTTGTACTTCATAACGCTATCAATAGCGAATCGTGAGAAATTGAAGTTCATGCGGAAGCATTTTGGCTTTCAAAGTAACATCAATCACGGGCCCCTACTCTTCCACTATGGCCTCACTTTACAAGGACATGTTACTGCGACATCTTCATGCGCAACTTAACCCACTATTCCACTTGCTGATAAATGTTTTGTGCTTATCATTGTATTTTAAAATTATTTTTGAAAATTATTATTATTTTTTTATTTATGAATTTCTGATAAAAAATCACTTTAAAAATAACACCTTCACAGTTCCAAACAGTAATTTAATCGTTTGTGGGGGTCATACACCATCTTTTAAAGCACAAAAGTATCTGCTGGTCAATTTTCCATGCTAAAGGAGGACGTGCCTTCATTGAATTCCTTGGATACCTTCTGCTGGGCAAATTTCCATGGACGGACCTATCAAAACCAATGCACATGTTACATCCCAAGGATACCTTTTATTTTTAATCTTTCGGTCAATCTCACAGGCATACCTTTGGCCTTATCTGAGGTCATAGCACCATCGCAAGTTGGTGACATGAATGTGTCACCAATGTTTGATTAGTGGAAAGTAGGTCCAATCCACTAGTTAAAAGTCATGTTTATTTTTTGTTTCGTATTTATTGACTATGCCAATACTATTATTGTCTCCTACAATCAAGTTTGCAACTCAGTATATAAATTTAACTGATTTTTAATAGTTACTTGATTGGCAAATTAGTTATTGTTAAATTGGGATTTTCTTGTTCTGCAGATAGATGAAACTTTGGTTGATAAATTTTTGAAACTAGGGGGAACGAGAAGTGCCAGCCTTATTGAGGCTGGGAAAGGTAAATGATGCTCGGATATGTCTATGTTTTACTAAAATGTTTTAATAGCTAAGCTATTTGGGGTGGGATGCCACTTATTTTAAATGGCTACGTTTTGTTTGTGGAATGCATTGCATGATAATGCATGGAATGGGTGTGACACATGATGTTTATATTCCACGCAAAATCTCATTTTTAATTGGGTTTCAGCACTCAAGAGGAATGTGTATAGAATATGTTTATATTCCATGCAGCGTTTCTTTTTAAAAGTGAAATCCATTCCTAGCTTCCCTTTAGCTTCCATTTAGACTTTGCCTCTTTTCTATCGGATTTTTTCGTGGTACCAATGATGACATGTGCTTTCCTAGGTTATACTTGTACTCCATGGAATGACGCATATGATAACTCTAAGTAGAAACTGATTGATGCTTACCTACTCTGTTCCCGCTTCTTACTTTTGAGTGGGAGGATCCTTGAAAGTATAAGCAACTTCCTATTTGATTCATGCTCTGAGCTTGAAACTTTCACATTTAATTTCACTTTTGAAGTGTCATGATTGTGTTTTAATTTGATGTCTTGTAGTTTTATACACCCTTCTTTTCCAAAAAACTGCCCTGTAGTATTCTGATTTTGATAAATGCATGGAAACTTTATGTTATTTCATTTTTAAATGTAAGAGCCTGGAAGTATAAAACACTGTCTAAGTCAAATTTCTAAATCTTCATCATTGCTACTGTTGATCCACAAAAAAGTGGAGCGTTAGCTAAGCGATGACTAATGTGGTGTTGGGGTTTATTCTGATTGATGTCTCGTGTCCTATGAAATTGTGCCTTTAACTCTTTTTTCTTGCTTTTGGCATACAGAAGTTGCAGCTTTGATTGTTTTAATATCTCACGTGGATCAAATCAATGATGTATTTTTTGGCCAACAGGGTGTATTGAAAGGTATTCATGAAACTTATCCATTATACCTAAAGTTATCATTACTTTGTTGATATTCAGGATTATTAACTCGATGGTATGCAGGATTGCAGAAAGGGGCACTCATCATCCTACGTTCAACTATTCTGCCATCATACATCCAGAATCTGGAGAAACGTCTCAGAGGTCATGTATATTGTTAATTTATAATGTTGTCCTTTCTTTTTAGTGGCACATTCTCCGGAAAGCATTTCTGTTAGTAATCTGGTGTAAATCTTGACTTCATTGCTTAGATTACTTCTCCATGGCAAGGCAATGGAGGACACATTACCGCCCTTTTTCTTTTCTCCTCCCTCTTTTCTCACCTTTTTATTTTTGCCTGTGAAATTTAAGTGCATGGCTAAGTTTTCTCAATATTAGCGACTGGTAACTTAATTTAGGATTGTCTTCATTATCTGTTAGTGATGCATGCATAACATTTGATCTTCCATTAGGAAACCTCATTGATAATCACAAACATATTATCCCGTTTTGGATTTCAAGTATAAGGGAACAAGGCATTCATAATAGGTTAAATTATCATAATTCCTGGTTAAATCTCAAACAGCCAACCATTTACATCAAATGTTAATAATGTATTTCTTCCCTGAGATGTTTTTTTCTGCCTGTTATTGCACTCAAATGAGTGATATAAATATTAAGATTGGTGGCTAGGACTTGGCAAAATCAGTTGGATAAGTTATGGTGTGCAAGGTTATTTTGCATTCTTATGTAAAGGGAACATATGCATAAAAAAATGAAGTACGGACATGGGACATGTGCATGTTCTTTTGCTCGCCCAACTTTTGCTGTAAAACTACTTGGCCTCAATCACAAATTGGCTCATCTACTAGAAGTTTTACTGAAAACTATTATCAATTTAGCATTCTTTTTTCTTCTTGGCAATCATTCATGATCCTGTTTGTTTCTCTCTTTAGGAAATACGACCCTCATGCATTGGTACTGAAATCAGTTTATTCTATTGATCTCACAGATGAAGATTCGATGGCTCATCTAATAGAAGCATATGTCTCCAGGGGATTTTCTGAAGTCTTAGAGGGAAGAACCATGGTAACACTGTTTGTTACACTAACAACTTTTCCTTCTTTATCTGCTCATTAGTTGTAGCAGTCCAATTTCACATTTTTATCAGATAATTTGAATAGTTGAGAATTCTGATTACTTTGATTTATCTAGATTACATCCTCGGGAAGGTCTGAAGCTAATGCAAAGGCGCAGCCTATTCTTTCTGGTAAACTCATTTTATAATCTACAATCGTTCTATTGGAGCATATAGGCAATAGAATTGGAGAGGCAATTTGTCTATGTATTCTCTTATACAAATTATCATTATCTTTTACAGCAATGTGTGAGAAGCTTTTCACTTTCGAAGGTGAAGTATGCGCTGGAAGGTGTGATTTCTTCTTGGTCTTGTTAATCTTCTCATAATTTATTATAAACTTTGTGTAATTATATATTCTTGCTTTCGTGTTTTAACTTGATTATTCTAGAAAAAATGCAAGTATTAGAAAAAGGAAAAATAACACGGTGATTTAGACAAGCAACAAAGCACTTCTTGGATTTGAATAATGTTATGGCCTCTTGATTATCTAGAATTTGATATTTAGCTCTCCTTTTCTTCACAGTAAAATTAAAATGGTAAATGAGCTGCTTGAGGGCATTCATCTTGTTGCTGCACTGGAGGCGATTTCTCTTTGCACTCAAGCTGGAATTCATCCATGGATAGTCTATGATATTGTTTCCAATGCTGCTGGAAACTCACGGTGAGTGTTTGTGACTAGATGGGTCCTTTCTTTTTATCGATAAAAGAATAAAGTTTTATTGAATAAAATTGCTTCAAGAAGCAGTTTGAAGATCCTATCATTCTGCTGTGACCAAATACTCCACATCACAGAAAGGATAACATTTCCAAGTTTTCTCTATCCTCCTTTCTCATCCCAGTTCCCACCATTCATAGAAAAGAGTGAAAAGTTTAGTTTTACAAAGATTAAAATTAAATTGTCAACTAGCTCCATCAATTTCTCTATTAATCAACCTGCTGCTCCACCAGGCACACACACACACAAAAAAAAGAGAAAATAAACATGCAAGGATTTCTATGTGATTCAGAGATGTGTACCTGTTGATATTAGAGATATATGGTTAACATGCAGGCTAGGAATTTTGTCTATTTTTATTTCCCTAACCAGTGAAACACACTTGCATGGATGTGGCAATTATGCATTTCCTGGAACATAAACAACATGACTAGGAAAAAGTTTACATGTTTGGGGCACGAATGCAGATCTCATCTGATAAACAGCTTTGAGTCATACTGGCTGTCACCTCAGTGTCACAGTGATTACATGGTAAATCTCTCATTTCTAAGGCAGGTGATAATTACCAAGATTAAGAATCCATTAGGTGGTGGTATTGGTTTTGCCTCCCATCACTTTCCCATGTTTTTTTACAACTCATATTCAGGCCATGCTCTTTGATGTTTAGCGCTGTGTGATTTGCTACCTTTATAATAATGTCTTTTCCATTATTTGTTGGCGATGGGGTGATTCTTTTGTCATTGCAGGATTTTCAAAAATCATATTCCCCAGTTTTTGAGAGGTGATACCAAGGTGCATTCCTACAGGACTGTGGTCCAAAATTTGGTAAGGGACACTTTTATTATACATGTTTAAGGTTGGTTGCATTTAGAATAATGTGTACATGTGTGTGTGTCTTCCAGCTATGGGCTGAATTGTTTAGTTTATTGGGTTCATCTTTTGTAGGTATAATTAATTAGTTTTGAGTTTTGAATGCTGAATTTCTATTAAATCGAAGGTTGAAACTTGGTTCCTTTGCTGATGGATCACATGCTAGACATGTTAACTCGTACATCCTGATTTATATATATAATTCTTTGTAAAACTGTTTATAGATGCTAACAATCTAATACAAAAACTGAGGCGGGATGAGAATAACATAAATAGAATGAGACAATGTTTAACTTATTTTTTTCAAGTCTTCTACAGGGAGCTGTTTATTGTTGTATGCAATCATGTAATGCACGTCAAGGCAGGAAAATAAAATAAAATAAAATCAGGAGAAGCATCTGTTAGCTGAGCAGTATAGCAAATTGGTAGTGATAATGCGAGAAGATAAAGTAAATAAAGTTTTTTTTTTCCGCAAATTAAACAGCTATGGAGTTAGAGATGATGCAGGATATGAGTATTAAAGATTTTTTTAGTTGAAAATAAAATTCACGCTGACCTAGAGTTTATAGTTGGGGCCAGAGAGACGTGGTTGCTTGTGAAGATGTTGTAGTTGAGGTACAGGCTCCTGCTATTTTTGGACTGCTAGGAAACTTGATTTTCGGTGGAATAATAGTGGGGGTCTGGGCATTTGAACCAATATGAATTAACTAGTACCTGTAAAAGTTTTCCAAGAAATTTTGAAATATACCACCAGACATTTTTGGATCTTGTCTAAAACTGTTTGAGCATGTAAGTATAGACTAGAGAATCCCGTGGAATTTGTAATTCTAACACCTCAACTAGTTATTGTCAGCTAACTTTAAGCTCCATATATTTAAATATTTGATAACATATTTATCATCATTCTATCATTTTTTAATGACCTGAATTAATTTATAGAAGTGCTAGTGACAGTCACATTTGTTGAGACTGCCGTATCTCAGTCATTTGTGAAATACATGGAAGGTACGTTCCATATGTTGATAAACCATGTAAAAATGCTAACTTAACACCTCTTGACTAAATGACTCAAGTTTTTGATGAGTACCTTAACCTTTTATTTGCGTTTACCAGATGATACTTGAGACTGATGGAATTTTCAAATTTTAGGGTGTTGTTTTGGATATGGCCAAATCGCTTATATTTCCTCTTCCACTTTTGGCTGTTGCCCATCAACAACTTATTCTTGGTAAACTCACAATCTGAAATACTCATTACTTAATTTCTCTAATCAACTAGTTTCCTTCTCAAAAATCTCCCTCCTATCAGGATCTTCACATGGTCAGGGTGATGATAGTGATGCCACATTAGTCAAGGTTATTCCCCTTTACTTGTGCTATAAAATTTCCCTTGCAGGTCATTATGACTTGCTTTTAGGCTGTTATTATTGAAAAAAATGGCTTGACAGATGCCTTGTTATCTTGTGCAATCTTTTTCCAGGTCTGGGGAAAATTGCTGGGAGCAAATATTCAAGATGCAGCCAGTGCAGAACTCTATAAACCTGAGCAACTGGCAAGACAAATTATTGCCAAATCTACTGTCGTAAAGAGAATTGGTTTCATTGGTCTTGGAGCAATGGGATTTGGCATGGCAACTCACCTGTTGAAATCAAATTTCTGCGTTGTTGGTTATGATGTAAATCCTCACTATTTTTTCTTCCTATTTTGATTAAAAGAGTCAGTTCCTGCTTGGAGCTGTGTAAGGATTGATTGCTGCCATTTCTGGCCCAAGTATCTTTCATGCAGTACTCATTAGAATAGAACTTTGATAACCATGCATCATATATCCTGGTGAAATTTCCTTAACAATTGAATTGACCCTGGAATTCTTATCTTACTGTCTTCTAATAGTTTATGCTGATTGTCAAGGGAAGTGGACTTATTAATTTTTTAAAACTTCCCAGTTATAACCTTTTGAGAAATAAATTTTTATCTATTTTCAGTTTTTTAATGTATGCTTATAGCTTCTATGTGTACTTGCCTGCATGTGAATTTGTTTATGCTTTGCATGTATGTATATTTTGCTTGCGGTACTTGTGTATGACTTTTTCTGGGGGCTTGTCTAGTTCATACATATTTTGTAGATTGATATTAATGTGTTTGTATTCCCATTTCAATTTTTTTTAGCTGCATCTTTTCTTGGGTGGCAGGTGTATAAACCAACACTAACTCGATTTGTAAATGCTGGTGGCTTGATTGGCAACTCTCCAGCAGAAACATCTAAAGGTTATCTTGAGCCACAAGTTTAAGTTTGATTTGCCTTTTCAAATATTCTACACAACATTTATAGTCCTTTTATGGAGCTAAAATTATTGGTTTTCGTAACATATCTTGTTCAGATGTTGATATACTAGTAGTTATGGTCACAAACGAAACTCAAGCGGAGAGCGTTTTGTATGGAGATCTAGGAGCCATTGCAGGTACCTTCTAAAGCAAAATTTGTACATTAAAGTGAAGATGCTAACTCTCTGTGTTTTTTTTTTTTTTTTTTTTTTTTTTTTTTTTTTTTTTTTGTAATAGCCTTACCATCAGGAGCATCTATCATCCTTTCTTCTACGGTATCCCCTGCATTTGTGAGCCAGCTGGAGCGACGCTTGCAAAGTATGTCCTTTATAAAAGCATAAATATCTATACTTTCAGCTATTCAAACTCCTGATGTGTTCTTATTAAATACATAGTTGTGTGTGTGTGTGTGTATATATTCAACTTACAAAAACTGTAGGTTCTAGCATCATTCTTTGTCCTTAGTTTTGTAAAATTGACAATTCTCCGATATTTAATCTGTTCTATTATAATTCAAGAATGCTTAAAAATCACAATAAAATGTTAATTTATCAGCAGGCAATTAAATTCATTAACCAGTTATTGTGAGGAGGAATTTGGAGCAGTCCTACCCTTCAAGTTTTTTGCATGAAGTGGTTACACTGAATATATCAAAAAACATTTCCTTTTTCTTCTTGACAGTGTTCACTCCTGCACTAGAAATCATGATCTGACCCTAACAACAACTAGAATCATGAACGAATTCTGGTTGTTTACTTGCTTGACCTTTCCTGGCATGGCGTGAACTAATTTATTCAACTAATGTCTTGTTAACCAATCTGTTACTATAAATACATAGGAAAGACTTAAAGTTATTGAAAACTAATATTCATAGATCTTGGGAATACAAATGAATATTATAAAAGGGAAATGCTTAGTTTAGTTTTTATTCTTGCACATGCAAGATCTTGGATCTGAATAATGCCATTTCTTTTTAGTGATGTAAAAGCATGACATGACAGTTGAATATTCTCTCCTTGGAAAGTTAAAACTTATCCAATTTGGCATTAAGCTAGATAGAAAATGAGGATGGAGAATTGATGTGTGGAAAGAAAGCATGAGAAAATGTAACAGAAAATTGTTAAGAGAATAATATAAACCATATTTTGGGGTTTTATCTAACAGTTTAAGCTTTTAATTGAGATGGTTCCTTAACATGATATCAGAGTCTTGTCGACCCTGTAGTCACGGGTTCGAATCTCAACACCTTCATTCTATTTGATAAAAATAAGCATAAGGTAGTGTGGACCTGTATGCAAGTTTCAAGTCCAAAAGGCTTTCACTTGAGGGTGTGTGTTAGAGAATAATATAAATCATATTCTGAAGCCTCACCTAACAACCTAAACGTTTAGGTGAGATGGTTCCTTAACAAAAATGACCTAGCTGAGTTTACACATGGATGAAGATTACAAGTCCTTTCTCTTTTACCATTTTAGATTTTACTGATTGTTTTTGCTTTTAAATCTGTTTCACTTTCCTTACATCTTCTCTTGTTTGTAGGTGTCGTTCCCCCCCCCCCCCCCCCCTCTCTGTATTTGTCACTTATACTCTGGTTGGCCTTGGTTTTTAACGAGTTTGCTTGTCTCGATTCACAAAAGAAGACAGTGGTTGTTTTTGGTTTAAATATTGCGTGTAATTTCTTTAAATGCATGCAATGAAATTGCAGTGCCACTGCTAATTGAAGGAACACTTATGGTTTAAGCTTGTTTAGGATGCTCTATTTTGTTATTTTGTGATTATGACCCCTATGATGCCATGTTTCCATGCTTCATTTTTCCCAATATTTTCTTACTCAAAAAAATGCAAATGTCGTAGGCAGGGGCTTGAAATTGGTGGATGCTCCTGTTTCTGGTGGTGTCAAGAGGGCCTCAGAAGGAACACTTACGGTCTGACAAAAAATGCGAAATTGGTTCATTTTGAAAGCAGCTATGTATATTTTGATAACTTTTTCTCAAAGTAATTTTATATTGCTGTCAGATAATGGCTTCTGGTACTGATGAAGCTCTTACATGTACCGGCTCAGTTCTCTCAGGTGATTATCTCATTAACTATTCTTAATTTTGAATGGAGGAGTTTCGTAGATCTAGATTACAACTTACCCATGGTTGTTAATTATGAGCAGCATTAAGTGAGAAGCTTTATGTGATTAGAGGAGGTTGTGGGGCTGGAAGGTATTGCAACATTTATTTTTCTCTCACCAAGCATTATATCATCATTTTGTTGGTTCATTGATCAATTGAATTATGTATTAGTGTACAGACATGCAAAAATTGTCTTAGATAATCATATCATGCAGTCATAGAACTTTCCAGGGAACTGGATTCTTACTCTCTGTTCTTTTCAATTATTGCCTTTAGTGGTGTAAAGATGATTAATCAGCTGCTCGCTGGAGTTCATATAGCATCAGGGGCTGAGGCAATGGCGCTCGGAGCTCGATTAGGTCTCAATACAAGGATGCTGTTTGATTTTGTCAAGAACAGTGGAGGAACATCCTGGTTTGTTTCATGGGAAATGCACTGTTCTTCTAGTTTTTTTTCTTTTTATTGAGCTGAATTTGAGAATTTTTGTTATTGTCTTAGCCTTTAACACTTAATTTTATTTGAAATTAACATGTGTTTTTTACCCATTTAAGTGATTATTTAAAAAAGGATGGTTGTTGCATCCCTTTTCATTAGAGGATTCACCTACTTCAATTCTTAAATTCATAGATTAATATCAGGAAAAAAATTGTTTCCATTTGCAGGATGTTTGAGAATCGTGTTCCGCACATGCTGGACAATGATTATACACCGTATTCTGCACTCGATATCTTTGTGAAGGATCTGGTCTGACTGACATTTATCCTGCATTATGTTTGAATGAAGAAATTTTTTGATTCCTGGTTGTTAGTTTTTTAAAACTGCTCTATAATCATCTGCAGGGAATTGTTACCCGTGAATCATCATCCCTTAAAGTTCCACTTCATATTGCAACTGTTGCACACCAACTATTCCTGGCAGGTGTCGTGATCTTCTGTTTCCAGTTGTTATGTTTTCCCCAGTCCTTCTTTTGATATGATCTATAAGAGAATAATTTTTAATTTAAAAAGTTTTAGTTGGCTAAAGATAAGATTTATCTTATGTTTATAGTGAGATATGTGAGAACGATGTGTTTCTAGGTAAGTTGGATTTAATAAGAAATTCTTAGTTTTTTCTATTCCGTATCACAAGATATGACACTGCATAGTGGAAAATTGGGGCCTGCTTTGCCTTTTCTTATCCACAGGGAGGTAGGGATTGACTGGATAGTCAAGAAAAGGACAGAAAATGTAGGATCAACATGTTAGATGACCTTGAATTATTACGAGTAGTAGTGTCTTCATTGGCATAGAAAAGAACTACATGCACTGAAGGTCCAAAAAGGTAGAACGGGAGTTTGTGGCTTGTCATTATTATTGATTGCTCTGAAGTGTGTAGAATGGAGCTAAGGGATTTTTTTACTGACCTCATGTTGTTGGAGAAAGCTTATCTAAGTTGTCAAAACCTGGACAATCCAGGAGAACAAAGCATTTTACTAATGGCCCCGATTCAACCTTTATACAAGTGGGAGCTGAGCTGAAAGTCAAGCAACATTTGACTTATTAACTAGAGTTTTCAATAGCTTTAAAATGGTGACAGAAGACTTCAAATTATATTTTTCTGTCAAATTCCAAAGATAAGGAAACGAAAACAATTAGACGAATGCCTTGGACATGCAGGTTGTATCGGAAATTTTTCTGCAGGATATGTGATGGAAAACTAGCAACATATGCCGTTAATATTCATCTATATTTTGAAAATGTTTCTCATGCTAGTGCATATACATATTCTCCTTTACATTCACTTTAGTTACCTTTTCTTATATGTATTAGTTGAATTTCATTATTGAGCAGGCTCTGCTGCTGGCTGGGGTCGGCAAGATGATGCAGGTGTGGTTAAGGTATATCGATTACTTTTGAAATGTAAAACATTTGGAAGTTATTATATATGAATGAAGTCAGATGGTCACAGGTTTAACTTTTCTTTTTTGTATCAGGTTTATGAGACCCTCACAGGTGTTAAAGTTGAAGGAAAACTTCCTGTACTTAAGAAAGAAGTTGTCCTGCAGTCTCTTCCACCTGAGTGGCCCCTGGATCCCATTGATGATATTCATAGACTGAACCAGAGCAATTCAAAAACGTTGGTTGTTCTAGATGATGATCCAACTGGAACTCAAACTGTCCATGATATTGAAGTATTAACAGAATGGTGATCTCTTGCCTCTATAATGTATAATCGTTTTCCAAACCTGATAAAAAAATAAAAATCAATATAAATATATATTTTTGTTTCATTCAGAAGTTTAGTTGTTTCATCCTTTTGTGTTAAATTCAGTTCTTTCTTCTGTCAATTCCATCATGCTGATAGAAAGCCATGATACTCTATATCTATAAAACGAACAAGCTCTTTTGAAGGTGCTTTTGCAAGTTTTAAATAACCGTGCCCACTCTCTTTGCAGGAGTGTTGAGTCACTAGTAGAGAAATTGAGGAAAAAGCCTAAATGTTTTTTTATCTTAACCAACTCCAGGTCATTGAGTTCTGAAAAGGTAAACAAAATTCTTCACATCTGATGTTATTTCTATTCATAAAGCATGTATCTTATTACAAAAGAAAAGAAAAGCAATTACTTATTCATCTTCCAATATCTACTCCAAGAAAAACAATTTACTTGTTTGAGACTTGTATTTCTGATTATCCAATCAACTGTTTACAGGCGAGTGCACTGATTAAAGATATCTGTGGAAACCTAAGCGTAGCTGCTAAGTCAGTTGAGAATATTGATTATACAGTAGTTTTGAGAGGCGATTCAACACTACGTGGTCATTTTCCAGAGGCAAGGATAAAGTCCCTTGAGTGTCATATTATCATATTGTCAACGCTTTCATACCTTACCTTGTACAACCACATTATGATGTACTTAATTTATTTAGGAAGCAGATGCAGTAGTTTCACTACTTGGTGAGATGGACGCATGGATCATTTGCCCATTTTTTCTTCAAGGAGGCCGTTATACAATCAAAGATATACACTATGTTGCAGATTCTGATTGGTACAAGGATCCTCTTGTTAGATCATAGTGATTCTTCATTGGCATTTTGCATAAGAATACCTCTTTGTTTTCAGGCTTGTCCCTGCAGGGGACACAGAGTTCGCCAGAGATGCTTCTTTTGGCTACAAATCTTCAAACCTCCGTGAGGTCTATCTTGTTCATCCTTGTCTTGTACTTGAAAGGATATTATATATGGTAGTGACTTTGTGACTGTCTGGATTTTCAGTGGGTTGAGGAGAAAACTAGAGGCCGTATTCCTGCTAGCAGTGTCTCATCTATATCTATCAATCTTTTGAGGGAAGGTGGGCCAGATGCTGTTTGTGATACTCTTTGCAACTTGCAGAAGGTATGGATAATGAGCACTAGGTGAATATCTGAGTGATGTATCCATGCATTAATGGGATGGGAAATAGTTTTTCCATACCTTTATGATTAAAACAATTATTTTCTCTTCCCATTTAAGTATTGTTTATTGATGGTTTACTTTTTATGAGCTGAAATAGGGTTCAACTTGCATAGTTAATGCAGCAAGTGAACGCGACATGGCTGTATTTTCAGCTGGAATGATTCAGGCAAATTTCTTGCTATTATATATTTTAAATATTCTTTGTCGTGCCTAGCTAAAAACTTATGAAGCTCTTACATGCTTTTGCGTATTGAGCAGGCAGAATTAAGGGGAAAATCCTTTTTATGCCGCACTGCTGCTAGTTTTGTTTCTACCCGAATTGGAATTATTCCAAAAGCTCCAATACTACCAAAGGATCTTGGAATAAACAAAGAAAGAAAGGGCGGACTTATAGTTGTGGGATCGTATGTTCCCAAAACAACAAAACAGGTTGAAAAATGTGGGACTTTTGTTTTCTTTTTATTTTATGCCTACGGGGCTATTATTTTGTACAATGTTAACATTCATTGTTTTCATTAACTCACAGGTTGAAGAACTTAAATTACAATGTGGCCATTTTTTAAAGAAACTAGAGGTAATACAGACATGTTTTTGTATTTTCTCAATCTTGGTGTTAGTTTTGATTCTCTTCTTGAAGGAATATGATATATTATCTATCAGTAACTGGACATCCATAAGTTGTCATTTGTTCATGTACATGCACTCAAATATAACTTCTAATGCAATGGACTATTAATTTTTTTTTTGTTGTTATGAATAGGTTTCTGTTGATAAACTTGCCATGAAGTCATTAGAAGAGAGGGAGGAGGAAATCAATAGAGTGGCTGAGATGGCAAATTTGTTCCTTGGGGCTTCTAAAGACACTTTAATCATGACCAGTCGAGAACTCATTACTGGAAAAAGTATGTAATCTTTTCTTTTCTTTTCTCTCTTGTTGTTTGTGCATATTCTCATGGTGGTCCATAGGCCTCTAAATATTCCAGCTTGTGGAACCCTTTTCATACTGGGAATGTATCTCCTGAACAGAGCAGTTTTTATGAGCAAAATCTAGTAAGATCATGCATTCTCAATACAAATAGAGCTCATATTTTTTTTAAGAATCTGATATTCTAAAGATAAAGATAAAAATATACAAATTCAATGTCTAACAATGACCCAAATAGATGTTCTCAAATGTACCATGAACTGAATTAACATGCCTCCTACGCCTACTACATACCCTGATCCCGAATCTTGTACAACAACCTGAACGTGCCATTTCATGGTTAATATTAGATCAACTGCTGATTTTTGAAAATAGGTGCTAAGATAGTAACAGATGTGGAAAGGAAAGAAAATTCCTCAACTCCGTCACAGTTTTCAGCTATACAAATCATGAAGGCCTTTTCTTATTGTCTTCTTTCTTAAATTGCCAGCTGCTTGTGAGAGCTTGGAAATCAACTTTAAGGTGAGCTCTGCATTGGTGGAAATTGTGAGGCGGATATCAACAAGACCACGATACATTCTTGCAAAGGTATTTCAATTTGTATAAACAAAAAAATTTCTATTTCCTTGTATTGTTTTAAGCTTAATCAAACCTCTGCTTGCTTGTTGAAATTTATTCTCCATTTTTTGCCATTTTCATTACACAGTAAAAGGTTTCTTTGGTAGTCTTGATTTATTTCAAACCATCATAGCTTACCCTTTGATACTGCGTGTTTCCATATATTCGAGAATATAATGCATATTTCTTAATCAGCTACTTAAACTTTTTGATAAATAGGTAAGAACGTCCTTAGTGAATGTCATTTAGGGCCTTGGAGCATCAAGTTTTCCTTCTCTCTTGTGCTAATAGGCTGTTTAATTGAAAGGTTCCAAGCCTTTCCTGCCCTAGTTTTAACCATAAAGATTTGGGATCATTACGTACAACCCAGAGTCTTACCAGAAAATCTTATTTATATTTCATTCCAAAAGTTGAATTTTGATGGGAGAGTTCTGCTTGAGACTACTTTTATCTACCTAAGGTGAAGTTTTCCCTTCAGCTTCCTTGAATTCCATAACAAAATGGTTTGTGCTCTAAACCCTTTCCAGTGGCAAGCTCAGGAATAAAGAGTCATAGTTTTGTGACTTTGGAGGCGAGCTTTATGCATCGCTCATCCACCTGACATGTACAAGTATTGCTCAAACTATCATAGGCTGGATGCACTAGGAAATGTCAGTTTTTGCTTGCCTTCTTTGTAGCGCAAAGAGTGGTGGTAATTAGATTTAATTTTAGATAGCTGATATTTTCAGCATTACCTCTCTATCATTTAACTTGAAATTGCGATAGACATGTATATTTTGTCTAATAATAAGTGATCTCTCTCTTTCTCTCCGATTGCTCTCTGTAATAATAGTAAGTCCATTTTTGTCTCACTTGCTTACCCTTCAGCATTGTTTTCATAATCCATACAGTGACTGATCTCAGAACTATTTACTAATACAGTGTAACAATTTAAGTAAATTATCCTTCAAAGGCACATTTCCACTGGCCAATATACCTTTTCCCTTAGCTGTGATATGATTCTGGATACAAGTGGGATTCTAATATCTTGCTAAGAAACTTCTTACCATCTTACACCCTAATTTAGCTGATTCTCTTGTCTTGCTCAAGGGTGGAATCACATCATCCGACCTAGCTACAAAAGCTCTAGAAGCAAAATGTGCCAAAGTAGTTGGACAAGCCCTTGCTGGCATTCCATTGTGGCAGCTCGGTCCAGAAAGTAGGCATCCAGGTGTTCCGTACATTGTTTTCCCAGGTAAAAAAATTGTAATTTTATTTAGTTACTATCTTTCCATAAAATAAAAATTGAACTTGAACTTGTAATTTTGTTCTTTTTGCAGGTAATGTTGGTGACAGTAAAGCACTGGCTGATGTTGTGAAATCCTGGGCTCTTCCTTCTCGACTTTCATCAACAAAAGAACTTCTTCTTGTAAGTACTGCAAATTTATCTTTTAAATACTATATTTATTTGGATATTGAAATGTTTAGATATTGAAATTATCCTTATGAAGAACGCAGAGAGAGGTGGATATGCTGTTGGAGCATTTAATGTCTATAATATGGAAGGGGCTGAGGCTGTTGTAGCTGCAGCAGAGGAAGAAAATAGTCCTGCTATTCTACAGGTCAGAATGACATTTCATAAGTTGGACGAGTAATTTCGGAGACAAGATATGGAATTAAGCATGTCCTTTGGGACATGGATGTGAGCTTCAGACTTTTTCAAAATTATGGCTCCTTACTAAATTGCCAAAAGTTGTGCTCAACAGATTCATCCTAGTGCACTGAAGCAAGGAGGAATTCCATTGGTTGCTTGTTGTGTCTCTGCTGCTGAACAGGCCAATGTAAGTTTGTTTTTCATATCTTAAAATATATATTTTAGGGAAGTTGAAAGGGTAAGAGAGGAAGAAAAGCTTTATGGTTTGGATTTTGTGGTTTTTGCACCTTCATTTTATTTTCTGACAATTTTCCAGATGAACCAAAATATGTGCCAATTTTCAAACTATAATAAGCAATTTAAAGCTCCCTGGAAAGATCACTAAAAATTTAATCCCCTTTGGAGCCATTATTTTTCATTGAGGATCAAAATCATTTAAATGATTGCTTAGTGCTCTAGATAAAGAAGATAAATGCCTAAATAGATGAAAAATACTTGTTTGGTGTCTTTTTTATAATATATAATAAATTGTAATTTACATGCATGTTTTGCAGGTTCCAATCACTGTTCATTTTGATCATGGAACTTCAAAGCAAGAGCTAGTTGAAGCTCTTGATTTGGTGAGTGCTGCTTGTTATCCATGAAAAAAAGTACATGGTTCAACAAACTATGAAATTTTTAAATATTGGCAACTCCCATTTATCTATACCGAGGAATAATTTATTACTGAATTTGCATTTTCTTGAATCCAAACTCATGCCAGGGATTTGATTCATTAATGGTAGACGGTTCACATCTGTCTCTCAAGGATAATATAGCATACACGAAGTATATATCACTTTTGGCCCACTCCAAAAACATGCTGGTGGAGGCTGAACTAGGTAGACTGTCTGGGACAGAGGATGATTTGACTGTTGAAGATTACGAAGCAAGGCTGACTGATGTTAATCAGGTCAGTAGACTTCCTAATTCATCAAATAAATTAAGTATACCCAATTTTTTTATGCATCCAAAATCACAGTTGTCTTGTCTTCATTTAAATTCCAGGCTGAAGAGTTCATTGACGAGACTGGCATAGATGCTTTGGCTGTGTGTATTGGGAATGTACATGGAAAGTACCCTGCAAGTGGTCCAAATCTCAGACTTGATTTGCTTAAGGTGAAGTATAAACAATCAAATGTTAGCTATTTTTCTGTTGCCATTGATAATGTTAGAATTGAGAGCTGAGATATCTATCTTTTAGATTTCACCTTCTCAGTGTGAGACAGCCAATGATTCTGTGCTGTCATGGTATAGCTCTATTGATTTTATGTTTTTTGTAGTCTATGTTTGACTTTTTCATGCATACTACATGGCTGATTGATGTCTTACAAGTATGAGAACGATGTTTGCACTGAGGGAAAATGAGGAAGTAAGACTATTTTAAATGGATTCTTGAGCTGCCAGCCAGTTTCTTAGATCTTTGATCTGGCATCATCATCCAAGTTTTTAAGAAGGAAGTTAAAAAGCGAGTTTAGATCCTCTGTAGCATATTCCTGATGTAATGCAGAAATCAACTTATTGAACTTGTACATCTTAGTGAAACTATAAACTCCTTCAAGTGCATTACCATTTTCCTGTAAATCTAATAGACTGTTCGCAATCTGGTTTAAGAAGTAAAGATCATCCACTTCTAATCTGTGAACTCAACTATATCCGCTTTACTTTTTCTTAACGCTTCCATCTTTAGGATTTGGATGCCTTGAGTTCAAAGAAAGGCGTATTTCTGGTGCTGCACGGAGCATCTGGCTTGTCCGAGGAACTTATCAAGGTACTCTCCCTCCCTCCCTCTCCCGCGAGTGCGCGCGAGCATGTAAATTTGTGATGCATGTACATGATGGGAAGGCATTAGTTTTGTTGGAGCTTTCTGTTATTAGGCCTAAATCAACATTGCTTAATGAATCTGCCATTGATTAACATAATCGACCTCGTTTGACTGCATCGAACAGGCTAGTATTCAGCGGGGGGTGACGAAGTTCAATGTAAATACTGAGGTGCGGAAGGCCTACATGAACTCACTAAGCAACCCCAAGCAAGATCTGGTCCATGTGATGGCTTCAGCAAAAGAAGCCATGAAAGCTGTGGTTGCAGAGAAGATGCGCTTGTTTGGTTCATCTGGAAAAGCATAATCCCCTCCCCACGCAAGGACTAGTCCCCCATTCATTGTTCCAGCTAAATAAAATTAATATTTAAGCTGCAATAATTTATTGTCCTTCTCTATATATTATCGGCACCCTTTCTGTTCCTGTCTAAGTTGAGCTACGGCTAACCTTTTAATCTATTATATTTTTCACTCCCATGGTAACTAATCGTTTTTGGTTCCATTTTGGAGTCCTTACAGAACAGATTAAAAAAACCCTCCACTTAAACGACACCATTCCATGGTTTTTGTTTTATTGATCATGATCTGTTAAATCCAGAGTCTAATCTCCAATTTTATTTGAGCAGATAACCCTGCTGATCTACACTCCAATACCTGCATAATTCTTTGGCACAGTGAGGATGGCTGAGGACCAAGTGCTACAATATTTTTTTTTGGAAAGTAAACAGAACACTAAAAACAACAAATAGCCACAGCAAGGCTGTTTAACTGAAAGCCGAATCCTTGCTAGCCCAACTAGTTATAATATTTCAAGAGAAACCAGCTAAACATCACTTGTAGAAGCTTTAGTGATTTGTTTAGTGATTTGTTTGGGAGTGTAGTTGGATTTATTTTTGAAAGTATTTTTCATTTAGAAATGTGTCAAAATGATATTTTATTTAAAAAAAATTAATTTTAATATCAACACATGAAAATGATCTAAAAATATAAAAAAATAATTTAATGTAAAAAAAAAAATAAAAATAAAAATAAATTATTTCTTTCAAAAGCCCTACTACACTTTTCTGACAAGAAAAAGACGATGAATAGTACAAGCATCTTCGCAAATTCAAGTCAAGGGCCCCTCCCTGTTTCCATTCGTATTGGTTTCCACTTGCATTTTACACCACCCACTGTATCTTGGCTTCTTACTTAAGCTCATCCTGGCTTCATCAGGCACAAGCACCGCAAAAAAACCAGAAAAGAAAAATGCTTTCAGGGCTACTGAACTCACTTCTTTGGTTCATGGCCATGATTCTGTTCATCAAATACATGGAAGCCACCACTTCTGGCTTCTCAAATGAGACAGACCAGCATGCTTTGCTTGCCATTAAGGATCTTATATCACGCGATCCTTTCAGCAGTTTAAGCTCATGGAACAGCTCGCTCCAGTTTTGCAGGTGGCAAGGAGTTACATGCGGTCGCAGGCATCGAAGAGTGACTTCCTTGAATCTGTCTTCACTTGAACTGGCAGGTTCGCTGTCTCCCTATGTCGGGAATCTTACATTCCTCAGGGTGATTGATCTCCGTAGAAACAGATTCCATCAAATTCTTCCTCCAGAAATTGGCCGGTTGTTTCGACTGAGATACCTTTCTCTAGAAGACAACTCCTTCCAAGGTGAACTTCCTTCCAACTTGAGTCATTTTTCAAACCTCAAAGTCCTGAGTCTAAAAGGAAACAATTTTAGAGGGAAAATTCCCAGTGAACTCGGCTCTTTGTCTAAGCTCTTAAGAATGAACCTCGGCAGCAATCATTTCACTGGTTCAATCCCACCTTCATTTGGGAACCTCTCTAGCATGCAACTTGCAAGTCTAGTATTGAACAATCTGGATGGAATCATTCCTGATGAACTTGGACGACTCTCTGCCTTAGATTCTCTATATCTTTATTCCAACAATTTGTCTGGTATGGTTCCTGAACAGCTTTACAATATCTCATCCCTCAATTTGCTCTCATTACCGGAAAACCAATTAACTGGTCCCCTCCCGCGTTATATAGGATCAACCCTACCCAATCTGCAATATCTTTATCTTGGAAGAAACCAATTCTTTGGTCATATTCCAGAATCTTTCGTCAATTGCTCAGGACTCGTAGATATTGATTTAGCATATAATGCTTTAACCGGGCTGTTCCAAATAATTTGGGAAACCTGCAAAACCTTCAAACAATAA
This sequence comes from Salix purpurea, assembly GCA_027405865.1. NCBI lineage: Eukaryota > Viridiplantae > Streptophyta > Magnoliopsida > Malpighiales > Salicaceae > Salix > Salix purpurea. The sequence continues at coordinate 6,912,265 of JAOWLH010000014.1, read as the reverse complement.
ACTTTGGCAGCAATCCGCTTGGGGATGAGAATGGGAGTGATATAACTTTTCTTACCTCCTTAACCAATTGCACCAATTTAAGAGTGGTGTTGTTTTTTGAAAATCGCCTTAGAGGCGTATTGCCAATTTCTATTGCAAATCTCTCGAACAACCTCTATCAGTTAGCACTCGCGACTAACTACTTGACTGGAGACATTCCTGTAGAGATTGAAAATCTTAAAAACTTGGAGTCTCTTGTATTTTCTGAAAACATGCTTACAGGGAGATTACCTGATTCTATCGGAAAACTTTCCAAGTTGCAAAAGCTACATGTTTACAGAAACAAAATCTCTGGAAATATTCCATCCTCCTTCGGAAACCTTTCTCGAATGCTTCTTCTCGATCTAGCAGAAAATTTTCTTGAGGGAACTATACCAGTTTCTTTGGAAAATTGCAGTCTACTAGAAGTGTTAAACCTTTCATACAATCATCTTAGTGGTGCGATACCTGAGAAACTTGCTGGTATCGATTCTTTAGTTCGCCTCTATATGTCTTCAAATAATTTAACAGGTCCATTACCATCACAACTGGGTAATGCAGGAAATCTGAATGAATTGGATGTTTCAGAAAACAAATTATCTGGAAAAATTCCAAGGTCTATCGAGAGTTGTGTCATGTTGGAAGACCTCAACTTGAATGGCAACTTCTTTGAAGGAACTATTCCTTCTTCTTTCAAGAAGCTAAGAAGTATCCGAGTCCTTAACCTTGCCCACAACAACTTGTCTGGGCAGATTCCCAAGTTTCTTAGCGAATTACCTCTTCTTGGTTATCTCAACCTTTCCGGTAACAATTTTGATGGTGAAGTGCCAGCTGAAGGAGTTTTCACCAATGCTAGTGCATTTTCAGTTGCCGGAAATGACAAGCTATGTGGAGGAATCAAGGCACTGCAATTGCATGAATGCCCAAAACAGAGACGAAAGACTGGAGTTCACCAGAAGGTAGTAATTCTTGGAAGCTGTGCTGCACTTTTCCTTCTTCTGGTGGTGGCATCTGCCTGTGCTGTTATACGCAGGAAAAAAAAAAAAAGTGGACCTTCTTTGGCCTCACCATTAGAGAAGAAATACCAGAGAGTTTCCTACTCGGAACTTGTACATGCTACTGGTGGGTTCTCTTCGGCCAACATAATTGGGGATGGAAAATATGGCACTGTCTACAAAGGTACGCTTGGATCTGATGATCAAGTAGCTGTGAAGGTATTCAAGCTTCGACAAAGAGGAGCCAGCAATACTTTCATGGCTGAAATCAACGCGTTGAGGAATATCAAACACCGAAATCTTGTCAGAATTGTAAATTCTTGCTCAACCATTGATTTCAAAGGCAATGACTTCAAGGCTTTGATCTTCGAGTTCATGTCAAATGGGAGTTTGGAGAGCTGGTTACATGCAAGTTCACCGGAATCACAAGACTTCAAAAATTTAACTCTGCTGCAGAGAATAAACATAGCGACTGATGTGACCCTGGCATTAGATTATCTTCACAACCAGTGTGAAACGACAGTGCTTCATTGTGATCTAAAACCGAGCAACATCCTTCTTGACAATGACCTTACTGCTCAAGTGGGTGATTTTGGCCTGGCAAAGATTCTTTTAGCTGCTGCTGGTGAATCATTTTCTACAGAGTCCAGCTCATTTTGCATACGAGGAACCATTGGTTATGTAGCACCAGGTAAAATATTAAGCAACTACCCTTTATCATATTCATTTAGAAATCAACTTGCTACATATCCAATAATCATGTTTGTATTTTCTGCAATACATGCAATTATAATTCCAATTTCGAAGATGATAATTGATGGCTATGCTATCTAGGAAATCTTAGTAAAAAACTTTGTTAGTTTTTGCTTAAATTGCAGAATATGGAATGGGAGGAGAGGCTTCAACACAGGGTGATGTGTACAGCTATGGAATTCTCCTGCTGGAGACGTTCACAGGAAAAAGGCCCACCGACAGCATGTTTACAGGTGACTTTAACCTGCATAGTTTCGTTGAAGCAGCCCTTCCTGGTCGGGTAATGGAGATTATTGATCCTCTACTCTCAATTGATATCCAAGAGGAAGTTCAGACAAGGAGAAATGGTCCAGGAGGCAGAAGCAGCATCAGCATTGAGAAGGTAAAGAAGTGTTTGGAATCAATCCTGCAAATTGGACTTCGATGTTCTGCTGATTTGCCAAGTGAAAGAATGGTTATAGCAGATGTTCCCTCAGAACTGCATAAAACTACCAGGATTCTCTCTAACAGTTAGAGAGATCTCAAGTGCTGTAATCTATGAAATCTGGCATACTTTGTGTTGTTTTTTGGTCAGAATACTTGAATGTTAAATGCAGAAGCTCGTTTTCTTCTAGCAAAATGAATGTGCTAGATAGACTCTTTAAGGTTATGGACCTAGCCTTCCAGTACATAATAATAAAAACTCATTAGTAGAAATCAAACCTTCTTTTCTCATCTAGGAAGATAAACCTAGTTTTAAAACACTCCTTGGGTGGTAACGCTTTAAATATTAAAGGGTCTGTGGCAATAAGTCTAGGAAACCTCCACGAACTTCAAATATTGAATATTGGCAAAATATTTATTGCGGGAGATGGTTTATATCAGTACATCAGTTTTTGAGTTTAGGATGGAGTACATTTCTTATAATAGTCTGTAATAATTAAAGTTTTATTTATTACCTGAATTTTTAAAGTATATTTTTTCAAAAAATTAGATTTCTGTACGTCCAAAAAAAATCTACTATGATCGTAACTTAACTCGGAGATCTATTACACTTTCATATTTTAGCCTAAGATTGAGAGTCTAATGCAGAATGTTCAAAACGAGGATTATGCTATAGAAGTTCAATTCTCACCGGATCTCCATGTGCTTCAAAACGAGCATTAACTTTTTTGCTTCTGGAATTACTCAACTCCAATCCATTAATATTAAAATCCACCAACATTCTCCTACTTCTACTTATTTTAGTATTAAAATTAGCTAAGAGAGCTTGGTCTGGTATAATTATAGAAATTGATAATAATTTAATGATTTGTTGATATAGTTGATGTTCGTAGATCCACTTCTTTTCCATCACAAATGCAAAAAACAAAAAGAGTAATTAATTTTGTCGGTCCATCTAAAATATGGTTGGTTAGAAAATATATCATTTCTGTTGGTAATAAATATGGTTCACTTAAAATAAATTGTTGGGACCAAAGCTTGAATTCCCACCTATCTACTAGCTTTCTTTCTCAGCACTGATGGTGAATGCTGTCAACTTGCCCCCGAAGTCCACGAACATTGAGAGCATTACGATTAGAAGCTAGTTCTCTTAGCTGCTATATGACTCTGTATAAATGCTCTCATGCTGTGGGTAAAGATGGACCAAGGAGGAGAGCTATTACTGGTTTTGTACTCCAACACTCGCTTATTCTTTCTCATCTCATTATTGTTTTTTGTGTTTTCTTATCATGGTAAATTCATTAAAATTGTTAACCTTGGCAAGTATTGAAAATTAAGTAAATGCTTAAGAAAACTTCAATTCACCTTAGAGGATCAAATATTAAATCGACCATGGCATTGCGAATTAACCCATCAAACAAGTTATGGATTCAAGTGGGTTTAATAAGTTGTTTTATTAAAAAGAAACCCTAAAAGGAGCAAAAAAATGTGCTAGATGGTGGCCATTTATGGAACAAGAGTTTCATGTAAAGATGAAAAGAGCTGGAAGATGATTAGATTGGGTTTAGATGCATTGATGAAAATGAGATTTAATGCGATTAGAATTCAAGAGGCAATTGGTCTTTGTGAAAGCATCCAGCAACATGAGTTTCATGTAAAAGGCCAGGGAATCCATGCCTAGCAGAATGTTAAACAGAGGCATGAACTCATTGTGCTTGGATACTGCATTCTTACATTCTATGCACAGTTCTCCAAATATTGTCTTTACAGATCGCCTTATCTTGTTCGAACAAGTTCAAGCGGTAAAGTTTCCATTGCCAGCTGAAATTTGAAAGACAGTTAAGATGCAAACAAATAGGTTTCCCCTACATTGAAATTCAGAGAAATGCTTACCCACAGTCTTGGAGTTCTTGGATCAGATTTTTTATGCAATTTGGACAGTTCTGACTGAAAGCTGATGACTATGGACACTTTGGACTCGATTGAAAATGGACTGCAAAGAGAATTCAATAAAAGACAACCATAATTACCACAAGGCATAAAACGCTAGCTTTTAAGAACAATCAGACGTGTCAGCAAACCCAAGCATAAAGCAGTGATACTGCTAGGTAGGGGAACGAGTTCACAAGAATAGCAAGCAAAAAACGGATACAACTGTCATATTTTTCGCAATCGCTGGATTCTTGAGTTTTAAGAGACCTTTCGTTTCGATTTGAAAAAAAATCTCAGTTGGGTTTGCATAGCTTTACCACCTTGTATCAAATAATTCTCCCCTATATGAATTACTCAATTTTCCTTTTCATCGACAGAGTCAAACCCTTTAAATAAAACAAAAGAGCATGCTTGGGGAAAATTCAAATTTAAAACTACAAATAGAGCAAGTTAAGTCATAGAACCAACAGACAGACTTTACCAGCCAAGATGGACTTCACGTCCTTTTATGAATTACAATGTCAATGAAGTGCTTATGCTTCTAACTCATAGAGCCATTATGTAATTTTTTTTATCATTATCATCCCCTTTTAGAGATAAGTACCAGCGCCTTCCATCTTCATACAGATCCAAAAAGACAAGATAAAACAAGAGTCAGGAGAAGCTTGCAACTCACCCAGCAAAGACACTTGGACAAGTCAGAAGGCGAGGGAGGATAACATAGATAGGCAAAGTCAGATTACGACAGACATCTCCATCCGCTATCTGTAAACACCAGAGAAAAAAAAGAAGTTTAAAATCAAAACATTGTACAAGTCAAAGTAATTTGGCAATATTGGGAACATATCATGCCTGTGTGGTCTGAATCAAAGAAGTTTCAGTCACAATTTCCTCTCCTACTAGAACTGACTCTACACGGAGCAAGTGTATGTCAATGGAGGAAATGGGAACTGCTGATGTTTCAACTGTTAACTCTCCACTGATGGGATCCAACAAGGAACAAAGAGTAGATATTCTTCCTGTCACCCGAAAACCACCTATTGAATAACATCTATAATCAGTTGAGTTTCACTTGAGCATAAGAAGCTGCACAAATAAGATACTCAAGCACCTGCATCACAAATACATGCATATAAATGCCAAAAGAGGAGACTATTTCTCCAAAATTCAAATTAAGGTTGGAGAAAGAGTCTTAGCTAAGATGACATAGAAGCATACCTGACTTTATTTCAGGAAGTAAAGGATGTCTCTGAGTGTCCTGAGTAATGTAAAAGATAGCCATTTCAGGAGAAACTGGTCGCACAAGCACATCAGCTGAAAATGAAACAGCATCAGCAAGACAGCGGCTTATTTAATTTTCTATCAATACTACATATATCATAAAAAGAAAAAATCAAACCACACCTTTATCACTTTCAACTATAACTTCCGTGGTCGCAGATAATGATTTATAAAGGTATCCTCTAGCTATATCTACAGTAAACAAATACTATCACAGATATCATCAATCATAAAATCTTACAAAAGTGTGAAAGTAATTGTGGGAAGCATTAGAACCATGAAAAATTAAAAAGAAGATAACAAGAGTAATTTCTGTTAAACATTTCTTCTTTTATAGGACAAAAAATATATTCACCTGAATGCTAACATCCGTTCCATGAAAGGTCTCATAAAATCTTCCCAAACTTTTGTCCCCAGTTTGTTTCAAAACCATGGTAAATGGTAACTGCCATACCAAGCAAACACTAAAATTAACTTAATAATAATAATAATAATAAACTATAACATAAGAGGTGAAAAGGGTATATGTAATGATTGATAACACCAGCATGAAGGAGATGATATTTCATGGGGGGGATGAGACTAGCCCACATTATAATTTCTTCAATTAAATATTTCGTCAGGCATCAAAAAGCTAAAATCACACTAAATTTGAGCGAGTTGTTTGTTATAAATACCTCAGTTGTACCTGAACCAATCTTTCCCGACGGTTTAACCTCAATGCTCTTATTCCTGTTTCCATGTCAAGTAAAATTCGCAGCAATCAGGGTAATAATCTGCTTGAAAATCCATTGCTTAAATACAAAACATGAAAAATCACACACCAAATCCACTAATTTGATCACCCGTTCAATACCGAGTTCAATTTCAGCATGCATTAACACAAAGCAAAACATATTTACAAGAAAAAAATAAATGCAGCCATTTTTGTTGACATTGCTCCAACTCAGAGAGGCTGAGTACTGACTTCCTGAGTTTCCGGATACCGGGTAGGAGACTGGTGATTCGACCTGCTTTCGAATTTGGAAACTACACTCTCAACTATTAAAGGAGTTAATCCGTGTGAGATAAATACTAGTATAATTATTATTTTATCTTTCAATGTGCTAAAAATAATTCTTGATTTTGGGGGTATTTTTTATTTTTTAATGAAATCAATTAACATTCACTGGTTGTTGGTTTAGCAATTCCAAAATGAAAAAAGAATTTCACCAAGTCAAATATTTTTTTCTAAAATAAAAAATATAATTTTTGACCCCATTAACAAGGTTGAAGTTTTACCAATACATTATTTCTCACGGGAACAACTCATTAGAATTATTTGATATTATTAGAATCATGCTAAAAATAGAATTGGAAGTTGTTATTTTAAAATTTCTCTACTTATTTTTGGATTGGGTTACAATTTTGTTCAATACAGTTCACTTAAGTTCAATTCACTATTTAAATATTTTTGTGTGTTATTTTTAGGAAAATTATGAATTTCTTACATTTAAAATTTATGAAATTAGAATTCTTTTTCACTTAAGTTCAATTTAATTGTTATTTTAGAAATGAAAATATTCTAATTTCTCTCTTATTTCATTATGCTATCATCTCCACTAGAAGATTCAAAATCAAGGGACTCAAGATTGAATTTAGTTAGCAGTGAAAAGATTTATAAGATGCAAAGAGAATAATTGATGCGGGTGAAATATAAAGAGAACAATTAATGCGTGAGAAGGGGGTTGCTAGGGTGAACCTCAAATTCACTGTTTTATTTTCTCTAGAATTTAAGTGATAATGTTTTTCTCCTTAGAAGGTTTACAAGGCCTTATATAGGTCAGAAACCCTACTCAAACTACGAAACAAAAGTAAGAACCTGAGATTTACAAGAAAGGAACCATAAAATAAAATAAAATATGAAATTTAAAACTAACAAGGAAAAATCATAAAAACTGCCTTCTTAAGATCATCCTATTCTTCTTAGTGATTGTCTCATTATATTTTTCTTGTCATTTAGCCTCTTAAAGGCTTACAATATTGTAGTTGGCTTGAGAATCTATAGCATTGGTTTGATGTCTTTCTTTAGTTCACTTATAAAATTGGATGCATAATAAGTTTTAGATAAAAAGGATTAAGTGCACTCATTAAAGACTTCAGTTCTTCAAACTTTTCCATATATTCTTCTATACTTTTTTATTGTTCTAGATTATTAAACAACTTCACTACATCATTTTGACTACCAAATCAATTATCATTCATCATATGTTAAATGCCAATGGATTGTTGCAACAATGGCTCCTACAATTGAGATTATAACTTCTTGATTTTATAAGTCTTTCCCACTCTAATTATTTTATCCTCTTTCAACTTCACTACATCATGGACTTTTATACTATTGTTCAATTGTTTTTGGAGAAGATATGTTGAATTGGGTTGGAACCCTTTTCAGTAATTACATTGTTGATTTTCTTACCCAAACTTTACAATAATTTTAGATGAGTTTTAGAAGGAAATTGATGTCATGATACCTAGTTGTTTAAAGATCATCAAAAAATTAAATTCCCTGGAAAAAAAAGCAAACAAAAAATCTTTTAGAAACCAGGAAAAGTTACTTAAGATTTTAGAGCTTTTTACTTACAAGTTGGAGAGCAAAGTCAAGTCTAAAGGATTTATTAAAGATTAGGCAATAAGCCTACCTGACTCAAAATGATGGCAAGCACATAAGAATGTTGAATCCATCTGGGGGTAGGAAACTAATTTATCTTGGATGAGGTTTAATGATCGCAACACTAGATTTTTCCACTTATAAGAAAAATTTCAAAGAACCAATACTTTAATTCACTAGATTGCACAAGACATTACAAATATATAGGTACCACAAGATATCAAAGAGGAAATAACTTCCTATTTCTCTAAGAAACAAGTTCTTTTAGCCAATTGTTTTCATATGTCTTTTAAGATGTAATGGTTTTAAGAAGCTTAATGTTTTTTTCATTTGCTAGGTTGGGAAGAGATATAACTATGAACAAGCTTTAGGAAGTTGTATTCAATTATGATGGTTAAAAAGCTCCAAGTCGTGATGGCTTTAACTTTAACTCTTATAAGAGGTTTTGGGATTTATTGAAGAATGACATGTTATATTGGTTTCAAAGTTCTTTTAAAAAGGATAAACTTTCAAATATTATTAATAGCTCCTAATTCACCTTGATTCCTAAATAGAAAGGTAGCATTGGTTTTAGGTATTATAGACCTATTAGTTTGATGATCTTAAAGATCCTTGATAATCAACTAAAAAAAGCTATGAACGGTAGTGTGAGCATTCCCTGGTATGCTTTTATTGCAAGCAAATACATTTTAAGTTCAATAATAATTGTAAATAAAGATAAGACACCATAAAGAGTAAAGGAATTTAGTGGCTTATTTTATAAATAGACTTTATAAGCCCTTTGATTCCATTTCATGGTATTCTCTAAACAAGGTGTGATGGAATACATAAGCTTTGAGGACTGCTAGTGTACATGGATTCAAGAATACATTTCAACTTCTAGATTGTCTATCCTAATCAATGGTTTATTATCACCAGAACTTTATGTTACAAGTTTCCTCAAACATAGAGATCTTTTGTCTTTATTTTATTTTTACTTGGTGGTTAAAGAACTATCTTTTGTGATCAGTAAAGGCATTCAGGCTGATTTGCTATCAGGAATTAAAGAAGAGAGAGGTTTACATATTACTTAGTTGTAATTTATAGACGACACCATATTCACTATCCCAAATGACATTCAAAGTTTTATGAAATGACGTATAGGTGGTTTTATAAATGCTCCAGTTTAAGGGTCAATTTCCATAAAACTTATTTTATTATTATTAATATTGACGAGGCATATATTGTTGCCCCTTCCACCTTTTTTCTACAAATTTGACTCCTTATCAATTAAATATTTAGGCTTACCATTAGGTGTTAATCCTAAAAGAATTCCTACATGAAAGCTACATATTTCAAAAATCTAGACAAGATTTTAATCTTGGAAAGGCAGATTGCTTTCAATAGCAAGAATAGTATGCTTGATTAAGAGTGTTTTGTCATCTCTCCTTATCTACTACATGTATTTATTGTGTATTCCAAAGGGTATGGTGAGACAAATTATATTTATGGAGTGTCAATTCCTATGGTCAGTACCTCTAATAAATATGAAGTGTATAAGATTGTCTAGAAAGTAGTTTTAAGGGAAAAACAAATATGAGGGCTAAGAATTGGATTAATTATAGAAAACAACAAATATGTTCTCTTCAAATGGATATGGAAGTTGGATTTAGGAAATCAAGAACATTAGGAAGACTTCATCAGCAAAAAATATAAGTTAACTTTTAAGAATAGGTTACTTGTGTTGCCCAAGTGTCTTGACACTATCTAGTCTGATATTTACTCAACCATTAATTTTGATGACCATGTCTCTTCTGTTAAGATATTAAGGCTACTTTGTTTTATTATTTATTAAGGGTAGAATAGTCACTTTGTTTTAGCCTATATAAAGTTTCTTTATTTGTAAGTCAAGTGATTAATTAAGTATTGAATTATTCATTAATGAAACCCCAACCTCCTCTTTTATTTTTTATTTTCTCTTTTAGTTTGTTTTGATTGTTTAACATATTCTACTATTTGAGACAATTACAAACCTTAAATAGGGAATGGTGCCTCTATTGTATCATCTATCATCTAAACAAAATGAGGATGTCATCTCTATATACTGGTATTGGGACTTCACCTAGAATTGAGATCTTTGGAGCAATGATTTGAGGTAGCTGAATATCTTAATGGAGATTCTTAACAGTGTTCACCTGCATGCATATAAAAAGATAAGAAATGTTAGATTTTGGGTGGTAAAGGATCCTGTTTTGTTAAGTCTTCCTCTAACATCTTAGATTGTCTCTAGTTCATTGGACTTAAATCATTCTTACAGACATTTGAAAGAATATTTCTCCACTAAAATTTGAGAAATTATTGTGACTAGCCTTCCATAACAGGTTGTGCACTCATTCCTTCCTAGCAAAACATGAAGATTTTTTCAACTAATGAAGACTTATGTCGTTTATGCAATTTTACCTATGAAATTATAGATTATTTTCTTTTTCACTATCTTGTGTCTTGGATCTTCTAGAACAGAATAATTAGTTGGTGAAACCTCTCATAATGCATTCCTCTTTCTTTAGATTATCTCTATCAGTTGTAGCAAGGCTTGATCCACAAGAAATTTCAATACAAGGTATGAAAAGGTCCCTTGTATGAAATTTTTTGGTTAATTTGGCAAACTATGAATAAAAACTCTTATCATAAGGTATCAACCCAAATTGGGAATATGCTATTTGACTTGTCTTCCGGTGGACAACAAGTTGGATTCATTCTTTTAAGAATGAGTTTAGTTACACGAGTTTGGATTTGTTGGGAAATAAGGAATGTATTCCTTCATAGGATACAAGAAGTAGATTTTTACTCTAGTTCTATCTCACTTTTCCCTCTATTGTATAGACTTTCTAGGGGTGTTTAAGGGTTTGATAGAGATTTTTTTTCAAAATATTTTTTGCTTCTAAATACATCAAAATAATAGTTTTTATATTTTTAAAATTATTTTTTACATCAACACATAAAAATAATCTAAAAATATAAAAAAAATCCAAGATTTTGAAAAACATGGTTTTAACAGCATTCCCAAACTTAAGCTTAGTCCACTGATTTTTCATCTTTTGGTTGCTGTTACTTAATTTAATTCAATTTTGTATTTTATAATTCACACACTTATAAGTTAAGAATTTAAACTTTTGATTAAATCAAAGTTTTTTTTCTCAATTTTATTATAATGTGTTATTGAACTAAAAGCTTATTTCTAGCAAATCACACATAACTTTTTCTTTAATTAAGTGATAAGTGAGAAAATAAAAAATATCAATTTATTTGGTTGAGTAATACATCCAAGATTACATTCCCAAACATAAGCTTAGTGCACTGAATTTTTTTACTCGAGTAAAGTTATTTCTAACAAAACATTCTTATAATTTTTTATTGATTTTTATAAGAACTAAAAAAAAAATGTGAATAAATTAGCAAAAGTTATACCAAACATAATCAAGTGATAAGTGGAAAATTAAAAAAAAAAATCAAATTATTTGGTGGCAGGTAGGAAGCCCGGAAAAGGCATGAACATTCAATTCCGATAAACTCATCGATTCCATAACTGCAAAAGAGAGTACAGAGAGACAGTTTTACGTCAAATATTTTATTTAGATGCAGCACTTAGCGTGCATGCATGGTTGGTATCATTTGAGTAGCTCGTCAAGGAGAATAAACACCGACGAAATTCACGCCCCTCGAGCTGACATACACCGAGAGACCAAACTGCTGAGCTTCACTGATAGGAGTGCTTCCGTACTGTGCCTCGAGAGACACGGTCTCCGAAATTGTACCAGATCCATCAACCCTGACTCTTATGGGGACTGGTGTTTGTGAAGCTTGCGTAACAGTCGCAGCTGCTATCAAGAAATCACCCAGAATAGTTCTCTTGATGTTATTTGGCCTCACAATATTAAGGTTGCTTAAGATTATTTCTGAGGTCCCGGCGTTGCTTCCGGTGAGCCAATATCGTTGAATCCTATTACCGATAAACTCCGAGACGAGGACAAACCTACCGTCTCCGCTAACTGCAGCCCCCGCTGCTCCCGAGAGATTCCTCATTAACACGGTGACTTGATTCGTCCTCACGTCGTACTTCAATAACCTTCCGGTTGAGTCATTAGCTTGAAGACCTTTAGTCGAATTCCTGCGATATGAGAGACAGAAATTGATCGGATATATCAACTCTTAGAACTCATCTCGGTCGGTTCCATATATACAAAAGATGCGCACTGCAAGTACTGTAAATTAACGAATGATGACCTTAGATCGTAGACAGCACTGGTATCTGTAAAATAGATGTTTCTTGTGATGGGGTCTATATCCAGACCATTGCAGAAGACAAAAGGTTGTCCTTCAGCACCGGTGGCAATTTGTTTAGCTAGTCTCCCATTTGAGTCGGCAACTAGGAGTCCGTAATATGCATCAGCTATGTAGAGTAGTCTTGCGATCGGATCATATGCCAGACCAAAAGGCCTTCCGCAGATAGGTCCTTTAACGGGATCATCGGTGGCGCCATCGCAAAATGCTATCGTCCTGACAAAATAGGTAGCAGTATGCTTGATCATGAGCAAGTTATTCCGAGATTTTCGAAACTAAAGAAGTAAAAGATCAGTACTGTCTATAATAGTAAAGAAAACCAAAAAACTGAGAGAATTTTTACCGGTTGGGTGAGGTAAAGGCAAAATATGTGAAGCCAGTAAGTGGTTGATATCTAAGAACACGACCATCGCTAACCCCAGTATAGAAGGCTCCGCCTGGAAATTCAAAGGCAAGGGATTCAGGGCCGAAGCCTGTGGGTGGCAGGAAGATTTGTCTGAACGATGCAGAGATAGCGACAGTCGGAAAACAGAAGAAAAAAATGGACAGGATCGAAACCATAGCTGTTTTAGGGCTTGTAATTCTAGGTCTGGGATGAAGAGTGATGATACGAGCAAGTGCTAGAGTATTTATAGGCTCCAGAAGAGTTTTACAGCTTGATTTATATCCTTTCCGAAGTATGGCACTTACAATGAATATGGGCTAATTAGTATATGGAGTAACTTGCCGTTACAAAACAAAATTACTTTTTTCCCTAAAAAGTGGCAGAAGCTTGGTGACTCAAAATGGTATCCATGTGATTAAAATTCTAGCTATTTGGAGTGTTGCAGTTAGGGTAAGTATCTTCTGTTCCATTCCGCTTTTATTAAAAAAAAACCAACCAAATTGAGAAGAAGAAAAACCCGAAACTGATCTGGTTTAAACCAAACGGTTTTGATTTGGTTTGGTTTCCTTTTGGGGTCCACCCAGTGCGAACATGGATTAGTCTAGGACAGCGCCTGGGACACCGCGTGGTTTATACCAAAAAAAAAAAACAACCAAATTGAGAAGAAAAAAAACCCTAAACTGATCCGGTTTAAACCAAACGGTTTTGATTTGGTTTGGTTTTTTAATTAAAAAATCAAAAATATTTTTGGGTTTTTAGACTTATTTTTATTTTAACCAAGTTTTCTCTTTTCCCATTTAACCACAATAAAAGTAAACCAAAAAATTTGAACTAAATCAGAAGAATAAAAAAAATTATAGCATATTTTTTTAATTTGAACCTGTTCGGTTCGGTTTCATTTTAGCGGTTTTTTACTTAAAAAATCAAAAATCAAACCGGACTAAAAGTTGTAAAAAATATATATAATAGGTTTAATAAGTTTTTTTTCTCATTTCGGTTTGTCTCAGTAATTTTTTTTCAATTTTCTCTGTTTAATCAATTTTTTAATTTTTTTTGTTCACCCCTAGTTTGAGTGGGTGAATTGATTGAGCTGAGCTGCACTTGGAATTGGTCCAAAAAACTAAACAGTTTCTGCAGAAATATACAGATTGTTTTGATCACAAAGAAAAGGGCTGGCTAGTTCTCCAAGTTGTGGAACTTATTGGGTCCTTAAAGGAATTGTATTTCCTTTGGCAAATTGTATTCAGGCGGAAACTAAATACAATAAACAAAGCAAGATAAAAACACCTTGTCAAAACATTACTCATAAAAAAATTCATTGAAACCTAAATCACTCATTTTTATAATTAGAATCGGTCTCAACTAAGATTTTTTTCTCTCTATCATCTCAATCCAACCATTCTTTGTCTCTTCTCTCTCAAACTATGGGAGAAAAAAATGAATCAAAACTGAATTTCATAAATTGCCAGGGACTAAAAATTTATAACCTGAAAAGTTAGGGGCCGAAGTGTATATATAGTCCTAATTCTAGTCAAACCATCTCTTTTTGATGTGTTTTTTTTTTTTTTTAATTTTAGTCTTCTATCTTTGAATCTTGTATTTTCTTAATAAATATGTTTTAATTTCCCATCAATTTGAGCCTATAAAGATGCAAATAAAAAAAAAATTAAAAAAAATGCTTGTATTTCGGTGAACAATAACGTGGGGAACACTATTTCCCCTTGTTTTTTATAGTATATTACTTGTATAAAGGGAGAGATTCAAAATCAAGATGCTCTCTCTCCCTCTCTCTCTCGTCTCAAGAATGGCACTAACCATGAAGAATATGGGCTACGAAAAAGAGCTGTTCCTTTTAAAGCATGAAAAGCTTCCATGACATTTGTCATCAAGCTGGTTCTACAATCTCTGGTAAGGGGGTTTATTGCGACTCATGAAGTCTCACGTCAACAAAAATGTACTCTTTTTATACTAGAAAACGTTATTTTTTAGGAAATGCAATTTCTGAGTTAAAATGAGTGGGTAAACTTTTAGTTATTGCAGGTTTTTAAGGAAGTGTATATTCTAATTAAAACTTGAGACCTACTGTGCAGATCACAAATTATTTTCCATCATGTCACGTCTCTTGATAACTCAATAAAAATTTACAGATTACATATTAGAGGTTTTTGTTTTTTATTTAAGGATAAGTTCAAACGTAAAATTGGAAATAATCAATTGTTAGGTCCATATTCAAATACCTTGTAGGCTCAGGTAGAGTATCAGATTCCAAACAAGCCTCCATTTTGGTTCAGGCAATGCTCTTGAGCCTAGTCCCAATTGATGTGTTTGGTCTTTTTATATCTTTATCTTTTTTTTAGCTTATATCATGACCTGGTGTTCTTAGAACCAATGAGTGTTTTGAGTCCATCTTCTTCTTTTTTAATATATATGTAAGAGAAAATCTCTCTCATGAATATGTGTGAGATATTTTTTCTCATCAATACATGTATAAGAGATATTATTCTTTGTCAATGCATGTATAAGAAATATTATTCACTCATAAATGTTATCATAGTAAAATTATTCTTTAGCCCCTCTAACTAATGGAAAAGATAGGTTCAAAGGCTATAAATATCCCTTGAACTATATAAAAAAAAAACTTCCAAGTTTTTTCCATTAAAAGGACATAGATTTAACATAAGAACAACTTGGTTTTAAGAATTTAATGCTCTTTAATATTTTTCTTCATGGAGAGAAAGAGTGAATATGGAGAAATTAATGTGTTATCATTGGTTAGTCAGATCATTTATTATTAGAAAGATGCAACATAATTTTTACGAAAAATATGTATAGAAACATCATGGAATTTGGCCGTATGCAAAAAAACAAATACATTTTTTTTGTATTTTTGATTTTTTTTGTAATAATAAGAGTAGTAAAAAAAATAAAAATACTTTTTTTTTTTCAATTTGTATTTTTTAATATTTTTTTTCTGGGTTGGGCTGTCAGCCACAATGGGCTGACAGCCCAACCTTAGTGGACTGGGCTTCCAGCCCTCACGGACTGGAAGCCCAAAAGGGGCGGCTGGGCTTCCAGCCATCATGGGCTGGAATCCTAGAGGGTTTTTGGGGACTGGGCTTCCAGTCCTCACGGGCTGGAAGCCCAATTAATTTTGGGCTGGGCTTCCAGTCCTCACAGGCTGGAAGCCCAAATAAACTTGGACTGGGCTTGCAGTCCTCACGGGCTGGAAGCCCAAATATTTGAAAACATGGGTCGGGCATGAGGCCCTGCCTGCTTATTCTGCCTCGGCCCGTACGCATGAACAGGGACGAAAATTGCGTCCCGTCTGCATGCAGAGCCGAGGAAGATGATGAATAGTCTTTTTTTCGAATATGGCGAAAGGCTTACCTGTTAGTACTGTTGGGTAGAGGAGGTCGAGGTGATGATTCCTGTCGTGGTGGCGTTGTCAACGGTGGCCTGTGGTGGCCGGAGGAGGCGTTGGAAGTCGCCGGTCTGCTACTGGTTCGAGCTCGCCGTTGTTGTTGGCTTCGCCTGAGATCACGGTTGGGCGTCTGGCATGGAGGGTAAGTTCACAGTGATGATGAGGGGGGGTATTGGGTGGTCGGTTGGCCAATAATGGTAGAGAGAGAGAGCTTGACGGGGCTGTTAGAGAAAGAAGGGATGTGCAGACCGAGAGAGACAAGCTGCGACGAGGAGCTGTTTTTTTTTGCGTTTCTTACTCTTTTTTTCTTCTGTTCTGTGATCCTCCCTCTTTTTCTCTTCCACTCTCAGTGTTCTCCCTATTTTTCTTCCTCTTTGCGTAAATTTTCTTTTTCCTTTCTTTCTTCCCTTCTCTGCCCCGTTTCCTTCCCTCTCTTCTCTGCATGCTGCGAACGGTATTTATAGGGAAATAGGCATGCATTTTGTGTGTGTGTTCACTGTTGCCCTCTGCATTTTGCAGAAATCAGAGGGTTGTAGTGCAGTGGTCTGCCTCTACCTTTGCAAAGGATTTGCAGAGGTGGGTTGCAGAGTTGTGCTCTGCACTGTTCCGTTGTCGGAACAGTGCAGCACATGCAATCTTGGCTTTTTGCAATTTAATCCTTCAATGTTTGATTGGTTCAATTGCACCCCCAATTAGTTTTAAATTATTAATTTTATGCAATTGTATCCCCGTCAAAATTTCAACAGCAACCTTAAATGTGCGCGCCCTTTTTTTATTTTGGTCTATGGTTTTCGATTGCACGATTTAACCCTCAATTGCGCGATTTAACCCTCAATTGACTGTTAAATTCTCAATTCGTTCAATTTGGCCCTTGATTTCGCATTATTGACTTAAAAATTCAAATCGGCCTCTGAAAATTCCATTCTCATCAATTGAGCCCGAATTAAATATAAGAAATTGATTTCTCATTTACTAAGTCCTTAATAAAATTAATTTGACCAATTTAAAGTATAATTAAGTCCTTGCATTTAATTAAATCCTTCAATTGGACCTTAAATTAATTCTCGATCATAATTAAACTTTAAATTTGTCGACGATTAAATCGAATCAACCCATAAAAAATATAATTATGTCGTTTAACTTAGTTTTTACACAGATTCATCCAACGATAAATTATTTTTGCCTTAAATTTATATTTTTCTCTATTTTTGGAACCAAAGAGTTGGACTCGTGAAAACAACCAAAATTTCCACATTGATTTTTCTACCCACGCCGGCTCCTTTTATTTTATTTTTGTCATTTTTTTTTATTTTTGGGGAGTAACCCAAAAATTGGGTTACGACAGTTGCCCCCCTCTTTACAATGCTTACGATTAAAGTTTTGTAAAAGACTTTAGATAGTAAGTGTTGTCAAGAAAAAGAAAAGTGGATTTATCAGACCAAGAAATGATTGATCCATCCAGAAATGAGAATGAGGACTATAAAGCGCACTCAGAAATAAATGGTAAGATAGGGCTAGAAAGTGCACTACCTAAGGATTGAGGCCTAAGGAGGACACTTAAAGGATGGAAGATGATGGTATTTGTAAATGACATAGGAAAATGGTCTCATTGTAATGGATGACCTAACCAAGTGAGAATGGTGAAGATGGTAAAAATAAAGAGATGGTCTTGTTGTGCTGGGCGACCTGCCTAGATGGAAGCAAAAGTGGTGATGAAGATTTCATGGGATGAAATATAGGGCTAGAAAGCTCGATATCTAGGATCTATGGTCGAGGGTTAGAAAACGCACTCAAACAAGGGGAATAAGGATGGAAAATGGAATATTCTAATTGATGGTCGAGGGTTGGAAACACACTCAAAGAGGAGGGAACATAGGGCTGGAAGGCGCACTATCTTAATTGATGGTCGAAGGTTGGAAAACACACTCGACAAGGAGGATAAGGATGGAAAACGCATTATATTGATTGGTGGTTGGAAAACGCACATGAAAAGGAAGAAAAATAGGGTTGGAAAACACGCTATTTTACCTTATGATTAAGGGTTGAAAACACACTTAAGCAAATGGGATAGAGATGGCTAAGAAGTGCACTATCCTAATTGATGGTTGAGGGTTTGGAAAACGCAATCAAACGAGAGGAAAGGTATGGCTAAGAAGCGCACGATCCTAATAGATGGTTGAGGGTTGGAAAACTCACTCAAATGAGAGGAAAGGAACGGCTAAGAAGCGCACGATCCTAATTGATGGTTGAGGGTTGGAAAACTCACTCAAATGACAGGAAAGGAATGGCTAAGAAGCGCACGATCCTAATTGATGGTTGAGGGTTGACCCAAATTGTGGAAAGAGATAGAGCTAAAAAGCATGCTATCTGAGTTGGTTGATGGCTAGAAAGCTCACTCAAATAAGGAAAGGGATAGGATTGAAAAACACTCTATCTGTTCTGATGAAAGGCTCGCAAGCGCTATTAGGGAAGTGAAAGTGGTGAGGGCTCGAAGGCGCACACAAAATGATGAGTAGAGGTTTGTAAATTATAATTCCTCTAAAACATTTCTTGCATCCCTAGGGAGATGCAATGCATAATGACACCCAGAATCAAGAAACTGAAAATCATGCTCAAGGAAATGAAAGAGGTGAAAGCTTGAAAGCGTGCACGCAAAATGATGAATGAAGGTTCGTAAATTACGATCTCTCCAAAACATTTTTTAGATTCTCAATGGGGATGTAATGCACGATGAAACCTAAAATTAGAAAAGAGATAAAGCTGAAAAGCATGCTCAAGGAAATGCAAGAGGTGAGAGCTTGAAAGCATGCACACAAAATGAATGAAGGTTCGTAAATTACAACCCCTCCAAAACATTTTTTAGATTCCCAATGGGGATGTAATGCATGATGATGCATGTATACTTACCTAAGAGATATAGGTCCCCCTTCTTCTTCATGGTCTTCTCTTTTCAGGGTTTGGATCTTTGGCTTTGACAGCTTTTCTCTTCTGCTTACTCGAGCAACAACTTAAGATTTTGACCATCGAAGATGATAGATTTTCCATATCAACATGCCCTTCGAGTTTGATCCAGATTCTTTGAAAAGAAATTATAGAGTTAGCTTCATGATTTTGACCACTAGAGATGATAGATCTTTCATATCAACATGCCCCCCTGAGTTTGATCCAGATTCTTTGAAAAGGAATGATGGAGCCAACTTCGATTACATTTTAGATTGCCTTTAGCCTGGTCATGCCCCACAAGTGTTTTAGGCTCTAAGTGTTTTCAGGAAAGGGTTGGTTATTTGCAAAGATGGTGTTTTCATGTGGGATTTTTGGAATTTCAAAGTCATTCCAAGCACAAAAATCATTTTGATCGCCCAGTCGGGTCATGTCACACCAGTGTTTTAGGCTTTGAGTGTTTGCATGAAAGGGATGGTTATTTGCAAAAAATATTTTCATGTAAAACTTTTGGAATTTCAAAGTCATTCCAAGCACAAAAACCATTTTGATCTTTGTTTAACAAGCTTGTTCTCGAAAGAATTCAAGTGATCTCATTATCAGGTTTTATGTTGACTTTGACAAGAATTCAAAATGATGTTTGCAAGTCTCGTACGTCAGGAAGGTTTTGATCATGTCGTGTGAAATATTTGTTAGGATTGTCTCAAATGGAAAAGCATTGCTTATCAATCCTGATCACTCATATTTGATTAGAAAGGGCTTTATCAGGCTTGTAACGTAGGCTCAGGTTACTGGCTACGTAAAAAAAGATATTTGTAGGCTCAAAAAGTGTTTAAGGGTTTTCTAGACTAAGGATCACTTAGTGCTTACTCTTAGAACTCCATTTAGCCCTCATGATTGATTTTCATAGTGACCTAGCATGCCCCCCAGTGTTTGTTTGGGCTTTCATCTTTACATACCCCCCAGTATATGTTTGGGCTTTTAGCAGTGCACTCATGTTGACTTGACATGCCCCTTAAGTATTTTGTTTGGGTTTTTTCATGAGTTTTTGGCACTAACATTATGCTGACTTGACATGCCCCCCAAGTATTTTGTTTGGGCTTTTTCAATGTTTTTGGGATATGTCGAGGAATAGGCGTGTAGCTGATAATATTAGAGTAGGTGATGATCAGGATGATGTCCCTATTGTACAGTTGAGAAATACTAGGCAAAGAAGAGGAGGTGCTCCAGCGCCTCAATATGTTGAAGAGATACCTCCATCAGTGGAGGAGTCTTATGAGGTTGAAGAGGAAAATGAGGTTGATGAAACAGGTGCAGGAGAGGCTGCCGCTGAAACAATGATAGAGTTTCAGCAACTTAGCAGGACTATGCAAGCTTGGATGGAATTTAATATGGAGAGAGATAGGATAAGGGATAAAGATGTACCATCATCATCTCATACTGTTCAAGGAGTAAATTTTCCATTGAATGACTTCATGAAGTTGGCACCTCCTACCTTCACTGGGATGAATAGTTCAGAGGATCCTCAAAGGTTCCTTGATGATATATGGCGTTGATATGAAGTTTTAGGATGTACAGACCATCGAGCTGTAAGTTTGGCGTCATTTAGGTTGGAGGGAGATGTGGCAATTTCTTGGTTTGAGTCTAGGAAGAGGGCAAGACCAACAGAGGCTCAGTGGACATGGAATGAGTTTAGCACCATGTTTTTAGACAGATTTCTCCCTCAGAGTGTTAGAGATGCTCGGCTTTATGAATTTGAGAGGTTATCTCAAGGGAGTATGACGGTTGATGAATATGATCTAAAGTTTACCTAGTTGTCTAGATATGCTGAATGTCTTCTACCTACGGAAGAGTGGAGAGTCAAAAGGTTCATAAGAGGGCTTAAATCCTCTATATTCATAGCGATGGTGTCCCAGGTGTTTCCATCTTACTCCTCAGTTGTTGATTGCGCTAGGTTGATAGAGGCGCGAGAATTTGAGGACATGGGTGCAGGTCAACCTAAGAGGGCTAGAGAAGAGGGTCAGTTTTCTAGACAACCAGGAGGATCGAGTGTAGGTCCGTTTAGGGAACAAAGTGGTCATTAGGATTTTTGGGTTCAAAGGAGGTTTAGACCGAGAACTACAGTTAGTGGCTCGGGTAATCAAAGTGGTAGTAGTGGTGCTCGGAGTTATGGCCAAAGTTCAGTTCAAACTGCACCTCATAACTCAGTTGTTCCATCTGGGGACAAATCCTTATGTCAGCACTGTGGAGGAGGTCATACTGGTGCAGAATGTTATAGAATGATCGGAGCTTGTTTTAATTAGAGAGTGCCCTAGGAGACAGTCGTTAGCTTCAGAGGCATCTAGTTCGGCTCAACATCCTATTCAGACACCATCGACGGACCAGTTTATAACTCATGGTAGTAGAGGTTTTAGTGGTCATGGTCAGAGAGGTCAGATGCAACAAGATCAGGGACATGCTAGAGTCTTTGCCTTGACTCAGCAGGATGCTTAGACATCAAACATAGTTGTCTCAGGTATTCTTCTTGTTTGCTCTTTTGAAGCGAAGGTTTTGTTCGATACTAGTGCAACTCATTCATTTGTGTCCCTATATATTTCCATGAGGTTAGATAAATAACTAACTCTGTTAGGATTTCTCATTTCTGTTTATATTTCCGTGGATGAAGAATTAATATTGGTGAAGTATGTGTATCAAAATTATGAGATAGAAATTGGAGGTAAGATCCTTATGGGAGACTTGAATGTTTTAGATATGATTTGGGAATGGATTGGTTGTCAAAGCATAGAGCTTTAGTAAATTATTGAGGATAAGGAAGGAAGATGTTCCAAACACAACCTTTAAAACTCGGTATGGTCATTCAATTGAAGAAGCGACATGGGAACTTGAGGATAAGATGCGTGAGGAATATCCTCATCTTTTTGATAATCTTAGTACGTATTCAAACATTTATTTAGTTTCAAGGACGAAACTTTTATAAGGTGGGGAGATTGTAGTATTTTGAAAATTTTAAAAAGGGCAAATACATGAGTGCCCTTGGTGGCTTAGAATTAGGTGTGTAAATAAATTAAGGGTAGGGTAGTAATTGCATAAGCTTATAAATATAAATAGAAAAGAAGAGAAAAGAAAAAGGAAAAACAAAAAAAGAAAGGAATAGATCTGAAATTTGAGAGAGAGAATCGGGAAGAGAGGAAGAAAGATGAAGAAGAAGAAGAGAAAAGAGGGAAAGAGAAGAGGAGGAGAAAAGAAGAAGGAGAAATAAGTTGTTAAGGTAATGTGTGTGTTTTATTATATATAAATGTGATTATTAGCTATGATTTTTGTTTGTATTTATTGTTAGGGTTTGAGAATTTTATTTGGGTTTGATTGATGAATTAAGAGAGATGTTAAGGGTTGAATGTGTTGGGTAATGGTGTAATTAGTTTGATTGTAGATGATTTTGAAGTTTTGAGATGTTTGGTTTAAGAAAATATTGAGAAAAATGGTGAAATAATGTTGAGAAATTTCAAAAATCCCTTGCTGGAAATTCTGGGTTGAGGTTGAAGATGATGAAAATTCATTTTGGTCCTTTTTGGTGAAAACTACAGTTTAGTCCCCTAACTTTGGAAAATTTCAGTTTGGTCCCTGGAGTGAAATTAGAGATTCTGGACAGAATTGTGGATGAATTGTGGAAAAGATTTTAGGATAGCTATGAATTTATGAAGTGTTCAATTTAGTCCTTCAATTTGATAAAATTACAATTTGACCCTAAAAATATAAGAAAATTTTAGAATGGTCCCTAAGAGAAATATTAGTATTTTAGATTGGTTTGATGGATAATTGAAGCTCATTTGATGGATTAATATCAATTTTACGAATTGTGTATTTTGGAATTAGATTTCGGAAGAAACCTTTGTTTTAGGTTTTTGCGAAGAAATGAATAGTTTGATTCAAAAACACATAGGATTATGATTTGAACTCTTAGATATGTTATTAAAGGTATTTTACTTCTTTTGAATCATTTTTGAGTATATCTTCTTTTATATATTCAGATAATCCCGATATTCTACCCGCGGGACATCAGTAAAGTTTCATCAACATTCTGCTTCTGGAACTTGTCTGCTTTTGAGTCTGGTGAGTGGATAATATTTAATATGCATGAGAAATAGTATAAATATTTGAATTTGCTAGTATGAATTGGATTATGCTTTTTGATAATATATATTCCTTGATACGATAAAGGATAATCAGTTGTTGAATATACATTCTTAATATGAGCCTATATTTGTTTGTGAATTGATAGCTCCTCATTTGATTGATACCATGAGTTGAGCCTTGAGATATAAATATGTTTATTTGATTATAAGATATACCTATGGTATGCCAGTCAGAATACCCATGCTAACAGGGTAGTGTTAGCCTTTGTGCACATCGTATCTGAAACCCTAGTTGGTCGGGGGAGTCACCAACCCGTGTGGACTGAACATCCCACAGTACAGAGCCTCATGCTCATTGCATTCTGATTTTCTGACGAGCTTTACGTATTAAATTCTTGTTATGACCTATTTGAGAAACTCCTTGTAAGAACTTCGAGCTGATTTGATATTATACTTCTCTTTGTTGTATTATCTCGTATGTGTATATTAGATGTTATCTACTCACTGAGTTGTTGAACTCACCCCCTCATTATTCATTATGTTCAGGGTCGTAGCTTGCTAGCAGGTCATTTTTGTCCTACTCTTGGAACCTGCTATTTTGGTTGTAGTCGACACTTTTTGTTCATATGTCTAGTTAATGCTCCACAAGTATAACAATATGTAATCAACTGTTGTATAAAGACAATCGAATTATGTTATAAAGTTTACTTTGTTATTTCTGCTGCGTTAAATTCTGAAGTTGAATGATAAGTTTGTGTGTAAGTTTGAGTTTGCATAGGTGTGGAACCTTGGAGGGGGACCATGCCTATGTGCTGGTCACGGATACGGGTTCGGGTCATGACAAAAAAGAAGTGAACATCACCTAGATCACAAAGCTTGAATTTAGAGCTTAGTAGCTGTATTAGATGATGAACCATAGCAGAGTCGCTACCCGTAAGCAGAATATCATCAACATACACTAAGAGATAGAAGATATGAGTACCATTAGACAAGATGAACAGAGAGGTGTCCACCATCGAAGCCCGGAAGCCAATGGAGAGTAGAAAATCACTTAGACGGGTGTACCATGCTCTCGGTGCCTGTTTTAAACCATATAATGATTTGTGCAATCTGCACACATGAGATGGAAGAGAGGGGTCAACAAATCCTGGAGGCTGTTTCATGTAGACCTCCTCAGTAAGAACTCCATTGAGGAATGCATTATGAATATCAAGCTAATGAATCTTCCAATTTCACAAAACTGCAATAGAGAAAACCAATCGCATAGTAGCCTGCTTAATAACTAGGCTAAAAGTTTCAGAATAATCAATGCCTTCCTACTGGGTGAAACCTCTAGCAACAAGACACGCTTTATAGCGCTCAATACTACCATCAGCACGATGTTTGATTTGATATACCCATCTACTACCAATAACATTCATCGAGGGATGAAAGGGAACCAAAGACTAAGTGTGATTAGAGCACAGAGCGGCGATCTCATCACATATAGCATTATGCCAAACTGCATACCTGTCAGCATCAGAGAAAACAAAGGGCTCAGAAGTGGGAGAATATAGTACCCGGGTGGAGTCAGAGGTGGCGACAGCGGAAGCAACCAGATTTGCTGTCTTTGGCTGCCATGGTCTGAGAGTCATAGGATGTCTACTGCTCACTGGTAGAGAGGCAGGAAAAGATAGTGGCAGGGAGGGGACATGTGGCAGCTGATAAGAGGATAGATCAACCATGAGCTGCAAGCCAGCTGGAGCGAGTGATGAAGCAGTCGCGAGAGGAGAGATATCAGCCGAGGAGGGGCTGGAAGTAGAGACCGAAGCTGGACTGGAAGGTGCCCCAAGACCATGAGGAGATGATTCTAAGGAATGAACTGAACCTACATCAGAAGGGTTGGATAAACAAGCATGGGATGATGGCCAAGGAATGGGTGGAGGCTGTGGTCGGGTGGCGGTTTGCAGCGCGAACGTTGAGGGTTGGGTGGTGTTTTGGTAGTTGGGTAGTGGTGTATGATTTAGCAAATTAGGAAGTGTGATAGTAGTGGGTTGAAAGGGGGTGGGGGTCGTGGGTGAAACCTTTGCAATCTGTTCAGAATTATCAAAAGGATACATATGTTCATGAAAGCGAACATGCCGACAAATATAGATGCGGGGAGATGCAATGTCAAAACATCGATAAACAAGATGCGATGAACTATAACCAAAAAAAGACACATGGAGAGGAATGGAAATCCAATTTATGATTATTATATGGACACAGAAAGGGAAAACAAAGACACCCAAAAGTACATAAAAAACGATAATCAGGAGACCTGTGAAATAGGCAATCAAATGGAGAACAATGAGCAAGAATAGTAGGCATGCGATTTATTAGATAAACAACGGTCTCAAAAGCATAATTCCAAAATCGAAAAGGTGCTTTACACTGCCCTAAAAGGGTGAGACCTGTTTCTACAATATGCCTATGACGACGTTCAACGGTGCCATTTTGTTCATGAGTGTGAGGACAAATCAGACGATGTTGAATACCAATGGTCTGAAAAAATGTGGACAATTTTCGGTATTCACCTCCCCAATCAGTTTGAACAGATTTTATTTTTAAAGAAAATTGGCGTTCAACGAGGGTTTGAAATTGATGAAATACAGAGTAAACATCAGACTTGGTGACAGGGGGATAATACCAGACATATTTAGTATAAGCATCAACAAATATAACAAAATAACGATAGCCATAAGAAGAAAAGAGGGGAGCGGGACCCGCAAAAAATTAATTCAAGCGGAGCAAAAATTTTATGACCTGTAGGTCCTAAGGACATACGCGATGATTTTCCTAAAGGACAACTTTGCATTGAAAAGTAAGACATTTGTTGTTACAAATGATCTTATTTTTCGAAACTAACAATTGAAAAATACGGGAAGTAGGATGACCTAGTCGACAATGCCATAAATCCGTAGAAGCAGAAGTGCAAGGAGACCAAAAGGCTTGTGGAAAGGACTTGACGAAAGACCGGGTCAAGCATAGAGACCATCTTTACTCTAACCAGAGAGAAGTACTTCATGGGTATTGAGATCCTTGACATAAAACACATGAGTGTGAAATTCAAAATAGACATTATTATCAAGGCAAAATTTCTAAACCGAAAGCAAAGGTTTTGTAATTGTAGGAACATGGAGGACATTAGATAAAATGAAAGAACAATGTGGTGTATATATTTTCATGTAAAAGGTTAGGGACTTCATGCTGCATGTTTTCCCGATGCATAAAACAGCTTGAGTGTTAGACAGAGGCATGAAACTCAGCGTGCTTGCATACATGGATATTAATTTTAAACCTTCTGCGTCTTTAAAATTTTCAATCTGCTAACATGAAGACGATTTCAATTCGGAGGATTGAAAATGCATCATAATATCTTACAAATCTTTGGTCCATGCATGCCTGTGTTGAGTGCACCAATCACATATAGTTCTATATTTTTCTGTCAGGCCCTTTTGTTATGTTCAAGATCCATTTTTCCACAAGATCCAAGTCTTGATTCTTCCCAGAATGGTGTGCCTGCAAAACAGTTGCCCTATTTTTAATGTTGTTCTCTTCAAATTGGACGATACTGGACTTGACCAAATTCTTTCCATTAATTCATGCCAACA
Source organism: Salix purpurea (assembly GCA_027405865.1). Taxonomy (NCBI): domain Eukaryota; kingdom Viridiplantae; phylum Streptophyta; class Magnoliopsida; order Malpighiales; family Salicaceae; genus Salix; species Salix purpurea. Next base: position 6,885,382 of record JAOWLH010000014.1, on the reverse strand, counting down.
AATGCGCACCCCTTCTTACTTTCTAGACTTACCACCAAGAAGGAGGTCGATGCTTCAGTCCATGAGAAATTCACAAGATTCTTTGGCAGACAAACTTCAGAGGTGGTCAAATCAATTTACCGTCGCTAATTTTTCCATTCTGAATGCTTCCAGAAATATATTCCACAAAGCTTTCATTTGTAGAAGATTTTTCTATTTGTGGAAATTTTAGTGAAAAGGACACTGACTACAAAATTTTTAGTTTTTGTTTCTTTGTAACTTGAGTCATAAAGAGACAACTCCCCAGTGTTCACACCCTCAGCTTAGACCATGGAGGAACAGACAAACGACAACATTCTATCTCATGGATTTAACTTCTACATGTAAAGTAATTATGTCATATAAAATCTTAAACTGTTATGTGAAATCTTAGAATATAATTTATATTATTCTCTAACATATCTTCTCAAATGAAAAATATTTGGGCTTGAAACTTGCATACAGACCTACTCTACCTTGTACTTGATTTCTATCAAATAGAATGAGAGTAGTTAAATTCGAGCTCGTAACCGCTGGGTCAACAAGGTTATGATATTACGTCAATGAACCATTTCACCTAAAAATTTAAACAGTTAAATAAAATCCCAAAATATAATTTATATTATTCTCAAACAATACATATAAGCCAAATTTTGGTCATAAATCTAGTTTTGATACGATGAGAGGAAATTTCCAAAGGCCAATTGCTTTACATTTTCTCGAGGGGAGCATGTAGAAAGCGTATTATAATTGGTTGGCATGGAGCACCATTTGCTCGACCTATGACATGGACTCCTAAGGGTTCATGCCAATAAATCTAGGAAACCTCCAAGAACTTCAAATTCTGAATATTGGCAAATTATTAATTGCGGAAGAAGATGTCACGATTGTTGCCCCCTTGACTTGACTTTTCTCATCTCATTCACCAATCACTGCACCTATCTACTAGCTTTCTTTCTCAGCACAAATGGTGAATGCCGTCAACTTGCCCCCGAAGTCCATGAGCATTGAGAGCAATACACATTTACAAGCTGGAAAATTTCAGATAATGATATAGATTTTGTTGCAAGTGTAATATGATAGGATTGTTCATTTTGGTTTTTCGTTCCATGCAGTGTTTGTTTTATTTCCGGGGATGGATTAAAGAAAGCATTCTTGGGTATAAATGCCCTCATGCTGTGGGTAAAGATGGATCAAGGAGGAGAGCTATTATTGGTTTTGTAGTCCAACTCTTGCTTATTCTTGCCCAAAACTACTTATTGTTTTTTTTTATCATGGTAAACTCTTTAAAATTGTTAACCTCGGCAAGTATTTATTGATAGGATTCAAGATAATATTGACAGATTGTATAACTAGAATCAAGGCAGTAGAATAGCTAATGTTTAGGCTATTAATCAGGAAATTGATATGTATAAAGTCTTTGTGATTAACATTACACTATAATATAAATACATCAAATCCAACCCTTAAGTGGTTGAGAGATTCTTCTGCTAAACCCTTTTCTTCTCTATTTTCTCCACTCTTTCATGGTATCAGAGCAAGACTGCGTATTCCCCAATTAATTAAAATCTCCCTCCTTTGCAATATGACCACTCCAGCGTCATCATCGTCCTCTGTCTCTGTCACTTCTTCCAATCTTCCCATCTCCCTTGCTGCGTTAACAAACAATTTCTCAACCCATCTCAATTCTGATAATTATCTGCTCTGGCGAGATCAAATCACTCCTCTTCTCATCTGCAACGATCTCTATGGCCATATTGATGGCTCTGATCCGCCACCTTCAAAAACAATTATTAATGAGGGTGTCGTTACCCCAAATCCTGATTATACCTGTTGGTTCAAAATAGACCAACTTGTTGTGGGAGGAATCAAGAATACGCTGTCTTCAACCGCTTGCGCGGAGGTCCTCGGTAAACACGTTGCCAAATATGTTTGGGACACACTTGAAACACTCTTTCATCAGCAAACTCTCTCTCGTGCTGATATCCTACATGATACTCTTCTTGATACATACAAGAATGATATGTCCATTGAAGCCTACCTTGCCAAAATCAAAGGCATCGCAGACCAACTTGCTGCCATCAGCCAACCTGTTCCAGACAATGAACTGGTGAAAAGAACACTGCGTGGTCTCCCTCACACACTGGAATACCAGCCATTTGCCCAAGGTATTGCCAACAGACACACTCCAATCACCTTCACAGAGCTTCGTGCGCGACTTCTTGTTCATGAACAAGAGCTTGAGCGTATTCGTGGACGTGCAGCTCCACCACTGTCCTCACCCTCACATCATGCTTTTGTTACACAACAGCACTATCAGCAGTCCCGTAATCCTCACCATGGAAACTATCGTCGATTTAATCGACCAAACAAGGTACTGTGTCTCAAAATTTTGGGAATTCCTCTGCTAGCATACTTGGTCAGTACCCCACTCAAAATTCTTCCTCTTTTGCTGATTTCTCTAATAAATCATTCAATAATAATGGGCAACATGGTAGAAATCGTTTCCAGAATGGAAACAATTATGGGAATCGACCCCAATTTGGCAGATCACGCTATCGTGGTCGCTGCCAAATATGCAAACAGGAGAGACACTCGGCCTCCAATTGCAATTATCGTTACACACGGTCTGATTCCACCAATTCTGATAATTTATCTGCTCAGTTTGCTGGTGCTCATGTTTCTGAATTGACAGCACCAACAGAGGGCACTCTTGATTGTGTATCTCCATATTGGCTTGGAGATACCGGTGCCACATATCATATGGCATCTAACACTGATTTGGTGCAGCAGCCTCTCCCCTTTAATGGCACTTCAGGTGTGTATGTTGGTAATGGTGCTTCTCTTTCTATTTCATATATCGGTAACTCATCAATTAATCTGGGTTCAAAAACATTGTCTCTAAAGGATATTCTTGTGGTGCCGCAATTAAAGGAAAATCTTATATCTATTGCCAAACTCACCAAAGATAATTACTGTGTTTTTGCTTGCTTTCCATGGGGCTTTGTTATAAACGATTTGGCAACCGGGGTGATACTTTTGAAGGGGCTAGTTAGAGACAATCTTTATCCGATACCAGCTTATGCACTGTCTGCAGCCTTTCGCAAATTGTCATGCTATAGCGCAATTGCTCGCACTGCTAAAATTGCTCCGTGTTCAACATGGCATCGTCGACTTGGACATCCGGGTTCGAAGATATTGCAACAGTTGGTTACCGATAATTTAATTTGTACTTCGGATAAACTTTCTTCTATGATCTTTTGTGATGCTTGTCAAGCTGGTAAAAGCAAACATTTACCCTTTCATTTATCTGGAAGAGTTTCTAGTCATATTTTGGAATTGGTACATTGTGATATTTGGGGACCCTCTCCTGTTATTACTGCATCTGGTTATCGGTATTACATTATTTTTGTTGATGACTACAGCAGATATTGTTGGCTTTATCCCTTGAAACAACGCTCGGATAGTCTTGCTTGTTTCATCAATTTCAAAAATATGGGTGAGAATCAGTTTAATCAGCGTTTAAAATTATTCCAATGTGATGGTGCTAAGGAATTGATTGAAGGACAGTTTCGTTCCTTCCTGGATGCTAATGGTATTTCTCTAAGGGTGTCTTGTCCTCATACTTCGCAACAGAACGGTATAGCCGAAAGAAAACATCGGCACATTCAGGAAATTGGCTTGTCTGTCTTGCATCAGGCATTTCTGCCAAAAAGCCTTTGGCTTATCCTGTTTTGTTGATGCTGATTGGGCAGGATGCCCTGATACTCGTCGCTCCACAATGGGACACTGTGTCTTTATTGGCCGGAATCTCATCTCTTGGAGTGCAAAGAAATAGATTACAGTTGCGCTCTCTAGTACTGAGTCCGAATACAAGGCACTCTCTCATGCTTCTGCCGATCTCTTATGGATTTCTTATCTTCTTCGTGACATTGGCTTTCCTGCACCTCTGCCTTGCAATCTTTTCTCGGATAACATGGGTGCCACTCAGCTGGCTCACAATCCTGTCTTCCATGCTCGCACCAAGCATGTTGAATTGTCTTATCACTTTGTCCGTGAACTTGTCTCTAAAGGCTTCCTTCAGGTCTCCTTCGTTCGCTCCAGCAATCAACTTGCTGACATCTTTACCAAAGGATTACCTTCGTCCCAATTCTGCTACTTCCGTGACAAGTTGATGTGGCATCCTCCCCATCACCTTGCGGGGGGATGATAGGATTCAAGATAATATTGACAGATAGTATAGCTAGAATCAAGGCAGTAGAATAGCTAATGTTTAGGCTATAAATCAGGAAATTGATATGTATAAAGTCTTTGTGATTTACATTACACTATAATATAAATACATCAAATCCAACCCTTAAGTGGTTGAGAGATTCTTCTGCTAAACCCTTTTCTTCTCTATTTTCTCCACTCTTTCATTTATGAAGAGGAAGATTCATGGCAAACCCCCTTAATTTAATTTGTGTTGCCCTGCTACACTTTTCCAACAAGAAAAAGACTATGAATAGTACAAGCATCCTCGCAAAGTCAAGTCAAGGGTCCCTCCCTGTATCTTGGCTTCTTACTTAAGCTCATCCTGCCTTCATCAAGCACAAGCACCGCAAAAAATCCAGAAAAGAAAAATGATTTCAGGGCTAAGGAGAACCTCAAATTCACTCCTTTATTTTCTCTGGAATTAAATTGATAATGTTTCTCTGGAATTATATTATATATATATATATATATATATATAAATAGTACAACCCCGAAACGGTACGCCGAAACGCTCCGAAACCGAAACATTCCGTTCCAATTGAAAAGACGAAGCACCAACTGAAACGATTTAGACAAATTTGCATCAAACAAGTTATGGATTCAAGTGGGTTTAATAAGTGAAAAACCCTAAAAGTTACAAAAAATGTGCTAGAAGGTGGCCATACACCAAAAGATGAAAAGAGTTGGAAGATGATTAGATTGGGTTTAGATGCATTGATGCAATGAGATTTAATGAGATTAGAATTCAAGAGGCAATTGGTCTTGGTGAAAGCATCAAGCAACATGAGTTTCATGTAAAAGGTCAGGGAATCCATGCCTAGCAGAATCCTCATTCTAGGATGGCTGCACGTTTTCCAGATGCATAAAACAGCTTGAGTGTTAAGCAGAGGCATGAAACTCAGCGTGCTTGGATACAGGGATATTAATTTTAAACCTTCTGCATCTTTAAAATTTTCAATCTGCTAACATGAAGACGATTTCAATTCGGAGGATTGAAAATGCATCATAATATCTTACAAATCTTTGGTCCATGCATGCCTGTGTTGAGTGCACCAATCACATATAGTTCTATTTGTTTCTGTCAGGCCCTTCTGTTATGTTCAAGATCCATTTTTCCACGAGATCCAAGTCTTGATTCTTCCCAGAATGGTGTGCTTGCAAAAACAGTTGCCCTGTACACAAGTTGTTCTCTTCAAGAAACCATGATCTCTATCCCAAATTGGACGATACTTGACTTGACCAAATTCTTTCCATTAAATTATGCCAACAAATGCGCACCCCTTCTTACTTTCTAGACTTACCACCAAGAAGGAGGTCGATGCTTCAGTCCATGAGAAATGCACAAGATTCTTTGGCAGACAAACTTCAGAGGTGGTCAAGTCAGTTTACCGTCGCTAATTTTTCCATTCTGAATTCTTCCAGAAATATATTCCACAAAGTTATCAATTGTAGAAGTTTTTTCTCTGTGGAATTTTAGTGAATAGGACACTGACTTCAAATTTTTAGCTTTTGTTTCTTTAGATCTTCAGTCATAAAGACACAAAACTTCCCAGTGTTCACTCCCTCAGCTTACACCATGAAGGAACAGACAAACAGGAACATTCTATCTCATGGATTTTACTTTTAGAAACATCTCATCTAAAAATTAAAAATGTTAGTTGAAATTCTAGAATATGATTTGTATTATTTTCTAACACACTCCCTCAAGTGAAAATCTTGTGAGTTTAACTTGCATGCAGTCCCACATTATCTTATGCTTGATTTTTATCAAATATAATAAGGGTGGTAAAATTAAAACTTGTATTAAATATGTTTTATTTAATGATTAAAACAGTATTTTTGTTATCATTAAATGTTTTGTTGTCATAGGTGTTTTTAACCAATTTGTTCATCAACTAAAATTAAATCCTTTATTCAAACGATTTTAAATATATGGTCTTATATAAAACATATTCATTTATGTGAATAATTTTTCATAGATAAACCCAAAACTCAAACTTACAAAGTCTTAAAAAAGAAAAGTAACAATGTATCCTCATATCGATTCATTAATTCAAAGTATAGAAATTCACTTTAAAATTCTCATATAAAAAAATAAATTAAACACACCTCTTTGATTATTAATTAATCCTGCCCTTTGGGCTGTGAAGAACTCCATTGCATTCAATCATAAAATGCAGTTTGATCCATTCTGTATCTTGACAAATGTTTGTAAACAAGTTTATTGAAAACAAAAATACAGTTTTAATCATTAATTAAAACATATTAAGGGTGAATAAAGGAATAATCTTTGATGGTGTAAAGGTCGTTTTTAAAGGAATAATATTAAAGTTTATCTATTAAATATGTAATTTTAGACATGTATTTTGTGTGCATGTCTTTTACTTGCAAAAACTGAAAAAATAGATCAACATTACCAACATTAAAAGAACCAACTAAGACAATATATGTTGTTTTAGATCTTTAGGAGGTCAGATGGGGTATTCTTTGATAATATGACCATTCCTTTTACAATAGTTGCATAAAACACTAGACAATGCTCATATATCTTCCCCTTAGCTTGTTTTGGGTTACATAGGCCATAGAAACGAGGGTTGATCAATGTTATTCCATGGCATTTTGAGTGAGAAGATGTTGGTCGTCATAGAAAAAAAATATCTTTGAGGCATGAATCCAAGGAATGAACAGTTTCTCAGTTCTTAGGTTTAGATTTAATGACTTCTAATTCATATAGTATTTTGATAAAAATTGTTCCTTTTTAGTAGATTCATGAACAAATTGAGTGAAAATAAGACCTTTAGTAGGTAAAGTTGCATAAAATATATCAATATATTATGCCAAAAGATTAATAAAACTATAGTAGAATCTAAAGAAAAAAATATTGTTCTATTAAAGGTTAGCCAAGTTATGTTAAGCTAAAACAAACATGTAGAGTTATGCTAACTATAAAACATTTAGAGATAATTCCATATCTCGAATACAACTATAAAGGATCTAAGATTCAAGATAATATTGGATTCGAAAGATCCTAAAATCCATGCCTTGACTAGGGCATCCATGACCTCTCATTTGGTATTTTATTCGTTATCTTTGTTTTTATCATATATAGAGTTGTTGTGATCAACATGGATCTATAAATCCTTCCCTTTGACAAATATCATGAACTATGTTGAGCAATTCTAGCCATTAAAATAAACCAAAAAAATTAGACTTTTTAGAATATATAATTTTGAGATTGTTTGATGTAGAATAACTAAGAATAAAAGACTGCACTAGGAATAAGATAAACTTGAGGAAAAATAGACATTGAAAGACAAACAAAGATGGAGCTAAGATTAGACTGAGAAAGATTTTAATACCATGACAAACTTTAAAAACTATGAGCGAAAAAAATTGTGTTCCCTATGTAAAGAACTTATATTTATCTTGAATATAATCATAAGCTAAACTTTAGCTACTATAAAATAACTTATCATATACATACATGTTTAATATCTAGTCTACAAATAGTATCCTAACAAAGTAAAGAAAAATATATTTACAAAAAATAAAATAACAAAGTAATGATTATTATGAATTAATAATAATGTTCCACTAACTTTTAATCCAATCACTTTGGTTCCGTCGACGTGCAATTTGATTTGGTGGAAAATGTTGTGGAGGACCTTTGAACAGCAATTTGAAAATGGAAAATTGATTTGAACAAAAAATTGTGTAAGTTAAAAATATTGAAAATATCATAAAAAACAAACTTAATTTGAACAAAATTTCCAATTTTTTTTTCTTGAGATGAAAAACAATGTTATATAAGCATATTTTCTGTTTTTCTTGGTTGAAAACATATTTTAAAACTTAAAAATGATCATGTTTTTTTAATTTTTTAAAATTAAAATGAAAAGAAAGATAAAAATAATAAAAAAAAGAATTTCATCCAACACATTAATAATTCAAATCTTTATTTTTTATATTACAATATGAATTAATGATATTTAATAAATATACAAAATAATAGGACTTTCTTTTGTTGTTTGTATAAGGTGTGGAAAAGTATATTTTTTTCTTAACTTTTATTTTTATTTTTTATCCTTTTATTTTGAGAACGTAATTTTTTCAGTTATAACATTGTTTTTATTTTATATTTCAGTCCACAAAACTTTAAAGGAGAAAGAAAGTTGTAGAAAAATAAGAGAGTTAAGAGAAACTGATCGTCGGCCAATGAAAAATATCAATTTCATTTTTTTTTTAAAAAGATCAAACCTGCTGCAAACTGCAGCAGTTAACTGTGGTGAAGACTAAACAGTTCTCTTCAACATTGTTAAAACTACACCATGAACACTGCTGTCTAGTAAATGCATGAACATTTCACTTCTTTAAGAGATTTAAAAATGTTTTTTTGAAAAAAAAATCATTTTTTTTAATTTCAATAAAAAATATTAGTATTTTTAGATATTTTAATATATTAATATTAAAATAAAAAAAAATATTTTAATGTATTTAAAATATAAAAAAAACAGTCAGTAAGTCATGGCAAACCCCCTTAATTTAATTTGTCAAGGGTCCCTCCGTGTTTGCATTCGTGGATTCTCGTATTGGTTTCCACTTAGATTTTACACCAGTGGTCTAACAAAAACGGATCGGAGGATCTTGGCTTCTTGCTTAAGCTCATCCTGTCTTCATCAGGCACCGAAAAAAAACCTTCGAGGATCAAATATTAAATCGACCATGGCATTGTGAGTTAACCCATCAAACAAGTTATGGATTCAAGTGGGTTTAATAAGTTAAAAACCCTAAAAGGAGCAAAAAATGTGCTAGAAGGTGACCATTTATGAAGAGGAAGATTCATGGCAAACCCCCTTAATTTAATTTATGTTGCCCTGCTACACTTTTTCAACAAGAAAAAGACTATGAATAGTACAAGCATCTTCGCAAAGTCAAGTCAAGGGCCCCTCCCTGTTTCCATTCGTATTGGTTTCCACTTACATTTTACACCACTGTATCTTGGCTTCTTACTTAAGCTCATCCGGGCTTCATCAGGCACAAGCACCGCAAAAAAACCAGCAAAAAAAAAATGCTTTCAGCGCTACTGAACTCACTTCTTTGGTTCATGGGCATGCTTTTGTTCATCAACTACATCGAAACCCTAAAACATTCCCTGGGAAATCTACAAATTCTTTCCATTAAATCATGCTAACAAATGCGCACCCCTTCTTACTTTCTAGACTTACCACCAACAAGGAGTTCGATGCTTCAGTCCATGAGAGATTCATAAGATTCTTTGGCAGACAAACTTCAGAGGTGGTCAAGTCAATTTACCGTCGCTAATTTTTCCATTCTGAATGCGTCCAGAAATATATTCATTTGTAGAAGATTTTTCTCTCTGTGGAAATTTTAGTGAAAAGGACACTGACTACAAAATTCTAGTTTTTGTAACTTGAGTCATAAAGAGACAACTTCCCAGTGTTCACACCCTCAGCTTAGACCATGGAGGAACAGACAAACGACAACATTCTATCTCATGGATTTAACTTCTACATGTAAAGTAATTATGTCACATAAAATCTTAAACTGTTATGTGAAATTTTACAATATAATTTATATTATTCTCTAACATATCTTCTCAAATAAAAAAATTTTGGGCTTGAAACTTGCATACAGACCTATTCTACCTTGTACTTGATTTTTATCAAATAGAATGAGAGTAGTTAAATTCGAACTCGTAACCACTGGGTCAACAAGGTTATGATATTACGTCAAGGAACCATGTCACCTAAAAATTTAAACAGTTAAATAAAGTCCCAAAATATAATTTATATTATTCTCAAACAATACATATAAGGCAAATTTTGGTCATAAATCTAGTTTTGATACGATGAGAGGAAATTTCCAAAGGCCAATTGCTTAACATTTTCTCGAGGGGAGCGTGTAGAAAGCGTATTATAATTGGTTGGCATGGAGCACCATTTGCTCGACCTATGACATGGACTCCTAAGGGTTCATGCCAATAAATCTAGGAAACCTCCAAGAACTTCAAATTCTGAATATTGGCAAATTATTAATTGCGGAAGAAGATGTCACGATTGTTGCCCCCTTGACTTGACTTTTCTCATCTCATTCACCAATCACTGCACCTATCTACTAGCTTTCTTTCTCAGCACAAATGGTGAATGCCGTCAACTTGCCCCCGAAGTCCATGAGCATTGAGAGCAATACACATTTACAAGCTGGAAAATTTCAGATATAGATTTTGTTGCAAGTGTAATATGATAGGCTTGTTCATTTTGTTTTTTCGTTCCGTGCAGTGTTTGTTTTATTTCCTGGGATGGATTAAAGAAAGCATTCTTGGGTATAAATGCTCTCATGCTGTGGGTAAAGATGGATCAAGGAGGAGAGCTATTATTGGTTTTGTAGTCCAACTATCGCTTATTCTTGCCCAAAACTACTTATTGGTTTTGTAAACTCTTTAAAATTGTTAACCTCGGCAAGTATTTATGAAGAGGAAGATTCATGGCAAACCCCCTTAATTTAATTTGTGTTGCCCTGCTACACTTTTCCAACAAGAAAAAGACTATGAATAGTACAAGCATCCTCGCAAAGTCAAGTCAAGGGCCCATCCCTGTTTCCATTCGTATTGGTTTCCACTTACATTTTACACCACTGTATCTTGGCTTCTTACTTAAGCTCATCCTGCCTTCATCAAGCACAAGCACAAGCACCGCAAAAAATCCAGAAAAGAAAAATGCTTTCAGGGCTACTGAACTCACTTCTTTGGTTCATGGGCATGCTTCTGTTCATCAACTACATGGAAGCCACCACTTCTGGCTTCTCAAATGAGACAGACCAGCATGCTTTGCTTGCCATTAAGAATCTTATATCAGACGATCCTTCCAGCAGTTTAAGCTCATGGAACAGCTCCCTGCAGTTTTGCAGCTGGCGAGGAGTTACATGCGGTCGCAGGCATCGAAGAGTGACTTCCTTGAATCTGTCTTCACTTCAACTGGCAGGTCCCCTGTCTCCCCATGTCGGGAATCTTTCATTCCTCAGAGTGATTGATCTCAGTACAAACAAATTCCATCAAATTCTTCCTCTAGAAATTGGCCGGTTGTTTCGACTGAGATACCTTTCTCTAGCAAACAACTCCTTCCAAGGTGAACTTCCTTCCAACTTGAGTCATTTTTCAAACCTCATATTCCTGAATCTATACGGAAACAATTTTAGAGGGAAAATTCCCAGTGAACTTGGCTCTTTGTCTAAGCTCTCAAGATTGAACCTCGGCAGCAATCATTTCACTGGTTCAATCCCACCTTCATTTGGGAACCTCTCTAGCATGTACCTTGCAAGTCTAAAATTGAACAATCTGGAAGGAATCATTCCTGATGAACTTGGACGACTCTCTGCCTTAGATTCTCTACATCTTTATTCCAACAATTTGTCTGGTATGGTTCCTGAACAGCTTTACAATATCTCATCCCTCAAAAAGCTCTCATTAGCGACAAACCAATTAACTGGTCCCCTCCCGCGTTATATAGGATCAACCCTACCCAATCTGCAAATTCTTTATCTTGGAGGAAACCAATTCTTTGGTCATATTCCAGAATCTTTCGTCAATTGCTCAGAACTCGTAGATTTTGATTTAGCGTTTAATGCTTTAACCGGGCCTGTTCCAAATAATCTGGGAAACCTGCAAAACCTTGAAACAATAAACTTTGGCAGCAATCCGCTTGGGGATGAGAATGGGAGTGATTTAACTTTTCTTACCTCCTTGACCAATTGCACTAATTTAAGAGAGGTGTGGTTTTTCGAAAATCAACTTAGAGGCGTATTGCCAATTTCTATTGCAAATCTCTCGACCAACCTCTATTCGTTAGAACTCGGGACTAACTACTTGACTGGAGACATTCCTGTAGAGATTGGAAATCTTAAAAACTTGGATAATCTTGCATTTTCTAGAAACATGCTTACAGGGAGATTACCTGATTCTATCGGAAAACTTTCCAAGTTGCAAGGGCTTTATGTTTACACAAACAGAATCTCTGGAAATATTCCATCCTCCTTCGGAAACCTTTCTCGAATGCTTCATCTCAATCTAGCAGACAATTTTCTTGAGGGAACTATACCAGTTTCTCTGGAAAATTATAGTCAACTAGAAGGGTTAGAGCTTTCACACAATCATCTCAGTGGTGCGATACCTCAGAAACTTGTTGGTATCGATTCTTTATTTCGCCTCTTTTTGGAGTCAAATAATTTAACAGGTCCATTACCATCACAACTGGGTAATGCTGGAAATCTGAATGAATTGGATGTTTCAGAAAACAAATTTTCTGGAAAAATTCCAAGTTCTATCGAGAGTTGTGTCATGTTGGAAGACCTCAACTTGAATGGCAACTTCTTTGAAGGAACTATTCCTTCTTCTTTCAAGAAGCTAAGAAGTATCCGAGTCCTTAACCTTGCCCACAACAACTTGTCTGGGCAGATTCCCAAGTTTCTTGGTGAATTACCTCTTCTTGGTTATCTCAACCTTTCCGGCAACAATTTTGATGGTGAAGTACCAGCTGAAGGAGTTTTCACCAATGCTAGTGCATTTTCAGTTGCCGGAAATGACAAGCTATGTGGAGGAATCAAGGCACTGCAATTGCATGAATGCCCAAAACGGAGACGAAAGACTGGAGCTCACCGGAAGGTAGTAATTCTTGCAAGCTGTGCTGCACTTTTCCTTCTTCTTGTGGTGGCATCTGCCTGTGCTGTTATACACAGGAGAAAACAAAAAAAAAGTGGACCTTCTTTGGCCTCACTGTTAGAGAAGAAATACCAGAGAGTTTCCTACTCGGAACTTGTACATGCTACTGGTGGGTTCTCTTCGGACAACATAAATGGGGATGGAAAATACGGTACTGTCTACAAAGGTACACTTGGATCTGATGATCAAGTAGCAGTCAAGGTATTCAAGCTTCTACAAAGAGGAGCCAGCAATACTTTCATGGCTGAAATCAACGCGTTGAGGAATATCAGACACCGAAATCTTGTCAGAATTGTAAATTCTTGCTCAACCATTGATTTCCAAGGCAATGATTTCAAGGCTTTGATCTTCGAGTTTATGTCAAATGGGAGTTTGGAGAGCTGGTTACATCCAAGTTCAGCGAAATCACAAGACTTCAAAAATTTAAGTCTGCTGCAGAGAATAAACATAGCGACTGATGTGGCCCTGGCATTAGATTATCTTCACAACCAGTGTGAAACGACAGTGCTTCATTGTGATCTAAAACCGAGCAACATCCTTCTTGACAATGACCTTACTGCTCAAGTGGGTGATTTTGGCCTGGCAAAGATTCTTTTAGCTGCTGCTTGTGAATCATTTTCTACAGAGTCCAGCTCATTTTGCATACGAGGAACCATTGGTTATGTAGCACCAGGTAAAATATTAAGCAACTACCCTTTCTCATATTCATTTAGTAATCAACTTGCTACATATCCAATAATCATGTTTGTATTTTCTGCAATACATGCAATTATAATTCCAATTTCGAAGATGATATTTGATGGCTATGCTATCTAGGAAATCTTAGTAAAAGACTTTGTTAGTTTTTGCTTAAATTGCAGAATATGGAATGGGAGGAGAGGCTTCAACACAGGGTGATGTGTATAGCTATGGAATTCTCTTGCTGGAGATGTTCACAGGAAAAAGGCCCACCGACAACATGTTTACAGGTGACTTTAACCTGCATAGTTTCGTTGAAGCAGCCCTTCCTGGTCGGGTAATGGAGATTATTGATCCTCTACTCTCAATTGATATCCAAGAGGAAGTTCAGACAAGGAGAAATGGTCCAGGAGGCAGAAGCAGCATCAGCATTGAGAAGGTAAAGAAGTGTTTGGAATCAATCCTGCAAATTGGACTTCGATGTTCTGCTGATTTGCCAAGTGAAAGAATGGTTATAGCAGATGTTCCCTCAGAACTGCATAAAACTACCAGGATTCTCTCTAACAGTTAGAGAGATCTCAAGTGCTGTAATCTATGAAATCTGGCATACTTTGTGTTGTTTTTTGGTCAGAATACTTGAATGTTAAATGCAGAAGCTCGTTTTCTTCTAGCAAAATGAATGTGCTAGATAGACTCTTTAAGGTTATGGACCTAGCCTTCCAGTACATAATAATAAAAACTCATTAGTAGAAATCAAACCTTCTTTTCTCATCTAGGAAGATAAACCTAGTTTTAAAACACTCCTTGGGTGGTAACGCTTTAAATATTAAAGGGTCTGTGGCAATAAGTCTAGGAAACCTCCACGAACTTCAAATATTGAATATTGGCAAAATATTTATTGCGGGAGATGGTTTATATCAGTACATCAGTTTTTGAGTTTAGGATGGAGTACATTTCTTATAATAGTCTGTAATAATTAAAGTTTTATTTATTACCTGAATTTTTAAAGTATATTTTTTCAAAAAATTAGATTTCTGTACGTCCAAAAAAAATCTACTATGATCGTAACTTAACTCGGAGATCTATTACACTTTCATATTTTAGCCTAAGATTGAGAGTCTAATGCAGAATGTTCAAAACGAGGATTATGCTATAGAAGTTCAATTCTCACCGGATCTCCATGTGCTTCAAAACGAGCATTAACTTTTTTGCTTCTGGAATTACTCAACTCCAATCCATTAATATTAAAATCCACCAACATTCTCCTACTTCTACTTATTTTAGTATTAAAATTAGCTAAGAGAGCTTGGTCTGGTATAATTATAGAAATTGATAATAATTTAATGATTTGTTGATATAGTTGATGTTCGTAGATCCACTTCTTTTCCATCACAAATGCAAAAAACAAAAAGAGTAATTAATTTTGTCGGTCCATCTAAAATATGGTTGGTTAGAAAATATATCATTTCTGTTGGTAATAAATATGGTTCACTTAAAATAAATTGTTGGGACCAAAGCTTGAATTCCCACCTATCTACTAGCTTTCTTTCTCAGCACAAATGGTGAATGCTGTCAACTTGCCCCCGAAGTCCACGAACATTGAGAGCATTACGATTAGAAGCTAGTTCTCTTAGCTGCTATATGACTCTGTATAAATGCTCTCATGCTGTGGGTAAAGATGGATCAACGAGGAGAGCTATTATTGGTTTTGTACTCCAACACTCACTTATTCTTATCATGGTAAATTCATTAAAATTGTTAACCTTGGCAAGTATTGAAAATTAAGTAAATGCTTAAGAAAACTTCAATTCACCTTAGAGGATCAAATATTAAATCGACCATGGCATTGCGAATTAACCCATCAAACAAGTTATGGTTCAAGTGGGTTTAATAAGTTGTTTTATTAAAAAGAAACCCTAAAAGGAGCAAAAAATGTGCTAGATGGTGGCCATTTATGGAACAAGAGTTTCATGTAAAGATGAAAAGAGGGAAGATGATTAGATTGGGTTTAGATGCATTGATGAAAATGAGATTTAATGCGATTAGAATTCAAGAGGCAATTGTTCTTGGTGAAAGCATCCAGCAACATGAGTTTCATGTAAAAGGCCAGGGAATCCATGCCTAGCAGAATGTTAAACAGAGGCATGAACTCATTGTTCTTGGATACTGCATTCTTACATTCTATGCACAGTTCTCCAAATATTGTCTTTACAGATCGCCTTATCTTGTTCGAACAAGTTCAAGCGGTAAAGTTTCCATTGCCAGCTGAAATTTGAAAGACAGTTAAGATGCAAACAAATAGGTTTCCTCTACATTGAAATTCAGAGAAATGCTTACCCACAGTCTTGGAGTTCTTGGATCAGATTTTTTATGCAATTTGGACAGTTCTGACTGAAAGCTGATGACTATGGACACTTTGGACTCGATTGAAAATGGACTGCAAAGAGAATTCAATAAAAGACAACCATAATTACCACAAGGCATAAAACGCTAGCTTTTAAGAACAATCAGACGTGTCAGCAAACCCAAGCATAAAGCAGTGATACTGCTAGGTAGGGGAACGAGTTCACAAGAATAGCAAGCAAAAAAAGGATACAACTGTCATATTTTTCGCAATCGCTGGATTCTTGAGTTTTAAGAGACCTTTCGTTTCGATTTGAAAAAAAATCTCAGTTGGGTTTGCATAGCTTTACCACCTTGTATCAAATAATTCTCCCCTATATGAATTACTCAATTTTCCTTTTCATCGGCAGAGTCAAACCCTTTAAATAAAACAAAAGAGCATGCTTGGGGAAAATTCAAATTTAAAACTACAAATAGAGCAAGTTAAGTAATAGAACCAACAGACAGACTTTACCAGCCAAGATGGACTTCATGTCCTTTTATGAATTAAAATGTCAATGAAGTGCTTATGCTTCTAACTCATAGAGCCATTATGTAATTTTTTTTATCATTATCATCCCCTTTTAGAGATAAGTAAAAGACAAGATAAAACAAGAGTCAGGAGAAGCTTGCAACTCACCCAGCAAAGACACTTGGACAAGTCAGAAGGCGAGGGAGGATAACATAGATAGGCAAAGTTAGATTACGACAGATATCTCCATCCGAAATCTGTAAACACCAGAGAAAAAACAGAAGTTTAAAATCAAAACATTGTACAAGTCAAAGTAATTTGGCAATATTGGGAACATATCATGCCTGTGTGGTCTGAATCAAAGAAGTTTCAGTCACAATTTTCTCTCCTACTAGAACTGACTCTACACGGAGCAAGTGTATGTCAATGGAGGAAATGGGAACTGCTGATGTTTCAACTGTTAACTCTCCACTGATGGGATCCAACAAGGAACAAAGAGTAGATATTCTTCCTGTCACCCGAAAACCACCTATTGAATAACATCTATAATCAGTTGAGTTTCACTTGAGCATAAGAAGCTGCACAAATAAGATACTCAAGCACCTGCATCACAAATACATGCATATAAATGCCAAAAGAGGAGACTATTTCTCCAAAATTCAAATTAAGGTTGGAGAAAGAGTCTTAGCTAAGATGACATAGAAGCATACCTGACTTTATTTCAGGAAGTAAAGGATGTCTCTGAGTGTCCCGAGTAATGTAAAAGATAGCCATTTCAGGAGAAACTGGTCGCTCAAGCACATCAGCTGAAAATGAAACAGCATCAGCAAGACAGCGGCTTATTTAATTTTCTATCAATACTACATATATCATAAAAAGAAAAAATCAAACCACACCTTTATCACTTTCATCTATAACTTCCGTGGTCGCAGATAATGATTTATAAAGGTATCCTCTAGCTATATCTACAGTAAACAAATACTATCACAGATATCATCAATCATAAAGTCTTACAAAAGTGTGAAAGTAATTGTGGGAAGCATTAGAACCATGAAAAATTAAAAAGAAGATAACAAGAGTAATTTCTGTTAAACATTTCTTCTTTTATAGGAAAAAAAATATATTCACCTGAATGCTAACATCCGTTCCATGAAAGCTCTCATAAAATCTTCCCAAACTTTTGTCCCCAGTTTGTTTCAAAACCATGGTAAATGGTAACTGCCATACCAAGCAAACACTAAAATTAACTTAATAATAATAATAATAATAAACTATAACATAAAAGGTGAAAAGGGTATATATAATGATTGATAACACCAGCATGAAGGAGATGATATTTCATGGGGGGGGGGGGGGGGATGAGACTAGCCCACATTATAATTTCTTCAATTAAATATTTCGTCAGGCATAAAAAAGCTAAAATCACACTAAATTTGAGCGAGTTGTTTGTTATAAATACCTCAGTTGTACCTGAACCAATCTTTCCCGACGGTTTAACCTCAATGCTCTTATTCCTGTTTCCATGTCAAGTAAAATTCGCAGCAATCAGGGTAATAATCTGCTTGAAAATCCATTGCTTAAATACAAAACATGAAAAATCACACACCAAGTCCACTAATTTGATCACCCGTTCAATACCGAGTTCAATTTCAGCATGCATTAACACAAAGCAAAACATATTTACAAGAAAAAAATAAATGCAGCCATTTTTCTCCCTCTTTTTTCTCAATGAATCAACTATTATTAACATTAAGCACTTTATACAATCATTTAAAATAAGATAGAGACAAAACACTAGTAATAGCATACACGATAGTGATCGGCTTGACAACACCATAAAAGGATTCAATAACTCCAGCTGATCCTCCTCGAACCTGCTTTCATAACAAAACACCACACCAAATCAGATTTTATAAAGTTTTCTCGCAAATCAAACAGACAAATAGAGAGAGAGAGAAATTGATGAAATGATCCTGTAACCTGCAAGCTAACAGATCCGGTGACGGAGAGGCGAATTCCATGGTGAGAAATTGAGGAAGGAGAATTAATCACGATTTTGCCTTCAACAGGTTCCTGAAATTGATTGATTGATTGATTAAAGCAATGATAAACATCAATCACTAGTTAAAATTAAAATTATACTGAATAAAATTCTGTTTTATAGGGAGAGAGAAAGATTTACAGAGGGGCGATAGATACGGTTGGATCGAAAAAACTTAAGGACTATTTTTGTTGACATTGCTCCAACTCAGAGAGGCCGGGCACTGACTTCCTGAGTTTCCGGATACCGGGTAGGAGACTGGTGAGTCGGCCTGCTTTCGAATTTGGAAACTACACTCTCAACTATTAAAGGAGTTAATCCGTGTGAGATAAATACTAGTATAATTATTATTTTATCTTTCAATGTGCTAAAAATAATTCTTGATTTTTTTAATGAAATCAATTAACATTCACTGGTTGTTGGTTTAGCAATTCCAAAATGAAAAAAGAATTTCACCAAGTCAAATATTTTTTTCGAAAATAAAAAATATAATTTTTGATCCCATTAACAAGGTTGAAGTTTTACCAATACATTATTTCTCATGGGAACAACTTATTAGAATTATTTGATATTATTATAATCATGCTAAAATTAGACTTGGAAGTTGTTATTTTAAAATTTCTCTAGTTATTTTTGGATTGGGTTACAATTTTGTTCAATACAGTTCAGTCAATTCAATTCATTATTTAAATATTATTATGCGTTATTTTTAGGGAAATTATGAATTTCTTACATTTAAAATTTATGAAATTAGAATTTATTTTCTACAATTTAATTGTTATTTTAGAAATGAAAATATTCTAATTTCTCTCTTTATTCATAATGCTATCATCTCCACTAGCAGTAAAAAGATTTATAAGATGCAAAGAGAACAATGATGCGGGTGGAATATAAAAATAGCAAAACATGAAAGAACAAGTTAATTGTAATGGGTGAGAAGGGGGTTGCTAAGGTGAACCTCAAATTCACTGTTTTATTTTCTCTAGAATTTAAGTGATAATGTTTTTATCCTTGTGAGGTTTACAAGGCCTTATAAGGGTTAGAAACTCTACTCAAACTACGGCCCCATTTGTTTGCTGGAAAGTGGTTTTTTTTTTGGAAAGTGAATTTCAGGGAAAGTGAATTCCGATGTTTGGCAGTGTTATGGAAAATGAACTGGAAAACACTTTCCAGTATTTGTTTGTGTTATGGAAAATGAACTGGAAAATAATTTATTAATAAATTAATTTTTTTTTCAAGTTTATTAAAATAATGAGGAACAAATCTTACAAATTAAAAAGTTGAATGAGAATGAAATTGAAAAAAAATATAATTTCATAAATTATCTCAAATAAAATAAATAATAATCAAAATAATAGAGATCAAATCTAAAAAATTAAAAAAAAAATGAAAGGTGAATAAATTAAAATAATAATATTTAACATTTCATAAATTATTTCAAATAAAATAAGTAACAATAAAAAAAATGAGGACCAAATTTGATAGATAAAAAATTTCAATAAAAAAATGGTAAGAAAAAAGAAAATAGCAATTATAAAAATAAGGACCAAAATTAATATAAAAATTAATTTTTAAGAGATGGAATTGAAAAATAAATATTCAAAACAAATTATATATAGCAATCAAAAGTTTGAGGATCAAATTTGATATAATTAGCAAATAATGACATTTCTAAATTTTTCACAACTTCCGGAAAGTGTTTTCCGCCCAAATTTTCCTGAAAACACTTTCCTGAAAACCAAGCCAAATTTTTTCTTTGACTGGAAAGTGTTTTCCGTTGACCAACTTTCCGGAAGACAAACAAACACAGGAAACCACTTTTCTTGAAACAAACAAGGCCTACGAAACAAAAGTTAGAACCCGAGATTTAAAAGAAAGGAAGCATAAAATAAAGTTGTTTTATATCTATGGAGTATCAATTCCTATGGTTAGGTACCTCCAACAAATATAAAGTATATAAGATTGTCTAGAAAGTAGTTTTAAGGGAAAAACAAATACGAGGGCTAAGAATTGGATTAATTATAGAAAACAACAATTATGTTCTCTTCACATGGATATGGAAGTTGGATTTTGGAAATCAAGAACATTAGGAAGACTTCATCGGCAAAAAATATAAGTTAACTTTTAAGAATAGGTTACTTGTGTTGCCCAAGTGTCTTGACACTATCTAGTCTGATATTTACTCAACCATTAATTTTGATGACCATGTCTCTTCTGTTAAGATATTAAGGCTACTTTGTTTTATTATTTATTAAAGGTAGAATAGTCACATTGTTTTAGCTTATATAAAGTTTCTTTATTTGTAAGTCAAGTGATTGATTAAGTATTGAATTATTCATTAATGAAACCCCAACCTCCTCTTTTATTTTTTATTTTATGTTTTAGTTTGTTTTGATTGTTTAACATATTCTACTATTTGAGACAATTACAAACCTTAAATAGGGAATGGTGCTTCTATTGTATCATCTATCATCTAAACAAAATGAGGATGTCATCTCTATATGTTGGTATTGGTACTTCACCTAGAATCGAGATCTTGGGAGAAATGATTTGAGGCAGCTAAATATCTTAATGGAGATTCTTAACAGTGTTCACCTGCATGCGTTTAAAAAGATAAGAAATGTTAGATTTTGGGTGGTAAAGGATCCTATTTTGTTAAGTCTTCCTCTAACATCTTAGACCATCTCTAATTCGTTGGACTTAAATCATTCTTACAGACATTTTAAATAATACTTCTCCACCAAAAATTGAAAAATTGTTGTGGCTAGCCTTTCATAACAGGTTGTGAACTCATTCCTTCCTAGCGAAACATGAAGATTTTTTCAACTAATGAAGACTTATGTCGTTTATGCAATTTTACCTATAAAATTATAGATCATATTCTTTTTCACTATCTTGTGTCTTGGATCTTCTAGAACAGAATAATTAGTTGATGGAATCTCTCATAATGCATCTTCTTTCTTTAGATTGTCTCTATCGGCTGTGGCAAGGCTTGATCCACAAGAAATTTCAATACAAGGTATGAAAAGGTCCCCTGTATGAAATTATTTGGTTAATTTGGCAAACTATGAATAAAAACTCTTATCATAAGGTATCAACCCAAATTGGGAATATGCTATTAGACTTGTCTTCCGGTGGACAACAAGTTGGATTCATTCTTTTAAGAAAGAGTTTAGTTACACGAGTATGGATTTGTTGGGAAATAAGGAATGTATTCCTTCATAGGATACAAGAAGTAGATTTTTACTCTAGTTCTATCTCACTTTTCCCTCTATTGTATAGACTTTCTAGGGGTGTTTAAGGGTTTGATAGAGATTGTTTTTCAAAATATTTTTTGCTTCTAAATACATCAAAATAATAGTTTTTATATTTTTAAAATTATTTTTTACATCAACACATAAAAATAATCTAAAAATATAAAAAAAATCCAAGATTTTGAAAAACATGGTTTTAACAGCATTCCCAAACTTAAGCTTAGTCCACTGATTTTTCATCTTTTGGTTGCTATTACTTAATTTAATTCAATGTTGTATTTTATAATTCACACACTTATAAGTTAAGAATTTAAACTTTTGATTAAATCAAAGTTTTTTTTCTCAATTTTATTATAATGTGTTATTGAAGTAAGAGCTTATTTCTAGCAAATCACGCATAACTTTTTCTTTAATTAAGTGGTAAGTGAAAAAAAAAATATCAATTTATTTGGTTCAGTAATACATCCACGATTACATTCCTAAACATAAACTTAGTGCACTGAATTTTTTTTACTCAAGTAAAGTTATATTTAACAAAACATTCTTATAACTTTTTATTGATTTTTAAAAAAATAAAATCAAATGTGAATAAATTAGCAAAAGTTATACCAAACATAATCAAGTGATAAGTGGAAAATTAAAAAAAAAATCAAATTATTTGGTGGCAGGTAGGAAGCCCGGAAAAGGCATGAACATTCAATTCCGATAAACTCATCGATTCCATAACTGCAAAAGAGAGTACAGAGAGAGAGAGTTTTACGTCAAATATTTTATTTAGATGCAGCACTTAGCGTGCATGCATGGGTGGTATCATTTGAGGAGCTCGTCAAGGAGAATAAACACCAACGAAATTCACGACCCTCGAGCTGACATACACCGAGAGACCAGACTGCTGAGCTTCACTGATAGGAGTGCTTCCGTACTGTGCCTCGAGAGAAACGATCTCCGAAATTGTACCGGATCCATCAACCCTGACTCTTATGGGGACTGGTGTTTGTGAAGCTTGCGTAACAGTCGCAGCTGCTATCAAGAAATCACCCAAAATAGTTCTCTTGATGTTATTTGGCCTCACATTATTAAGCTTGCGTAACAGTCGCAGCTGCTACCAAGAAATCACCCAAAATAGGTAGCAGTATGCTTGATCATGAGCAAGTTATTCCGAGATTTTCGAAACTAAAGAAGTAAAAGATCAGTACTGTCTATATATAATACTAAAGAAAACCAAAAAACTGAGAGAATTTTTACCGGTTGGGTGAGGTAAAGGCAAAATATGTGAAGCCAGTAAGTGGTTGATATCTAAAAATACGACCATCGCTAACCCCAGTATAGAAGGCTCCGCCTGGAAATTCAAAGGCAAGGGATTCAGGGCCGAAGCCTGTGGGTGGCAGGAAGATTTGTCTGAACGATGCAGAGAGAGCGAGAGTCGGAAAACAGAAGAAAAAAATGGAGAGGATCGAAACCATAGCTGTTTTAGGGCTTGGGCGGAGAGCTAGTTAGCGAGGTCTGGGATGAAGAGTGATGAGACCAGCAGAGTATTTATAGGCTCCAGAAGAGTTTTACAGCTTGTGTAAAGAGAGAGACCATCCTTTCCGAAGTATGGCACTAACAATGAATATGGGCTAATTAATATATGGATCGAGGAACTTGCCGTTACAAAACAAAATGACTTTTTTCCCAAAAAAGTGGCAGAAGCTTGGTGACTCAAAATGGTATCCATGTGATTAAAATTCAAGCTATTTGGAGTGTTGCGGAGTGTTGCAGTTAGGGTAAGTATTTTCTGTTCCATTCCGCTTTTATTAAAAAAAAACAACCAAATTAAGAAGAAGAAAAACCGAATTGAGAAGCAAAAACTACATTGCCTTATGATTATTATTCCTTTTGAACACTTTTTATTTTGTTTGCTTATGCTCCCCCAAATGATATTTGTAATAAGATATAAACATCTCAACATGTGAGGAAGTAAATTAGAATTTGGTTTTTTTTTGTAAAATAGAAGAATCAGCCTATGAGTTGAAAATTGGTCAACCAGTTAAATTAAATGAATCAGATGACCGATTAAAAAACAGTTAACCAATTAAGTCACTATAATACTTTCCTGATCAAATTAGAATTAGTTTGGCTTAGTTTAATTTTTTAATTTTATAGTACTTTATACCTATAAATAGGCTTATAATTGGGAGCATAATTTAAATGTGTATAGAGAAACATTGGTTAATTCAAAGTTATCATTTCAATCTTCTTGTTTGATAAAGGATAATTGTAAGACCTTGTGTATTTGGATGAAAGATTGGCTAGGTTTTCAAGATGCGTGAATAACGGTTGAAAAAGCTTTGAAAAGCCTATAGACAAAGCAATGTTGACTTCAACCCAAAGATAGGTTATGCAAAAGGTACAGAGAAAAGATTAATAAACACTCACATTATCCACCAATGTTTATATGATGTCATTTTTGAGATAGGAGCTGTCGTAACCCAATTTTTGGGTTACTCTCCAAATTAAATAAAAATGACAAAAATAAAATAAAAATGACAAAAAAAAATAAAAGGAGCCGGCGTGGGTAGAAAAATCAATGTGGAATTTTGGTTGTTTTCGCGAGTCCAGTCGTATCTCTTTGGTTCCAAAAATAGAGAAAAATACAGATTTAAGGCAAAAATAATTTATCGTTGGATGAATCTGTGTAAAAACTAAGTTAAACGACATAATTATATTTTTTATGGGTTGATTCGATTTAATCGTCGACAAATTTAAAGTTTAATTATGATCGGGAATTAATTTAAGGTCCAATTGAAGGATTTAATTAAGTGCAAGGACTTAATTATACTTTAAATTGGTCAAATTAATTTTATTAAGGGCTTAGTCAATGAGAAATCAATTTCTTGAATTTAATTCGGGCTCAATTGATGAGAATAGAATTTTCGGAGACCGATTTGAATTTTTAAGTCAATTATACGAAATCAGGAGCCAAATTGAACGAATTGAGAATTTAACGGTCAATTAAGGGTTAAATCGCGCAAATCGGAAACCAGAGACCAAAATAAAAAAGGAGCGCACATTTAAGGTTGCTGTTGAAATTTTTGACGGGGATACAATTGCATAAAATTAAAAGTTTAAAACTAATTAAGGATGCAATTTAACCAATCAAACATTGAAGGACCAAATTGCAAAGCCAAAACAGTGCAGAGCACACTGCCTCTGCAACCCACAGCCTCTGCAAAGAATTTGCAGAGGAGGCAGAGACCTCTGCCTCTGCCCCTATAAATAGAAGAAGAACGAATCAAAAGAAAAAGAAAACAAAACTAAGGAAAAAAAAAGGATAGTTTGACGCAGAGAAGAGAAAAACTGAGAGAGACGGAAGAAAAAAAAACAGAGAAAGAAGAGAGGTGAAAGATTAACAGAGGAGAAGGAAGAAGAAAAAGAAAAATCCCGTAAGAACACACAAAAAGCAGAGATTATTGAGGAAAATTTACGTAAAAGAAACAAGCAATCTTCTTCACTAGCCCCAGCAACCAGTTCTACCTCTCCTCTAATCGGTCTGCAATCTCTCTCTCTCTAGGACCGTTCCTGTCAAGCTCTCTCTCTCTCCACCGTTGGAGGCCATCTGATCGCTCAACATCACCACGGTAATCTCCCCCTCGACACCATCAGCTCAGCCACAGTCTCCGGCAAGGCAACAGAGACGGTGACAGTAGCTGTAACGTAAGTCCGGCACCTTTGGAAGCTTCCTCCGGCCACCACAGACAACCGTTGTCAATGCCACCACCACTAGGACAACCACCTTGACCTCCTCTACCCAACGGTATTAACAGGTACACCTTTCATCACAGTCAAAAATCCACTGTTCATCTTCTCCTTCGCTCGGCGCCTGCATGCAGCGGGACGTGATTCACGTCCCACTGTTCATGCGGGCCGGGCCTGTGTAAATGGGTCGGGCCCTGTGTCCGGCCCAAGCTCCAAGGAAGTTGGGCTTCCAGCCCATGCCCATCAGGGCCGAACTGTCAGCCAGGCCACTAAGGCTGGGCTGTCAGCCACAGTGGCTGACAGCCCAACCCAGAAAAAAAAAATTAAAAATTAAAAAATAAAGTTTGACAAAAAAAAGTATTTTTATTTTTTTTACTACTATTATTATTACAAAAAATTCAAAAATATAAAAAATGTATTTGTTTTTGTACATACGACCAAATTCCATGATTTTTCCATACATATTTTTCATAAAAATTATGTTGCATCTTTCTCATATTTTGAAACGAAAATTGGATATCGTAACCGGTTTATGATTATCCGTTGGAATTTGGCCAAAATATCAAAAATAATTGTAAATATTTTTGTTTCATCTATCAGGGTGTAAATTTACATTGTAAAATACACCCGTGGATAAAAAAGATTTTACTACGGTGTAAAATTACATTGTATACTACGTTCTTAGATAAAAAAGATTTTTACTACGGTGTAAAATTACATTGTAAAGTACATCTGTAGATAAAAAAAAGACTCGTAACTGCGATGTAAAATTAAATTGTAAAGTACACCCGCAGACAAAAAAAATGTTTTTTTTAAATGCATGGTATAAAATAAACTTAGAAAAAAGCAATCAAACTACAATGCAGCTTACTTTAGGTAGGGTGCACTGGAGGTGATGCGTCTTCCCCTTGCACAACAAGTCCCCTTACCCAAGACTCTCACAAACCAATAGGTTTCCTAGTGACCGTAATACTAGGTGGCGACTCTCGATAATTATAGTCATAAATTTTACAACTATAAAACACCCCTCATTTCACCGCGTGCCGTTGTCTCCCCCAAAACCCAGGGGTGATGGCGGGGCGCGTAGAAAAATCATCGTCGCGACAGGAGCTAATGTAACCACTATTAAGAAAGCAAAACAAGTTTTGCAATAATTAAACCAAGGACCTAATGATATAAGAAATGTAGGCCTATAGAAGTTACAAGATGACTTTGAAAAATCATAGATATTTGAATTAGAAAGTATTTCAAATTACTTAACTAAAATATTGGTCATATACAATCAAATGAAGAAATATTAGGTGAAGATGAAGGAAACACATGTAGTAGAAAAGATTATATGCTCATTGCAAAAAAAAAAAATCCATTAATATGAAGGTTGCAATACAAGATTCATAAAATATGGATTTTCTAACCATTCAAACACTTATGAAAAAACTTTATGCATGTCAAAAAATTAATGAAATTCAAGAAAACATGGATGTACAAGAACTTTTCTTAAAATTATCTACAAAAGAATCATGGTTCATGTCTGAAGGATGCAGAGAGAACGAAAGGAGAAAAAGAGAAGACAAAAATGGATAATATTAATACCATAGCCACTAGTATGTTATGCCATGTTTGGGGATGAAGGGATGTTTGTGCTCTAGTATTTACTTAGTTATTTGCCTCGCCCACGTTAAATATTTTAATATATATATATATATATATATATATATATATATATATATATATATATATATATATATATATACACTTTTTATGATGCATTTTTAAACATATAAAGAATCTTAAGAGGAATTCAAAAGAACCATGATCTAATTAAATAAATGGAGAGCTATTTATGCAAAAACCAAATATCAATCTCATCCGAGCCAACACATAAATCATTCAAACTCATGACTTAAATTATAAATTTAA
The DNA here is from genome assembly GCA_027405865.1 of Salix purpurea. Classification (NCBI taxonomy): domain Eukaryota; kingdom Viridiplantae; phylum Streptophyta; class Magnoliopsida; order Malpighiales; family Salicaceae; genus Salix; species Salix purpurea. The sequence continues at coordinate 6,857,891 of JAOWLH010000014.1, read as the reverse complement.
TTGGGTTTAAAAAAAATTATATTATTTTATTTATCTAAAATAAAAACCTATAGAACCATAAAAATATCAAAGTATTTGCAAAATCAAATCAAAACAAATTACATTACCCAATTAATAGTTAACTAAATACTAAGTGATAAAATTAGAAGAAAAAACACAATTATAATCGTAATTGATACAAAACAAAATCTTAATCTCTCGAGCTAAGAAGATAGAGCTCCTAGGCCTCCACAAAAAAAGACCAAGCGCGTGGGGATGGAGCAGCCCATGCGTCTAGGCTTTATTTTCTTAATTCTCTTAAATTATTCTACCCTTAATAATTTGAAGATAAAAAATAGAGGCCACATGTCACCTGCCTTGCTGAGGCAAATGACACGTCGCCTATACTACTTGGATTCCAATGATTTTTTATCGATGTAAAATTAGGCTAGTCTATTTCAAACCAAAAAAAAATCATTTTTAACCATGTTTCAAACTGAAAATTCCATAACAAAAAATAACTTGAATTCCTTGTAAAACATATTAATAGCCTCTAACAAGTCAAAAGTTTTTTCCAGAACCCACAATCAACTCAATATTAAAATTCATTTCAGGTTCAGATTTATCATTTTAAACAAGTTTAAGATAAAACACCTTGTCGAAACATTGCTCATAAAAAAATTCATTGAAACCAAAATCACTCATTTTTATAATTAGAATCGGTCTCAACTAAGATTTTCTCTCTCTATCATCTGAATCCAACCACTCTTTGTCTCTTCTCTCTCAAACTATGGGAGAAAAAAAACTGAATTTTATAAATTGTTAGGGACTAAAAACTTATAACCTGAGAAGTTAGGGCTGAAGTTTATATATAGTCCTAATTTTATTCAAACCATCTCTTTTTGGTGTATTTTTTTATTTTAGTCTTATATCTTTAAATCTTGTATTTTCTTAATAAGTATGTTTTAATTTGCCATCAATTTGAGCCTATAAAGATGCAATAATTTTATTTTAAAAAAATGATTTGTATTTCGGTGAACACTATTTCCCCTTGTTTTGTATAAAGGGAGAGATTCAAAATCAAGATGCTATACCAAATATATTATGTACCGAATCAAATCTTATGTACCGAATATATTAAGGGATTTAAAAGCAATTCGAAAATTAAAAGAATGAGGACCGAAATGAAAATGCAATAAATAATCAATTTCAATTGAAGGACACAATTGAAACAAATCAAAACTTACATAATAGAAATAAGGACCACATAACACAATTAAAAGATAAGGGACTGAAATGCAAAAGCAAGAAAATCGAGGGGCTGTTGAGTAGTTTAGGGTGAAGGAGAGAGAAAAGGGGGGAAAAAGTTCAACCGCCCACTGTCTCATCTCCAGCCACATTTGGCTTGCATGCACCACACCATGAGGAAGATCACACGGCGGCGCATCCACAGAGAAGCCAGATGCACATTTTCCTCCACCGTATGACACTGCACGCACTGCCCAAAGAGGACGCGAGGTGGATCACCGTGGCCCGCATGTGACACACGCGCCCACAATAACCCGAGATAAATAATAAAAAATTATGGTCAATTACCGCGCTACCCGTGTACCCAAGTCATCTATTTTGTCCTATTAAGAACTATATCCGTATTTAGCCATTTTAAAAAATGTGAAATGCACGTGGCACCGCTCCCGGCCAAACCTGATTTTTGTCCTTTTCGAGGGACAAAATGGTTAATTTACTGTGCAAAGAAATATAAAAAAAATATAAAAAAAGTAGCGACCCGGACTGGACCGAAATTGTGCAATTATCGTGTAACCCCTCCACCCAGGAGCAACTTTTTGTCTTTTTCGAAGGATAAAATCGTTATTTTACTGTGCAAAAAGAAAAAAAATAGTAAACCGACCACTCGAACGACCCGAAAACTAAGCAATACTATTGTAATCCATAGTGAAAACACACACAAGCTACAATAACAACTCTGAGCTCTTTTAGTATAATAGATAATTTCCCATATACTCCAAAACAAGGTAGAAACAACCACGATTTTTGCATACACCTTCAAAGCTTTATCAAATTGAAGTGGTTGATCCTCTTCAGAATGTTCACTTCTTTTGTTATATCTCTACTCATTTTCTTGAGCTAGGATTTCCCCACCAAACTCTCCACGATACATAGAGCCATTTATTCTACTTTTTGAACTAAAATTTTCAGTAGATTTCCATACCTCTTCAAATTTTGCTCATAGCTTGCAATTTCAGAAACGAATGTCTTCTGGCGCTACCTGTTTTCTTTCGTTGCCTCTGCTAGAAACCTTTTCTCTTGTCTTTTTGCAAGAGAGAAAAGCGACAACTGCAATGATATTGATGACTACCGAAGCTCCTCTTTTGATCATCAAGATCTTTTTGAGTTTTTCAGTGAAGAATTTACCAGTACTGCCAGCTCTACTAATTCCTCAGAGAACATCATCTTTTATGGAAAGCTCATACCTTACACAGGAGAAACGATGGTAGTTGAGACAAAACAGAACCTGCGATTTGCGACACAAGAAGCAGTTTCTTTGATTTCCTTGAGCTAGTTCCTGTGCTGTGAAAATCTTTGTATATCGATATGATATTTACTTGCTTATTTTCTCATTCATTTTCTTCTTTCGCAATGTCTTTCAAATATTGAATGACATGACTGGAAATTTAGATGCGAAGAAAGCATGCAGCAGTGCTATGAAACTTCACAAGAAATATTTTAAAAATATGTTTTTCTTACCTTGGAGTGTTGTTATAAATTCTGATGTTGTATTTGAAATATTCAATTAGTTGAAAGGAAGTAGAGAAAGCAAAGTGTTGGGAAAAAAACCACAAAAAGAAAGTCTAAGTGTCCAAACTTTGTATCAACCCTTTTTCAGCTTGTAGGATTCTGAGTTGCTTGCTAATTAGCTAAGTTCTTTTGGTTATTCCTTGAACTTATAGTCATTCATTACTCTTGCAGGAGAAGAAGCCATAGCCTATAATGAAACACATGACTTTTTCCTTAGTTGATAAATACTGGGAAGCCTTTGAAGGCAATATTTTTTAATTTAATTTTTAACTTGTTCACGTTTGTAATTTAAATTATTGTTACTCGTACTCAATTAAACAAAACAACATAATAGTATTAGAAAGGCAAAAAAAAAAAAAACTTAAACACAATATTAACACTAACAATTTAATACAAATTAATATTTAGGGGCAATTTTTTTTAAAATACTTTGGGAAGCAGTCTTTCTTAATATTAATTGTAAGCCCAATAAAAAGCCCAGCAAAATCCTATCAGATGGCTCAACAAACAATTTCGGTTTCCTGTATTTGTTTATCATAAAAACCAAGTCGAACCAAACTGAAAATGGTCGGTTTTTACTAGGTTCGGTTCGGTTTATTTTAAAAAAAAAATTATAATTTTTGGTTTGGTTTTTTTTTTTTTTAAATCGAACTGAACCGAAAATGCTCACTCCTAGTGTAAGTTGTGTGGTGCAATTGCCTTTATTTATTAAGTGTGATATAGTTTATCTATTAAATATGTAATTTTAGATATGTATTTTGTGTGCATGTCTTTTACTTGCAAAAACTGAAAAAATAGATCAACTTGAAAAATAGATATTGAAAGGAAAGTATTGTTATTTTCTGTTGTCAAACTTTAGCTATCAAACCTATTGTTTATTTGTCAAATTTGACCGCTAGAAGTAGATTTGTTGTTTACTTGTTAATTTCCTTGATTTGTGGCAATAATGCATTAATTGTCTGCTGTCAAGTTATTTGCCAAATTGAGTAAAATGTATCTCCATGAGTTAACTATGCACTTTACCATTTGGCTACACTTTTTATAATACTTAGAGCATCTTTATTAGCAAATACCAAATAAAATTCAAACTTTTAGAAAAATTACTGTTAACATTTTAAATTTTAAAAATCAAAATTAAAAAAAATAACCGCCAATATTTTTAATTTTAAGATATCAACATTTGGAAAAAGAATACATCTATAAATATGCTCATATACTTGAACAATTTTATTCATCAATCTCTTTTTTACCATGTTTACTTTGTTTGTCTTAAATTTCATCATGAATCATTCTAATTTCAATTTTTATAAAGCTTTTGATCTTGATGATATCTCTCTCATGTTCACCAAAAAGTTGTCATTGAAGTGGTTGTTGAAGAAGAATCAAATCATCAAAGATGGAGAACAGGGTTTGTGGCTCTATTCTTGATCACAATATCGTAAATTGTAATGGAAAAGAAAATCCTAATTTCTTTGAAAGCCAATTTCAAAGGAGATTTATGATTATTCATTTTTTTTTTAGATTGCAAATGCAATGAAAACTCACAATCCATACTTCAAATAAAAGGTAGATATTGTCGATGCTTTTAGCTTATCTTGCCTTCAAAAGATAATTGTAGTTCATATAATACTTGCATATCATATTCTTGTAGATCTTATTGATGAATATCTTCTATTTAGGGAAAACACTATGATACAAAGTCTTAGAGTTTTCATCAAAGAAATCATAAAATGTTTTAGTAATTGGTATTTAAGGGCACCAAACGACACTGATAGTGCTTGATTACTATCAACCGTAGAGCAACGTGAGTTTCTAGGAATGTTATGGAGCATTGACTAGATGCACTAGAAAAAAGAGAATTTATCAACTACAAGAAATGTTATGGAGCATTGACTATATGTTATGGAGCAAAGTTTGACTTGATTGAAAATAATTTTAGAGATTAAGCATTATAATATACTTAATTCATGAATTATAATTTGTCCTAAAATATCAAGTAGGAACTGATTGACTAAATTTCTAAAATTATATTATGGACATTATTTAAGAGACAAATAGATATTATGTCGATTATAGGGATTTTAGGATTTTCAATAAATATAAAGTTATTTCTCTTATATTTTTGACAGGTCATCTACTAGACCGAAAAATAATATAAATTACAAAATAGAATTAACACTCTAGGCATAACAATTTTTCCCTCTTAAGTAAAAATTTAAGAGATTTTTTTTTAGTGATTCGTGTGGTGATTATTGAGGGCATTATTGAACGACTTATAATTTGCAACAACACAATTTTTTTAAAATTATTTAAAATTGAAGAAAACTAGATATTAGAGTAATAAATCTTAAATAACTTTAAATCTATCTAATTTCTTTTGATTTATTATTTACACCGGTATATGATATTCTAACCAAAATACGGTTCTTGAACTGCTTTACAATATCTCATCCCTTGTTTCTTTTCCATAGCTGACGACCAATTAAATGGTCGCCTTCTGCTTTCTTTTCTTCGTCTAGGAGCAAACAAATTCTCTGGGACTTTTCCAACTTCCGTTAGCCAATGCCTCGGGACTTGTGCAACCTGATTTATTATATGTTTGAAAATGCTTGTATTAAAATAATATTTTTTATTTTTTAAAAATTATTTTTGATATCAGAAAATAATTTAAAATTACCAAAAATATTTAATTTAAAATAAAAACTAAAACTAAAATTAATTTAAATTTAAATTTTTTTAAGAATACTTTTGAAATGTAATCAGGTGGTAACGCTTTAACTGTGTCGGTGTCAATAAGTCTAGGAAACCTCCATGAACTACAAATATTGAATATTGGCAAAATATTTATTGCGGGAGAGGGCGTCACTGACTTGACTTTTCTCATCTCATTAACCAATTTTTTTATAATTTAATTATTTGATAAAGAAATACTAAATAAAAATAGCTCGAGTATAAAATTGATAATAATTTAATGATTTGTTGATATAGTTGATGTTCGTAGAGCCACTTCTTTTCCATCACAAATGCAAAAAACAGAAAGAGTAATTAATTTTGTCGGTCCATCTAAAATATGGCTGGTTTGAAAATATATCATTTCTGTTGGTAATAAATATGCATTTAAAATAAATTGTTGGGTAGCAATTTGCATCGAGTACCTGGGCCTTAGAAGGGGGACCAAAGCTTGAATTCCCACCTATCTACTACCTTTCTTTCTCAGCACAGATGGTGAATGCTGTCAACTTGCCCCCGAAGTCCATGAGCATTGAGAGCAATACACATTTACAAGCTGGAGAAATTTCAGATAATTTTACTCCAATCTGTTAAATTATATTTTTGGGTTAGTTTAAGATGTTATGCAGACAATTTTCGTTGTTACCTGTAATATTATTATATTTATGTAAATATTTTTTTATTATTATTATTAATAAAGATTTAATTTTTTAGCTTCCAAGCTGTTAAAACCCCTGTATTATGAATAATTCTTTTGTTAGTTTAAAATGTTATGTAGCCAATTAAGTGGTTATACGTAACATTATTATATTTGTGTAAATATATATTTATTATTATTAAATATTTATATAACATTAGATTCATAAATTTAATATTTGATTTATAAATCTAAAGTAAAGATAAGTTATTGGGATAAAAATGTTTTGCAAAAGAAATTACAAAATTGTTTTAATTATGTGGTTTCTATTATATCAAAGTATTGTTCATATAACTAATATATAGGTATTTGTCATAAGATATATGCATTGAATTGAATTGCATGAGAGTTTTACATGAAAATATTATTTATATTTACGAAAAAACTCAAGTATCTATGCTGAGTTGAATTAACTTATTAATTATTATATATAAGCTACAAATGCATTTCTTTTCTTGAGGACAAAGTAATTAAGGATCAGAGGATTGTTGTTGTGCCGAAACAAAATAGTTTATGCGTTGTTTTCTTTTTAATTTTTTTTGTTTAAAAATATATTAAAAAATATATTTTTTAAACAAAGTGCTTTTAATTTTTAAACTTATTTGTATTAAGCCATTCATAAACAATCACCTATAACTTCCCCAAAACTTATCTCAGGATATTACGTAATGAATATTTTTTTGATTTGATGAATCTAATAATATAAATAACAATTATCAACGGTAATCACAGATGACACTAGGGTGCATAAAAAAACCAAAAAATAGATTAAAATGAGAAAACAAATTAACCGAGAAAAACCAAACTAAGAAAAAAAACCTATTATATTTTTAAAAAAAACTTCCAGTCCAATCTGGTTCGGTTTTTTAAGTAAAAAACTGGTAAATTGAACCCAATCAATTCAAATTAAAAAATGCTATAATTGTTTTTTATTCTTCTAGTTCATTTTTTTTTTTTTGGTTTGTTTCTATTTTAATTAAATGAGAGAAGAGAAAACATGGTTAAAATAAAATAAAAACCTAAAAAACCGAAACTATTTTTTAGTTTTTCAGTTTCAAAAACGAACCAAAACCGGGCGGTTTAAACCAAGTCCGGTTTTTTTTTTTTTTTTTTCAGTTTGGTTGTTTTTATTGATAGAAATCAAATCGAACATAAATGCTCACCCATAGATAACACACTTTTTTCATAAAATAACAAATGACATACTTATTTTTAGTGGTAAAAATATTTTATTTTGATCATAATTAGTAATTTATTATTATTGTTAAATTTATCTCATTATTTTATATATATATATATATATATATATATATATATATATATATATATATATATTTGAAATATTAGTGTACATTTAGATTTGTTTTCTTCTATTTCTCCTCCTTTTATCGTAATTTGTGTAGAGAGATCAAAGTGGAGCGTGGCTTCAGATCTTTTTCCCTCTCTCCCAAGTTTGAATGTAGTGTTTTACATGCATGTATTTTTCGAACTGAATTATTTTTCTTGAAGAATCTGGTCGTCTCGACCAGGAACGGTTGCTTACCGATGAATCAAACCCCGGAGATCTCCATCCACTCTTAAACCCTAGTGTCAGCACCATGAAACGCTCAGTCTGTTGATGTATAAGCTGCTCACGTGGACTGAATATGCTGAAGAAGGATGAAGAAGAAGTATGCATTGACAGTTAACACATAGTTTGTAATCTCACTTACAACTAGTTCAAGTGTAAGAAGAGAAGTTACAATTGACTTCTCTAGGTAGTTATAAAATCCGTTACATGTAGTTACAAACATGTAATGCATGCTCTGTCTAAGTATATAAACAGACAATCCATCAAATATTGAATCTTATTAAACAAATAAATTTATATCGATTTAAAATTCATATATTATATTAGAAACTTGCGCTTTGTAGAATTCAACACAAATTGATTATTTTGCCCAAATTTATAGTATAATAAAAAAATCTTACAATCTTATTATCTCATTCTCTTAATATATATTTTTATGCGTTGAAAAAAATATAGTTTCAGTAGCGGCGAAGCATGGGTAAATGGCTAGTCAAGATATATTCTTATTATCTCATCCCATTTTTTTTACTCTTAGGCTAAACTTGCTCTCAGCCCAGTCCAAGTCTAGTAGAGTTGGGCTTTTTGGCCCAACTTGGCTAGGCCGACCCATTTAGTTGGGTCAGACCTAGTCCGATTTTATAAAAAAATATATTAAACTCATATTTTTAAAAAGATAAAAAAAGTGTAGATAGAGATCAGCCCTAACGAAAGGAAAAGACGCGTGACTTCGTTTCACTCCATAACCTTGTTGTTTTTCGATTGATTATGGATCAGAAAGTTGAGAAGAACAGCGCAGTCCTGGATGAAGTTCAGAAACTTGCAACTAGATTTGGCCTTAGAATTATATCTCCACATGTAGATAGAAATCCTGAAACTCAGTATGGATTGCAGATGTTGTTTCTGATGATATTTTACCAGATGTTGTTTCTCGATCGAATAGCAAGGGATCACTGAGACCTTCACGTATGGATTTAGTTTGTGATGGAATTGCAATTAGTTTGATGAGAGAATAAAAACAAGTGTCTAATTTACATGAATTATTAATTATATTTTATTATTATAATTATTAAATCTATAATATTTAAAAAACAATATATATATATCTATATATATATATATGTGTGTGTGTGTGTGTGTGTGTGAGTGTGTGTGTCCTTTAAAGTAATTTCACAAGTTGACAACAATATAAAAAGCATGGTAACCAAACACATAAAATTATTTTTTATTAAACCTCAAACTCAACCACAGTTTTAACCAAACACTTCAATTTCAGTTATGAACCACAACAAAAAATGCTTTTTATAAAATTATTTTTTTTAAACCTCAAACTTAACTACAGTTTTAACTAAACATTTTAATTTCAGTTATGAACCACAACAAAAAATGCTTTTTATAAAACTATATTTTTTAAACCTCAACTATAATAGCAACCACCATACTAAATAGAACCGTAAAATGTTCCCCCTTATATGGGCTTCAAACTTCCGAAAATAAAAAATCCTCATCTTGGACTAGACAAATTCTCTGGGACTTTTCCAACCTTTGTTAGTAAATGCCTCGGGACTTGTATAACCTGATTTAATGCATGTTTGCAAGTGTGGTAAATATTGTTTTTAAAAGTATATTTTATTTAGAATTATATTAAAATTATTTTTTATTTTTTAAAAATTATTTTTAACATCAACACATGAAAATAATTTAAAAAAATCAAAATTTTTTAATTTTAAATAAATAATAAAAATAAAAAAATTCAAATTTTATCAAAAATACTTTTAAAATACATGTAAAACACCATTAGGTGGTAACGCTTTAACTGTGCCGGTGCCAATAAGTCTAGGAAACCTCCACGAACTTCAAATATTGAATATTGGAAAAATAATTATTGCGGAAGAGGATGTCACTGACTTGACTTTTCTCATATCATTAACGAATTAGTGTTTTATGTTAAAGGTTAATTTTTATTGTTATTTTTTACTTTGAATTAATGTTTTTTGATATGTTTAGATCATTTTCATGTGCTGATGTTAAAAATAATTTTAAAAAACAAAAATATCATTTTGTTGCAAAAAATACTATAAAAAAAATAATAATCACACTTCCAAACAATAGTCTGGGAGAGAAATTTCAGATGGTGAACAAAAGAGAGAAGGGATAGCAATAAATAAACCATAAAGAATCAATATTGGCTACATAATAAAATAGTTCAATTAAAGTTTGGACAGTTGTACTGCATTGGCATAATTTAATTATTTGATAAGGAAATATTAAATAAAAATAACTTGAGTATATAATTTAATGATTTGTAGATATAGTTGATATTCATACAACCACTTCTTTTCCATGGACCATATATTCGGGTAATTAAAGCTAGATGGGATAAGCAACTAACCCAATTTCTGTTGGTAATAAATATGGTTCATTTAAAATAAATTGTTGGGTAGCAATTTGCACTGAATACCTGGGACCAAAGCTTGAATTCCCACCTATCTACTACCTTTCTTTCTCAGCATAGATGGTGAATGCTGTCAACTTGCCCCCGAAGTCCATGAGCATTGAGAGCAATACACATTTACAAGCTGGAGAAATTTCAGATAATGATATAGATTTTGTTGCAAGTGTATCCTGGCTTCTTACTTAAGCTCATCCTGGCTTCATTAGGCACAAGCACCGCAAAAAACCCAGAAAAGAAAAATGCTTTCAGGGCTACTGAACTCACTTCTTTGGTTCATGGGCATGCTTCTGTTCATCAACTACATAGAAGCCACCACTTCTGGCTTCTCAAATGAGACAGACCAGCATGCTTTGCTTGCCATTAAGGATCTTATATCATACGATCCTTTCAGCAGTTTAAGCTCATGGAACAGCTCGCTGCAGTTTTGCAGCTGGAAAGGAGTTACATGCGGTCGCAGGCATCGAAGAGTGACTTCCTTGAATCTGTCTTCACTTCAACTGGCAGGTTCGCTGTCTCCCCATGTCGGGAATCTCACATTCCTCAGGGTGATTGATCTCAGTACAAACAGATTCCATCAGATTCTTCCTCCAGAAATTGCCCGGTTGTTTCGATTGAGAAACCTTTCTCTAGAAGACAACTCCTTCCAAGGTGAACTTCCTTCCAACTTGAGTCATTTTTCGAACCTCAAATTCCTGAATCTAAAAGGAAACAATTTTAGAGGGAAAATTCCTAGTGAACTTGGCTCTTTGTCTAAGCTCGTCGGAATGAGCCTCGCCAGCAATCATTTCACTGGTTCAATTCCACCTTCATTTGGGAACCTCTCTAGAATGCAGAAGGCAATTCTAGGATATAACAATCTGGAAGGAATCATTCCTGATGAACTTGGAAAACTCTCTGCCTTAGATTTTCTAACTCTTAGTTCCAACAATTTGTCTGGTATGGTTCCTGAACAGCTTTACAATATCTCATCCCTCAAAAAGCTCTCATTAGTGCAAAACCAATTAACTGGTCCCCTCCCGCGTTATATAGGATCAACCCTGCCCAATCTGCAAAAACTTTATCTTGGAGGAAACCAATTCTTTGGTCATATTCCAGAATCTTTCGTCAATTGCTCAGGACTCGTAGATTTCGATTTAGCAAATAATTCTTTAACCGGGCCTGTTCCAAAGAATTTGGGAAACCTGCAAAACCTTGAAATAATAAACATTGGTATCAATCCGCTTGGGGATGAGAATGGGAGTGATTTAACTTTTCTTACCTCCTTGACCAATTGCACCAATATAAGAGAGGTGTCGTTTTTTAAAAGTCGCCTTAGAGGTGTATTGCCAATTTCTATTGCAAATCTCTCGACCACTCTCAATTCGTTAGAACTCTGGGCTAACTACTTGACTGGAGACATTCCTGTAGAGATTGGAAATCTTAAAAACTTGGGGTTAGTTGACTTCTCTGAAAACATGCTTACAGGGAGATTACCTGATTCTATTGGAAAACTTTCCAAGTTGCAAAAGCTTTCTGTTTACACAAACAAAATCTCTGGAAATATTCCATCCTCCTTCGGAAACATTTCTCGAATGCTTCGTCTCAATCTAGCAGACAATTTTCTTGAGGGAACTATACCAGTTTCTCTGGAAAATTACAGTCAACTAGAAGGGTTAGCACTTTCATACAATCATCTCAGTGGTGCGATACCTGAGAAACTTGCTGGTATCGATTCTTTATTGGTCCTCATTTTGGGTTCAAATAATTTAACAGGTCCATTACCATCACAACTGGGTAATGCAGGAAATCTGAATGTATTGGATGTTTCAGAAAACAAATTATCTGGAAAAATTCCAAGTTCTATCGAGAGTTGTGTCATGTTGGAATACCTCAACTTGAATGGAAACTTCTTTGAAGGAACTATTCCTTCTTCTTTCAAGAAGCTAAGAAGTATCCGAGTCCTTAACCTTGCCCACAACAACTTGTCTGGTCAGATTCCCAAGTTTCTTGCTGAATTACCTCTTCTTGGTTATCTCAACCTTTCCGGTAACAATTTTGATGGTGAAGTGCCAGCTGAAGGAGTTTTCACCAATGCTAGTGCATTTTCAGTTGCCGGAAATGACAAGCTATGTGGAGGAATCAAGGCACTGCAATTGCATGAATGCCCAAAACAGAGACAAAAGACTGGAGTTCATCGGAAGGTAGTAATTCTTGCAAGCTGTGCTGCACTTTTCCTTCTTCTGGTGGTGGCATCTGCCTGTGCTGTTATACGCAGGAAAAAACAAAAAAAAAGGGGACCTTCTTTGGCCTCACCATTAGAGAAGAAATACCAGAGAGTTTCCTACTCGGAACTTGTACATGCTACTGGTGGGTTCTCTTCGGCCAACATAATTGGGGATGGAAAATACGGCACTGTCTACAAAGGTATGCTTGGATCTGATGATCAAGTAGCTGTAAAGGTATTCAAGCTTCGACAAAGAGGAGCCAGCAAGACTTTCATGGCTGAAATCAACGCGTTGAGGAATATCAGACACCGAAATCTTGTCAGAATTGTAAATTCTTGCTCCACCATTGATTTCAAAGGCAATGATTTCAAGGCTTTGATCTTCGAGTTCATGTCAAATGGGAGTTTGGAGAGCTGGTTACATGCAAGTTCACCGGAATCACAAGACTTCAAAAATTTAAGTCTGCTGCAGAGAATAAACATAGCGACTGATGTGGCCCTGGGATTAGATTATCTTCACAACCAGTGTGAAACGACAGTGCTTCATTGTGATCTAAAACCGAGCAACATCCTTCTTGACAACGACCTTACTGCTCAAGTGGGTGATTTTGGCCTGGCAAAGATTCTCTTAGCTGCTGGTGGTGAATCATTTTCTACAGAGTCCAGCTCAATTTGCATACGAGGAACCATTGGTTATGTAGCCCCAGGTAAAATATTAAGCAATTACCCCTCCTCATATTCATTTACAAATCAACTTGCTACATATCCAATAATCATGTTTGTATTTTCTGCAATACATCATTTCGAACATGATGGCTATGATATCTAGGGAATCTTAGTAAAAGACTTTCTTAGTTTTTGCTTAAATTGCAGAATATGGAATGGGAGGAGAGGCTTCAACACAGGGTGATGTGTACAGCTATGGAATTCTCCTGCTGGAGATGTTCACAGGAAAAAGGCCCACCGACAGCATGTTTACAGGTGACTTTAACCTGCATAGTTTCGTTAAAGCAGCCCTTCCTGATCGGGTAATGGAGATTATTGATCCTCTACTCTCAATTGATATCCAAGAGGAAGTTCAGACAAGGAGAAATGGTCCAAGAGGCAGAAGCAGCATCAGCATTGAAAAGGTAAAGATGTGTTTGGAATCAATCCTGCAGATTGGACTTCGATGTTCTGCTGATTTGGCAAGTGAAAGAATGGTTATAGCAGATGTTCCCTCAGAACTGCATAAAACTACCAAGATTCTCTCTAACAGCTAGAGAGATCTCAAGTGCTGTAATCTATGAAAACTGGCATACGTTGTGTTTTTTGTTTGGTCAGAATACTTGAATGTTAAATGCAGAAGCTCATTTTCTTCTAGCAAAATGAATGTACGTTATAATAAAAACTCATTAGTAGAAATCAAACCTTCTTTTCAAGAGTATCCTACAGTAATGATTCCATCTGCATGTTGCAGAAAGCCTGCTCTCCAGTCTCTGAAGTCTCATTCTGAACCAGCATACGGTTCTTGAACTGCTTCCCTACATCTCATCCCTCATTTCTTTTCCATAGCTCACGAACAATTAAATGGTCGCCTTCCCCTTTATTTAGGCTTCACACTTCCCAAAATAAATAAAAAATCCTCATCTTGGAGCAATATTTTAAAAATATTTTTTATTTAAAAGTATTAAAATAATATTTTTTATATTTTTTTAAATTATTTTTAACATCAATAAATAAAAATAATAAAAATATAAAAATAAATTAATAAAAAATAAAAAATATATATTTGAAAATTTTACTAAAATTTTATTTTTGAAATGAACGCTTTAACATATTCTCTGACAGTATTTTTTTTTTTTCCATATTTATGTATTTATACTTTTAGTTTTTGTTTTTAATTTTTGTTATTTTATTTTTTGTTGGGGTTTTATTTTTATTCGGTTCAGTTCTAAAATTTTAATTTATATTGGTAATTTCTTTTTCCCTTTTTTTTATTATTTTAATTTTTATCTATTTTTCGAATCATATGATTTTTTTTATGCTCAAAATATTTATTTTAGTTTTTCTTCTTTTTTTTTGTTGTTTTTGTTTACTCTTTTGTTAAAGTTTTTTTTTGTGATAATTTTATGGTTTCAGTGTTTGTGTAATAAAAATGATAATTTTTGTGATTTTTTGTTTTATTGCTTGTTTTTCTGTAAAAATATTTTATTTTTTTATTTTTTTGGGACAATTTAATTATTCTAATTGTTTGGACTGTAATGGTGATAATAATTTTATCTGTTATAGTCATGATAATGATAGTAACTTTGCAATGATTTTCAATGATGTTTTTCTTTTTCTTTTTATAGGTAGAAAATCAATGATTTATTTTTGTTATTAAGTTATCGTAAGTGTTTTCACAATTTATATTTTATTATTATATTTAATTTAAATTAGATTATGAAATAAACTAATTCTAATACAGTGAATTCGATGATTCATGTATCTGAATCTTCTTGTCTTTATAATGATGATGATAATTTTATGCTAGTAATTTTGTTGAACCCTATTAAACAGATAAATTTATATTAATTTAAAATTCATATATTTTATTAGAAACTCACGCTTCGTAGAAATTCTGGACAAATTGATTATTTTCCCCAAATTATAGTATAATAAAAAAAATCTTACAATCTTAACATCCCATACTCTTAACCCTCCACGACTTTCTCAGGTTTTCTCTCTCACACAAAATCGCACAACAGTGTTACAAGAACTTTGAATTTCTCAGCTAAACAAATTTTAATTTGTTTTGTTCCTTGGTGTTTTTGTTCAAAATTGGAAATCTGCACAGTAACTGTTCTTGAAACAGTTACTGTAGCAATTAAAATCTGGGCACACTCAATTTGCGGAAATGAAAGATTTAAAATTGGAATCTGAATTCATCTAATTTTATTCAAATTGAAAGTGCCTTAATATAGGCTTACATGATAAAGTCCAAAATGCATAAAACTCTCAACATGCTGAGAGATTATTGCAAGAAAAACAGATTTTGCGTAAAAACCTGTTATGAATAGTAAAGCTGAAATTCAAACTTAAAATTCAAAAAACAGAGAAATCATCTTATCCTTAATACAAATCTCACTAATTCTAACAGTCCTCCTTGAGATTTGCTTTGAATAATTTGAGCTGCATCTTCAAAAACTCCAGCCTTGGTCCAGGAAGTGCCTTAGTCATCAAGTCTGCTAACTGGATATCGGTTGAACAATGAAGAACCTTAATGAACATGTTCTTCTCGGCTTCCCTTAAAGAGTGAAATTTAACATTAATGTGTTTTGTTCTACCATGCTGAACTGGATTCTCAGCAATTGCAATGGCAGACTTGTTGTCACAATAAAGTTTGGTTGGTGAAACCTGTTTTTGTCCCAAATCAACAAGCAATTTATTCAACCAAATTGCTTGATTTGCAGTTGCTGCCATGGAGATATACTCAGCTTCAGCAGTTGATTGTGTCACAACTTCTTGTTTCTTTGCATTCCAAAAAATTGCACCTGAACCAAGAGTAAAAACATAACCCGAAGTGCTTTTCATATCATCCACACTTCCAGCCCAATCACTATCTGCATAGCCAATTAATTCAACTCCTCCTGTCTTTGAGTATCCAATGCCCAGATCACTAGTCCCTTTGATGTATTTCAATACCCTTTTAGCAATCCCCATATGAACATTGCTTGGTGAGCTCATAAACCTTGACAGCAAACCAACAGGAAACATTAAATCTGGCCTGGTTGCTGTTAAGTATAGCAAGCTACCAACTATGCTTCTATGTGCAGAGGGATCTTCAAGTTTCTCTCCATAATTTTTTTATATTTTTTAAAATTATTTTTAACATTAATAAATGAAAATAATCTAAAAATATAAAAAAATAATCTAAAATAAAAATTAAATATTTTTATTTTAAAAATATATATATATTTTTGAAATGAAATGAAAAATGGGAACGCTTTAACAGGGTCCGTGAACAATAAATCTAGGAAACCTCCACGAACTTCAAATATTGAATATTGGCAAAATATTTATGGCAGAAGAGGACTTCACTGACTTGACTTTTCTCATCTCATTAACCAATTAGTACTGCACCTACCTACGAGCTTTCTTTCCCAGCACAAATGGTGAATGCTGTCAACTTGCCAAAACACTCTGACAGAAACAAAGGGTAACGGTCTCTGCACTCTATGCTCTCCAGCCTTCCTGGCACTATCAGCCAGCAACCAACAATAAATATCAACTTGTCAGGAAAAAAACAGTAGACTGGTGCTATCACCCCCTAGAAAACAAAAAACATATTAAGTGGATCCAGAGCACTTACAACTTGTACGTTGGTGTGGCTTAATTAAAAAATCTATTTTTAACTTAAAATATCTATAAATTTGTTATTAATCTTGTTAAATCATGTGATTTTTGAAACTCTCAACAGTATCAAGTCCATAGTCTATCTTCTCCCTTCATCATGTGAATTTTGAAGTGTGGGGCCTGTGTACGAGAGACGATAAAAAAAGGAAAAAATTGTCCCAGGTGCATTCAGATCTATACAGGAACCCGAGTTAATGCTGTTTCTCAAACAGCAACTCCTTTGACTGTGTTCGAATAGATTCAGGAATACATAATCATTAACATCTTCAGGAGGGTCTCCAGGACAACCTTTCATTTCAATATTTCCAGGCCAATTTGCATATCATGATATACATTTAATTTTTATATGATGATTTTGATTTTGATTTTGATTTTTTAAAATAATTATACTATATTTTTTTTAAAGAAAATTCTTTTATTGTTTTTCGGTCCCAAGATTTTAATTTGTTGCAGTTTTGTCCTTCAATTGGAATTAATTATATAATTTGTTTTTCATTTTGACACTTATTCTTTTAATTTTTTATTTAATATTAATTCCTTTGGTTTTTTTCAGTCTTTCTTGAACAATGTTTATTTTTGTCCAGATTTATGCATTTATGGTTTTAGTTTTAATTTTTAATTTTTATCGTTTTATTTTTTGTTGGGATTTTATTTTTATTCGGTTCAGTTATGAAATTTTAATTTATATTGGTAATTTCCTTTTTTTTTTTGTTCTTTTTTTTAGTGTTTTCTGTTATTTTTATCTATTCTTCGGATCATATGATTTTTTTATGCTGATAATATTTATTTTAGTTTTTTCTTTTTTTGTTGTTGTTTTTGTTTACTCTTTTGTTAAAGTTTTTTCGAGATAATTTTATGGTTTCATTGTTTGCGCAATAAAAATGATAATTATGGTGATTGTTTTTTACTGGTAAAAAACTTGTTTTTTTTTTGTAAAAATGTTTTATTTTTTATTTTATTTTTTGAGACAATTTAATGATTCTAATTGTTTTAGCAGTAATGGTGATAGTAATTTTAGTTGTTATAGTCATGATAATGATGGTAACTTGGCAATGGATTTTCAATGATGTTTCTTTTTTTTATAAGTCGAAAATCAACGATTTATTTTTGTTATGAAGTTATCATAGGTGTTTTCATAATTTATATTTTATTATTGTATTTAATTTAAATTAGATTATGAAATAAACTATTTCGATGATTCATGTATCCGAATCTTCTTGTTTTTTTAATGACAATGATAATTTTATACTGATGATTCTGTTGAACCGTGTTAAACAAATAAATTTATATCGATTTAAAATTCATATATTGTATTAGAAACTTGCGCTTCATAGAAATTCTACGCAAATGGATTATTTTACCCAAATTTATAGTATAATAAAAAAATCTTACAATCTTAATATCTCATACTCTTAATATATACTTTTTTGCGTTGAAAAAAATATAGTTTCAGTAGCGGTGAAGCACGGGTAAATGGCTAGTAAAGATATAGATTTTGTTGCAAGTGTAATATGTTAGGCTTGTTCATTTTTGTTTCTCGTTACATGCAGTATTTGTTTTATTTCCGAGGATTTTAGCTGCCATGCATCCCCATGTTTGAATTTCACTATGACAATAGCCTTCAGCTGCATTAAAGTCTAAGAAATATTCTCCTCTTAATTGCAGCATTACGAAATAGTATGCTGGATTAGAAGCTAGTTCTCTTAGCTGCTATATCACTCTGTATAAATGCTCTCATGTTGTGGGTAAAGATGGATTGTAGAAGACCAAGTAACGGCCACTGATCTGAGGGATGAAGATCAGGAGAATGATCCCGAGATCACAGCAGATCACAGCATCCTGTGATTGCAGCAGAGAGGAAGATTGTGTTAATTCAGTGATTTGAATTTGTAATTTAAATACAGAGACGTTACACTTGTATTTGCTATATATAGAACAGTATGTACATACAATTGAATCAATTAATCAGAGCATAATAAAGCAATTGTTTCTGAAACTCTATATGGTATCAGAGCTTACAAAAGACTAACATCTAAATGGCCTCTTCAAGCTCTTCTTCTTCTGCCCAACCATCTTCTATTCTTTCCATGCCTTCTGTCACCACTGTCAAGCTTAATCTTGACAATTTCCTCATGTGGAAAGCACAGCTGGTTCCATACTTCAAAGGTCAAGATCTCTTCGGTTATCTTGATGGAAGCATTCCTAAACCACCCAAATCCATCTTTGTCACACATCCTGAAACATCAGCTGTATCGGAACGCCTCAATTCAGCCTACACCCACTGGGTTCGCCAAGACAATTTGATACTCAGCACACTAATGACATCCTTGTCAGAAAGTGTTCTTGCACAAGTTATCAATTACACAACATCTAAAGATGTTTGGAATGCTCTAGAGGACACATTCTCTTCTCGTTCTTGAGCAAGAACATTGCAAATCTGAACTCAACTTGCAACTGCAACCAAAGGAAATCAAACGGCTCCTGAATATTTCAACTCTGTCAAAAGACTCACAGATGAGTTAGCAGTGGCTGGTCATCCCCTTAATAATGATGATATTATTACCTATCTTCTTGCAGGACTCAGTCATGAATATGACAGCCTCGTGACCTCCATCTCAGCACGCATTGATGCTATCCAGGCATCAACTCGCCTCTACCATTCCTCAACCATCTGCTCATTTCACTCAACGACAGGCCACTTATCCCAGACGTGGTGGCTATCATGACAGGGGAAGAAATCATCGTGGTGGATAGAATTTCAGCAATAAACCATTCAATCAACCATCTGTTGTCTGTCAAATGTTATTTCAGATTTGATCTAACTTATCAGGATCCTTCTTCCAAACAGGGACTAGCAGCCGTGAGACATGATGCTAATGAATCTTATGATTTGGTGTGGACAACAGATACAGGAGCCACGCATCACTTCACAAATGATGCCAACAATATTTCACTGCAGAAATCAAATTACAATGGTGCAGATACTGTACACGTTGGAAATGGTCAAGGTTTGCAAATTTCACAAACTGGGTCTTCCCTCCTTTCAACTCCTTCATCAACTTTTGTCTTAAATCAGATTCTTCTTGTCCCTGAAATTCATCAAAACTTGCTATCTGTGCATCAATTTTGCGTTGATAATAACGTATATTTTGAATTTCACTCTTTTCATTTTCTTGTGAAGGATACTCGGGGAAAGTCCTTTATCGAGGCTATCTTCATGATGGGCTTTATCAGTTCACCCACAAAGCCAGAATTCCAAAAGCATTTTCCTGTGTTCGTTCATTTGAATGGCATCGCAGACTTGGCCATGCATCCACTCCCGTAGTCAATAAGTGTTATCTATTTTATCGTTTCCCGTCGAGAAAAATAAAACAAGTCATTTGTGCCCTGAATGTCAAATGGCAAAAAGCCATACCTTGCCATTTAAAACCTCCACATCTAATTCATCACACCCATTGGATCTAATTTATACAGATGTATGGGGGCCTGCATCGGTAACTTCCACCACCGGTGCAAAATACTATGTTAGTTTCCTAGATGATTTTTCCAAATTTCTTTGGTTGTTTCCAATTAAATTAAAATCCGATGTTGAAAATGTTTTCTTAACATTTCAAACTTAAGTCGAGAAACAATTTGAGAGAAAAATAAAAGTCGTTCAATCAGATTGGGGTGGGGAATATCGTCGCCTAAACACCTACTTTCACCACCATGGAATCAACCATCGCCTTGCATGCCCCCACACTCACCAACAGAATGGATCCATCGAACGCAAACACCAACACATTGTCGAGGTTGGCCTAAGTTTGTTAGCACATTCCAATTTGCCTATGATATATTGGGAAGATCCTATATCATTAACAGACTTCCAACCCCAATTTTGCGTCATAAGACACCCTTTGAAATGTTGTATGGTAAAATCCCTAATTATCATTTCATGCGCGTATTTGGGTGTGCTTGCTGGCCTAATTTACGACCATACAACAAAAACAAATTAAATTTCAGATCCAAAACATGCATCTTCATTGGCTATAGCCTTTGTCATCAAGGGTACAAATGTCTTGATCTCTCTACGGGTAAAATTTATGTCTCGCGTAATGTTGTCTTTGACGAATCTCTATTTCCTTTCTCTAAACCTTCAATCTCGGCCACCAAAGATCCATGTCCTGTCTCCTCTGTTTCACTCCCACAGCAAATCATCACACCTAATTCATCAAGTTTGCAACCTAATCATAACTCAACATGTACACAATTTGCTCCTCTTGTTGTGAGTTCTGCAGGAACAGCTCCCGATCCACCTTCAACAGCAGCATCAGATGAAGACACCGATCAGGCTGAACACTCTGCCACAATGGATATTACACCTGTTGATCCACCTGCAGCCCCCACAAACACTCACTCAATGATCACACGGTCCAAGAATAATATTCACTGTCCACGCCAGCCAAGTGATGACTTTGTGAGATATCCACTGCCAAATACCTTAACAGCAGCTGTGATTACCAAAGATGCAGAACCCACTTCTTTCAGCCAAGCCTCCAAATCACCACAGTGGCGTGAGGCTATGGATAAGGAATTCTCAGCTCTACTTCAGAATGGCACATGGTCATTGGTTGCTCCCCCTGCAGGTGCCAACATTGTTGGATGTCGCTGGATTTACAAGATAAAAAAAAATGCTGACGGTACCATTGAAAGGTATAAGGCACGCCTTGTTGCGAAAGGGTTTCATCAGCAAGAGGGCATCGATTTTTCAGAGACATTCAGCCCAGTCATCAAGCATGCCACAATTCGGTTAGTGATTTCAATTGCCGTTTCATATAAGTGGCAAATTCAACAACTAGATGTTCAGAATGCTTTCTTGCATGGTGATCTAAATGAGACAATGTTTATGCTTCAAACGCAAGGGTATGTTCATCCTCAGCATCCCCACCATGTGTGTAAGCTCCACAAGTCACTTTATGGCTTACGCCAAGCACCTCGCTCATGGTTTTTCAAATTGTCTACACAGCTATTGTCTATGGAGTTCATTGAGAGCAAGGCTGACACATCTCTATTTATCCTTAAGGACAACAACTATGTTGTTTATATTCTTATCTATGTAGATGACATTTTGATCACAGGCTCCAGCACAACCATCATTTAGTCTATTGTCACGCAACTTCAGTCATCATTTGCAGTCAAAGATCTCGGCCACTTACACTTCTTTCTAGGGGTTGAAGCACTGTGGTGTGCAGATGGCCTTTATCTCACTCAGTGTAAATACATTGCTGAGTTGCTGCAAAGAACAAAGATGGACAATGCCAAGCCTTGCACAATTCCCATGGCCTCCACATGTCGTCTCACTTCTACAGGTGGGAAAACTTTTGAGGACAATCACCTCTATCACAGCGTTGTGGGTAGCCTGCAAGACTTGTCCTTCACAAGGCCTGACTTGGCATTCTCAGTTCATAAAGTCAGCAAATATATGCACAAACCACTGGATATTCATTGGATGGCTGTGAAACGCATACTTCGATATCTCAAGCATTCAATTTTGACTGGCTTATACATCACCAGCTGCACTGATTTCACCTTACAAGCCTATTCAGATTCCGATTGGGCTGCAGACTTAGATGATCGCTGATCGGTGGGAGCTTATTGCATTTTCATGGGGTCTAATCTCATCTCCTGGAGCTGCAAACAACAACCCACAGTGGCACGCAACAGTACTGAGGCTGAGTACAAAGCTCTTGCCAACACTGCCGCATAAATTACTTGGTTCAAATCTATCATTCATGAACTTGGTTTGCCTCCACAGCAGAGCCCCACCTTGTGGTGTGACAACATTGGGGCCACTTATCTCACATCAAACCCCAAGTTTCATGCAAGGACCAAGCACATAGAGCTGGACTTTCATTTTGTTCGTGATAAGGTCAGCAACAAAGAGCTCACAGTAAAGTTCATCTCCAGCCGTGATCAGCTAGCTGATTCTCTTACAAAGCCACTACCACCTGGACAATTCAAACAAGTCTTGATCAATCTGCATGTCCGTGAACTCCCCTCTAGATTGAGGGGGCGTGTAGAAGACCAAGTAACGGCCACTAATCTGAGGGATTAAGATCAGGAGAATGATCCCGAGATCACAGCAGATCACAGCATCCCGTGATTGCAGTAGAGAGGAAGACTGTGTTAATTCAGTGATTTGAATTTGTAATTTAAATACAGAGATGTTACACTTGTATCTGCTATATATAGAACAATATGTACATACAATTGAATCAATTAATTAGAGCATAATAAAGGAATTATTTCTGAAACTCTATATGGATCAAGGAGGAGAGCTATTATTTGTTTTGTACGCTAACACTCACTTATTCTTGCCCAAAACTACTACTTATAGTTTTTTTTTTATCATGGTAAATTCATTAAAATTGTTAACCTCGGCAAGTACTGAAAATTAAGTAAATGCTTAAGAAAACTTCAATTAACCTTAGAGGATCAAATATTAAATCGACCATGGCATTGCGAATTAACCCATCAAACAAGTTATGGATTCAAGTGGGTTTAATAAGTTGTTTTGTTAAAAAAAAAAAAAAAACTAAAAGGAGCAAAAAATGTGCTAGAAGGTGACCATTGATGGAGTTATTGGACACCAAAAGATGAAATGAGTTGGAAGATGATTAGATTGGGTTTAGATGCATTGATGAAAATGAGATCAAAACAGCTTGAGTGTTAAACAGAGGCATGAAAGCCAGCGTGCTTGGATACAGGAATATTAATGTTAAACCTTCTGCATCTTTAAAATTTTCAATCTGCTAACATGAAGACGGTTTCAATTCAGAGGATTGAAAATGCATCATAATATCTTACAAATCTTTGGTCCATGCATGCCTGTGTTGAGTGCACCAATCACATATAGGTAAAGCAACAACTATGATAGTAGATTAAATATATATAATCAAAACTAATACTGCATTCTTACATTCTATGCATAGTTCTCCAAATATTGTCTTTACAGATCGCCTCATCTTGTTCGAACAAGTTCAAGCGGTAAAGTTTCCATTGCCAGCTGAGATTTGAAAGACTGTTAAGATGCAAACAAATAGATTTCCTCTACAATGTAATTCGGAGAAATGCTTACCCACAGTCTTGGAGTTCTTGGATCAGATTTTTTATGCAATTTGGACAGTTCTGACTGAAAGCTAATGACTATGGATACTTTGAACTCGATTGAAAATGGACTGCAAAGAGAGTTCAATAAAAGACAACGATAATTACCACAAGGCATAAAACGCTAGCTTTTAAGAACAATCAGATGTGTGAGCAAACCCAAGCATAAAGTAGTGAAACTGCTAGGTAGGGGAACGAGTTCACAATAATAGAAAGCAAAAAAACGATACAATTGTAATATTTTTAGCAGACGCTGGATTCTTGAGTTTTAAGAGACCTTTCGTTTCAATTTGAAAAAAAAAATCTTAGTTGGGTTTGCATAGCTTTCCCACCTTGTATCAAACAATTCTCCCCTGTATCTATTACTCAATTTTCCTTTTCATCGGCAGAGCCAAACCCTTTAAAATAAAACAAAAGAGGATGCTTGGGGAAAATTCAAAATTTAAAACTACAAATAGAGCAAGTTGAGTCATAGAACCAACAGACAGACTTTACCAGCCAAGATGGAGTTCATGTCCTTTCATGAATTAAAATGTCAATGAAGTGCTTATGCTTCTAACTCATAGAGCCATTATGTAATTTTTTTAACATCAATATCATCCCTTTTTAGAGATAAGTACCATCGCCTTCCATCTTCATACAGATCCAAAAAGACAAGATAAAACAAGAGTCAGGAGAAGCTTGCAATTCACCCAGCAAAGACACTTGGACAAGTCAGAAGGCGAGGGAGGATAACATAGATAGGCATCCTCCCTCGCCTTATAACCATGAAAAATTAAAAAGAAGATAACAAGAGTAATTTTTGTTACACATTTTTTCTTTTATAGGACAAAAATATATTCACTTTGTAGAAGAACATGTAACGGCCACTGATCTCAGGGATGAAGATTAGGAAGATGATCCACCAGAAGTCCCATAATTGCCGCAGCAGAGCAGTAGATAGCAATTCCAGCAGATCCTGTAATTGTAGCAGCAGAGAGCTTTCCTCTGTGAAGATAGCAACAAATGTTATGAGCAATAAAAATTGTATACGTTATAATTTTGCACATTCAAATTGTAAAGTATACGTTACGATTATGCACATTCAAATTGTAAAGCTGTTACACAACAATAGACAAATTTGGATGCTATATATATAGCACCTTGTGTATAGAATTTAATCAATAAAAACAGAGTTAAACATTCAAACACAATTGTTATTATCTTAAATTTTACATGGTATCAGAGCCTACAAAACACTAATGTCTAAATGTCTTCCTCAAATTCTTCTGCCCACCCATCCTCTACTCTTTTTATGCCTTCTGTCACCACTGTTAAACTCAATTATGATAATTACCTCCTCTGGAAAGCACAACTCGTCCCATATTTACGAGGCCAAGACCTCTTCGGGTATATTGATGGCAGTATTCCAAAACCACCTAAGTTCATCTCTGTTACAAATCCTGAATCTTTTGTTGTGTCTGAACGTCTCAACCCAGCCTACTCTCAATGGGTTCGTCAAGACAATCTTATTCTCAGCACTCTTATGACATCTTTGTCAGAATCCATTCTTGCTCAAGTTGTCAATTACCCAACCTCTAAAACTTCTTGCAGGTCTCAGTCATGAGTATGACAGCCTTGTAACATCTAATTCAGCACGCATTAATGCTATTTCACTGGAAGAAATCTACTCTCTCTTACTGACTTCTGAAGCTCGGTTGTCTTGGCATCAACTGGCCTCTGTCATTCCTCAACCATCCGCCAACTTTACACAACGATAAACCAACTATCAAAGGCGTGGTGGCTATCGTGACAGGGGGCGTGGTCATGATGGTTGATATAATTTCAGCAGCAAGCACTCTAATTCCACAGTAGTTATCTGTCAAATATGTAATAAAATTGGTCATCTTGCTAAGAAATGCTATTTTCGATTTGATCTCACTTATCAGGATACACATCCCAAACAAGGATTGGTAGTTATGCGGCATGATACAAATGACTCCTACGTTCTGTGTGGACTACAAATACAGGTGCAACACACCATTTCACAAATGATGCTGCCAACATATCTCTGCAGAAATCATACTACAATGGTGCAGATACTGTGCAGGTTGGAAATGGTCAAGGTTTGCGAATCTCAAAAACTAGGTTTTCCTTTCTTTCTACTCCCTTTTCTACCTTTGCTCTCAATCATGTTCTTCTTGTTCCTGAAATACGGCAAAATTTACTCTCAGTACATTAGTTTTGCATCGATAATTACTCGGGGAAAGTCCTTCATCGAGGACATCTTCATGATGGACTCTATCAGTTCACTCACAAAGCAAGTATTGCTAAAGCCCTTTCGTATGTTCGTTCCTTTGAATGGCATCACAGACTTGGCCATGCGTCCACTCCGGTCGTCAATAAAGTGTTATCAATTTTATCTTTTCCCATAGAGAAAAATAAAACAAGACATGTGTGACCTGAATGTCAAATGACAAAAAGCCATACCTTGCCGTTTAAAACATCTACATCTGTCTCTTTAAACTCGTTGGATCTGATTTTTACTGATGTATGGGGGCCTACATCCGCCTTTCCACAATTGGTGCAAAATATTACGCTAGTTTCCTTGACGATTACTCCAAATTCCTTTGGTTGTTTCCTCTCAAATTAAAATTCGATGTTGAAAATGTCTTCCTAAATTTTCAAACATATGTCAAAAAACAATTTGACAGAAAAATAAAAGTCATTCAATCTGATTGGGGAGGGGAATATCATTGCCTAAACACTTATTTTCACCACCATGGAGTCAATCATCGACTTGCTTGTCCTCACACTCACCAACAAAATGGCTCCATTGAACAAAAACATCGACACATCGTCGAAGTTGGTTTAAGCCTGTTAGCTCATTCCAATTTGCCTATGATATATTGGGAAGATGCGTTTCAAAGCGCTACCTATATCATCAACAGGCTTCCAACACCTATTTTGCAGCACAAATCCCCATTTGAAATGCTCTATAATAAAATACTCGACTACCATTTCATGCGTGCGTTTGGTTGTGCCTACTGGCTGAATCTACGACCATACAACAAAAACAAACTGAATTTTGGATCTAAAATGTGCATTTTCATTGGCTATAGCCTTTGTCAACATGGGTACAAATGTCTTGATTTTCATTGGCTAGGTTTTTCTGCTGTAATCATCAATAAAGGTGATTATATACCTCTTCCCACTGTTTGATTCTGGTGAGATAGGTCCACAAATGTCTGCATGGACAAGTTGTAGTTTTTTAGATGCTCTTCACATGCTTTCCTTGGGTAATGTCTTTCTATGTTGCTTTCCTTTCATGCAATCATCACACACCCTTGATGAATCCTTGAGTGTAGGCAGACCCTTAATCATCTCTATTTGAACCAAGGTTTTCAACCCCTTAAGGCTCAAATGCCCAAATCGACAGTGCCTTAAATGTGTGACATTTTCAGATGTTGCTTGTAAATAATTTGTCGTAGGGGTAATTGTAGTAGCAAGTATAACAAACATTATATTAGATGAAATTTGAGATTGCATAATTAAACCTCTCTTAGGGTGATAGACTCTATATTTTTCATCCTTGATAAGGATTGCTAAATGTTTTTCATGCAGCTAGCCTATGCTCAGGAGTTGTTCTTTAATTTAGGTATGAAGTATACTTCTGTGAATACCTGTGTAATTCCTTGAATGTGTAGCTTGATGTTTCCCTTTCCCATGGCCATCATTTTTGAGTTGTCTCCAAGCTTTACAATTTGTCTAGACTGATCATCAAAGTCAAAAAATCATTCCTTGTTACCATACATGTGGTTGCTGCAGCCTAAGTCAAAAAACCATACAATCTCTTCCTTTTGTTGTTTGTCTTCATATGCCATTAGTAGCATCTTTTATTTTCTTTTGATTCTCCATAGTACTTTTCATCTTTGTAGGCTATCAGTAGCATCCTCTTCTTCTTCTTCTTCTTCTTCTTCTTCTTCTTCTTCTTCTAATTCTGCATGATATGCATTTTTGTCATTTCTATCTCTAACAGGACATTCATATTGGAAATGTCCTAGTTTCTAGCAGTTGTAGCACTGGATCAAGGCTTTATTGTAGGGTTGCCTACCCCTTCCTCTGAGACCTCCACTAAATCTCTCTTCCTTCAGTTCTGTACTCATATCTTCCTCCCATTTTCTCTAAATTAGTACATTTTAAGGCATGATCTTTTTCCTTCTGACCTTGCATCCTCTGTTCATGAATTAGGAGACTACTTTGAAGCTCATCTACAGACATGACAGAAGAGTCATTGGATTCTTCAATGGAATAGACAACGTAATTGAATTTAGGGGTCATTGACCTCAAGATTTTCTCAACAACTATATTTTGTTCAGTTCTTTCTCCATGCACTTTCATTTTATTTGCAATAGTTAATGTTTGAGCAAAGTAATCATCAACCTTTTCTCCTTCTTTCATACCAAAAACCTCAAATTCTCTTCTAAGTGCTTGTAAATTAGGCACGTCTCCCCTTAGTGGATCCTTGATACTTCAATTTCATGGAGTCCCAGATGCCCTTTGAAGTCTCCTTGTGGAGTATAGTTTCAATGATGGTTATGTCAATGGCTTAAAATAAGTAATTCTTGACCTTTAAGTCTTTCAATTTTTCTTCTTCAAATAATTTTTGTTGTGCCACTGTTTGCACTCCTTCTCCTCTTATTGCACCAAGGCCATATTCTATTAGATTCTAGTACTCTTTAGATCAAAGAAAATTCTCTATAAGCATAGCCCAATGGTCATAATGACCATCAAATCATAGAATTGATGCTTTCATATAGTTGCCTAATTCTGTTGTCATGTATTGATCTTTTCTGCTTGCCTTTTTCTACTGTGAGTTTCTTTGCCTTCTTTCTCAAGAAAACTGCAGTTTCTTGATTCTTTTACTTAATTTTATTGGCAGACTCTGATACCATTTGTCAGGAAAAAAAAAGATGTATGAAGAGAACAAGAAGAAGATTAGGCAACAGAGAAAGAAGGTAAGGAAGAAGATGAAGAAGAAGAATATTGGGTAAGTGAAAGATTTCTTATTCAATCAACAGATTTGCTTGTATTAGATGCCATTTATACATGAACTGCATTGGGTATTTATTTATACATGAATCAGTTAGATTTCTAACTGATTACTATAATTTATAACTAACTGTAACTAATCTTGATACCTAACAGTTCAACAACCTGCAAGCTAACAGATTCGGTGATGGAGAGGCAAGTTCCATGGTGAGAAATTGGAGAGTTTATCAAGATTTTGCCTTTGTAACAGTCTGGCAGCATACCACGGGCCAAGTTCCACCATGGCTGGAAAGGAAGAGGAAAGGTGTTGTGGACAATGAGCTGAGAAGAAATGTTGAAAGGTGTGTTTGAGACGATATGAAAAGTAGAGTGTTGGGGACGCCTTACCTGCAACAAAGAAGATAAGGTTAGGACATGTATGGTCAAGATTGAACAAGGAAGACTTACGTGGACGGCTAGGATGATGAACCTTCTGCGCGTGACAGCTAGCAAGGAGACTAGATGCAGAAGCAAACGGTGTCGTTTAATAAAAGAAGTTGAGTCCTTATACTTTCAAGTCAATGTGTTAGTTTAGATTTCAATTACTAGAAGAACAACAATAAATAGGGGAGGAAGGGTTGCCAGAGGCAGGAACTTGCTTTGAAGCAAATCTCATTCACCCAGAGGCCCGGGCTACCTCGAAGTTGCCTAGAAAATTAGTTAGGGTTTATTAAGTTAGATTTGGTTGTTTCAGTCGATTTCTTTGGTTGTTTACTTTACGTTTGTTATTTCCATATTTTCCCAAACTTTTCCTATAAGCTCAGGGTTAATAAATGCTTGAATAAAGTTCCAATATTGTTCCCTAAAAATTAAAATAGTCAAGATTATTATAGCCTTCAACAGGTTCCTGAAATTGATTGATTGATTATAGCAATGATAAACATCAATCACTAGTTAAAATTAAAATTATACTGATAAAATTATATTTTATAGGGAGAGAGAGAGAGATTTACAGAGGGGTGATAGATACGGTTGGATTGAAAAAACTTAAGGACTATTTTTGTTGACATTGCTCCAACTTAGAGAGGTCGAGTACTGACTGCCCGAGTTTCCGAATACTAGGTAGGAGACTGGTGAGTCGACCTGCTTTCGAGTCTGGAAACTACAGGCTCAACTATTAAAGGAGTTAATCCGAGTGGGATAAATACATAGTAGTATAAACAAATGACTCTGGATTGTAATAATATAATTATCATTTTATTTCTTAATTTATTAAAAAAAAATTCTCATCTCAGGAGTATTTTATATTATTTTTCATGGAATCAATTGGCATTCACTACTTATTTGTGGATATTTGTGTCTTTTCTAGGTATTTTTGCACAATAAAACTATGGTTTCACCCCTATCAGTAGACAACAAACAGTTGACTACCTAGGGGTATTTTTGCTTTTTTACATTATTGTAAAACTAAAATAACCATATTACCCTCAAATAAGACAAAAACCAAGACTAACCGGTGGAGGTGATTCTTGTATTTTATATATTTCTAAACAGTAAAACTACAGATATACCCTCCAAAAAGAAAAAACTCAGGTGTTGGCTTCAAGGGTGTTTAGGTAATTTTAGGTTTTTTATTTTTTCTGCAGAAAAATGTAGGCATGTCTGCTAGACGTGGCGACGGTTTCTTCCTTGCATGCACTTCAGGCAGCGGGTGCGGCGTATTGCGGTGGTGAAAAATTTCCTAATTGATTTAATTGCTAGCCAATTTAAAGTATAATTATGTTTAGTAGTTAATTTAGGGTCCAATTAAAGGATTTAATTAAGTTCAAGGACTTAATTATACTTTAAATTGGTCAAATTAATTTTATTAAGAGTTTAATTGATGAAAAATCAAGTTCGTAAGCCTAATTCGGGTTTAATTTGAGAAGATTGGATTTTTCAGAGACCAAATTGAATTTTTGCAAGTCAATTGGACTAGATCATGGATGAAATTGAAGAACTTTGGTAAATTAAGGGTCATATTGCATAAATTTGAAACCAAAGACCGAAGTAAAAAGGTCGCATAAAGTTAAGGCTGCTTTTGAATTTTTAGCTGAAATAAAATTGCATAAATTTAGAAGTTTAAGGTCAATTAGAAGCACAATTAGAACAATTATAAATTGAGGGACCAATTTGTACTTTTTTCATTCTGTTGAATTTTCAGGTAGCCAATACAGTGTTTTGTGCACTGATATGTAACAGTGCACGCCTGCCTTCGTCTTCATCATTGTAGAAGAGATAGAGGCAACCTACAAACCATTATCCGGATGCACTGAGAAAATGAAGAGTCATCTTTGTCTTTATAAAGAGGGAGGATAGAAAACAAGGGAGACGGGAACTAAGTTTTTCTCCCTATGACCGGTAGCACAACAGGCTTCTCCTTCCTCAGCACCAGTGGCCTTAGTGGTTTTTCCATTCCATCAGCAGCGGCAATCCCCTTCTTCTCCCTCTCAACAAGGTCCCGATCTTTTTCCTCATCAACTGTCAGCCATGATTTTAGACCAGTATCAAACCTTGTCCCTCGGCAACACCTGCGATAGTTGACCAAGAGCAGCCCCTTGGCACTAACAACAACCCTTCAATATCCTCTAGTAGCAGTAGCAGCGATCTCCTTGCCCCAACGATAAGAGCAGCAACAACGTCACCTTCCTTCACCATTGCAGCAGTTTTATGGCTCCTCCTAAAACCATCACAGGCCATCATTCCTGGCTTTCCTATTACATGACGACAGTAATAGGTGCGCCTATCACTTTCCTCCCCCCTCATCCTTGCACTGTTCACTTGCATGTGATAGTGGGACGTGATTTAATTCACGTCCCACTATTCAGTGAGCGATGGGTTGTTTTGGCCCACCCATGCTGGTAGTCCAACCCCAAAATGATGGGTTGTTTCGTCCCATCCAGGCTGGGCAGCAAGCCCTCAAAGAAAAAAAAAAAAAAAAACTTCATGAAAAATTGCAATATATAAAAATGTATTTTTGTTTAAAAAAATATTTTGTTTTTGTGTATACGGTCGAATCCTAAAATGTCCAAGCATATTTTTCATAAACAAATATAGCAACTTTCTCGTGTTTTGAAATGAAAAATAGGATATCGTAATCAGTTTATGATTATTCATTAGATTTCAGCCAAAATATCAAAAATCTTTAAACATTCTTTTTGTTTATTTTTTAGTTGTAAACTTTAATTATCGGGGTGTAAAATTATATTGTAAAGTATATCATTGATATTAAAATACAATAAATGCAGTGTTAAAATTTAGACCCTAGAATGGTTAGGTTTTGACCCAATAAGGTAGAGACTCCATCACGAAGAGAGATCTACTTCGACACTTAGAAAAGTCCAACGAATAAAAAAATTCTAACTTAGAAAAACAATCAAACAACAATGCAGCTTGCCTTAGGGAGGGTGCACTGGGGTGATGTGTCTTCCTCTTGCACAACAAGCCCCTTACCCAGACTCTCAAATACTATTAGTTTTTCTAGTGACTTTAATATTAGGTGGTGAATCCTAAAAATTATAATCATAATTTTATGATTATAAAAAACTCATTTCCCGCGTCGTCTCCCATCTCTAGAAATGGCAGCGCATGAAACATGAAAAATCAATCATCAAGATAGTCTATGTAGTAGAATAAACCATTAGATTGCTATTTTATACATTGATAATATAGTAACTTCATGAATATTAGTTTTTAAAGTTCTTACTTAACATCCCTTAGTTTTTTTTGTTCATACAATATTAATTTCTTAATCAAACTGAAAAAATATTATCTTTGCCTTTTAATTTATGATTGTAGATATAAAATTCAAATGGTTTAATGCTTTGTTCGAAGAAATTCTTTAGAAAGATAATGATAATATAATAAATTGTTTAATTGATTATCTTAATTATGATGATGAACCTGATTGTCATAAGTCAATCTTGGATTCCCCTTCAAAATTATCTTTTTCTTTTGAAAAATAAAAAAAGTAAAAAAAAAACAGCAACTTGGAAATAGTAGGCTAAAAAGGGTTTAAATATATAAAGGAGCTAAACTGAAGTTTCAGAAAACATTGGGAGCTCAATTATACCCTATTTTACCCAAGACTAAACAATGTACATTCAATATCAAAATAAACTATTATTGGACGAATTTGTATAACAATCAACTTTGAGGATCTTATTATATTTGTAATAGGCCAATTTGATTCAATTATGGTCTCAATTAAATGTATAATTATGATGAAGAATTAATTTAAGTCAAATTAAAACAAAATGGTTCGCGGCACAAACTTAATTAAACTTTTAATAGGTCAATTGAATTTTTTTAATAACTTAATGGTAAAAAAATTAAGTTTGAAAGCTTAATTTGGGCTCAATGGATAAGATTTTAAAGGACTAAGTTTAATTTCTATATACTCGATTGGTTAAAATAAAAGACAAAATTGCAAGAAAATTTAAGTTAGATGGACAAATTAAAGAAATTTACAACCATGAATGTTTATGAGAAAGAGCATGAATTTAGGGAACAATTTTGGCTAAAAACATAGGTGAAATTAATAATTTTAAGGTCAATTAAGGATGATATTGAAAACATTTAAGATGAAGGACTAAAATGAAAACAATATTGAAATCAAAGGGTATTCTTGAAATGTTGTGTGAGTGAAATTGAATTTGTTTTTATTTAATCAAGGATATAATTTAACAAATTAAATATTTAGGGTTCAAAATTGAAAGAGAAGATTTAAGTTCAAACTCCAACATAATGTTGTTTTATTTAAAAGTATAATAGTTTATTTTGGCATTGTTTTGGATCAAAAGAATGTCATTTCGAGTCAATAAAGGTAAGAAATAATAATTATACAAAAGCTAAAAGAGGACTCAATTTTTAAACAGTAATCAATAGTGTCTTACACTATTCATCTAGACTCAGAGGCATTGTGGATTGGAATAGTGAAATTACTATTTTTTCCCTCTGTTTACTGTGTTTTTAGCCTTGGGTACGGGGGTATTTTCGATTTTTTGCCTTCCTATGCACAGTGAAATAACCATAATACTCATGAATAAGACAAAACAACACAGTTACCGCCGAGGCCATTAAGGTTATTGCACAATTTTTTAAATGGATAAATATGAAAATACCCCCTAAAAAACAAGGCAACACATAAATAAAATGGGTAGACAAATTTGCTCAATTTATCTACAATTAAACACTATACGAACCACTTCCCCTGCGTTTCGATTACAATGTTCCTTTTAAGCGGAAAAAAACTCATTTTTATCATATTTTATTTATAACATTTTTACTAATTAAATATTAAGGTAACCAATTACAGCACGCAAAAAATCAATCAGTTTTCTACATAGAAAAAACCTCAGCGCAACACATGGGCAAATCAACTCGTAAGAGCTACATGACTCATTTTCTGTCCACTGTTCATCATCTTTATCCTTTTGCCCGAAAATATTGCTCGTGTAACTGCGTTTCAGAGGCATTTGATGCTTCATCTATTCTCAAAATCAGATAAAAGACACATCATCCTCGTCCTCGGCAACAATACAACACCATCAACTTTGTCTTTACCGGTTTGCACCTCTACATAACGGAGATCAAACATTTGAAAGGTTAACCTACGTTGACCCAAGTTGATTTAATATATCATTGTTTCAAAAACAAATTAGATGTCAACTTGAGTTTTTTAATTAAACTATATTTTTTTATCAATTTTTCATATTTTCGTTGAATTCATTAAGTCGGTCGAGTTATATCAGTTCAACTCTCATTTTCTTACTTATGTTTGAAATTTAATTCACACAATTCTAAAAATTTTATTTTTGGATTTGAGTTAAAAAAATTGAATTAATATATTTAATTATATATATACATAAACAGTACAATCTCGAAATAGAACAACGAAACGTTTCAAAATCGAAATATTTTGTTCCAATTTAAATAACGAAGCACCAACCGAAACGAATTTAACAACCTTGTTGTCAACTTGCCCCCGAAGTCCATGAACATTCAGAGCAATACACATTACAAGTTGGAAAATTTTCAGATTATATATATATATATATATATATATATATAATGCGTCTACGTTTCACTATATACATTTGTTATGGATTTCAACAGTAAAAGTATTATTTTGCCCCTAGAATCAGCAAAATTTAAACCTCAGTATCGGAGGTGTTCTGGTCTTTTCAATATTTATTTCACAATGAAATTACCTATTTACCCCTAGGAGCTGACAAAAAGACGAAGGATGACAGAGGATATTTTAGATTTTTCACATATTTGTACACAATAGAATTACTTACATACCCTTTAAAAAGACAAAAAAACAAGGTATATGGCTGGGAACATGGTGGTACTTTCACGCCTAGTGTTTTCGTGGTTATCACTAGGTTCAGGAGTGCTTAGGTAATTTTGTAATTTTTTATTTTTTAAAAAATTTATTGCAAGCGCATCTTATGGACGCGCCATCGGTTTTTCATGTGAACACGCCTCTCAGGCGGCGCGTGAGGGGCTGCAGGTGGTGCCAAATATCTGATCACCATGTCATACAGTGCGCAACCATGTCCTCTTCCTTGCAGTGCGGTACATGTCGTGTGAAGGAGGTCATGAAATCGTTGGTGGATGATTTTTCTTTTTTCCTCCCTTTTCTCTTTCCTGTAGCCAGAAAGTCCATTACATTCCTTTATATTTTTGGTTGTTTTATTTCAGTCTCTAGTCTTTTGATTTTTTTTTTCTTACTGATTTTTTCAATTGAAATTTTGATTGTTTTCAGTTATTCCCTTCAATTGAAATTGATCATATATGGTATGTTTCATTTCAGTCCTTAATCTTTTAATTTTTGGTTTGTTTGTAGTTCCTTGAATTTTTTGGTTAGCAGGTTTTAATTTGCTTTAATTTTTTTCTCCAATTAAAATTCATCATATATGGTATTTTTTATTTCGGTCCGTATTGTTTTAATTTTTTAAACAATTACACTGCATTTTAAAAGAAAAATCCCTTTATTGTTTTTTGGTCCAAGGTTTTGATCTGTTGCAGTTTTGTCCTTCAATTGGAATTAATTATGTATTTTGTTTTTTATTTTTGCACTTATTCATTTAACTTTTAGTTAGTATTATCTTTGGTTTTGTCGGTCCTTCTTGGAAAATATTTATTTTTTGTTCATATTTATGCATTTATGTTTTTAGTTTTTGTTTTAAATTTTTGTCATTTTATTTTTATTTGGTTCAGGTCTGAAATTTTAATTTATATTGGTATTTCTTTTTCCTTTTTTTTCTTTTTCTTAATGTTTTCTGTTATTTTTATTTGTTTTTCGGATCATATGATTTTTTTATGCTCATAATATTTATTTTAGGTTTTTCTTTTTTTGTTGTTGTTTTTGTTTACTCTTTTGTTAAAGTTTTTTTTTGAGATAATTTTATGGTTTCATTGTTTGCGCAATAAAAATGATAATTGTAGTGATTGTCTGTTTAATTGTTTTTTTGCTTGTTTTTCTGTAAAATATTTTGTTTTATTATTTTTTGGGGTAATTTAATGATTCTAATTGTTTTGACAGTAATGGTGATAGTAATTTTAGTTGTTATAGTCAGGATAATGATGGTAACTTTGCAATGGATTTTCAATGATGTTTTCTTTTTTTTATAGTTAGAAAATCAACGATTTATTTTTATTATTAAGTTATCGTAGGTGTTTTCACAATTTATATTTTATTATTGTATTTAATTTAAATTAGATAATGGAAGGAAGTAATCCTAATACAGTGAATTTGATGATTCATGTATCCGAATCTTCTTGTTTTTTTAATGAGGATTGTCGCGACGGCGAATTTTTTTACGCGCTTCGCGCCCCGCCATCACCCCTGTGTTGGTAATTTCGGATGAAGGGTTATGGTAGTTTTGGAATTGGTTGTTCCTAACCTTATAGTCGTCTTCAAAGTACTCAACATTTTCTCTCTTGCCTTCAAAGCCCTTTTTCTCCATAAGTGTAGAAATTCTACCATTTCTAATTTCTTGCTCTATTCGCTCTGCCACGGCTACAGCATCTATGAATTGCTGTGCTGAACTGCCCATCACATGTTCATAATATGGTGCTCTTAGCGTGTTGGCGAATAATGTCACCATCTCTTTATCTAGAAGCGGAGGATGTACCTGTGCAGCAAGATCTCTCCACCTTTGAGCATATTCCCTTATGCTTTCTTTGTCCTTCTTCTCCAAGTTGGACAAGCTTGTTCTGTCAAGAGCAATGTCCATGTTGTACTTGTATTGCTTGATGAAAGCATCTACCAGATTTTTCCAGCTACGGATCCTGGTGTTGTCTAGTCTCATGTACCAATTCAAGGCTGCCCCACTCAAACTGTCTTGGAAAAAATGCATCAGTAGTTTTTCGTCATGCACTACTTCTGCCATTTTGTTACAGTATGATTTTAGGTGAGTGATAGGGCATTGTGTCCCAGTGTATTTGATAAATTCAGGGACACGAAACTTTTTCGGTATTACAACATTCGGGACTAGACACATATCTGCAGCTTGTACTAGGTCATATAAATTTACCCCTTCGATGACCCTTATCCTGGCTTCCAGCGTTGCCATCTTATCTTGGTCGACATCTTCTGATGCTTCTATAACTGTTGGGGTTGGTGTAGGTGTCGGCACTGCTGATTGTACGAAAGTAGGGTTTTGTTGCGGATCCTGAACTCCTACCACCTCTTCTTGGTGGTTCAATCCTTGTGCTTGAGCAGCCGCTGTGGGTCTAGTTGAAGGACCCTCGCCAGAGGCATTTCTCAGTGCTTGCTCGAGTAAGCTGGTGAGACTAGCCACACTAGCTTTCAGAGAATCCAGTTCTTCTTGGAAATGAGCATCACGGTATGCACGCTCTTCGTCCTCCATATTTCTCTGTTGGAGTCTTGTGGTAGGAGCTCTTCGGGGACCTATATTTCTGTTTGCCGATGATATGTTATGCAATGATAAATGCATTTAAATGCAAATGTATGTACATACATAATGAGTGAATTATCAGGAATGGTGTACCCAAAAGCAAGTTCTAAGCCATTACATGAGGGGTAAGTTTTCTATCTGGTCTCAGAGGGTCTATGAACTGCCCAGTGACCACCTCACGTGAAGGTAGTATAGGGGTTTACAAGAAATGGTTGGGGCACAGTATGACCGCCATTAACAAGTAAACACTCAGTTCATAGTTGGATGTTTCACGAATCTGAACCCCGACCAAAAGTCATGAGGCAGACCGTTAATCCCCACCTAACCTAGAATTGGGTTTATTTGCAAAATTAAAATGCATGATGAAAATAATTCACATCCGATGATATGCATTGACTGAAATTAAAATTGCATGCTAAAGCAGTAAGAATGCGAGCAAAAAAAAAATGAACTCAAAAATAACAATCAGACAAACCATGCTCAATCCATGAGTCCCCAGCGGAGTCGCCATCTGTCGCGACGGCGAATTTTTTTACGCGCTTCGCGCCCCGCCATCACCCCTGTGATTTGGGGAGGACAACGGCGCGCGGTGAAAATGGGGTGATATTGTCATAAAATTTACGACTATAATTATTAGGAGTCGCCACCTAGTATTAAGGTTACTAGGAACCTATTGGTCTGCGAGAGTCTTGGGTAAGGGGACTTGTTGTGCAAGGGGAAGACGCATCACCCCCAGTGCACCCTACCTAAGGTAAGCTGCATTGTTGTTTGATTGTTTTTCTAAGTTAAAATTTTTACACTGCATTTTCAAAAATACATTTTTTGTCTGCGGGTGTACTTTACAATGTAATTTTACACTGCAGTTACAAGTTTTTTTATCCACGAGTGTACTTTACATTGTAATTTTACACCGTAGTAAAAAAATTTTTTTTATCTACGGGTGTACTTTACAAGGTAAATTTACACCGTAGTAAAATTTATTTTTTTATCCGCGGGTGTACTTTACAATGTAAATTTACACCCTAATAGATGAAAAAAAAATATTTATAATTATTTTTGACATTTTGGCCAAATTCCAACGGATAATCATAAACCGGTTACGATATCCAATTTTCGTTTCAAAATATGTAAAAGATGCAACATAATTTTTACGAAAAATATGTATGGAAAAATCATGGAATTTGGCCGTATGCACAAAAACAAATATATTTTTTATATTTTTGAATTTTTTGTAATAATAATGGTAGTAAAAAAAAAAATACCTTTTTTTTTGTCAATTTGTATTTTCAAATTTTTTATTTTTTTTTATTTTTTGGGGGATGGGCTGTCAGCCACAGTGGGCTGACAGCCCA
The DNA here is from genome assembly GCA_027405865.1 of Salix purpurea. Taxonomy (NCBI): domain Eukaryota; kingdom Viridiplantae; phylum Streptophyta; class Magnoliopsida; order Malpighiales; family Salicaceae; genus Salix; species Salix purpurea. The sequence continues at coordinate 6,818,589 of JAOWLH010000014.1, read as the reverse complement.
CCCTTAGGGGGGCTGGGCTTCCAGCCCTCACGGGCTGGAGGCCCAGCAGGCTGTGGCTGGGCTGTCAGCCACAGTGGGCTGACAGCCCACCCTTAGGGGGCTGGGCTTCCAGCCCTCGCGGGCTGGAAGCCCACACATTTGTTGGGCTGGGCTTCCAGCCATCGTGGGCTGGAAGCCCATATAGGTCTGGACTGGGCTTCCAGCCATCGGGGCTGGAAGCCCAAAGGATATGGCTGGGCTTCCATCGTGGGCTGGAAGCCCAACTTATTCGGGTCTGGGCCATCATTTCAGCCCATCTTCTTGCACGGGCCGGGCACAAAGCCCGGCCCGTTACCCTCAGGCCCAGCCCGCATGCACAGTGGGACGCAAATCACGTCCCACTGCGCATGCAGCGAGCTGGAGGAAGAAGACGATGAATAGGGGGTGTTTTTCGAGTGTGATGAAATGTGTACCTGCTAGCACCGTTGGGTAGAGGAGCTCGAGGTGATGATTCCTGTCGTGGTGGCGTCGTCAACGGTGGCCTGTGGTGGCCGGTGGGAGCTTCCAAAGTCGCCGGGCTTTATGTTGCAGTGGCTGCAACTGTCGTTGTGGCTTCGCCTGAGAGTTTGGTTCAGTTTCTGGCGTCAAGGGGAGGTTAACGGAGGTGACTAGGGTGGTTTTAGGTGACTGGATCGCCTTTAATGGTGGAGAGAGAGAGAGCTCGTCGGAGCTGTTTTCTTAGAGAGAGAGAGGGGGGCCTGTAGACCGAGAGAGAGAGAAGAAGAAGGACTGGTCGTCGGGAAGATGATGATGAGGGTGTTACTCCGTGTGATTTTCTCTTCTTCTCCCGTTTGTTTCCTGAGAAATTTCAGAATTTCTTCCCTGTTTTTCTCTCGTTCCTCTTCTCTGGTTTTCTCTCTTTTTCTTCTTTTTCTCTCCCTTTTCTCCTCTGTTTATCTTCTGTTCTCCCCAGATTTTCACGTAACTCCCTTCTTTATTTCCTCCCTCCTTTGTGCATGCTGCGAACGTGTATTTATAGTCAAAGACGCATGCATTTTGTATGTGTGTGCTGTGGATTGCAGAGGGACGGGGCTGCAGAGCCGTGGGTTGCAGAGCTGTGGGTTGTTTCTGCATTTTTGCAGAAAACAGAGAGGTTCAGTGCCGTGCAAGGAGCCGTTGCAGGGCTGTTCCTGCACTGTTCTGGTGCCGGAACAGTGCAGGGACATGCACAATTTGTGTGATAAAAATACAATTTAGTCCCTCAATGTTTAATTGGTTCGATCGCACCCCCAATTAATTTTAAACTTTTAATTTTACGCGATTGTATCCCTGTCGAAATTTCAACAACAACCTTAAATGTGCGCGCCTTTTTTATTTTGGTCTTTAGTTTCCGATTTCCGCGATTTAACCCTCAATTGACCATTAGATTCTCATTTTGTTCAATTCGGTCCCTGATTTCGCATATATAACTGAAAAATTCAAATCGGTCTCCAAAAATTCCATTCTCATCAATTGAGCCCGAATTAAATTCAAGAAATTGATTTCTCATTGACTAAGCCTTTAATTAATTTGACCAATTTAAAGTACAATTAAGTCCTTGCACTTAATTAAATCTTTCAATTGGACCTTAAATTAATTCCCGGTCATAATTAAACTTTAAATTTGTTGACGATTAAATCGAATCAACCCATAAAAAATATAATTATGTCGTTTAACTTAGTTTTTACACAGATTCATCCAACGATAAATTATTTTTGCCTTAAATCTGTATTTTTCTATATTTTTGGAACCAAAGAGATATGATTGGACTTGCGACAACAGCCAAAATTTCCAGATTAATTTTTCTACCCACGCCGACCCCTTTTATTTTATTTTTGTTATTTTTATTTTATTTTGGGAAGTAACCCAAAAATTGGGTTACGACAGTTGCCCCCCTCTTTACAATGCTTACAACTAAAGTCTTGTGAAAGACTTGAAATGGTAAGCGTTGTAAAGAAAAAGAAAAGTGGATTTATCAGACCAAGAAATGGCTGATCCATCCAGAAATGAGAATGGTGAAGATGATGGAACGGAAGATAGGGCTAGAAAGCAGGCTATCTAGGATCTATGGTTGAGAGTTAGAAAACTCACTCAAAAGAGGAAGAAAAATAGTGTTGGAAAAACACTATCTTAATTGATGGTCGAAGGTTGAAAAACACATTCGACAAGGAGGATAGGGATGAAAAACGCACTATCTTGATTGGTGGTTGGAAAACACACTCAACAAGGAGGATAGGGATGAAAAACGCACTATCTTAATTGGTGGTTGGAAAACGCAATCAAACGAGAGGAAAGGAATGGCTAAGAAGCGCACGATCCTAATAGATGGTTGAGGGTTGGAAAACTCACTCAGATGAGAGGGAAGGAATGGCTAAGAAGCGCACGATCCTAATTGATGGTTGAGGGTCGGAAAACACACTCAAGAGTGGAAGGGATATGGTTGAAAAACACTCTATCTGTTCTAATGAAAGGCTCGCAAGCGCTCTTAGGGAAGTGAAAGTGGTGAGGGCTCGAAGACGCACACAAAAATGATGAGTAGAGGTTTGTAAATTACAATTCCTCCAAAACATTTCTTGGATTCCTAGGGAGATGCAATGCATGATGACACCCAAAATCAAGAAAAAGATACAGCTGAAAAGCATGCTCAAGGAAATGAAAGAGGTGAGAGCTTGAAAGCGTGCACACAAAATAATGAATGAAGGTTCGTAGATTACGATCCCTCCAAAACATTTTTTAGATTTTTCAATGGGGATGCAATGCATGATGATGCACGTATACGTACCTGAAAGATATAGGTCCCCTTTCTTCTTCCAGGCCTTCTTTTCCGGGATTTGGACCTCTGGATTTGATGGCTTCTCGCTTCTGCATACTCAAGCCGCAACTTGTGATTTTGACCACTGGAGATGATTGATTTTCCATATCAACATGCCCTCCGAGTTTGACCCAGATTCTTTGAAAAGTAATTGTGGAGTCAACTTCATGATTTGACGGCTTCTCGCTTCTGCATACTCAAGCCGCAACTTGTTGATTTTGACCATTGCAGATGATAGATTTTCCATATCAACATGCCCCCCGAGTTTGATCCAGATTTTTTGAAAAGGAATTATGCAGTCAAGTTTGTGATTTGACGGCTTCTCGCTTCTGCATACTCAGGCCGCAACTTGTTGATTTTGACCACTGGAGATGATATGCCCCTCTGAGTTTGATCCAAATTCTTTGAAAAAAACGATGGAGCCAACTTCAATTGTATTTGTAGATTGCCCCCCTGTTTGGTCATGCCCCAAAAGTGTTTTGGGCTTCAGGTGTTTGCAGGAAGGGGTTGGTTATTTGCAAAGATGGTGTTTTCATGTGGGATTTTTGGAATTTCAAAGTCATTCCAAGCACAAAAATCATTTTGATTGCCCCAGTCGGGTTATGTCACACCAGTGTTTTAGGCTACGAGTGTTTGCAGGAAAGGGATGGCTATTTGCAAAAAAATATTTTCATGCAAAACTTTTGGAATTTCAAAGTCATTCCAAGCACAAAAACCATTTTGATGTTTGTTTAACAAACTTGTTCTCGAAAGAATTCAAGTGATCTCATTTGTCAGGTTTTATGTTGACTTTGACAAGAATGTGAAATGATATTTGCAAGTCTCGTATGTCAAGAAGGCTTCGATCAGGTCATGTGAAACATTTGTAAGGATTGTTTCAAATGGAAAAGCATTGCTTATCGATCCAGATAACTCGTATTTGATTAGAAAGGGCTTTATTAGGCTTGTAACGTAGGCTTAGGTTACTGGCTATGAAAAAAAGATATTTGTAGGCTCAAAAAGTGTTTAAGGGTTTTTTAGACTAAGGATCACTTAGTGCTTACTCTTAGAACTTCATTTAGCCCTCATGCTTGATTTTCATAGTGACCTAGCATGCCCCAAGTGTTTGTTTGGGCTTTGACCTTGACATGCCCCCCAAGTATTTTGTTTGGGTTTTTTTCATTGATTTTTGGCACTAACATTATGCTGACTTGACATGCCCCCCAAGTATTTTGTTTGGGTTTTTTTTTATGGTTTTTGGCACTAACATCGTGCTGACTTGACATGCCCCCCAAGTATTTTGTTTGTGGCACTAACGTTGTGCTGACTTGACATGTCCCCCAAGTATTTTGTTTGGGCTTTTTATTGGTTTTTGGCACTAACGTTGTGCTGACTTGACATGCCCCCTAAGTATTTTGTTTGGGCTTTCTATGTTGGGTTTTTAGTACTACCAAAATGTTGAATTAATTTGCTATAGTGTACTAAAACCCTTTTTATGTTTATGCCCCCCAGCTTTGTTCGGGCGTCACTTGTCATTGAAGACTGTTTTGTAGAGATTTTTTTTTTTTTTTTTTTTTTTTTGCACTTGCCCCCCAGTGTAGGGTGTGATCCTAGTCAGGGTTAATTATCAAAAAATAATTGTTAGGCTCAAATAAGGACTGCAATGAATATTTGAGACTTTGTGAAGGCATATCAAAAATGACCTTTCCTCATTTCAAAAACATGCAATCTGAATCAATAAGCTTTGCTTTTCCATGCGAAACAAGTTTTTGATTTTTTTTGGATTATTTGTTTGGCTAAGAGATTAGCTTTATTATATGGGTTTTGGTGGTATGAGATCACCCTTCAATGAAATCCTTTGAATTCCCAGAACACATTTGTTAAACAAAAATCAAATTGACATTTCTTTTCGTACTAGAATTTGATTTGCCAAAAATCTTGATGAAATCATGAGATCATGTATAATTTGGATGAAAGGGATATAAGGTGTGCTTGTGTTATTTAAACAATAAGCAAGAACAGATCGTAAACACAAGCAAATTCATGATCACTGAAGGGAAATGTTTGCTTAACAAAAAAAGTCTTGTGGCATTACAAGCAAAATTGCCGACAAGTTAAAACATGAGCATAATGTGCGGGCATGACCGAAACAAAAAGAAAACATGGAAGCAGACCTCATCTTCTAATACCGGCACACCCCGTTTTCAAAATCTTTGTCGATGTCACTTTAACTGTGCGAACACTTGGTACCCTATTTTCGTGAAGCCTAATTGGATGCAGGACTTGAATTTTCTTCGAATGTTATCCACCCTGCTTTAATCAATTGCATGAGCTTCTTCTTGAAAGCACCACAAGTGTGAATGCTATGCCCTGCAACTCCAGCATGGTATTCGCAGGTGAGATCGGGTTTGTACCAATCAGGGTAAGGTGGTTGCAAAGGTGCCTGAGGTTCAGGAGCTACTTGCTTAATTCTTACCATCTTTTGATACATCTCATTCAAAGGCAATGGTAGTGGAGGTAGCTGTTCTTGGATTTTCTGGTAATTTCTTTTTGGAAAGTTCTTAAGTGGATCTTTGGCTTGAAGATTGGTGTTGGTAATTTCGGATGAAGGGTTATGGTAGTTTTGGAATTGGTTGTTCCTACCCTTATAGTCGTCTTCAAAATACTCAACATTTTCTCTCTTGCCTTCAAAGCCCTTTTTCTCCATAAGTGTAGAAATTCTACCATTTCTAATTCCTTGCTCTATTCGCTCTGCCACGGCTACAGCATCTATGAATTGCTGTGCTGAACTGCCCATCACATGTTCATAATATGGTGCTCTTAGCGTGTTGGCGAATAATGTCACCATCTCTTTATCTAGAAGCGGAGGATGTACCTGTGCAGCAAGATCTCTCCACCTTTGAGCATATTCCCTTATGCTTTCTTTGTCCTTCTTCTCCAAGTTGGACAAGCTTGTTCTGTCAAGAGCAATGTCCATGTTGTACTTGTATTGCTTGATGAAAGCATCTACCAGATTTTTCCAGCTACGGATCCTGGTGTTGTCTAGTCTCATGTACCAATTCAAGGCTGCCCCACTCAAACTGTCTTGGAAAAAATGCATCAGTAGTTTTTCGTCATGCACTACTTCTGCCATTTTGTTACAGTATGATTTTAGGTGAGTGATAGGGCATTGTGTCCCAGTGTATTTGATAAATTCAGGGACACGAAACTTTTTCGGTATTACAACATTCGGGACTAGACACATATCTGCAGCTTGTACTAGGTCATATAAATTTACCCCTTCGATGACCCTTATCCTGGCTTCCAGCGTTGCCATCTTATCTTGGTCGACATCTTCTGATGCTTCTATAACTGTTGGGGTTGGTGTAGGTGTCGGCACTGCTGATTGTACGAAAGTAGGGTTTTGTTGCGGATCCTGAACTCCTACCACCTCTTCTTGGTGGTTCAATCCTTGTGCTTGAGCAGCCGCTGTGGGTCTAGTTGAAGGACCCTCGCCAGAGGCATTTCTCAGTGCTTGCTCGAGTAAGCTGGTGAGACTAGCCACACTAGCTTTCAGAGAATCCAGTTCTTCTTGGAAATGAGCATCACGGTATGCACGCTCTTCGTCCTCCATATTTCTCTGTTGGAGTCTTGTGGTAGGAGCTCTTCGGGGACCTATATTTCTGTTTGCCGATGATATGTTATGCAATGATAAATGCATTTAAATGCAAATGTATGTACATCATTAAACTTTAAATTTGTTGACGATTAAATCGAATCAACCCATAAAAAATATAATTATGTCATTTAACTTAGGTTTTACACAGATTCATCCAACGATAAATTATTTTTGCCTTAAATCTGTATTTTTCTATATTTTTGGAACCAAAGAGATACGATTGGACTTGCGACAACAACCAAAATTTCCAGATTAATTTTTCTACCCACGCCGACCCCTTTTATTTTATTTTTGTTATTTTTATTTTATTTTGGGAAGTAACCCAAAAATTGGGTTACGACACATGTATCCGAATCTTCTTGTTTTTTTAATGATAATGATAATTTTATGTTAGTGATTTTGTTGAACCCTGTTAAACAAATAAATTTATATCAATTTAAAATTCATATATTGTATTAGAAACTTGCGCTTCGTAGAATTCTGCACAAATTGATTATTTTGCCCAAATTTATAGTATAATAAAAATATCTTACAATCTTATTATCTTATTCTCTTAATATATATTTTTATGAGTTGAAAAAAATATAGTTTCAGTAGCGGCGAAGCACGGGTAAATGGCTAGTAAAGATATAGATTTTGTTGCTAGTGTAATATGTTAGGCTTGTTCATTTTTGTTTCTCGTTTCATGCAGTATTTGTTTTATTTCCAGGGATTTTAGCTTCCATGCATCCCCATGTTTGAATTTCACTATGACAATAGCCTTCAGCTGCATTAAAGTCTAAGAAATATTCTCCTCTTAATTGCAGCATTACGAAATAGTATGCTGGATTAGAAGCTAGTTCTCTTAGCTGCTATATGACTATGTATAAATGCTCTCATGCTGTGGGTAAAGATGGATAGGAGGAGAGCTCTTATTGGTTTTGTACGCTAACACTCGCTTATTCTTGCCCAAAACTACTACTTATTTTTTTTTTTATCATGGTAAATTCATTAAAATTGTTAACCTCGGCAAGTATTGAAAATTAAGTAAATGCCTAAGAAAACTTCAATTAACCTTAGAGGATAAAATATTAAATCGATCATGGCATTGCGAATTAACCCATCAAACAAGTTATGGATTCAAGTGGGTTTAATAAGTTGTTTTGTTAAAAAAAAAAACCTAAAAGGAGCAAAAAATGTGGTAGAAGGTGGCCATACACCAAAAGATGAAAAGGAGTTGGAAGATGAATAGATTGGGTTTAGATGCATGATGAAATGAGATTTAATGCGATTAGAATTCAAGAGGCAACTGGTCTTGGTGAAAGCATCGAGCAACATGAGTTTCATGTAAAAGGTCAGGCAATCCATGCCTAGCAGAGTCCTCATTCTAGGATGGCTGCACGTTTTCCCGATGCATAAAGTAGCTTGAGTGTTAAACAGGGGCATGGAAGTCAGCGTGCTTGGATACAGGGATATTGATGTTAAACCTTCTGCATCTTTTCAAGGCCGACACGGCACATCCGGTATCATACCAACGCGTTTCGGCCGGTATTTGGCTGAAAAATATGGAACGGACTGGAATTTAAATAGAGATAAAAATGACGTTGTTTTAACATATTTTTTTACGGATACAAAAATGTTTGGGCCGTTTGGCCAAAACAAAACACAACTGACAACTATGGTAGCAGCAAGCCCCCGTAGAAGCAGCGATAGCGGCATCACAACAACAGCACCCACCTTCCAACGCTTCTCTCGGCCACCACCACAAGAAGAACCACCTTGGCCTCCTCTACCCGGCGACAGCGGTAGGTGAGCCTCTGGTCATAGGCGGACGACCACCATGTTATTGTTCACGTGTTACGTGAACAGTGCAAGAGTGAATTAATTGACTCTGCACTATTCACGTAATACATGAACAGTGCAACATCCCTTTTTTTAACTATTGGGCTGGACCTACTCTCGGCCTAGCACAAGTTTAGTAGAGTTGGGTCTTTTGGCCCAACTTGGCTTGGCCGACCCATTTAGTTGGGTTAGACCCAGTCTGATTTTATAAAAAAATATATAAAAATCATACTTTTAAAAAAATAAAAAAATGTGTAGATAGAGATCAACCCTGATGAAAGGGAAATGCGCGTGACTTCGTTTCACTCCACAACCCTATTGCTTTTCGATTGATTATGGATTAGAAAGTTGAGAAGATCAGCGTAGTCCTGGATGAAATTCAGAAACTTGCAACTGGATTTGGCCTTGGAATTATATCTTCACAACATCTAGATAGAAATCCTGAAACTCAGTATGGATCGCAAATGTTGTTCCTGATGATATTTTACTAGATGTTGTTTCTCGATCGAATAGCAAGGGATCACTGAGGCCTTCACGTATGAATTTAGTTCATGATGGAATTGCAATTAGTTTGATGAGAGAATAAAAACAAGTGTCTAATTTACATGAATTATTAATTATATTTTATTATTATAATTATTAAATCTATAATATTTAAAAAACAATATATATATATATATATATATATATATGTGTGTGTGTGTGTGTGTGTGTGTGTGTGTGTGTGTGTGTCCTTTAAAGTAATTTCACTAATTGACAACAATATGAAAAGCATGGTAACCAAACACACAAAACTACTTTTTATTAAACCTCAAACTCAACCACAGTTTTAATCAAACACTTCAATTTCAGTTATGAACCGTAACAAAAAATGATTTTCATAAAACTATTTTTTTAAACCTTAACCATAATAGCAACCACAATACTAAACAGAATCGTAAAATGTTCCCCTTTATATGGGCTTCACACTTCCCAAAATAAAAATCCTCATCTTGGACCAAACAAATTCTCTGGGACTTTTCCAACCTTTGTTAGTCAATGCCTCGGGACTTGTATAACCTGATTTAATTCAAGTTTGCTAGTGTGGTAAATATTGTTTTTAAAAGTGTTTTTTGTTTACAATTGTATTAAAATAATTTTTTAGTTTTTAAAAATTATTTTTAACATCACCACATGAAAATAATTTAAAAACATCAAAAGTTTTTAATTTTAAATAAATAATAATAAAAAAAATCAAATGTTTTTCAAAAATACTTTTAAAATACATGTAAAGCACCATTAGGTGGTAACGCTTTAACTGTGTCGGTGCCAATTAGTCTAGGAAACCTCCACGAACTTCAAATATTGAATATTGGAAAAATAATTATTGCGGAAGAGGACGTCACTGACTTGACTTTTCTCATCTCATTAGCCAATTAGTGTTTTATGTTAAAGGTTAATTTTTATTGTTATCTTTTACTTTGAATTAATGTTTTTTGGAATGTTTAAATCATTTTTATGAACTATGTCAAAAATAATTTTTAAAAAATAAAAATATTATTTTGTTGCAAAAAACACTATAAAAAATAACAATCACACTTTCAAACAGTAGTCTGCGAGAGAAATTTCTGATGGTGATAAATTTATTTCCGTTGATAACAAAACAGAGAAGGGATAGCAATAAATAAAACCATAAAGAATCAATATTGGCTACATAATAAAATAGTTCAATTAATGTTTGGACAGTTGTACTGCATTGGCATAATTTAATTATTTGATAAAGGAATACTAAATAAAAATAGCTCGAGTATAAAATTGATAATGATTTGTTGATATAGTTGATGTTCGTAGAGCCACTTCTTTTCCATCACAAATGCAAAAAACAAAAAGAGTAATTAATTTTGTCGGTCCATCTAAAATATGGTTGGTTAGCAAATATATCATTTCTGTTGGTAATAAATATGCATTTAAAATAAATTGTTGGGTAGCAATTTGTACCGAATACCTGAGCCGTAGAAGGGGGACCAAAGCTTGAATTCCCACCTAACCTTACACGTAATCAAATGATTAAGGGGGACCAAAGCTTGAATTCCCAACTAGCTTTCTTTCTCAGCACAGTTGTTCTCTTCAAGAAACCATGATCATGCTAACAAATTGGACGATACTGGACTTGACCAAATTCTTTCCATTAAATCATGCTAACAAATGCTCACCCCTTCTTACTTTCTAGACTTACCACCAAGAAGGAGGTCGATGCTTCAGTCCATGAGAAATTCACAAGATTCTTTGGCAGACAAACTTCAGAGGTGGTCAATTCAATTTACCGTCGCTAATTTTTCCATTCTGAATGCGTCCAGAAATATATTCATTTGTAGAAGATTTTTCTCTTTGTGGAAATTTTAGTGAAAAGGACACTGACTACAAAATTCTAGTTTTTGTAACTTGAGTCATAAAGAGACAACTTCCCAGTGTTCACACCCTCAGCTTAGACCATGGAGGAACAGACAAACGACAGCATTCTATCTCATGGATTTAACTCCTACAAACAAGCCAAATTTTGATAATAAATCCAGTTTTGATACGATGAGAGGAAATTTCCAATGGCTTAACATTTGCTCGACCAATGACAGGGACTCCTAAGGTTTCTAAACCCCATTATGAAAATGGAGAATATACAAAGAGTTGTTTGAGCACTAAAATATGATTTCAGGGCCAGTAAAAATATTCCTTGTTTGCACTGTATTTTGTTCCATCAACAACAACATGGAAACTGCTGCCACCATTGGCTTTACAAATGAGACAGACATAAGTGTTTAAGCTTCGTGGGTGTATGGAATCCGATTTAAAAGTGTTTTTTTTTTAAAAATAATTTTTATTTTTATTTTTTATTTTTTATTTTAAATTATTTTTTAGATCGTTATCAAATATAATTTTTTATATATAAAAAATATTATTTTAATATACAACTAAATGTTTACTATTGAATAAATATACAAAATTTTGTTTACTATTTATTCTCGATTGTGCTACTGAGAATAAGAGATCAAGTATGCCTAGAAAACAATATTCAACTAAATGTTGCTTGTCATATGCTTGTGTCTCGTCAAAAGAAATTGTAGTGAAATCTATTAAGTTTATTAAATGTGTTCTTTATCTAATTTATCTTTTAAGTTTGTTAAATGTGTTCTGTATTTATTAAGTATAACTCTAAGGCATGAGTTTTTACTCTTTAAGAGTGCAATGTTCATCCTCTCCCAAATTATTGTTGATGGATTGTGCAAAATTTGTGTTTTTTTCAATTTAGTACTTAAACTTTATGTTTTGGAAATTTAGTTCAGATCAATTGATTTTTATTTATAATGAAAGGGTGAAATTAAAAGAAAAGGGACCGAAATAAAAAACACTCCAGATACGAGTGGTAAGCCATAAGTTTCGCATGACACAAATAATACAATTGTAGTCCCTCAATATTTTTCAAATTTAATATTGATAAAAAAACTATTTTTTGTTATGTTTTAGCCCGTGGTTGAGAAAGAAGAGAGAAAGGTCACTAAATTTTAATAGTAAAAACAGAAACATGTTGTTGATGCTTATTTGGGCCACTAAAATAGATGAAATTTGATGAGGAAAGTTCATATAAGGAGTTTTCTTACCTTTAAAGTTCATGAAAAATAGATCGGAGCTCAAGATGATTTTTTATTTCAGGTTTATTTTAGTTTTTGGGGCGGGTATTTGGGTTTTTTTAGACCATGAAAATGTTTATCATGGTTTCTAAAATGTTTTGAATGTGTTTTGGGTCAAAAGTGGGGTTGAAAACGAGTTTTTGGTTTAGAAAAGATTAAGCCCTGATTTTTTATGACTGAGGTGGTTGAAATCTAGGCAAAATAGATGACGCGTTAACTGACTTAACAAACAAGGTGTCGTTTGATATTTTTTTTTAAAAAAAAATATTAGGGTGGATGACATATTGTTTGACCCATGTTCTGTGAAAAACATTAAAGCCTAATCGTTGAGATTGTCAAGGCAAATCCACATGTGAGCCTGACCAAAATGAGTTAGGCGGGCTTGCCTAACTTGCCAAGCCTATTAGCATCTTATCTCTTTTTTTTCTTTTTCTTTTTTTATTATTAATGTTTCTTTTTATATGCTTTTTTCAAAAAAAAAATATTTGGATTAATACCCTTTTTTCTTTTTTATTCCCTTTAAGGAGCCTCTTTTGAATGATGATAATTTTCTGGTTATGCATTTAATATTCAAAAAGGTTTTTTTAATGTTTCATGTAGATGAACTATATTTTTATAAATATTTTTTTCTTAGATAATATTTCTAATATGTGTAGCCTTACATAATATAATTTTTTTATTTAATCAATTTAATATGTTTATCTCCTTTTATTATCATTTGATTTAATAAAAAATATTAATAAACAAAATATAGCAAACATGATCGAGTAAATATCTAATCTTGAGAGATTACATATATTAATCTATATCTGTCACTCGAAATTTCGAATTTTATTTTTAGATATCGTTAATTTTTATTTATTTATTAGCACACATAACTCACAATTTATTTGATTACATATATGAGCAAAAAATATATTAAAAAAACCTGCATACATAACCTTTTAAAAAAGAATATGTTATTTTGTGTAAGTTAGGGGTGAGCAAAAAAATCGGCCAACCGATTAAACCGAGAAAACCAAAAAAACTGAACCGGATTTTTTTTTTGATTAAACTGATTTTAAAATTCAGAAGAATATTCGGTTCGGTATCGGTTTTGTAAGGCAAAAACCGATTAAACCAAACCAAACTGAACCGGTTCGGTTAAAAGAGGCATTATAAATAGAAACTTTCTTATTCTTTTCTTTTTAACTCCCCTAGCAGCCAGCCTCCCCCTCTCCCTCCCCCTGCAACTGTAACCAACCCCAGCAGTCACCCCCTCTCTCCCTTTACAACTGCAATCAACCATTACCCTCCCTTCCTCTGCAATCTGAGCTGCATCCATTACCCCAGTCCCTCTGCATCCATCATTGTCCCCTCTTTACACGGAGATAATGATATAGATTTTGTTTAACACATTTAAGCTCATCGTGGCTTCATTAGGCACAAGCACCGCAAAAAACACAGAAAAGAAAAATGCTTTCAGGGCTACTGAACTCACTTCTTTGGTTCATGGGCATGCTTCTGTTCATCAACTACATGGAAGCCACCACTTCTGGCTTCTCAAATGAGACAGACCAGCATGCTTTGCTTGCCATTAAGGATCTTATATCACAAGATCCTTCCAGCAGTTTAAGCTCATGGAACAGCTCCCTGCAGTTTTGCAGCTGGCGAGGAGTTACATGCGGTCGCAGGCATCGAAGAGTGACTTCCTTGAATCTGTCTTCACTTCAACTGGCAGGTCCACTGTCTCCCCATGTCGGGAATCTCACATTCCTCAGGGTGATTGATCTCAGTACAAACAGATTCCATCAGATTCTTCCTCCAGAAATTGGTCGGTTGTTTCGACTGAGATACCTTTCTCTAGCAAACAACTCCTTCCAAGGTGAACTTCCTTCCAACTTGAGTCATTTTTCAAACCTCAATGTCCTGAGTCTATACGGAAACTATATTAGAGGGAAAATTCCCAGTGAACTTGGCTCTTTGTCTAAGCTCCGCAGATTGAGCCTCAGCAGCAATCATTTCACTGGTTCAATCCCACCTTCATTCGGGAACCTCTCTAGCATGCAATTTGCAGGTCTAGCATTGAACAATTTGGATGGAATCATTCCTGATGAACTTGGACGACTCTCTGCCTTAGATATTTCTATATCTTTATTCCAACAATTTGTCTGGTATGGTTCCCGAACAGCTTTACAATATCTCATCCCTCAATTCGCTCTCATTAGCGACAAACCACTTAACTGGTCCCCTCCCGCGTTATATAGGATCAACTCTGCCCAATCTGCAATATCTTTATCTTGGAATAAACCAATTCTTTGGTCATATTCCAGAATCTTTTGTCAATTGCTCAGGACTCGTAGATTTTGATTTATCATTTAATGCTTTAACCGGGCCTGTTCCAAATATTTTGGGAAACCTGCAAAACCTTGAAATAATAAGCTTTGGCAGCAATCCGCTCGGGGAAGAGAATGGGAGTGATTTAATTTTTCTTACCTCCTTGACAAATTGCACCAATTTAAGACAGGTGTGGTTTTTTGAAAATCACCTTAAAGGCGTATTGCCAATCTCTATTGCAAATCTATCGATCAACCTCTATTGGTTAAAACTCAACACTAACTACTTGACTGGAGACATTCCTGTAGAGATTGAAAATCTTAAAAACTTGGAGTCTCTTGCATTTGCTGAAAACATGCTTACAGGGAGATTACCTGATTCTATTGGAAAACTTTCCAAGTTGCAAGAGCTTTATGTTTACACAAACAAAATCTCTGGAAATATTCCATCCTCCTTCGGAAACCTTTCTCGAATGCTTCGCCTCAATCTAGGAGACAATTTTCTTGAGGGAACTATACCAGTTTCTCTGGAAAATTACAGTCAACTAGAAGGGTTAGAACTTTCATACAATCATCTTAGTGGTGTGATACCTGAGAAACTTGCTGGTATCGATCCTTTAATTGGCCTCTATATGGTTTCAAATAATTTAACAGGTCCATTACCATCACAACTAGGTAATGCAGGAAATCTGATTGAATTGGATGTTTCAGATAACAAATTATCTGGAAAAATTCCAAGTTCTATCGAGAGTTGTGTCATGTTGGAATACCTCAACTTGAAGGACAACTTCTTTGAAGGAACTATTCCTCCTTCTTTCAAGAAGCTAAGAAGTATCCGAGTCCTTAACCTTGCCCACAACAACTTGTCTGGGCAGATTCCCAAGTTTCTTGGTGAATTACCTCTTCTTGGTTATCTCAACCTGACGCAGCAGAAAATCACAAAGGAATACGACCAACGTCAATATTCCGTAAAATCAAAGAAAACGAGATTAAATCTCAATCAAACTCAAAGTTTATTCAATAAAATGGTAGATAAGTCGGCTGCAGGGTTTACAAGGGATACTTAAAGATAAAACCCTAGCCTAATTCAATACAGAAAAGGAAAGGACATAAAACATTAAATTTGCCATAAATGGAAAATTTGAGATAAATGCAGAATATGAAAGACCTATGAATTCTGAGAGAGTACCAATTGACCAAAGTCAATTCGGACTCTTAAATCAAAAGTTATTGCAAAAATGAAACTTTCCTAAAATGGCAAAAATGACGATTTCGGGGCCGAAACGATGGAATTTGGACAAAACGACGAAACGCATTGACTGGGTGAGTTTCGCGTTATTCCGACTTCGACGACCCGGTTGCCGAAATTCAGTTGCCTTTGAATTTCGGGTGATCCCTCTTCAGCATGTATGATTCCGCAACCTGTTCTACATCACAACCTTTCCGGTAACAATTTTGATGGTGAAGTGCCAGCTGAAGGAGTTTTCACCAATGCTAGTGCATTTTCAGTTGCCGGAAATGACAAGCTATGTGGAGGAATCAAGGCACTGCAATTGCATGAATGCCCAAAACAGAGACGAAAGACTGGAGTTCACCGGAAGGTAGTAATTCTTGTAAGCTGTGCTGCACTTTTCCTTCTTCTGGTGGTGGCATCTGCCTGTGCTGTTATACACTGGAAAAAACAAAAAAAAAGTGGACCTTCTTTGGCCTCACCATTAGAGAAGAAATACCAGAGAGTTT
This sequence comes from Salix purpurea, assembly GCA_027405865.1. Classification (NCBI taxonomy): domain Eukaryota; kingdom Viridiplantae; phylum Streptophyta; class Magnoliopsida; order Malpighiales; family Salicaceae; genus Salix; species Salix purpurea. Next base: position 6,802,584 of record JAOWLH010000014.1, on the reverse strand, counting down.
CGTATTCGGAACTTGTACATGCTACTGGTGGGTTCTCTTCGACCAACATAATTGGGGATGGAAAATACGGCACTGTCTACAAAGGTACACTTGGATCTGATGATCAAGTAGCTGTAAAGGTATTCAAGCTTCGACAAAGAGGAGCCAGCAAGACTTTCATGGCTGAAATCAACGCGTTGAGGAATATCAAACACCGAAATCTTGTCAGAATTGTAAATTCTTGCTCAACCATTGATTTCAAAGGCAATGATTTCAAGGCTTTGATCTTCGAGTTCATGTCAAATGGGAGTTTGGAGAGCTGGTTACATGCAAGTTCACCGATATCACAAGACTTCAAAAATTTAAGTCTGCTGCAGAGAATAAACATAGCGACTGATGTGGCCCTGGCATTAGATTATCTTCACAACCAGTGTGAAACGACAGTGCTTCATTGTGATCTAAAACCGAGCAACATCCTTCTTGACAATGACCTTACTGCTCAAGTGGGTGATTTTGGCCTGGCAAAGATTCTTTTAGCTGCTGCTGGGGAATCATTTTCTACAGATTCCAGCTCAATTTGCATACGAGGAACAATTGGTTATGTAGCACCAGGTAAAATATTAAGCAATTACCCTTCCTCATATTCATTTAGAAATCAACTTGCTACATATCCAATAATCATGTTTGTATTTTCTGCAATACATTTAAAGATGATATAAAACATCGTTTCAAGCATGATGGCTATGATATCTAGGAAATCTTAGTAAAAGACTTTGATAGTTTTTTCTTAAATTGCAGAATATGGAATGGGAGGAGAGGCTTCAACACAGGGTGATGTGTACAGCTATGGAATTCTCGTACTGGAGATGTTCACAGGAAAAAGGCCCACCGACAGCATGTTTATAGGTGACTTTAACCTGCATAGTTTCGTTGAAGCATCCCTTCCTGATCGGGTAATGGAGATTGTTGATCCTCTACTTTCAACTGATATCCAAGATGAAGTTCAGACAAGGAGAAATGGTCCAAGAGGCAGAAGCAGCATCAGCATTGAAAAGGTAAAGAAGTGTTTGGAATCAATCCTGCAAATTGGACTTCGATGTTCTGCTGATTTGCCAGTTGAAAGAATGCTTATAGCAGATGTTCCCTCAGAACTGCATAAAACTACCAGGATTCTCTCTAACAGCTAGAGAGATCTCAAGTGTTGTAATCTATGAAAACTGGCATACTTTGTGTTTTTTGTTTGGTCAGAATACTTGAATGTTAAATGCAGAAGCTCATTTTCTTCTAGCAAAATGAATGTACTAGACTCTTTAAGGTTATGGACCTAGCCTTCCAGTACATAATAATAAAAACTCATTAGTAGAAATCAAACCTTCTTTTCAAGAACATTTTTAAAACACCCCTTAGGTGGTAACGCTTTAAAGGGTCTGTGCCAATAAGTCTAGGAAACCTCCACGAACTTCAAATATTGAATATTGGCAAAAGAATTATTGCGGAAGAGGACGTCACTGACTTGACTTTTATCATCTCTTTAACCAATTAGTACTGCACCTATCTACTAGCTTTCTTTCTCAGCACAAATGGTGAATGCTGTCGACTTGCCCCCGAAGTCCATGAACATCGAGAGCAATACGCATTTACAAGCTGATATAGATTTTGTTGCAAGTGTAATATGTGAGGCTTGTTCATTTTTGTTTTTCGTTCCATGAACATCGAGAGCAATACGCATTTACAAGCTGGAGAAATTTCAGATAACGATATAGATTTTGGTATAATATGTGAGGCTTGTTCATTTTTGTTTTTCGTTCCATGAACATCGAGAGCAATACGCATTTACAAGCTGGAGAAATTTCAGATAACGATATAGATTTTGGTGTAATATGTTAGGCTTGTTCATTTTTGTTTTTCGTTGCATGCAGTGTTTGTTTTATTTCCGGGGATTTTAGCTGTCATGCATCCCCATGTTTGAATTTCACTATGACAATAGCCTTCAGCTGCAATAAAGTCTAAGAAATATTCTCCTCTTAATTGCAGCATTACGAAATAGTATGCTGGAATAGAAGCTAGTTCTCTTAGCTGCTGTATAAATGCTCTCATGCTGTGGGTAAAGATGGATCAAGTAGCAGAGCTATTATTGGTTTTGTAATCCAACACTCGCATATTCTTGCCCAAAACAACTACTTATTGTTTTTTTTTTTGTTTTTTTATCATGGTAAATTCATTAAAATTGTTAACCTCGGCAAGTATTGAAAATTAAGTAAATGCTTAAGAAAACTTCAATTCACCTTAGAGGATCAAATATTAAATCGACCATGGCATTGCAAATTAACCCATCAAACAAGTTATGGATTCAAGTGGGTTTAATAAGTTGTTTTATTAAAAAGAAACCCTAAAAGGAGCAAAAAATGTGCTAGATGGTGGCCATTTATGGAACAAGAGTTTCATGTAAAGATGAAAAGAGTTGGAAGATGATTTGATTGGGTTTAGATGCATTGATGAAAAGAGATTTAATGCCATTAGAATTCAAGAGGTAATTGGTCTTGGTGAAAGCATCGAGCAACATGAGTTTCATGTAAAAGGTCAGGGAATCCATGCCTAACCCTTTAAAATAAAACAAAAGAGCATGCTTGGGGAAAATTCAAAATTTAAAACTACAAATAGAGCAAGTTTGAGTCATATAACCAACAGAAAGACTTTACCAGCCAAGATGGACTTCATGTCCTTTCATGAATTAAAATGTCAATGAAGTGGTTATGCTTCTAACTTGTAGAGCCATTATGTAATTTTTTTAACATCACTATCATCCCCTTTTAAGGATAAGTACCAGCGCCTTCCATCTTCATACAGATCCAAAAAGACAAGATAAAACCAGAGTCAGGAGAAGCTTGCAACTCACCCAGCAAAGACACTTGGACAAGTCAGAAGGCGAGGAAGGATAACATAGATAGGCAAAGTCAGATTACGACAGACATCTCCATCCGCTATCTGTAAACACCAGAAAAAAATCAGAAGTTTAAAATCAAAACATTGTACAAGTCAAAGTAATTTGGCAAGATTGGGAACATATCATGCCTGTGTGGTCTGAATCAAAGAAGTTTCAGTCACAATTTTCTCTCCTATTAGAACTGACTCTACACGGAGCAAGTGTATGTCAATGGAGGAAATGGGAACTGCTGATGTTTCAACTGTCAACTCTCCACTGATGGGATCCAACAAGGAACACAGAGTAGATATTCTTCCTGTCACCCGAAAACCACCTATTGAATGACATCTATAATCAGTTGAGTTTCACTTGAACATAAGAAGCATGACATCCAAAATTCAAATTAAGGTTGGAGAAAGAGTCTTAGCTAAGATGACATAGAAGCATACCTGACTTTATTTCAGGAAGTAAAGGATGTCTCTGAGTGTCCTGAGTAATGTAAAAGATAGCCATTTCAGGAGAAACTGGTCGCTCAAGTACATCAGCTGAAAATGCAACAGCATCAGCAAGAAAGTAGCTTATTTAATTCCCTATCAATAATACATATATCATAAAAAGAAATAATCAAACCACACCTTTATCACTTTCAACTATAACTTCCGTGGTCGCAGATAATGATTTATAAAGGTATCCTCTAGCTATATCTACAGTAAACAAATACTATCACAGAAATCATCAATCATAAAGTCTTACAAAAGTGTGAAAGTAATTGTGGGAAAGCATTAGAACCATGAAAAATTAAAAAGAAGATAACAAGAGTAATTTCTGTTACACATTTCTTCTTTTATAGGACAAAAAATATATTCACCTGAATGCTAACATCCGTTCCATGGTAGGTCTCATAAAATCTTCCCAAACTTTTTTCCCCAGTTTGTTTCAAAACCATTGTAAATGGTAACTGCAATACCAAGCAAACACTAAAATTAACAAAATAATAATAATAAACTATAACATAAGAGGTGAAAAGGGTATATATAATGATTGATAACACAAGCATGAGGGAGATGATATTTCATGGGGAAAATAAAAAAAAATCCTACGAATGAGACTAGCCCACATTATAATTTCTTCAATTAATTTTTTCGTCAGGCATCAAAAAGCTAAAATCACACTAAATTTGAGCGAGTTGTTTGTTATAAATACCTCAGTTGTACCTGAACCAATCTTTCCCGACGGTTTAACCTCAATGCTCTTATTCCTGTTTCCATGTCAAGTAAAATTCGCAGCAATCAGGGTAATAATCTGCTTGAAAATCCATTGCTTAAATACAAAACATGAAAAATTACACACCAAGTCCACTAATTTGATCACCCGTTCAATACCGAGTTCAATTTCAGACGCATTAACACAATGCAAAACATATTTAGAAGAAAAACAGAAATGCAGCCATTTTTCTCCCTCTTTTCTTTTTCAAATGAATTAGCTATTATTTAACATTAAGCACACTTTATACAGTCATTTAAAATAAGATAAAGCAAAACACTAGTAATAGCATACACGATAGTGATCGGCTTGACAGCACCATAAAAGGATTCAATAACTCCGGCTGATCCTCCTCGAACCTGCTTTCATAAGAAAACACCACACCAAATCAGAATTTATAAAGTTTTCTCGCAAATCAAATAGACAGGTAGAGAAATTGATGAAATTATCCTGTAACCTTCAAGCTAACAGATCCATTGACGGAGAGGCGAATTCCATGGTGAGAAATTGAGGAAAGAGAATTAATCACAATTTTGCCTTCAACAGGTTCCTGAAATTGTTTGATTGATTAAAGCAATGATAAACATCAATCACTAGTTAAAATTAAAGTTATACTGAATAAAATTCTGTTTTATAGGGAGAGAGAAAGATTTACAGAGGGGCGATAGATACGGTTGGATCGAGAAAACTTAAGGACTATTTTTGTTGACATTGCTCCAACTCAGAGAGGCCGAGTACTGACTTACTGAGTTTCCAAATACCGGGTAGGAGAACTGGTGAGTCGACCTGCTTTCGAGTTTGGAAACTACACTCTCAACTATTAAAGAAAAAGTTGATCCGTATGATATAAATACCGTAGCTTTAGACATAAATTAAAGTGTATTATAATAGTATAATTATTATTTTACCTTTAAGTATGTTAAAAATAACTCTTGGCATCTAGAGTATTTTAGATTTTTTCATGAGACCAGTTAGCATTCACTAGTTATTTGAGGTATTTATGTTTTTTCTAGGTATTTTTGCACAGTAAAACTATGGTTTCACTCTATCATCATACAACAATCAGTTGACTATCCAGGGGTATTTTTGTTTTTTTGCACTGTTATAAGCAGTAAAATAACTATATTACTCTCAACTAAGACAAAAATCAAGAGTACTCGGAGGTGTAATTCTGGTATTTCAAATATTTCTAAACAATAAAACTACGGAAGTACCTTCCGAAAAGACAAACCCAAGGTGTTGGCTTCAAGGGTGTTTAGGTAATTTTAGGTTATTTATTTATTTTTCAGAAGAAAAATAAGAATGCGTCTGCTGGACGCGCTGACACTTTTCTTCCTTACGTGCACTTTAGGCGGCACATGCTGCGTTTTGCGGTTGTGAAAAATGTCCATCAAGCGTCTCACCGGGTGTGCAGTCATTTCCTCTTCCACATGGTGGTGCGTGTGTCGTCTCATGGGGGCAAGACCAGTTACGGTGGTCGGTTAATCATATGTGTCCTGTTTTCTCTCTCTTGTCGTTGCAAAATGCAGGTTGGTCCTCTTTGTTTATAGTAGTTTCATTTTAGTCCTTGTTCTTTTTATTGTTTTTTTTATGTCCTGATTACAATTATAAAAGGTTTGGTTTTTTCAATTTTACTCTTCAATTGAAATTAATCAAAAATGATATGTTTCATTTCGGCCATTATTCTTTTGATTTTGATTTTGTATTCATTCTTGTTATTTTTTCGATTTCGAGGTTTTAATTGTTTCAATTGAAATTGACCATATAATGTGTTATTCATTTCGGCCCTTATTCTCTTAAAAAAAATTAATTTTTTCAATTAATTTTGTTTTTTTTATTTATTAATTTCAATATAGATAAGGTGTTGAAATAATGATAGCGATTATTTTTACAATATTATCTCCTGAAAAATATGTTAGACTAATTATATATTTTGATATTTTTTTAATATTAACACAATAAAATAATATAAAAAAATAAAACAAAAAAAAAAACTTTTAAACTCTATTTGAAACTCCACAAACACCGCAACTAATTGAAAACAAAAACAGTTGCTATGTTCATTTTGGCCCCTATTCTTCTGATTTTTTTCATTCTTGTTAATTTTTCGGTTTTAATTGTTTCAGTTTTGTCCTTCGATTGAAATTGCACATATATTGTGTTATTCATTTCGTCCTTTACTCTTCTTTTTTTAATTCTTTCAAATTTTTTTATAAATTAATTTTATTATGGATAAGGTGTTGAAACTAATGATAGTGATTATTTTTACAGTATTGTTTTCTAAAAACTATGTTAGGCTAATTATATATTTTGATATTTGTTTAATATTAACATATTAAAATAATATAAAAAACTAAAAAAAATATTTCTAAACATTATTTAAAACAACACAAACACCATAATTAATTAAAAAAATATTTTTTTATAATATAATGTTGATACAAGCAACACCAATACAAAAACTGAGCTAAAAGTTTTTTTGTTTGTTTTCTTATCTCAATTTAATTTAATTTCAATGTTCTTAATTCACACGTGAACAAAACAGGTGAAAAGAAGACAAGGATAATTGATACACAGAACATTAATTATACATGTATATGAGAGAGTTTCGATCTCCTTTCACGCCGCTAGAGCTAAGTTACTGTGTCTTTTGACGAGACTACATTTAATGCAAAGATAAATAACAATAAAAAATAAAAACCAGAACTAAGAGTATAATCATTGAAATCAAATGTTTTTTAAATTCTAATAATATTTATTTTGGTTGTTTTTATGTGCTCTCTTGTTAGAGTTTTTTTATTGTTTGTTTTATTATTCAGTATAATTTTATGGTTTGAATAATTTGCACAATGATAATAATCTTAGTAATTATTTTTTTAAAAATCTTTTATTACTTGCTCTTTTGTTACAAGTTGTTTTTGTTATGATTCAAGATAATCTAATAATTTTATTATAATCCAAACAATTATAATAATTATATTCATAATGATAATAATACTAATATTGCTTTTGTCCTTTAATTATTTTCATTTATTCTTCAAATTGAATAATATTTTTTACACTGCTAATCTTTTTTTTTTATTTGACTTCAATCATAATAATAACAATAAGAAATTTGGATTTAGAAATTTACAGCAATCAATTAGAATTTTATCAAATTCAGTTTTATTATCTGCCAATTAAAATTATGTATTTGCTTAGTTATCCACATAATCTACCTAGAATAAATCCTTATCTGGTTGGGGTAAACCCATAATAGACCGTTGAGAATCACCTATTATGGAAAGCTCAATTACATCAATAATGATAGGGGGGGAAGGTAAAAATGGATAGTTTTGGACCTTAGCAACTAGTATAGTGCTTGGAGAAATAGTCATGCTCGGAATGAAAGATGATGATATTTGTGCAGTTGTGCTCTAGTATTTTTAAGTAATATAGCTTTATAACTTGTATAAAAAGAGAGATTCTGAATCAAGAGACCATATCCTTTATGGGGTATAGCACTCACCAGGAATATAGGCTATAATATGGGGTTTCAAAGTCTCCCAAAAATACATTACCCTAGAAATATGATAGAAGTTAGATGACCAATTAGAAATTTTTTGTTGACCCAAAATAGTTATTCATACATAGGAATCAAGTCAACAAAAATGAGCTCATCCTTTTAAGGGACTAAAAGCTTTCTGGACATATTAAATCAATTTGATTATGCAATATTTCTAGTTAGCTAGAAATCTCACAATTATCATCAAATGTATATATAAACTAGGGTAACATTTTGTTTTGTCAGAGGGGATTTCTTGTGACTCATGATGAAAGTTCTTAGTTAACAAAGGTTCTCATGATTAGTTATGAAAAACATAGTTGCGTGTAGTAGATACATTTTAATCGAGACATATGAAAGTAATTATATAAGGACGATGGATATATAGGCTAACAAGGGAGGTTGGAGGAAAACTTTGATAAACTTTGATTAATTATCTTTTTACTGTCCAGTCATTGGGAAAAAAAACATTAGATTAATAATTTTAAATCTTAATTAAATATAGTCAAAACTAGCTCGAGAATATTTCTTTTTTCTTTTGGATTCGAGGAAACTCCACCCCCGGAAAGCGTACTTTGTTGGCGCAGGTGACTAAGTAAAACTCTTGATGTCTCAGGCTCTTACAAGAGTTTTATACTCTGACTCGAATTCGAGACCTGCTGTACAGATTTTAAGTTCTTTGCCATCACACCACGCCTCTAGGTGGTTCCTATAGGCGTGGCGTGAGAAATGCAACTCTTTGTAACTAGCTCGAGAATATTTCATTCCTTAAACATAGAAATGAATTAACAAGTGAGAACCAAGTTATTTCACTTTAAAACCTCACTCTTTGTAACATCTCCTTTTCTCACTAAAAACAAACCCTAAAAAATTTGTTAGTGGTTCGTATGGGCTGCAACTCTCCTTTTAATATTTTCATAACTTTAAATTATCTAGTTTTTTTAATTCCCATATATTGATTAAAAAGTTTTGATTAGTAGTTACTTGACAATCTAACATACGTAGTCACTAAAAAAGTTCTTGAGATCATCCTACTCTTCTTGGGTGATTGCCTCATTAGATTTTTCCTGCCATTTAGCCTCTTAAAGGCTTACTATAGTGTAGCTGGCTTGAGAATCTTTAACATTGGTTTCATGTCTTTCTTGAGTTCACTTATAAAACTGGATGCATAATAAGCTTCAGGTATAGAGGAATTAAGTACACTCATTACAGACTTCAGTTCTTCAAACTTTTCCATATATCCTTCTATACTTTTTTATTGTTCTAGATTATTGAACAACATCATTAAATCATTTTGACTACCAAATCGATTATTATTCATCATATGTTAAATGCTACTGGATTGTTACTACAATGGCTCCTGCAGCTGAGACTATAACTTCTTGATTTTATAACAAACACCCTTTACAACACCATCAATACATTGGGTTGGGGGAGTTCTATAAGCAAGATCGATATAGTTTTTTTCCCACTCCGAATGTTTGTCCTCTTTTAACAAACCAAGACTTTTGGACCTTAATCGTGGACTTTTATACTATTGTTCAATTGTTTTTGGAGAAGATATGTTGAATTGGGATGGAATCCTCTTAAGTAATTAGATTGTTGATTTTCTCACTTAGACTTTACAGTAATTTTAGGTGAGTCTTAGAAGGAAATTAATGTCATGATACCTAGTTGTTTAAACATCATCAAAAAAATTAAATTCCCTAAAAAAAAAGAGGAAACAAAGAATCTTTTAGAAACCAGGAAAAGTTACTTACGATTTTAGAGATTTTTACTTAGAAGTTGGAGAGCAAAGTCGAGTCTAAGGGATTTACTAAAGATGAGGCAATAAGCCTACTTGATTCCAAATGATGGTGAATACATAAGAATGTTGAATCCATCCGGGGGTAGAAAGCTAATTTATCTTAGATGAGGATTGTCGTGACGGTGTTTTTTTCGCGCTTCACGCTCCACCATCCCCTGACGGGGGAGAATGACACGCAGTGAAAGAAGGGTGTGTTTTATAGTCGTAAAGTCACGACAACAAATCTTAAGAGTCGTAACCTAGTATTAAGTTCACTAAGAAACTTATTAGTATGCGAGAGTTTGGATAAGAGGACTTGTTGTGCAAGGGGAAGACGCATCACCCCCAGTGCGCCCTACCTAAGGTAAACTGCATTATTGTTTGATTTTATTTTTCCCAAGCTAGATATTCTATGTGTTGGTCTATTCTAAGGTTCGAAATAAATCTCTCTTCATGAGAAAGTCTCTACATTATTGGGAGTCGACAACCTGACCATTCTAAAGTTTAAAAATCTTTACACCGTATTTTTTTAAAACATTTTTTTTCTATTTACGGGTGTACTTTACAGTATAGTTTTACACCGCAGTTAAAATCTTTTTTTATCTACTGGTATACTTTACAATGTAATTTTACACCCTAAAAGATAAAACAAAATAATTATTAATTTTTTATATATTTTAACCAAATTTCAACGGATAATCGTAAACCGGTTACGATATCCAATTTTTGTTTCAAAATATGAGAAAGATGCAACCTATTTTTTTACGAAGAATATGCTTGGAAAAACCTTAGTATTCAGCCATATGCATGAAAACAATACATTTTTGTTTATAAATTTTTTATTAAAAAAAAATATTTTTTTAATGTAGATTTTATATTTTTTTATCTTTTCTATTTTAATTTTTTTAATTGTTTTCTGTGTGGGCTGGGCAACTGTGTGGGTTGGTTGCCCAGCCTTGATGGGTCGAGAACCCATCACTTGGCACTGGACTATCTAGCAAGGATGGGTCAACTGGCCCATCACTTTGGTGGGCTGGCCTTCCAGCCTAGTGGGCCAAGAGGCCCACCACTTTAGTGGTCGGGCCGGACACAAAGTCTTGCCCGACCACCCTCACTATTCACATGCAGTGAACAGTGGGCGAGGAGTAAGATGCACCAAATGGTGCACAATAGCTAGGTGGTCGAGGGAGTAAAATGATCGATGTACTTGTCACTATCGTCGGGTCAAGGAGGCCGAGGTGGTTCTTCCTGTGGCGGTGGCGTCGGAAATAGTGGTCTGGGGTGGTCGGAGGAGCTGCTGGAAGGGGCTAGTTTTGTGATGTCGCTGCTGGTGTTGTTCCTACTATGTCGGAGAAGAAGGGTTGAGCCTGCCGAGAAGCTTTTGGCGTGGGGGAAAGAGTCGTCGGTGCCGAGGGAAAAGTCGATGGTGCTCACCGGGAGCTGCTACTGCTGGAGGAGAGAGATAGTGGGCTACAACTGGTTTTAGAGAGAGAGTTGTCGGCTAAGAGAGAGAGAGAGAGAGAGAGAGAGAGAGAGAGAGAGAGAGCTGCTAACACAAGCTTCCGACAATGGCTCTGCCGGCACCGAAGAAGATTATGGGTGGCTGCCGCTGGTGTTTATGCGTGTCTGTGCCTTTGTCTTCCTCGTCTCTTCTGTTTTGCACAATTTTCTCCTTTAGCTGTAAACCTTTTTTTCGTCAATCTTTTTCTTCTCCTCTTATTCGTTGGTCGGTGCACAATATTTATATTACAATTGGTAGTCTCCGAAAATTCCAATCTTCTCAATTGAACCTGAATTAAGTTGAAGAGCTTGATTTTTCATTGATTAAGCCCTTAATAAAATTAATTTGACCAGTTTAAAGTATAATTTAGTCCTTGTACTTAATTAAATCCTTCGATTGGACCCTAAATTAATTTTTAAACATAGTTATACTTTCAATTGGCACATGATTGAATCAAATTGACCTATAAAAAATATATTTATGATTTTCAACTTAATTTTACACAGATTTATCCAATAATAAATTATCTTAGACTTGAATCTGTATTTTTCTTTATTTTAGGGACAAAAGAGATACGATCGGACTCTCGAAAACAACCAAAATTTTCACATTGATTTTTCTACTAACACCAGCCTCTTTTATTTTATTTATTTTATTTTTTGATAGATTTTGGGGAATAACCTAGAAATTGGGTTATGACAAAGTTTAAAGATCGCAACACTAGATTTTTCCACTTATAAGGAAAATTTTAAAGAATCAATAATTTAATTCACTAGATTGAACAAGACATTAAAGATATAGAGGTACCACAAGATATCAAAGAGGAAATAACTTCCTATTTCTCTAAGCTATTCTTTTGGCCAATTGTTTTCATATCTCCTTGAAGACGTAATGGTTTTAAGAAGCTTAATGTTTTTTTCAAATGTTTGGTTGGGAAGAGATATAACTATGGACGAGCTTCGGGAAGTTGTACTCAATTATGATGGTTAAAAAACTCCAAGCTATGATGGTTTTAACTTTAACTTTTACACGAGGTTTTCGAATTTGTTGAAGAATGACATTTTATATTCATTTCATAGTTTTTTTAAACGGATAAACTTTCAAATATTAATAGCAACTCCTACATCACCTTGATTCCTAAATAGAAAGGCATCATTGGTATTTTTTAAACATGGTGATGGAATACATAAGCTTTGCTAGTGTACATGGATTCAAGAATACATTTCAACTTCTAGATTGTCTATCCTAATCAATGGTTTATTATCCCCAGAACTTGATGAGACAAGTGTCCTCAAACATAGAGATCTAAAATTTATCAAAGATGATTTTTTATTTATTTATTATTATATTAAAAAAATTTAGAACACTGAGTTTAAATTAATATGAGATTTTTAAAGAAAAGTCAGTTAAAATTTATATATATATATATATATATATATTTTAAGACGTTAATATAGAAAAAATATCACAATATAAAATTAGTTTCTCCTATTTTTTAAGGAAAAAGTCAAGAAAATAATATATATAAAAATTTAGGACCATTAACAATTTTGTTACATGTTAAAAAATTTGGTGCCACCAGTGATGAAATGCAGGGCAATTTTTTAATTTATTATTGTAGATAATTTGGCACAATTTTTCTACCTGTCTTGTCCACGTGTGGTTTCGTATATTTTTTTTCGTGATATGAGATCTGAAATATTATACATAAAAAAAACACAAAAGTTATTTTTCACAAAAATAACATTGACCAATGAATTTTTATCACAATTATTATAGTTGTCATTATAAATATTATTATACACAATTAATATTCTAATTATTATTGGTCACACTATCGATGACACCGTCATTGTTGTTTAATTTTTTTTATTTGTTAAGATTCCTCATATTATTATATATATATATGGGGATAATTTTATATTTAGCTATTTAAAAAAATATGTACAATAACCTTAATGCCCTCAGCGGTTCTTGTGAATTTTTGTCCTCATGGCTATTTTACTGTGCAAAAATATGGGTAAAAACAAAATTACCCCCAAACAATCTAATAATGCCAACCGATCCCGTGAAAAATTCAAAAATACCCCTGATCTGAAGGCAAGGGTTGAGGTGCACTGAGGGGCGAAATCGTTAATACACTGTTGTAATACACAGTGTTTTGTGAGTGTGTGCATAATGTTCGTACGAGTTGTTATAGCTTCTTTCTTAATAATAATAGTCATGGTGCGCGTACACTGGGCCAGGCACCTCGATTATAAAAAAAATTATATAAGTGGAAAAAGCAGAAATACATGAAAAAAATAGGGTCCTAGGATTATTCGTGGTGCGCATAAGCTGACCTACACACTTCAGTTATAAAAAAATATATACGTGGGAAAAAAAATCTTAATGCGCGTAAGCTGACCCGGACACCCCGGTTATAACAAAAATCCAAAAGGAATGTATAAGTGGCAAAAAAAAGAAAAAAAAGTAAAAAAAAAGTGGCTAAAAAACTGCGAGGAGAACCACCTTTTCAAACAGTATTGAGAAAAAAACATCATGGTGAGCGTAAATTGACCCGGACACGCCGATCATATAAAAAAACAAATAAGTGGCAAAAAAAAAAAACAGGAAAGAAAATGTAAAAAAATAATGGGTCCAGAGATTCGTCGTGAAAAATCATGGTGCGTGTAAACTGACTCGGACACCCCGGTCATAAGAAAAAAAATGTATAAGTGGAAAAAAATAGGAAAAAATGTTAAAAAAAATAGGTCTGAAGATTAGTCGTGGTTCATGTAAGTTGCCACGGATACTCCGGTTATAAAAAAACAAATAAAAGAAGCCTGGTTATAAAAAAAAAAAAAAACACGAAAAGCCCCTTCTGTAACAGAAATGAACAGTAAAATCAGTATTCATTGTTGTTCAAATGGGCGACCTGTTCAAAATTATTTTCATCGATTGTGAGATTCCAACTCTCGCCTTTGTTAGCACCCTCACGCTTTAACCACTCGGCCAAGCAACCTCGTTGTTCTGTCCTGGTATACAAATAATACTTATATTATTATGTAATTTCACTATTCAAGTCTACATTGCTTCTAAGTATAGATGAACAGTATAAAACACTGTTTCAAATTGTGAGCTCTTTTAGCTTTATAGATAATTGCTTTAGCTTTTCATTCAGAAATGCATCAAAATGATATTTTTTTCAATTTTTTTAAAATTATTTTTTACATCAACACATCAAAATTATCTAGAAACAGCAAATTATTTTAATTTAAAATAAAAATATTTTTTTTTTCAAACACACTTTCCAAATGCATTCCCAAACACCCCTGCCATCTCCCACCAAAACCACAGTTCAATCACTTTTTTAAATAGTAATGAACAACGTAAACCACTGTTGAAATCACTGTTTATTACTGTTTGAAATTGAGATCTCTTTTAGCTATTCTATAAAATAATAGTCGTGGTACGCGTAAACTGGCCCGGATACGTCGGTTATGAAAACAAATTATAAGTGGGAAAAAAATAGAAAAAAATGTAAAAAAAGTGGGCCCGGGGATTATTCGTCGCGCACATAAGTTGCCCCGGACACCCTTGTTATCAAAAACAAAAAAAAAATGTATATGTGGGAAAAACAAATCATGGTGCGTGTAAGCTGGCTCGAACACCTCGGTTATACAAAAAAACCAAAAAAAATGTATAAGTGGGAAAAAAACAGGAAACAAAATATTAAAAAAAAAAGTGGGTCCGAAGATTAAAACAATGTATACACGGGGAAAAAATCATGGTGCGCATAAGCTGATCCGGATACTCCGGTTATGAGAAAAACAAAAAAAAATGTATAAGCTGAAAAAAAACAGGAAAAAATGTTTAAAAAAAAGTGGGTCTAGAGATTAATCATGGTGTGCGTAAGCTGGCTCGGACACATGTTATATATAAAAAAAAAGCCTGAAAAAAAAGTACTTTTTGAACAGTGAAAACATTGTTCATTACTGTTCGAAAATCAATTTTTGGCCTGAGAGATTCGAACCCTCGCTTGCGAGGAAACGACGCACACTTTAACCACTCAGCCAAAGGACTTGGTTGTGCTGTTGTAGTATAGAAATAATACTTATATTATTAAGTTTTTTAAAAGTAATGTTCAAAAATCAATTTGTTGCCTGAGATATTCGAAATAATACTTATATTATTAAGTTTTTTAAAAGATAAGAAATGTTAGATTTTGGGTGGTAAAGGATCCTATTTTATTAATTCTTCCTCTAAAATCTTAGACCATATCTAGTTCGTTAGACTTAAATCATTCTTACAAACATTTTAAATAATACTTCTCCACCAAAATTTGAAAAATTGTTGTGGCTAGCCTTTCATAACAGGTTGTGAACTCATTCCTTCCTATCAAAACATAAAGATTTATCAACTAATGAAGACTTATGTCGTTTATGCAATTTTACCTATGGAATTACATATCATATTCTTTTACACTATCTTGTGTCTTTGATCTTCTAGAACAGAGTAATTAGTTGGTGGAATCTCTCATAATGCATTCCTCTTTCTTTATATTATCTTTATCGGTTGTAGCAAGGCTTGATCCACAAGAAATTTCAATAAAAGGTATGAAAAGGTCCCTTATGTTATAAAAAAAGAATAAATAATTAACATAGAAGAGCATAAATATTAAAACATAATCAAAAGAGACAAGAGAGAAATACCTTTTTTAATATGAATTCTTTTATTATTTCAAAGTGTAAAGAATACAAGACAAGTGGTCTATTTATAGGAGAAGGAAATAAACTTAAGGATTATGTTAATCCAAAAGACTAAACTCAAGAGTCATGGACATTCAATACATATAAATATGAATTTATTATGAATTTATAACACTTCCCCTAGAATGACCATGTACTTTCAAAATTCAATGGAATTTATATAGATACTTCAAGATCCATTTATGAATACTTCATGATTCATTAAAAGAATATCAAATTGCCTCATTAAAACCTTGCAAAGGAAAACCTAGTGGGAAAAAACCTAAGCGAAAGAAAAAGAGTACAATTTGCATTGACTTCCCCTCAAAAGTACATGTCTTATGACAAATCTTTAAGATGACGCATTCTAATATTATGGACAAGTTTCTTGAAAGTTGAGGCTAGTAAAGACTTTGTAAATAAGTCTGCTAAATTATCACTTGATCTGATTTGTTTGATATCAATTTCTCATTTTTGTTGGAGCTCGTGAGTATAAAAGAACTTTGGTGAGATATGCTTTGTTTTGTCTTCTTCAATATAGCCTCTTCTGAGTTGAGTGATGCAAGCAGCATTATCTTCAAACAATATTGTGGGACTATTTTCAATGGCTAACAATCCATATTTTCTCTTAATGTGCTAGATAATTGATCTTAGCCAAATATATTCTTGACTTGCTTCATGTATCACAATAATCTCTGAATGATTTGATGAAGTAGCCACTAATGTTTGTTTGACAGATCTCCAAGAAATTGCAGTACCATCATCGGTAAATAGATAACATGTTTGTGATCTCCCTTTGTGGGGATCAGAGAGATAACCTACATCTGCATATCCAATCAATTGTGAATTTGATCCATAATAAAATAACCTCATTTTGGTTGTTCCGCGGAGATATCGAATATATATGTTTGACTTCATTCCAATGTCTTTTTGTGGGAGTGAAACTATATCTTGCCAATAAATTTACTGCAAAAGATATATCTGGTCTTGTATAATTTGCAAGATACATAAGTGCTCCAATAGCACTAAGATATGGCACTTCAAGACCAAGAATTTCTTCATCCTCTTCTGGAGGTCACAAAGGGTCATTTTTTGCATCAAGTGATTGAACAACCATAGATGTACTCAAAGGATGAGCATTTTCCATATAAAAACGCTTTAGGACTTTTTCTATAAACATCGATTGATGTACAAATATTCCATTTGAAAAATATTCAATCTGTAAACCAAGACAAAATTTTGTCTTTCCAAGATCTTTCATCTCAAATTCATTTTTCAAATAGGTTGCAGTTTCTGTGAGCTCTTCAGGAGTACCAATAATATTTAAATCATCAATATATACTGCAATAATAGCAAATTCAGATATTGTTTTCTTAATAAAAATGCATGAACAAATCTCGTCATTCTCAAACCCTCTTTTTAAGAGGTATTCATTGAGATGATTCACATCCGACCAGATTGCTTTAACCCATATAAAGTTTTTTGTAATTTAATAGAACAAACACTTCTGGGTTCATTACAAAAGGCTTCAGGCATTGTAAATCCTTCAGGTATTCTCAAATGGATGTCTTTATCTAATGATCCATATAGATATGTTGCCACTACATCTATTAAACGCATATCTAATGTTTCTGAAACCACTAAACCAATTAAAAATATGAAAGTGATTGCATCCATCACTAGAGAATAAGTTTTCTCATAATCAATGTCGGGTCTCTGCGAGAAACCTTGGGCAACAAGTCGTGCCTTATATTGCACAATTTCATTGTTCTCATTACTTTTTCTAACAAAAACTCACTTATATCCAACGGGCATAACACCTTTAGGTGTATGGACTACAGGTCCAAATACTTCACATTTTGCAAGTGAGTTCAACTCTGTTTGGATTGCTTCTTTCCACATTGGCCAGTCATTTCTATGTCGACATTCTTCAACAGTTTGTGGTTCAAATTCATCATCACTTCTGGTGATGCCAAAAGCAACCTTAAATACAAATACATCATCTATGATAATTTTATCTCGTTCCAAAATCTCTCTTGTATGAACATAGTTTATGGAGATCTCATTATTTTCAAGTACCTGGTTCTCTTCAGGATGTCCCTCTTCGGGGGATCAATATTAGGAGATGATTTGGACACAAGATTTTATGTTTGTTTTAAGGATGAGGACTCTCCAAGAGTATCATCATCTATTCGTTGGGGTTTTTGTTTTCTAAGATTTTTGTCTTTGGCTCCATTAGGTCTTCCGCGCTTCAGGCGTGGTATAGATTCATATGCTGCTATGTTGACCTTTTTCTCTTCAGGAATTTCAATTCTAAATGGAGCATTTGCAGCAGAAATATGAGATTTAACTACCTTTTCGCTACTGGTGAAAACATCCGGTAATTGATTTGCGATATTTTGTAAATGAATTATCCTTTAAACTTCAAGTTCACATTGATTTGTCCTTGGATCAAAATGAGATAACTTCAGGTTATTCCAAGTAATTTCTTCTCGTGCTTCAGACACTGAATCTGCTTTCCCTAATGATGGGAAAATATTCTCATCAAAATGGCAGTCTTCAAAACATGCTTTAAAAACATCATCAATCAAAGGTTCAAGGTATCTAACAATAGATGGAGAATCAAAACCAATATAAATTCTTATTCTTCTTTGTGGACCCATTTTAGTCCTTTGTGGGGGTGCTACGGGCACATATACCGCACAACCAAAAATTCGTAGATGAAATATATTTGGTGGTATACCTTAAACAAGTTGTAAAAGAGAATAATTATGGTAAGCACTTGGTCTAATTTTAACTAGCGATGCAGCATGTAATATAGCATGTCCCTAGACACATGTAGACAATTTTGATTTTATAAGTAATGGTCTTGCAATTAATTGAAGTCGCTTTATAAATGATTCTACTAGACCATTTTGAGTATGTACATGAGCAACAAGATGTTTAACATCAATTCCAATAGAAGTGCAAAAAAATATCAAATGCTTGTGAAGTAAACTCACCAGCATTGTCTAGTCGAATTTTCTTGATAGGATAATCAAGAAATTATGCTCGTAGTCTGATAATATGTGCTATTAATCTAGCAAATGCAATATTTCGACTTAAAAGCAAATAAACATATGACCATTTATTTAATACATCAATCAATACCATAAAATATCTAAAAGGTCCACATGGTGGATGAATAGACCCACATGTATATCCTTGAATTCTTTCTAGAAAAGATGGTGATTCTATAAGAACCTTTGATGGGATGGTTTGGTAATTAATTTACCTTGAGAACATGCAACACATGGATTTTCACTTGGTAAAAGAATCTTCGGGTTCTTTAAAGGATGCCCATATGAATTCTCAATAATTTGTCTCATCATTATTGATCCTGGATGTCCAAGTCGATCATGCCAAAGCATAAATTGTTTTGGGTCGGAACCCTTCTAGTGTATCACAACATTTGATATAATAGATTCATGATCGTATAATAAATTTCAAAAGGAAAAGACATGCAATTTCTCAAGTACAAGCTTCTGGCCTGAAATATGTGCAATAATATAAAGATATTCTTTTCTATCTTCATATGTTGTTTCAATATGATAACCATTAGCACGTATATCCTTAAAACTGAGTAAATTTCTTCTGGACTCGGTGAATATAATGCATATTTAATCCTCAATCTTGTGTTATTTGGTAACACAATATTAGCTTTTCCATAGCCTATAATCATGTCTGATGAACCTGATATTGTAGTGACATTAGCTTTGGTTAATGTCAAATACTCAAAGTATTTATTTTTCTTAAGAATTGTGTGCATTGTTGCACTGTCTGCCAGACATAAATCTCCTTCATAAAAAGTCATACCACTATTCATTATGTCTCCACTTCTAGTGGTATGATGGTTTACTTTTAGAAGGATTATCTTTTCTCCTTTTCCATTTATTTCTTCCATACTTATATCCCCAGTTCTTTCTTGTCTTCTGGACAAAAGTTTCATTCACTTCATGGAATAGTTTAGAACCTTTTGAAATTATGCACTCTAGATTGTTGTTGTAGGACAATGTTTAAGACATGAAAAGTAACGAATATTTCTCTAACATTTGATCTTATGTGATATAATTTTACCACACAATTTCAGTTGTGAGATAATTTTAAAATGAACATAATTATATTCATTAATCGATTTTAAATCTTGCAACTTCATGTGCAACCAATCATAATGAGCTTGGGGAAGTATGATAAACTTTGGTGGTCATATCTTTCATTTAGATTTTGCCACATATTATTTCCTTCTTTGATGGTCTCTTAAAGATTCATAGCTTCCAGATGAATCTCGACGTCAATATTTCATGAAAAATAATTATTTCTAAAAATATCAAAAGCGATAAATTCAAGCTTTGTCCTTCAAGACTGTTGATTATTCAACTTTAGAAATACTAGTTCTTCACGAACTACATTCAATTTATTTAATCTTTCAGGAAAAATACTAGTTCTTCAGGAAATGTTTATAATTTATTTAATTCTTCAGGAAAATCATTCCTTTAAGACTATTATTTGTTTAACTTTAGAAATATTAGTTCGTCAGGAACTATATTTAATTTATTTAATTCTTCAGGAATTTGTGGTACTAGTTCTTCAGGAACTGTTTTTTAATTTATTGATTCTTCAGGAGCTTGTGATACTAGTTCTTTTGTTTTTAATTTATTTAATTCTTAAGGAATTTGTAATACTCGTTCTTCAGGAACTATAAATTTCTTTCTATGAATAAAAGTGAAAGAAAATTTAGCACAACTAACTTACAATAATTAAAAGTGAATATATTAAAATTGATATAAGCTGGTTAGAGCATCATGCTGATAACGTGATATAAAAAAAGAATAAATAATTAACATAGAAGAGAATAAATATTAAAACATAATCAAAAGAGATAAGAGAGAAATACCTTTCTTAATATGAATTCTTCTATTATTACAAAGTGTAAAGAATACAAGACAAGTGGTCTATTTATAGGAGAAAAAAATAAACTCAAGGGTTATGGAAATACAAAAGACTAAACTCAAGGGTTATGGAAATACAAAAGACTAAACTCAAGAGTCATGGACATTCAATACATATAAATATGAATTTATAACACCTTGTATGAAATTATTTGGTTAATTTGGCAAACTATAAATAAAAGCTCTTATCATAAGATATCAACCCAAATTGGGAATATGCTATTTGACTTGTCTTCTAGTGGACAACGAGTTGGATTCATTCTTTTAAGAATGAGTTTAGTTACACGAGTATGGATTTGTTGGGAAATAAAGAATGTATTTCTTCATAGGATACAAGAAATAGTTTTTTACTCTAGTTCTATCTCACTTTTCCCTTTATTGTATAGACTTTCTAGGGGTGTTTAAGAGTCTGATAGCGGTTGTTTTTCAAAATATTTTTTGCTTCTAAATACATCAAAATAATAGTTTTTATATTTTTAAAATTATTTTTTATATCAACACATAAAAATAATCCAAAAACATAAAAATCATCAAAAAATCCAAGATTTTGAAAAACATGGTTTTAACAGCATTACCAAACTTAAGCTTAGTCAACTGATTTTTCATCTTTTGGTGGCTATTACTTAATTTAATTCAATCTTTTATTTTATTACACACACACTTATAAGTTAATAATTTTAACTTTTGATTAAATCAAATTTTTTTACTCAATTTTTTTATTTAAGTAAGAACTTATTTCTAACAAATCACACACATAACTTTCTCTTTAATTAAGTGATAAGTGAAAAAATAAAAAATAAGATATTTCAATTTATTTGATTCAGTAATACATCCACACACCCACGATTACATTCCCAAACATAAGCTTAGTGCACTAAATTTTTTTACTCAAGTAAAGTTATTTCTAACAAAACATTCTTATAACTTTTTATTGATTTTAAAAAAAGTAAAAACAAATGTGAATAAATTAGCAAAAGTTATACCAAACATAATCAAGTGATAAGTGGAAAATTTAAAAAAAAAATCAAATTATTTGGTGGCAGGTAGGAAGCCCGGAAAAGGCATCAACATTCAATTCCGATAAATTCATCGATTCCATAACTGCAAAAGAGAGTACACAGAGAGCTAGTTTTACGTCAAATATTTTATTTAGATGCAGCACTTAGCGTGCATGCATGGTTGGTATCATTTGACGAGCTCGTCAAGGAGTATAAACACCAACAAAATTCACCCTCCTCGAGCTGACATACACCGAGAGACCAGACTGCTGAGCTTCACTGATAGGAGTGCTTCCGTACTGTGCCTCGAGAGAAACGATCTCCGAAATTGTACCAAATCCATCAACCCTGACTCTTATGGGGACTGGTGTTTGTGAAGCTTGCGTAACAGTCGCAGCTGCTATCAAGAAATCACCCAGAACAGTTCTCTTGATGTTATTTGGCCTCACAATATTAAGGTTGCTTAAGATTATTTCTGAGGTCCCGGCGTTGCTTCCGGTGAGCCAATATCGTTGAATCCTATTACCGATAAACTCCGAGACGAGGACAAACCTACCGTCTCCGCTAACTGCAGCCCCCGCTGCTCTCGACAGATTCCTCATTAACACGGTGACTTGATTCGTCCTCACGTTGTACTTCAATAACCTTCCGGTTGAGTCATTAGCTTGAAGACCTTTCGTCGAATTCCTGCGAAATGAGAGACAGAAATTCATCATCGGATATATCAACTCTTAGAACTCATCTCGGTCGATCGGTTCCATATATACAAAAGATGGGCATACTGCAAGTACTGTAAATTAACGAATGACCTTAGATCGTAGACAGCACTGGTATCTGTAAAATAGATGTTTCTTGTGATGGGGTCTATATCCAGACCATTGCAGAAGACAAAAGGTTGTCCTTCAGCACCGGTGGCAATCTGTTTAGCTAGTCTCCCATTTGAGTCGGCAACTAGGAGTCCGTAATATGCATCAGCTATGTAGAGTAGTCTTGCGATCGGATCATATGCCAGACCAAAAGGCCTTCCGCAGATAGGTCCTTTTACGGGATCATCGGTGGCGCCATCGCAAAATGCTATCGTCCTGACAAAATAGGTAGCAGTATGCTTGATCATGAGCAAGTTATTCCGAGATTTTCGAAACTAAAGAAGTAAAAGATCAGTACTGTCTATATATAATACTAGAGAAAACCAAAAAACTGAGAGAATTTTTACCGGTTGGGTGAGGTAAAGGCAAAATATGTGAAGCCAGTGTTACAATAGAATATCTGTTATTAGTTAGTTACAGTTGCAGTTAGTTAAATCAGTTGATTCATTTGCTGTTATTTGGTTGTTAGTAGTTTGTATTTCTGGTAACATGTGATTCGCATGTGAATCACTTGGATCGTTTTCTGTAATCTTGAGAGTGACTATATATAGTTAGTCACCTGCATAATAAAGAGTGAGATTGAGTTTCCCAATTCTGTCAAAACCTAAATCAACATTTGGTATCAGAGCCTCTTTGTTCCCTCTGCATAACCATCGCTCATATGGCAAGTGAGAGCTTTGTTCAACCTGCAATCCCTAAATTTATAGGGCATTATGATCATTGGAGCATGTTGATGGAGAACTTCCTTCGATCAAAGGAATACTGGCAGGTAGTGGAATCTGGAATTTCTGCAGCAACAGAAGATGGAAATCTCACGAATGAGCAACAGAAGACCATTGCAGATCAACGGCTGAAGGATTTGCGAGCAAAAAATTACCTATTCCAGGCAATTGATCGTTCAATTCTGGAAACAATACTGGACAAAGAAACCTCTAAAGGAATCTGGGATTCTATGAAGAAAAAATTCCAAGGCAACACACGGGTTAAGCGTGCGCAGCTACAAGCTCTTCGCAAAGAGTTTGAGATTCTACACATGAAGGAAGGTGAGAATGTCTCTGATTATTTTTCTCGCACACTTACTATTACCAATAAATTGAGATTTCTTGGACAAGAAATGAAAGAAATCACAGTTATTGAAAAAATCTTGCGCTTTATGGTTTCGAAATTTGACTATGTTGTATGCTCAATTGAGGAGTCTAAGGACTTGTATACAATGTCAATTGATGAACTACAAAGTAGCTTAATAGTTCATGAGCAGAGGATGCATAGTCATGTTGTGGAAGAACAAGCATTGAAAACTACCCATGACTATAATGAAGTCAAGTCTGGTCGTAGCAGTACCTACTTCAGAGGAAGAGGTTGTAACAATGGGAGGCAAAGTTTTGGTGGAAGGTCAGGCTTTAATAAGTCTCTTGTAGAGTGCTATTACTGTCACAATCTTGGACATTTCCAACATGAATGTCCAAGAAAGACTAGAGGTGGAGGGTCACAGTCACAATCACAGGCCTATTATGTAGAAACAGATGAACCACTTTTACTCATGGCTTGTATTGAAGATGAAGAGATGATACAATCAAGGAATTTCATGGATGTGAATGAACACAAGTCACTCACGGCATGTGTTGATGATGTAGAAGAGATAGAGTTCTTTGACTCTTTACTGGAAATCACAGATTACATGCCCACAGATGATGATTTGTATGAAGAAAAATCTGCAGATATGATGGTTTGTGCTAATGAGAAGAACTGTGAAACTGTTGAAAATTGTGCAGTGAGATTTCTAGATTTTGAAACTTGTGCATATGAAGGTAATTGTGCAGCTCAAATGAGCTGTGCAGATGAGATGGAATTTCATGATCAACTGGATGATGTCGAGATTTCCACAGAATTGCATGAAGAGATGAAGAACACAGAAGTGATTGAATTGGATATTGATCGAGTCATGATCACCAAGAACACCCTGCAGATGCTGCTTATGGCTCATGTTGAGAAAGCACAGGATGAATCAGCTTGGTTTTTGGATTCTGGTTGTAGCAACCATATGTCTGGGCATAAAAGTTTTTTCTCAGAATTGGATGAGGACTTTCACAGAACAGTCAAGCTAGGAGACAATTCCAGTATTGATGTACTGGGAAAGGGGAGGATTCTTCTTCAAATCAATAACAGTTCACAGATCATCTCAGAGGTGTTCTACATACCTGATTTGAAGAATAACTTGCTTAGCATTGGGCAATTGCAAGAAAAGGGGTTAGCAATCCTGTTCAAAGACAATAAATGCAGAGTGTATCATTCTAACAGAGGTCTCATCATTGAGACTGAGATGACCCTCAACCGAATGTTCATTTTCATTGCAAAAATTCAGCAGAATGATCACAAATGCTTCATGACTCCAGCAGAAAACCTGGATTACCTATGGCATTGTAGATATGGTCATTTAAGCTTTGGTGGCCTTCAGACTCTACTGCAAAAGGGGATGGTTAATGGGTTGCCTAAACTAAAATATTGCAGTATGGTATGTGATGATTGTGTACTGGGAAAGCATCACCGAAGTACATTCCCAAGAACAACTGTCTGGAGAGCATCACAACCACTTCAGCTTCTTCACGCTGATTTGTGTGGCCCAATCTCTCCCGTTTCTAATGGTCATCTAAGGTACTTATTCACTGTCATAGACGACTTCAGCAGGAAGCTGTGGGTGTTCTTCTTGACTGATAAGTCTGAAACATTTAAACGGTTTAAGCTCTTCAAAACCAGGATTGAAAAGGAGACTGGAATCAGTATCAAAGGGCTGCGAACTGAAAGAGGTGGGGAGTTCAATTCAAATGAGTTTGCTGAGTTTTGTGAACTCCATGGGATTAAACGTCAACTCACTGCGGCTTACACACCCCAGCAGAACGGGGTGGCAGAGAGAAAAAATCGGACAATTATGAACATGGTTCGCAGCCTCCTTACCAGTAGAAAAGTCCCTAAAACCTTTTGGCCCGAGGCTGTAAATTGGGCAGTGCATGTTCTAAACAGGAGCCCTACTCTTGCAGTCAGAAATAAGACACCAGAGGAGGCATGGAGTGGGAATAAGCCTTCCGTTGCTCATTTTAGAGTATTTGGTTGTGTCTCGTATGCTCACATCCCAGACAATAAACGAACTAAACTGGATGATAAAAGTTTGAAGTGTGTGCTGTTGGGAATTAGTGAAGGGGCAAAGGCATATCGTCTCTATGATCCAATTGCTCAAAAGATTATTATAAGCAGGGATGTTGTTTGTAAAGAAGGAGAAAGCTGGCCGTGGAGTGCAGACTACAATGATGCAATTCAAGCATCTCTTGAGTGGGGGGATATTAATGATGATGAGTCAACTGATGAGGTGGATATTCACGAGCACACTAACACCAGAGCTGATACAACAGGTGAACTTGATCACTCTGCACATGCAGCAGCTGATGCTGAGTTCAATGGGGCTGCTGATGCTACTGAGTGTAATATGAATGAGAACTTGACATATGCTGAAGGGGGTTCCAGTGATGCTGATTTCAATGTGGCTGCTGATGCTGAGTTCAATGTGGCTGAGAACTTGACACATGCTGAAGGGGGTTCCAGTTCTGCTCCTGTTCAAAGGAATCAATCACATGAGGCTGAAGATTCCAGTTCTGCTATGAAACGCACTAGACAACCATCAGTCTAGCTTCATGATTTTGACAGTGGTGAAGGTTTCTCAGATGAAGATTATCAAGGCAACCTTGCCTTGCTTGTTGATGCAGACCCCCTAACCTTTAAAGATGCAATTGGTAGTAGTAAATGGAGGAGTGCTATGGATTCCGAGATTGCAGCAATTAAGAAAAACAAAACATGGGAACTCATGGATCTTCCTAGAGGTGCAACAGTGGTTGGGGTAAAATGGATATACAAGACGAAATTGAATGAACATGGAGAGGTAGATAAGTTCAAAGCTCGTCTTGTGGCTAAGGGATACACTCAAAAACATGGGGTGGATTATACCGAGGTGTTTGCTCCTGTGGCTCTCATGGATACCATTCGGATTGTACTAGCTCTAGCTGCTCAGAAAGGGTGGAGCCTATTCCAGCTTGATGTAAAATCTGCGTTTCTTCATGGTGAACTAAATGAAGAGGTATATGTCGAGCAACCTCCTGGGTATGTTGTGAAAGGGGCAGAAACCAAAGTGTATCGATTGTGTAGGGCCTTGTATGGTTTGAAACAGGCCCCACGGGCATGGTACAGTCGAATTGAGGCCTATTTTCTCAAGGAAAGGTTTGAGAAATGTCCATATGAGCACACCTTGTTCATCAAGAAACCACACGGGACCTCTTTGTTACTAGTATGCCTTTATGTTGATGATCTCATCTTCACTGGAAATGATGAAGGTCTGTTCAGCTCTTTTAAACACTCCATGATGAAGGAGTTCGACATGACAGATTTGGGGAGAATGAGGTATTTTCTGGGGCTAGAAGTGGTGCAAAGAGCTGATGGTATCTTTGTTTGTCAGAAGAAGTATGCTCAGGAAGTGTTGGAAAGGTTTAACATGGCTGAATGCAATGCTGTCTATAACCCTATTGTTCCAGGTGTGAAGTTGATTACTGACCCTATTGGTATAGCAGTAGATACTAATCAATACATGCAGATGGTAGGTTGTTTGATGTATTTAACATCAACCAGGCCTGATATTATGTTTGTGGTTAGTAACCTCAGTAGACACTTGGCTCATCCCACTGAGTTGCATCTTGGAGCTGTGAAGAGGGTTCTGCGTTACATCAAAGGAACCATTTCGTATGGTATTTTTTATAAGCACAATGGTCATAAAGAACTACTTGCTTATACTGATAGTGATTACGCAGGAGATTTGGAAGATAGAAAGAGTACTTCGGGATTCTTGTTTATGCTAAGTTCAGGAGCTGTATCTTGGTCATCGAAGAAGCAACCTATCGTTACTCTTTCTATCACTGAAGCGGAATTCATCGCGGCTGCCTCTTGTGCATGTCAGGCTGTATGGCTAAAAAGGGTGTTGGAAAAGCTGGATCATACTTCTACTGGAACTACATTTGTGTACTGTGATAATAGTTCCACCATTAAGCTCTCGAAAAATCCTGTCATGCACGGTAGAAGTAAACTTATCGATATTCGATTTCACTTCCTTCGTGATTTAACTCGAGATGGAGTAGTAACTTTGATGCACTGTCACACTCAAGAACAGTTGGCAGATATTATGACCAAACCATTGACAAGAGTAGTGTTTGAAAAGCTGTGTGCTATGATGGGGGTGTGTGAAGATTCACATTTGAACTAAAGACAATAACAGAGCAGTGTCTTCAGTTCAGGGGAGTGTTTGTTACAATAGAATATCTGTTATTAGTTAGTTACAGTTGCAGTTAGTTAAATCAGTTGATTCATTTGCTGTTATTTGGTTGTTAGTAGTTTGTATTTCTGGTAACATGTGATTCGCATGTGAATCACTTGGATCGTTTTCTGTAATCTTGAGAGTGACTATATATAGTTAGTCACCTGCATAATAAAGAGTGAGATTGAGTTTCCCAATTCTGTCAAAACCTAAATCAACAGCCAGTAAGTGGTTGATATCTAAGAACACGACCATCGCTAACCCCAGTATAGAAGGCTCCGCCGGGAAATTCAAAGGCAAAGGATTCAGGGCCGAAGCCTGTGGGTGGCAGGAAGATTTTTCTGAACGATGCGGAGAGAGCGAGAGTCGGAAAACAGAAGAAAAAAACGGATAGGATCGAAACCATAGCTGTTTCAGGGCTTGGGCGGAGAGCTAGCTAGCGAGGTCTGGGATGAAGAGTACTGATGAGACTAGCAGGTGCTAGAGTATTTATAGGCTCCAGAAGAGTTTTACAGCTTGTGTAAAAAGAGAGACCATCCTTTCCGAAGTATGGCACTAACAATGAATATGGGCTAATATATGGATCGAGGAACTTGCCGTTACAAAACAAAATTACTTTTTTCCCTAAAAAGTGGCAGAAGCTTGGTGACTCAAAATGGTATCCATGTGATTAAAAGTCTAGCTATTTGGAGTGTTGCGGAGTGTTGCAGTTAGGGTAAGTATTTTTTGTTCCATTCCGCTTTTATTAAAAAAAACAACCATATTGAGAAGAAGAAGAAACACCGAACTGATCCGGTTTAAACCGAACGATTTTGATTTGATTTGGTTTGATTTTTTAATTAAAAAATCAAAAAATAGTTTTGGGTTCTGAGACTTTATTTTTACTTTAACCAAGTTTTCTCTTCTCCCATTTAACCACAATAAAAGTAAACAAAAAAATTTGAACTGAATCAGAAGAATAAAAAAAAATTATAGCATATTTTTTTTAATTTGAACCTGTTCGGTTCGGTTTCATTTTAGCGGTTTTTTACTTAAAAAATCAAAAATCAAACCGGACTGAAAATTTAAAAAAATATATAATAGGTTTAATCAATTTTTTTTCTCATTTCGGTTTTTCTCAGTTAATTTTTTTCAATTTTCTCTGTTTAATCAATTTTTTGATTTTTTTTCACCCCTAGTTTGAGTGAGTGAATTGATTGAGCTGATCTGCACTTGGAATTGGTCCAAAAAACTAAACAGTTTCTGCAGAAATATACAGATTGTTTTGACCACAAAGAAAAGGGTTGGCTAGTTCTCCAAGTTGTGGAACTTATTGGAAATATACATATTTATTCAGGCGGAAACTAAATACAATAAACAAAGCAAGATCAGATGAATTTAAATGAGTCAAAGGATCTGTCGATATGAACCCCAAGTTCGAGGCTTTTAATTTTCACTAGCACCTTAATAATATTGTTTGTCTCCTTAGGAGGTTTATAATGCCTTAAATAGGCCTGAAATCCTACCTAAATTAAAATACAAAAATATAAATTCAAGATTATAAGGAAGGAAGCATAAAATCCAAATATAAATTCAAGATTATAAGGAAGGAAGCATAAAATATAAATTCAAGATTATTTCTGAGGTCCCAGCGTTGCTTCCGGTGAGCCAATATCGTTGAATCCTATCACCGACAAACTCTGAGACGAGGACAAACCTACCGTCTCCGCTAACTGCATACCCTTTCCGAAGTATGGCACTAACAATGAATATGGGCTGATATATGGATCGAGGAACTTGCCGTTACAAAACAAAATTACTTTTTTCCCTAAACTGTTATTGAACTGCTTAGAATCACCCATTATCGCAAATTAATTACATCACAAACAATGGCCTCATGATAATTACTTATCTCCTTGTACTAACTAGTTTGATATTCCTAACATGTTTTGAAAAAGCAAAAACTACATTGCCTTATGATTATTATTCCTTTTGAACACTTTTTATTTTGTTTGCTTATGCTCCCCAAATGATGTTTGTAATCAGATATAAACATCTCAACATGTTAGGAAGTAAATTAGAATTTGGTTTTTTTTTGTAAAATAGAAGAATCAGCCTATGGGTTGAAAATTGGTCAACTAGTTAAATTAAATGAATCAGATGACCGATTAAAAAACAGTTAACCAATTAAGTCACTATAATACTTTCCTAATCAAATTAGAATTAGTTTGGCTTAGTTTAATTTTTTAATTTTATAGTACTTTATACCTATAAATAGGCTTATAATTGGGAGCATAATTTTAATGTGTATAGAGAAACATTGGTTAATTCAAAGTTATCATTTCAATCTTCTTGTTTGATAAAGGATAATTGTAAGACTTTGTGTATTTGGATGAAAGATTGGCTAGGTTTTCAAGATGTGTGAATAACGGTTGAAAAAACTTTGAAAAGCCTATAGACAAAGCAATGCTGACTTCAACCCAAAGATAGTTTATGCAAAAGGTACAAAGAAAAGATTAACAAACACTCACATTATCCACCAATGTTTATATGATGTCATTTTTGAGATAGGAGCTAATGTAACCACTATTAAGAAAGCAAAAGAAGTTTTGCAATAATTAAACCAAGGACTTGATGATATAAGAAATGTAGGCCTATAGAAGCTACAAGCTAACTTTGAAAAATCATAGATATTTGAATTAGAAAGTATTTCAAATTACTTAACTAAAATATTGGTCATATACAATCAAATGAAGAAATATTAGGTGAAGATGAAGGAAACACATGTAGTAGAAAAGATTATATGCTCATTGCCAAAAAAATAATCTATTAAGATTCATAAAATATGGATTTTCTAACCATTCAAACACTTATGAAAAAACTTTATGCATGTCAAAAAATTAATGAAATTCAAGAAAACTTGGATATACAAGAACTTTTCTTAAAATTATCTACAAAAGAATCATGGTTCATGTCTGAAGGATGCAGAGAGAAACAAAGGAGGAAAAGAGAAGACAAAAATGGATAGTATTAATACCATAGCCACTAGTATGTTATGCCCTGTTTGGGGATGAAGGGATGTTTGTGCTCTAGTATTTACTTAGTTATTTGCCTCGCCCACGTTAAATATTTTAATATATATATACACACTTTTTATGATGCATTTTTAAACATAAAAAGAATCTTAAGAGGAATTCAAAAGAACCATGATCTAATTAAATAAATGGAGAGCTATTTATGCAAAAACCAAATATCAATCTCAACCGAGCCAACACATAAATCATTCAAACTCATGACTTAAATTATAAAATTAATTGGGTTTAAAAAAAAATTATATTATTTTATTTATCTAAAATAAAAACCTATAGAACCATAAAAATATCAAAGTATTTGCAAAATCAAATCAAAACAAATTACATTACCCAATTAATAGTTACCTAAATACTAAGTGATAAAATTAGAAGAAAAAACACAATTATAATCGTAATTGATACAAAACAAAATCTTAATCTCTCGAGCTAAGAAGATAGAGCTCCTAGGCCTCCACAAAAAAAGACCAAGCGCGTGGGGCTGGAGCAGCCCATGCGTCTAGGCTTTATTTTCTTAATTCTCTTAAATTATTCTACCCTTAATAATTTGAAGATAAAAAATAGAGGCCACATGTCGCCTGCCTTGCTGAGGCAAATGACACGTCACCTATACTACTTGGATTCCAATGATTTTTTATCGATGTAAAATTAGGCTAGTCTATTTCAAACCAAAAAAAAATCATTTTTAACCATGTTTCAAACTGAAAATTTCATAAGAAAAAATAACTTGAATTCCTTGTAAAACATATTAATAGCCTCTAACAAGTCAAAAGTTATTTCTAAAACCCACAATCAGCTCAATATTAAAATTCATTTCAGGTTCAAATTTATCATTTTAAACAAGTTTAAGATAAAAATACCTTGTCGAAACATTGCTCATAAAAAAAATTCATTGAAACCAAAATCACTCATTTTTATAATTAGAATCGGTCTCAACTAAGATTTTCTCTCTCCATCATCTGAATCCAACAACTCTGTCTCTTCTCTCTCAAACTATGGGAGAAAAAAAACTGGATTTTATAAATTGTCAGAACTAAAAACTTATAATCTAAGAAGTTAGGGGCTGAAGTTTATATATAGTCCTTATTTTAGTCAAACCATCTCTTTTTGGTGTATTTTTTTTTTATTTTAGTCGTCTATCTTTAAATCTTGTATTTTATTAATAAATATGTTTTAATTTGCCATCAATTTGAGCCTATAAAGATGCAATTATTATTTAAAAAAAAAATGATTTGTATTTCGGTGAACATTAACGTGGGGAACACTATTTCCCCTTGTTTTTTATAAAGGGATAGATTCAAAATCAAGATGCTATACCAAATATATTATGTACCGAATCAAATCTTATGTACCGAATATTTTAAGGGATTTAAAAGCAATCCGAAAATTAAAAGTATAAGGACCGAAATGAAAATGCAATAAATAATCAATTTCAATAGAAAGATACAATTGAAACAAATGAAAACTTACATAGTAGAAATAAGGACCACATAACACAATTAAAAGCTAAGGGATTGAAATGCAAAAGCAAGAAAATCTGGGGGCTGTTGAGTAGTTTAGGGTGAAGGAGAGAGAAAAGGGGGGGGGGGAGTTCAACCGCCCACCGTCTCGTCTCCAGCCAACTTTAGCTTGCATGCACCACACCATGAGGAAGATCACACGGCGGCGCATCCACAGAGAAGCCAGATGCACATTTTCCTCCACTGTATGACACTGCACGCACAGCCCAAAGAGGACGCGAGGCGGATCACCGTGGCCCGCGTGTGTCACACACACCCACAGTAACCCGAGATAAATAATAAAAAATTATGGTCAATTACCACGCTACCCCTGTACCCAAGTCATCTATTTTGTCCTATTAAGAGCTATATCCATATTTAGCATTTTTAAAAAATATGAAATGCACGTGGCACCCCTCCCGGCCAAACCTGATTTTTGTCCTTTTCGAGGGACAAAATGGTTAATTTACTGTGCAAAGAAATATAAAAAATAAAAAAAGCGGCGACCCGGACCGGATCGAAATTGTGCAATTACTGTGTAACCCCTCCGCCCAGGAGCCGCTTTTTGTCTTTTCGAAGGACAAAATCGTTATATTACTGTGCAAAAAGAAGAAAAAAACAGTAAACCGACCACTCGAACGACCCGAAAACTAACAATACTATTGTAATCCATAGTGAAAACACACACAAGCTACAATAACAACTCTGAGCTCTTTTAATATAATAGATAATTTCCCATATACTCCTAAACAAGGTAGAAACAACCACGATTTTTGCATACACCTTTGTAGAAGATCATGTAACGGCTCCACACACAAGAGAAGATCTTCAGGATGAAGATCACGAAATTAGTCAAAGCAGCAACGACAACAAATCCATGATCACAGCAACCACAATTAATCCTCCGTGAAAACAGTTATTTTGAATAAAGAAGATTTGATCTTGCAAATCATTAGCAGATCATTAGCCACAGCTGTATAGTCCTGAATTAGGTTACTGTAAAGCTATTTATATTAGCACTGTAAACATGTATTTTGAATCAATTGAAAAATCTGATTATTCAGTGTAATACATTCAGTATTCTATTTTCCTTTATGGTATCAGAGCCTCCAAAAGACTAAAGTCAACCAAAATATGTCCTCTTCATCCCACCCTTCTTCTGCCCCTTCTGTCATCTCTATGCCGTCTGTTACTACAGTCAAGTTAAACCATGATAATTTTCTCCTCTGGAAAGCTCAACTTGTTCCTCACTTCAAAGGACAAGATCTCTTCGGCTACATTGATGGTAGCATTCCCAAACCTCCCAAATTCACCTCTGTCACTCACCTAGAAACTTCAGTCACTTCTGAATGCCTTAACCCAGCCTACTCCCAATGGATTCGTCAAGACAATCTGATCCTTAGCACCCTTATGACATCTCTGTCTGAATCAGTTCTTGCTCAAGTTGTTAATTACACAACTTCTCAAAGTGTCTGGAATGCATTGGAAGACACTTTCTCTTCTCGATCACGTGCTCACACTCTCCAGATCAGAACTCAGCTAGCCACTGCCACAAAAGGCAATCAAACAGCCACTGAGTATTTTTCACTCCATTTAAAGGTTGACTGATGAATTGTCAGTCACAGCACATCCCCTTAACCATGAAGATATTGTAACATATCTGCTTGCTGGTCTAAGCCACGAATATGACACCCTTGTGCTGGTCTAAGCCACGAATATGACAGCCTTGTGGCTTCCCTGTCAACACGCACTGATGAAATCACATTGGAAGAAATCGACTCCTTATTGCTCACATCTGAAGCTCGCCTGTCCAGACATCAACTGACACCACCATCTGCCAATCTCGCACAGCGTCAACACTTCAATCCCAGGCGTTCGTGAAAGGGGGCGTTGTAATCGTGGTGGCTATAATTCCACAAATAGATACCACGATCAACCTTCAACCGTGTGTCAAATCTGTAATAAATCTGGCCATCTTGCTAAAAAGTGCTATTTTCGATTTGATCTTACATTTCAGGACACACATCCTCTACAAGCCAAACATGGAATGCTTGTTGTGCGACATAGTTTGCCTCATTCCAAAGAACAATCCTGGGTTGCTGATACGGGAGCCACACACCATTTCACCAATGATGCTAATTCTCTTAATCTGCAAAATTCAGAATATGCTGGTAACGATACTATGCAAGTAGGAAATGGTCAAGGTTTGCAAATCTCAAAATATGGATCTTCCATTCTGTCTACTCCTTCGTCTACATTTCTTCTTAGTCATGTTCTTCTTGTCCCTGAAATTAGGAAAAACTTACTGTCAATTCATCAATTTTGTGTTGATAATAATGTTTACTTTGAATTTCACTCTTACTATTTTCTTGTGAAGGCTTACTCGGGGAAGGTCCTTCATCGGGGTTATCTTCATGATGGCCTTTATCAATTTACCCACAAGTCCAGTCCTCTCAAGCATTTTCCTGTGTTCGTTCTTCTGAGTGGCATCGTCGGCTTGGTCATGCCTCCACTCCTGCCGTCAATAAAATCTTGTCTCTCATTTCCGTACCAGTAGAGAAAAATAAAAATGTTTGCCCTGAATGTCAAATGGCAAAAAGCCATGATTTACCTTTTAAGACCTCTACGTCCGTTTCTCTACACCCCTTAGATCTTATTTATACAGATGTGTGGGGGCCTGCATCCGTGCCGTCCACAACTGGTGCCAGATACTACGTAAGTTTTCTTGATGACTATTCCAAGTTCCTTTGGCTATTCCCCATTAAACTAAAATCTGATGTAGAACAAATATTTTTAACTTTCCAAAAATATGTTGAAAATCAGTTTGACAGAAAAATCAAATCTATTCAATCAGATTGGGGTGGGGAATATCGCCGACTTCACAATTATTTTCATCAAAATGGAATCAAGCATTGCCTAGCTTGCCCCTACACTCACCAACAAAATGGAGCTATTGAGCGTAAACATCGACACATTGTCGAAGTGGGCTTAAGTCTACTAGCTCATTCAAATTTACCAATGATTTATTGGGAGGATGCTTTTCACACTGCTACATATATCATAAACAGACTACCCACACCTATTCTACAAAACAAATCTCCATTCACAATGCTATATGGTACTTTACCTGACTATCACTTTATGCGTGTATTTGGTTGTGCTTGCTGGCCAAACCTTCATCCATACAATAAACACAAACTCAATTTTTGGTCTAAAACCTATATTTTCATTAGTTACAGTCTTTCTCATCAAGGGTACAAGTGTCTTGATCTCTCTACGGGCAAAATTTTTGTTTCATGTCATGTTGTCTTTGATGAAAATTTATTTCCATATACCAAATCCAATATTCCTGTAACTGATGCACATCATTCTTCCAAATTAGTTCCCTTACCTCAGTTCATTTCGGTACCAATCTCTCCATGTTTACAAGATTTGCAATCTAACCATGTATCTACATGCATATTACCTGCACCTCTTGTCTTGAATCCTGCAGATACCGAGACTACATCAGCTCAAGAAATTCCAATTTCCATCTCCCCTGCAGCAAACATACAACCGAGTTCTACTTCTATTGATTGTTCAAATTCTCACCATTTGATTAATGACAGGGGACAAGCAGATACTACCAATACTCATGCTATGATGACCATGTCCAAAAATCACATCTATCGTCCACGGCAATCTAGTGACGATTTCATCAGATATCCACTGCCACGAGCTTTAACAGCAACTCTAAATGCACAGCTGACATAACCCTCATCGTTCAGTATCGCATCCAAGTCCTTGCAATGGCGTGAAGCTATAGACAAAGAATTCTCTGCATTATTGCACAATGGAACATGGTCCCTGGTCAGTCCTCCTCCTAATGCCAATATTGTTGGGTGCAGATGGGTCTATAAGATCAAGAGAAAGGCAGATGACACAATTGAAAGGTATAAAACGCGATTGGTAGCGAAGGGCTTTCACCGACAAGAGGGGATTGACTTCAACGAAACCTACAGTCCTGTTATTAAGCACGCAACAATTCGGTTAGTGATCTCAATTGCTATTACTCACGGTTGGTCTATCAAGCAATTAGATGTTCAAAATGCATTTTTGCATGGCGATCTTCAAGAGACTATGTTTATGGTTCAGCCACAAGGTTATACTCATCCTCAATATCCCAATCATGTGTGTAAGCTTCACAAATCACTCTATGGTTTACGTCAAGCCCCTCGATCATGGTTTTCCAAACTGTCAAACAGATTACAAGATTTGGGTTTCAGTGAAAGCAAAGCAAACACATCCCTCTTCATCTGCCAAAAACCAGACTTTGTGCTATACATTTTAATATATGTGACATATTGGTAACAGTTTCCAATACTACTAAAATACAACGAATCATCGATGCTCTCCAAGCATCTTTTGCAGTCAAGGATCTCGGCAATCTTCATTATTTTCTAGGCATTGAAGCCCTCTGGTGCTCCAATGGTATTTACTTGACTCAACGCAAGTATATTGCAGACCTCCTACAAAAGACAAATATGGATCATGCCAAACCTTGCTCTAGTCCAATGGCATCCACTAGTAGGCTTACTTCTACTGATGGTAAACCTTTTGAAGATGTACATCTCTTTCGAAGTGTGGTAGGCGGCTTGCAGTATCTAGCTTTCACAAGGCCTGATTTGGCCTTCTCGGTACACAAAGTCAGTAAGTTCATGCACAAGCCCCTTGACAGTCACTGGCTGGCAGTGAAACGTATCCTTCGTTTCCTCAAACACTCCATTTCCACAGGCCTATACATCACTAAATGTAAGGATCACACACTGCAGGCATTCTCGGATTCAGACTGGGCAGCAGACAAGGATGATCGTAGGTCAGTGGGTGCCTATTGTATTTACATGGGGACTAATCTCATTTCTTGGAGCTGCAAACAGCAAGCAACGGTAGCACGCAGCAGCATAGAAGCTGAATACAAGGCCATTGTGAATGCTGCTGCTGAACTGTCCTGGTTTCAATCCATTCTTCATGAGCTTGGGCTGCCCTCACAGTGCATTCCCACCTTGTGGTGTGACAATATTGGTGCTACATACCTCACATCGAATCCCAAATTTCATGCCAGAACTAAACATATTGAAATAGACTTTCATTTTGTCCGCGACAAAGTCTGTAACAAGGAGCTTGTAGTTAAATTTATCTCCAGCAAGGACCAATTGGCAGATGCGCTGACAAAACCATTGCCACCAATACATTTTTGACAGGTGATGATCAATCTGAATGTGCGTGAACTACCCTTCAGATTGAGGGGGCGTGTAGAAGATCATGTAACGGCTGCACACACAAGGGAAGATCTTCAGGATGAAGATCAGGAAATTAGTCAAAGCAGCAACGGCAACAAATCCATGATCATAGCAGCCACAATTAATCCTCCGTGAAAACAGCTATTTTGAATAAAGAAGATTTGATCTTGCAAATCATTAGCAGATCATTAGCCATAGCTGTATAGTCCTGAATTAGGTTACTGTAAAGCTATTTATATCAGCACTGTAAACATGTATTTTGAATCAATTGAAAAACCTGATTATTCAGTGTAATACATTCAGTATTCTATTTTCCTTTAACCTTCAAAGCTTTATCAAATTGAATGGTTGATCCTCTTCAGAATGTTCACTTCTTTTGTTACATCTCTACTCATTTCCTTGGCAGCTAGGATCTCCCCACCAAACTCTCCACGATACATAGAGCCATTTATTCTACTTTTTGAACTAAAATTTTCAGTAGATTTCCTTACCTCTTTAAATTTGAAGACTTTCTAATTTTGCTCATAGCTTGCAATTTCAGAACGAATGTCTTCTGGCGCTACTTGTTTTCTTTCGTTGCCTCTGCTAGAAACCTTTTCTCTTGTCTTTTTGCAAGAGATAAAAGCGACAACTGCAATGATATTGATGACTACCGAAGCTCCTCTTTTGATCATCAAGATCTTTTTGAGTTTTTCAGTGAAGAATTTACCAGTACTGCCAGCTCTACTAATTCTTCAGAGAACATCATCTTTTATGGCAAGCTCATACCTCACATAGGAGAAACGATGGTAGTTGAGACAAAAAAGAACCTGCGATTGGCGACACAAGAAGCAGTTTCTTTGATTTCCTTGAGCTAGTTCCTGTGCTGTGAAAATCTTTGTATATCGATATGATATTTACTTGCTTATTTTCTCATTCATTTTCTTCTTTCATAATGTCTTTCAAATATTGAATGACATGAATGGAAATTTAGATGCGAAGAAAGCATGCAGCAGTGCTATGAAACTTCACAAGAAATATTTTAAAAATATGTTTTTCTTACCTTGGAGTGTTGTTATAAATTCTGATGTTGTATTTGAAATATTCAATTAGTTGAAAGGAAGTAGAGAAAGCAAAGTGTTGGGAAAAAAAACCACAAAAAGAAAGTCTAAGTGTCAAAACTTTGTATCAACCCTTTTTCAGCTTGTAGGATTCTGAGTTGCTTGCTAATTAGCTAAGTTCTTTTGGTTATTCCTTGAACTTATAGTCATTCATTACTCTTGCAGGAGAAGAAGCCATAGCCTATAATGAAACACATGACTTTTTCCTTAGTTGATAAATACTGGGAAGCCTTTGAAGGCAATATTTTTTAATTTAATTTTTAACTTGTTCACGTTTGTAATTTAAATTATTGTTACTCGTACTCAATTAAACAAAACAACATAATAGTATTAGAAAGGAAAAAAAAAAAACTTAAGAACAATATTAACACTAACAATTTAATACAAATTAATATTTAGGGGCAATTTTTTTTTTTAAATACTTTGGGAAGCAGTCTTTCTTAATATTAATTGTAAGCCTAATAAAAAGCCCAGCAGATGGCTCAACAAACAATTTCGGTTTCGTGTATTTGTTTAACATAAAAACCAAGTCAAACCGAACTGAAAATGGTCGGTTTTTACTAGGTTCGGTTCGGTTTATTTTAAAAAAAAATTATAATTTTTGGTTTGGTTGTTTTTTTTTAAATCGAATCGAACCGAAAATGCTCACCCCTAGTGTAAGTTGTGTGGTGCAATTGCCTTTATTTATTAAGTGTGATATAGTTTATCTATTAAATATGTAATTTTAGATATGTATTTTGTGTGCATGTCTTTTACTTGCAAAAACTGAAAAAATAGATCAACTTGAAAAATAGATATTGAAAGGAAAGTATTGTTATTTTCTGTTGTCAAACTTTAGCTATCAAACCTATTCTTTATTTGTCAAATTTGACTGCTGGAAGTAGATTTGTGGCAATAATGCATTAATTGTCTGCTGTCAAGTTATTTGCCAAATTGAGGAAAATGTATCTCCATGAGTTAACTATGCGCTTTACCATTTGGCTACACTTTTTATAATACTTAGAGCATCTTTATTAGCAAATACCAAATAAAATTCAAACTTTTAGAAAAATTACTGTTAACATTTTAAATTTTAAAAATCAAAATTAAAAAAAATAACCGCCAATATTTTTAATTTTAAGATATCAACATTTGGAAAAATAATACATCTATAAATATGCTCATATACTTGAACAATTTTATTCATCAATCTCTTCTTTACCACATTTACTTTGTTTGTTTTAAATTTCATCATTAATCATTCTAATTTCAATTTTTATAAAGCTTTTGATCTTGATGATATCACTCTCATGTTCACCAAAAAGTTATCATTGCAGTGGTTATTGAAGAAGAATCAAATCATCAAAGATGGAGAATAGGGTTTGTGGCTCTATTCTTGATCACAATATCGTCAACTGTAATAGAAAAGGAAATCCTAATTTCTTTGAAAGCCAATTTCAAAGGAGATTTATGATTACTCATCGTCTTTTTCTTTAGATTGCAAATGCAATGAAAACTCATAATCCATACTTCAAACAAAAGGTAGATATTGTTGATGCTTTTGGCTTATCTTGCCTTCAAAAGATAATTGTAGTTCATGTAATACTTGCATATCATATTCTTGTAGATCTTATTAATGAATATCTTCTATTTAGGGAAAACACTTTGATAGAAAGTCTTAGAGTTTTCATCAAAGAAATCATAAATGTTTTAGTAATTGGTATCTAAGGGCACCAAACGACACTGATAGTGCTTGATTACTATCAACCAGAGAGCAACGTGAGTTTCTAGGAATGTTATGGAGCATTGACTAGATGCACTAGAAAAAAGAGAATTTATCAACTACAAGAAATG
This sequence comes from Salix purpurea, assembly GCA_027405865.1. Lineage (NCBI taxonomy): Eukaryota > Viridiplantae > Streptophyta > Magnoliopsida > Malpighiales > Salicaceae > Salix > Salix purpurea. Next base: position 6,761,880 of record JAOWLH010000014.1, on the reverse strand, counting down.
TTATGGAGCATTGACTATATGTTATGGAGCAAAGTTTGACTTGATTAAAAATAATTTTAGAGATTAAGCATTATAATATACTTAATACATGAATTATAATTTGTCCTAAAATATCAAGTAGGAACTGATTGACTAAATTTCTAAAATTATATTATGGACATTATTTAAGAGACAAATAGATATTATGTCGATTATAGGGATTTTAGGATTTTCTATAAATATAAAGTTATTTCTCTTATATTTTTGACAGGTCATCTACTAGAACGAAAAATGATATAAATTACAAAATAGAACCAACACTCTAGGCATAACAATTTTTCCCTCTTAAATAAAGATTTAAGAGATTTTTTTTGGTGATTATAATTTGCAACAACACAATTTTTTTAAAATTATTTAAAATTGAAGAAAACTAGATATTAGAGTAATAAATCTTAAATAACTTTAAATCTATCTAATTTCTTTTGATTTATTATTTACACCGGTATATGATATTCTAACCAAAATACGGTTCTTGAACTGCTTTACAATATCTCATCCCTTGTTTCTTTTCCATAGCTGACGACCAATTAAATGGTCGCCTTCTGCTTTCTTTTCTTCGTCTAGGAGCAAACAAATTATCTGGGACTTTTCCAACTTCCGTTAGCCAATTCCTCGGGACTTGTGCAACCTGATTTATTATATGTTTGAAAATGCTTGTATTAAAATAATATTTTTTATTTTTTAAAAATTTTTTTTGATATCAGAAAATAATTTAAAAATACCAAAATATTTAATTTAAAATAAAAACTAAAACTAAAATTAATTTAAATTTAAATTTTTGTAAGAATACTTTTGAAATGTAATCAGGTGGTAACGCTTTAGCTGTGTCGGTGCAATAAGTCTAGGAAACCTCCACGAACTACAAATATTGAATATTGGCAAAATATTTATTGCGGGAGAGGGCGTCACTGACTTGACTTTTCTCATCTCATTAACCAATTTTTTTATAATTTAATTATTTGATAAAGAAATACTAAATAAAAATAGCTCGAGTATAAAATTGATAATAATTTAATGATTTGTTGATATAGTTGATGTTCGTAGATCCACTTCTTTTCCATCACAAATGCAAAAAACAAAAAGAGTAATTAATTTTGTCGGTCCATCTAAAATATGGTTGGTTAGAAAATATATCATTTCTGTTGGTAATAAATATGCATTTAAAATAAATTGTTGGGTAGCAATTTGCACCGAATACCTGGACCAAAGCTTGAATTCCCAACTATCTACGAGCTTTCTTTCTCAGCACAGATGGTGAATGCTGTCAACTTGCCCCCGAAGCAATACACATTTACAAGCTGGAGAAAATTCAGATTTTGTTCCAAGTGTATCCTGGCTTCTTACTTAAGCTTCATTAGGCACAAGCACCGCAAAAAACCCAGAAAAGAAAAATGTTTTCAGTGCTACTGAACTCGTTTCATGGGCATGCTTGTGTTCATCAACTACATAGAAGCCACCACTTCTGGCTTCTCAAATGAGACAGACCAGCATGCTTTGCTTGCCATTAAGGATCTTATATCACACGATCCTTTCAGCAGTTTAAGCTCATGGAACAGCTCGCTGCAGTTTTGCAGCTGGCGAGGAGTTACAAGCGGTCGCAGACATCGAAGAGTTACTTCCTTCAATCTGTCTTCACTTGACCTGACAGGTCCCCTGTCTCCCCATGTCGGGAATCTTTCATTCCTCAGGTTGATTGATCTCCGTAGAAACAGATTCCATCAGATTCTTCCTCCAGAAATTGGCCGGTTGTTTCGACTGAGATACCTTTACCTACAATATAACTTCTTCCAAGGTGAACTTCCTTCCAACTTGAGTAATTTTTCAAACCTCGTATTCCTGAATCTAGAGGGAAACAATTTTACAGGGACAATTCCCAGTGAACTTGGCTCTCTGTCTAAGCTCTTAAGATTGAGCCTCGGCAGGAATCATTTCACTGGTTCAATCCCACCTTCATTTGGGAACCTCTCTAGCATGCAAGGTTTAAATCTAGGATGGAACAATCTGGAAGGAATCATTCCTGATGAACTTGGACGACTCTCTGCCTTAGATTTTCTAGCTCTTTTTTCCAACAATTGGTCTGGTATGGTTCCTGAACAGCTTTACAATCTCTCATCCCTCACTTTGCTCTCATTAGCGAACAACCAATTAACTGGTCCCCTCCCGCGTTATATAGGATCAACCCTGCCCAATCTGAAACTTCTTACTCTTTCATTAAACCAATTATCTGGTCATATTCCAGAATCTTTCGTCAATTGCTCAAGACTCGAAATTTTCGATTTATCATCCAATGCTTTAACCGGGCCTGTTCCAAATAATTTGGGAAACCTGCAAAACCTTGAAATAATAAGCTTTGCTACCAATCCGCTTGGGGATGAGAATGGGAGTGATTTAACTTTTCTTACCTCCTTGACCAACTGCACCAATTTAACACAGGTGTTGTTTTTTGAAAATCACCTTAGAGGCGTATTGCCAATTTCCATTGCAAATCTCTCGACCAACCTCTATTGGTTAGAACTCAGGACTAACTACTTGACTGGAGACATTCCTGTAGAGATTGGAAATCTTAAAAACCTGACGTATCTTGACTTTTCTAAAAACATGCTTACAGGGAGATTACCTGATTCTATTGGAAAACTTTCCAAGTTGCAAAAGCTTTTTGTTAACACAAACAAAATCTCTGGAAATATTCCATCCTCCTTCGGAAACCTTTCTAGAATGCTTCATCTCAATCTAGCAGAAAATTTTCTCGAGGGAACTATACCAGTTTATCTGGAAAATTACCGTCAACTAAATGAGTTAAATATTTCATACAATAATCTCAGTGGTGCGATACCTGAGAAACTTGCTGGTATCGATTCTTTATTTGGCTTCTATATGTCTTCTAATAATTTAACAGGTCCATTACCATCACAACTGGGTAATGCAGGAAATCTGATTAAATTGGATGTTTCAGATAACAAATTATATGGAAAAATTCCAAGTTCTATCGAGAGTTGTGTCATGTTGTAATACCTCAACATGAAGGGCAACTTTTTTGACGGAACTATTCCTCCTTCTTTCAAGAAGCTAAGAAGTATGTTGAAATTGAGTGATCTGAACAGTAGTTGTTTCTTGAACAGTTACTGTTCAAATCAAAATCTGGAAATCAAGACAAATTGGAAATTGCGGAAGAACATGAATACTGTTTTATTGATTTCACTTGTATTTAAAGACTTACAAGTAATGCAATTCAAATCAAAAACAAACTCTCAACATCCATGAGAGATTATTGGAATGAAATTACGAAATAATAGCACACAATCTGCTATTTGAATTCAAAATTAAAAAACACAAAAACAGGACATTATCTTGACTTTAATCTTCCTTCAAGGCAGCATCTCACACGTGTTCCAACACTCCTCCTTGAGACTTGCCTTGAACATTCCAAGCTTCATCCTTAGCATTTCCAGCCTTGATCTTGGAAGTCCTTTAGTCATCAAATCTGCCAATTGGACTTCAGTTGGACAGTGAAGAATTTTGATGAACAAATTCTTCTCAGCTTCCCTCAATGCATGAAACGTGACATTAATGTGCTTTGTTCTCCCATGCTGGACTGGATTTTGTGCAATTGCTATTGCTGACTTGTTGTCACAATAAAGCTCGGTTGGAGAGCTTTGCTTATGACCCAAATCTGCCAAAACTTTGCTCAACCATATAGCTTGATTTGCAGCAGCTGCCATGGAGATGTACTCAGCCTCTGCTGTTGATTGAGCAACCACATCTTGCTTCCTTGCATTCCAGCAAATTGCACCTGAACCAATGCTAAAAACATAACCAGAAGTACTCTTCATATCATCAACACTCCCAGCCCAATCACTATCTGCATAGCCAATCAAGCATACTCCTCCTGTTTTTGAGTACCTTAGGCCTAAGTCAGCTGTGCCTTTGATGTATTTCAGTACTCTTTTTGCAACTCCCATGTGAACACTACTAGGTGAACTCATGAACCTTGACAGCAGACCTGCAGGGAACATTAAGTCTGGCCTAGTTGCTGTCAAGTATAGCAAACTGCCCACCAAGCTTCTAAAAACAGAAGGATCTTCTAGCTTCTCACCATCATTCTTCGAAATCCTTTCATTTTGTGCCAAAGGTGTAGCTACCTCTTTGCATGATTCCAGCTTGAACTTTTTGAGCACATCAATAGCATACTTCCTTTGTGACAAGAAAATTCCTGAGTTGTCTTGCAATATCTCCATTCCAAGGAAATAATTCATCATCCCCAAGTCACTCATTTCAAATATATCCTCCATTTCCTTTTTGAACTTTGCCAGCAATGAAGTATTGCTTCCAGTCACCAACATGTCATCTACATAAAGTGAAATTACTAACTGCACTTCATCTCCTTCTTTCTTTAAGTACAATGTAGCTTCATTTTCACTCCTTTTAAACCCCAACTAGATTAAATAGGAATCAATCCTACTATACCAAGCCCTTGGGGCTTGTTTCAAGCCATAAAGAGCTTTGTGTAGCTTATACACCTTGTGCTCATGGCCAGCTACTTTGAATCCTTCGGGTTGCTGCACATATATGTCTTCAACTAATATACCATTTAAAAAAGCTGATTTAACATCTAAATGGTATACCTTCCATCCAAGTTGACCAGCAATTGCAAGAAGGAGCCGAATTGTATCATGCCTAGCAACTGGGGCAAATGTGTCCCCATAATCAACTCCAGCCACTTGCGCAAATCCTTTGACCACCAATCTAGCTTTGTGTTTAAATACAGAACCATCAGGATTGAATTTAGTCCTGAACACCCACTTAACACCAATTTCTTTCTTGTTGGGAGGCAGCACTGTCAAACTCCAGGTTTGATTCCTCTCAATGGAATCAATTTCTGACTTCATGGCTTCTATCCAAGCTGAATCCCTTGCTGCTTCAGCATAGCTGGTTGGCTCGGCATGCACCAAATTGCACCTCTCATATACCTCAGCTAGGGGCCTCACTTTGAGAACATCTGCATCTGAAGTTCCATCAACATCAAACTCATTTTCATTGCTTGTTTCCCCTGCTGCAGCATCAAGGATTGTGCTCTTCTGATCCACCTCCTTCAAGTCCCAATTCCAGCATGCAATTTCATCAAAGTGCACGTCTCTACTGATCTGAATTTTGGACTCATTCAGGTTGTAAATCCTGTAACCTTTGGATTCAGTTGAATATCCCACGAAAATTCCTTTCACTGCTGTCTCATCTAGCTTCCCCCTTTTGACAGTGGGTACATGAAAGTAACACAAAGAACCAAACACCCTTAGATGATTGGCAGTAGGCTTAATTCCTGACCAAGCTTCTATGGGTGTTTTTCCATTGACAGACTTTGTGGGAAGTCTGTTTAGCAAGTAAACTGAGGTGTTTACTGCTTCTGCCCATAGAAACTTAGGCAACCTCTTCTCAAACATCATGCACCTTGACATCTCCATGATTGTCCTATTCTTCCTCTCCGAGACACCATTTTGCTGAGGAGAATAGGGCACTGTCAACTGGTGAACAATTCCAGTTTCAAGGCAAAATTTCTGGAAATCCTTTGAAGTATATTCTCCACCATTGTCGGTTCTCAGCACTTTAATTCTTTGTCCACTTTGTGTTTCAACCAAGCTTTTGAAACTCTTGAACTTTGACAGTGCTTGAGATTTGTTTTCCAAAAACTGGACCCAAATCATTCTGCTATGATCATCAATGAACAAAATAAAGTAAAGGTTATTGTTCAAGGAGGCTGTCCTCATTGGTCCACAAATGTCAGAATGGACCAATTCCAGCCTTGATTTTGCTCTATTTGGTGTTGCACGAGGGAATGAAGCCCTATGGTGCTTCCCCAATTCGCACCCTTCACACAATTGTTCACATTCAGAAATGGCAGGCATCCCCTCTATCATGCATCTGTCATGCAACAATTTCAAAGAATCGAAATTGTAGTGCCCAAACCTCTTGTGCCAAACAACACTCATATCAGAATTTGCACTTAATGCATGACCTTCAATGACATTTAAATCAAGATAAAAACTATTTCCATCCATTTTTATCTTGGCTATAGCAGAATCCTTTGTGTCAACAATGAAGCAGAAATTATCTTTAAAGGTTACTTCATAACCATTCCTAAGCATTTGAGGAACACTCAACAAATTTTGATCTAACTCAGGAATGAAAAGGACATTTTTGATAGTTTTTGTACCTCTTGAAGTGCTGACTGTGACAGTGCCTCTTCCCTTAGCTTGCACAAAGTCACCATTTCCCAGTTTTATTCTTGGCTTGATTGATCGATCAATTGAGGAAAAAATTGACAAATGCTTTGTCATGTGGCTGGTGCAGCCACTGTCAATAAGCCAAGTGTTCTTCTTGGAGTTTGTACTGGTTTGTAAGGCCATGAATAACTGCTCCTCAGTTTCTTCAAGGTCCTTGTCTTCTTCGGATACATTAGCTTGCTGCTGGTATCCTTGCTGCGGCTGTTTCTTCTTCAGTCTACAAAACTTTTCACTATGGCCATTTTTCTTGCAAAAATCACAGTGAATGAGAGTTTTGCCTTTGAACCAGCAGTCAGCCTCTGCGTGATTTGTTCTCTTACAATAAGAACAAGGGGAAAAATGTCTACTGGCAGGTACAATTGCTTTACCTTTTGAGGGGTTTGGCTTACCAGTACTGAAATTTTTCTTGGGAAAAATTCCAGTTTTTCTCCCTTTAAAGCTTGCTTGAAATGCTCCTTCAACAGCTTCATCATCACGCATTTGAACCCTTTGTTCCTGTATATGAAGCTTGCTGATCAGTTCTGCAATTGTGAGAAGTTGCAGATCGCATGATTCTTCAATTGCAGATATTTTAGCTTCGAATTTTTGTGGAAGAGACATCATAAGTTTCTCAACAACCTTATGATCTTCAAACGTCTGTCCAAGAAGCCTCATTTGATTCACAATGTTCATCAACCTGCCAGAGTAGCTCTTGACCGATTCATTTTCCTTCATTTTCAGTAGCTCAAACTCCCTTTTGAATGCCAGCAATTTCACAGCTTTAACTCTGCTGCTGCCTTCAAATTCCACTTGAAGTTTGTCCCAAATTTGTTTTGGTGTCTCAAGATTCATAATCTTGGTGAAAATGTGGTCTGCAATTCCAGAATGCAGACATGTAATTGCCTTGTCTTTCTTCAATTTGTCTTCTTCATGAGCCCTTATTTGCGCCAATGTTGGATTCGCACGTAGTGGATTTGGATCAGCATCCGTCTCCACAATGTTCCATAATCCTTGGGATCGCAGATAAAACCTCATCTTTATGGCCCAAATGTGATAGTGTTCACCATCGAACACTGGTACAGTAGAGGTTGAATGTCCCGATGATGAAGAAGAAGCCATTGATAAATTAGAAAAATTAATCTCTCAGTGTTTCTCTCAACCCCCAGGTGTTTACACTCACAATCTCTCGTGTTTCACTCACAAATTTCCCTCAGCCCGTAAGAACAATAGCTCTGATACCACTGTTGAAATTGAGTGATCTGAACAGTAGTTGTTTCTTGAACAGTTACTGTTCAGATCAAAATCTGGAAATCAAGACAAATTGGAAATTGCGGAAGAACATGAATACTGTTTTATTGATTTCACTTGTATTTAAAGACTTACAAGTAATGCAATTCAAATCAAAAACAAACTCTCAACATCCATGAGAGATTATTGGAATGAAATTACGAAATAATAGCACACAATCTGCTATTTGAATTCAAAATTAAAAAACACAAAAACAGGACATTATCTTGACTTTAATCTTCCTTCAAGGCAGCATCTCACACGTGTTCCAACAAAGTATTCGAGTCCTTAACCTTGCCCACAACAACTTGTCTGGGCAGATTCCCAAGTTTCTTGGAGAATTACCTCTTCTTGGTTATCTCAACCTTTCCGGTAACAATTTTGATGGTGAAGTGCCAGCTGAAGGAGTTTTCACCAATGCTAGTGCATTTTCAGTTGCCGGAAATGACAAGCTATGTGGAGGAATCAAGGCACTGCAATTGCATGAATGCCCAAAACAGAGACGAAAGACTGGAGTTCACCGGAAGGTAGTAATTCTTGGAAGTTGTGCTGCACTTTTCCTTCTTCTGTTGGTGTCATCTGTCTATGATGTTATACGCAGGAGAAAACAAAAAAAAAGTGGATCTTCTTCGTCCTCACCACTAGAGAAGAAATACCACATAATTTCCTATTCGGAACTTGTACATGCTACTGGTGGGTTCTCTTCGACCAACATAATTGGGGATGGAAAATACGGCACTGTCTACAAAGGTACGCTTGGATCTGATGATCAAGTAGCTGTGAAGGTATTCAAGCTTCGACAAAGAGGAGCTAGCAAGACTTTCATGGCTGAAATCAACGCGTTGAGGAATATCAGACACCGAAATCTTGTCAGAATTGTAAATTCTTGCTCAACCATTGATTTCAAAGGCAATGATTTCAAGGCTTTGATCTTCGAGTTTATGTCAAAAATTTAAGTCTGCTGCAGAGAATAAACATAGCGACTGATGTGGCCCTGGCATTAGATTATCTTCACAACCAGTGTGAAACGACAGTGCTTCATTGTGATCTAAAACCGAGCAAAGATTCTCTTAGCTGCTGCTACGGAATCATTTTCTACAGATTCGAGCTCAATTTGCATACGAGGAACCATTGGTTATGTAGCCCCAGGTAAAATATTAAGCAATTACCCCTCCTCATATTCATTTACAAATCAACTTGCTATATATCCAATAATCATGTTTGTATTTTCTGCAATACATCATTTCGAACATGATGGCTATGATATCTAGGGAATCCTAGTAAAAGACTTTCTTAGTTTTTGATTAAATTGCAGAATATGGAATGGGAGGAGAGGCTTCCACACATGGTGATGTGTATAGCTATGGAATTCTCTTGCTGGAGATGTTCACAGGAAAAAGGCCCACCGACAACATGTTTACAGGTGACTTTAACCTGCATAGTTTCGTTAAAGCAGCCCTTCCTGATCGGGTAATGGAGATTATTGATCCTCTACTCTCAATTGATATCCAAGAGGAAGTTCAGACAAGGAGAAATGGTCCAAGAGGCAAAAGCAGCGTCAGCATTGAGAAGGTAAAGAAGTGTTTGGAATGGTTTAACCTGCACATTGGACTTTAACCTGCACATTGGACTTCGATGTTCTGCTGATTCGCCAAGTGAAAGAATGGTTATAGCAGATGTTCCCTCAGAACTGCATAAAACTACCAAGATTCTCTCTAACAGCTAGAGAGATCTCAAGTGTTGTAATCTATGAAAACTAGCATACTTTGTGTTGTTTTTTGGTCAGAATTCTTGAATGTTAAATGCAGAAGCTCGTTTTCTTCTAGCAAAATGAATGTGCTAGACTCTTTAAGGTTATGGACCTAGCCTTCCAGTACATAATAATAAAAACTCATTAGTAGAAATCAAATCTTCTTTTCAAAAATATTTTTAAAATACAGTACAAAACACCCTTAGGTGGTAACGCTTTAACTGTGTCGGTGCCAATAAATCAAATATTGAATATTGGCAAAATATTTATTGCGGAAGAGGACGTCACTGACTTGACTTTTCTCATCTCGCTATCTACGAGCTTTCTTTCTCAGCACAAATGGTGAATGCCGTCAACTTTCCCCCGAAGTCCATGAGCATTGAGAGCAATACACATTTACAAGTGTAACATGTTAGGCTTGTTCATCTTTGTTTCTCGTTCCATGCAGTATTTGTTTTATTTCCGGGAATTTTAGCTGTCATGCATCCCCATGTTTGAATTTCACAACGACAATAGCCTTCAGCTGCATTAAAATCTAAGAAATAATCTCCTCTTAATTGCAGCATTACGAAATAGTATGCTGGATTAGAAGCTTGTTCTCTTAGCTGCTATATCACTCTGTATAAATGCCCTCATGAGCTATTATTAGTTTTGTAGTCTAACACTCGCTTATTCTTGCCCACAACTACTTATTGTTTTTTTTATCATGGTAAATTCATTAAAATTCTTAACCTCGGCAAGTATTGAAAATTGAAAATTGAAAATTAAGTAAATGCTTAAAAAAAACTTCAATTAACCTTAGAGGATCAAATATTAAATCGACCATGGCATTGTGAACTAACACATCAAACAAGTTATGGATTCAAGTGGGTTTAATAAGTTATTTTGTTAAAAAAAAAACCCAAAAGGAGCAAAAAAAAATGTGCTAGAAGGTGGCCATTTATGGAGTTATTGGACACCAAAAGATGAAAAGAGCTGGAAGATGATTAGATTGGGTTTAGATGCATAGATGAAATGAGATTTAATGCGATTAGAATTCAAGAGGCAATTGGTCTTGGTGAAAGCATCGAGCAACATGAGTTTCATGTAAAAGGTCAGGGAATCCATGCCTAGCAGAGTGTTAAGCAGCTTGAGTGTTAAGCAGAGGCATGAAACTCAGCGTGCTTGGATACAGGGATATTAATGTTAAACAGAGGCATGAAACTCACATATAGGTAAAGCAACAGCTATGATAGTAGATTAAATATATATAACCAAAACTAATACTGCATTCTTACATTCTATGCACAGTTCTCCAAATATTGTCTTTACAGATCACCTCATCTTGTTCGAACAAGTTCAAGCGGTAAAGTTTCCATTGCCAGCTGAAATTTGAAAGACAGTTATGATGCAAACAAATAGGTTTCCTCTACAATGAAATTCAGAGAAATGCTTACCCACAGTCTTGGAGTTCTTGGATCAGATTTTTTATGCAATTTGGACAGTTCTGACTGAAAACTGATGACTATGGACACTTTGAACTCGATTGAAAATGGACTGCAAAGAGAATTCAATAAAAGACAACGATAATTACCACAAGGCATAAAACGCTAGCGTTTAAGAACAATCAGATGTGTGATTAAACCCAAGCATAAAGCAGTGATACTGCTAGGTAGGGGAACGAGTTCACAAGAATAGCAAGCAAAAAAAAAAATACAATTGTAATATTTTTAGCAGACGCTGGATTCTTGACTTTTAAGAGACCTTTCGTTTCAATTTGAAAAAAATCTCAGTTGGGTTTGCATAGCTTTCCCACCTTGTATCAAATAATTCAAATATGAATTACTCAATTTTCCTTTTTATCCGCAGAGTCAAACCCTTTAAAATAAAACAAAAGAGCATGCTTGGGGAAAATTCAAAATTTAAAACTACAAATAGAGCAAGTTAAGTCATAGAACCAACAGACAGACTTTACCAGCCAAGATGGACTTCATGTACTTTTATGAATTAAAATGTCAAGGAAGTGCTTATGCTTCTAACTCATAGAGCCATTATGCATTTTTTTTAACATCATTATCATCCCCTTTTAAAGATAAGTACCAGCGCCTTCCATCTTCATACAGATCCAAAAAGACAAGATAAAACAAGAGTCAGGAGAAGCTTGCAACTCACCCAGCAAAGACACTTGGACAAGTCAGAAGGCGAGGGAGGATAACATAGATAGGCAAAGTCAGATTACGACAGACATCTCCATCCGCTATCTGTAAACACCAGAGAAAAAAAAGAAGTTTAAAATCAAAACATTGTACAAGTCAAAGTAATTTGGCAATATTGGGAACATATCATGCCTGTGTGGTCTGAATCAAAGAAGTTTCAGTCACAATTTTCTCTCCTACTAGAACTGACTCTACACGGAGCAAGTGTATGTCAATGGAGGAAATGGGAACTGCTGATGTTTCAACTGTTAACTCTCCACTGATGGGATCCAACAAGGAACAAAGAGTAGATATTCTTCCTGTCACCCGAAAACCACCTATTGAATAACATCTATAATCAGATGAGTTTCACTTGAGCATAAGAAGCTGCACAAATAAGATACTCAAGTGCCTGCATCACAAATACATGCATATAAATGCCAAAACAGGATACTATTTCTCCAAATTCAAATTAAGGTTGGAGAACGAGTCTTAGCTAAGATGACATAGAAGCATACCTGACTTTATTTCAGGAAGTAAAGGATGTCTCTGAGTGTCCTGAGTAATGTAAAAGATAGCCATTTCTGGAGAAACTGGTCGCTCAAGCACATCAGCTGAAAGTGCAACAGCATCAGCAAGACAGCGGCTTATTTAATTCCCTATCAATAATACATATATCATAAAAAGAAAAAATCAAACACACCTTTATCACTTTCAACTATAACTTCCGTTGTCGCAGATAATGATTTATAAAGGTATCCTCTAGCTATTTCTACAGTAAACAAATACTATCACAGAAATCATCAATCATAAGGTCTTACAAAAGTGTCAAAGTAATTGTGGGAAAGATTAGAACCATGAAAAATTAAAAAGAAAATAACAAGATTAATTTCTGTTAAACATTTCTTCTTTTATAGGACAAAAAATATATTCACCTGAATGCTAACATCCGTTCCATGAAAGGTCTCATAAAATCTCCCCAAACTTTTTTCCCCAATTTGTTTCAAGATCATGGTAAATAGTAACTGCCATACCAAGCAAACACTAAAATTAACTTAATAATAATAATAAACTATAACATAAGAGGTGAAAAGGGTATATATAATGATTGATAGCACCAGCATGAAGGAGATGATATTTCATTGGGGGGGGGGGGGGGGGGGACTCCTACGAATGAGACTAGCCCACATTATAATTTCTTCAATTAAATATTTCGTCAGGCATCAAAAAGCTAAAATCACACTAAATTTGAGCGAGTTATAAATACCTCAGTTGTACCTGAACCAATCTTTCCCGGCGGTTTAACCTCAATGCTCTTATTCCTGTTGCCATGTCAAGTAAAATTCGCAGCAATCAGGGTAATAATCTGGTTGAAAATCCATTGCTTAAATACAAAACATGAAAAATCACACACCAAGTCCACTAATTTGATCACCCGTTCAATACCGAGTTCAATTTCAGCACGCATTAACACAAAGCAAAACATATTTACAAGAAAAAAAGAAATTCAGCCATTTTTCTCCCTCTTTTTTTCTCAATGAAGCAACTATTATTAACATTAAGCACTTTATACAATCATTTAAAATAAGATAGAGACAAAACACTAGTAATAGCATACACGATAGTGATCGGCTTGACAACACCATAAAAGGATTCAATAACTCCAGCTGATCCTCCTCGAACCTGCTTTCATAACAAAACACCACACCAAATCAGATTTTATAAAGTTTTCTCGCAAATCAAACAGACAAATAGAGAGAGAGAGAGAGAGAGAAATTGATGAAATGATCCTGTAACCTGCAAGCTAACAGATCCGGTGACGGAGAGGCGAATTCCATGGTGAGAAATTGAGGAAGGAGTGTAGAAACACAAATTTTCCGCCAATCAAATTTCACCATGTGTTATTTTATTCTTTATTTTAAAGAATAAAATAAAATTGAAATGAATGACATGGAAAACAAATAAGCCTTCAAATATTTCTTGGCCAATGAAAAGTTGACATTTGAAATGAGATATTCAAGATCTTTCGTCATAAAGGCAAGATTTTGCCAATAAAGACAGACATAAAGGCAAGACGTCAATAAAGACAGACATAAAGGCAAGATTTTGTCAATAAAGACGGACATAAATGCAAGATCCTGTCAATAAAGACCAACCAATAAAATTACGCCACGTGGCATTGGAAAAAGACCTGAGAGCCCCTACATATCTCTATAAATAGAGGGCCTCAACCTAAAGGCAAGGGGTTGGATTCTTGGAGATACAAATTTTCTTCAAGATAAGCTCTTCAAGCAAGGAAGTTCTCTCTCTCTCAAAGAGTTCTCAAGCCTCCTTCATCTACACTTGAAGTCTATAAAGAACGAAGCTCTATTGGATCAAGCCAAAACGCCCCATAAGAGTTCTTCAACAACACTTTGAAGACAAATCAAGGTATTCTTCAAAGCATCAAATCACAACATCTCGCTTCGCAATACACGCCCAAATTCGCGTTCTTGCAAGGCACAAATCTTAGCTTGATTACTCAAATCAATCAAGTCACCATACATCAAATCCAAGGGAAGAATCAAAGGATTGCCATATTCTTTTGATAGAATATATTACATAGAGATTGTAACCATTCATTATATTTAATAAAATCATACATTTGTACACGTGTGCTTGTTTAATTTCAGGTTCACAAAATTGTGTCTACAAATTTCTGGCGACTCCACTGGGGAAATCTCTACCTTTCATCTCTTCCCTTCAAGAAAGAATTTTCAACGAACTCTCAATGGCAACTAGGAGGAACATGATCACCATTGTCGCTTCGAAAAGCAACAAGGCCATTGATTCAAGTCCCCAACATACTATTGAAGATTCTTCAACCCCGCCATTGAAGACAAAATCCATCGTCGAGTTGTATGCACAAACTGGGCCGATCCTCAAGATGACATCAACTTCGAATGCAAGGGGGGCACAAGATGTCGCCTCAAAGATGAAGCCACAAGCAACTCCACTACAAAAGTCAAGTGAGGCGCGCGAAATGGTCTTCAGCACTCAAGGCGACTTTGACGATTCACCTATGAAAACTTCTCCGTGTCAATCACCAAATAAGGCTTCGGGTTCTAGCACCATGTCAGTGATGATGACCGAGACAACATCTTTAGAAGATCAAGTGGCTAACTTGGCAAAACTCGTCGAGGGGCTTTCGACTTCACTCAAGGCAAAAGACCACGAGATAGCAAAGTTGATGAACAAACTCGAGAGCTTGAACGAAAAAGGCCAAACCTCAACTAACAAAGCTTTTCATGTAAATCAACTAGAAGTCATTGAGGAGTCTGCAGTCGGAGCTGTGGAGAATATACGTGGTATTACTGATGGCATCTTCACCACAAATCAACTAAAAGAACTCATCAAGGAAGCCATCACAGACCAAGTGGAAAGCTCGATTCAACCCTCATATTCGTATGTGAAGCCGTACACCCAAAGAATCGACCTATTAAAGATGCCTCTAAGTTACCAACCACCAAAGTTTCAGCAGTTCGATGGCAAGGGAAATCCTCGACAACATATAGCTCACTTTGTGGAGACTTGCAACAATGCCGGGACTAATGGTGATCTCATGGTAAAACAGTTTGTTCGTTCCTTGAAAGGTAATGCCTTTGACTGGTACACTGACTTGGAGTCTTGCTCGATTGATACTTGGGAGCAGTTGGAGCGTGAGTTTCTTAACCGCTTTTACAGCACTCGTCGTGTGGTTAGCATGATTGAACTCACTAATGCACGACAGTGGAAGGAAGAGCCTGTCATTGACTACATTCATCGGTGGAGAAACCTTAGCCTCAACTGTAGAGATCGACTCACCGAGACTTCTGCACTAGACATGTGTATTCAAGGGATGCATTGGGGACTACGGTATATCCTACAAGGCATCAAACCAAAGTCTTTTGAAGAATTGGCTACTCGTGCACATGATATGGAACTTAGCATTGCGGCGGCTGAAAGTTCATCGTTACCTATGCAAGAGCCTAAAAGAAATAAGCCTGAAGGTCGTAGATTCGGAAAAAGCACTCTGAAGGTCGAGGGAAAGCAATCGCTATTAGTTAACTCGACTGCTGTAAGGGTACCAACTGGAGTTAAGAGGAATGATCATGCAACGCCAACTACCTTTCAAAGGGGTGAAAGAAAAAAACCATCATTGAAAGAGCGACAGGAAAAAGTGTATCCATTCCCTGACTCAGACATATCTAGGATGCTGGATTATCTGCTTGAAGCAAATATCATTGAGTTGCCAGAGGTGAAACGCCCTGAAGAAGCAAACCAAGTAGATAATCCGAATTATTGCAAATATCATCGCTTAATCAGTCATCCCGTAGAGAAGTGTTTTGTGCTGAAAGACAAGATCATAAGGCTACACGAGAATGGAGATATCGTTTTTGATGATGAAGTAGCAGCCTCTAATATCATAACCACGGTTAAGTCAGGACCATGTCAATCACTCTCTACAATAAGTTTCGACTCCTGTGAACCTATAAGACTTGATGCCATTTTCCCGATGAGTTTCACTGTGTCCTCAAGTCAAACTCCATGTATAACCCTCACACCCCAAGTTGACGACTTGAAGCCTGAATGGTTTGAAAATTATGATGATGAAGGATGGACTTTAGTCACGCGTAGAAGAGGAAGGAGGAAGCACATACAAATGACAAAGCCAGCAAGAATGAGGATTTCAATGGTGAGGAAGCCAATTAGTGAGCCGATACGCCGAAAGACTCAACAAAAATCCATACCAGTTAGAAAGGAGGGTTTTTCAGCTCAAAGTATAAGAAAGCCTGTTACACTGAATGAGTACATGCCAACAGAAATGAAAAGAATTGAAAATGTACCTGTTGCTTGCTATCAGGTTGAGGAAGAGAAAACCCCTATTGATCATGATGACTCTTCAAACTTATCTCACGGTGTATGCACAACAGAGATATCCTTCAACGATGAGGACTTGTTGCTTGGATCAAAACTCCATAACCGACCTCTTTTCATTAAAGGATATGTTGATGAAAAAATAGTGAATCGCATCTTGGTGGATGATGGCTCGGCGGTCAATATACTACCTCTTAAGACCATGAGAGAGCTAGGGATTCCTATGGATGAATCTTCCCAAGTCATCTGATGATTCAAGGTTTCAATCAAGGAGGGCAAAATGCTATAGGAAAGATAAGGCTTGCGATGCACATAGATGATATGGAGTCCAATGCACTTTTCCATGTCATAGATGCCAAAACTACCTACAATATGTTGCTTGGGCGACCATGGATACATGAAAATGGTATCATCTCCTCAACACTCCACCAATGTTTTAAGTATTGCCGAGATGGACAAGTAAGAAAGATAATGGCAGACACCGATCCCTTCACCATAGCTGAAGCTCACTTTGCAGATGCAAAATTCTATTTCAAGTCAAATATGATGGAAGAAGCACAATCACCACCTGACCACTTAGAAAAGGGAATAATTGACTCTAAGAGCTCAAAAGGGCATAAGTCATCTGCAAGTGAAGGGGTATCTCAACCAACAAAGAATAAAGGAAAAGAAAAGGTGGTAGAAAACTTTGTGGACAATAAACAACCACGTAAAGCCGCGACACTCCGATATATTCCAGTATCAGCAAGAAAAGAGGGTCAGTCTTCTTTTGCAAAGGATGAAGAAAAGATCAGTAAAGAGCTTGAAAACTTGACCTTGCCAGCTACTAATCTCGCCTTGAACAAGGTTTCAAAACCTTTACTAAAAGGGTTTGTTCATCAAACTGAGTCGGTGGTGATAGATCTTAAAGGACTCCCTGATAAACGGTCAAATGGCTTTGATCCCAACGCTTACAAGCTTTTAGCCAGGGCTGGCTATAGTCGGGAGGACATCAATGAGATATCAAAGGATGGTGATACGACTCAACTTGAAGGTAAACAAGTTTCTGCAAGGACTAGCAAGGCATGGAGAGTGAAGAAAACTTCTGGTAAAACTTTGAGGGCTAGTCTTGGATATGAGTCTTCCACACCACCACCGTATTTTCATATTAAAGAAGCCTCACGATACATAAGTACAGAAGAAGTGAAGGACAAAAAACAAAACCAGCCAACACCTCTTAGAGTTTCAGTCTGGGATCGTCTTGGTGGAACTACAAGTCGTGCTCCTGTTTTTACTAGGATTGGAACCCAAAATAATGGAAGGGCACTAAAACGTGCACCAGTCTTTGCAAGACTTGGTCAATCCATGTCGAAAGAGACAAGTTCGATGGGTAATTCAAAGGTTCTTCGTAGCAAAATACCTTCACGCATGAAGAGACAATGTGAGTGGGTGGTGAGTGCTGAAGAGACATTGAAAGGAAAAACACGCACAATAGTGATAACAAACCCTTCTGATGAAGAAGAAGAAGATGAAATAACGTGTCTCACTTCAAATCACATCACTATTGAAGAAGAGGATAATGATAAGTTTGTCGTCGAAGAAGATGTTGAGGAAGCTCCATCTTCCCTTGAATCAGAAAATAAACCTACAATGGATGAACTTAAAGAGGTTAACTTAGGAACTGATGAAAACCCACGACCAACCTTCATCAACGCAAACTTATCACCTGAAGAGGAAGCGAATTATATGGAACTCCTAATGGAATATCGAGATATCTTTGCTTGGTCCTATGATGAAATGCCAGGCTTAGACCCAAGAGTTGCTGTCCACCAACTAGCAGTGAAACATGGGGCTAAACCTATAAAACAAACTCAGCGTCGCTTTTGTCCTGACTCGTGTCACAAATTGAGGCTGAAGTCAATAAACTTATCCAAGCAGGGTTCATTCGTGAGGTCAAGTATCCTACATGGATTTCCAATATTGTGCCAGTAAAAAAAAAGAATGGCCAAATGCGTGTTTGTGTGGATTTTCGAGACCTTAACAATGCTTGTCCCAAAGATGACTTTCCACTTCCTATTACTGAGATCATGGTAGATGCTACCACGGGTCATGAGAGATTAACCTTCATGGACGGTTCATCTGGCTATAATCAAATTCGAATGGCACCCGCAGATGAGGAGAAGACGGCTTTCCGAACTCCAAAAGGGATATATTGTTATAAAGTTATGCCGTTTGGCTTAAAGAACGCAGGTGCCACTTATCAAAGGGCGATGCAGAAGATTTTTGACGATATGCTTCACCAACATGTTGAATGCTATGTTGATGATCTCGTGGTGAAATCAAAAGAAAAGGAAAATAATTTGCAGGATCTTCGTTTGGTGTTTAAACGGTTACGTCGATTCCAACTAAAAATGAACCCATTGAAATGTGCATTTGGTGTGTCCTCGGGCAAATTCCTAGGGTTTATAGTTCGACATCGAGGAATTGAGATTGATCAGTCTAAGATTGAGGCCATTCTAAAAATGCCGGAGCCAAGAAACATCCATGAGTTGAAGAGTCTCCAAGGAAAATTGGCCTATATACGGAGATTTATTTCTAACTTAGCAGGCCGATGTCAACCATTCACCCACTTAATGAAGAAGGATACATCATTTTATTGGGATAAAGCTTGTACTAATGCCTTCAACAAGATAAAAGAATACTTGTTGAATCCACCTGTCCTTCGAGCACCGGTACAGGGACGCCCACTTGTCCTCTATATTGCGGCTCAAATACGTTCCTTAGGAGTATTGTTGGCACAACAAAATGATGAAGGCAAGGAAAGTGCTCTCTACTACCTTAGTAGGACATTAAATAGGGCTGAACTGAATTATTCCCCAATAGAGAAGATATGTCTAGCATTGATGTTTGCAATCAAGAAGTTAAGGCATTACCTCCAAGCGCATTCAGTAAGATTAATCTCTCGAGCTGACCCCCTCAAGTACATCATCTCAAGACCAGTATTATCAGGAAGATTGGCAAAATGGGCTTTATTGCTTCAAGAATTTGAAATTGTCTACGTCTCACAAAAAGCTATCAAAGGGCAAGCACTAGCTGATTTTCTAGCTGATCATTCTATTCCTGATGAATGGAAGTTCTCTGAAGACCTACCTGATGAAGATGTTCTGTTTATTGAACTGTCAGAACCATGGAAAATGTTCTTTGATGGCGCAGCACGACAAGACGGAGCCGGTGCTGGGGTTATATTCATCACACCTGAGGGGGAGGTGTTGCCTTTCACCTTTTCACTTACCAAATGTTGTTCTAATAACATGGCTGAATATCAAGCTTTGATTCTTGGGTTGGAAATGGCAATGAATATAAAAATGTCTCGCCTTAAAGTTTTTGGTGATTCTCAATTAGTCATTAGACAACTCCTCTCACTATATGAAGTCAGGAAGCCAAAATTAATCCCATATCACAAGTATGCACTTAAACTGATAACATCACTTGATTGTGTTACTTTAGAACATGTACCATGAAAAGAGAATAAGCAAGCCGATGCCTTGGCAAATTTGGCGTCAACACTAGCATCATGTAGTGAGGAGATAAATGTCCCCGTATGTCAAAGATGGGTCGTTCCACCACTAAGCCACGACATAGAAGAGAAAGAACAAGTGGGCGTAGTTTCTGTCTACGAGATTGAAAGAGAAGACTGGCGTCAACCGCTTATCGATTATTTGAGACATGGAAAACTACCTAACGACTTACGCCATAAGACAGAGGTGAGGCGAAGAGCTTCTCGCTTCATATACTTCCAAGGCACTCTTTATCGACGCTCTTTTGAGGGAATCTTTTTGCGCTGTCTCGGAGAAGAAGAAGCAACAAAAGCACTTGAACAAAATCACTCAGGGATTTGTGGAGCACACCAATCAGGCCCTAAACTTCACTTCCGGATCAAAAGAATGGGATATTACTAGCCAACAATGGTGAAGGATTGCATAGACTATGCTAGAAAATGTCAAAGTTGTCAATTGCATGCTAATTTGATCCACCAGCCACCCGAACCCTTACATCCAACAGTTGCCTCTTGGCCCTTTGATGCTTGGGGACTTGATGTGGTAGGACCATTGCTGAAAAGCTCCGGGGGGCATCTTTACATATTGGCTGCAACAGATTACTTCTCCAAGTGGGCAGAAGCTGCAGCATTAAGAGAAGTGAAGAAAGAGACAGTTGTAAGCTTCATCCGAACAAACATCATTTACCGTTATGGGGTACCAAGATACATCATAACCGATAATGGAAGGGAATTCTACAATACAGCCATGAACAAGTTGTGTGCACAGTTCAGTTTCAAACAACATAACTCTTCTATGTACAATGCTCCGGCTAATGGTTTGGCGGAAGCCTTCAACAAGACTTTATGCAACATTCTCAAGAAGGTGGTGAATCGCTCGAAGAAGGACTGGCATGAGAGAATTGGTGAGGCGCTATGGGCTTATCGTACTACATTCCGAACACCAACTCAAGCTACTCCATACTCCTTGGTATATGGGGTTGAAGCTGTTCTTCCACTAGAATGTCAAATTCCATCTTTAAGAATTGCGATCCAAGAAGGGCTTTCCAATGAAGACAATGTTCGCCTACGCCTTGAAGAGCTTGAAGCTTTAGATGAAAAACGTCTTGAGGCACAACAACGACTAGAATGTTATCAAGCACGACTTTGTAGAGCTTTCAACAAGAAGGTGCGACCACGCTCCTTTCAAGAAGGGGATCTTGTCTTGGCAGTAAGACGACCGATAATCATGTCAAAACGCATGGGCAACAAGTTCCTCTCCAAATGGGACGGCCCTTATGTGGTTCAAGAAGTTTACACCAATGGAGCTTACAAGATTGTTGATGAGAATGGATTGAGGATTGGGCCTATCAATGGCAAATTCTTGAAAAGATACTATGCTTGAAATCTGATGTAGCTCCTGGCCCGCACGAGCTAAAACTGTGAAAGGCACAAAAAAAAAATGTGAACTACGTTATGACTTGATCCTTTTATCCACAAAGGTACGTAGGCAACTTGGAATTCATTCCAGGTACAGTCATGCAAAAAAAAAAAATCTTTTGAACTACGTTGTGACTTGATCCTTTATCCATAAAGGTACGTAGGCAACTTAGAAATTATTCTAAGTACAGTCACACTATCCTTTAAAGTTGTTTGAACCAATATGATCGTTCACGTAGAGAGGAGAGACAAATAAACCTCAAGACAAATCGTAACATGGAAATCTAGGTAACAAGACACAAGCGAAGGCAAAATATAGACTTTATTAATAGAAAGAAGAGTTCTATTACATAAAGTATGTAGCCTCAACAGAAAGTCATAAGCCGATGTTACCAAAACAAAACAAAAAAAAAATCCAAAGCATAATAAACCATTATCATATTACGGTTTCCAATTATGTCCTTCCATCTCCTTTTGTTTGGTCTCCAACAATCCTTTTAATTTTTGAAGAATGCTTGCGTCGGCTTCACTTATCACAGGGGAAGAGGATAGTGTGGTGATTTCTGCTCGAATGCCAGAGGTGATGATCTTTCTCTCAGAAAGCTTTTCATCACATGCCTTGAGAGATGACTCTAACTCAGTCTTCTTGCTCTGCAACTCCATCAATTGTCCTGTTATTTTTGTTATCTCAGCATGAGTAATAGAAATGGATGTAGATGCCTCCTCTTCAAAAGCTTCTGAATTTTTAAGTTGCACTTCAAGCTTTTCAACATCTAAGGCTCATTGCTCTGATGTCATCATAGGAGATAATGAAGACTCTAAGTGAATAAACTTTTTAGCATCCTCAATCACCTCGGTCACCATTCTTCTGATAGAAGAGCAATCAACCTTTATATCTTCAATGGAGAGGAGGATCTTCTCAACTTCACCAGCCAGATCAGGAATATAATGGATCGGTGTGCGAACAATCTTATTTCTGACGCTCTCCCAACACTTGATAGCAAATTCAGATCTTATCTCTCCTATTATGTCATCAGCACAATACCTAGTGATTCCTGAAGGCTCAAAGGCAGTGGTAGGTCCAAGATTATGCAAGTTGGTCGCTACATTAAAGATCGGTTGAGGTGGATTAGGCTGCTCATGTGGTAGATTGAATGAAGGTTGAGAGTTTCCAATCCCAGCAGCTAAAATATTGAAAGGATTAGGGCTAGCAACAGAAGCAACACTCATTTCTGGCCCAATATACATATCAAAGTCATTCCCCAAGTCTTGTTGACCAAGCTATATAAAAAAAAAGGTTAATAAATGACAAATAACATGAACAAAAAAAAAAAAAGGAAAGTGTCAAACCAGTTCATCAATATTGTCTGGCATGATGGATGCACTAGGGACTCCATGAAGAAAACCCGAGCTGCAAGGATTGAATTTTTTTTTGGTACGTTTTAAACGTTTCCAATGATGATCACTGTTTTCATGCTCACTGTCCTCCACATTTAAGATAGCTTCAACATTATCTTCCTCCTCCTGCTACATGCATATCCTTATGAGCATCTCAATAAAAAAAAGGGAAATTAAAAAGGTATATAAAAAGGGAGACGAGTACTTATTTACCGATTGTGGAGAAAAGGATTGCGCACTCCTTTCCTTTGCCCCTGAGGAGTTAGAAGATTTCTTATTAAGATGATCTTTTGAAGTACTCACTCTCTTTACACTAGGAATCACAAGTGGTGTCCTATTTATGTGGGCAGATGTTCGAGTACTATCTTCCTTGCCTGAATCAACATCAACTACCCGCTTGTCTCTTTTATAGGTAGGAGAAGAGCGTTTCCTTTTGGTTAAGAGAGGGTCATTCTTCTTTTCTTTTGGCCTTCGCGATACTATGGCAACGTTAGCAGGACTTTTAAGAATGATCTTCATCTGTAGAGAGCAAACTTTGGACCACCTCGGAGTCCACCAATCCATGTAACGTTTAGTTACCAAAGGAAGCTTATCATTTGGGGGCAACGGAAGCTCGCACCGGGAATGAGTTTTGAGTTTGGTAAAGCTGAGCCAAAGTTGTAATACATCCTCCAAGGTTGGGACTCCAGTTCTCCCTTCAAAGTCACGGGGAATATGTTGGCAAAACCCAAATTGTCTACTGAATCTATCAGGACAGTAAGATTCAATAATATAAGTATCATCATAACGAAGAGTCAAATAGCCGGATCGAATACACATAAAGTAGTCACTCTCGAGGATTGACAAGTTGCCATCATCATATAAGACCCCAACTTTAGTCAGGGGAAGTAACGCAGGAAATATGACTCTCTTAGGATCTTTGAAAAGAGCATGAGCTTGAGATTCAGTGAAATGTTTTGCCAACCCCACGCCGGCATATTTTGTCATCCCAGCTAACTTGGTAGGGCTAATTGTTGTTTGATGGGTGCCAAATTTTTCTGCAAGCCAACCGCTAAGAAAATGAATAGGAAAAGGGATGTCTGGTACGACCACACTTAATGCAGATTGAACTTCCTTTAGACCTTTGAAGATACTTGCTAGAACTGGTATCGCAAGGGAGAATTGCCTTCCAGCTGCCATCATGGATGCTACTTTGAAAGTGCTAGGACGAATGAAACCAACATCCTTGCTAGGAAATACAAATTTGCATATCCAACATGAAAGAAAAGCCGCTAAATAAACTTCATCCTGAATATGAGAAGGGACATTAAGCTCCTTAAAAGGATGAATGAATCTGCTGGAGCGAACATGAGACTTATCAATTGAGCCAGAAGGATAGTTAGTCTTGTTGGAGCTGCTGGACTTGCCCACAAAAAAAGGTACCTTGTATCTCAAGTCATCTCGAAACCAGAAATCTACCCAATCTTGAAGGGTCATTACATGGTCACCATCAATAGTCTGACATTCTTTATGAAAGGCGATGAATAGGTACTTGCAGCTCTTTGGAAGAACAGAACGTCCTTTCTTGTCAGCTTCGTTAAGTTCATCAGTAGAAGGGATGACCTCATCATAAAAAGTGCCAAAAATAGGAAGGCCGCTATATGATTTTAGCTCCCAAAGAGATATAGACTCCTCGCCATTCGGAGTAGATAGCGTATTGGTAGCAGGATTCCAATGGTTATAAAAAGAAAGGATAACATTCATCTGCCAGTCATATGTAAAAAGGGATGCAAAAACAGTGTCTTGGATATGTGCCCGCTCGAGGATTGGCTTGTAATGTTTCAAAATATCTTCTGTCCATTCCCAATACTTGGGAGTGTACTCAAGCGCATCGGAAATTGGGAAATAGTCTTTGCAAGTAGCATTTCCGTCACGTTTATGATAGTCTAATGATGGCAGATCAGCTAGAAAAGTTGTTGAATGTGGAAAGGAGGACTGAAGTTGTAAAACTGATTGAGGCGAGCCACCGTGACCATGAAGTTCATAGGAAGCCTCTGATGACCAGGAAGTTAAATGCTTGATGCTTTCGGAAGGCAGCTTTTTAGCGAAGGGACCAATGGCAGGTTCATATACGCGAAGGCTTGTCCGACGATACTTCTCCTCAATTACTAAGAATCTTTTAGTGGAAGAAGAAGAATTCTTGAAAAGCACCATCTAAAAAAAAAGAGGGAAGACATATAAAAATACATGGATTATAAGCATATTTAAGAGGAGAGGGACAAAATTATAAATCCCATAATATTTATATGTCCAAAAAAAAAAGAATACGAACTTACCTTGATGAAGAGCCAAAAAACAGTAATGCTCCAATGTTAAAGAATTTCGTGACATGCTAAAATTGATGATGCGGGAAATACAGCAACCGTAACCCGTAAGAAACAACTCGGCGAGACTCGTGAAGTATTATGGCAAGAAAATTCGAATCACCCAAAGAAACCTGCGGCCCTGCAATAAGAACAAATATTAATTAATGGAAACAGGTGGGCTCACCAATAGTTAATCAACGCCGCTATTCGAGTCCATAGGTAATGTTATGAAGAGACACAGAAAAAGGCAGGGAAAGAGTGCGAGTCTGAAATTTTTGAAGTACAGAGCAAATGGAAGGTGTGCAAGTTTTGAGTTTGGCTTTGATCCTTTGCATGATCACCACACAAACGTCTGCCCAATAATATTCCCAGAGTGTGCCATATGAATCCTTGCCAGAGAAAATAACCGGGTGTTTTCGCCTTGTGGGAAGTTGGGATGAATTGTTGGCCGAGCATGGAATAAAAGCAAAAAAAAAAAAAAAAAAAAAAAAAAAAAAAAAAAAACAGGGATTTGTTTTCAGACTCGCAGATGCTGCTCTGGTAATTCCGCAACAGCCAAATTCGAGGTTTGTCATTTTCATGCTGAGTAGTAAGCTGGTTGAGTTCACGGCACTTGAAAGAGGATGCGTGGCTTTGAGCTTGAAATAAATTGTTTGTTCCTGGATGAAGACTCGCTGGAGTTTCGTCCTAATAACGCCGACGTTGAAGCAACTCTTGATAGATAATAATGAGACAGAAGAGGATTGTGATGAACATGGCAGATAAGCTACTGCTCGAAGATGACGCCTTTTGTGCTCTCATCTTCTTCAGCGTTTTAAGCCTTTCAATCCTGGCACGTTTTCTCTTGGCAAGCTCGGTGATTTCATTCATCAACTTCTTGTCCGAAGCATCCAGTGACAGGCTGATCCTCTAACAGCTGGGCCCGAACTGACCTCCGGTGTCATTGGGAATGCCCAAGGGCTGTATGTATCATCTGGTCAAGATATACCATCTCTGGTGGAATATTTTGATTTCGGATTTACCTCCGGCGAGTTTAATGGGAGCTCCATCCGTGTGTTTTCAAGAAATCCGATAACAAATACCGAGCGTGAGCTTCCGTGGTTGGAAGGAGAGGAAAGTTCAGGCTGGCTAGAGGGTTTGCTCAGTTGAAGACCTACTTTCTAAATGCCACTAACGGCGATGCCATCGTTGAATATAACGTAACTGTGATTCATTATTGAGATAAATGCAGAATTAATTTTTTTTAAAAAAAGGTTGCTTACCAGACTATCACCAATTTCACGTCTGGTCACAAGGAAGACTCCTTTGCTTCGAAACCTTTAGTGATGAGCAACATGTAGGCTGCGTGGTGGGTAAAAAAAAAGAGGGTAATAGAATGTTCTTTTATAGCCTCCCGAATGACTCTTTCCTAATCTAAAACAAATCTTTTCTTATTTTGTGAGAGCAAAGTTGGCTTCCAGTACAGGAAATTGTTTGTTATTCCCTTTCTTGATAGACCATTCACGGTGGACAATTCATTCAATCTCGAAAAAAAAGGGTTCAATTAAGCTAAGTCAGGCTATCAGTATGGGAGGATCTTCTGTTTACTTTTAGCAGCTAATTCATTCTAAGCAATTCATTTAGAAAAGAAAGTCAATTCAAGAGCAATTTACGTGAAATGTTATTTTGTTCCTTGAACATCC
The DNA here is from genome assembly GCA_027405865.1 of Salix purpurea. Taxonomy (NCBI): domain Eukaryota; kingdom Viridiplantae; phylum Streptophyta; class Magnoliopsida; order Malpighiales; family Salicaceae; genus Salix; species Salix purpurea. The sequence goes on along the minus strand of JAOWLH010000014.1, from coordinate 6,735,101 downwards.
TTCCAGCAAAAGATCAAGATTAATTAAGAAGAGAGAGCACGTTTACCAAGGCAATGGGAAAAGGGAGTTGCAACTTTCATAATTCATAACTTGTTGACCGCTACTCGGAATCACAAACAGATTGCATTATTGGATTCAGAATAACGAGATCTTTAAAACAAGATATTACAGTGACCATTTTTAGTAAAAAAAGAATTTCACGCAGCCCGGTCAAAGTGTGGGTTGGTATTCGGGCATAAAGATAAATTTTGTTTGGTCCTACATATGCAGCAATTTCAAATGAACAATTGGACCTGAATATTCTATCATTTGATTTGATAAATCTCAATCAAGATCGATCCATAAATTTTCAATTTTTGATTAGCATATTTTATTTTTTACAATAAGATTTATCTGCTTGTTGTAAAAATCTAATATGATCAAATCAAATTTTAGTCGGAAATATAAAACCCTCACAGCCATATTTTCGAGACATGCCCACTTGTTCCAAAAGTAAGTGAACTTGTCTCGAGGGGGCATCTGTAGAAACACAAATTTTCCGCCAATCAAATTTCACCATGTGTTATTTTATTCTTTATTTTAAAGAATAAAATAAAATTGAAATAAATGACATGGAAAATAAATAAGCCTTCAAATATTTCTTGGCCAATGAAAAGTTGACATTTGAAATGAGATATTCAAGATATTTCATCATAAAGGCAAGATTTCGTCAATAAAGATAGACATAAAGGCAAGATTTTGTCAATAAAGACAGACATAAAGGCAAGATTTTGTCAATAAAGACGGACATAAATGCAAGATCCTGTCAATAAAGACCAACCAATAAAATTACGCCACGTGGCATTGAAAAAAGACCTGAGAGCCCCTACAGATCTCTATAAATAGAGGGCCTCAACCTAAAGGCAAGGGGTTGAATTCTTGGAGATACAAATTTTCTTCAAGATAAGCTCTTCAAGCAAGGAAGGTCTCTCTCTCAAAGAGTTCTCAAGCCTCCTTCATCTACACTTGAAGTCTACAAAGAACGAAGCTCTGTTGGATCAAGCCAAAACGCCCCATAAGAGTTCTTCAACAACACTTTGAAGACAAATCAAGGTATTCTTCAAAGCATCAAATCACAACATCTTGCTTCGCAATACACGCCCAAATTCGCGTTCTTGCAAAGCACAAATCTTAGCTTGATTACTCAAATAAATCAAGTCACCATACATCAAATCCAAGGGAAGAATCAGAGGATCACCATATTCTTTTGATAGAATATATTACATAGAGATTGTACCCATTCATATATTTAATAAAATCATATATTTGTACACGTGTGCTTGTTTAATTTTAGGTGAACAAAATTGTGTCTACAGGGTGTACCAAGTTAAATTTGGAATAATATTGGTAACAAAGAAATGCATATTTAATTGAGATATAAAAGTATGATTTTTACAATAAAAAAAAAAAGGAAAGATGAGTAAAAGGGTGTTAAATTTAATAGAATAATAAAATGGAAAGTGTATCTTTCAAAAGTACAAAATAGATATTTTACATGTTTACTTTGTTTTATGTTGAAGGTTAATTTTGTCTGTTATTTTTTACTTTGAATTGATGTTTTTTTGGTATGTTTAGATCATTTTCATATGCGCTGATGTCAAAAATAATTTTTAAAAAACAAAAATATCATTTTGTTGCAAAAAACACTATAAAAAATAACAATCACACTTCCAAATAGTAGTATGAGAGAGAAATTTCAGATGGTGAACAAAACAGAGAAGGGATAGCAATAAATAAAACCATAAAGAATCAATATTGGCTACATAATAAAATAGTTCAATTAAAGTTTGGACAGCTGTACTGCATTGGCATAATTTAATTATATGATAAAGAAATATTAAATAAAAATAACTTAGAGTATAAATTTGATAATAATTTAATGATTTGCTGATGTAGTTGATGTTCGTACAACCACTTCTTTCCCATCACAAATGCAAAAAAAAAAGAAAAAAAAAAAGAGTAATTAATTTTGTCGGTCCATCTAAAGTATGTTTGGTTAGCAAATATGATGTGTCATTTCTGTTGGTAATAAATATGGTTCATTTAAAATAAATTGGTGGGTAGCAATTTGCACCGTATACCTGGGCCGTAGAAGGGGGACCAAAGCTTGAATTCCCACCTAACCTTACACGTAAGCAGCAGGCTGATAATCAATTCCCCCTCCTCCAGGTCCTCGGTCAACTCCCGTCGATGGAGACACTACAGGTGTCTTACCATTGGCGTACATCACAAACTATTCCAACACGTTTGATTTTTTAATATTTTTTTTAGTTTTAGAATTATTTTTTTTACTTGAGAAAATCTCATCCCGGAAAGCACACTTTATGATTCAAGTGAGCGGGTAAAGCCTTAGATGTCACAGGCTCTTACAAGAAATGCACGTCATTGACTTAAACCCTTTGCTATCATGCTACACCCCTTGAGGACCTCTAGATTATTATTTTATTATAAGTTTTATCATCATTTTCATATGTTAATATTAAAAATAATAAAATTATTATTTAAATATATATTTTTTAAAAAATAATATATCTTTTTTTATTAACGTGGGTGTTTAGGTCCGCTTGCGTGCACTTGGACTAATCGCATGAGCCCTGAAATTGACATCCATGTAAACCTCTAGTAGCCATCATATTAGCAACCACAGGGCTCAAACCTGATACCACAGAAGGAATAAATCTCTTAATTTCAAGCTCTTATCAATGAACAGATACTAAACAGTTAAAAAAATTATATTTACTCTACTACAAAAGTGTAGAATCAACTAAATAAACAAAAATCTCCTGTGATAAGTTATTTCAAGATTTGAACTAGGAAGCCAAGGAAATAATAAATCTCTTTAATCATTATAATTAATAACCTCTTAATATTATCATATAAGTTATTAACTCAATAATTTCCCTTTAGTATCGATGATCGTGGTGATCTTGATTTGGAACTCAGATGGAAGATTACCTGATTGTTATAATTAACCTAAAGGGAGTCTACTATTTAATGAACATGTCACGCTATTTGGTCAGTGAGTTGTCTTGTAATCAATCAATTTATTATTTTATTTATATAAATATATTTAATTTGGTTATAATTAATATGTAAGTGATTATAAGATGATATGTACATTGAACTGACCGACATCAAAATTCTATTCAAGAAATTATGACAATACATAATTATGTAAGTAATCTTTGGACTTGAAAGTACCAAGTCATCTTAAATAGAAAGTATTACATTTTGATTCTGATGTACATTGTCTTAATCAAGGATAATAAATGAATAAATATTGAATATAACATGAATTATATAAAGATATGTAGGTACTCATTAGATGATTCATCATCGTACATAAAATTGGAGATAATGTTCTATTTGTTCTTAAATATTATTGATTTTTATTCAAGGAATGAATGACAATGATGTTGACAACAAACACGATTTGATATAGCAAACACATTCTATACTATAATATCTAAATCAAAACATTGTTGATGAAAAAATAATAATTACACTGAAAAACTAGTCATTAAAAGATTAAGTTAAATTATTTGTGACTTTTCTAATATTTGAAGAATCATAATAGGTTGCTAGATATTGCACTTGATCTTAAAATATAAATAAATAAATAAATTGTTGAATTGATATAAATAAATAAATTTAATTTATTTAATCCTATTTTATTTAGGATTGTAATTTATATTTGAGTCAAAACTTAATGAGTCACACACATAGGAACTATTCTTTAAAAATAAAATAGAACGATTAATCAAGTGTGACTTGATTGTAATTGAGGATTATAATGTAATTTATATAAAAAATTACAATTTTAGATATAGAAAAATAAAATAGAGACTTGATTGAATAAATTTGTAAAATTAGTCTAAAATAATATATGTGATATTATTTAAGAAGCAAATAGATATTTTATCATTTATAAATTTTTTAGGTTTTTTATAAATAGAATGCTATGTCTTTTATTTCTTATGATGTGAAGGATGAGTAAAGTACAATACATAAACATCTAAAATAAAAACAAAAAAAACTAGTATTATAAAGTATAACAATTTCTATTCTAAAAGAGTTTAATAGATTTCTCGCTTAGTAATTTGTGTGAATTACTTTTAAATACTAAATATTTATAAAACTTTTGATTTGCGACAATATAATATTGAAAAAAATATTTAAAATAAAAGAAAAAAAAAATTATCTTCAACTACTTTTTACCTGAACCTTGAAAGCTTGAACAGCTTTAAATCTATATAAGAAGATATACGAAGCTCTTATAAAAAAAAAAAAAAATCTTCATTTATACGGCGTCTTTGTTTTTCAGAAATCCCAACACTTCTTCCTCTTATAAATCTGTTCATACAATTAATTAAGCAGAAAAGAGAGCTGAGGAGGGTTTCAGTAGGGCAGAAGAGAGAAGGCTAGCCAGTGGATAGAACATTATGTCCATGAACTGCCAAAAAATTATGGAGTCCAACGAAACGACTGAGGATAAAGAAACCAGGAGTGATCAACAACATACCATGAAAAACAATTGGATGGAGCAAACTAAAATACCTCAAGTGAGAGCGATTGTTGAAAGACAGGATCCCTCTTCTAAGGTGGTCGTTTTCCTCACTCTTGCTTCTTTTTCTGTCATTTTTATTGGCATCTGTTGATGTTTTCTTGTTATTCTTCCTTGCTGGTCTGCCATTTTTGTTTTTTCTAGGATTTTTACCAATATTTCTTAACATCGCTGGCAATGGCCATCCTATATATTATTTATCATGCCAAGCTTACTCAAATCAAGTTACTGTTTCAGATTGTTTGAGCTCTGCAGTCTTTCACCATTTTTGGTGGTGATGACAGTTCTGGAAGCTGCAGTGTTTTGTGAACGTTGCTTTAATTTGTTCTTCTCGTCATCTAGATACAAGGAGGAGTCCTTCCCTTAAGATTTCCTGCTACTCTATTGAATAGGGATTTAAAAAAGCCCCCACAACCAACCTAACGACGATATCATCACATGAAAATGAATCAGTCCAAACATGTTTCTCAGTTAATCTGGCCTTGACCATTTACAGCTGATGGCTGATGATAGTTCAGAGGTTGGTGATCAAAGATCACTGATCTCAAACCAACATTATTTGTAGAAAAATTGATTGAGGACGGTCATTTTACTTAAAACCATATAAATATTACTGAATCAAGACACCAGCACACTTCCAGCTCTGTTAGATTACAAATCAGCCATGATATTCCAAATTTCTCCGGAGTGGAAGCTAACAAAAGCAACAATCGAACTCCCTGTTACTGTCATAATCTGTGACAGCTGGCGGAAACGTAGTGTATATATAATATGTTTGTTTTTTCTCAGAGTTGATTTCTTGATTCAATTGACAATGATCTTGTTTAAAATCGAGGTGCAGGAAGTAGATGACCTGACGATTAGAAGATTTCTGCGTGCTCGTGGTTTAGATATAGGAAAGGCTTCTTCCATGCTCCTCAGGTACCTGAAATGGAGAAGGGAATTTGTTCCGAATGGTTCAATTTCTCTGTTGGAGACGCCAAATGAAGTTGCACAGAACAAGATGTTTCTGCAAGGATCAGATAAAAAAGGACGCCCTATAACAGTTATCCTTGGAGCTAGGCATTTTCAAAGCAAAGGAGGTCTAGAAGAATTCAAGCGTATGTAATCATCCGACAAATTGCAGCAGATCCTATGATTTCTTTTGTGTCTTAATTTATCTTTCAACTAACACAGTCTTACTATTGCTTGTGCATATAGGTTTCGTAGTCTATGGTTTCGACAAAATATGCTCAAGGTAATTCCTCGCATCCCAGCCATCTCTGTCTTCGAAAAAAAATATTGAAAACTGCAAATCAGTGCAGCACATTAGCTGTAACAGTCCCCAAGGCGTGATATAATGACAAAGAGCTTGAGATCTGCATTGCATGTCTCGAGTTCGAGTTAGGACGTGAACTTTTTGTAAGAGTCTGGGACCGCTAGAGTTTTACTCGTTCATCTGGGGCCACAAAGTGTGCTTTCCAGAGAGCTAGAGATCTGCACAATAAATCTCTAGTTCGAGTCAGGGAATGAACTTCTTGTAAGAGCCTGGGACAACCAGGGTTTTACTCGTTTAACTGGTCCTACAAAATATGTTTTCCGAGGGTGGTGTTTCATATTTTGATATTCTGATATTCGACATTTGATGTATCAGGATGCCACCAGGACAAGAGAAATTTGTTGTCATTGGAGACCTTAAGGGCTGGGGATATGCAAACAGCGATATCCATGGATACCTTGGAGGTTTAACAATTTTGCAGGTACTGAGCTCGAACGCTCCATTTTTCTATATCTGATTATTTGAAGAGCCTGCCTGAAACTTGTCGAGTGCAGGAATATTACCCAGAAAGGCTTGCAAAGGTATTCCTTGTGCATGTTCCCTACATTTTTATGGCAGCGTGGAAGATTGTTCATCCTTTTATAGACAAAAACACTAGGAAGAAGGTAAAGTATGTGCATTCATCTTGTGTTCGTATTACCAAAAACTGATCATATCCATGCAATCAGTTGAATAATTTTATCATGGAACCCTTTTATCTAAAAACTTAAACTATTAGGTGAAATCTTATAATATGATTTATATTATTCTCTATCATACCCCTCAAGTGAAAGCTTTATGGGTTTGAAACTTGCACAAACTCATTTTACCATGTGTTTGATTTTTATCAAGGCTCATGATATCTGGTCATGAAATCATCTCATTTAAAAACTTAAGCTGTTAGGTGAAAATTTTATGTGTACGTGGATTGCTAATGTATTGTAATCCTGCATCTCTTCACAGATAGTATTTGTGGATAACAGAAAGCTGAAATCAACTCTCCTTGAAGAAATTGATGAGAGCCAGATCCCTGACATTTACGGGGGGGTTCTTCCATTAATTCCTATCCATGAAAGCAAGTGATTCAGACAGAAAGCAACTGTAGGTAGGGAAGCATGATCGAAGACGAATGCACCATTAGTATATTTGAAGTCAATGTGGACCTCGTAATGTCTTTTCAATTCAAGAGAGTCTTGAATTCAAGTTAGTTGGCAGGTCTTGCCACATAATTGTTGGTTGCCTTGTGGCTAAATGTATGATTTTCTAGTTTTCTGGCCTAGTTTTAATAATTTAAAAAAAAAAATAGAAAAAAGAAATTGTGTTTTCATGAATACCATGAAAGGATATTGTTGTGTTTTCGTTTAATTATGCACAGTAAAATAAACTATATTAGCCTTGGAGTTAGGAAAAAAATGAACTGAAAATGGGAGCTTTTGTCTTTTTCATTTTTTTAAGCAGATTTTATTCTTAAACCTTAGGTCAAACAGTATTTAGAAATCAAAACAAATAAAATAAAATAAATTGTTGTTGTTATTGTGCTAGGCTAGAGGCAGTTTGGACAAAAAGGTTATCCCCTCCTTATCTTTTCTATGAAATTGTGATGCGTGTCCCAAGAAGAATTCCAGTTTAACATCGATGATCATTTCTTTTTTGTTTTCAGTTTTTCCTTGGTGTTTGTTCTATAGCCTTGATTTTTCAAATTAGCCCCTCAACTTTTTTTTATTTAGTCCATGTTTTTTTGTTTTTTTAATTTTTTTAAATAATTCATTAATTTTTTTTTTTGATTTCATCCACATTCAGTTTTTTGTTTTGTCATATTTAATCCTTATTTTTTTAAGTTTTGTTCTTTGTAATGTGAAATAATTTTTAGAATTGCATTTTTTTATACCACACTCCATTAATCTTTTTTCTATTAAAATCATCACCATTCTTTTGATTTTTTTTCTTTATAAAATTTTCGAAATTTTTTTTTTTTTTTTTAAATTCCTTAATATTTAATTGATTTTTGTTTGAGCTTCCTGATTAAACTTGTGTCTAGGATTTTATGGTTGTAAGCTTTGGAAATTAACACGGCTTCATGAGGTTTGTCTAGGGTTGTTTTCGGATTTTTTAAATCATTGTTTTTTAAAATAATATATTTTCAATTTATCATTTACTATTTATGTAATTAGAGATTGAATGCTGTTTTTTATAAATCACTTTTATTCTTTAATTAAATATAATTAATTGACTGAATATAAGTGCATGCTTACTTTATTGTGCTTTATTCGGTTTGCTTTTATGGGACATTACTCTAGCGGCTTCTTCAAAAGTCAACATCATCCAAACTTTTGCAGTTAGGTTTGAGTCATTTCAGCAAACTCTTTTTGTGATGAACAAAGTCCACAGTGGAGTGACAATGAATTTTCATTGATTTTTCCTTCTTTGCGGTATGATACCAATGACTTGTTTGTTTTAATTAATTGATGTCAATTATTTTTTTAGGTTCGTCTAATTTAAATCATATTATTAAATTACCTGATCTCATTGGATCCAATCAAGTTAATGACTTGAATATCAGGTTCTTCTTGTTTTTTTTAAAATATTATCGTTGACGTTCAAATTTCTTTGACCAATTCGCAGCGTAGTGTGGGTCACCAATATAATAATTACTAACAATAAAATTTATATTTAAAACTTTTCATCTTGGCTATTGAAAGTTAAAGACATATAGTTGGATTGGAAATGATAAAAGAGATTTTCAAGCTTTGGAAGTGGGAGTATTCACCTTGTGGGCTGTATTTTCTTCTCTCTTCCCAGTGTCATGTCAGTCATCCTGTGTTTGTTCTAGCAGTGCCACTTTGATGCAGGATATTCTAAATGAGCTTTCTGGTTTCAGTTTAAGACTTTGCATCTTGGCTATTGAAGTTTTAAGAGCATGTATTACATGCTTAATTTCCTCTAAAGTCAACCAATGTCAATAACATATCTAAAATAGGAGAGAAAATGTTTCAAATTTTCTTTATTCTCCTAATTATTGTTTTTTCTAGTTGTTTTGGAATTTACCAACCGGGTCGACTCTAGATTAATTTGAGTAGTGAAAATCAAGTGAATTTAATCAATAAGATTCTGATATCATATGAAATAATTATTTTATTTAAAAAAACTTAAACAATTAAGTAAAATCTCATAATATAATTAATATTATTCTTTAACATTGTCTCTCCTTCAACCCCTAATTATATTTTGAACCCCATCTTTTATTTCCATTTTAGCATCGCAATATTCTCAATATCTTACCGTTATCTCTAACCTTTCTCATGTCTGAAAACATCATCCTTCGATAATCATGAGTTGTTGATGACAAAGCTTGGGATTTATTTAGATTGGTTTATAGATATACACAACACATGTCCCATGCTCATCTTAATGAAGTTTACTAATTAATTTTAGATTAACTGTGTATCTGGTGTGATCGCACCATAATAGGGTGTTTGACACTGCGTTTCAAAAATATTTTTGAAAAAAAATGAATTTTTTATTTATTTTTTACTTCTAATTAAATGTTATTGGTATTTTAAGATCATTTTCATGTGTTGATATCAAAAATGAATTTCTAAAAATAAAATAAAAATATTATTTTAATATATTTCTGAACGAAAAATATTTTCAAAAATAACCGTAACTATATTCTCAAACAGGAATGTTGTTAAAACTCCAATAAAGGTTATAAAATCAATTCTTTTCTCGATCAACAAATCATAACCACATCCCGTGCACGAATTTTATAAAAAAAACCATCTTGGCAATCCTATAATCATACCCAACTCCACCAAATCAATACTCTCCAATAGAAAACGTGATCAATAGCTTTGAAAGCAAGATTATGGTAATTAAAAAAAAAACATATTTCGAAAACAGATTATGGTAAAGAAGCTGTAAGAGATGGACTAGTTCCTTAACCAGATGTAATAATTCTTGAGGGCCTTTTCGTCATAGTTTTCTCTTTATTTTTCTATTACTTTTATTTTGAAAAAAGGAAATGAAAAAATATATGTTCTTTTTTTTCTTTTAATTTAAACTTTCAAGTAGTAACAAGAAAAGTCTTTTCTTTTAGTAGTATAACTCTTAAAATTGCTTTTTTGAGTAGGTTTTATTTTTAAAAATCTTGAATATCCATTATCAGTGGAAAACAAATATTTAATTATATAATCCTTTCAAAATTTATTTAACATGAACACAAATAAAATTGAATGATTGCATAATTTGATTGTCAAAGACAACTTATAAGTCATAGCCACTGCAAGAGGAAGTTGACAACAAAGGTGTCTTTTGGTTAACAAACTGACGTGAACAAAATGATATGTTGTTAGAGACAATATTTGAAAAGGATGGTTGACCTATCTATTTGGGACCCGACTAAAACTAAGTTTTATATCGAAATAGGTCTAGAGTTGATCCAATTAAATTCAAATTTTCATGTAGCTGAGAATATTTTTATTGATGTTATGTTAAGGAATTCAATGATGTTTTGAGTCGATGATCATTAGTTTAATGAAAAAGATTAAGATAGACATGACGATGATGAGATTAAAGAAAAAACCATTTTTTTATTAAATTGAAAAACATCAATGTGTAATGAAATTGACTTTAATTTAATTACAAAAAAAAATATACTTATGGATTAAGTTAGTCAGAAATGTTTAGAGAGTTGAAAAAAGATTACATGACTATCATTCACAATTACATGCATAATTACCAAAAGACTGAAAATTCATTGCAGAATTACAACATGAAATGGTGCCTGAAATCATGAGACAATGCAAAATAATAATAAAAAAAACAATATTAAAAAATGACAGAAATACAACATAAATGAAAGACTTAATCCACTATTGGTTACAATATTTACCTATAATATTTTTTTCCTCAATTTTTTTGTCACTTACCTTTTTTAATTTCCATTTTAATCCTTTCATATTAAATTAAGTTTAGATTTAGTTTGATATTTTATTTTGATTTCATTTATATGAAGCTCTTGAATATTAAAAATAAGTTTTGATATGGAGTTAATACTCTATTTGAAAAAATAAAATTTATTTTTTATTGATTCAAACTAATTAAAACTTTATGAACCCAACTTCGAAATCAAACAAATATCCGCAAATTTTTGCTCAGAGAAAAAAGAATTTTCATCCAGCAGAAGTATAGAGTGGAAAATTTAACTATATTATTAAAATCCAATGCGTGGACGTCATGTTCTTACAACATTATGAATATGGAGAAAATCAAACCCAAAAAGATAGCAGCAACGAAACCAGATCCTCCAAAGTGAGTGATCCCATCATTTGCTGCACTTTTTGGAGCTGTGTTGGAACCTACACGTACAAGAACAGATAGCAATGGTAAAGATTAATTTCTTGGTCATAAATAAATACCACTGATCTTCTTTTTTGAATATGATTAATTTAGAGAATCATAAGTATAAAGCTCAAGAGCTCACCGCTTGGAGTTGTTGCATTAGGGGTGGTAGGGGTTGAGGACGTCGCCGGAGAACCAGATGGAGATGTTGCTATTTTGATTAAAAATCAAGAGGAACATTAGGGTTAGATGGATCATATATTTCTGTAAACACGCATGTAAACTCGATCGAGAACAGTAATTATCGCATGCAATTGTGAATAATTATCACAAATTGATTGCACCCCTAAAGAAAAATGTCAAGTTTGAGTGATCAAAAGAGTGATGAGAAAATAAATAAAAGGAAAATTGCAGATTTTCTATCAATATGAGGAACACAAATAAGGGATGAGCAAGCAAAAAAAATTGGTTCAAGTTAATAAAAAAAGAAAAACCCTAAGATATAAGCCTGAAACCAGTCATTGAACAGGTCCATCCACATAATTATAACCATTTCTCCCATAAGAAATCATCAGATAATGAATCCCAAAAACAATTATCAGATTTGAAAAAACTGGTTACCATTTTTGCAAACTGTCATGTCAACTGAGGCACCACAGGTCTTGGCAAGCTTTAGGGCTCCATCGACGGTGACGTTGAAATCCTTGAGGAGATCTGGATTTGTTAAAACACTGCAAAGACACTGAGTTTGCTGTGCAACCATGTTCTTCAGTGGCAAGCAGCAAACAGGTGGTGGGCGCTCGGTTCCTTGCAAATAGGGTTTACATGGAAGCAGATTTTGCATACATGCCATTTCTATAGCCTCAACTCCTGAAAACCCTAGAAAGACAGACGACGAGAAGATCAGAAAGAAACTCAGTGCGGTCTTTGGATCCATGATTAATTCCTCGATGGAAAATAAAAAAAAAGGAGAAACTTTTCTTGACTTTTCTCTTTTAAACTTTATCTTTGTTTCTGTGAAAGGAATTTTGTGCTATATTTGTTAAAAGAGATGTTTTATTTATAGACAAATTTTAGCTGTTTTCTCCTGCTATTTCTCTCGGCATTCCAACCGTTCTTTTCTCCGGGACACCGTTAAACTCAATTATTTTATTCATTAATTGGATAATTTGGGTCGTTTTGTTGTATAATATAGGTATTAAAGTAACTTATACGGTATAGATGGGATTCATATTCTCTCTCTATATTTTTTATTTATTTTATAATAAATAAAAAAGTAATTGCAACGTTAATAAGAGGAAAATTACTCATTTAGTTAGCAATCTTTTTGGATTTGTAATTAATAGTATCCTTTTGGATATATCCCGAACCAAGTTTTTGGTGAAGAGGAGAGATTTTGAGAAGCAAAGTGGGGTTGAGTACATACAAGAAAAGGTCGTAGATGGAATACTAATATTTTTGCTATTATTCCTATTAATTCCCATAAAAACTTAAATGTCATAATTATAATAAATTTAGAAAAAATAATAATTGCATATGCCTTGTAATTAACTAGAGAATCGGGATATAAGTGCATTTTTTTTGTAAATCCCATGCATCTTTTTTATGTAGAGAATACCTAGCTCAAGATTTTGACCTAACTGTATCAAAAAAATAGCATGAAAAATAAATTTACCACGATTTTCTCTGACTTTCCCAAAGAATGGGAAAATTTGGTATCAGATTGGGAGTTGGTGCCAACAAATAAAAATGGAACAGAAATATCAAATAAAATAGGAGCAGTCTTCCTTTTGGACATTTATTTATTTATTTTCAACGTATAATTATTATCCATTGTGGACGAATTGGGATTGGTTTTTCCCTCAAGATCAGACCTTCTCCATAAGTGACTGAATGCTTGAAATTTCGAGTGTGAAATTTAGTAAACATCAAAACCTTTCAAGCACTTACAATATTTCCCTTGTTTTCATCCTTTTTTTTTTTTTTAATTTGGTCATATGAAAATATCTTTGAATTAGGTATCAAGAAACTATGCTCAGGTGACTGAAAAAATTGACAAATAGTAATAGAAATACTAACAGTCAAAATTTCATTGGTGAATTGTTGAGAAATTTACCAATGAAAAATTTTCTTGTTATGTCTCTCTATATTAAAAGTTTTTATCAGTGTATACTAAGGAAATTACAGTAGGACAATAAGAATTAATAAGAAAAAATAGATTGGCATGCTTACAAATTGTATTGTTAACGAACTAAACTCTTCGAGAAAAATTATTTGTAAATCTATCATTAACATTTAAGTTATAACCTGGCAAGCATTGTCCCCTCTTCTCCTCCTCCATTTCTTCTTCTTCTACTACTATTTTTTTTAAGGAAATAGTAGACCCCTTTATTTTATCACAAATGAAACTTTCATCACCATAAATCTAACGACCCCAATACTTAGTATGTTAACATCTCTATTTTAGTTTATATTTTTTTAGGATTTCCCATATCAAGTAAATAAAATTACCCATTTTTTGTGTAAACTCAATTTTGAATTGTTAATTTTTCTTGTATATTTTTGTAGTATATGTAGTTTGTTTGTGTGTTTACTTATTTTATAGATTTTTTCTATAGAAGTTCGTTGTATGAATTAATGATTTGTATATGTTAGAGTTTGTTTGAGATTTTAAAAAATTATATTTGTTTGTAATTTGATAAAAATGATTTTGATTTTATGAATTAGGTTTTTTGAAATAAAATAAATAATGGATTATATAATGGGCATGTTTCATATATTGTCAATTTTATTTTGAGTTGAAATTTTTAATAGATATAGAGGAATTTGAATTTATATACATAATTGATAATTATTTAAGAGTAATATTAAAATAGATTAAATAAGTTTGTCAAACCAATGTTAGTTAATTATTTAGTTCATATAATTAATTAATGCATATTGTCATCAATATTTTATAGAGGTTTGATAGAAGTAATGAATAATCATTTTTTAATGTATTGAATTTCTCCCAAAGGATTGAACAAGGTGAATTATTGTAATAGGGGTGAGGGTTTTATGAATACACATTTTCTAATCCAAGAAATATTAGTGAATGAGATATTAGATGTCCATGGAAGAGATGTAAGAATAAAAAGTTTCTTGATCTGGATGTTGTAACAATGTGTCACGTGCCCATAAATGGTGGTCAGCTGCTCGGTCAATCGCCTATCACGTCAGACATGGGCAACCAGCTTTCCATCGCATTAGGCACACCAGAGAAGGAACGAGGGGTTCAGATGTAACGAGGGGAGGTACTAGTTATGAGGTCGTTGGGAGTAGCTAGTTAGAGGGGGCTCAGGCATGGGCAAAGCCCAATTCAGTAAGAGTCCAGTCCATTAATTAAGTGGTTTTAGTTAGCTGTTGGGTCAATCAATAAATCAGGCCGGAAGTCTTAATAATTAGAGTTTTGTTTTAAATAGAAATCTAGATGAAGATAATTGTGCAGTATTAGATAAGAAGATAGAATTGTACTACTGGTGACCTTATAAACCGGTAAATTAGTTTGCAATTAGGTTATTTAAACAATGTTTTGAGAATAAGTGATTATTGAACTTTATTTCCAGAATAAATTGTTATTGGAGGTTGTGGATTCCTCGAAAATCCATATTTCTTAATTAGAATCCGTTGGGTCGTAACACAATGCATCTTCTACAAAAAAAAGTTTTATGAAGAAATATTTGTGTTTGTTTGCATATGGAGAACCATATGTTCCTTACAAGACCATGGTAGAAAGAATGGTTAGGTACTTCTTGTTCTAGCAATGTGCATGGAGATGTAGATAACAATATTAATCATTATAGAAATATGATTATGGATGCGATGAGAAAGAATGAAGGTTACGCAAATGAATATTTAATCATAGATGAAGAGCTAAATGAAAAGATGAGCAAAATATATGATCTTCTGAAAGACTTTGATAAACCATTATGAAATGGGTGCAAAAATCACCATAAAGTATTGACCTTTGCATAGGTTTCACTAAGCCAAATTATAGACAGAATGAGGTTGATTTACGATAAAATTGTCAAATAGACGAGAAACATTTATCTAAAAGGAATAGGATGAAAGAAAAATTTTATGTTGTTAAATCAATGATGAAACCCCTCGACCTAGGATGCCAAAAAAGTAACATGTGTCTAAACATCTACATGTTATACTTTATTAAAATACAAATTTGACCAAGTGCAGAATTTATGGGATGCTCGTTATAAAACCAAAACTAATAGAGGAAGGACTCTTATCACATATAGAGAACTTGTATACTTCTCAATCACTCTGAGAATGCAAAGGTTATTTATGTCTCTAAAGACTATTGAGCGTAACATGACGTTATTCATATGATATGGAAGGATGAAGTCATGTTATACCCTTCTAATGGTAAAACCTAGAAACATTTTAATAAGATGCATCCTTAGTTTTCAATGGAATCAAGAACAATATGTCTTGGGTTATGTATAAATAGATTCAATCCATTCAGGTCATTTGTTGCTCCTTATTCATGTTGGTTGGTGATACTCACAGTTTACAACTTGCTACTAGGGATGTGTATGATGTTGAAGTTCATACTTTTTTCTATGATCATATTTGATTATAATAGTTGAAGTTGGAATATAGATGTTTATTTTTAACCGTTGATCGATGACTTGAAATAGTTTTGGTCATGTAGAACTATACTTACGATGTCTAGAGAAAATAGAGCTTTGAGATAAAGGCAACTTTAATATGGATTATTAATGATTTTCATGCATATAAGATGGTTTCTGGTTGGGTCACGCATGAAAAATTAGCATGTCCATAATGTATATAAAATAACAAGGCCTTCACCCCAACGGTCCCCAAGGAGCGTGGCGTGATGACAAAGGACTTGAGATCTGCATAAAAGATCTCAAATTCGAGTTAGGGCGTGCATCTCTTGTAAAAGACAGGGACAGCTGGGGTTTTACTCGCTCACTTGTGTTCACAAAGTGCGCTTTTCAAAGATGGGATTTCCTCGAATCCAAAAAACAACAAGCCTTCACCTTAACAAATTATGGTATTACATTTTTTTTTATTGTCATTAGTAGTTCTTACTAACTAATCATAAGTATTGAAATGACTTTTTTTAGTAGCGTTGAAAGTGATGTTGCACTACCAGTACCGTTGGGTGAAGAATTTTATGACGTGATGTTGCAATACGATAACATTGTATTTGATTTTTAATCTGGTAAGCTGAAGTTTCTTGGTTTTGGTGTGGCTCACAACTTGATAAAGCAAAAAAAATTCTAAGTTTTTTTATTGGAAGATTAATCTTCTCTATCATGATTTGGATATCATACATATTGAAAGTAGTGTTTAAAAATATTTTTAACATCATGATGACTGTGAAAAGAAAAACAAAAGACAACTTGAAGGCTAGAATGAATATATATATATGTTTTGTAACCACAAGAATATAAAGTTGCTTAATTATAGGTCACACGTAGCAAAGCCCAAAGTAGCTTTTTCTGCCCACAATTTTTCCAAAACATTTCCTAACCTTTTGAAGGACCATTTTGTAAATTATTAAAATTTTAGGTGTTGTTTCAATTATTTTGATTTTTTGGTGATTTGTAAAAACCTAATTGTAGGGTGTGTGAGTAAAATATAGTAAAAAATATATGTTTTTTATTATATCTTTTTGAATGATTAAAACCAGAAAAAGACAAAAAAAAAAAAGATTCTAAATGTTTTAATTGAATATGGTCAAATATCTCAAAAATAAATCTGTTTTAATATAAAATAAGTTAGATATTTTTTAGAAGGGGTTGCATACATCTTACGATTTTAATAACGAATTTATTAAATCCCAAATAATTTGGCAAATATTACAAAACAAATTCAATCAATTTTCTCTTAGTTCATAAGAAATAACAATAAAAACCCTAATATAAATATTAGACCTACGAGTAGGCTAATTTTTAAAACATCAATAATTTATGTGAAAGTGCTTAAAATTATCTCAAATATTCATCAATTTTAATTCAGTGCCTTATCACAATAAAAATTTATTATTGTTGAATAATTATTACCTAAAGAGCTAAAACAGCTCGCATATGCACTGTTCACGCAGACTAAAAACACTGTGCATTGGATATTTGTCTCCCTGTTTTGCGCGAGTTTGTGCTCCTTTTTTTTTTTTTTTACAAAGGACTTATTTTTCTATTTCATATGGTGGAAATACACAGGTGAGTGGGTGTGGCCGAGAGGTTCGCTGCGCGCTGGAAAATGCAGCGCGCAGGGGTTCGAATCTGTCGGCCACCAAATTTTATTTGAAAAGCAACTGCCTGCAAAAGTTGCTTTTTTTTTAATAATTTTTATTATTTTTTTTTAAACTGTCATTTTTTTCTTTGAGGTTGCTTTCCTTTTTTGTTCTTTTTTAATTATTCTTATTATTTTTTAAAAAAAACTACCGTGTTTGTTTTTTTTTTCTTCTGCAATCCTGATTTTGAAAATGATTGTATGGAAAATTTGCTTTCCCTTTTTTAATTTATAATTTTTATTCTTATTATTTTTATAAACTAGGGTATCAATGACAGTTTACGCGTACTATGACTGCTTTTCAGATCCATTTTTTTTAAACTGTCATTTTTTTTCTTCTATAATCCTTATTTTGAAAATGACTGTATAGAAAAGTTGTTTTCTCTTTTTTTAATTATTATTTTTATTATTATTTTTTTTTAAACTCGGGTATTAATGACAGTTTACGCGTGTCATGACTAATATTCATATCCATTTTTTTTAAACTGCCGTGTTTGTTTGTTTTTTCCTTCTACAATCATGATTTTGAAAATGAATGAATGGAAAAATTGCTTTCCCTTTTTTAAATATTATTTTTATTATTATGATTTTCTAAAACTAGGGTATCAATGACAGTTTACGCGTGCCATGACTAATTTTCAGATCCTTTTTTTTTAACTGTCGTGTTTTTGTTTTTTCCTTCTGTAATCCTGATTTTGAAAATGACTGGATGGAAAAGTTTTTTCCCTTTTTTTAATTACTATTTTTATTATTATTAGTTTTTTTAAACTCGGGTGTCAATGACAGTTTACGCGTACTATGACTAATATTCAGATCCATTTTTTCCCTTTTTTTGTTTTCTATCTTTTTATGCTGCATTTTATGCTTCATTTCAAGTAAAGATTTCATTTTTGCTGGATTTTACTGCTTATCTGCTGATGATGGATGTTGGGTTCATTTTGAATATATTTTCTATCTTTTTTATTTTTATTATTGATTTTGGGTTCCTTTTATTTGTTTGTCTATTTTTTTTATATATATAAAAGTGATTTAAGAGTTGTGTAATAATAATAATAATAATAATAATAATATAATTCTTTTTCTTACTTGCTTCTTTGATAAAAAAAATTTCCTTCGGATAATTTGATAATTTTTATTTTTTTGGCAGTAATAGCAATGATAATTTTTATTTTTCTTTTTATATTATGTCTTTGTTTTATCTTTTGTTAAAGTTTCTAGCATTTTTTTAGTCTTTCTTTTAGTTTTTTTTTTCTTTCATAATAATAATAATAATAATAATAATAATAATTTGATTGTTTCTCTTACTTACTCTTTTGTTAATGTTTTTGAGTGTTTTTTTTTAGGATTATTTGAAATTTTTTATTATTTTAATGTTTTATCTTTTGTTAAAGTTTCTAGCATTTTTTTAGTCTTTCTTTTAGTTTTTTTTTCTTTCATAATAATAATAATAATAATAATAATAATAATAATAATAATAATAATAATTTAATTGTTTCTCTTACTTACTCTTTTGTTAATGTTTTTGAGTGTTTTTTTTTAGGATTATTTGAAAAAATTTATTATTTTAATAGTAAGAGCAATGATAATTTTCGATTTTTTAACTTTTATTTTGCTATTGTTATACTAGGGGGTGTTGAGCTATTTTATTATATTAAATTTTGCATAAATAAAAATTAAATTTCACATAGGTGTCAAATATTTTGTCTGTTTCGACTACACTGTTCTTTTTAGACGGCAAATAAATAATTATAGCACGCAAAAAATTTCTATTTCTGTTTTTCAAAAAATTTGCAATATTTGTATTTATAATGTGTCATATCTAATATTACTGGGGAAAACAGGCAACTCATATTTTTTTTTTTACAAATTTATCTAGGTTATCTACAATTAAAAAACTCACTATATATTATGTGAGACTAAGTATATGTGTTGAATATTTATTTAATATTATCGCCTAAAAATATATAAACAGAGAAAAAAATGACCTGCGATTTCTTGCAAAAAAAAATTAATATCGGTATTTTTAAATATATTTAATATAATAATATGATGAATAAATCTTATAAAAAAAAAATTAAAACGGTTACCTTTTTTTCACATGTATTTTTTATTTTTTACTGTCCAAGTCAGTTGTTCTTTTTTAAACGGTTTTCTTTTTTTGTGGTTTTTTTTAAACCAGAGTATCCGTGACAACAAATTCCTAATGAAAAATTTCACCTTCTAAGCAAATTTTTTAACAAATTTTATCAAAAGTTTTTGAGCAATAGCAATATTCAATCACATTTTAGTTCAAATAAACCATTTTTAACAATTTTATCAATTACAATGATACTAATTAAATATTAAAATTACAAAATACAACATTTATAAAATCAATTAATTTTCTACATAGATAAAAAAAACTCAGCGAAGCGGGCAAATAAGCTCGTATGTAACTATATTGTCTAAATATGACAATCTTATTAATAAGCTTGCGATTTGTTTTGTTAGGTGATATGGCATTAGAGTGATCTCACACTTGTGTTGTCATTTTATCGAAGCTAGGTACATAGACAGCAGTCTTTCCAGATATTTGTTGAACAATTTGTTTTGTAATTAAACTTAACTTTTTACCTATTACCATTGTCGTATATTCTTAACACTTGTAATATAGGTAGTATGGTCTCCATACAAGGATGATAAACTGGCAGTTGCTCCTATAATTTGCACTAGCAGGATAGACAGAACAATAACGGTCCTGTTAGTATTATCATGCAGTTCATCTTAAATTCAAATAAAATTTTGATTATTATATACTTGAAAAAATAAAAATAATTACAGCATTTCTTAAAGTACATTGATCATGTAATAAGAGTAGAGTGAGTGTATAACATATTAATCTAACTGCTGCCCACTTTCAACGGCACAATGGACATAAATCAGTTTCCTAAGGATAAAAGAAAAAATAAAGGCAGTCCATGGAAAAGCCAGTAACTGAGGTGATGACAATTTACTTTGTTCTATACTCTACACTCTATACAGGAGAAAAGGATCGCCAATAAAGAATACCAATGAAAGAATATGAAAGCTATTGACTCACCACCCACAGGAGACATGCAAACTAAATATATAATTGTGAAGGAAAATGAAAACCCTAAATCAAAAAGAATGAAATGAATATGACAAACAAAAGCATGAAAGCAAGGCTCACATAGTATATGTTACTAGCATAGGAAGCGTGGCTACCTCTGCGTGAATTGCCCTCAACAACGCCACGAAATTGAAGAGGTTCTCTTTTGAGGACCACTTAAGCTTCCATTTCAGAGAACCTGAACCTTCATTATCCTTGTCGTTTTTTTTTATATTCTTTTGAGATTTGGATGGTAGGCAGAACCTTTTTGTGGCATGTTGAAGGACTATGGTTATAAACCAGCTCTCCCTGGCCTCAATAACCTGAAAATGGAATTTTGATCTTAATGGGATATAACCTTCACCCTCTCAATAGAGCAAGGACAGCACAAAACAATAGAAGCAGGATATTGTGCCCAAAAAACCTCTACTATTGAGAAAAGCAGTTGCTTAGACGCGCAAAGATGATGAAAAATACGATAGAAAACGAGACAATTTTAGTTCAGAGCATTTTGGATGTAGAATTAATATGCCAGTCTAACCAGCATTCAAATTCAGGTAATTGTGGTTTATAAGCAAGCAATTTTATGAGCAAGAATCAATGGCAGAAATTTGGGATCAAGCAATCTGAAACATACCAGCTCAGACACGTCACTTATGGAGCAACAAGAATCAAGCAAGAAATATGGAGGCGAAGATGCATTCCTCGAGGAACTGCCGAACTGCTTAAGATCTTCAACACACAATAGCACATGCCCCCCACTTACAAACAGTGATCTGGGAAGCCATGAGTCCTCTGTCCATAAGAGAATTTTTGGCAGTCATATACAAATAAGCAAATAAAAGGGTTAACTACAGGAAGAAAAAAAAAATCAAAAAAAAATTTGCTCAAATTATTTTCACATCATAGAGTATCTGCTAGAAAGCATGCCACCATAATTAGAAATAGTCCAATGCATATCTGTGGGTGGTCACGTCATTGAATCAAATCATGAAACTACTATGATGGAAATTTGTATTTCAATCGAATTAGGAGATATCCAAAGCATTTTGGTTTCAGAAATTTAATGATAAAACTATAATTGCCATTAAATTAGTTCACAAGATAGAAATTAGGCTCCAAACAGATGTGGTGTATATGTTCATCAAACACTGTACAAATTTAATCATACACGGGTCAACTATGCATCTAAGAACATTTATATTTACAACTCATAAGGAAATTTTGGATTTTCAGTGGTTATAACAAATATAATCCATCCTATATATTTAATAAATCTTCCGTATAAAACCAATACTAGCAATTCTTACATTAACAACATACACAAAAAGTCATCAAGAATATTTTGTATGAAACAGATATAGCTGAGGTCTTTGTTTGTTATTAACCTTTCATGCTCCACATGAAATAAAAAAACACAATGAAAACAGTGGGCTTGATGAATCATGCTTCTGAAAAAAAATCATAATATAAGAATTATGCCGTATTTTATCCAACTTTACATCACAACATCTGAGGGACCATTTAACAATTTTATGCAATAACACTTCATCAACCTAAAGCAGTGAGATGTATACCTTCATTCTTCTTGTGCCAAAAATGCACCATAGAATATTGGAATATGCTCAGTTTCAAACCTCGACATATTTGTTGCTCAAACAACTCAACCTGAACCTGCTCCAAACTGCCATATAAATTCCCACAACCCCAGTCTTACAACAAAGAAAATAAACACATACAAATATAGAGCAATTATTAAATTTAAAAACAAAAAAATCATTTTAGAAGTGTGCAGAAGCAAAAAACTTGCATTATATTTCTCATTCATGAATGGGGGGTTAAGATTAGATTACCTTCTCAACAAACACTTATTATTTGTTGCACATGGTCCACAAACTTGCAAGATATGAAGTAGCTTCCTTGACTTCTCAATACTCCGTGTTAGAAACAGGTAGGTTGCTCCCCTTTCAATGTACACGCTAACAAATAGCAGCAAGAGACAATTTTCAAGTTTTACAAAACACCAGTCTTCTAATTACAAACAGTACCAAATAAATCACTAACCTCATGACCTGAAGTCCTATACCAACTAAAACTTCTCTAACATCATCAACCCTGTGCCAACCCAGCAAACTTAAAATGCTTCCTGCGGTTTTCCAAAGTTCAGCAATTAAGATCATGCAATCAGCATTCAGAAGCATCAATGAAAATAGGTCTCTCCTAAATACTTGATAACTAACCCGATCCATCAAATGCTGCATCAATGAGCAGTACATACAGCTTGTCTTCACTGCTCAGCAACAAAACTACTTCTCTGCATGCAAAACAAAAGAAGATAAAAAAATAGAATTTTCAAAATAAAATGTTTACAGATTCATGATTAGATAAAAAAAAGACAAGTGAGCAAAGTTCAACATGAGGTTGCATTTAATATTTGAAATCCAGAAAACTGAGTGTGCTTAAACATGCAAAAAGTGAAAATCTAGAAGTATCAGCCTTTGAAGATGCAAAGCTATATAAATCAATATACTAAATGTCAAGCAGTGAGTAGGTGCTCCATGCATATTTAAGCTTTTACTGTTATTTTCTTTGGAAGTAGTGTTTACAAATTGTTCACAGCAAAAACCCCTAAACATTCTAAGAAATTGATATACTTTAATTCTTAATATCTTATCTATTAAGCTTTATTGAAGCAAAATCATCTTCTCTGTCTGTATACATCCGAGTATAAAAAAACATGAGAGCTATTATTTCAAATTAATTACAGATCTATTTTTTTTATTTTGTTAGTAAAACATCAAAATATCTTCTTTGAACAAAGAACAGAGGAAAAAGAAAACACCTCGCTGATAACTTAATTAATCAGAGTTTCTAAAAGATATGAGCTACAATTTATGGAAAAAACTAAATATGCATCACCAGATCCATAAGATGCTCAACAATGGGCAATGAGTGCTGCATAACTGAAGATAATGAAGAAAAAACATTTTTTGCAAGAGAACCTAATGCAAAAGCATAGTGACAATTAGCATCATGCTGGCCCAAATTTAATGGGCATTCCAGAGCTCAATAGTAAGGGTTATGATGCTTATAAAAAAAAGAAAATAAATAATGGAAAGGGAAAGCCTTTCATAGGCAACATTTCCTAATGATTACAAAATGTTTACCTTTCTCTGTTCATGGATTCTGGCTCTAGTACACAATCACAACGCATATAATTCCTACAGCTTTCATTAATTCTGGAATCTGCTACTTTCTCATTAAAATAATTCTCAATAAAATCATCAGAGAATCCATTGACATTTACAGCATCCAGGGTTGTAAGAAAATTTGTTTGTAGCTGTTTCTTATCAGTAACATGAAAATCACTCTCAATAATAATTTGTTCCCCTTGCTCATCCACCAAATCAGCACCACAAGTATCCCCATTTCCATTTAAATTTTCTGGTCTCCCTATCCTGCCAATCATATTCTCTAGTAAAGAAATGACTCTTCTTCTTGGTTTCCTTATGTTTATTCCTTTCTCCAGCATATGAGCCTCTTGGTAGGCAAAATGAGCAATTTCACCATCATGAGAGCCAGCAGATAAATTAGAGTCTGACCTCAAATTTTTTGTGGAATTTGAGGTTTGTGAATCATTTAGATAACTGTCATTTTCCATCACATGATGAGTTCTGTGTACTTCATCCTTCAAAGAATTAGAAGATAATTGCCCCCCGGCCTTGGGATTCAAATACTGTTCATTTTGTGATTTATCAGCTTCATATGATGAATCTCCAAATTCATATATATCATCATCACTAGAACTAGTATTACTGTTAGACGATGCCACTGAATAGGATTCTGCAGATAGCTGCAAAATTTCTTCCACAAAGTTGTTGCGTCGTTGCAAAATGTCTTCCTCGTAATGAGGAGGAGACCTAGGATAAGCAGGAGATGAAAGAGTGGTCAACAGTGATATGCTTCTATTTTCATCTATTGTCTGGACTCCTTGGACAGTAGAGCTATCTGTGTGGGAACTTCTACCTTGCACAGACATACTACCAGACCCTCCATGTAAATAAGACTTTTGATGCTTCTGTCTTAGATTCATGTTCACCATCCCTGGTAAAGCAACCCCACCATATGAACCAGTATTAACAAATGAACTATCAGGCTTATGGATATTTGTACTGGTCTCATCTCCAGAAGTTTGAAGATCATCCAAGGAATCTCTAGAACTATAACAATGGTCCTTCTGTGTTGACTTGTTTGTTGGATGATTTTCCTTTGTATGATGCAATGTAACCCCACAATATCCACTGCAATCCACATTATTCTCTGATTCATGATCCATCCAGTCCTTAAATTCTCGCAACCAAAGAGTAGAATGCTCCTTTTTCATGAGCTCAACTCTATTAATCAAATCAACTATTTCACCTTCATCATCAGATATGTCATTTTCCTCTTTCCTTTGAATCTCATTATCACAAGATGGAGACTCTTGGTCAGAGGAAATACACATGGTCTCTTCTTTATTCGCAATTGAAGCAAGACGAGATACTTTTCTCTGAAAAAATAATATGGGGAGATGTCATTACTCTCGAAGTCATTGCCAATAATCTAATTGACTAGTAGAAAGGAGTACAAAGTGTTATATTTTAATGACTTGCATCATAATAAACAAAGGGCAGAAATTTACTAAATTGTTTTTAAAAAAAAACATACCACACACTTGATACTGGGAAGAATTCAGTTTAGCAAAATGCTGTAGTGTCAAGCAATACATGGAAAGATCATAGCTAAATGTTTCATCCACAAATCTCATGTTGTCAATATATAAATTGTTGACTAATACGAGGACTTGCTCAGCACACCATTAAAATTACATACCCTTTTCCAGTTGATATTTCCATCTCCTTCATCATCTCCTATAGCAGGAGAATAAAATCCAAAGTTGGCAGGTCGTTTCTGCCTCCTGGAAATTATGATTTGCCTCTTCCAAAACTCTCTTGCACTGATTTCTCGATCGTCTAACTGCACCTGAGCAACCACGCATCAGGAAACAATAAAAAGTTGTTAGTTTACTAGGACTACAAAATTCGTAATGAAGTTATGAGAAGCATCCTTAAAATATTGATTTGTATTCTACTCATCCAAAAAGCTACAACTTTTCTATGCCCTTAAATTAGCATAAATTATCACTATCTGCCATATCATCACTTACTGCTTCTGGATGAACAACATAGCTGAACACTTGAGCCCGATACCATCGGGAACCACACAAAGGATTTCCTTCCAGCCACAAGTTTCGCAAACATGGGAGGCCAGTAAAGAACTCCAGCTCTGAGAAATTGGAAATAATATTATAGGATACATCAAGAGCTTCAAGTGACTTCAAATTCTCAAGTCCATGTAATGTTGTTAGGGCATTGTTCCTCAAAACAAGTTTAACAATGTAACAGGAGATCTGCACAGAAAAAAAATCAGTGTATGGGTCTAAAGCTAATTCCTGAGATAGAAAAATAGTGAGGAAGAAAATAAATCTCTAAGCGAATTTTTTAATTGAATCATTCTAAAGTAGATATTCATGTTTAACATATATCATTCTAATAAAGGAATCATTTATAATATAACAGGCATATGAAGTTTCAAAATACCCATGGCAGCACTAAATAGAAATATCTGAGCAAAAAGCAAGTTTCACTCTTGAACATTTTCCAATCACTTTACCTACTATAAGATGAGAAATTTCTGTCGGGGATTCTCAAATTGTTTCTTCCTTCGTAATTTTACATCATTGAATAGCATTTTCTTTCTATTAGAGCTAAGTTGAGAGCTACTTGAAGTTTAAAATAAAGAAGTCTTTCAAAAGCAGACAACTCCCCAAGTGTTTGCATGCAAGATAATCTCTAACAATGATCCTTAAATCTTGGAGCTTGGAGAGTTCTTGGAAAGAAGTTAATGTATTTGAAATTTATTGGAACCACCCTTACCCAAAATAATTGCTAGATTGCATAAGCTTCGCATACATCAAATCTGCAAATATTAATCACATACTTACATTGCCTTATTAATACACACCCTAACCTCAGTTCTTTTATACGAAATTTGGAGATCAAAATGCACTCATAACCACCTTGAAGCCACATTCTATTGTTGTTCATCTCGTGTGCACTCATTTCCACAAAACCACACCCTCTGCCAATAAAATCCACAAAAGGTTCCTACAACTAGGACGTCCTCCAAGAAACCAAATAGTTTTGTAACCTCATCACTCACTGCCCTTTGATTGTTGTTTTGCCACTTTCCACGTTATCATGTTCCATACAGCACCTCTTGCCTAGCCAAATCACAAGAACTAACCTCTATTAGCCTGCTGAATGAAGCTCTAATACCATTCTTTGTAGCTCTATGGATTTGAAACTCTAGATTCATAAATGTACATGATATCATGCATCTCAACTTCAGCCACCTCTAAATACAATAAAATTATTTTGTGCATAAATACATATTTACATGCATAGTCAAGCCATGGAATTGAGCAGCAACATCAAAATTTGAGTTTGGCTTATTTAGTTGCCAATAAAAAACAAATGAGCACCTCAGTCAATTTAGGTCAATAAATTGCAGCAGATGCGTTCCTTTGCAGGTTGCAGCAGTGATCTTTAATAACTCAAGTGTTGGTCAAACTCTCGGAAAGCAATTATGAAGTATGCAATAAAAACAGTATCAACTAAAAACATTGAGAGAGAAAAAAAACAATGAATACAACTCCAACGAGAATACAAAATTCACCAATCAACAAACCAGAAATGTACTTTGAAATGAAAATATAGTGCATTTTGAAATTTCAAAGCAACCAAATCCTAAGCATAGTATTTAAAGTATAATAACTGTTATCCCTACCTCACACAAGGGTGCAACTGATCTCAGATGATTGAACCCAAGATCCAAGTGCTTCAATTTGGTACACTTCCGCAAATTATCCACCTTTGCAAACTTATTTCGACTCAAATCAAGAGTTTCCACAACAGGAAGAAGTTGCAAGGACTCATCCATCAAAACCAGTCGATTACATGCACACGATACAAATGACAACCGTTTCCATTGTGGTGAGTCCTTTATCTCCATAATCCTACTTGCAAAGACATGCCGTAATGCATCCTAATAACCCAAATAAAATAAAATAAATAATTCACTAACAATCATCCATTTCAAAAACAGAAGATAACTACGAAGACTCACACCCTAATTACTAGATAAAATTAATCAGCACATAGGACTAAAGAAAATCAATAAGTTGTTTCTTTGCTTAATTATAATATAATTTCTCTAACTAAGATTGCCATGCCAATCCCTTCATTCAATCCATCAATTAAACAAGAATCTTGACAAGTGCAAAATACACATCTATTTGTATTCCTTTTACATTATGCTTTTCAACATCTTTCAAGCTTATTTCAACATATTGAAAGTTATTTTATGGGTTTGACATGTTAAAGAGACTTTGTGGATTACTTGCTATAAAATAGGAAATTTTGCACTTTATATTACGGACCTTTGTTGCATGTTTCAGGTTTTAATTCCTAAAGAGGAGTTTCAAAATTGGAAATATAGATATCAAGCTTTCTGGAAAAGTATTGTGGCAGAAATTCAATGCAGATTTGGGCATCCAATTGGAACAACAACGTCAAACTGGACTCTGTTCGCGCACCAACACTGAACTGGGCATATCTGGAGCATACGATGTCCAAATCAAGTGATTCAAAAGCCCAAATTCATCTACACATTTAGGGCTACAACTTTCATGAAGAGACCAAAGTCAGGAAAAATCATCTACATCACGAAAATACTGGTGCAATCTGGATGACGGGATATGCTTCCCAATTTGTCAAAGATTAGAGAGATTTTCTCTACAACACTTATCTCCTATTCTTTAGCTTGAGTGACACCATTAGGGTTAGGACTCTTCCAGAATAAAAGGGAAGATACATGCAAGTAAGGGACTCTTGACTCTTTCTCCATCAATTTTCCAGATTCGGCAGCAACCTAAAAGGCATGAGCAGCTGATTCACTTTCTTGGTTCAAAGGGGATAGCATCCATCTTCATTATTGGTTGTGAGAAGTAACATTTCCATTGTAATCCTTACACTTTCAAGTATTTATTTATCTTTTTCCAGAATTTAAACTATTGATTTCGGATTCATGCTTATGGAATTGGTTTGATATGGTTTATATGCTTTCTATGTTTCTTTCAATCCGTAATTGTTGTGAGGAACAAGAATAAGAAGCAAGTAAATTAATTTGATTGTCTTATCTATCAGATTAATTTATTTAGGATGAATAGGACGAGTATATGTTCAAGCTTTTGAATGTTAGCTAGGAATAAATTGCGTAGATCTTGATCTTAAAGCTACCGTTGAGTGAAGAAAGATTGCTTCTCAATACTTATTTTGCTTGACGATAAGGAACTAATTAGAAGCTTATTCGGATTAGTTTAGCATGCCTCTAGGTTTCCCTTAGCTTTAATGGAAGCCTAATTTATTTGCTTGTTGTGAAAGGATATTAATTTAACTTCTATGATCAACCTATTTATAAGAATGGAGGAATCACCCCTTTGAACCGAGTTGCCAACATCTTGATTAACCTTCGTTAAGACTTAGCACTTTTATTTATTTAATTCTTGTTGATTCAAACCACCCCGTTCTTTTGAATTTGGTATTTGTAGGAAAATAAATCAATTTCCCTTGGGTTCGACCTGGTCTCTACCACCATACTACTAAAATTATTGTTTCGGTGATAGTAAAATCAGAATTAATTTGTGAAGGTTTCGACAACCGTCAAATTTGGCGCCGTTGCCGGGGAATTTTTTATTTTTCTTTAATATCAAACTAATTTATGCCAAGATCTTCTCATACAGGTGAATTAGTTTTTGATCCAGAGATTGAAAAGACTGCAAGAGCGAATAGGAAGGCTAAAAGACAAGAGGACATCTTGCCGGCCTTAACACTTGTGCACAGTGAATCCGAGACAGACATACAAGAAGAAACGGCTGAAATAATGGCACAACAAAGGACTTTGCGGGAGTTAGCAACTCCCAACGTTAACCAACAACCTTTGTGCATTGAATTTCCTAATATTGAGGTAGCTTTTGAATTAAAATCAGGATTGATTCATTTGTTACCTACTTTTCGAGGCCTTGCAGGTGAAGATCCCCATAAGCACTTGAAGGAATTTCATGTTGTATGTTCAACCATGAAGCCGCAAGGAGTGAGTGAGGAACAAATTAAATTGAGGGCTTTTCCATTCTCATTGGCAGACAAAGCAAAGGATTGGTTATACTACCTTCCTTCAGGATCAATAAGGACATGGAATGAATTGAAGAAAAGGTTTCTGGAAAAATTCTTTCCAGCCTCAAGGGCTGGAACAATTAGGAAAGAAATTAGTGGGATTCGCCAAAATAATGGAGAAACTTTGTATGAGTATTGGGAACGTTTTAATCAGCTGGTTGCTAGTTGCCCACACCACCAAATTTCTGATCAATTGTTGTTGCAATATTTTTATGAAGGATTATTGCATATGGACAGAAGCATGATAGATGCTGCAAGTGGGGGAGCACTTGTAGAAAAGACCCCTGATGCAGCAAGAGATTTAATCTCTATGATGGCAGCAAATTCACAGCAATTTGGAATCAGAGGTGACAACAATCCTAGAAAGGTAAATGAGGTGAGTCACTCTAATCTTGAAACTCAACTTTCAGAATTAACCTCTCTTGTCAAGCAGGTAGTTTTGGGACAGGTAAGACATACCAGAGTTTGCGGTATTTGTGCTTTTTCAGATCACTCTACCGACATGTGCCCACAACTTCAAGAGGATGTAATTCCTCAAGTGAATGTTGTAAATGGGTTTGGTAACCAGCAAAGGAACCATGACCCATATTCAAATCAGTACAACCCAGGTTGGAGAGACCACCCAAACCTAAGGTATGGACAACCCCATAATCGACAACAGTTCCCTTCTTTCGGTCAGAATAAAGCAGCCCCTCCACCTCACCAAGCATCAAGCTCAGGTATGTCTCTAGAGGATATTGTGAAATCTGTAGCAACTAACACCCATTTGTTCCAGCAGGAAACAAGAGCTAGCATCCAAAATTTAGAAACTCAAGTGTCACAGTTGGCAACTTCATTGGGCAAAATGGAGGCTAACAAGGGTAAGTTACCAGCTCAACCAGAAGTTAACCCACGAGAAAATGCTAATGCAATAGTCCTTAGAAGTGGTAAGGAGGTGCAGACCTCATCACCAGGGCTGACAATGCCGAAGGAAATTAGAAAAGAAGGAAACACGCCACTTGAGTCCCCTTTGCCAAAGTCAGGTAATGAGGTAAGTATTGAGTCAACTTTGCATAAGCCAAATACGTTAGTTGCACCTCCATTTCCTAGCAGGTTGGCGAAGACAAAGAAAGAGGAGGGGGAGCATGAATTGTTTGAAACCTTTCGGAAGGTTGAGATCAACATTCCATTGTTGGATGCAATCAAGCAAATTCCACGTTATGCCAAGTTTCTCAAGGAGTTGTGCACCAACAAGAGGAGGTTAAGAACTGAAGAAAAAATCAGAGTTGGAGAGAACATGTCAGCAGTAATACAAAGAAAATTGCCTCAAAAATGCAAAGATCCAGGTATGTTTACTATTCCATGTGTGATTGGAGATTATACACTAGGAAGGGCAATGCTAGATTTAGGAGCATCAATAAATGTTATGCCTCTTTCAATCTATAAATTTTTGAATCTAGGACCTTTACAGGAAACAAGGGTAATAATTCAATTAGCAGATAGGTCTAACGCATATCCTGAAGGTATTATTGAGGATGTTCTGGTTAAAGTCAATGAATTAATTTTTCCTGCAGATTTTTATATCATTGACATGGATGATGATTGTGCTTTAAATTCAACTCATATATTGTTAGGTAGACCATTCATGAAAACAGCCAGGACTAAGATTGATGTGCATAAGGGTACTTTATCTTTTGAGTTTGATGGGGAAATAGTAACGTTTAATATTTTTGATGCTATGAAATATCCTGATGAATTTGAATCTATTTTTCATATTGATGTTATTGACCCCATTGTGCAAGATGATTTTGAGTTGAATCTTATGAAGGATAAGTTGAACTTAGTGTTGCAACAGAGCAAGACAGATAAGGATGCAAGGAGAGAAATTGATGAAGACATGAAAGAAGCAATAATGTCCTTACACTCATTGCCTATAATGCCTAACGTGTGGACTAGCTTACCTGTTGAATTACCAAGTTCACATGTTAAAGATCTACCTTCTATTGTGCAACCACCGAAGCTGGAGTTAAAAATGTTGCCCACACATTTGAAGTATGTGTACTTAGGAGAGGATGAAACATTGCCAGTCATTATTGCAAATGATTTAACCGAAGTTCATGAGGAAAAATTATTAAGGGTTTTGAGGGAACACAGGACAGCAATTGGTTGGACATTGGCGGACATTAAAGGGATCAGCCCTACACTTTGTATGCACAGAATTTTCCTCAACGGTGATGCCAAACCCGTGAGGGAACCTCAGCGCAAACTGAATCCAGCAATGAAGGAGGTTGTTATGAAGGAAATTTTGAAGTTATTGGACCAAGGGATTATCTATCCAATATCTGATAGTCCATGGGTAAGTCCGGTGCATGTAGTTCCCAAGAAGACTGGTCTAACTCTTGTTCCCAACGAACAAAACGAACTTATACCCATGAGAGTGCAGAATGGGTGGAGAATGTGTATTGATTTCAGGAAGTTGAATGCTCACACAAGAAAGGATCACTTCCCAATTCCTTTCATAGATGAAATGCTTGAAAGACTGGCAGGTAAGTCATTTTTCTGTTTCTTAGATGGATTTTCTGGTTACTATCAAATAATTGTAGCTCAAGAAGACCAAGAAAAGACAACTTTTACTTGTCCATTTGGAACATTTGCTTACCGACGTATGCCTTTTGGATTGTGCAATGCCCCAGGTACATTTCAAAGATGTATGATGAGCATTTTTTCTGACTTGATTGAAAATTGCATTGAAATTTTTATGGATGACTTTACTGTTTATGGCAATTCTTTTGATCAATGTTTAGATCACTTAACTAAGGTTTTGAAGAGATGTATTAGCACAAACTTGGTTCTAAACTATGAAAAATGTCATTTCATGGTCCAGCAAGGGATAGTTTTGGGTCATGTGGTTTCGGCTAGAGGTATTGAGGTTGACAAAGCAAAAGTTGATTTGATTACAAGTTTACCCTATCCTACTAATGTTAAGGAAATTCGTAGTTTTCTTGGTCATGCAGGTTTCTATAGGCGATTCATCAAGGATTTCTCGAAGATTGCACAACCACTGTCTCAACTTTTGCAAAAGGACATGCCTTTCAACTTTGAAGCAAATTGCAGGATAGCATTTGACAAATTAAAGGAGCTCCTCACCTCGGCACCAATCATACAACCACCAAATTGGGAGATGCCCTTTGAAATCATGTGTGATGCAAGTAAACTGGCAATAGGAGCTGTACTTGGCCAACGAAATGGAAAGAAAAGCCATGTTATTTGCTATGCTTCGAGGACTCTAAACTCGGCTCAATGCAATTATTCAACAACAGAAAAAGAGCTTTTAGCTATTGTGTTTGCCTTGGACAAATTTAGATCATATTTGTTAGGATCTAAAGTGATTGTTTTCTCAGATCATGCCGCTCTTAAGTACTTACTATCAAAGAAGGAATCCAAACCAAGGCTTATACGCTGGATTTTGCTGTTGCAAGAGTTTGATTTGGAAATCAAGGATAAAAGAGGAGCTGACAATTCAGTGGCAGACCATTTGAGCAGAATTGTGAATGAGGAAGATATGCTACCAATTGTTGAGACATTCCCTGATGAGCAACTTTTGCATTTACAAGGTAAGGAACCATGGTATGCTGATATTGTTAATTTTTTGGTTATAGGAATCTTACCTCATGAATTAAAGAAAGCGAAAAAAGACAAAATAAAGAATGACTCTAAGTATTACATATGGGATGAGCCATATCTTTGGAAATTAGGTTCAGATCAAGTTATTCGAAGATGTGTACCAAATGATGAAATTTATTCCATTCTTACTTATTGTCATAATTATGCATGCGGTGGACATTTTGGACCCAAAAGAACAGCTAGAAAAATTTTAGACAGTGGGTTTTATTGGGAAACTCTTTTTAAAGATGCTTACCAATTTTGTAAGAGTTGTGAAAAATGTCAAAAGATGGGTAACCTATCCCGTAGGAATGAAATGCCACAAAATCCTATTTTATATTGTGAAATTTTTGATGTATGGGGCATGGATTTTATGGGACCTTTCCCTAGTTCTTTTGGTTTTGTTTACATTCTACTTGCTGTGGATTATGTGTCGAAATGGGTAGAAGCAAAAGCTACCTATACTAACGATTCTAAAGTTGTTGTAGGATTTCTCAAGTCTAATATTTTTAGTAGGTTTGGAATTCCGAGAGCAATAATAAGTGATCAAGGTACCCATTTTTGCAACCGAACTGTGGAAGCATTGATGCGAAAATATGGAGTCCACCATCGAGTAGCCACAACTTATCATCCACAAACCAATGGACAAGCAGAAGTTTCAAATCGGGAAATTAAGAATATCCTTGAGAAGACAGTGAGCCCCAACCGAAAAGATTGGAGTCTACGTTTGGAAGATGCACTGTGGGCATACCGAACAGCATACAAAACTCCAATTGGAATGTCACCATATAGGTTGGTATTCGGTAAGTTGTGTCATTTACCTGTTGCCATTCAGCATCGTGCTTATTGGGCAGTGAAGCAATGTAACTTGGATGCTAAAGAAGCCGGAGTAGAAAGAAAGTTACAACTGCAAGAGTTGGAGGAGATTCGGTTGGAAGCTTATGATAATGCATTGTTGTACAAGGAGAGAACAAAGTACCTTCATGATAAGCTGCTGCTCCGAAAGCAATTTTCCATTGGTCAGAAGGTATTACTTTTTAACTCCAGGTTGAAATTCATGCCAGGTAAGTTAAGATCTAGATGGATTGGACCATTTGTTGTAGTGAATATTTTTCCAAATGGTGTTATTGAAATTCAGAGTTTGGAAACTAATAAGATTTTTAAGGTGAATGGTCATAGACTTAAGTCTTATATTGATGATTTTGATGGCACTAATGTGAAGGAGATGCAATTGGTCAGTCCAATTTACCAAGATTAATGCTGCAGAAGGACATTGTCTAGCCAAAGACAATAAAAAAGGCGCTTTTGGGAGGCAACCCAACTGTGGTGGTGCACCACAATGAATAAAGATTTATTTTTTGTTGGATTCCTTTTATCATTTTCCATCTTTATATCTAATATGATTTTAATTTGTTTTTCCTCAGCCATTCTCTCAGACAGGTTTTTGATCCAGTTGCCACTCCGGTCAAATATGCAAAGAAATGCTCCACCGAATGTTAGTAATACAAAGAGTAATCAGGGCAGTTTTCTCTTTTCCCTTCTTGGTGAATTTACTGAATTTACTTGCACACATTGAGGTCAATGTCCATTTTTAGTGTGGGGGTGCATTCCTTAAATCCAATATTTTTGAAAAAAAAAAAAAATCTTTGTCTCCAATATTTTTGAAAAAAAAAAAAAAACCTCGAGCAAATTTTTGTTTTGGTATGTTTTGTTTTGAATGTTAATGTCATGAACGACTTTTCAGTTGAACTCAAGAAAAATCATAACATGATTGAATGATGAACTTGCTTCTTAAAGGTTGTTTAGTCAAGCGATATTATTTGGAAGAAAAGTAGCTGAATGTGATAGACACTAGCCTGTGAGATTTTGAGCCTAATGATCGAAACATCCATATCGGTCTCTATTTTCTTTCATGTGTGATATTCTTCCATTTGTTTTGTTTCTCTAGAACTTGCCATGATTCTTTTCGAGACCACATTGATACATGCATGCATAAACATGATTAAGGCATTCTTTGTTATATGCCACATAAAGCCTATCAACCCACCTTTGAATTAATATTCCCATTGCGAACCCTTTTGAGCTGATGACCCTTTTTCCTTGATAACCCACATTACAAGCCTTACCATATATCTCACCCAAGTCATAGGGACCAGTGGAGTATAATTCATAATTATAGGAGCATGAGACTACATGGAAAGTTGAGAGAGTTTTGAAAGGTGATGTGTTATGGTAGGGAATATCATAGATTGTTACTCTAAAGTACTTTTAGTATATTATTGAAAAGATTAGTTCTATTGGTTGCTTCATCCTTGATGACACTTTGATATATATTAAATTATGGGCTGGAGCAAAGGAATGAAGAAAATATGGAAATTATAAGAATCCATGAAAAAAGCTAAGCTTTCTGCTTGATAGCAACTATTTGTTCTTATCATTGATTCCTCGACAAATTCTAATAAGAGGTCAACGATCGTCCCTTAAGTGGAGTGCAAATGTTTTTGTGAGTGATAAATTATCCAATAACAAAGGATAAAGTGGGTTTGATATCTTTAAGTTTAAAGAAGGGATGGATGGAGTATTTGAGGTTTCGTGTTCAAATTCGAGGTACTTTACTCCATTGGTCTCAATGGCTTTTAAACTACTTTACCAAATAAATTTCCTACCTTAAACCAAGCCCCATTACAACCCTTCTGAAGACCTTATGATTTATGTAATGCATGTAATCTAGGTGGTGGAGAGTGAGATGATTTGCAAGCTTATGGTAGATCACTTACATTGGAAGAAATTTGAGAGAAACACTAACCTATCAAAAACGTGAGAATGGAGTGATTATTTCTATGAGGTCTATGAATTCGGTTATTTTATTTTCAAATAAAAAATGCTTGCTAAGCATTTCTTTTAAGTTGTGTAGATTGTTGTTCATGAAATATTATGGTAATTTAAGAGTTTGATTGTTCTTAGTTGATGGCATTGCATTTTCTTTCGAAAAAATAGATTTGAATCTTGCCCGAGGACGTGCAAAAGCTAAGTGTGGGGGAATTTGACAAGTGCAAAATACACATCTATTTGTATTCCTTTTACATTATGCTTTTCAACATCTTTCAAGCTTATTTCAACATATTGAAAGTTATTTTATGGGTTTGACATGTTAAAGAGACTTTGTGGATTACTTGCTATAAAATAGGAAATTTTGCACTTTATATTACGGACCTTTGTTGCATGTTTCAGGTTTTAATTCCTAAAGAGGAGTTTCAAAATTGGAAATATAGATATCAAGCTTTCTGGAAAAGTATTGTGGCAGAAATTCAATGCAGATTTGGGCATCCAATTGGAACAACAACGTCAAACTGGACTCTGTTCGCGCACCAACACTGAACTGGGCATATCTGGAGCATACGATGTCCAAATCAAGTGATTCAAAAGCCCAAATTCATCTACACATTTAGGGCTACAACTTTCATGAAGAGACCAAAGTCAGGAAAAATCATCTACATCACGAAAATACTGGTGCAATCTGGATGACGGGATATGCTTCCCAATTTGTCAAAGATTAGAGAGATTTTCTCTACAACACTTATCTCCTATTCTTTAGCTTGAGTGACACCATTAGGGTTAGGACTCTTCCAGAATAAAAGGGAAGATACATGCAAGTAAGGGACTCTTGACTCTTTCTCCATCAATTTTCCAGATTCGGCAGCAACCTAAAAGGCATGAGCAGCTGATTCACTTTCTTGGTTCAAAGGGGATAGCATCCATCTTCATTATTGGTTGTGAGAAGTAACATTTCCATTGTAATCCTTACACTTTCAAGTATTTATTTATCTTTTTCCAGAATTTAAACTATTGATTTCGGATTCATGCTTATGGAATTGGTTTGATATGGTTTATATGCTTTCTATGTTTCTTTCAATCCGTAATTGTTGTGAGGAACAAGAATAAGAAGCAAGTAAATTAATTTGATTGTCTTATCTATCACATTAATTTATTTAGGATGAATAGGACGAGTATATGTTCAAGCTTTTGAATGTTAGCTAGGAATAAATTGCGTAGATCTTGATCTTAAAGCTACCGTTGAGTGAAGAAAGATTGCTTCTCAATACTTATTTTGCTTGACGATAAGGAACTAATTAGAAGCTTATTCGAATTAGTTTAGCATGCCTCTAGGTTTCCCTTAGCTTTAATGGAAGCCTAATTTATTTGCTTGTTGTGAAAGGATATTAATTTAACTTCTATGATCAACCTATTTATAAGAATGGAGGAATCACCCCTTTGAACCGAGTTGCCAACATCTTGATTAACCTTCGTTAAGACTTAGCACTTTTATTTATTTAATTCTTGTTGATTCAAACCACCCCGTTCTTTTGAATTTGGTATTTGTAGGAAAATAAATCAATTTCCCTTGGGTTCGACCTGGTCTCTACCACCATACTACTAAAATTATTGTTTCGGTGATAGTAAAATCAGAATTAATTTGTGAAGGTTTCGACAACCGTCAAATCTCCTTTTATCAATGCCATTATTAGTATAGAAAGTCATGATTAATTTATTCCATTTTATATTTTTCAGGGCTTAAATTTTAACAATAAATAGATTGAACACGTCAAAAAAATACCACAGAAACCTCTTAAAAAAAAGACTCACAGTAGAATTGTGACAAACAATCTTCTCCAGGGTATGTCTCAATTCAAGCAACCCTTTGGCAGCCGACGTAGACAAGTCACAACCTCTAAGTTCCAAAACCTTCAATCTCCCAAACGGAACCAAACAAACCGGCGTCGGATCACGCGTTGGCGGAGAAACTGAAAAAACCTTCAACTCCGTCAACAAACGGAGAATCCGCCGTAACTGCTCGAGAGCACGGTGATCACCGAGGTCAGAAATGTAAGCGCGAAGATAATCAACTGGAGCTCCGGATAATAAATTCTCTAACTCGTGTAGTGATTCGAGTCGTGAATTGACGTAGCGGAGACCGTCTGGGTTAAGCTTTAAGACAAGGACCCCTTCAATTAACGGACCGGCTTGTTCTTCAACGAATTTGACTAGTTTTTCCAGATAACGATCTCCTGTAACGACCGCCATTATGAATATATATATATATATATATATATATATATATAGAGAGAGAGAGAGAGAGAGAGAGAGGCTTAAGGGATTTAGAGAGAGAAAGGAGGTTTGGGGGAGTTTAAAGAGAAGAGAGAAACGAGTGCCATGGTTTTTGGGTGAAGAAGGAATTGGGAGGGAGAGGGAGAGTTTGTTTGTTTGGGTGGAGGCATAGATATTTTAATGTTCGGCTTTGACCGCAGCATCTCAGCACAGGACTAGAAGCAGATAAATCTGTTTACTGTTAAAATATTTTTTATTTAAAGATATATTAAAATAATTTATTTTTATTTTAAAAAAACATTAAAATATTAATTTTTTATTTATAAAACGTCATTTTAATGAGTTGCTTGAGTTTAAAGGATTTTTCTTGCAAATTTCAACATAATTTCATGCATTATGTTCATGCTGGTTCTCTGTGAAATGAAAGCTTTCTCTATTCCATCTCTCAATTCTTTGTTTGATCGTGTGTTTTTTTATTCTTTGTTCCTGTTTCTTCGAATAATTTTGTCACTAAAACAGGCGTTCTTTCAAGATACCATGGTTTTGTTGGATTTTCGAGGGATCTTTCTCCATTTTGGATTCTTGCTGTACCATTTTTTTTGTCCAGCATCTGCTTTTAATTCCATCCTAGAGGTTTTTATCATGATGCCAGTTTGGTTTTTATATCGGTTAAAAAACGAGACAAAATGATATTATTTTTATCTCGGTTTAAATTTCAGTCAATTTTAGATTTTTCAGTCAAATACCGGTCAAAACGTTCCAGTTTCGTTCCGCCCGTTCTGTTTCTGGCAAATAATGTTTTTTTAAATAATGAAAAATTTTACAATATCAATTATATCTCTTAATCTGCCCGTTAGATTGAGATGAAATTTTACAGGCAGTCCCTTGAAATATTTATATATATTATATTAAAATTTCAGAGCAATCAGAGAATATAATGACCTTGCGAGATTGATGATGATATTCTCATAATATTATACATGTCCATAATTTTATTCAGAAAAACGACTCGCCGAAACACTCTGAAACCGAAACATTCAACTCCAATTGAAAAAATAAAACACCAACCAAAATAGAATTCACAACTTGGTTTCTACAGGATCAAAATGGAAAATAAAATTGGTCGAGTGTGATGATGGTGAGTTTTGGTTGCAAAATGGTTGGAAAGAATTTTAAGACTATTGCTCTCTATCTCATGGTTCCTTCCTAGTTTCTTTTAGATTAACGTGGTGTCCAAGCCAGTTTACGAGCATATCGACTAATCCTGCAGGTTCTAAAATTAACAACCATATAAGTTTTTAATAGTCATCATATTAGCAACCATGGAGCTCGAACCTGACACCACGGGAGCAAACCCTTACTTCCTAGTGTTTGAACACAAGAGTAGTAGCTAGTTGTTTTCATGCACAGATATTTGATAAGAGTGCTACCGAGATAGACTATCCATCCATTACAGCGAATTGTGCTGAGGAGTCTAATTCCGAGGTAGAATCTCAAGAGAAAATGAAGGAAGAAACTGGAGCTGATGTCTGTGCTGAAATTTTGAAGGTTTAAAACTTCTAAATCTGGAACATTTTCTTTCTTCAAGATCAGATTGAAGAACAACGCCATTTTCTATTCTTGTTCTGGTTTCATAATCGTTAGCTTCTTAAACTTCATTATTTGATCTTGCGGCACCAAGAGATGAGAGAGGCACGTGCGTTAACAGCAGATAGAAAGGATGAGACTCTTTGAGCCTGTTTGGGAGGACGGTTACGGTAGTTTTTTGAAGTGTTTTTCGTGCTGAAATACATCAAAATGATATTTTTTTTTATTTTTTAAAAATTATTTTTGATATCAGCATATCAAAATGATCTAAAAATACCAAAATATATTTATTTAAAAAAAAAATTCAGCAAGACAGCAGTTTAGCCGCAGTGCCAAACGGGCTCTTTGTAGAGCCAGCACTGCTGCAAATCTAAAAATCCCTTGTTCATGGTTGCCATGCAGCCATCATATGTTCATTTTGGTTATTTATTGGTTAGTGTTTACTTGACCACCAAAGTTTCTATCAAATTATGAATTCAATTCCTTTTTTTTTCCTGAATTAAAACTCCAAAGTGGATTAATTATTTTTATTAAAATAAATAATAAAATCTTCTCGTGACGTCATAATTAAAAAAATATTGAAATAGTATAAAGATAGATGTTTTTGCAAAAGAGACTTTGAATTATCGAGAAAGGAAATTGTTGAAATACCCAACTTTGCTGTTGTTATGCCTAACCAAAATAGAAGCTCTCCATGCCCAAAAATTATTAATAGCCCTAAACCATGAAGGAGTCTTAAGAGAGAAACCCAAAACAAATCTCACAAATTGACCAAAACAAAAAACATTAACCTGGAGATTTAAGCAATAATGAATTCAATCTCTAGTACCATTCTTATTAAATAGAAAAGTGTTACAATAATTACAATAATTCATTTAGAGCAAGGCTGTTAATTTCGTTTCAGTTGGTTCTTCGTTTTTTCAATTAAACTGGAATGTTTCGATTTCGAAGCGTTTCGGCGCTATATATATATATATAAAAAAAAATCATCAAAAAAAAGAAAATAAAATGTTTTTTTTGAATAAAATTATGAACATGTATAATATTATAAGAATATCATCATCAATCTCGCAAGGTCATTATATTCTCTGATTACTCTTGAATTTTAACATAATATAAATAAATATATCAAAAGACTCCTCGTAAAATTTTATCTCAATCTAACGGTTGAATTAAGAAATATAGTTAATATTGTAAACTTATTCATTATTTAAAAAAAAACACTATTTGGCCGAAACTGAACGAGCGGAATAAAACCAAAACGTTCCGGCTGAAATTTTTATGAAATTTATGGAATGGGCCGAAATTTTTAAGTGAGGTACAAACTACACCGTTTTATCTCGTTTTTTTAACTGGTATAAAACGTTTCAGCCATTTCAGTCGAAACGAAACGAAATTAACAACACTGGTTTAGAACCAGGGATCACCATGTTAATGTAAAAGGGGATTCTTAGCATTGGGTTGTCCAAGAGTAGCTCAATCTAATCCATTCAAACTTTACAGTTTTCCCATTCAAAAGGGTTGGCAGTTAAAAAAATTAGCAAGATCTCAATCCACTTACCAAGAGCCTTTGTCAAGCTCTTGTGATCCTTGCACATTTCCGCCATGGGAGGAAGCAAGAAGTGAACTGCAACTAGCTAGTTTTGATTCAATATTCCACATTTTTTTTATGAATATAAAAGGAATGACACCACAGTAACTTTGGACAATGAAGATCACCACTGTAAGATTTTGCAGTTGGACCATCACATGGCGACATATCGGTGAATACAACTGAGATATATACCTCAGACTTTTAAAATTTATATAACCTATGAATGTAGACACCATACTTGATTATTTTACAACAACTTTTGTGGACAAAGGGCTTTGTAGAGGGTAATGGAGCTTTAGTTGATCTTCTCGCCACTTGCTTGACGACTCTTCTCTTCTTCAACCTGTTCAAGCAACGCTTCTAACTCTGCTTCTGACAAGCCCTCTAACCGCTTCTGCAAAACCAGATTGAGGCCCAATTCCATGTCAGAACAAACAAAAGAGGAATTCAAAGTGGTTATTGGGTATTTTCCATCCTTTTCCCATATACTAAAACATGTTAGAGAATAATATAAATCATATTCTAGGATCTCATATAACAACTTAAGCTTTTAGATGAAATAGTTCTTTAACATGGTATTAGAGCCTTGTTGACTCTACGGTCACGAGTTCGAA
Organism: Salix purpurea; assembly: GCA_027405865.1. Taxonomy (NCBI): domain Eukaryota; kingdom Viridiplantae; phylum Streptophyta; class Magnoliopsida; order Malpighiales; family Salicaceae; genus Salix; species Salix purpurea. The sequence goes on along the minus strand of JAOWLH010000014.1, from coordinate 6,692,559 downwards.
TCTCACCACCCCTATTTTATTTGATAAAAAAAATCAAACACAAGGTAGTGTGGGCCTGTGTGCAAGTTTCAAGCCCAAATGGCTTTCACTTGAGGGGAGGTGTTAAAAAATAATATAAATCATATTTTGAAGTCTCACGTAACAGCTTAACTTTTTAGATGAGATGGTTCCTTGACAAAACAATCATATCTAAGTCCAGTTCTACACAAAAAGGTGTGAAATGACTGACTATACATAAACAAGGATACAGATAAAAGAGTAGATGCAAGAAAACTTTTGCAGCATATCAAACATCCAATTGTCAGCTCTTACCAAAACTCTTTTTCCACTAAATGAAATGGAGTTCAGTGGCTACCCTTTACATTCTTTATGAGAATATACGAGAATTGTATGAAATACTTGCACACTAATTTGTTACTAAGAGCAATTCAGGACTCGGAAAAAAGAAAGAAAGAAAAGAAATATCTAGTTTTATTTAGTTTTTTCAACCATTTACGGGATACTAAAAGATATGCATCTAAGATAAAGTATACAAAATCGATCAAAAAGGAATCACTGTCGCAGTAAATCAAAGAATGTTGTATATGCATCGTGCATGACTTTTGGCAAATAAATACTTTACTTTTGCAGATTTGAGAAGAAAAGTCTACAAAAAACAATACCTCCATGACTTTGTCTTCATAATCACGAAGTTGTTGAGCATATGTCATTTCCTTGTTTGAAACTCTAAAGATGTATGTTGAAATCCATCCAACTGTTAGACCCAAAACTAATACCAATTGAACAACATTCCCTGCTTGTAAGGGATCAACACCAGCATACTGCAGAAGCCATCATAAAAGGACCGTCAGATGATGCGAGTATACAGCAAACTATCTCAATGCATGATATCAATCCATGATTAAGAAAAAAACATCATAATATAACAAGCGAAACATTGCAGCACAATAAAAATTGCTGATGCATTACATAGCAGTTTACTCCATCGATCAATGAGGCAGTACAAATTGGGATGTAAGTAAAGAGGAGGCGGAAAAGAATTGAAATGGAAAAGGTTGGAATGGTTGTAAGAATGATAATGCCAGGATACCTCCAATCCACTTTCCAAGCCAATGCCGAGAACTGTGACTCCAAGTCCAATCAACAAGACATCCTTCCTGGTGTACCCAAAAGGAGACTGCTCTAGAAACAAGCACAAGAAAGATATGAATACAACATCCAAGTCAACAAAATTAGAACACCAATGATGACTTTGGCATTCATTTAAGAGGTACTGACATTTAGAAGCCAGCCACTTTTACACAAACAAGGAAATCCTTTATTTTTTCAAGTTTTTTTTTTAAAAAGGAATGATTATAACACTTAAATTTATCATGAGTAGCTGCGCGTACATGCCTTGCCTTGATCGGACGAACCATCTTCACTGCTACTTCGGGTAGTAAAGGTAACTTTCTTTGACAACATGCTGCTAAATCCTTTTCTTGGAAAACAGAATTTCTCTTTTCTATACAAGCTTCGTGGAATTAATCTTCCTGAATAGTTGATAATATCTTAAGTAAGAGTAACACTTCAGGCCTTGAAAACAATAAGTTTCCTTGCAACAGTATTCATTAAGTCTGCTTGATAAATATTATCAAAACAGGGATTTCAAGAATAACTAATACTCAAATCATGAAAGAAAGAATAACAGTTGTTAATTGCATATAATTTATTGGAACTTGAGCTCAAGGTAAGCTAATATCAGTATCAACACAATAACACATGAAGCAAGAAACATTCTGTACATGCTGAATTCAGGGCAGAATTTAAAATAGGGACAGAAATTCTAACTTCATGTAATTAATTTACAGTTAAAGCTATAGGTTAACTAACATCATTGCAAATGAAACACATGAAATCAAGAAACAGTATGCACATGCTGAATCCATAGCAGAAGTTGATGTTGGTGCGTCGAGGCCGGGCTACACATGTTAATTGCAAAATTATAATAAAGAATCACATGCCTCTTTGAGGACCTAAAAAATTTTTTGGGAGGAAATGAGGCAATCATGGTATCCAATCAGCTGCAAAAGGAACGAGATAAAAGGGCATTTCCGCAGGGATCAACAACCTAAAGATACTCAACAAGTATTCATAGCTACCCTCATAGATTGGGAACAATTTAGATTATGAATTGGAGTTTCAAAAAGTGGCTCAAGTGTAGGGGCATTCTTCAGTAGTGGAAAAAACATGCCTAGATTTCATGTACTTTTATACCCAAAAGAGGACTCAAAGAGCTGATATCAATAAGACCAATCAATCTTCCATCAGATAAGGAAAACACCACCTACAGTTATTCCTTGACAATAAATTTGAAGCAATTCAAAGTAAATGAATCCAAAAAAGACTAAGAAAAACAATCACTTTTAGATACAAACAGTTCAAAACGAATTATATCATCTAAATAGCTTTCATCACATATGAGAAGCACAGAAACAAGACAAAAATTAAAATAATAAGAAAAAAAGAAGCTGCTAACTGACTTCTCATGAAAGCTCCAGCTCGCAATTGCATGAATGGAAGAGCAGAGAGCTCCACAAAGGAAATAGCTCCATTATTTCGTAGGATGCTGCAGTTTGGGTTTCCATGAAGCAGAGAAGACATCCCTGTACTCATCTCTTAAGTCAAAACACAATAAAACTTTAGTAAACTCATCTACCACTTTGTTTCTTGCTTTTAGATGAACTCAGTAATCAAGAAAGGTCTTTTAAACCTGTTCTCTCTTTCCCTCTCAATATGGTCCATAAAAGAGGCAGAATCAGAAAGAAATATGGTAGTTTACCTGGATGAGGAAGCAAGGGGTAGCTGGTAGTAGAAGCAGTGGTCGTTGCAGTAAGGCCTCTGGATGAGGGAAATATATGGGTCCCTCTCTCAAAATATCAACACTGTATCTTTTTTTCTAAAAATTCTAAAAAGTTTATTAAATTTTTTCTGGAAAATTTGAGATGATAAAAGCAATTTCGAAGAAATAAATTGTTGATATGTATATTTGAATAATATAAATATAATTAATTCTTTTTGCATTCTAATAAAAAACTATTTTAACGATCTATTTGTATTTTAATATACCTAATATTAATGTTTTTGTTTTAAAAAAAAACGTTATTGAAAAAAGTTTAATTGATGAAATAATGAATTTTTAAATATTTTATTCTTCTATTCTCTTTTATAGATATGTATGAATGAATGAATTTTCGTTGATAGCAAAGTTATTTTGGCTTGATTCTTTTATTGGGGCTACAAAATCAAGAAAAATAAAAACTAATTTTTTTTTCTTTTTTTAAGATACCCTTAGGGATTTTAAAAATAAAATTAGAAACATAGAAGGTGGAGATTAGTAAAAATAATTAATTAATACAAGCTGTAATTATGTTAGGTTTTCAAGTTAATTTCTACCGTATGAGAAATGAATGTTGGTGTTATTAATGTATTTTTCAAGTATTATAATTCCTTTAATTTAAAAATAAAACGATGTTATTTATTTTTAATAAGATAAATTAAACATATATTAACCAATAAATAAATAAAGGTTTTAATGTTAATTAAATATTACACCACAAAGTAAAAGATAGATGTTTAAGCAAATATTTAACATAACTATCCTTTTTATTTATTTTGTCACTAAAAAAACTATTTTTAATTTTATAAATGCATCATACAAATACAACTTATTTATATGAAATATAAAAGAAAAATAATTAAAAACAAATACAATAATCTCATAGAAGCATTATAAAATTAAAAACAAATAATTAAAAATGTTAATTACTATTTTTTTTAAATGAACCAAACAATAAAAAAAATAAAAAAGAGATCAAATGTTGTAGGGTTTGATAATTCAGGATCATGTGTCTAGCTAGACATTAAAAAGTCTAAACATTAAAAATCAAACAAATAAAAAAAATTAGAGACTTCCATTTGCTTTTTTCAACATGGTTAAAAGGATAACACCACTTCTATTAAACTCTTATCAGAAAAGAAAAAAAAAATTGATTGACATTTATATTTATTTCTTAAAATTTACCTTTAATTTATCGTTAGATTTTTTCTTAAATTTTCGTATATGCAATAGAATGAAATCCAAAAGAAATCTAGCACATAAAATCATGCCAATATATCTTTAGAGGATGCATTTTTCATTTGGGCAGTATAGTCCATAGAACTAAGTTTTTTTTTTTCAATTTGTTCATAGGATAATGATTTTGCAAATTAAATATTTAAATTAATTATTTTTATCTATTTTATGATTTCCTTCTATTTTGTTGAAGAAAGAATAAATAAATATATAGATTTTTACATAGATTTATGAAGGGATAGGAAAAATAAGAAGAAAAAGGAAAGGAAAAAATACGGGTGAAAATATATTTGAATACCAAGGTGATTGATTTATTAGCAACCATAGTTTCCAATCAAATAAGGACCTAAGTAAAACGAGCTTAAAAGTAGAGGGGGTATTAATTTAATAAAAGTAGAGACTAAAGACAAAAGAATATAATGACGTGTCTAAAAATGTCAACTAGGATGAAGAAAAATGTCAATCAAACCAGAAAAAAAAAAAAAAACAGATTAAAAAAACTCAGAACCATAAAAAAATTAATTAGAATATGTTAAAAAAAACTTACGGTTTGGTTCATTTGTTCAAATTAAAAAATTATACTATGAAAAATTTCATATTTTTCCGGTTCAGTTCAAATTTATTGATCTTATTATATTTTAGTGAAATAGAAGAGAAAAAAAACTTGATTAAAATAAATAAAAATCTAAAAAATAATATAATATATTTTAGTTTAACTAGTCATTAAATTCAGTTTCTTTTTTTTATATAATTTTAATTTAATTATTTTTATAGATAAAAAATAAATCAAACCGAAAATAATCACTATTAGAAAACTAGAGTACAACAAGGAATGGACGTAGGCCGTGAATTCACACACCCCGCTAAGGAAGAACCTGCAGAAGAAAACCCTGGCCCGGATGCAGGAATTGATGCGGACGAGACAAGGAAACACCTGTTATTCCTGCTTTCTTGTTTTTATCCTGTTTGGGACGGCGTTTCAAATGCTGTTTTTAAAAAATTCAATTTTTTTTTTCATTTTAAATAAATATGTTTTAGTGTTTTTATATCATTTTGATGTGCTGATGTCAAAAATAATTTTTTTTTTTAAAAAAAAAACATTGTAATGTATTTTAGCATAAAAAGCACTTTGAAAAACTACCGCAACAGCTCTCTCAAACAGGCCCTTTATATGTCAACATAATAGATAAGGTAGTAGCATGGAGCACTGGCTCTGCTGCATGTAAAAATAAACAGCCTGTTTGCTAGCATCATTCCTTTAATACTTGTCAAATAAAAATACAAACTTGCTTTCATGACCTACTTGGATTTGAGAAATGATATATAAAACTATTAGAGAATAATATAAATTATATTTTATAACCTTACTTAAAAGTTTAAAATTTTAAGTGAAATGGTTCCTTGATATGATATCAGAATTTTATTGACTCAACAGTTACGAGTTTGAATCTTACCATCCTGATTTCATTTGGAAAAAATCAAGCACAATGTAATGTGACCATGTGTGCAAGTTTCAAGTCCAAAAAGATATAAAAGAATAATATAAATCATATTTTAGAACTTTCCTTAAAAGCTTAAACTTTTAGATAAGATGATTTCTTAATAGCAACAACGATCTTGAAATTACAAAGACCGAATCTAGTTTTTTAAGACTTTGAAGGAACAGGTCAATGACAAGGAAGTTAAGTTGCCTGGGAACAACAGTTCATACCTGCAGGAAACACGTACCACCTTTCACAAACAGCCAGAAAACTTGGTTCCAAAATTATCATTTCATTGATGTAACACATGTTATATATGCATGAGTATGATCGATAAGAATCTCAGCGTAACTGCCTCCACACTTGAAGTTTAAACTCTTTGGGAATCCTTGGAGTATGATGCAGTGCCATAAGAAATTGGAAGAATATTTCTGGAAATCTTATTACAAATGCACTTTTCTTGCACATAAACGGTAAGAATTTGATCCGACTCCTAATGAGAAACTTTGGCAGATGTTGAGATGTTACCTGTTTCCTTTTTCGGAGAGAATTCTTTCCTCTTCCAGAGAACCGTTCCTTTGCATCCAAAACTCTTCATTCCATCTCTGGAGCTCTTCTACATTTCATCAGTTCAGTCTGTCCACAAATCCTTCCAGAAATAAAATTGGATTATGATTGAACGATGAGTAAGCCGATTCTGAACCGCTACGCAACTGCCCTGATACCGGAGAAAACATGGGAAATCTGAAATGCAGAACGTAGGCAAAGGCTGAGTACAATTTCTTAGCTGAGCTTTGTCATTACCTGTTAATGAAATACAGGTTGGAGAGAGCCGTTTCTTTGCAAGATTTTATTGCACTCAACTGTCATTCCAGAATATCTAAATCTTTTAACCTCGCAATAGTCATATAACTATTTATCACATGCATGTTTACCTGAAGAAGTAGAAAGGTATCCATGGATCAACACCTCTGCAATCATTAAGCTGACCTTTGGAAATAGAAACCCATCAGTTTGGAGGTAATATCAGAATGCAAGGGGGTAACAAAGGATGACAGCAAACCATATGAGCAAATAATTATTCACGAAAGAATCGTTTTTCTTGGTATAACTGCCACACGGGTTGATTAACGCTTATTTTAAGTTTTAACTCGTAGCTTCCCGACGATCACCATCAGGCTTTGAAAAATGAATAATGTCATTATAATTGATTGTGCATGCGGGGCGGTTCTCAAAAGAAGAACAAAAGAAACAAACATGAGGCCATTTTACTTTTTCCCTGAGAAGAAACATCTGCTAACGTTCAAGACAGAGATTAAACAGTCAAAATTAGAAAGAAAAGAAATGTGAAATGTGATATTCTTTAAGGGTAGATTGTTTGGTCTGGTGTTTCAAGTGATAATACAATGGATCCAGACAAGAGTTCACAGCTATCTTCTTTACAGGGTAAGAGCAGAGTTTTGTCTATACTTACAAGTGAATGTGTATGATGAAATCTAACACTAATATACATTATAATCAGCACCTAGAAAGCAGCTGTTATGGTCCCTGATTTGTGATCTAGTTACTGGGCGATTTACTGTAAAATCTATTGGCAGAGAATAGTGTTTCCCTGATCTCCTACCTTTGTGACCTATTTTTGAAATTGTAAATAAATGTTTATGGCTCGATGGGAGAGAGAACCAAACGATCTCAGTAAGGATAAAACATAAATTTCTTCTTGATTGCTGGAATGATCTTGCTTACAATTTAAAGGAATTGTTCAGTAACCAACTTCCTTGAAAGTTGGCTGTACTAATTGCACGATCTTACATAAATGGAAATAACAATTAAATAACAAACAATAATTAAATGACAACAATGGAATTGAAATTTGCATAAATAAAATGTGCTTGAATCCGTGGAGTGAATCTGCCACCTGGAGCATAACCCCTTAATGCCATCTTCAGTTCCCCGTATCCTCCTCCACGACTCTTGCGATTGAGTGACCAGCTCTCCCACGCCTCTGATACACTTTCATTCCCTTGACCAGCTCTTTGTCCACGTTGTCCAACTCCTTGTCCACGTGGTCATGGTTCACAACAGCAGCATTAGTAATTTCATTCACCATGATAATGCCTAATTGCAGGATGATGATAGGGAGACTTGCATACATCCTCCTCAATCACAGAAATGTTTTGCTCCAGCTTTTTGAAGTTGATACTCCTCAAGTGTTCTTTCCAGGAAGTGGTCTGGAGTGAGTCTATTCAATAACATATTGTCATACAACATCATGGCTTCAGTTAATCTCCCAACCTTGCAATATCCACGGATCAGAATCGTATAAGCTATCACATCAGGCAATAAATGTTTGTCAAGTGCACAATGAAAAGCATCAGACGCTTCCTTCATTAGACCTCTTTTACATAGACCATCAATGAGAATGCTGAAACTGACAATATTTGGAGCAATATTGTTTTCAAGCATCTCATTATACAGCTTTAAGCCACTTTCCATCATACTTTGAGATTTGAAATAACCACGAATCAAACAACTGTATGTCACCAAATTGGGTTCGGGACCCTCTTCCAACATTTTGGAAAATATCAACATGGCATCATCCATTCTACCTTCTCTACAAAATGCATCAATCAGTATGGTAAAAGTGATGGCATTGGGTCTGAGCTGTTCACTTGTCATCTTGGCAAAAAGCTGAACTGCATCATCTAACCTTTTGAAATTGCAGTAACAGCAAATCATTGTGTTGAAAGTAATAACATCAGGTTTCGGCCCTCTCTCAACAACATGGACAAAGAGTTCAAGTGCAGCCTCCAAATGGCCTTCCCTAGAATGCATATTAATGAGAACATTATAAATTGCAATATCAGGGGCCACAGCATTCTTGCACATGAAATCAAAAATACATAATCCTGCAGATGTTTTATTCAGCTTACAAAGACCATCAATCAGAGTGCAATATGTTATAGAATCTGGTTTGATATCCTTTTTGAGCATTTGGAAGAATAGCAGCAACGCCTCGTCAACTCTACCTAATTGAGCAGCACCTTTAATAAGGATGGTGTAGGTCACTGTGTCTGCTTTTATATTTAACATTCCCATTAGATTGTACACCTTCATAACACCTACTATGCATTTCAATCTACAGAAGCTGTCTAGCAACGTGTTCAAAGTAAAAACATTGGGACTTAAACCCCTATTCATAGCTTGAAAGAAGAATCTTAGTGCATCACCCACCAACCCTTGTTTGCATAGACCATTTATCAGAACACTGTAAACAATGGTATCAGGTTCACATCTCTTCTTGATCATATCCTCGTATAAATAAAGCCCATCCCTTACATTTCCTGATTTGAAAAATCCAGCAATGAGAGCGCTGTAAGTTAAAATAGATGGCTCAAAACCAAGTTTCAGAATCTGAACAAACAGTCCACAAGCCTCTAAGATCCTACCATTCTGACAGAACCCCTTTATAAGAATGCTGCAGCTAACCACATTAGGTGAAATCCCTTCATTCAACATTCTCTTATATATCTGAATTACCCTCCCTAAATCCCCAATTTTAACATATGCATCCATGGCTGAGCTGAAACCAATAACATCCAACTTGATACCCTTATCTAATGCTACCAACAAGAGCCTATGTCCATCTTCCAGCCTCCCTGCCTTAAACAGGCCATCAATAAGAATACTGTAGACAATTAAGTCAGGTGCCACACCATTCCCTGCCATAACATCAAAAAGCTCAAATGCTTTATCCAAATTTCTCTCTTTGCAATATGCATCAATCAGTGTGCTAAATGTGACAACATTTGGTTTTGGGCCAGTCCTCAGTACCATATTAAAATAATCATCTGCAACTCCTATATCATTTTGCATCCAAATAGCTTTTAAAATTTTATTGCAAGTAATGATATCCAGACCAAAACCTCCTTCAATCAAAGCTTTATGGAAACCAAAACCCATTTCGACCTCACCCCTGTTCATAAACCTATTCATTACAAATTCATAAACACTAAAAGACTGTTCTCTCATAGCTGAACACAGCTCACCATACTTATCCACAATTACATCAGCACAATGTGAATCAACCAAAGAACCCAACAACAAGGACACCACATTTGGTGAAACAAAAATACCCTTTACACAAACATGCATGAATATATCAAAAGATTTACCAAACATCCCTTTTCGACAGTAACTCTCAATCCAAAACCCATAAACAACACTAGGGTTTGTCGAATCCAAATCACAAAAGGCGTCCAAAGTGTCATAATCATTTCCAAATTGCATGGTAAACTTATCGAAAACACAAGCAGCACGACTAAATAATTGGTTTTGAAGCAAGACATGGAGGAGGGCACAGAATGATGGTGCAGAGAGTGGTGAAATGAAAAGGCTCTCAGCCCACTCAAAGAATCCAATAGCCGAAGAGGGCTTAGACTTAAGGGATAAAATAATGTCTGGTACATGGTGGAGTTGTAATTTAGAGAGCAGAATAGGGTTTAAGGATTTAGGGCTTTGATGGTCGTGAAAGGCTTTAGCAATTTGGTGTGTAAGGCTCCAGTTCTTGTTGTTAGAAGAAGAAGAACTAGAGAAAAAGTAATAATAAGAGCAACGATTGTTACTTTTAGTAATAGACGACGAGAAAATTGCAGAAGGATTTCTGATGTTAACTCGTATCTTCGAGATTATTAAGGAAGAATTACAAAAGAACAAAGATTTGAGTACCATTTAGTCTCCCTTTGCCAGCTGAGTTGCCCCTAGTTTGGCCTGTGAAGCAATGGAGGCCAGACCGTTATCCAGATTTCATAGTTTGGTCACCATGAGGACAACATGTTTTGTCTCTGCAAAAACACAAACAAGACAGTCATATATCCAAAAATCAACCTAGAAAGCTTAATTTTCATACCTTGTTTAGATTCTAGTTGCCTCCATGTAAAGAGAGATAATCTTTTCTCTTTTTTTTTTTGTTAATATATATAAAAGAAAACTCATTTAAATAGAATAAAAATAAATACTCAATTTATAAACTATTAAATATAAAAATAAAAATAATATGGAGTAGAAAGGTTGGATTAATTTAATCGAGTTTTAAAATTTTACCCACCTCTCAACCCATTATATCTATTTTTTAAGATTTTTAATACAATATCATGTGTAACATTTATATTATTCAAATTTGATAAGTTAAATTGAATTAAATAATATATATATATATATATATATATATATATATATATATATATATATATATAATCTTATATTTTTTTAACACGCCTCCTTGCAATTTGTGGCCCACACAAAGTTTTTGTTTTTAATTATTTTAAATTTAAGAGAGGTCTAATCCTTTGATTTTTTATGGGAAAATTAAAAACTTTATTGTGTGAAAATATTTTTTCTATTTCAATTTTTGATGATTTTTTTTAATAAAACAGCACAAAAGTAAAAAAAAAAAAAATCATTTATCTTGGCCTAAGACTCACAAGCATTGAAACACATGATGAATATTATAAGATTTGAAGTCCTCTATTTTACCTCCTTTTAAGTAATGGCTAATCAGCTTTAACATTTCTTTTTTTCTTAAGATTTGATAAAAGAAAAAAATTGTCATCGCCCAATTTAGTTATTTTTTCATTTTTGCTTACATTTCTTCAAAAATTTAATTTATAAGAAAATAAATTATTTACAAGATTATTATTATATTTTATTTAATGACTAAAAAACCTTTTTTGTATAAAAAAATATTTTATGTATGCACATAATCAAAAAGAGCTTCAATCAATATGTGGTTGATAGATTCATGAGCACGTTTCTTCTTTATTTTTCATTACTTTCCAAAACAATTTGAAAATATGGGCATTGTCACAAGAAATATTTATTAGTACAACATCTCATGAAACAAAAAAAAAGGGTTTGAGAATTAAAAAAATATAGCTAACTTTGATCAATGCATGCGATGGAGTTACAAAAACTGTTAAATGATACCCCAAGAATTGATGACGTGGAGCTGAGTGGGCTATTGATGTTTGAGAAGTGTTAAGGTTTAATAAAACACATGTTGAATTAAAGTTATTAAAGTCTATTAGGCTTAACCTGCTCTTCTGTTGTTTTATAAAAGTTTATGTCATGCAACAAGCATCAAATGTAGCTATATTTATTATGTTTTTTTATATTTTGATAAGTTGTATAACTAAGTATTTTGATGATGAATAACAAATTAAAAAAAAATTGAGGTGTCCCCTCTTCGGGCAGTCCCTAACAAAGTGATTATCATTGCAATGAAAACAATGTACATTCAGATTTAAACCTTTACCGATGCCTTCCCATTTGACCTTCCATCATTAGCAACAAGTTTGAGCTCTCCCCCACTAAATTGTTTCTTGTTCTTGTTTGTTTCACCCTTCCTTTTAAGCCTTGATGAAAATTTAGAAACCCTAGTAGTCCCTTAGCTGGTTCCTGCTCTAAAATTTGTCAGTCTATCTGCAACCTTGATGGCAAACGACAAATCTAAAACCTTTTACCTCCTCAACTTCATTTGTGCTCATGGCTGGACTCCGACAAAAAAATTGAACAACTTGTCTTCCTCTTATATGTTGTCAATGTCCACAATTATGGAATTAATTTTTTCACATAATCTGCTCGCAGATCCTTCATGCCTCAACCTTTTCAAGTCTTCTTTAGTAATCAAGGATGTGTTGTTGGACATAAAAATAGTGATAGGATGACACTATAAGATAGTGTTGAAATTGGCAGCACTAATGAGTTCAACAATGTCAATGAAATCGGTAGTATCAACAAAATCGACAACGGGCTTGAGATAAGTCTGGAAGATGGGACAGTCTAAGACTTGATAAAAACACTATTGATATGATTGGAAGTCTGCATTAGCACTTCTATATAAGAAGCACTGTGTATGAGTATTGGTAGATTTGATAGCAATGTATGTCTAGCAATTCAACAACATTAGTTTATTAGCACAGGACTGATGAAAGTGTGGACTTTGAACAATGGACAGACCAAAAACATGCAAACACACCTATTCTAGTGGTATATGAGCTGGTAGAATGGACAATTGGATTGCTATGTGGCAAGCCACTAAAGATGCATGAGTTTGAAGAAGTTATTGGTAGTTACTGTTTTGGGAAAAACTGGCTAGACAAGTTCCAGTTTCTGTTGTATTTTCATGTGTACTCATTGTATAGGTTGTATATAAGTGAAGTAGCATGCAAGTTCTGTAGTCGCCATTTTCCTTTCTCCTTCTTCCTTCTCCATTTTTTCCTTTGCAATAAACAACCACTTTTAGTCACCCCTTCCACTTAATTTCAACACAATTCAACTTCTCATAATAAATTTGGATACCTTTGTGGGCATTTGTGTTGTGATTCAAGTTTTTTTTGTAGGATTTTCCATTTTTAAGTAAACAAATCTACTGTTTTTTTGTATTTTATTTTAATATGTTATTTTTTTCCATATCTTTTAAGTATATTGATTTTGCTTGGGTGTTTACTACTTGTTTTTATAGTTTTTTTTCAATAGAATCTTGTTGTATGGATTTATAATGTGTACATTTAGGGTTTGTTTTAGATTTTATAAAATATATTTTGATATATTTCTGAACATAAAATATTTTGAAAAATAAATAACACATCTAAGTGGATTGGTGTCAAAAATTTAGATGGCAAGGCAATTTTTCTTGGTTCCAACAATGCATGCACACTCTTAGGGCTACAATTTGTGGATTGCTACTTAGATGTTCATAATGGAGCACAAAAGTCATTGAAATGGTAAGGCAATGGACAAATCTACAACTAAACCATTCTATTATACAAAAATTGATTCTATAAAGCCACCAGTAGTTTGGATTAGCCCCAAGCCATGATAACATATATCCTACTGTCCAGCTTTCAAAAATTTGTAGCAATTTCCCATGAACAATTCTCAATCAAGTCCTTCTTTTCATTAACGTCTCCATCAAATTTTCTTCAAAACCATAAAATATAGCTAGAAGAAATGTATCAATAGAAATTCTGAACATGACCCAATTGAGAAAATATGGGAAATCTTGGGATCTAATTTATAAACTTTACAAGTTTGGGATGTGATTAAGAATAGGTATATTGAGTAAGGACTAAATTGAGAACAAAAGAAAACACCAGTAGTTTCTTCCATTAATAAAACCACTACCGAGTCTGTACAGTGCCGGTGATTAACAATCTGCTACGGCCTCTAAAATCCACCGAGTGTGTAGCACCGGCGTTTTACCACTCTGCTACCAATTAGCAGACCATGAAATTCCGGTACACCATGGTATGTTCGTCCAATCAGAACAGAAGCATGGAGGCTCATTCTCTGCTTAAGAGGCATGGATTTGATGTCTCCTCGTATGGAACTGGTTCTCACGTTAAGCTGCCTGGACCTTCCCTCAGAGAACCAAACGTTTACGACTTTGGCACCCCTTATAAGCAAATGTTCGATGATCTCAGGCGCAAAGACCCTGAACTGTATCCTCCTCCCTCTCTACTCTTCATTTTCTATAACCGAGGGTGTTTGGTTGCTGAGAGAATCTCCTTATCTTTTTTTTTAGGGGGGGGTTGTTTAATTGGGTTTATGGTATTGTATTAATTGTTGCGAAGTTGGTTTTTTTTTTTTGTTAAGTTATTATGGGAATTACTTCAAAACCCAGAAAAGGGATTTGAAGAAAATAGCTAGATATGGTTGCATTTGATGATGGAACCGGAAAAATTGAAAGGAATTTGAATTTTGATTATGGGTTTCATTTATATATATATATATATTATTGATTTAGCCTCTTAAATGTGAAAGGAAAAGCTTGTGGTAACTATGTATGTGATTTTAAAGAAAAAATTTGAAACCTTGACAAGAGTTTCAGTTACAAGCGAAATGGGATATTGCCCATGCTTAAAAGAAATTCAGGTGTGAAACTGGCACCTCAACGCTGGCAAGACAATGCTGCTGATGGTTCCTTTACTGTGGTGTTAACTTTTGAAGAAAAGGTCTTTGATATGGTTCTTGAAGGTAAAGATGTATCTTTCGTTTTGCAATTTTTGTTCCCTTTGATATTTAGGTAATAATGAGTTTTGCAGTTACTCTGTTCATATGCTTGTATAAAAAACTCACTTTTAGCCATTGATGAAAAGAGCCTTTAGTTTGGGATTCTCCGTTATTTAGTAATTCATGTCTAAAACTTTTTTTCAAAAAAAAAAAACACGAAAAGAAAAGGAAGTAATGTCTGGATACTAATCTTGATGGTGAAATGGTAGAGGTAACTTCTTTAGCTAAATCAAATAGGTTGACATCTTAAAAGTGTTACTCTTTGAGGTTCTTAGCTCAGTCTTGTTACTTATAATGCTCAATAACTCTTGATAGAATGTCTTTAGGAATTATTTAATGGGGTCAAGAACAGTGATGAAGAAATTGAGCCTATTTTTTATGGTGCACTGCTCCTTGCTGCTTTGTTTAAGAAGCTCCTCATTAGTGGAAGTTCAATCTAAAGATTTCAATGTAACTAAATGAATCTGAATCTAATATGTGGTGCGTTGTATGTAGAAGAACATGGGAAGAACAGGTGGACAAAACTGTTTGCTATTCCAATAGATCATGATAAGCTAACCAACTTAAAGAAGGGTGTTCTTCCTATCTAGGTTGAGATGTTGTTCCAATAGATCATGATAAGCTAACCAACTTAAAGAAGAGTGTTCTTCCTATCTAGGTTGAGATGTTGTAACAAATACTGCTTTAAGTTTGGGGTTTTTAAGGTATCTAGGTTGTTTTGTTAATTTAAATTGAGATTACCTCTATAGCTAACATTAGATGAAACCATTCTGCGGCCTAATTACTATTAGGTTTGGGGGGTCTAGTTGTCCTTTTGGATTTAAGATATAAGATTCTTACTGATTAAGGGGTTGTTTAGGAGTGTAGTAAATGTTTTTTTTAAAGTGTTTTTCATTCAAAATGTATCAAAATAATATTTTTATCTTTTAAAAAATTATTTTTGACATTAGCACATCAAAACAATCTAAAAACACCATTTTTTTTTTTTTAATTTCAAGTAAAAATTATAAAATAAAATTTTTCCTTTTTTTTCAAAAGCACTTCCCAAACAGGGTCTAAAACCTTTTTCCCTTTTAAGTTTCTTCTAGAATTTTTAGGATTGCATGTTTTAGCATGATTAATATCTGAGCACCTCTGTTCCCTCTATAAACTTAGAGCACGAGGGAGAAATAGAATATAGCCAGCCTTTTCATGTTCTTATATGTCCTTTTCTACTTTCTATCTAGAACTCATGCCATGGGGAACCTTTCAGGCTTTCTTATTGTTTGCACTGGCCAGTATGTTTTGAGCTACTGGAAAGGTAATGTTGGATTTTTCTGTGAGTATTTGGGAAGAACAATGGAAATAGGATGACATTCGCTGTTCTTGGCATGTCTTCCCACACCCCTCAGTCTGTAATGTAAAATATCTCTTTACATGGATGGTCTCTAAGTGTCAACAGTGAATGGCTAAGATTTCATAGAACTTTGTAGAAGGATGTCATGTTTATGGGTTTTATGGAAATCTCAATATGAGGCTAAAGGATAAAGAACGAATGATGATCACTCCCAAAGATACAATAAAAAGGAAATAGTTCAAGCAAGCTCACCAGACTAGTTTAAAGAAATAGCTTATACTGTTAAAAATACCTGAATGAAGGTGCAGGGTGTTATAGCTAACTCAGAAATGTTCAGCTTTCCCTTTTTCTTGTACTATAAGATTTATGAACTATAGCAACTGTTGTCCCAGTCCCATTGTTTCAAAGTTTTGATAACATTTGTGTTAATTTGATCCATCTCATGACCATGTCTTTGATATGAGTATACAAAATTATGAAGCTCTGCAATCAACTTAAAAAGCCGGAACTGCATTTGTTCTCCTGGTTGGAAACTGATTTGGTAATTGGAATGCAATGCATTTATCATAAGTTCAAAGTGCATCCATTTAAATAAGTATGTTGATATCTATTACATATGGTATGGAAAGAGAAAATATATAGGCACTAATTGGGTGGGTGCTAGCTAAGCTTAGCAGAACGGTCTCTTGGTATCATAACAAATAACCCGGGATCAAATTATGCTGACAATTGAGATGGGAAGATTAAGGGGAAAGGAAGGCTTACCGCTCTTATAAGCCTGAGCTCCAATGGGTCTTATGATAAACAAAGAAAGGAATTAGTTGTTGCAATGGAGTCTGGATGGATATATATTGACGAGCTGTCTAACACACGCTCAAATGGATACAATAGACTGGTTTGTGAGGGAATGAAGAGTCTCTTGAATATACAAGAACACTTGATCAGAAATGTTAAGGAAACTGAAACTGAAAAAGAAGAGTTTAGTCCATAAAGTTTCCAAGTAACTCCTAGATTCCAAGAATTTACTTGAAGTGCGAGTTTATTCATGGAGTTAAGCTTGCATAAAAATCATTCACATAAGTTGTGGAGTGCTGAATTTAACTATAATTTGATTTAATTTCTGCACCCTGAAGATCTCCCTGATGCACAATGTATGCAGATGCATTCGGGTTGTAATGCTGCACATATAGATAGTGTTTGCCGATATCAAAATCTCTTCATACAATTATTTGATCACTGCTTTGGAAACGTGCAGATCTCCATAACCGTAATCATGTTCTTTTGAAAAGTGTGCTGGTGATTAACTTAGAAGTAAAAGATAATCATGAGGAGGCAGCTGTAGGGGGTCAGCTCACTTTGGAACTCTGCCAAAAGGTAGAAATCCTATTTTGCATTTAATTTACCATCTATTGTTCAGTTCTCTATGTGAATAGATTTTGAATGGATGATTGTTATATATAGATTGAGGCAGTTGAATCATGGGAGGATTCCATTGATGAGATTATCGCCGCATTTGAGGCAAAGCACCGGAGGAAGCTGGTGTATAGCATTTCCTTCTATTGACGATGCATCACCTACACTAAACGCGGAGGCTAGCAATGCTTGTGATTAACTACTTTTTTTGCAGTTTAATATGTAAATTTATTGTCCCAATTTTTCTGGGAATAAAACTCTCAGTTCACAAACAGAATTCATGGGATTTTAAGCTCAATGCATCTGCTCAACCATGGAGACTCGTTTCAAATTCCAAGAAGTTAATGGGATTTCTAGCCTTGGACATCCATGTTTTTTCTAGACTTCAACAGGTTTTAATGATACAGTGGAGATTCTCAACTACATCAGGTTCACCAACAATGAACAAGCCAGTGGCAAGCAATCAGCATTAATCCTTGGAAAATTTGTGAGATGGAGCCTTTGAGTTTAGGGCATTCACAATTTCAGTTCTAGTTCTTCCAGGGATACTTGAGATGGGCATAATAGGTATGGATTGTTGAAGGAAACTTGGACTAGCTTTCGAGACTTCGTAAAAGATTTTTGAGAAGTCCTCGTACAAATTATTGAAACTTTCTTGATTCTCACGTGAATAACATCATTTTTTTTAAAATAAAATAAAATAAAATAAAAAACAATTATCAAAGAAACAGTCTCTTCAAGACAATAAATGGCATTATTGTTTGGCAAAATACACTAAATCAACTCTTGTTTATGTATATATATAGCAGAGAAAGAGTGAAAGAAAGAAAATCAATGACCAAGAGGAGTTTTTGTCTACTCTTTGATGAACATAAATACATGAACAATTCGCTGCTTATTCTTGTAACCTGGTTACTATTATTTACAAGGACAATTCAACTTCACATTTTTCTTATTTTTTTTTATAAAAAATTAATTATTCAATTGGATTCAATTTCGTACTCTTGTAAAAGTTGATTTTTTTTCTTACTTGGACGAAACCTGATTAAAAAATTAAAAAAAAAACAATTTTATGAAAATCTGACTAGAAAAAGACAATAAATAAACCTAGTCTTTCACTGTACACCAATATACAAACACAATGTGGATTTCAATGATGAAATTGCTGTTTTTAACCGAAACCAATTTACTCATTTTATCAGGGGCGGTAACAAGGTGTTTTAACAAAGTTTATTGGTCATTATCTAATTGATTATTAGAGACATGTCAGGTTTTTTTTTATATATATTTTGAGGCGTAGTAAATTACTAAACTACCCTTAGAAACAAGATTTTTTGAAACGGTGTTTCATGGTGTTTTTGAATTTTTATCATGGATTTTTTTAGTTATATTCGTGTTGAACGATAGGCAATTTATACTTTTAATAAATATAAAATATTATTTAAAAATAAAAAAATGGTTGGAGCATGCAATACACGCGTCAACGAGTGGGAGACTTCATGTTTTTTAAACAATGTTAGAAGTGATATGACATACTTTTCTAGATGGTTAAACACATGTACATGTTGGTTCAATATTTGAACCAAAACTCTACCAGATCATAATTTTACATTCTTCTAATCAATTAATTAAAAAAAAATCATTCTTTTTTTTCTTCTTTTATTTGTTCTATTTCTTGATTTTTTTGTTCACCTTTACTTTTAAGAATATTTAAACAATATCTTTAATAATGTAAACCTTTAGACAAAACAAAAATAAATTTCATGAATCAACGATAACTATGGTAGTATTTTAATTTAATAATGATAAATTAATAGAAATATTTCATAGTAATTTAAGTATCGTGAAAAAGTTCGGATTTCTGATATAAATTATTAACTGTCTATTTTTACCTTGCTAAACATACCTTTAAATTCAATCGTTTGATCGAGCTAAAATTTTACAATAAGTGTCCTCACATATTGTTTTGTCTTAGATAAGTTTCATAGCAATCTTAGCTCGAGATAACCTCTAGATAAAATGATAGTTACAGGGGTAATTGCAATAAATAAACTTTAGGGGGAAACTAAGTAGGGGTAAAATGGAAATAAACCAAGATAACAACGCTCTACCTACAACACATGTAATTGTTCACTTATATTATTATAATAGTACTAAGAGAGAGAGGGAGGGTGAGGTTTATTTTAAGTTTTCTTCAAACTTTTTGAAAAACCCTTCCCGAAAGTGTGAAGAGAAAAAAACCTTTAGGGAGGAAAGGAGCTCGAGAGAGAAAGTGTGAAAAATAAAAAGGTGAAAAATAAATTGTGAATTTCATTAGTTTTTCAAGGTTATTCGGAAGCTAATGAAATCTATTGATATAAATATTTACTTGAATTGATTAGTCATTTCTAGTTATAAAAGCTAATGACATCAAATGGTAAATTGGCATTGACATTAAAAAAAGGACAATCAAAAATATTAAAAAACTTGATTAGTTAACGAGCTTATTGATATCAACAATTCTCAAATTTTATTAGTTGTCTAAATTTGAAAAACTAATTATATGAGTGAGTTATATTGATATCGAAATTCGCTAAACATAATTAGTCATTTCTGATTTGAGAAACTAATAATATTGATGTGGTTTATCGTATCGGCATTAATATGAAAGGTATATATGAAAAATAAATTTTATTGGTTATTTTCAAGAAATAAAAAGGTTAATGATGTCATTAAGTTTACTGAATTACAACCTTATTAGAAAATTGAATGGCAAATCATTGTGATCAAAGCTAATGATATCCACTTGGAATTGACTAATGACGTGGGTTACAAATGAATATTTGATATTACAGGAGTAAAGATAATAAGCGGGTGAGTCGCTTAATGTTATAGAAAAAACTCAGCTGTAATTAATATTTGATACAAAAATATCATGATAATTCTAAAATTTAAATGTGTTTTATCCCATATATTTTAAGGTTGTTACATACAGTACTGGTAAGAATTTATTTTTCTCAATTAGACTTTTTTTTTCATTGCTAACTTTTTTATATATTTAAAAAAAAAACTATTTTCTTCTAGCTATTTTTAAAAAAGTTTATGAAAAAATTAAAGATTTAGCCCTCTATCTAGTCTAACCAAAGAAGTGAAATTGACAAAAGGCATTTTGTATATATAACCCTAAGGGCATCTCCAGCAGCAGAGGCATCCAGGAAGCCAAAGCCAAAAATTTAAATATTTGGCTTTTTTGGGTGAAATTTCGTCTCCAGCAGAGGAGCCAAGTGAAGAGCCAAAATGGCTTCTTCATTTTCTGGAGGCATCCGGGAGCTATTCCTACATATATTGTCTGCAGAGCCAAAAATAATATGACCGTTGCAATAGAGCCGTTGGCCATGTACAATAAAAATCCCAGCAAAGAAATTGGAAACACAACTCATTCAACAAACGACATCAACCCAGAACAAAGCAATACCCATAAAAAAAAAACCCAACGAATTGTTACAATTGAACACCAGCAACCCACAGAAATTGGAACCCGTATGCTAGAAACTTGACAGAGGGGGGAGAACAGAGTATGATAAAAAATTAGGAGAAGTGATGGACGAAGAAGGAGAGATGGGCATGAGAGATGGGCATGAGGGAGTTGTGAGGGGCGGCGATGAGAAGTGAAAGAGATGAGGCATTTTGTATGATAAAAAACCCGTATGCTAGAAACCCGTATGATAAAAAATTAGGAGAAGTGATGGACGAAGAAGGAGAGATGGGCATGAGGGAGCTGTGAGGGGCGGCGATGAGAAGTGAAAGAGATGAGGCATTTTGTGGGGGGCGGCTGAAAGAGATGAGAAGTGAAAGAGATAGGGTAGGGTTTCGGGGGGTAGTATTTAGGAATATATAATAATAATATTTAGAGAATATATAATAATAATATTTAGGAGGAAAAAATAATTATGAGAAATTGAAAATTTATAATTTTGTTGATCAATTAGCTTAATTACATGTTTAAATTTGCAGTTAAATTTAAATTATTACGGGGTTTTTAATTTTAAATTATTTTTTTTAATTTCATATTAAATCTGAAAAATTAATAATTATATTGTTGGAGGGTTTTTTAAAACTAATTATTTAATTATATAACTTACTCCTATTAATTGTATAATTAATTGCATAATTAAATTATATACAAAATAATTGCATTACATTAAAATAATAATATAAAAAAAATGGTTCTCCAAAATGCCTCTACTGCTGGAGTGCACACCAAAGCCAAAGCCATTTTTACACTATTCAAACATCCATTTTAAATATTTGGCTCTCTATTATGCCTCTACTGCTGGAGATGCTCTAATATAGGGTAGCCATGCAATTTTATTTTATTTTTTTTCTTGTGGTACACAATGGATGAAGCACGAAGCCTAACCCATCATCTTGGTCAAACAACACCAGAAGCGCATCTCCCCTATCAAACCATCATTCATCCCAAGCTCCACTCTATAAAGGATTAGCCAAAGAAGGATATCATCTTGGTCATATGACAGAACGCATCATAAACCATAACCATTCTACTGCACCAATAAAACTACAATAAGAGACGACGTCCATTTCTGTCCTGATTTCGAATATTTTACTGCTGGACAAGCAGCAGGGAGGGAAAATAAGAAAACGAAGACAGCTGCAACTAAATTAGCACTACTTGATGGATCAATCGGTTGGAATATCGTCTCTTATGCATGCTGCTCTCTGATTGCATAAAATTTTAGTATCAACTTTGATATAATCCAAAAGCACAAAAGAGCAAGAAACGAAAAAACACAATGTTCCATGCTCTGTATTCCTGGTTCACCGATTACGAGCAACTATTTTCCTGCAATAAACAAGCTCAGTTATGCATATTTCCAAATTCCAAAGGAATGGAGATGATAGGCCCAGCATGGTAACACAACTAGAGCTAGAACATGGCACCAAACTAACGACTCAAAGCAGTTCATGTCTATGTGCGACAAATTAAACATGGGATGTCCATAGTCCTTTAGTTATTAGCAGGTCAACTTTAGCTACAAGAAGAATACAGTGTGCCATATTAAAAGCTAAAATAGGCAGGTTAAACCCAAAACAAAACAATTGATCATACATTTTCTCATCAAGAATTGCAGGGGAGTTAAGGACCAAGAATGCCAGCAATATGTTCTATGAAAGCTTTTTAAGTGGACACTAGATGATATTTCTTAATGTTAAGCAAGATGATGAAACCAGCAACTCCAAGATGCACGTACTGATGCAAAGATGCTACAAATGAAGAAAGACACACCGTATAATAGCAAATCATATTACTTGAATTGAGGTTTCACTTTTCACTTTGTGAAAAGATGCATGCAAATTCACTTAGTAGGAAGACATGAATACAAAGGGTGTACAAGAACAAAAACTTTTGATAAAGCAAGATTCTGGAATTTTAGCATTCATTGATTGATGAGATAGGAGCCACTTCTCATCCAAATTTCTTCATGATAAAAAAAAAAAGAGTCAAGTTTCGACCAGCTAGTTGCATATCAAACCTGATACTCTCTCATGAAGAGACTATCTTTTCTTCTTCCCACCCTTCCCAGACTTGGATGTTGCAGCATTTGATGTGGATGCCGGCTCCTGCTTCTTGGTCCTCCCAGGATGTCTAGGTACCAATTCTGCAACATGGAGCATAAGCTGTTTTCCTGCAATAAAGTTGAAGTTTCTCAAATCTATCACATATGAAAAATAGGGCAGATACTAGTATACAAGTGACATCAGCCCACTCAACTTT
Source organism: Salix purpurea (assembly GCA_027405865.1). NCBI lineage: Eukaryota > Viridiplantae > Streptophyta > Magnoliopsida > Malpighiales > Salicaceae > Salix > Salix purpurea. Next base: position 6,669,367 of record JAOWLH010000014.1, on the reverse strand, counting down.
AAACTGATTGTTATTAGTTTTTTCCCCTGGTGCTTTACTTTCGTGATAGATGCAACAAAAATGCAAATGCAATTCTTTTTTATTTTTCTTCTACTTTCCCCTTTCATTCCTCCAGGTCAGTGAAATACAGTGCCATGGCATATCAGGCGTGGTGAGAAACAGCTCTCAAATTTCTCAACTAAACTAAAAGGCAACAATTATCAAACAATCCAGATCATCTCAACTAAACTAAAAGGCAACAATTATCAAACAATCCAGATCACCAAGTCTACCGCTGGCATTTCATGAAAAATGCTGGTAACTACTGGTAACAGGCAAAAGGTATTCACCAAATCATCAATTACGACAATACATATGAAAAGGCTGATTCAGCATAAAAAGTAGTGGATCCCTAGTAGAAACTAGTCTTGTGCAATACTAATTGTTTATTTTGTGTGTCAATATCCCTGCTTGAAAGGTTTATATGCAGACTAACAGGAACCAACACTCATGTCAATGATTACTGCCCCTTGGAAATTAGGCCCACCGAGTCCCCTACATGTTATCCACAATTGAATTAATTGCAAATATTTCACTTTAAGGATTATCAGAGAACAAAATAAACATGTGACTGCAGGCCAGGTGCAAGGGCCAATCTATATCAAGTGGGAAGTACAAAAACAAACTGTCATACAGGAAATATTTTTTAAGAAAAAAACTCAAGAGTGTTGTGGAATTCACCCTAGATGTTAGCTCACAAGAGGCTCAACAGCTTACAACGTCACTTGATAGGAAAATGTCAATTCATTTTTTTACCTAGAGAGCTTCCCCGCAGAAATCGGCTTATGATTTCATCATGAGATTCCAGATCTAGTAACATCTGAAATGTAGACGAATCCGCTGAGAATCCTTTACCAACCATTTCATCAATAAATTGTACAGCAGTTGATGAGTCCCGATTTTGAAGAAATCCTTGAATGATAACATTATATGAGCAACTGTCCGGCGTGAAGCCATCATCTTCCATTTTTCTAAATGATTTGTATGCTTCATCTGACAGCCCTTCTTTAAGCAGTCCCTTGATCATGACAGAGTATGTCTGTAAAGTAGGTCGAATTCCATCCACAAAAAGCCTGGAAAATAGTTCCCAGCTATAAACATGCCTTCAATAAGAATATTATAGAGGACGATATTAGGTTCTAGTTTCTTCTCTTGCATTGCCTTGAGCAGTTTTAATGCCTCGTCCAAATGCCCATGTTTGCAGAAGCCATCTAGCAAAATCGAGTAAGTCGTCAAATCTGGAAGCAGGCCATAAGAACACATCTCCTTGAAAAGATTTAGAGCTTCCTGCGGTCTTCCTACCTGGGCACAGACCTTGCATAAGAGTGCTGTAGGTGACAGACAGTATCAGGAGGCAATGCTTTATGAGACATTTCAGCAAGGAGTGATTTTGCCTCTTCCATCCTTCTACTTTTGCAATATCCATTGATCAGGATGTTGTAACTATGTACATCAGGTCCACAGCCCTTGCGAACCATGATTTCAAACACCTTGCTGGCCTCATTCATTTCGCGCCGTAAACAGTACCCATTCATCAAAGCATTGTACGTGTAAATATCTGGCTCTACACCTTTTTCAGGCATTGTTTCAAAGACACGCCGAGCTTCTGAAACCATTCCTTCTTTGCAGAGCCCGTCAACCAAAATAGTGAAGGTCACTGTATTTGGCATAACATCCTTACCAACCATTTCCTTGAACAATCTAGTAGCTTCATTCAGTTGTCCTAAATTGCAAAAACCATGGACTATGGAGCTGTAAGTAACAACATCTGGTTGAATGCCACGATCCAACATTTCAGATAAGAATTCCATGGCGTCATTTACTAGCCTATGTTTGCAAAGGCTGTCTATGATTGTATTGTAGGTCACCACATCTGGTTTACACGCATGCTGTTCCATCTTCTTGAACACGTGAACTGCCATGCTTGTGTTGCCAGTTTTGCACAAACCATTGATTAAAGTATTATAATTAATCACATTGGGCTCATGCCCTCTCCGTACCATCTCATTAAACAACTCTACTGCATCTTTAATTTTCCCCTCATTGCAGAGCCCATTAGTGAGTGCATTGTAAGTGATAACATTTGGCTCTACGCCTTTTTCAGGCATTATGTCAAAGACACACTGAGCTTCTGAAACCATTCCTTCTTTGCAGAGCCCGTCAACCAAAATAGTGAAGGTCACTGTATCTGGCATATCATCCTTACCGACCATTTCTTTGAACAATCTAGTAGCTTCATTCAGTTGTCCTAAATTGCAAAAACCATGGACTATGGAGTTGTAAGTAACAACATCTGGTTGAATGCCACGATCCAACATTTCAGATAAGAATTCCATGGCGTCATTTACTAGCCTATGTTTGCAAAGGCTGTCTATGATTGTATTGTAGATCACCACATCTGGTTTACACGCATGCTGTTCCATCTTCTTGAACACGTGAACTGCCATGCTTGTGTTGCCAGATTTGAACAAACCATTGATTATAGTATTATAACTAATCACATCGGGCTCATACCCTCTCTGTACCATCATATTAAACAACTCTACTGCATCTTTAATTTTCCCCTCATTGCAGAGCCCATTGAGTAGAGTAGTGAATGTGATAACATTAGGTTGAATACCTAGTTTGAACATCTTGCCCAAGACAGAGACAGCAAAATGAACATGTTTTGAGCGACAAAGGCAGTTAATCAATATATTTAGAGAATAGACATTGTGAGTGACACCGAGCAAATCCATTTGATTGCACAGAAAGACAACAGTGGAATACTGTTTCTTTTTGGCAAAGGACCCTAAGAATTTGCCAAACTCCACAACAGAAGGCCTAGGATTCATACGGACCATGCGATAGAATGAAGCCAAGGCATCATCAATACTAATGTTATTGCTATTATCACTAACAAGCCCGTCATTTTTTTTAGGCAAAGAAGGTTTCTTTGTAGAAGTAGAGGTAAGAAAGTGGTGATGTTTGAGGAATAAGAAACAAGGGAAATGAGGAAGAAAAGGAAAGATACCCATTTCCATTTGTTGTTGTTGAAGCTGAAAAGCAGAAGAAGCAGCAGCTCTAAAAGCGCTTTTCCGCATGAACATCATCACTGCTAGGTTAAAAAGATGTTGTCTATCTTACTGTTCCTCTCCTCCTTTGAAGCCGAAGATGAAAGCTTTTTCACTCAGCCCCGCGTCTCTTTCTCAATTCGGGGTGTCTTGTCTTCTTGGGTTCAGCTTCGGCTGAAAAGCTTTTATGAAAGGAACCCAATGGGCAGTAGACCATTTTACTTCTTATTTGAAGCCCAGAACTTTGAACACTTGTTGGCTCTCACTTTCTCAACATGACCCAATTGAGAAAATATGGGAAATCTTGGGATCTAATTTATAAACTTTAGAAGTTTGGGATGTGATTAAGAATAGGTATATTGAGTAAGGACTAAATTGAGAACAAAAGAAAACACCAGTAGTTTCTTCCATTAATAAAACCACTACCGAGTCTGTACAGTGCCGGTGATTAACAATCTGCTACGGCCTCTAAAATCCACCGAGTGTGTAGCACCGGCGTTTTACCACTCTGCTACCAATTAGCAGACCATGAAATTCCGGTACGCCATGGTATGTTCGTCCAATCAGAACAGAAGCATGGAGGCTCATTCTCTGCTTAAGAGGCATGGATTTGATGTCTCCTCGTATGGAACTGGTTCTCACGTTAAGCTGCCTGGACCTTCCCTCAGAGAACCAAACGTTTACGACTTTGGCACCCCTTATAAGCAAATGTTCGATGATCTCAGGCGCAAAGACCCTGAACTGTATCCTCCTCCCTCTCTACTCTTCATTTTCTATAACCGAGGGTGTTTGGTTGCTGAGAGAATCTCCTTATCTTTTTTTTTAGGGGGGGGTTGTTTAATTGGGTTTATGGTATTGTATTAATTGTTGCGAAGTTGGTTTTTTTTTTTTGTTAAGTTATTATGGGAATTACTTCAAAACCCAGAAAAGGGATTTGAAGAAAATAGCTAGATATGGTTGCATTTGATGATGGAACCGGAAAAATTGAAAGGAATTTGAATTTTGATTATGGGGTTTCATATATATATATATATATATATATATATATATTATTGATTTAGCCTCTTAAATGTGAAAGGAAAAGCTTATGGTAACTATGTATGTGATTTTAAAGAAAAAATTTGAAACCTTGACAAGAGTTTCAGTTACAAGCGAAATGGGATATTGCCCATGCTTAAAAGAAATTCAGGTGTGAAACTGGCACCTCAACGCTGGCAAGACAATGCTGCTGATGGTTCCTTTACTGTGGTGTTAACTTTTGAAGAAAAGGTCTTTGATATGGTTCTGAAGGTAAAGATGTATCTTTCGTTTTGCAATTTTTGTTCCCTTGGATATTTAGGTAATAATGAGTTTTGCAGTTACTCTGTTCATATGCTTGTATAAAAAACTCACTTTTAGCCATTGATGAAAAGAGCCTTTAGTTTGGGATTCTCCGTTATTTAGTAATTCATGTCTAAAACTTTTTTTCAAAAAAAAAAAAAAAACACGAAAAGAAAAGGAAGTAATGTCTGGATACTAATCTTGATGGTGAAATGGTAGAGGTAACTTCTTTAGCTAAATCAAATAGGTTGACATCTTAAAAGTGTTACTCTTTGAGGTTCTTAGCTCAGTCTTGTTACTTATAATGCTCAATAACTCTTGATAGAATGTCTTTAGGAATTATTTAATGGGGTCAAGAACAGTGAAGAAGAAATTGAGCCTATTTTTTATGGTGCACTGCTCCTTGCTGCTTTGTTTAAGAAGCTCCTCATTAGTGGAAGTTCAATCTAAAGATTTCAATGTAACTAAATGAATCTGAATCTAATATGTGGTGCGTTGTATGTAGAAGAACATGGGAAGAACAGGTGGACAAAACTGTTTGCTATTCCAACAGATCATGATAAGCTAACCAACTTAAAGAAGGGTGTTCTTCCTATCTAGGTTGAGATGTTGTTCCAATAGATCATGATAAGCTAACCAACTTAAAGAAGAGTGTTCTTCCTATCTAGGTTGAGATGTTGTAACAAATACTGCTTTAAGTTTGGGGTTTTTAAGGTATCTAGGTTGTTTTGTTAATTTAAATTGAGATTACCTCTATAGCTAACATTAGATGAAACCATTCTGCGGCCTAATTACTATTAGGTTTGGGGGGTCTAGTTGTCCTTTTGGATTTAAGATATAAGATTCTTACTGATTAAGGGGTTGTTTAGGAGTGTAGTAAATGTTTTTTTTTAAAGTGTTTTTCATTCAAAATGTATCAAAATAATATTTTTATCTTTTAAAAAATTATTTTTGACATTAGCACATCAAAACAATCTAAAAACACCATTTTTTTTTTTAATTTCAAGTAAAAATTATAAAATAAAATTTTTCCTTTTTTTTCAAAAGCACTTCCCAAACAGGGTCTAAAACCTTTTTCCCTTTTAAGTTTCTTCTAGAATTTTTAGGATTGCATGTTTTAGCATGATTAATATCTGAGCACCTCTGTTCCCTCTATAAACTTAGAGCACGAGGGAGAAATAGAATATAGCCAGCCTTTTCATGTTCTTATATGTCCTTTTCTACTTTCTATCTAGAACTCATGCCATGGGGAACCTTTCAGGCTTTCTTATTGTTTGCACTGGCCAGTATGTTTTGAGCTACTGGAAAGGTAATGTTGGATTTTTCTGTGAGTATTTGGGAAGAACAATGGAAATAGGATGACATTCGCTGTTCTTGGCATGTCTTCCCACACCCCTCAGTCTGTAATGTAAAATATCTCTTTACATGGATGGTCTCTAAGTGTCAACAGTGAATGGCTAAGATTTCATAGAACTTTGTAGAAGGATGTCATGTTTATGGGTTTTATGGAAATCTCAATATGAGGCTAAAGGATAAAGAACGAATGATGATCACTCCCAAAGATACAATAAAAAGGAAATAGTTCAAGCAAGCTCACCAGACTAGTTTAAAGAAATAGCTTATACTGTTAAAAATACCTGAATGAAGGTGCAGGGTGTTATAGCTAACTCAGAAATGTTCAGCTTTCCCTTTTTCTTGTACTATAAGATTTATGAACTATAGCAACTGTTGTCCCAGTCCCATTGTTTCAAAGTTTTGATAACATTTGTGTTAATTTGATCCATCTCATGACCATGTCTTTGATATGAGTATACAAAATTATGAAGCTCTGCAATCAACTTAAAAAGCCGGAACTGCATTTGTTCTCCTGGTTGGAAACTGATTTGGTAATTGGAATGCAATGCATTTATCATAAGTTCAAAGTGCATCCATTTAAATAAGTATGTTGATATCTATTACATATGGTATGGAAAGAGAAAATATATAGGCACTAATTGGGTGGGTGCTAGCTAAGCTTAGCAGAACGGTCTCTTGGTATCATAACAAATAACCCGGGATCAAATTATGCTGACAATTGAGATGGGAAGATTAAGGGGAAAGGAAGGCTTACCGCTCTTATAAGCCTGAGCTCCAATGGGTCTTATGATAAACAAAGAAAGGAATTAGTTGTTGCAATGGAGTCTGGATGGATATATATTGACGAGCTGTCTAACACACGCTCAAATGGATACAATAGACTGGTTTGTGAGGGAATGAAGAGTCTCTTGAATATACAAGAACACTTGATCAGAAATGTTAAGGAAACTGAAACTGAAAAAGAAGAGTTTAGTCCATAAAGTTTCCAAGTAACTCCTAGATTCCAAGAATTTACTTGAAGTGCGAGTTTATTCATGGAGTTAAGCTTGCATAAAAATCATTCACATAAGTTGTGGAGTGCTGAATTTAACTATAATTTGATTTAATTTCTGCACCCTGAAGATCTCCCTGATGCACAATGTATGCAGATGCATTCGGGTTGTAATGCTGCACATATAGATAGTGTTTGCCGATATCAAAATCTCTTCATACAATTATTTGATCACTGCTTTGGAAACGTGCAGATCTCCATAACCGTAATCATGTTCTTTTGAAAAGTGTGCTGGTGATTAACTTAGAAGTAAAAGATAATCATGAGGAGGCAGCTGTAGGGGGTCAGCTCACTTTGGAACTCTGCCAAAAGGTAGAAATCCTATTTTGCATTTAATTTACCATCTATTGTTCAGTTCTCTATGTGAATAGATTTTGAATGGATGATTGTTATATATAGATTGAGGCAGTTGAATCATGGGAGGATTCCATTGATGAGATTATCGCCGCATTTGAGGCAAAGCACCGGAGGAAGCTGGTGTATAGCATTTCCTTCTATTGACGATGCATCACCTACACTAAACGCGGAGGCTAGCAATGCTTGTGATTAACTACTTTTTTTGCAGTTTAATATGTAAATTTATTGTCCCAATTTTTCTGGGAATAAAACTCTCAGTTCACAAACAGAATTCATGGGATTTTAAGCTCAATGCATCTGCTCAACCATGGAGACTCGTTTCAAATTCCAAGAAGTTAATGGGATTTCTAGCCTTGGACATCCATGTTTTTTCTAGACTTCAACAGGTTTTAATGATACAGTGGAGATTCTCAACTACATCAGGTTCACCAACAATGAACAAGCCAGTGGCAAGCAATCAGCATTAATCCTTGGAAAATTTGTGAGATGGAGCCTTTGAGTTTAGGGCATTCACAATTTCAGTTCTAGTTCTTCCAGGGATACTTGAGATGGGCATAATAGGTATGGATTGTTGAAGGAAACTTGGACTAGCTTTCGAGACTTCGTAAAAGATTTTTGAGAAGTCCTCGTACAAATTATTGAAACTTTCTTGATTCTCACGTGAATAACATCATTTTTTTTAAAATAAAATAAAATAAAATAAAAAACAATTATCAAAGAAACAGTCTCTTCAAGACAATAAATGGCATTATTGTTTGGCAAAATACACTAAATCAACTCTTGTTTATGTATATATATAGCAGAGAAAGAGTGAAAGAAAGAAAATCAAAGACCAAGAGGAGTTTTTGTCTACTCTTTGATGAACATAAATACATGAACAATTCGCTGCTTATTCTTGTAACCTGGTTACTATTATTTACAAGGACAATTCAACTTCACATTTTTCTTATTTTTTTTTATAAAAAATTAATTATTCAATTGGATTCAATTTCGTACTCTTGTAAAAGTTGATTTTTTTTCTTACTTGGACGAAACCTGATTAAAAAATTAAAAAAAAAACAATTTTATGAAAATCTGACTAGAAAAAGACAATAAATAAACCTAGTCTTTCACTGTACACCAATATACAAACACAATGTGGATTTCAATGATGAAATTGCTGTTTTTAACCGAAACCAATTTACTCATTTTATCAGGGGCGGTAACAAGGTGTTTTAACAAAGTTTATTGGTCATTATCTAATTGATTATTAGAGACATGTCAGGTTTTTTTTTATATATATTTTGAGGCGTAGTAAATTACTAAACTACCCTTAGAAACAAGATTTTTTGAAACGGTGTTTCATGGTGTTTTTGAATTTTTATCATGGATTTTTTTAGTTATATTCGTGTTGAACGATAGGCAATTTCTACTTTTAATAAATATAAAATATTATTTAAAAATAAAAAAATGGTTGGAGCATGCAATACACGCGTCAACGAGTGGGAGACTTCATGTTTTTTAAACAATGTTAGAAGTGATATGACATACTCTTTTCTAGATGGTTAAACACATGTACATGTTGGTTCAATATTTGAACCAAAACTCTACCAGATCATAATTTTACATTCTTCTAATCAATTAATTAAAAAAAAATCATTCTTTTTTTTTTTCTTTTATTTGTTCTATTTCTTGATTTTTTTGTTCACCTTTACTTTTAAGAATATTTAAACAATATCTTTAATAATGTAAACCTTTAGACAAAACAAAAATAAATTTCATGAATCAACGATAACTATGGTAGTATTTTAATTTAATAATGATAAATTAATAGAAATATTTCATAGTAATTTAAGTATCGTGAAAAAGTTCGGATTTCTGATATAAATTATTAACTGTCTATTTTTACCTTGCTAAACATATCTTTAAATTCAATCGTTTGATCGAGCTAAAATTTTACAATAAGTGTCCTCACATATTGTTTTGTCTTAGATAAGTTTCATAGCAATCTTAGCTCGAGATAACCTCTAGATAAAATGATAGTTACAGGGGTAATTGCAATAAATAAACTTTAGGGGGAAACTAAGTAGGGGTAAAATGGAAATAAACCAAGATAACAACGCTCTACCTACAACACATGTAATTGTTCACTTATATTATAATAGTACTAAGAGAGAGAGGGAGGGTGAGGTTTAATTTAAGTTTTCTTCAAACTTTTTGAAAAACCCTTCCCGAAAGTGTGAAGAGAAAAAAACCTTTAGGGAGGAAAGGAGCTCGAGAGAGAAAGTGTGAAAAATAAAAAGGTGAAAAAATAAAAAAGAAATTGCGAATTTCATTAGTTTTTCAAGGTTATTCGGAAGCTAATGATATCTACGTTGATATCAATATTTACTTGAATTGATTAGTCATTTCTAGTTATAAAAGCTAATGACATCAAATGGTAAATTGACATTGATATTAACAAAACGAACAATCGACAATATTAAGAAACTTGATTAGTTAATGAGCTTATTGATATAAACAATTCTCAAATTTTATTAGTTGTCTAAATTTGAGAAACTAATTATATGAGTGAGTTATATTGATATCGAAATTCGCTAAACATAATTAGTCATTTTGGGAGACTAATAATATTGATGTTGTTTATCATATCGGCATTAATATGAAAGGTATAAATGAAAAATAAATTTTACTGGTTATTTTCAAGAAATAAAAAGGTTAATGATGTCATTAAGTTTACTGAATTGCAACCTTATTAGAAAATTGAATGGCAAATCATTGTGATCAAAGCTAATGATATCCATTTGGAATTGACTAATGACATGGGTTACAAATGAATATTTGATATTACAGGAGTAAAGATAAGTGGGTGAGTCGCTTAATGTTATAGAAAAATCTCAGCTGTAATTAATATTTGATACAAAAATATCATGATAATTCTAAAATTTAAATGTGTTTTATCCCATATATTTTAAGGTTGTTACATACAGTACTTGTAAGAATTTATCTTTTTTTTTTTTCATTGCTAACTTTTTTATATAAATAAAAAAAAAAAAACATTTTCTTCTAGCTATTTTTAAAAAAGTTTATGAAAAAATTAAAGATTTAGCCCTCTATCTAGTGTAACCAAAGAAGAGAAATTGACAAAAGCATTTTGTATATATAACCCTAATATAGGGTAGCCATGCAATTTTATTTTATTTTATTTTCTTGTGGTACACAATGGATGAAGCACGAAGCCTAACCCATCATCTTGGTCAAGCAACGCCAGAAGCGCATCTCCCCTATCAAACCATCATTCATCCCAAGCTCCACTCTATAAAGGATTAGCCAAAGAAGGATATCATCTTGGTCATATGACAGAACGCATCATAAACCATAACCATTCTACTGCACCAATAAAACTACAATAAGAGACGACGTCCATTTCTGTCCTGATTTCGAATATTTTACTACTGGACAAGCAGCAGGGAGGGAAAATAAGAAAACGAAGACAGCTGCAACTAAATTAGCACTACTTGATGGATCAAACGGTTGGAATATCGTCTCTTATGCATGCTGCTCTCTGATTGCATAAAATTTTAGTATCAACTTTGATATAATCCAAAAGCACAAAAGAGCAAGAAACGAAAAAACACAATGTTCCATGCACCCTCATTAGCCAAGTGGTGTACCTAGACATTTCAGTGATGTCTAAGTATCTTGGCATCAAAGAGCTGACACTCACACCAGATTAGTACGAGTGTCGAGAAGGTTCCATGCTCTGTATTCCTGGTTCACCGATTACGAGCAACTATTTTCCTGCAATAAACAAGCTCAGTTATGCATATTTCCAAATTCCAAAGGAATGGAGATGATAGGCCCAGCATGGTAACACAACTAGAGCTAGAACATGGCACCAAACTAACGACTCAAAGCAGTTCATGTCTATGTGCGACAAATTAAACATGGGATGTCCATAGTCCTTTAGTTATTAGCAGGTCAACTTTAGCTACAAGAAGAATACAGTGTGCCATATTAAAAGCTAAAATAGGCAGGTTAAACCCAAAACAAAACAATTGATCATACATTTTTCTCATCAAGAATTGCAGGGGAGTTAAGGACCAAGAATGCCAGCAATATGTTCTATGAAAGCTTTTTAAGTGGACACTAGATGATATTTCTTAATGTTAAGCAAGATGATGAAACCAGCAACTCCAAGATGCACGTACTGATGCAAAGATGCTACAAATGAAGAAAGACACACCGTATAATAGCAAATCATATTACTTGAATTGAGGTTTCACTTTTCACTTTGTGAAAAGATGCATGCAAATTCACTTAGTAGGAAGACATGAATACAAAGGGTGTACAAGAACAAAAACTTTTGATAAAGCAAGATTCTGGAATTTTAGCATTCATTGATTGATGAGATAGGAGCCACTTCTCATCCAAATTTCTTCATGATAAAAAAAAAAAAGAGTCAAGTTTCGACCAGCTAGTTGCATATCAAACCTGATACTCTCTCATGAAGAGACTATCTTTTCTTCTTCCCACCCTTCCCAGACTTGGATGTTGCAGCATTTGATGTGGATGCCGGCTCCTGCTTCTTGGTCCTCCCAGGATGTCTAGGTACCAATTCTGCAACATGGATCATAAGCTGCTTTCCTGCAATAAAGTTGGAAGTTTTTCAAATCTATCACATATGAAAAATAGGGCAGATACTAGTATACAAGTGACATCAGCCCACCAACTTTAAACTGATTTTTATTAGTTTTTTCCCCTGGTGCTTTACTTTCGTGATAGATGCAACAAAAATGCAAATGCAATTCTTTTTTATTTTTCTTCTACTTTCCCCTTTCATTCCTCCAGGTCAGTGAAGTACAGTGCCATGGCATATCAGGCATGATGAGACTCAAATTTCTCAACTAAACTAAAAGGCAACAATTATCAAACAATCCAGATCACCAAGTGTACTGCTGGCATTTCATGAAAAATGCTGGTAACTACTGGTAACAGGCAAAAGGAATTCACCAAATCATCAATTACAACAATACATATGAAAAGGCTGATTCAGCATAAAACGTAGTGGATCCCTAGTAGAAACTAGTCTTGTGCAATACTAATTTTTTATTTTGTGTGTCAATATCCCTGCTTGAAAGGTTTATATGCAGACTAACAGGAACCAACACTCGTGTCAATGATTACTGCCCCTTGGAAATTAGGCCCACCGAGTCACCTACATGTTATCCACAATTGAATTAATTGCAAATATTTCACTTTAAGGATTAGCAGAGAACAAAATAAACATGTGACTGCAGGCCAGGTGCAAGGGCCAATCTATATCAAGTGGGAAGTACAAAAACAAACTGTCATACAGGAAATATTTTTTAAGAAAAAACCTCAAGAGTGTTGTGGAATTCACCCTAGATGTTAGCTCACAAGAGGCTCAACAGCTTACAACGTCACTTGATAGGAAAATGTCAATTCATTTTTTTACCTAGAGAGCTTCCCCGCAGAAATCGGCTTATGATTTCATCATGAGATTCCAGATCTAGTAACATCTGAAATGTAGACGAATCCGCTGAGAATCCTTTACCAACCATTTCATCAATAAATTGTACAGCAGTTGATGAGTCCCGATTTTGAAGAAATCCTTTAATGATAACATTATATGAGCAACTGTCCGGCGTGAAGCCATCATCTTCCATTTTTCTAAATGATTTGTATGCTTCATCTGACAGCCCTTCTTTAAGCAGTCCCTTGATCATGACAGAGTATGTCTGTAAAGTAGGTCGAATTCCATCCACAAAAAGCCTGGAAAATAGTTCCCAGCTATAAACATGCCTTCAATAAGAATATTATAGAGGACGATATTAGGTTCTAGTTTCTTCTCTTGCATTGCCTTGAGCAGTTTTAATGCCTCGTCCAAATGCCCATGTTTGCAGAAGCCATCTAGCAAAATCGAGTAAGTTGTCAAATCTGGAAGCAGGCCATAAGAACACATCTCCTTGAAAAGATTTAGAGCTTCCTGCAGTCTTCCTACCTGGGCACAGACCTTGCATAAGAGTGCTGTAGGTGACAGACAGTATCAGGAGGCAATGCTTTATGAGACATTTCAGCAAGGAGTGATTTTGCCTCTTCCATCCTTCTACTTTTGCAATATCCATTGATCAGGATGTTGTAACTATGTACATCAGGTGCGCAACCATTGCGAACCATGATTTCAAACACCTTCTTGGCCTCATTCATTTCGCGCCGTAAACAGTACCCATCCATCAGAGCATTGTACGTGTAAACATTTGGCTCTACACCTTTTTCAGGCATTGTTTCAAAGACACGCCGAGCTTCTGAAACCATTCCTTCTTTGCAGAGCCCGTCAACCAAAATAGTGAAGGTCACTGTATCTGGCATAACATCCTTACCAACCATTTCCTTGAACAATCTAGTAGCTTCATTCAGTTGTCCTAAATTGCAAAAACCATGGACTATGGAGCTGTAAGTAACAACATCTGGTTGAATGCCACGATCCAACATTTCAGATAAGAATTCCATGGCGTCATTTACTAGCCTATGTTTGCAAAGGCTGTCTATGATTGTATTGTAGGTCACCACATCTGGTTTACACGCATGCTGTTCCATCTTCTTGAACACGTGAACTGCCATGCTTGTGTTGCCAGTTTTGCACAAACCATTGATTAAAGTATTATAATTAATCACATTGGGCTCATGCCCTCTCCGTACCATCTCATTAAACAACTCTACTGCATCTTTAATTTTCCCCTCATTGCAGAGCCCATTAGTGAGTGCATTGTAAGTGATAACATCTGGCTCTACGCCTTTTTCAGGCATTATGTCAAAGACACACCGAGCTTCTGAAACCATTCCTTCTTTGCAGAGCCCGTCAACCAAAATATTGAAGGTCACTGTATCTGGCATATCATCCTTACCGACCATTTCTTTGAACAATCTAGTAGCTTCATTCAGTTGTCCTAAATTGCAAAAACCATGGACTATGGAGTTGTAAGTAACAACATCTGGTTGAATGCCACGATCCAACATTTCAGATAAGAATTCCATGGCGTCATTTACTAGCCTATCTTTGCAAAGGCTGTCTATGATTGTACTGTAGGTCACCACATTTGGCTTGCCCCCATTTTGTTCCATCTTCTTGAACACTTGAACAGCCATATTTCTGTTGCCAGATTTGAACAAACCATTGATTATAGTATTATAACTAATCACATCGGGCTCATACCCTCTCTGTACCATCAAATTAAACAACTCTACTGCATCTTTAATTTTCCCCTCATTGCAGAATCCGTTAGTGAGTGCATTGAATGTGATGGCATCAGGTTAAATACCTAGTTTGAACATCTTGCCCAAGACAGAGACAGCAAAATGAACATGTTTCGAGCGACAAAGGCAGTTAATCAATATATTTAGAGAATAGACATTGTGAGTGACACCGAGCAAATCCATTTGATTGCACAGAGAGACAACAGTGGAATACTGTTTCTTTTTGGCAAAGGACCCTAAGAATTTGCCAAACTCCACAACAGAAGGCCTAGGATTCATACGGACCATGCGATAGAATGAAGCCAAGGCATCATCAATACTAATGTTATTGCTATTATCACTAACAAGCCCGTCATTTTTTTTAGGCAAAGAAGGTTTCTTTGTAGAAGTAGAGGTAAGAAAGTGGTGATGTTTGAGGAATAAGAAACAAGGGAAATGAGGGAGAAAAGGAAAGATACCCATTTCCATTTGTTGTTGTTGAAGCTGAAAAGCAGAAGAAGCAGCAGCTCTAAAAGCGCTTTTCCGCATGAACATCATCACTGCTAGGTTAAAAAGATGTTGTCTATCTTACTGTTGCTCTCCTCCTTCGAAGCCGAAGATGAAAGCTTTTTCACTCAGCCCCGCGTCTCTTTCTCAATTCGGGGTGTCTTGTCTTCTTGGGTTCAGCTTCGGCTGAAAAGCTTTTTATGAAAGGAACCCAATGGGCAGTAGACCATTTTACTTCTTATTTGAAGCCCAGAACTTTGAACACTTGTTGGCTCTCACTTTCTCAACATGACCCAATTGAGAAAATATGGGAAATCTTGGGATCTAATTTATAAACTTTAGAAGTTTGGGATGTGATTAAGAATAGGTATATTGAGTAAGGACTAAATTGAGAACAAAAGAAAACACCAGTAGTTTCTTTCTTCCATTAATAAAACCACTACCGAGTCTGTACAGTGCCGGTGATTAACAATCTGCTACGGCCTCTAAAATCCACCAAGTGTGTAGCACCGGCGTTTTACCACTCTGCTACCAATTAGCAGACCATGAAATTCCGGTACGCCATGGTATGTTCGTCCAATCAGAACAGAAGCATGGAGGCTCATTCTCTGCTTAAGAGGCATGGATTTGATGTCTCCTCGTATGGAACTGGTTCTCACGTTAAGCTGCCTGGACCTTCCCTCAGAGAACCAAACGTTTACGACTTTGGCACCCCTTATAAGCAAATGTTCGATGATCTCAGGCGCAAAGACCCTGAACTGTATCCTCCTCCCTCTCTACTCTTCATTCTCTTCATTTTCTATAACCGAGGGTGTTTGGTTGCTGAGAGAATCTCCTTATCTTTTTTTTTAGGGGGGGGGGGGGGGGTTGTTTAATTGGGTTTATGGTATTGTATTAATTGTTGCGAAGTTGGTTTTTTTTTTTTGTTAAGTTATTATGGGAATTACTTCAAAACCCAGAAAAGGGATTTGAAGAAAATAGCTAGATATGATTGCATTTGATGATGGAACCGGAAAAATTGAAAGGAATTTGAATTTTGATTATGGGTTTTCATTTATATATATATATATATATATATATATATATATATATATATATATATATTATTGATTTAGCCTCTTAAATGTGAAAGGAAAAGCTTATGGTAACTATGTATGTGATTTTAAAGAAAAAATTTGAAACCTTGACAAGAGTTTCAGTTACAAGCGAAATGGGATATTGCCCATGCTTAAAAGAAATTCAGGTGTGAAACTGGCACCTCAACGCTGGCAAGACAATGCTGCTGATGGTTCCTTTACTGTGGTGTTAACTTTTGAAGAAAAGGTCTTTGATATGGTTCTTGAAGGTAAAGATGTATCTTTCGTTTTGCAATTTTTGTTCCCTTGGATATTTAGGTAATAATGAGTTTTGCAGTTACTCTGTTCATATGCTTGTATAAAAAACTCACTTTTAGCCATTGATGAAAAGAGCCTTTAGTTTGGGATTCTCCGTTATTTAGTAATTCATGTCTAAAACTTTTTTTCAAAAAAAAAAAAAAAACACGAAAAGAAAAGGAAGTAATGTCTGGATACTAATCTTGATGGTGAAATGGTAGAGGTAACTTCTTTAGCTAAATCAAATAGGTTGATATCTTAAAAGTGTTACTCTTTGAGGCTCTTAGCTCAGTCTTGTTACTTATAATGCTCAATAACTCTTGATAGAATGTCTTTAGGAATTATTTAATGGGGTCAAGAACAGTGAAGAAGAAATTGAGCCTATTTCTTATGGTGCACTGCTCCTTGCTGCTTTGTTTAAGAAGCTCCTCATTAGTGGAAGTTCAATCTAAAGATTTCAATGTAACTAAATGAGTCTGAATCTAATATGTGGTGCGTTGTATGTAGAAGAACATGGGAAGAACAGGTGGACAAAACTGTTTGCTATTCCAATAGATCATGATAAGCTAACCAACTTAAAAAGAGTGTTCTTCCTATCTAGGTTGAGATGTTGTTACAAATACTGCTTTAAGTTTGGGGTTTTTAAGGTATCTAGGTTGTTTTGTTAATTTAAATTGAGATTACCTCTATAGCTAACATTAGATGAAACCAATCTGCGGCCTAATTACTATTAGGTTTGGGGGGTCTAGTTGTCCTTTTGGATTTAAGATATAAGATTCTTACTGATTAAGGAGTTGTTTAGGAGTGTAGTAATTTTTTTTTTTTAAGTGTTTTTCATTCAAAATGTATCAAAATAATATTTTTTTTTATTTTTTAAAAAATTATTTTTGACATTAGCACATCAAAACAATCTAAAAACACCCAAAAAAATGTAATTTCAAGTAAAAAGTAAAAATAAAAATTTTCCTTTTTTTTCAAAAGCACTTCCCAAACAGGGTCTAAAACCTTTTTCCCTTTTAAGTTTCTTCTAGAATTTTTAGTAATTGCATGTTTTAGCATGATTAATATCTGAGCGCCTCTGTTCCCTTTATAAACTTAGAGCACGAGGGAGAAATAGAATATAGCCAGCCTTTTCATGTTCTTATATGTCCTTTTTTACTTTCTATCTAGAACTCATGCCATGGGGAACCTTTCAGGCTTTCTTATTGTTTGCACTGGCCAGTATGTTTTGAGCTACTGGAAAGGTAATGTTGGATTTTTCTGTGAGTAGTTGGGAAGAACAATGGAAATAGGATGACATTCGCTGTTCTTGGCATGTCTTCCCACACCCCTCGGTCTGTAATGTAAAATATCTCTTTACATGGATGGTCTCTAAGTGTCAACAGTGAATGGCTAAGATTTCATAGAACTTTGTAGAAGGATGTCATGTTTATGGGTTTTATGGAAATCTCAATATGAGGCTAAAGGATAAAGAACGAATGATGATCACTCCCAAAGATACAATAAAAAGGAAATAGTTCAAGCAAGCTCACCAGACTAGTTTAAAGAAATAGCTTATACTGTTAAAAATACCTGAATGAAGGTGCAGGGTGTTATAGCTAACTCACAAATGTTCAGCTTTCCCTTTTTCTTGTACTATAAGATTTATGAACTATAGCAATTGTTGTCCCAGTCCCATTGTTTCAAAGTTTTGATAACATTTGTGTTAATTTGATCCATCTCATGACCATGTCTTTGATACGAGCAAACAAAATTATGAAGCTCTGCAATCAACTTAAAAAGCCGGAACTACATTTGTTCTCCTGGTTGGAAACTGATTTGGTAATTGGAATGCAATGCATTTATCATAAGTTCAAAGTGCATCCATTTAAATAAGTACGTTGATATCTATTACATATGGTATGGAAAGAGAAAATATATAGGCACTAATTGGGTGGGTGCTAGCTAGCTTAGCAGAAGGGTCTCTTGGTATCATAACAACTAACCCGGGATCAAATCATGCTGACAATTGAGATGGGAAGATTAAGGGGAAAGGAAGGCTTACCATTGTTATAAGCCCAAGCTCCAATGGGTCTTATGATAAACAAAGAAAGGAATTAGTTGGTGCAATGGAGTCTGGATGGATATATATTGACGAGATGTCTAACACACGCTCAAATGGATACAATAGACTGGTTTGTGAGGGAATGAAGAGTCTCTTGAATATACAAGAACACTTGATCAGAAATGTTAAGGAAACTGAAACTGAAAAAGAAGAGTTTAGTCCATAAAGTTTCCAAGTAACTCCTAGATTGCCCTGTGGAGTTGTCAAGTGTTTACAAGTACTTTCTATTGACTAGATTTGTTCAACATATGAATTTACTTGAAGTGCGAGTTTATTCATGGAGTTAAGCTTGCATAAAAATCATTCACATAAGTTGTGGAGTGCTGAATTTAATTATAATTTGATTTAATTTCTGCACCCTGAAGATCTCCCTGATGCACAATGTATGCAGAGATGCATTCGGGTTGTAATGCTGCGCATATAGATAGTGTTTGCCCACATCAAAATCTCTTCATACAATTATTTGATCACTGCTTTGGAAACGTGCAGATCTCCATAACCGTGATCATGTTCTTTTGAAAAGTGTGCTGGTGATTAACTTAGAAGTAAAAGATAATCATGAGGAGGCAGCTGTAGGGGGTCAGCTCACTTTGGAACTCTGCCAAAAGGTAGAAATCCTAGTTTGCATTAAATATACCATCTATTGTTCAGTTCTCTATGTGAATAGATTTTGAATGGATGATTGTTATATATAGATTGAGGCAGTTGAATCATGGGAGGATTCCATTGATGAGATTATCGCCGCATTTGAGGCAAAGCACCGGAGGAAGCTGGTGTATAGCATTTCCTTCTATTGACGACACTAAACATGGAGGTAGCAATGATTGTGATTAACTACTTATTTTGTTATTTAATATGTAAATTTATTGTCCCAATTCCTGGGAATAAAACTGTCTCAGTTCACAAACAGAATTCATGGGATTTTAAGCTCAATGCATCTGCTCAACCATGGAGACTCGTTTCAAGCTCCAAGAAGTTAATGGTTTTTTTTTTTTTTTTTGGATATCTGATTATCTGAGTAAAGAGGAACTGAGGTCATTTGAGATTTCATAACCTAGCTGGGCAGCATTGTGGTTGAAGATGATGTGATTAAAAATTTACCCAAACCAGAAAGTGGACGCTTCTGGTCTCTAGTTTTGCAGGAGCCACACATGATCATTGATGGTTATTCCTTTTATTTCACTGCATTTTTTTACTTCATCGTGAGAATCATTAACGGATAATTCTAAAATTCCATGCAGCCAAAACCTCGTCATCCCCTTGCACCTGAAAAGGTCAAAGGTATAATAATGTTGTGCATGAGCGGTTGTGGTCGGGTTTTGGAATGGGGACAAGTCAGGAGATGTACGTTTATTCTCAAAGACCATGAGGAGTTATTGTCTACTCTTTGATGAACACAAATACATGAACAATTTGTTGCTGATTCTTTTAACCTCGTTACTATTAGTTTCAAGGAAAATTCAACATAACATTTTTCTTATTTTCTTAGCTAAGTTTATTGGTCACTATCAAATTGATTAGAGACATGTCGGGTTTTTTATATTTTGAAGCGTAGTAAAATACTAAAATTACCATAAAATAAGATTTATTTAACCGTGAGCTAAGGACTTTTTCAAGTTTTTACCTTTTAAAATTTAAAATAATTTTTTTTACTAAACTACACTTAGAAACAAGATTTTTTGAAATGGTGTTTCAGTGTGTTTTTGAATTTTTATCATGGATTTTTTTGGTTATATTCATGATGAACGAGAGGCAATTTAGACTTTTAATAAATATAAAATATTATTTAAAAATAAAAAAATGGTTGGAGCATGCAATACACGCGTCAATGAGTGGGAGACTTCATGTTTTTTAAAGAATGTTAGAAGTGACATGACATCCTTTTCTAGATGGTTAAACACGTGACATGATGGTGCAATTTTTGAACTGAAACTCTACCATATCATAATTTTATAGTTTTCTAATCAATTAATTCAAAAAAATTATTTCCTTGTTTTTTTTCTTGATTTTTTTAGTTTTTTTTTTCACCTTTACTCTTAAGAATATTAAAAATATATATTTAATAATGTAAACCTTTAGACAAAACAAAAAACAATTCATGAATCAGTGATAAATATGGTAGTATTTTAATTTAATAATGATAAATTAATAGGAATATTTCATAATAATTTAAGTATCGTGAAAAAGTTCGGATTATTGACATAAATTATTAATTTTCCAATTTTACATGGTCTGTATTCCTCGTTCACCGATTACGAGCAACTATTTTCCTGCAATAAACAAGCTCAGTTATGCATATTTCCAAATTCCAAAGGAATGGAGATGATAGGCCCAGCATGGTAACACAACTAGAGCTAGAACATGGCACCAAACTAACGACTCAAAGCAGTTCATGTCTATGTGCGACAAATTAAACATGGGATGTCCATAGTCCTTTAGTTATTAGCAGGTCAACTTTAGCTACAAGAAGAATACAGTGTGCCATATTAAAAGCTAAAATAGGCAGGTTAAACCCAAAACAAAACAATTGATCATACATTTTCTCATCAAGAATTGCAGGGGAGTTAAGGACCAAGAATGCCAGCAATATGTTCTATGAAAGCTTTTTAAGTGGACACTAGATGATATTTCTTAATGTTAAGCAAGATGATGAAACCAGCAACTCCAAGATGCACGTACTGATGCAAAGATGCTACAAATGAAGAAAGACACACCGTATAATAGCAAATCATATTACTTGAATTGAGGTTTCACTTTTCACTTTGTGAAAAGATGCATGCAAATTCACTTTGTAGAAAGACATGAATACAAAGGGTGTCCAAGAACAAAAACTTTCGATAAAGCAAGATTCTGGAATTTTAGCATTCATTGATTGATGAGATAAGGAGCCACTTCTCATCCAAATTTCTTCATGATAAAAAAAAGTGTCAAGTTTTGACCAGCTAGTTGCAAATCAAACCTGATACTCTCTCATGAAGAGACTATCTTTTCTTCTTGCCACCCTTCCCAGACTTGGATGTTGCGGCATTTGATGTGGATACCGGCTCCTGCTTCTTGGTCCTCCCAGGATGTCTAGGTACCAATTCTGCAACATGGAGCATAAGCTGTTTTCCTGCAATAAAGTTGAAGTTTTTCAAATCTATCACATATGAAAAATAGGGCAGATACTAGTATACAAGTGACATCAGCCCACTCAACTTTAAACTGATTGTTATTAGTTTTTTCCCCTGGTGCTTTACTTTTGTGATAGATGCAACAAAAATGCAAAAAAAAATATTTTTCTTCTATTTCCCCCTTTCATTCCTCCAGGTCAGTGAAGTACAGTGCCATGGCATATCAGGCGTGATGAGAAACAGCTCTCAAATTTCTCAACTAAACTAAAAGGCAACAATTATCAAACAATCCAGATCACCAAGTGTACCGCTGGCAGTTCATGAAAAATGCTGGTAACAACTGGCAACATGCAAAAGGTATTCCCAAATCATCAATTACGACAATACATATGAAAAGGCTGATTCAGCTTAAAAGGTAGTGAATCCTTAGTAGAAACTAGTCTCGTGCAATACTAGATGTTAATTTTGTGTGTCAATATCCCTGCTTGAAAGGTTTATATGCAGACTAACAGGAACCAACACTCATGTCAATGATTACTGCCCCTTGGAAATTAGGCCCGCTGAATGATCACTGAGTCACCTACATGTTATCCACAATTAAATTGATTGCAAATATTTCACTTTTAGGATTATCAGAGAACAAAAATAAACACGTGTCTGCAGGGCAGGTGCAGGGGCCAATCTATTTCAAGTGGGAAGTATAAAAACAAACTGTCATTCAGGAAATATATATTTAAAAAAAAAAAAACTCTTACGAGTGTTGTGGAATTCACTAGTATGTACAGGTTGAAGAAAGTGGAAGGAAAGTAGAAGAGTTACAAGGTTAAAAGAAGCAAGTTTGGGTTCTTTTGGATGGTAAAATGAGAAAAGGAAAAGAAGGGGATTGAAGGAAAAAGGAAGTCAGCTAGATTTCCTAAGTTTATCTCACTTACAGGAGGAAATCAGATAAAATATTTTCAAATATATATTATCATTTCGAAGATGCTTGATTATTCTATATATTTTTGCAGGAGTTTAGCATTTGATAACTTGATCGAAGATTTCACACATTTCTTGTCAGAGTATCCAACCAAACAGCTGCTTCACTTAATCATAACTATGGAAATGGTCCTAGCTTGTGAATCAATAAGAACTAAACACAGCACCATGATGGCTCAGTTCCATACCAAGTCGAAGCATTTACCCTGAAATCTCAAGTTACTAGGTGAAGAGGCGACAAAAGATTGCACAATTACATTTGTCCAATACCAATAAAATTAAAATTTAAGCATGGAAAAAACTATGTGTATGTATCCATCAGTTTACGCATATTTAAGAAAAAATAAAATGATAAAAGTAACTAACGAAAAGGAAATAGACAGAAAAGAGGGTAAAGGATGCTTACTGGAAGGAATGGCAGGATTACATAAACTCCCATCTTCTCTTTTCAGTAATACCCTCACTCTACCTACTTGCATGAAATCTCGAGGATATGCCTTATCAATCTATGATATCAAAAAATCATCATAAGACATAAATACAGCAATCACAAGCTCTAACTAAAAAAACAAAATTGTGGATTCAAACAAACCTCAATTGCAAAAGGAAGTTTGAGATGGCTACAGCAATCACCAATCTCAATACAAGTGGGATTCTCACACCCCTTTTCCACGCTAATCCGCCTCCCTTCAGCTATTGTTTTCTTTGAGTTAATGTAAACAGGATATACGACTACCCATTTCTTTATATTTGGCACTCCTCCATCCATCATTAACTATCTCTCCCTACTAAAAAAACCCACTTTTTTAAAAAGTAAATCATACAATCCAAGCGAGTAGCAATGCTGGTCTCAATAATAATAATAATAATAAAAAGCAATGATTTTATATACCCAGAAGTTAAAAATCAAAACTTTAACAAACTAAACAGGAGTTAATGAAAATTGTGAAATGGGGTGTTTAATGCTAAGGCACTGATTCATTACTTTCATTCAAATTCTACAATTGACACAAAAAACATATCTTGACCAGGAGTGGAATTTCAATGACTATGTGTGTGTGTGAATTCTAGAAGGGAAATCAGTGTCAGAAGAAAAGGAAACTGGATTTCGTAATTGCAAATGAAAGAGAAAGGAAGGGCTCACCAATGGAAATCCTGGCTTCGATCTAGTAGCGCTCTTTGATGTTGAAGGACGAGAATATGAGAAAAGTTCTCTCGGCTTTGGCTTCTACAGTTTTTTTACTTTATATATTTCCTATAATTGCAGCTTAGTCCCTCAAGTCAAGAAGTTGGAGCCCTATAAGAGAAATATCCAAATTACATTATCCCCCAAAGTTCTACCAACGCTATTTCTTCTCTCTTAATGGACCTATAGGTTTCTTATTAGATCCTGAATGGTAACGTGGTGCACAACAAAGCAACCTGTTTTTTTGTTAGCAAAAATATTTTTGACGTTTTTGCTGAGGTTTTGAGGAGTTTGTTATTAATTTTATTTTTTTTAAGAAGGTGCTTTTAGATTGTTTCAAAAATAACTTCTAAAAATATATATATATATATTAATATTTTTTTGCACAAAAATTATTTTAAAAATCAATTTTTATCGTACTCTCAAATAACAAATAATCTAAGATCTACCACCATATGGTAAAAAAAAATACATTATTTAAAAAAAAAATACATTACTTGTAAAAGTTAACATTGATTTGGATCTCACACCGTCATTATATTATTATTATTATTTATACTATTTTTATAATTATTATCATCATAACTATAACTAATATTATCATAATTTTTATTCTTATTACTGTTACTATTATCATCATCATCATTATTATTGTTATAACCACAATTATTATTATTACTATTACTACTACTACTACGACTACTACTACTACTAGTATTAATAATAATAATTATTATTATTATCATAATTTTTTATATTATTATTATTATCATCAATATAATTATTGATATCATGATCACTATAACTATTATAATAAAATATTAGTTTAATTATTATAATCATTATTAATGTTATTATTATTATTTAAATAACAAAAATCATAAACTTGTTTTGGAAAGATAAAAATAATTGATAGAACGGAAACTGAAAAACAATATTAAAAAAAAGGAAAAAAATTCAAAATAAATATTATTATTATTGAAAAAAAATCATAAATTTGATTTGTAAGACAAAACCAAAACCAAAAATCATAAAAGATGCATGCAAATTCACTTAGTAGGAAGACATGAATACAAAGGGTGTACAAGAACAAAAACTTTTGATAAAGCAAGATTCTGGAATTTTAGCATTCATTGATTGATGAGATAGGAGCCACTTCTCATCCAAATTTCTTCATGATAAAAAAAAAAAGAGTCAAGTTTCGACCAGCTTGTTGCATATCAAACCTGATACTCTCTCATGAAGAGACTATCTTTTCTTCTTCCCACCCTTCCCAGACTTGGATGTTGCAGCATTTGATGTGGATGCCGGCTCCTGCTTCTTGGTCCTCCCAGGATGTCTAGGTACCAATTCTGCAACATGGATCATAAGCTGCTTTCCTGCAATAAAGTTGGAAGTTTTTCAAATCTATCACATATGAAAAATAGGGCAGATACTAGTATACAAGTGACATCAGCCCACCAACTTTAAACTGATTTTTATTAGTTTTTTCCCCTGGTGCTTTACTTTCGTGATAGATGCAACAAAAATGCAAATGCAATTCTTTTTTATTTTTCTTCTACTTTCCCCTTTCATTCCTCCAGGTCAGTGAAGTACAGTGCCGTGGCATATCAGGCATGATGAGACTCAAATTTCTCAACTAAACTAAAAGGCAACAATTAACAAACAATCCAGATCACCAAGTGTACTGCTGGCATTTCATGAAAAATGCTGGTAACTACTGGTAACAGGCAAAAGGAATTCACCAAATCATCAATTACAACAATACATATGAAAAGGCTGATTCAGCATAAAACGTAGTGGATCCCTAGTAGAAACTAGTCTTGTGCAATACTAATTTTTTATTTTGTGTGTCAATATCCCTGCTTGAAAGGTTTATATGCAGACTAACAGGAACCAACACTCGTGTCAATGATTACTGCCCCTTGGAAATTAGGCCCACCGAGTCACCTACATGTTATCCACAATTGAATTAATTGCAAATATTTCACTTTAAGGATTACCAGAGAACAAAATAAACATGTGACTGCAGGCCAGGTGCAAGGGCCAATCTATATCAAGTGGGAAGTACAAAAACAAACTGTCATACAGGAAATATTTTTTAAGAAAAAAACTCAAGAGTGTTGTGGAATTCACCCTAGATGTTAGCTCACAAGAGGCTCAACGGCTTACAACGTCACTTGATAGGAAAATGTCAATTCATTTTTTTACCTAGAGAGCTTCCCCGCAGAAATCGGCTTATGATTTCATCATGAGATTCCAGATCTAGTAACATCTGAAATGTAGACGAATCCGCTGAGAATCCTTTACCAACCATTTCATCAATAAATTGTACAGCAGTTGATGAGTCCCGATTTTGAAGAAATCCTTGAATGATAACATTATATGAGCAACTATCCGGCGTGAAGCCATCATCTTCCATTTTTCTAAATGATTTGTATGCTTCATCTGACAGCCCTTCTTTAAGCAGTCCCTTGATCATGACAGAGTATGTCTGTAAAGTAGGTCGAATTCCATCCACAAAAAGCCTGGAAAATAGTTCCCAGATATAAACATGCCTTCAATAAGAATATTATAGAGGACGATATTAGGTTCTAGTTTCTTCTCTTGCATTGCCTTGAGCAGTTTTAATGCCTCGTCCAAATGCCCATGTTTGCAGAAGCCATCTAGCAAAATCGAGTAAGTCGTCAAATCTGGAAGCAGGCCATAAGAACACATCTCCTTGAAAAGATTTAGAGCTTCCTGCGGTCTTCCTACCTGGGCACAGACCTTGCATAAGAGTGCTGTAGGTGACAGACAGTATCAGGAGGCAATGCTTTATGAGACATTTCAGCAAGGAGTGATTTTGCCTCTTCCATCCTTCTACTTTTGCAATATCCATTGATCAGGATGTTGTAACTATGTACATCAGGTGCGCAACCATTGCGAACCATGATTTCAAACACCTTCTTGGCCTCATTCATTTCGCGCCGTAAACAGTACCCATCCATCAGAGCATTGTACGTGTAAACATTTGGCTCTACACCTTTTTCAGGCATTGTTTCAAAGACACGCCGAGCTTCTGAAACCATTCCTTCTTTGCAGAGCCCGTCAACCAAAATAGTGAAGGTCACTGTATCTGGCATAACATCCTTACCAACCATTTCCTTGAACAATCTAGTAGCTTCATTCAGTTGTCCTAAATTGCAAAAACCATGGACTATGGAGCTGTAAGTAAGAACATTTGGTTGAATGCCCCGATCCAACATTTCAGATAAGAATTCCATAGCATCATTTACTAGCCTATGTTTGCAAAGGTTGTCTATGATTGTACTGTAGGTCACCACATTTGGTTTACACCCATGTTGTTCCATCTTCTTGAACACGTGAACTGCCATACTTGTGTTGCCAGTTTTGCACAAACCATTGATTAAAGTAGTATAACTAATCACATCGGGCTCATACCCTCTCCGTACCATCTCATTAAACAACTCTACTGCATCTTTAATTTTCCCCTCATTGCAGAGCCCATTAGTGAGTGCATTGTAAGTGATAACATCTGGCTCTACGCCTTTTTCAGGCATTATGTCAAAGACACACCGAGCTTCTGAAACCATTCCTTCTTTGCAGAGCCCGTCAACCAAAATAGTGAAGGTCACTGTATCTGGCATATCATCCTTACCGACCATTTCTTTGAACAATCTAGTAGCTTCATTCAGTTGTCCTAAATTGCAAAAACCATGGACTATGGAGTTGTAAGTAACAACATTTGGTTGAATGCCACGATCCAACATTTCAGATAAGAATTCCATGGCGTCATTTACTAGCCTATCTTTGCAAAGGTTGTCTATGATTGTATTATATGTCACCACATTTGGCTTGCCCCCATTTTGTTCCATCTTCTTGAACACTTGAACAGCCATATTTCTGTTGCCAGATTTGAACAAACCATTGATTATAGTATTATAACTAATCACATCGGGCTCATACCCTCTCTGTACCATCATATTAAACAACTCTACTGCATCTTTAATTTTCCCCTCATTGCAGAATCCGTTAGTGAGTGCATTGAATGTGATGGCATTAGGTTGAATACCAAGTTTGAACATCTTGCCCAAGACAGAGACAGCAAAATGAACATGTTTTGAGCGACAAAGGCAGTTAATCAATATATTTAGAGAATAGACATTGTGAGTGACACCGAGCAAATCCATTTGATTGCACAGAGAGACAACAGTGGAATACTGTTTCTTTTTGGCAAAGGACCCTAAGAATTTGCCAAACTCCACAACAGAAGGCCTAGGATTCATACGGACCATGCGATAGAATGAAGCCAAGGCATCATCAATACTAATGTTATTGCTATTATCACTAACAAGCCCGTCATTTTTTTTAGGCAAAGAAGGTTTCTTTGTAGAAGTAGAGGTAAGAAAGTGGTGATGTTTGAGGAATAAGAAACAAGGGAAATGAGGAAGAAAAGGAAAGATACCCATTTCCATTTGTTGTTGTTGAAGCTGAAAAGCAGAAGAAGCAGCAGCTCTAAAAGCGCTTTTCCGCATGAACATCATCACTGCTAGGTTAAAAAGATGTTGTCTATCTTACTGTTCCTCTCCTCCTTTGAAGCCGAAGATGAAAGCTTTTTCACTCAGCCCCGCGTCTCTTTCTCAATTCGGGGTGTCTTGTCTTCTTGGGTTCAGCTTCGGCTGAAAAGCTTTTTATGAAAGGAACCCAATGGGCAGTAGACCATTTTACTTCTTATTTGAAGCCCAGAACTTTGAACACTTGTTGGCTCTCACTTTCTCAACATGACCCAATTGAGAAAATATGGGAAATCTTGGGATCTAATTTATAAACTTTAGAAGTTTGGGATGTGATTAAGAATAGGTATATTGAGTAAGGACTAAATTGAGAACAAAAGAAAACACCAGTAGTTTCTTCCATTAATAAAACCACTACCGAGTCTGTACAGTGCCGGTGATTAACAATCTGCTACGGCCTCTAAAATCCACCGAGTGTGTAGCACCGGCGTTTTACCACTCTGCTACCAATTAGCAGACCATGAAATTCCGGTACGCCATGGTATGTTCGTCCAATCAGAACAGAAGCATGGAGGCTCATTCTCTGCTTAAGAGGCATGGATTTGATGTCTCCTCGTATGGAACTGGTTCTCACGTTAAGCTGCCTGGACCTTCCCTCAGAGAACCAAACGTTTACGACTTTGGCACCCCTTATAAGCAAATGTTCGATGATCTCAGGCGCAAAGACCCTGAACTGTATCCTCCTCCCTCTCTACTCTTCATTCTCTTCATTTTCTATAACCGAGGGTGTTTGGTTGCTGAGAGAATCTCCTTATCTTTTTTTTTAGGGGGGGTTGTTTAATTGGGTTTATGGTATTGTATTAATTGTTGCGAAGTTGGTTTTTTTTTTTTTTGTTAAGTTATTATGGGAATTACTTCAAAACCCAGAAAAGGGATTTGAAGAAAATAGCTAGATATGATTGCATTTGATGATGGAACCGGAAAAATTGAAAGGAATTTGAATTTTGATTATGGGTTTTCATTTATATATATATATATATATATATATATATATATATATATATATATATATATTATTGATTTAGCCTCTTAAATGTGAAAGGAAAAGCTTATGGTAACTATGTATGTGATTTTAAAGAAAAAATTTGAAACCTTGACAAGAGTTTCAGTTACAAGCGAAATGGGATATTGCCCATGCTTAAAAGAAATTCAGGTGTGAAACTGGCACCTCAACGCTGGCAAGACAATGCTGCTGATGGTTCCTTTACTGTGGTGTTAACTTTTGAAGAAAAGGTCTTTGATATGGTTCTTGAAGGTAAAGATGTATCTTTCGTTTTGCAATTTTTGTTCCCTTGGATATTTAGGTAATAATGAGTTTTGCAGTTACTCTGTTCATATGCTTGTATAAAAAACTCACTTTTAGCCATTGATGAAAAGAGCCTTTAGTTTGGGATTCTCCGTTATTTAGTAATTCATGTCTAAAACTTTTTTTCAAAAAAAAAAAAAAACACGAAAAGAAAAGGAAGTAATGTCTGGATACTAATCTTGATGGTGAAATGGTAGAGGTAACTTCTTTAGCTAAATCAAATAGGTTGATATCTTAAAAGTGTTACTCTTTGAGGCTCTTAGCTCAGTCTTGTTACTTATAATGCTCAATAACTCTTGATAGAATGTCTTTAGGAATTATTTAATGGGGTCAAGAACGGTGAAGAAGAAATTGAGCCTATTTCTTATGGTGCACTGCTCCTTGCTGCTTTGTTTAAGAAGCTCCTCATTAGTGGAAGTTCAATCTAAAGATTTCAATGTAACTAAATGAGTCTGAATCTAATATGTGGTGCGTTGTATGTAGAAGAACATGGGAAGAACAGGTGGACAAAACTGTTTGCTATTCCAATAGATCATGATAAGCTAACCAACTTAAAAAGAGTGTTCTTCCTATCTAGGTTGAGATGTTGTAACAAATACTGCTTTAAGTTTGGGGTTTTTAAGGTATCTAGGTTGTTTTGTTAATTTAAATTGAGATTACCTCTATAGCTAACATTAGATGAAACCAATCTGCGGCCTAATTACTATTAGGTTTGGGGGGTCTAGTTGTCCTTTTGGATTTAAGATATAAGATTCTTACTGATTAAGGAGTTGTTTAGGAGTGTAGTAATTTTTTTTTTTAAAGTGTTTTTCATTCAAAATGTATCAAAATAATATTTTTTTTTTATTTTTTAAAAAATTATTTTTGACATTAGCACATCAAAACAATCTAAAAACACCCAAAAAAAATGTAATTTCAAGTAAAAAGTAAAAATAAAAATTTTCCTTTTTTTTCAAAAGCACTTCCCAAACAGGGTCTAAAACCTTTTTCCCTTTTAAGTTTCTTCTAGAATTTTTAGTAATTGCATGTTTTAGCATGATTAATATCTGAGCGCCTCTGTTCCCTTTATAAACTTAGAGCACGAGGGAGAAATAGAATATAGCCAGCCTTTTCATGTTCTTATATGTCCTTTTTTACTTTCTATCTAGAACTCATGCCATGGGGAACCTTTCAGGCTTTCTTATTGTTTGCACTGGCCAGTATGTTTTGAGCTACTGGAAAGGTAATGTTGGATTTTTCTGTGAGTATTTGGGAAGAACAATGGAAATAGGATGACATTCGCTGTTCTTGGCATGTCTTCCCACACCCCTCGGTCTGTAATGTAAAATATCTCTTTACATGGATGGTCTCTAAGTGTCAACAGTGAATGGCTAAGATTTCATAGAACTTTGTAGAAGGATGTCATGTTTATGGGTTTTATGGAAATCTCAATATGAGGCTAAAGGATAAAGAACGAATGATGATCACTCCCAAAGATACAATAAAAAGGAAATAGTTCAAGCAAGCTCACCAGACTAGTTTAAAGAAATAGCTTATACTGTTAAAAATACCTGAATGAAGGTGCAGGGTGTTATAGCTAACTCACAAATGTTCAGCTTTCCCTTTTTCTTGTACTATAAGATTTATGAACTATAGCAATTGTTGTCCCAGTCCCATTGTTTCAAAGTTTTGATAACATTTGTGTTAATTTGATCCATCTCATGACCATGTCTTTGATACGAGCAAACAAAATTATGAAGCTCTGCAATCAACTTAAAAAGCCGGAACTACATTTGTTCTCCTGGTTGGAAACTGATTTGGTAATTGGAATGCAATGCATTTATCATAAGTTCAAAGTGCATCCATTTAAATAAGTACGTTGATATCTATTACATATGGTATGGAAAGAGAAAATATATAGGCACTAATTGGGTGGGTGCTAGCTAGCTTAGCAGAAGGGTCTCTTGGTATCATAACAACTAACCCGGGATCAAATCATGCTGACAATTGAGATGGGAAGATTAAGGGGAAAGGAAGGCTTACCATTGTTATAAGCCCAAGCTCCAATGGGTCTTATGATAAACAAAGAAAGGAATTAGTTGGTGCAATGGAGTCTGGATGGATATATATTGACGAGATGTCTAACACACGCTCAAATGGATACAATAGACTGGTTTGTGAGGGAATGAAGAGTCTCTTGAATATACAAGAACACTTGATCAGAAATGTTAAGGAAACTGAAACTGAAAAAGAAGAGTTTAGTCCATAAAGTTTCCAAGTAACTCCTAGATTGCCCTGTGGAGTTGTCAAGTGTTTACAAGTACTTTCTATTGACTAGATTTGTTCAACATATGAATTTACTTGAAGTGCGAGTTTATTCATGGAGTTAAGCTTGCATAAAAATCATTCACATAAGTTGTGGAGTGCTGAATTTAATTATAATTTGATTTAATTTCTGCACCCTGAAGATCTCCCTGATGCACAATGTATGCAGAGATGCATTCGGGTTGTAATGCTGCGCATATAGATAGTGTTTGCCCACATCAAAATCTCTTCATACAATTATTTGATCACTGCTTTGGAAACGTGCAGATCTCCATAACCGTGATCATGTTCTTTTGAAAAGTGTGCTGGTGATTAACTTAGAAGTAAAAGATAATCATGAGGAGGCAGCTGTAGGGGGTCATGCTATAGCATTTCCTTCTATTGACGACACTAAACATGGAGGTAGCAATGCTTGTGATTAACTAATTATTTTGTTATTTAATATGTAAATTTATTGTCCCAATTCCTGGGAATAAAACTGTCTCAGTTCACAAACAGAATTCATGGGATTTTAAGCTCAATGCATCTGCTCAACCATGGAGACTCGTTTCAAGCTCCAAGAAGTTAATGGTTTTTTTTTTTTTTTTTGGATATCTGATTATCTGAGTAAAGAGGAACTGAGGTCATTTGAGATTTCATAACCTAGCTGGGCAGCATTGTGGTTGAAGATGATGTGATTAAAAATTTACCCAAACCAGAAAGTGGACGCTTCTGGTCTCTAGTTTTGCAGGAGCCACACATGATCATTGATGGTTATTCCTTTTATTTCACTGCATTTTTTTACTTCATCGTGAGAATCATTAACGGATAATTCTAAAATTCCATGCAGCCAAAACCTCGTCATCCCCTTGCACCTGAAAAGGTCAAAGGTATAATAATGTTGTGCATGAGCGGTTGTGGTCGGGTTTTGGAATGGGGACAAGTCAGGAGATGTACGTTTATTCTCAAAGACCATGAGGAGTTTTTGTCTACTCTTTGATGAACACAAATACATGAACAATTTGTTGCTGATTCTTTTAACCTCGTTACTATTAGTTTCAAGGAAAATTCAACATAACATTTTTCTTATTTTCTTAGCTAAGTTTATTGGTCACTATCAAATTGATTAGAGACATGTCGGGTTTTTTATATTTTGAAGCGTAGTAAAATACTAAAATTACCATAAAATAAGATTTATTTAACCGTGAGCTAAGGACTTTTTCAAGTTTTTACCTTTTAAAATTTAAAATAATTTTTTTTACTAAACTACACTTAGAAACAAGATTTTTTGAAATGGTGTTTCAGTGTGTTTTTGAATTTTTATCATGGATTTTTTTGGTTATATTCATGATGAACGAGAGGCAATTTAGACTTTTAATAAATATAAAATATTATTTAAAAATAAAAAAATGGTTGGAGCATGCAATACACGCATCAATGAGTGGGAGACTTCATGTTTTTTAAAGAATGTTAGAAGTGACATGACATCCTTTTCTAGATGGTTAAACACGTGACATGATGGTGCAATTTTTGAACTGAAACTCTACCATATCATAATTTTATAGTTTTCTAATCAATTAATTCAAAAAAATTATTTCCTTGTTTTTTTTCTTGATTTTTTTAGTTTTTTTTTTCACCTTTACTCTTAAGAATATTAAAAATATATATTTAATAATGTAAACCTTTAGACAAAACAAAAAACAATTCATGAATCAGTGATAAATATGGTAGTATTTTAATTTAATAATGATAAATTAATAGGAATATTTCATAATAATTTAAGTATCGTGAAAAAGTTCGGATTATTGACATAAATTATTAATTTTCCAATTTTACAGTTAAGCATATCTTTAAATTCAATCGTTTGATTGAGCTAAAATTTTACAGTGAGTGTCTTAACATATTGTTTTGTCTTAGATAAGTTTCATAGCAATCTTAGCTCGAGATGATCTATAGATAAAATGATAGTTACATGGGTAATTGCAATAAATAAACTTTAGGGGGAAACTAAGTAGGGGTAAAATGGAAATAAACCAAGATAACAACGCTCTAGCTACAACACATGCAATTGTTCACTTATATTACAATAGTACTAAGAGAGAGAGGGAGGGTGAGGTTTATTTTAAGTTTTCTTCAAACTTTTTGAAAAAACCCTTCCCGAAAGTGTGAAGAGAAAAAAATCTTTAGGGAGGAAAGGAGCTCGAGAGAGAAAGTGTGAAAAATAAAAAGGTGAAAAAATAAAAAAGAAATTGTGAATTTCATTAGTTTTTCAAGGTTATTCGGAAGCTAATGATATCTACGTTGATATCAATATTTACTTGAATTGATTAGTCATTTCTAGTTATAAAAGCTAATGACATCAAATGGTAAATTGACATTGATATTAACAAAACGAACAATCGACAATATTAAGAAACTTGATTAGTTAATGAGCTTATTGATATAAACAATTCTCAAATTTTATTAGTTGTCTAAATTTGAGAAACTAATTATATGAGTGAGTTATATTGATATCGAAATTCGCTAAACATAATTAGTCATTTTGGGAGACTAATAATATTGATGTTGTTTATCATATCGGCATTAATATGAAAGGTATAAATGAAAAATAAATTTTACTGGTTATTTTCAAGAAATAAAAAGGTTAATGATGTCATTAAGTTTACTGAATTGCAACCTTATTAGAAAATTGAATGGCAAATCATTGTGATCAAAGCTAATGATATCCATTTGGAATTGACTAATGACATGGGTTACAAATGAATATTTGATATTACAGGAGTAAAGATAAGTGGGTGAGTCGCTTAATGTTATAGAAAAATCTCAGCTGTAATTAATATTTGATACAAAAATATCATGATAATTCTAAAATTTAAATGTGTTTTATCCCATATATTTTAAGGTTGTTACATACAGTACTTGTAAGAATTTATCTTTTTTTTTTTTCATTGCTAACTTTTTTATATAAATAAAAAAAAAAAACATTTTCTTCTAGCTATTTTTAAAAAAGTTTATGAAAAAATTAAAGATTTAGCCCTCTATCTAGTGTAACCAAAGAAGAGAAATTGACAAAAGCATTTTGTATATATAACCCTAATATAGGG
Organism: Salix purpurea; assembly: GCA_027405865.1. Lineage (NCBI taxonomy): Eukaryota > Viridiplantae > Streptophyta > Magnoliopsida > Malpighiales > Salicaceae > Salix > Salix purpurea. The sequence continues at coordinate 6,634,424 of JAOWLH010000014.1, read as the reverse complement.
TAGCCATGCAATTTTATTTTATTTTATTTTCTTGTGGTACACAATGGATGAAGCACGAAGCCTAACCCATCATCTTGGTCAAGCAACGCCAGAAGCGCATCTCCCCTATCAAACCATCATTCATCCCAAGCTCCACTCTATAAAGGATTAGCCAAAGAAGGATATCATCTTGGTCATATGACAGAACGCATCATAAACCATAACCCTTTCTACTGCACCAATAAAACTACAATAAGAGACGACGTCCATTTCTGTCCTGATTTCGAATATTTTACTACTGGACAAGCAGCAGGGAGGGAAAATAAGAAAACGAAGACAGCTGCAACTAAATTAGCACTACTTGATGGATCAAACGGTTGGAATATCGTCTCTTATGCATGCTGCTCTCTGATTGCATAAAATTTTAGTATCAACTTTGATATAATCCAAAAGCACAAAAGAGCAAGAAACGAAAAAACACAATGTTCCATGCACCCTCATTAGCCAAGTGGTGTACCTAGACATTTCAGTGATGTCTAAGTATCTTGGCATCAAAGAGCTGACACTCACACCAGATTAGTACGAGTGTCGAGAAGGTTCCATGCTCTGTATTCCTGGTTCACCGATTACGAGCAACTATTTTCCTGCAATAAACAAGCTCAGTTATGCATATTTCCAAATTCCAAAGGAATGGAGATGATAGGCCCAGCATGGTAACACAACTAGAGCTAGAACATGGCACCAAACTAACGACTCAAAGCAGTTCATGTCTATGTGCGACAAATTAAACATGGGATGTCCATAGTCCTTTAGTTATTAGCAGGTCAACTTTAGCTACAAGAAGAATACAGTGTGCCATATTAAAAGCTAAAATAGGCAGGTTAAACCCAAAACAAAACAATTGATCATACATTTTTCTCATCAAGAATTGCAGGGGAGTTAAGGACCAAGAATGCCAGCAATATGTTCTATGAAAGCTTTTTAAGTGGACACTAGATGATATTTCTTAATGTTAAGCAAGATGATGAAACCAGCAACTCCAAGATGCACGTACTGATGCAAAGATGCTACAAATGAAGAAAGACACACCGTATAATAGCAAATCATATTACTTGAATTGAGGTTTCACTTTTCACTTTGTGAAAAGATGCATGCAAATTCACTTAGTAGGAAGACATGAATACAAAGGGTGTACAAGAACAAAAACTTTTGATAAAGCAAGATTCTGGAATTTTAGCATTCATTGATTGATGAGATAGGAGCCACTTCTCATCCAAATTTCTTCATGATAAAAAAAAAAAGAGTCAAGTTTCGACCAGCTAGTTGCATATCAAACCTGATACTCTCTCATGAAGAGACTATCTTTTCTTCTTGCCACCCTTCCCAGACTTGGATGTTGCAGCATTTGATGTGGATGCCGGCTCCTGCTTCTTGGTCCTCCCAGGATGTCTAGGTACCAATTCTGCAACATGGATCATAAGCTGCTTTCCTGCAATAAAGTTGGAAGTTTTTCAAATCTATCACATATGAAAAATAGGGCAGATACTAGTATACAAGTGACATCAGCCCACCAACTTTAAACTGATTTTTATTAGTTTTTTCCCCTGGTGCTTTACTTTCGTGATAGATGCAACAAAAATGCAAATGCAATTCTTTTTTATTTTTCTTCTACTTTCCCCTTTCATTCCTCCAGGTCAGTGAAGTACAGTGCCATGGCATATCAGGCATGATGAGACTCAAATTTCTCAACTAAACTAAAAGGCAACAATTATCAAACAATCCAGATCACCAAGTGTACTGCTGGCATTTCATGAAAAATGCTGGTAACTACTGGTAACAGGCAAAAGGAATTCACCAAATCATCAATTACAACAATACATATGAAAAGGCTGATTCAGCATAAAACGTAGTGGATCCCTAGTAGAAACTAGTCTTGTGCAATACTAATTTTTTATTTTGTGTGTCAATATCCCTGCTTGAAAGGTTTATATGCAGACTAACAGGAACCAACACTCGTGTCAATGATTACTGCCCCTTGGAAATTAGGCCCACCGAGTCACCTACATGTTATCCACAATTGAATTAATTGCAAATATTTCACTTTAAGGATTATCAGAGAACAAAATAAACATGTGACTGCAGGCCAGGTGCAAGGGCCAATCTATATCAAGTGGGAAGTACAAAAACAAACTGTCATACAGGAAATATTTTTTAAGAAAAAAACTCAAGAGTGTTGTGGAATTCACCCTAGATGTTAGCTCACAAGAGGCTCAACGGCTTACAACGTCACTTGATAGGAAAATGTCAATTCATTTTTTTACCTAGAGAGCTTCCCCGCAGAAATCGGCTTATGATTTCATCATGAGATTCCAGATCTAGTAACATCTGAAATGTAGACGAATCCGCTGAGAATCCTTTACCAACCATTTCATCAATAAATTGTACAGCAGTTGATGAGTCCCGATTTTGAAGAAATCCTTGAATGATAACATTATATGAGCAACTGTCCGGCGTGAAGCCATCATCTTCCATTTTTCTAAATGATTTGTATGCTTCATCTGACAGCCCTTCTTTAAGCAGTCCCTTGATCATGACAGAGTATTTCTGTAAAGTAGGTCGAATTCCATCCACAAAAAGCCTGGAAAATAGTTCCCAGCTATAAACATGCCTTCAATAAGAATATTATAGAGGACGATATTAGGTTCTAGTTTCTTCTCTTGCATTGCCTTGAGCAGTTTTAATGCCTCGTCCAAATGCCCATGTTTGCAGAAGCCATCTAGCAAAATCGAGTAAGTCGTCAAATCTGGAAGCAGGCCATAAGAACACATCTCCTTGAAAAGATTTAGAGCTTCCTGCAGTCTTCCTACCTGGGCACAGACCTTGCATAAGAGTGCTGTAGGTGACAGACAGTATCAGGAGGCAATGCTTTATGAGACATTTCAGCAAGGAGTGATTTTGCCTCTTCCATCCTTCTACTTTTGCAATATCCATTGATCAGGATGTTGTAACTATGTACATCAGGTCCACAGCCCTTGCGAACCATGATTTCAAACACCTTGCTGGCCTCATTCATTTCGCGCCGTAAACAGTACCCATTCATCAAAGCATTGTACGTGTAAATATCTGGCTCTACACCTTTTTCAGGCATTGTTTCAAAGACACGCCGAGCTTCTGAAACCATTCCTTCTTTGCAGAGCCCGTCAACCAAAATATTGAAGGTCACTGTATCTGGCATAACATCCTTACCAACCATTTCCTTGAACAATCTAGTAGCTTCATTCAGTTGTCCTATATTGCAAAAACCATGGACTATGGAGCTGTAAGTAACAACATCTGGTTGAATGCCACGATCCAACATTTCAGATAAGAATTCCATGGCGTCATTTACTAGCCTATGTTTGCAAAGGCTGTCTATGATTGTATTGTAGGTCACCACATCTGGTTTACACGCATGCTGTTCCATCTTCTTGAACACGTGAACTGCCATGCTTGTGTTGCCAGTTTTGCACAAACCATTGATTAAAGTATTATAATTAATCACATTGGGCTCATGCCCTCTCCGTACCATCTCATTAAACAACTCTACTGCATCTTTAATTTTCCCCTCATTGCAGAGCCCATTAGTGAGTGCATTGTAAGTGATAACATTTGGCTCTACGCCTTTTTCAGGCATTATGTCAAAGACACACTGAGCTTCTGAAACCATTCCTTCTTTGCAGAGCCCGTCAACCAAAATATTGAAGGTCACTGTATCTGGCATATCATCCTTACCGACCATTTCTTTGAACAATCTAGTATCTTCATTCAGTTGTCCTAAATTGCAAAAACCATGGACTATGGAGTTGTAAGTAACAACATCTGGTTGAATGCCACGATCCAACATTTCAGATAAGAATTCCATGGCCTCATTAACTAGCCTATCTTTGCAAAGGCTGTCTATGATTGTACTGTAGGTCACCACATTTGGTTTACACCCATTTTGTTCCATCTTCTTGAACACTTGAACAGCCATATTTCTGTTGCCAGATTTGAACAAACCATTGATTATAGTATTATAACTAATCACATCGGGCTCATACCCTCTCTGTACCATCATATTAAACAACTCTACTGCATCTTTAATTTTCCCCTCATTGCAGAATCCGTTAGTGAGTGCATTGAATGTGATGGCATTAGGTTGAATACCAAGTTTGAACATCTTGCCCAAGACAGAGACAGCAAAATGAACATGTTTTGAGCGACAAAGGCAGTTAATCAATATATTTAGAGAATAGACATTGTGAGTGACACCGAGCAAATCCATTTGATTGCACAGAGAGACAACAGTGGAATACTGTTTCTTTTTGGCAAAGGACCCTAAGAATTTGCCAAACTCCACAACAGAAGGCCTAGGATTCATACGGACCATGCGATAGAATGAAGCCAAGGCATCATCAATACTAATGTTATTGCTATTATCACTAACAAGCCCGTCATTTTTTTTAGGCAAAGAAGGTTTCTTTGTAGAAGTAGAGGTAAGAAAGTGGTGATGTTTGAGGAATAAGAAACAAGGGAAATGAGGAAGAAAAGGAAAGATACCCATTTCCATTTGTTGTTGTTGAAGCTGAAAAGCAGAAGAAGCAGCAGCTCTAAAAGCGCTTTTCCGCATGAACATCATCACTGCTAGGTTAAAAAGATGTTGTCTATCTTACTGTTCCTCTCCTCCTTTGAAGCCGAAGATGAAAGCTTTTTCACTCAGCCCCGCGTCTCTTTCTCAATTCGGGGTGTCTTGTCTTCTTGGGTTCAGCTTCGGCTGAAAAGCTTTTTATGAAAGGAACCCAATGGGCAGTAGACCATTTTACTTCTTATTTGAAGCCCAGAACTTTGAACACTTGTTGGCTCTCACTTTCTCAACATGACCCAATTGAGAAAATATGGGAAATCTTGGGATCTAATTTATAAACTTTAGAAGTTTGGGATGTGATTAAGAATAGGTATATTGAGTAAGGACTAAATTGAGAACAAAAGAAAACACCAGTAGTTTCTTCCATTAATAAAACCACTACCGAGTCTGTACAGTGCCGGTGATTAACAATCTGCTACGGCCTCTAAAATCCACCGAGTGTGTAGCACCGGCGTTTTACCACTCTGCTACCAATTAGCAGACCATGAAATTCCGGTACGCCATGGTATGTTCGTCCAATCAGAACAGAAGCATGGAGGCTCATTCTCTGCTTAAGAGGCATGGATTTGATGTCTCCTCGTATGGAACTGGTTCTCACGTTAAGCTGCCTGGACCTTCCCTCAGAGAACCAAACGTTTACGACTTTGGCACCCCTTATAAGCAAATGTTCGATGATCTCAGGCGCAAAGACCCTGAACTGTATCCTCCTCCCTCTCTACTCTTCATTTTCTATAACCGAGGGTGTTTGGTTGCTGAGAGAATCTCCTTATCTTTTTTTTTAGGGGGGGGTTGTTTAATTGGGTTTATGGTATTGTATTAATTGTTGCGAAGTTGGTTTTTTTTTTTTGTTAAGTTATTATGGGAATTACTTCAAAACCCAGAAAAGGGATTTGAAGAAAATAGCTAGATATGGTTGCATTTGATGATGGAACCGGAAAAATTGAAAGGAATTTGAATTTTGATTATGGGGTTTCATATATATATATATATATATATATATATATATTATTGATTTAGCCTCTTAAATGTGAAAGGAAAAGCTTATGGTAACTATGTATGTGATTTTAAAGAAAAAATTTGAAACCTTGACAAGAGTTTCAGTTACAAGCGAAATGGGATATTGCCCATGCTTAAAAGAAATTCAGGTGTGAAACTGGCACCTCAACGCTGGCAAGACAATGCTGCTGATGGTTCCTTTACTGTGGTGTTAACTTTTGAAGAAAAGGTCTTTGATATGGTTCTGAAGGTAAAGATGTATCTTTCGTTTTGCAATTTTTGTTCCCTTGGATATTTAGGTAATAATGAGTTTTGCAGTTACTCTGTTCATATGCTTGTATAAAAAACTCACTTTTAGCCATTGATGAAAAGAGCCTTTAGTTTGGGATTCTCCGTTATTTAGTAATTCATGTCTAAAACTTTTTTTCAAAAAAAAAAAAAAAACACGAAAAGAAAAGGAAGTAATGTCTGGATACTAATCTTGATGGTGAAATGGTAGAGGTAACTTCTTTAGCTAAATCAAATAGGTTGACATCTTAAAAGTGTTACTCTTTGAGGTTCTTAGCTCAGTCTTGTTACTTATAATGCTCAATAACTCTTGATAGAATGTCTTTAGGAATTATTTAATGGGGTCAAGAACAGTGAAGAAGAAATTGAGCCTATTTTTTATGGTGCACTGCTCCTTGCTGCTTTGTTTAAGAAGCTCCTCATTAGTGGAAGTTCAATCTAAAGATTTCAATGTAACTAAATGAATCTGAATCTAATATGTGGTGCGTTGTATGTAGAAGAACATGGGAAGAACAGGTGGACAAAACTGTTTGCTATTCCAACAGATCATGATAAGCTAACCAACTTAAAGAAGGGTGTTCTTCCTATCTAGGTTGAGATGTTGTTCCAATAGATCATGATAAGCTAACCAACTTAAAGAAGAGTGTTCTTCCTATCTAGGTTGAGATGTTGTAACAAATACTGCTTTAAGTTTGGGGTTTTTAAGGTATCTAGGTTGTTTTGTTAATTTAAATTGAGATTACCTCTATAGCTAACATTAGATGAAACCATTCTGCGGCCTAATTACTATTAGGTTTGGGGGGTCTAGTTGTCCTTTTGGATTTAAGATATAAGATTCTTACTGATTAAGGGGTTGTTTAGGAGTGTAGTAAATGTTTTTTTTTAAAGTGTTTTTCATTCAAAATGTATCAAAATAATATTTTTATCTTTTAAAAAATTATTTTTGACATTAGCACATCAAAACAATCTAAAAACACCATTTTTTTTTTTAATTTCAAGTAAAAATTATAAAATAAAATTTTTCCTTTTTTTTCAAAAGCACTTCCCAAACAGGGTCTAAAACCTTTTTCCCTTTTAAGTTTCTTCTAGAATTTTTAGGATTGCATGTTTTAGCATGATTAATATCTGAGCACCTCTGTTCCCTCTATAAACTTAGAGCACGAGGGAGAAATAGAATATAGCCAGCCTTTTCATGTTCTTATATGTCCTTTTCTACTTTCTATCTAGAACTCATGCCATGGGGAACCTTTCAGGCTTTCTTATTGTTTGCACTGGCCAGTATGTTTTGAGCTACTGGAAAGGTAATGTTGGATTTTTCTGTGAGTATTTGGGAAGAACAATGGAAATAGGATGACATTCGCTGTTCTTGGCATGTCTTCCCACACCCCTCAGTCTGTAATGTAAAATATCTCTTTACATGGATGGTCTCTAAGTGTCAACAGTGAATGGCTAAGATTTCATAGAACTTTGTAGAAGGATGTCATGTTTATGGGTTTTATGGAAATCTCAATATGAGGCTAAAGGATAAAGAACGAATGATGATCACTCCCAAAGATACAATAAAAAGGAAATAGTTCAAGCAAGCTCACCAGACTAGTTTAAAGAAATAGCTTATACTGTTAAAAATACCTGAATGAAGGTGCAGGGTGTTATAGCTAACTCAGAAATGTTCAGCTTTCCCTTTTTCTTGTACTATAAGATTTATGAACTATAGCAACTGTTGTCCCAGTCCCATTGTTTCAAAGTTTTGATAACATTTGTGTTAATTTGATCCATCTCATGACCATGTCTTTGATATGAGTATACAAAATTATGAAGCTCTGCAATCAACTTAAAAAGCCGGAACTGCATTTGTTCTCCTGGTTGGAAACTGATTTGGTAATTGGAATGCAATGCATTTATCATAAGTTCAAAGTGCATCCATTTAAATAAGTATGTTGATATCTATTACATATGGTATGGAAAGAGAAAATATATAGGCACTAATTGGGTGGGTGCTAGCTAAGCTTAGCAGAACGGTCTCTTGGTATCATAACAAATAACCCGGGATCAAATTATGCTGACAATTGAGATGGGAAGATTAAGGGGAAAGGAAGGCTTACCGCTCTTATAAGCCTGAGCTCCAATGGGTCTTATGATAAACAAAGAAAGGAATTAGTTGTTGCAATGGAGTCTGGATGGATATATATTGACGAGCTGTCTAACACACGCTCAAATGGATACAATAGACTGGTTTGTGAGGGAATGAAGAGTCTCTTGAATATACAAGAACACTTGATCAGAAATGTTAAGGAAACTGAAACTGAAAAAGAAGAGTTTAGTCCATAAAGTTTCCAAGTAACTCCTAGATTCCAAGAATTTACTTGAAGTGCGAGTTTATTCATGGAGTTAAGCTTGCATAAAAATCATTCACATAAGTTGTGGAGTGCTGAATTTAACTATAATTTGATTTAATTTCTGCACCCTGAAGATCTCCCTGATGCACAATGTATGCAGATGCATTCGGGTTGTAATGCTGCACATATAGATAGTGTTTGCCGATATCAAAATCTCTTCATACAATTATTTGATCACTGCTTTGGAAACGTGCAGATCTCCATAACCGTAATCATGTTCTTTTGAAAAGTGTGCTGGTGATTAACTTAGAAGTAAAAGATAATCATGAGGAGGCAGCTGTAGGGGGTCAGCTCACTTTGGAACTCTGCCAAAAGGTAGAAATCCTATTTTGCATTTAATTTACCATCTATTGTTCAGTTCTCTATGTGAATAGATTTTGAATGGATGATTGTTATATATAGATTGAGGCAGTTGAATCATGGGAGGATTCCATTGATGAGATTATCGCCGCATTTGAGGCAAAGCACCGGAGGAAGCTGGTGTATAGCATTTCCTTCTATTGACGATGCATCACCTACACTAAACGCGGAGGCTAGCAATGCTTGTGATTAACTACTTTTTTTGCAGTTTAATATGTAAATTTATTGTCCCAATTTTTCTGGGAATAAAACTCTCAGTTCACAAACAGAATTCATGGGATTTTAAGCTCAATGCATCTGCTCAACCATGGAGACTCGTTTCAAATTCCAAGAAGTTAATGGGATTTCTAGCCTTGGACATCCATGTTTTTTCTAGACTTCAACAGGTTTTAATGATACAGTGGAGATTCTCAACTACATCAGGTTCACCAACAATGAACAAGCCAGTGGCAAGCAATCAGCATTAATCCTTGGAAAATTTGTGAGATGGAGCCTTTGAGTTTAGGGCATTCACAATTTCAGTTCTAGTTCTTCCAGGGATACTTGAGATGGGCATAATAGGTATGGATTGTTGAAGGAAACTTGGACTAGCTTTCGAGACTTCGTAAAAGATTTTTGAGAAGTCCTCGTACAAATTATTGAAACTTTCTTGATTCTCACGTGAATAACATCATTTTTTTTAAAATAAAATAAAATAAAATAAAAAACAATTATCAAAGAAACAGTCTCTTCAAGACAATAAATGGCATTATTGTTTGGCAAAATACACTAAATCAACTCTTGTTTATGTATATATATAGCAGAGAAAGAGTGAAAGAAAGAAAATCAAAGACCAAGAGGAGTTTTTGTCTACTCTTTGATGAACATAAATACATGAACAATTCGCTGCTTATTCTTGTAACCTGGTTACTATTATTTACAAGGACAATTCAACTTCACATTTTTCTTATTTTTTTTTATAAAAAATTAATTATTCAATTGGATTCAATTTCGTACTCTTGTAAAAGTTGATTTTTTTTCTTACTTGGACGAAACCTGATTAAAAAATTAAAAAAAAAACAATTTTATGAAAATCTGACTAGAAAAAGACAATAAATAAACCTAGTCTTTCACTGTACACCAATATACAAACACAATGTGGATTTCAATGATGAAATTGCTGTTTTTAACCGAAACCAATTTACTCATTTTATCAGGGGCGGTAACAAGGTGTTTTAACAAAGTTTATTGGTCATTATCTAATTGATTATTAGAGACATGTCAGGTTTTTTTTTATATATATTTTGAGGCGTAGTAAATTACTAAACTACCCTTAGAAACAAGATTTTTTGAAACGGTGTTTCATGGTGTTTTTGAATTTTTATCATGGATTTTTTTAGTTATATTCGTGTTGAACGATAGGCAATTTATACTTTTAATAAATATAAAATATTATTTAAAAATAAAAAAATGGTTGGAGCATGCAATACACGCGTCAACGAGTGGGAGACTTCATGTTTTTTAAACAATGTTAGAAGTGATATGACATACTCTTTTCTAGATGGTTAAACACATGTACATGTTGGTTCAATATTTGAACCAAAACTCTACCAGATCATAATTTTACATTCTTCTAATCAATTAATTAAAAAAAAATCATTCTTTTTTTTTTCTTTTATTTGTTCTATTTCTTGATTTTTTTGTTCACCTTTACTTTTAAGAATATTTAAACAATATCTTTAATAATGTAAACCTTTAGACAAAACAAAAATAAATTTCATGAATCAACGATAACTATGGTAGTATTTTAATTTAATAATGATAAATTAATAGAAATATTTCATAGTAATTTAAGTATCGTGAAAAAGTTCGGATTTCTGATATAAATTATTAACTGTCTATTTTTACCTTGCTAAACATATCTTTAAATTCAATCGTTTGATCGAGCTAAAATTTTACAATAAGTGTCCTCACATATTGTTTTGTCTTAGATAAGTTTCATAGCAATCTTAGCTCGAGATAACCTCTAGATAAAATGATAGTTACAGGGGTAATTGCAATAAATAAACTTTAGGGGGAAACTAAGTAGGGGTAAAATGGAAATAAACCAAGATAACAACGCTCTACCTACAACACATGTAATTGTTCACTTATATTATAATAGTACTAAGAGAGAGAGGGAGGGTGAGGTTTAATTTAAGTTTTCTTCAAACTTTTTGAAAAACCCTTCCCGAAAGTGTGAAGAGAAAAAAACCTTTAGGGAGGAAAGGAGCTCGAGAGAGAAAGTGTGAAAAATAAAAAGGTGAAAAAATAAAAAAGAAATTGCGAATTTCATTAGTTTTTCAAGGTTATTCGGAAGCTAATGATATCTACGTTGATATCAATATTTACTTGAATTGATTAGTCATTTCTAGTTATAAAAGCTAATGACATCAAATGGTAAATTGACATTGATATTAACAAAACGAACAATCGACAATATTAAGAAACTTGATTAGTTAATGAGCTTATTGATATAAACAATTCTCAAATTTTATTAGTTGTCTAAATTTGAGAAACTAATTATATGAGTGAGTTATATTGATATCGAAATTCGCTAAACATAATTAGTCATTTTGGGAGACTAATAATATTGATGTTGTTTATCATATCGGCATTAATATGAAAGGTATAAATGAAAAATAAATTTTACTGGTTATTTTCAAGAAATAAAAAGGTTAATGATGTCATTAAGTTTACTGAATTGCAACCTTATTAGAAAATTGAATGGCAAATCATTGTGATCAAAGCTAATGATATCCATTTGGAATTGACTAATGACATGGGTTACAAATGAATATTTGATATTACAGGAGTAAAGATAAGTGGGTGAGTCGCTTAATGTTATAGAAAAATCTCAGCTGTAATTAATATTTGATACAAAAATATCATGATAATTCTAAAATTTAAATGTGTTTTATCCCATATATTTTAAGGTTGTTACATACAGTACTTGTAAGAATTTATCTTTTTTTTTTTCATTGCTAACTTTTTTATATAAATAAAAAAAAAAAACATTTTCTTCTAGCTATTTTTAAAAAAGTTTATGAAAAAATTAAAGATTTAGCCCTCTATCTAGTGTAACCAAAGAAGAGAAATTGACAAAAGCATTTTGTATATATAACCCTAATATAGGGTAGCCATGCAATTTTATTTTATTTTATTTTCTTGTGGTACACAATGGATGAAGCACGAAGCCTAACCCATCATCTTGGTCAAGCAACGCCAGAAGCGCATCTCCCCTATCAAACCATCATTCATCCCAAGCTCCACTCTATAAAGGATTAGCCAAAGAAGGATATCATCTTGGTCATATGACAGAACGCATCATAAACCATAACCCTTTCTACTGCACCAATAAAACTACAATAAGAGACGACGTCCATTTCTGTCCTGATTTCGAATATTTTACTACTGGACAAGCAGCAGGGAGGGAAAATAAGAAAACGAAGACAGCTGCAACTAAATTAGCACTACTTGATGGATCAAACGGTTGGAATATCGTCTCTTATGCATGCTGCTCTCTGATTGCATAAAATTTTAGTATCAACTTTGATATAATCCAAAAGCACAAAAGAGCAAGAAACGAAAAAACACAATGTTCCATGCACCCTCATTAGCCAAGTGGTGTACCTAGACATTTCAGTGATGTCTAAGTATCTTGGCATCAAAGAGCTGACACTCACACCAGATTAGTACGAGTGTCGAGAAGGTTCCATGCTCTGTATTCCTGGTTCACCGATTACGAGCAACTATTTTCCTGCAATAAACAAGCTCAGTTATGCATATTTCCAAATTCCAAAGGAATGGAGATGATAGGCCCAGCATGATAACACAACTAGAACTAGAACATGGCACCAAACTAATGACTCAAAGCAGTTCATGTCTATGTGCGACAAATTAAACATGGTATATCCGTGGTCCTTTAGTTATTAGCAGGTCAACTTCAGCTAAAAAAAAGAATACAGTGTGCCATATTAAAAGCTAAAAGAGTCAGGTTAAACCCAAAACAAAACAATTGATCATACAAGTCAGGTTAAACCCATCAAGTTGATCATACATTTTCTCATCAAGAATTGCAGGAGAGTAAAGGACCAAGAATGTCAGCAATACGTTCTATGAAAGTTTTTTGAGTGGACACTAGATGATATTTCTTAATGTTAAGCAAGATGATGAAACCAGCAACTCCAAGATGCACGTACTGATGCAAAGATGCTACAAATAAAGAAAGACACGCCATATAATAGCAAATCCATATTACTTGAATTGAGGTTTCACTTTTCACTTTGTGAAAAGATGCATGCAAATTCACTTTGTAGAAAGACATGGATACAAAGGGTATACAAGAACAAAAGCTTTTGATAAAGCAAGATTCTGGAATTTTAGCATTCTTTGATTGATGAGATAGGAGCCACTTCTCATCCAAATTTCTTCATGATAAAAAAAAAAGAGTCAAGTTTCGACCAGCTAGTTGCATATCAAACCTGACACTCTCTCATGAAGAGACTATCTTTTCTTCTTCCCACCCTTCCCAGACTTGGATGTTGCAGCATTTGATGTGGATGCCGGCTCCTGCTTCTTGGTCCTCCCAGGATGTCTAGGTACCAATTCTGCAACATGGAGCATAAGCTGTTTTCCTGCAATAAAGTTGAAGTTTCTCAAATCTATCACATATGAAAAATAGGGCAGATACTAGTATACAAGTGACATCAGCCCACTCAACTTTAAACTGATTGTTATTAGTTTTTTCCCCTGGTGCTTTACTTTCGTGATAGATGCAACAAAAATGCAAATGCAATTCTTTTTTATTTTTCTTCTACTTTCCCCTTTCATTCCTCCAGGTCAGTGAAATACAGTGCCATGGCATATCAGGCGTGGTGAGAAACAGCTCTCAAATTTCTCAACTAAACTAAAAGGCAACAATTATCAAACAATCCAGATCATCTCAACTAAACTAAAAGGCAACAATTATCAAACAATCCAGATCACCAAGTCTACCGCTGGCATTTCATGAAAAATGCTGGTAACTACTGGTAACAGGCAAAAGGTATTCACCAAATCATCAATTACGACAATACATATGAAAAGGCTGATTCAGCATAAAAAGTAGTGGATCCCTAGTAGAAACTAGTCTTGTGCAATACTAATTGTTTATTTTGTGTGTCAATATCCCTGCTTGAAAGGTTTATATGCAGACTAACAGGAACCAACACTCATGTCAATGATTACTGCCCCTTGGAAATTAGGCCCACCGAGTCCCCTACATGTTATCCACAATTGAATTAATTGCAAATATTTCACTTTAAGGATTATCAGAGAACAAAATAAACATGTGACTGCAGGCCAGGTGCAGGGGCCAATCTATATCAAGTGGGAAGTACAAAAACAAACTGTCATACAGGAAATATTTTTAAAAAAAAAACTCACGAGTGTTGTGGAATTCACTAGAATGTACGGGTTGAAGAAAGTGGAAGGACAGTAGAAGAGTTACAAGGTTAAAAGAAGCAAGTTTGGGTTCTTTTGGATGGTAAAATGAGAAAAGGAAAAGAAGGGGATTGAAGGAAAAAGGAAGTCAGCTAGATTTCCTAAGTTCATCTCACTTAGAGGAGGAAATCAGCTAAAATATTTTCAAATATATATTATCATTGCAAAGATGCTTGATTATTCTATATATTTTTGCAGGAGTTTAGCATTTGATAACTTGATTGAAGATTTCACACATTTCTTGTCAGAGTATCCAACCACACAGCTGTTTAACTTAATCATAACTATGGAAATGGTCCTAGCTTGTGAATCAATAAGAACTAAACACAACACCATGATGGCTCAGTTCCATACCAAGTCAAAGCATTTACCCTGAAATCTCAAGTTACTAGGTGAAGAGACGACAAAAGATTGCACAATTACATTTGTCCAATACCAATAAAATTAAAATTTAAGCATGGAAAAAACTATGTGTATGTATCCATCAGTTTACGCATATTTAAGAAAAAATAAAATGATAAAAGTAACTAATGAAAAGGAAATAAAAAAAAAAAAAAGCAGGATCATATCATACAATAGACAGAAAAGAGGGTAAAGGATGCTTACTGGAAGGAATGGCAGGATTACATAAACTCCCATCTTCTCTTTTCAGTAATACCCTCACTCTACCTACTTGCATGAAATCTCGAGGATATGCCTTATCAATCTATGATATCAAAAAATCATCATAAGACATAAATACAGCAATCACAAGCTCTAACTAAAAAAACAAAATTGTGGATTCAAACAAACCTCAATTGCAAAAGGAAGTTTGAGATGGCTACAGCAATCACCAATCTCAATACAAGTGGGATTCTCACACCCCTTTTCCACGCTAATCCGCCTCCCTTCAGCTATTGTTTTCTTTGAGTTAATGTAAACAGGATATACGACTACCCATTTCTTTATATTTGGCACTCCTCCATCCATCATTAACTATCTCTCCCTACTAAAAAAACCCACTTTTTTAAAAAGTAAATCATACAATTCAAGCGAGTAGCAATGCTGGTCTCAATAATAATAATAATAATAAAAAAAGCAATGATTTTATATACCCAGAAGTTAAAAATCAAAACTTTAACAAACTAAACAGGAGTTAATGAAAATTGTGAAATGGGGTTTTAAATGCTAAGGCACTGATTCATTACTTTCATTCAAATTCTACAATTGACACAAAAAACATATCTTGACCAGCAGTGGAATTTCAATGACTGGCAGGAAAAAGAACAATATATATGTGTGTGTGTGTGTGTGAATTCTAGAAGGGAAATCAGTGTCAGAAGAAAAGGAAACTGGATTTCGTAATTGCAAATGAAAGAGAAAGGAAGGGCTCACCAGTGGAAATCCTGGCTTCGATCTAGTAGCGCTCTTTGATGTTGAAGGACGAGGATATGAGAAAAGTTCTCTCGGCTTTGGCTTCTACAGTTTTTTTAAATTTATATATTTCCTATAATTGCAGCTTAGTCCCTCAAGTCAAGAAGTTGGAGCCCTATAAGAGAAATATCCAAATTACATTATCCCCCAAAGTTCTACCAACGCTATTTCTTCTCTCTTAATGGACCTATAGGTTTCTTATTAGATCCTGAATGGTAACGTGGTGCACAACAAAGCAACCTGTTTTTTTGTTAGCAAAAATATTTTTGACGTTTTTGCTGAGGTTTTGAGGAGTTTGTTATTAATTTTATTTTTTTTAAGAAGGTGCTTTTAGATTGTTTCAAAAATAACTTCTAAAATATATATATATATATATATATATATATATATATATATATATATATATATATATTAATATTTTTTTGCACAAAAATTATTTTAAAAATCAATTTTTATCGTACTCTCAAATAACAAATAATCTAAGATCTACCACCATATGGTAAAAATAAATACATTATTTAAAAAAAATACATTACTTGTAAAAATTAACATTGATTTGGATCTCACACCGTCATTATATTATTATTATTATTTATACTATTTTTATAATTATTATCATCATAACTATAACTAATATTATCATAATTTTTATTCTTATTACTGTTACTATTATCATCATCATCATTATTATTGTTATAACCACAATTATTATTATTACTATTACTACTACTACTACTACTACTACTACTACTACTAGTATTAATAATAATAATTATTATTATTATCATAATTTTTTATATTATTATTATTATCATCACTATAATTATTGATATCATGATCAATATAACTATTATAATAAAATATTAGTTTAATTATTATAATCATTATTAATGTTATTATTATTATTTAAATAACAAAAATCATAAACTTGTTTTGGAAAGATAAAAATAATTGATAGAACGGAAACTGAAAAACAATATTAAAAAAAAGGAAAAAAATTCAAAATAAATATTATTATTATTGAAAAAAAATCATAAATTTGATTTGTAAGACAAAACCAAAAACCATAAAAACTTTGACAAAAGAACGAATAGAAAAAAAAATCAAAAATCAAAAGAAGTACCAATTCAAAAAACATCATATGCATAAATTATAATTGAAAATAAATAAAACTCAAACAAAAGAGAAAAAGACCAAAATCAAAAATCAAGACTAAAAGGATAGATCAAGAAACACCAACAGAAATTAGGGACAACTTTAGAAGATCATGAACTTTAAAAGGAATAAAAAAATTATAAAATAAAAGAATGAGGAATGAAATGAAAAACAATATATATATATATATATATAAAAGAAATTACAATTCAACAAAAAACATTAAAAATAACAAAACTTGTATAAAAAGAAATTTGGATGAAATAAGAAATTAAGAGCATGAGGACTAAAATTAACAAACAACAAACTAAAATTATATATATATATATATATATATATATATATATATATATATATATAATTCAACAAAAAAAAATAACAAAACTTGCATAAAAAGAAATTTGGATGAAATAAGAAATTAAAAGCATGAGGACTAAAATTAACAAACAACAAACTAAAAAGATAACTATGTATTTCAATTTTTAGAAGAGAGAAAAAAAAGAAGAAGAAAAATGAACATCAATAATCCAAAAATTATAAGATTACATGTGCCATATCATGTGGAAGAGACCAAGGTAGTTCATCTATTGAGACAACAAATGACCAGATTTGCCTATTGGATGGTTTCACACATGCCATTTATTGAAGCGAATGCCTCCTAAATGTTGACATGTCCGTATCAATAATTTTTTAATTAAAAAACATATGAAAATATCAAAATAATCCTAAAGACAAAGGCTTTTTTTGTCTTTTATAAAGATAAAATTGTTATTTCACTATATATATATATATATATATAATTTGAAAAATCTGAAATACAACAGCTTAATATTTTTCTAATCTCAAGGCAAAAAAGTATTTTAGCTATTAGAAAACCTGTGAAAAGTTAATAAACCTCCAGGTAAACAGCTTTAAATTTTGTTAACCCTTGGTGCAAAAGAGTATTTTTAATATGTAAAAAATTTGAAAAATACTTAAATACCTCCAAACAATTTTTTAATGACAATCAGGCCATAGAAAATACCATAAAAAAACCTAAATCAAAAATTTAAATTTTAACACCTGAAGAATATAAAAATAATTATACCGTAGAGATCCTCTATAGTAATTTCTCCCCATGATGTATCTTTTGCTATGATGAACATGAACAGTGAAGGAGGAGGTAAGCCGACACCACAAATCTTTTAAATGTATTCGATGATACTAATTGAAAAGTACATTGGGTTTTGGATTATCATTTTACTCTTTTAATTTCCTCCGTCTTCATGTCCGAGCATTATTTAGTTTTTTAGTTTTTATTTAAGATTATGGTTGTGGTTATTTTTTAAAATATTTTTTATTTAGAAATATATTAAAATATATATTTTTAAAATTCATCTAATATGTTTTTGAAATGCAGTGGCAAATAATTTATTCGCAAAAATGGATTCTTCTTCTAGCAATGGTTCTTATCCTCGGCTTCCTCAAATCTATCTAATTCAGCCAAGTTGATCAAAAACATTTCTAACTCAACTTAAAACCTGCTTGAATAGGTTTCAAATATGATTTATTTTTTTTGGATTAATCCATCTATTTAGAGGTTTAAATCAAAACATACTAAATAAAAACAATATATTATAATTTCAAATTTCAACCATATAATTACTAATATAATAATCACTGAAAAAAAATTAATGAGATTAGTCAATGTATACAGCAAACTAAGCAGACATCTACTTATGTTAATAAATAAATAAAAAAAGACAGGCAGGGACTTGGTCTGGCGGTCTAGCAGGTAAGGTTCTCTTCCTCTCACCCCAGTTCAAGCCCTGCCAATACATGTCTGTCACCTCCGCGGTGTTTTACCTGCTCATTGAGCTTGCAGGATGTTCAGTAAACTCGAGGATTAATTGAGGTGCACGCAAGCTTACCCAGACACTCTAGTTATCAAATAAATAAATAAATAACAGTATACTATAAGTTTTCATAAAATTCAACTCTGTGCTCAATTTTTTGTTGTTGTTGAAATAGAAGAGTTTGCCGGGGCAGGAACGGGTGGTGAAAAATGAAAACGTACCTAGCTAGATCCATCCTTGCCAGCTACGGTGATGATCATGGAATTGAACTATCTCTAGCTCTTAATTTGTTGCTGTCAAGAAGCATCTTTCCAAGTACCGACACCCTAGCTAGCGACCAATCATTGTTCATCTCTTCTTCGATGTTGTCTCAGGTCACCAAACTTGTAGATGATGTAACCACAGCAATTGGAGCCAATAGATATTACAACCAATTAGAAAACAAATTATTCTATTTTTCTTATTGATTAAATGGGTTTTAATTTCATGGTCATTGTGTAGAAAGGTTATAAACAAATATTATTATTCAAACATGATTGCATGGAACCTATAATATTTCTACGTTTCACTTTTATCTTACATTACTCAGTGTCAGATATATTAACAAAACATTAAACTGTGTGGTAGGGAAGCACGGTAACTCCGTATTGTGGATTGCAATAGTGTTTTTTTTTTCTTTGCTTTTTTTTATTATGTTTTTTTTCTAATTATTTTTTTTTTCATTTTTTCTCCTTGAAATATTTTTTTTTCTTTTTTGACTTATATATATATATATATATTATTTGTTTTTTTTATAATCGGGGTGTCTAGACTAGCTTAAGCGCACCACGATTAATCCTTGGATTCATTTTTATAGCTTTTTTTTCCTGATAATGTTTTTTTTCTTTTTTTTTTCCTGATTATTTTTTTTCCATGAAACTTTTTTTTTGTTGATTATACTTTTTTTAATTTTTTTTTCCACTATATATTTTTTTGTTTCTTATGATCAGAGTGTCTCGGCTAGCTTAAACGCACCACGATTAATCCTCAGATCCAAATTTTTTTATAGCTTTTTGTTTGTTTTTTTCCTGATTATATTTTTTTGTTTTTTCCATGAAATATTTTTTTTTGTTGGTTATACTTTTTTAATTTTTTTTCTTTTTCCACTTATATATATTTTTTGTTTTTTATGATTGGGGTGTCCGAGCTAGCTTAAGCGCACCACAATTAATCATCGGATTCAATTTTTTTTTTTATAACTAGGGTGTCCAAACCAACTTATGCGTACCACGACTAACCCTCATATTTTTTTTTTGTGCTAAGTGCTTTCCTTATACTTTTATTTTGTTCACTTATATTTTTTTTTTATAACCGGGGTCTACAGGTGAGCTTAAGTACACCACGACTAATTCCCGCATCGAATTTGTTTTTAAAACAATATGGATTGCTACAGTGCTTTCACGCTTATATTTTTCTTTTGTTTTCTTTAACTTATATTTTTTTTATACATCTCTAAGCCAACTTGAGCTTTTTTTATTTTTTTTTACTTATATATTTTTTTTATAACCCAGGATCTCTATGTCACCTTAAGCGCATCACGATAAAAAATAAGGATTAAAAAAATAGTTTTTGGTCAAAGCCTGTAAAAAATTTAATCCCTGCGGCGGAGCGCGGGTTTATGGCTCATATATATATATATATTGGCATGAATATGTATATTTGGACACTTTTTGTGGATGCAAACAAACTTCATTTCATTAAAAACGTATTTTATGGGTCTAGATGAGCGAGTAAAACTCTGACTATTTCAAGTTCTTATAAGGAGTGCACGCCATGACTCGAACTAGAGACCTGCTAAGCAAATTGCAAGTTCTCTATCATCACGTCATGTCTTTTGGGAACGTATATTTGGATACACCAATTAATTATGTGAAAAGATGTAAAGAAGTATTTTTTTTTTTTAAAAAAAAAAACAAATTCGATATGAATATGCTTGTCCAAAATCAATGTGCATCCACAGTATTTTTCTTATCAATAATTTTGTGCTCTTACTATTTTGTGAAAAGGTACTAGCAAAAACTACTTGGAATATTTCATCAACTTTCTTGCCATATAGTTCCATGCAAGAAAATGAAAAAGAAAAAAAAAAAGAGTATTCGTAAGCAAATTATTGCTAGATTATGGAATATTTTGCTGCCTAGCATATAGAGACCATATACATCGTGAAAAGATTTCTGAGATTCCTATTATTTCCTGCACATATATTCTTTCAAATCTGCCTGTATATACGATTGGTATCTTCATATATACCTTGCCTTGCCTGGCAGTATACATAATAAAATACATGTATATACTCTTTATAATACATCGGTTTTGTATTTTATTATCTTCTCTTCCAAACTTAAGTAACGATAGACGTCAAAGTTATCAATATCGTTTTGATTGGTGCTTTGTTTTTTCAATTCGAACGAAATATTTCTGTTTCGACGCGCCATTTCAGGGTTGTACTGTTTATATATATATATATTAATTCAAAAAAAAAATAGTTCAAATCCAAAAATAAAATTATTTAGAATTGTGCAATTTAATCTAAAAAAAGACACAATAAAATGATTTTTCTGAACAAAATTATGAATTTGTATAACATTACAAGAATGTCATCATCAATCTCGCAAGGTCATTAGATTCTTTGATTGCTCTGAAATTTTAACATAATATATATAAATATGTTAAGAGACTACTCGTAAAATTTCATCTTAATCTAACTGTCAGATTAAGAGATATGATTGATATTATTATAAAATTATTTATTATTTAAAAAATATATTATTTAGACGAAACGGAATGGGCAAAATGAAACCGGAACGTTTTGGCTAGTATTTAGCCGAAAAATCCGGAACCGAATGAATTTTAAACAGAGATAAAAACAATATTGTTTTTACAGTTTTAGCCAAAACAAAACAAAATAGAAAACTATTAATATATGTAGGTAGATGAAAAGCTAGAACAACTATAAATAAATAAGTATATCTATATATTTATTTAAGGAGTTAGGTGACCCGAGGATGGAATCGTATCAAAGACTTAGCTTGTTACCATGCCCAATCATGAGTTTGGTGGTGTCCGTAAGTGAGCTCTGCTCCATTTGCCCCACCTCTTTCTCCATGCCTAGCCATGTGCTCTCCTTCATAAACAAAAATGGAAAAACATTTATTTAAACCCTAAAAAGAACAAATAGAAAAGGGAGTCCATTACTGTGACGTGTCTCTTAGCTATATTCCTAGTTTTCCATTTTTTAGCTATAACGTCTCTTCTTATTAAAAAAAACCATTACACATTCATTTATATTATTTTTTAATATATTTTTTCAAATAAAAACACTTTGAGTTTAAAATTTATATAAATTTACACTATTTTATGCTTGATTTTTATCAAATAAAATGAAAGTAATGAGATTCGAACTCGTGACCGTTGAATTAACAAGGTTCTAATATCGTATTAAAGAATCATCTCAACTAAAAATTTAAGTTGTTAAATGAGATATCAAAATATGATTTATATTATTAATCAGTGCCTGTCTTTTGAGTGAAGTGTGTGATCTTGAATTGAATATCGAGACATCTTAACCAACAGTGGACATGAACCCTTCCTCTCTTCCTCAACTACCATTATGCATGATAAATTGGATCATTTTGAGAGACCCCATCAACCTCAAATCAACTTATTCTCCATCTCATTACAACCTTATTAACATGTTCGATCAGTTCGTGTTAAAGAAATAGCTACCACTCTCTCTCTCTCTCTCTCTCTCTCTCTCTCTCTCTCATAACTTGTGTCTAGTTATGGGGAATGCAGCATCTTGTGCTCCGTCGATCATCTCGAACAGGGTGGTGATCAAGGTCTTGTTCTGCGATGATGGCAACCTGCAGATCTACACAAAGCCAGTTAAAGCAGCAGAGGTTATGCTAGAGAGCCCTGGCCAGTTTGTTTGTGACTCTGCCAGTCTGAAAGTAGGTCATAGAATTCATGGTCTGGTAGCTGATGATGATCTCGAGAGGCGCCAACTCTACTTTGTTCTGCCCATGGAACTTCTCTACTCGGTGCTAACTCGTGAGGAAATGAGTTCGCTCACTTACAAGGCTACCAGAGCATTGAAGTACAACAATTTTGTCAAGATTTTTCCAGTTCTTAGTGAGTTTTGCATTTTCCCTTCAGATGGAAAAACAATGGACAGTATGGCCGAAGAACAGCAGCCTGTGGAGAGGTATTCCAAGCAAAGATCATGGAAGCCCGCCTTGGAAACCATTGTTGAAACTCCTAGCTGTAGGCGGCCTTGATGATGATCAGCGTTCATGGTTTTTCTTTCTCTTTTTTCCAATTTCCTTCTTCTGTTCTTTCTTTTTCTGTTTTTGGCTGACATTTTGAGTAGATTATTAGCAATATTTGCATGTCAAGTTCATTATAGAATAAGTTCTCCAGCTATTTATATTCAGAAATAGACAAGTTTGTACTAGAATTACAGCTATTTATTCTTATGAAATATAAATGATATTGTTGCTCTACCTCAACCTCATTATTTGAACTTCTAATTCTTAAGATATGATCACTTAATTTCTGTAAGGAAATTGGTAATTGTGTCTTTCACATTATATTAACTCTTTGTGGGCATCCTAGAATTAGTTTTTTCGTGTTCCGAGTGTAAATCCATTCTATCAGGATTAGAGAAATCACATAGGAGTCTGCCCGTCAAGATGGTAGAGGATTTGCGATTTGCTTAGTAGGTCTCGAGTTCGAGTCAAAATATGCATCTTTTATAAACAACTTATCAATTCAGTTTTGTTTTTTCAATTGGAATGAAATATTTCAGTTTCGGTGCATTTCAACGCGCCGTTTCGGTGTTGTACTGTTTATGTATATATATATATATATATATATATAATTAAATATATTAATTGAAAAAATAGTTCAAATCTAAAAATAAAATTATTTACAATTGTGCAATTTAATCTAAAAAAGACACAATAAAATGATTTTTCTAAACAAAATTATAAACATGTATAATATTACGAGAATGTCATCATTAATCTCGCAAGGTTATTATATTCTCTGAATGCTCTAAAATTTTTAACACAATATATATAAATATGTCAAGAGACTACTCGTAAAATTTCATCTCAATCTAACAGTCAGATTAAGAGATATAATTGATATTGTAAAATTATTTATTATTTTAAAAAAAAATACTTTTAAACGAGGTAAAAACTGTGTCATTTTATCTCGTTTTTTAACTAGTACGAAACGTTTCAACCGTTTCGGGCGAAACGAAATGAGATTGACATTTATGCTTGTAAGAACCTGAAATAATCGAGGTTTTACTTACTCACCTTAACTCACAAAGTAAGCTTTCCGGGATGTGTGGTTTCCTCGCATCAAGAAAAAAAAATCACATAGGATATATTTTCAACGGCGTAATGAGATTTTGATTTTACTAATTTTAAGAAAGAAATATATTTTATTAACCATAAATTATTAAATTAATCTCTTATAAGTAAGTTTTACAGGTATAAAATTTTGAATTAATCATCAAACTAAAAGATTCAGGTTCGAGACTCAAATCATAGTTGTCGGTTTCGTTCTGTTTCGGTTGAAACGTTTCGTACCAAAAAAAAAAAGGAGACAAAATGACGTAGTTTTTACTTTGGTTTAAATTCCGACCCGTTACGGATTTTTGGCCAAATACAAGCCGAAACGTACTGGTTTCATTTCGCCCGTTTTGTTTGGGCATATAGTGTTTTTTTAAATAATGAATAATTTTACAATATCAATCATATCTCTTAATACAACCATTATATTAAGATGAAATTTTACAAGGAGTCTCTTGACATATTTATATATATTATGTTAAAAATTTCAGAGCAATCAGAAAATGCAATAACCATGCGAGATTGATAATGACATTCTCGTAATATCATACATGTTCATAATTTTGTTGAGAAAAATCATTTTATTGTGTCTTTTTTATATTAAATTGCGCAATTCTAAATAATTTTATTTTTGGATTTGAACTAGTTTTTTTTGGAATTAATATATTTAATTACACACACACACACACACATAAACAATACAACCCCGAAGCAGCGCGCCAAAATGCTCCAAAACCGAAATATTCCATTCCAATTAAAAAAACAAAGCACCAACCGAAACAGCATTGACAATTATGACTCAAATATTGGACAAATTTTGTTTGATAGGAGAAAAATTGGGGTTGGTGTTTACATATTGTCATACTTATGCTAGTTTTGACCCTAATTATTAAGGCAAATTGAACTTTTATGTAAAATTCTTATTTTAGAGATTCTAGAATGTGTTTGCTTTTACGTTCAAGAAATATTTAAAAAAAAAAACTTAAATTATTTTTTCTTGAAATAATATATATATATATATATATATATATATATATATATATAATTTTGGATTTTTTTTTATATGATGCTATCAAAAACAAATTTTATATTATTTTAATGCATTTTCAAATAAAAATACTTTGAAAAATAACCACTACCATAATTTCAAGCATTGTCTTAGTATATGTTTGATATTGTGGTAGCTTTTGCAATTATGGTTTTTTTCAAAAATAATTCTATAAAACATATTTTTATTTATAATTAACATAAAGTTTTTAAAATTTATGTTAGGTTAAAGCTATTGTAAGATGATTATTTACAAGCAAGATAAATGAAAAGCAAACATCATGAATGAAAATCAAGTTATTTTAACTTCTACAATATTAATATTCGAAACACAATTATATATCATATCCAGTGCAAAAAACAAAATAAAAATTATCACAATATCAAATATTATGTTAATCATTTTGACAACTAGGCATGGTTTTCTCATACCAAGAGTCAATGTTTGTATCGGAATTTAGACTTTTACTAGACAATGCCCCCGCGCTTCGCCGCGGGCGGCACAATTTTTTTTTCAATGTAAAAAATATTAATTGTATATATTTTTTTTATTATAATATAAATTTAGCTAAAATAATAAATCTGTGCAGAATTCATGTCAAGTGCAAGTTTTCTATAAAATATATGAATTTAAAATCGATATAAATTTATCCGTTTAGTAGTTTCAAACGAAATATCCAGCATAAATTTATCATCATCATTAAAAAAGCGAGAAAACTCGGATATCTGAATTTTTCAGTTGACTGTATTAAGATTAGTTCATTTTATAATTCAATTTAAATAAAAAAAATATATAAATTGTGAAAATACCCACAATAATAAAATTGAAAAAAATAAGTTGTTATTGCCATTATCATTGTTATAAAAGCTAAAATTATTACTAACATTGCTGTCAAAACAATTGAAATAATTAAATTGCCCTGAAAAATAAAAATAAAAAAAGCAAAAGATTTTTATAAAGAAAACAATAAAAAAATAAAAAACTAAAATTATCATTATTATTGCATAAATAATAAAATCATAAAAATCATATAATCTAAAGAACAAATAAAGAAACAGAGAACAAAAGAAAAACGAATAAACAGAAAAATAGAGTAATATTACTTTTAAAATTATCACCGATATAAATTAAAATTTCAGGAAAATCTTAAAAAAAATGAAAAGATTTTTATAAAAAACAAATAGAAATAAAAGAAAACAACTAGCCATGGCACCCACGCCTTGTCGCGGGTGGAATCGTATTTTTTTGAACGTAAAAAAATATTTATTATGTATGAATTTTTTTATCATAGCATAAATTTCGAAAAAATAATAAATTTGTATATAATTTTTATGAAATGCAAGTTTTGTATAAAATATATAAATTTTACATGAATATAAATTAATTGGCTTGAAAAAGAATTTAATTGCCTTGAAAAATTAAAAAAAAAACAAAAGATTTATAAAAAAAAGTAATAAAAAACCAATAACTAAAATTATCATTATTATTGTGTAAATAGTAAAATCATAAAAATCATTCAATCCAAAAAAAAAAAACAGAAAACGAAAAAAAATAAGTAAAGGGAAAAAGGAAGCAGTATTAATTTTAAAATGACTACTAATTTAAATTCAAATCTTAGGATTGAACCGATTAAAAAAAATCCCAACAAAAAAACCTATAAAAAAAACTAAAAGTATAGATGTATAAACACGAATAAAAAATATACATTGTCTAAGATTTAAAAAAAAAGACTAAATGAAATAATATAAAAAACCCTCGAATAATCAAATAAAAAAAATAGTTAAATTTCTATCAACAAAAAGATGAATACATAAATTGAAAATTTGTCCTTATGTGATTGTTATTATCATTACTATAATAGTTAAAATTATGAGCAACATTACTGTCAAAACAATCTAAATAAATAAATTATCCTGAAAAATCATTAAAAAAACAACCATTTAAATTATCATGATCATTGCATAAATAGTCAAATCATAAAAATCACCCAATCCAAAGGAAACAAAAAAGAAGCAAAAAACAAAACAAATGAACAAAGAGAAAGAAGGAGCAATATTAATAAAAAAGGAATTCAAAAAATTAAATTGCCCTGGAAAGTTATTACAAAAAAGCAAAATATTTGTATAAAAAACAATAAAAAAATCAATCAATAAAAAAAATAAAAAATAAAATTATTAAAAAAAAAATTAATAACAAATAAAAAATGAAAAGAATAAGGAACGAAATGAAAAATCACATATATAAAATTAATTCCAATTGAAGGATAAAATGAAAGGAAAAAAATAATTGGAGGACCAAAAATAAACAATGATAATTACTGTCATTTAAAAAAAATCAGAAGAAGAGAGACTGAAATCAAACTTTGTATATATTAGCAATTTCAATTGGAGGACCAAATCAAAGAAATCAAAACATCCGTACCGGAAAAATTGAAGGAATAAAAAAAAATACAAAATCAAAAGTATAAGAACTTAAATAAAACTTGCTTATATAATCAATTTTAATTGAAGGGCACAATTGAAAACAATAAAATTTTAATTTGAATAAATCAGTAATAAAAACGAAATCAAAACCTCAGGGACCAAACGGAACTTCACACAAACATCAGGGATTGGATCTGAATTTGGGGGCGGCAGGAGAGAGAAAAGGGACGGCCGAGAGAAAACCGTCCGTCGCGGCTTAACCAGACATCTATGGATGGAACGCGCCGCGACGGAGGAGAGAGGACCTTCAGGCGCATCTTCTGGCACGACGGAAGTAAATTTTGTACGCCGGGAAGAAGTCGCACGCGCCGCCTCAAAGGCGCGTTAGCGTGGAACCCCGTTGGCGCGGGCCAGCGACGCGCCAGCCGCCCGCGCGTAAAAATAATAAAATAATGGGTGAATTACCGATACGCCCCTGACCCCACCCATAATTACGAAATACCTGATGGGAAAGTACGCCCCTGCCCCCGTTAACTGTTCTCTATTTTGTCGTTTTCGGGGCCCTTTTTGGTCTGCGCACTGTGCAAAAAAAGTGGGAAAACCCGAGAGAGCCCCTAACCCCTGTGCACTATTTTGTCTTTTTCGGGGGCTATAAGCGGCAATGCACTGTTCACAAGCGGAAAAGACAAAAAAAAAAAAAAAGAGGACATACACCCGCGAAGAACCGGGACAAATTGTGAGTCCACGGTGCTTTGTGTCTTGCGCTACAGTAAAATGGTGTACAGGAAAAAACCTACGCGTTTTATATATATAGTAATGTGTGTTTTTTTTATATCAATTAAATATAGAATAGAACTATGTCTGATTTATCCAATCCTGCGATATGGACGGACACTCACGATAATTATATTAGCCAGCTTCATTATAATATGATTATTACATATATTGTTTTTTATTATTATTAATATAGGTGTTGAGACTACTTTATTTGTACCTCAACAAATCTTATAGGCTTTGAAGTTAATGATCATGTAAATTTCAATGATTATCATATTAACAATCATAGGATTTGAATATAAGACCACAGGGAGAACAAATTCTTTAATTCCAAACTCTTATCACCAGGTTACCTACTAAATGGTTAAGATTGTTTCTTTTTGTTTTGAGAGGAATATGCTGTATGAGTATAATTAAGTAATTTACATTAAGAAATTCATATAAAATATTTAAAAGTTTGTAGATTTGACGGAAAACGCTCTTCATGTTAAAAACATATTACAAAATACCTAAAATGCTGTCAAAAATTTTAAAACCATCCATTATAAGGCAGTATTAGCTCTTAAAGATGAAGGACATTTTAGGTAAAAAAAATGGGTTTGTGTAATATTTTCAAATTCTTTGTATATCTTTGTAATTTCATAAGACTTGGGGGCTCTTATTGTAACGCGTCATATTTATTATATAGTATTGATATAGAGTTGTCCGGATCCAATGTTTAATATAGTTTCAGCATTAACGCCCATTTCCTTTAGTTGACCGGAAATGATAGAAATTGGTCACGTGTAATGCATGCCGACGCCTCCTTTAAAGCCTTTTTTTTTTCATGTTTGGACATCGTTCTTTTTATTGTTTTTTTTCCTTCCAATTATATTCTTCAAAGTTAAATTGATTTTGGGGTTGGCCTTCTTGCTGTAGCCCAAGTTTAAGATTTTATTTGATATGATTTTTAAAGATTAACCCTTTTTTAGAGAGTTTTCTTGGGTGTGTTTAGTTTTGGGTGTCATTAAATCAGGGTTGTGTGTGTTATTAGATTAACTAAATTTATTAAACAATGAATTTCTTCTACTTATTTTGAAATCCTCGCATCTTCTTAACTTTTTTTTATTTGAAACTTTTATTTTACTTTAAGGTGTTGCACCGATCACTTATTCAGGTTTACTCAAGTTATTTTTTTATATATTTTTTATAAAAATATTTTTTTTTCTCCTTTTGCCTTCAATATTTTGTTCGACGTAATTGGTCTTTCTATTTATTTCATTGTAGGTTTCATGGTTTTATCATTATTTCATACCCATGTTGTGTGATACGAAGGGTAATTATAGTTGATCTGAATCAATCTAGTAGTTGCCATCTCATTATTTTTTTTTATATATAGGTTTAATAAAAAAATCGACCAGTGTAAGAAAAAATAGTTGTAGCTAGAGAATGTGATAATTTGTCCCTTCCACTCATCACTATCACTAGAATATAGTTTGGATTAAGCAAATGAAGTGTTTGATAAAAAATAAAAAAAAATAAAAACTCCTAAAAGGGATGAAATACTAGTTATTGAGTTTTATTTCTTCATTAATTTTTTGCAAAGTTGTAAAATTAGTATTTCAATTACTCTTTAGTCATTAAATAAAAAATAATGACAATATGCAAATAAGAAAATATATTTCACCGATTTTAACTTAGAGGATGCTAAGTGTGAGTGCGCGTGTGAAGTGTGTTGGTGCGCGTGTGAAGTTTACGACATAAAGTGTAATTTTATAATCTACAATGAGAAAATAAAAACACGATGAAACCTTAGAAGGTTTTGTGCTCCGGCTAAGAATCCAATCCATATAATGACAGTAATTTGATATGTTAATATAAAATAACTTTTTAAAAATAAAAAATATATTTTTATACAAAAATTATTTAAAAGACAACTACAACAACACTCTAAAAACATTTTTTTTTATCTTATCTTCTCTATTTGGTACTGCTTTTCAAATTTGAAAAATTTGAAAATTATTATTTTTATTTTTTACTTAAAAATTTTATATTTTTAAATCATTTTTATATATTAATATCAAAATACACGTGTGATTATTTTAGAAAATAGTCTCTGCTCAACAACCTCTGCTCTTTCAAGGGTGTATGTATGGTAGTACTTTTAAAAAGTATATATAAAAAATTAAAAACTTTTAATTTTTAATTTTTATTTTAAATTAAATTATTTTAGTATTTTTAAATTATTTTAATGTGTTAATATTCAAAATAATTTCTAAATAAAAAAAACATTTTCCCAAAACAGTCATTTCATTGGCGGTGGGAGGGGCCTTCAAAATTGCTTCCGGCCAAATGGGCTAGGGTAGAATTGACAGAACCTTCAACTGTATGTTGTCTGACAAATTGGGTCATTTGCCATCCTTGACGGCACATTTAGAAAGGCAAAGTTTTTTCCACATTGACAACTCGCCAATTACGATGGAATTCTAAATTATTTTTTAATATAAAAAATAATATGAGCATATTTTTCTACATTATAAGAATAATTTAATTTAAAATTAAAATAATAACATGTATTTAATGAAATAATTACATGTTTTTTGCCAATGGCTTGTGAAGATATTTTAGACAAAATTAAGTTTGAACTTTTTCATGTTAATATTTGACCAGAGAAATTGTTGGGTTGTATAGTTTTATAATTATGCAATCGCTTTTCAGATTTTTGATAGTAAAAAATCTACAATATCTATGTTACGAGATGTCATGATGCAATTCGGTCGCCATGATCATAACAAATTCATGCACGTATATTTTCCATGATATCAAATATGTCACAGGTATTGTTTTTCGCCAGGAATTCTTAACGTAAGGTTTTGGAGATAGATGGAGCTCAGAATCTTTCAAACATAAATATTAAATGTTTTTTTAACAAAAACACTTTGAAAAGCAAACTCAAACACACCTCTAAATTGCCAGAATATCAATAGTAAATGTTTGTATGAGAGTGTAACTGTAGTTACTTTTGAAACTATTTCATTCAAAAATACATCCAAATCATATTTTTTTTATTTTGTAAAAAATTATTTTTGATATTAGTACATAAAAATAATCTAAAAAAATATAATTTAAAAAAAATCTTTTTTTTTCAAAAGACCAAAGTCATACTTTCTTTGGCTTCGATGAGATTGGTGCTGAGAATTTCATAAACTAGAACCGTTAAGAGACTGTTTGGGAGTGCGGTTGCGGTAGCTTTTGAAAGTGTTTTTCGTGCCTAAATGTATCAAAATAATATTTTTTATTTTTTAAAAATTATTTTTAACATGAGCACATCAAAATGATCTAAAAACACCAAAACATATTCATTTAAAATACAAATTTTTTTTCTTCAAATTTCAGCCAAAAACAGGTTGGATCGCACAGTCAAACAGGCTCTTCTGTGTTTCAAGATGATCGATCGTATTTTTCATCGAAACCTAAAATATGTTTGGGTTTATTGCTTTTTGTTCATGAATTGCTTGATTAAAGGTCACTCGAGCACGATCCATGCACCTCGGCTGCCTCACAAATCACAGAGCCATCATTACTCCGTCGAGTGAATTTTGCCATCAGCTGCTCCGAACCATGTGATTCCCTGCGCACCCCCCCTCTTACTTTTTCTTTTTCTTATCATAAAGTTTATTTTCCCTTTCTTCTTACGAAACTTGAAGATTTTTGAAGGAAATTAGATTTTCCATTCAATCCAAACAGCAAAGGGCAAGCAAGGCCATCCATTCAATGAACAGTGATTCAATTCAATTCAATTAATTGAATTAAATTAAACTGGGATTTTTCTCAGAAGAAATAAGACAAATGTAACCCCCAAAAGGCCAAAACTATGGTGTTTTTTGTACAGAATCGAATTAGACAAGGAGAAAAGGAAGTGAAATAAAACTGAATATCATAAATAAAAAGGAGAAGGAAAAGCAATGAACAATTTTTAACAAGTTACGTGTTATCCAGAACCACCACTACAGATCCCAGTGAGTGAAACCGGAAATCGCCAAAGAGCACCGGCCGATGATGATGAATTACCATCATCAACAGCGTCAGCAGGTGGCAAAACCCTTCCATCGGCAAACAACAACCGTCCATTCACTCCTCCGTTCCTCGGGTGCTCTGCCACCATCACGCCTTCAATTTCCAATGCAGCGTCCCCGAACCTCCTTTCCACCTCCAGAAACTCCCTCAAAGAAGCCTGCTTTGCCCCACCTCCATCTCGGCACAGGCTCCACCACCTCCTTCTCCTCCACTCCGCCACCGCAGAAGCCCCCAGGTTCCTTCTCTTCATCGTGCTCCTTCCGGGGCTTCCGCCGTTCACGACGTTGTCGATGGCTGAGGACGCTGCAGCGGGGTGGCGTTGCTGGGAAGGTGCTCTGAAAGTGATGGCAGGGAACGTGACACCCATTAGAGTGCCTAATGTTGTGCTTCTATCATGGAAAAAAGAACCTGTAGACTGTATAACAACAGCACAACAAGAAAAGAAAACATTATCAAGAAATGGAAACATATAAAGAACATCAAGAAATACGTAAATTTGAAGAGAGAAAAAGAAAACAAGAAATGGGTCAATTGCAGAAAAGAAAAGAAAAACAAGAGCAAGAACGGAAAAACAATGGAAAGGTTAAACCTTGAAGACTGAGTTGGTGCATACCTCAGTGTCAAGATCGGAGGATGAAATGGAGGAGTTGGTGGGGGAAGATGGAGGTGGAAGCATATCGTTTCTTGGATCTAACATCCTTCTTTACTATCTCTCTCTGTCTGAGATTTTTTTGGACGTCCGAGGAGAGACTAGCTGCTGCAACACAGGAGAGACTGATAGATGGGATTTAGATTTGCGTTATTTTGAAATCATCTTTGTTTTTAGTTTAGGCTCTTCTCATCTAATCCATTAATGGTGGTATGCCGCCATGAATGAGAAATCACAATTTCCTTATACTAATTAGTTTCTCTTTTCTCTTTTCTAGTGGTTGAGTACTAGAAGTCTAGAAGGGTTAACAATTCCGATTCAAATTCCTTTTAAATTAAGTTTTTTTTATATATATAGTTTAGATGGGCTGGTATTAAAAATAATAATAATAATTTTAATATATTTACACAAGATACTTTATAAAAAAAATAACTTTAATAAATCTAATAATTGCTTGTTACCGAATTTCAAAAGTATTATTAAAAAAACAATATTATAAATTATATTTTGTGTTTTTTGATTATTTTAATTAGTTAATTTTAATATATTTATAAATAAAAAATATTTTTTAAAAAATAAAATCACATTCTAAAAACCACTTATCACTATTATCTTTTACATATTTTAATATTGCTTTTTGACTTTCACTTATAAAGGCTTGATTATTACATATTAATTGTCATTATTATCTTTAGATATCAGTGATGATGTTCAATTCGTCATCGTATTTGGCAATATCTGCCCAATTTGGGAAGCTACTTGTAATTGAAAATTTTATTAACATCTATCCAGTTAGGCAATTTCTTTTTAAGAAAAAAATAAATAATTCTGTATGGGTCACCCCCGTCAAGCAACAAGACAAGTGGGAAGAAATTAAGCGCCAGTTTGTAAGTGTGGTTATGGTTATTTTTTAAACTATTTTTTTATTTAAAAATATATTAAAATTATGTTTTATTATTATTTTTTAAAAATTATTTTTATATAGTACATCAAAATATTTAAAAACACTAATTTTTTTAATTTAAACTTAAAAATAAAAATAAAAAAATTATATATTTTTTAAAAATACATTTAAAACATACTCCTAAAACAACACTTTAAGTCAGACAGCAAAATCAATGTTACAGATTAAAAAAACAAAAAGTTGATGAGCTTGCCAGCCGAGAAAGCTTTCAGGAAAGTCTGATTTTACCCCCTTCCTCTTTTTTGGCACCGTTGTAGAGATTATAATCAATCGACCAGAAAACCAACTGGACAGCAATTCGAATGCGGCAAGGACATGATTACGAATCACTTCAAAAATATTTTATTTATTTATTTTAGATTCTTTTAATATAATATATTGATTTGTAAAATAATTTTAAAAAAAATAAAACAATTATTTTAATATATTTTTAAATAAAAAATATTTTGAAAAGCTACCGCAAATACACTCTCAAACACCCGGAGAAACCAAGCATTACTCCCTGCAGTATTTAGTAGGTTTCAACAAAATTACCAACATAAAATTATCATCATTATTAAAAAAACAAGAAGATTCGAATACCAAATTACCGAAATCACTGTATTATGATTAGTTCATTTTATAATCCAATTTAAATTAAATACAACAAACAAAATAAAAAATGTGAAAACATGTAATAACCAAATAACAAAAATAAGTAATTCATTTTATATCTACAAAAAGAATAAAACATCATTGAAAATTCATCGCTACATTACTATCATTATCATGACTACAATAGATAAAACTATTATCAACATTTGCCCAAAATATTAAAATCAAGTGGAGTATTTTGAGGATACCGAGTTTTTTATCAAGTGGGAAGGGAAGTGGGACATTTTCTTTGATGAAGAGATGGAGGTTGCTAAGAGTGAAATTTCGAAGGAAGCAGATGATGGGTTTGAGCTGGTAAAGTAAGAGGATATGTGTGACTTGAACTGGCTTGAGCTTAGTAATGTCTGTGACTTTGGTATGTCATGTTGGATGATGATTTTTTGCCCTCTTAATTTTGATGTGCAGCTTCGTGTTAATGAACCAATAAAAATGATGTATCTTGCTGCATTGTGTGATGATGTTTTGTTTTGAATAATGTAGGTGGTTTACTTGCTGATTTGTACTCTTTATGTTGATTTCTAGCTACTGTGATTTCTGTCAAATTTGTTGCTCGCCAATGCTGCCTGCTGTCTCACACCCTTCAAGAGCAGGCAACAGATTTTATGCTTGTTAGGCAGAAATGTAGGATGCTAAATGATGAATTGGTCACAGATTTTCAATAAAAGAATATCAGCTTCAATGGCTAGCGTCCTTGCTCTAGCAGAGAAACTTTGGGCAAAAGAAACGAACCATCATATGTCACCTCAACATTGTATAAACCATCATATGCAGAAACTAGTCTGAATTTGCTGCAGTTGTTATTACAGTTTCACTCAAATAAAATCAAGCATTGCAGAAACAGCAACCTCCATTTCTATTTTTTCCAGATTTTGCTAGATTCCAGTGGCTCTCAACTTACGTGCTTAGATTAGCCTGTTAATCTCTCCGATGGATTTTCCCTTTTAATTAATAGGCGCTTTCATCCAGAAAATTGTGGAGGCAAACACTAGAAGCTACCTTTCAGTCAAACTAAAAGCCGAAGCGAAATTTATGTTACCTGCTTTGTGTATGAGCCAGCAAGAAAGAAATTTTTCACAGGTGTCTTCTGATCAGGTCTGAAAGGATCTTTGCCAGGTCCTTCACGATATAAAGATTGCGCAATTTTCACAACGGATGACCAGATAACTTCTAGACCTTGTGATGAGGGGAACAAAGCCAGGACCTGATTGTGGAAATCAAAAAATAAGTGCATGACAACGAGAATACTGCACAACAGTAACTGGAATCAACAATTCATAATTCTATACACAAATAAGATTCAACCACTAGCTACAAAAGCAACAAGCACAATATTTTACCATCTTGTTATATAAAAGCTACCATCAGTGATGATGGAAAGTGGAAACCATTCATCTCAAATTGCCTTTTGGTCCACTAAGGGCCCATATCACAAAAAAGAGCAATTGCAGGTGGCATCACAGTTGAAAAGGACTTTCTTGAGGCCATGTTACTCGGTGCACAAACATTTTTAAATTCTACAACTTCCCAAGCAAGCTGATTTCGATGTCCTAAAATTAATAAAGATGTTTTTTTAATTCACAAAAATATGTACAGGTTGTTTACACATGTCAAGGATATGAAAATGGTAGATTTTCAGGGTGTAAATACTGCCATCTGAACCCAAGTTTACCATGTGTGCTCCCATGCAAAAGGTGAGCAGAAATGAAGGAAGCCTTAGGGATAAGTGCTCTGTCAAGCCGAACATTTTAATTTTAGAAGTTACTAAAGCCTGGAGAATTTAATCAAAGATTACCCACATTATGTTCTTGTACGACTTCCCAGAGCGTGTAATAGGGCTTATAACCGTAGATAGTAATGACTTAGGCATTGAGAGATAACTTTTAAATACTACAAACCTGCTTTGAGACTCTCTCTCTATGATTTTATCATTTGTCAAGGACATGTAAGGATCTCCAGGTGTCAGGACACATCTGAAACATTTAATTTTTGTGAACATAACAGATTGGGATGGGAATAGAAAAGATAACTATAAGGATATGTAAGGTACATTATCAATATTCCTTATAAAAAGCAGAAGCTAGCAGCAGTATACTGATAGTAGAGTTTTTTTTTCTTACTGAAGCAATGAACCTTGTCCTTCAATGTAGTAATCCTCTGGAGAAGTGAGTGCTAGGTCAGCAAAACAAGAAAAATCCGCATCTGGGGTATACAGGAGGTTATCTAAGCCAGAAGCTTGCCGCAACTGCCTATAAATCAAAAGAAGCAAGGGCTTAATGGAAAAGATGCTTATGAATTGTCTCAACTATTATCAAAGCAAATAATATTCTTTGCGTTTTCAAACATCCTGCTTTCACAATCAGAGCACCAGTATAGTGAGAAATTCACCTTGATCGTTCTAGATCCTGCAACTCTGTAACCCAGCCATTGTATCTTAGTTGTACTGTCACAACAGGTACTCCCACTAGCTCATATATATTATCAAAGAACTTTGATTCCCTCCACTGGGATGGAAGTAGTCTTTTAATTCCAGGGACATCACAAGCTGCCAAAGAATCAAACCACAGAATGACAAAAAATCATCAATGCTCAACTGAGATAGGATACAAAGAAAGAGAAAGGGCATATCGGACTGCATACCTACAACATATGCATCAGCTTTAACAACTTTCTTATCCGTAGCCTACAATGATAATTAAACGTATCATTAATGGAGACCTTACAATCAATGGTGGATTATAAACATAAAACACAGAAACCTCAAAAATACACATACACAATCTGATTTCTCAGATGTTTGGTGTACAAGTCTTGATCCTGCCATAACCTTACACACTCCGTTTCCTTCCATCTATTAATTTGCCCAGGTTCGATTTAAAAACTTCCCTATAGGTTATGGAATGAAGTTTTTAATTTCTATACTTTACAAGCACCAACTATATGCATCAATCTCAAGAGAATAACTCCATCAATTCTCCAATTGCAAACCCACAAATATGTGTGGGATATTCATTTCCTCTTCACTCATCAAAAGGTGGAAGACTGAATGCTTTGTCTCAACTCTTAAGCCCTTTTCCCAGGACAACTTCGATTTAGAACCATGGCTACTGATAATATTCATTGAAACAATGTCCAGAAAAATAGATTGCACCCCTATTGATCCTTAAATTGGAGCGATGCAACCAGGCTCATGATAAAATCATTGAAGAGTAATCTAGATGATGCTTTCATACATCAATGTCAAAAGGGATTCAGTTTAAAAGAAGAAAAATGAGAAGTCATTTACCTTCGACGTGGCAAGTCCTGTGACAAGTATTTCCCCATCAGGAGATCTATCATAAAGTATCTGCCTGCACCCCCACCTCAAGTGAAACCTGCTCTTGCAGATAAAGAGATGTTAAAAAAACATCAATTATTGGGACCCAAAAAAAGAAAAGATAAGGAATGACTTTGAACCTATATTTTACAATTATACCTGCCTCCTTTATCTTCAATATACTTTCTAATGGGACCACTCAAGTAAACATCTGGAGAACCCTTGAGCATACGAAGTAAAGAGGCCTCTGTCTTGGTGGCAAACAATGAGAATATGGTCAGCATGCACCTAGCACTGATGTTATCACAGTCAATAAACCCGAGGGCATAAGCAACAGGATCCCACATTCTTTGGATACTCATGCGAGTGCCACCTTTGGACAAAAACCAATCAGAGAAGCTGATCTGTAAGAAGAAAATGTGATTTCAAGGATAATATTAACAAATCGATTGAGCAACTAATCAAAGCACCAAAAGAAAGAGAAACATGATTGCTCTTACACTATCTAAATCCCTTATGTCCCTCAATGCTCCATCTGGATCAATAAGAGCCCTTACAACTGGACTCAGGGCAAGAGCAACCGCATTTCTTGCTTTATCATAAGGCTGCAATTGAGCATCACCATGAGAAAAGGATATTAAATGCAATCAGCAGTGATACATAATAGATGTCATGGCCCAGGAGACATACAGGTAACAAAAGAAGCAGCAGTTTGAAAGATAATAAACATGCTGATGACATTTTTTTAGCTAGCATCTAAAGTGAAGGATATTGCCCCATAAAATACACCTTTTTCAGTCATTGTTTCAAAGACACGCCGAGCTTCTGAAACCATTCCTTCTTTGCAGAGTCCATCAACCAAAATAGTGAAGGTCACTGTATTTGGCATAACATCTCTACTAACCATTTCTTTGAACAATCTAGTAGCTTCATTCAATTGTCCTAAATTGCAAAAACCATGGACTATGGAGTTGTAAGTAACAACATCTGGTTGAATGCCCCGATCCTTGCACTAGAAAACACTATTTTATAATCTATTTTAACAAAACCAAAACACGTTATAAGCACATTCCTTGCACTAGAAAACACTATATCAATTGAATTAACTTGAAAAATAGTTTCAAAACATGAAATCAAATTAAGTTAGATTTTTCTTACTCGACTTTGATCTACTTTTTTAAGTAATACTAAGGTATAAAACAACTACCATCAAGTTTTTTTCATCAAATGGAACCCGTATAGACCAATATAATCCAATTTAGTATCTAGAACATGCAAAAATATTTACCTTCAATAAGAATATTATAGAGGACGATATTAGGTTCTA
The DNA here is from genome assembly GCA_027405865.1 of Salix purpurea. Classification (NCBI taxonomy): domain Eukaryota; kingdom Viridiplantae; phylum Streptophyta; class Magnoliopsida; order Malpighiales; family Salicaceae; genus Salix; species Salix purpurea. The sequence goes on along the minus strand of JAOWLH010000014.1, from coordinate 6,595,224 downwards.
GTTTCTTCTCTTGCATTGCCTTGAGCAGTTTTAATGCCTCGTCCAAATGCCCATGTTTGCAGAAGCCATCTAGCAAAATCGAGTAAGTCGTCAAATCTGGAAGCAGGCCATAAGAACACATCTCCTTGAAAAGATTTAGAGCTTCCTGCGGTCTTCCTACCTGGGCACAGACCTTGCATAAGAGTGTTGTAGGTGACAGACAGTATCAGGAGGCAATGCTTTATGAGACATTTCAGCAAGGAGTGATTTTGCCTCTTCCATCCTTCTACTTTTGCAATATCCATTGATCAGGATGTTGTAACTATGTACATCAGGTCCACAGCCCTTGCGAACCATGATTTCAAACACCTTGCTGGCCTCATTCATTTCGCGCCGTAAACAGTACCCATTCATCAAAGCATTGTACGTGTAAATATCTGGCTCTACACCTTTTTCAGGCATTGTTTCAAAGACACGCCGAGCTTCTGAAACCATTCCTTCTTTGCAGAGCCCGTCAACCAAAATATTGAAGGTCACTGTATCTGGCATAACATCCTTACCAACCATTTCCTTGAACAATCTAGTAGCTTCATTCAGTTGTCCTAAATTGCAAAAACCATGGACTATGGAGCTGTAAGTAACAACATCTGGTTGAATGCCACGATCCAACATTTCAGATAAGAATTCCATGGCGTCATTTACTAGCCTATGTTTGCAAAGGTTGTCTATGATTGTATTATATGTCACCACATTTGGCTTGCCCCCATTTTGTTCCATCTTCTTGAACACTTGAACAGCCATATTTCTGTTGCCAGATTTGAACAAACCATTGATTATAGTATTATAACTAATCACATCGGGCTCATACCCTCTCTGTACCATCATATTAAACAACTCTACTGCATCTTTAATTTTCCCCTCATTGCAGAGCCCATTAGTGAGTGCATTGTAAGTGATAACATTTGGCTCTACGCCTTTTTCAGGCATTATGTCAAAGACACACTGAGCTTCTGAAACCATTCCTTCTTTGCAGAGCCCGTCAACCAAAATAGTGAAGGTCACTGTATCTGGCATATCATCCTTACCGACCATTTCTTTGAACAATCTAGTAGCTTCATTCAGTTGTCCTAAATTGCAAAAACCACGGACTATGGAGTTGTAAGTAACAACATTTGGTTGAATGCCACGATCCAACATTTCAGATAAGAATTCCATGGCGTCATTTACTAGCCTATGTTTGCAAAGGCTGTCTATGATTGTATTGTAGATCACCACATCTGGTTTACACGCATGCTGTTCCATCTTCTTGAACACGTGAACTGCCATGCTTGTGTTGCCAGATTTGAACAAACCATTGATTATAGTATTATAACTAATCACATCGGGCTCATACCCTCTCTGTACCATCATATTAAACAACTCTACTGCATCTTTAATTTTCCCCTCATTGCAGAGCCCATTGAGTAGAGTAGTGAATGTGATAACATTAGGTTGAATACCTAGTTTGAACATCTTGCCCAAGACAGAGACAGCAAAATGAACATGTTTCGAGCGACAAAGGCAGTTAATCAATACAGTTAGAGAATAGACATTGTGAGTGACACCGAGCAAATCCATTTGATTGCACAGAGAGACAACAGTGGAATACTGTTTCTTTTTGGCAAAGGACCCTAAGAATTTGCCAAACTCCACAACAGAAGGCCTAGGATTCATACGGACCATGCGATAGAATGAAGCCAAGGCATCATCAATACTAATGTTATTGCTATTATCACTAACAAGCCCGTCATTTTTTTTAGGCAAAGAAGGTTTCTTTGTAGAAGTAGAGGTAAGAAAGTGGTGATGTTTGAGGAATAAGAAACAAGGGAAATGAGGAAGAAAAGGAAAGATACCCATTTCCATTTGTTGTTGTTGAAGCTGAAAAGCAGAAGAAGCAGCAGCTCTAAAAGCGCTTTTCCGCATGAACATCATCACTGCTAGGTTAAAAAGATGTTGTCTATCTTACTGTTCCTCTCCTCCTTTGAAGCCGAAGATGAAAGCTTTTTCACTCAGCCCCGCGTCTCTTTCTCAATTCGGGGTGTCTTGTCTTCTTGGGTTCAGCTTCGGCTGAAAAGCTTTTTATGAAAGGAACCCAATGGGCAGTAGACCATTTTACTTCTTATTTGAAGCCCAGAACTTTGAACACTTGTTGGCTCTCACTTTCTCAACATGACCCAATTGAGAAAATATGGGAAATCTTGGGATCTAATTTATAAACTTTAGAAGTTTGGGATGTGATTAAGAATAGGTATATTGAGTAAGGACTAAATTGAGAACAAAAGAAAACACCAGTAGTTTCTTCCATTAATAAAACCACTACCGAGTCTGTACAGTGCCGGTGATTAACAATCTGCTACGGCCTCTAAAATCCACCGAGTGTGTAGCACCGGCGTTTTACCACTCTGCTACCAATTAGCAGACCATGAAATTCCGGTACGCCATGGTATGTTCGTCCAATCAGAACAGAAGCATGGAGGCTCATTCTCTGCTTAAGAGGCATGGATTTGATGTCTCCTCGTATGGAACTGGTTCTCACGTTAAGCTGCCTGGACCTTCCCTCAGAGAACCAAACGTTTACGACTTTGGCACCCCTTATAAGCAAATGTTCGATGATCTCAGGCGCAAAGACCCTGAACTGTATCCTCCTCCCTCTCTACTCTTCATTCTCTTCATTTTCTATAACCGAGGGTGTTTGGTTGCTGAGAGAATCTCCTTATCTTTTTTTTTAGGGGGGGTTGTTTAATTGGGTTTATGGTATTGTATTAATTGTTGCGAAGTTGGTTTTTTTTTTTTGTTAAGTTATTATGGGAATTACTTCAAAACCCACAAAAGGGATTTGAAGAAAATAGCTAGATATGATTGCATTTGATGATGGAACCGGAAAAATTGAAAGGAATTTGAATTTTGATTATGGGTTTTCATTTATATATATATATATATATATATATATATATATATATTATTGATTTAGCCTCTTAAATGTGAAAGGAAAAGCTTATGGTAACTATGTATGTGATTTTAAAGAAAAAATTTGAAACCTTGACAAGAGTTTCAGTTACAAGCGAAATGGGATATTGCCCATGCTTAAAAGAAATTCAGGTGTGAAACTGGCACCTCAACGCTGGCAAGACAATGCTGCTGATGGTTCCTTTACTGTGGTGTTAACTTTTGAAGAAAAGGTCTTTGATATGGTTCTTGAAGGTAAAGATGTATCTTTCGTTTTGCAATTTTTGTTCCCTTGGATATTTAGGTAATAATGAGTTTTGCAGTTACTCTGTTCATATGCTTGTATAAAAAACTCACTTTTAGCCATTGATGAAAAGAGCCTTTAGTTTGGGATTCTCCGTTATTTAGTAATTCATGTCTAAAACTTTTTTTCAAAAAAAAAAAAAAACACGAAAAGAAAAGGAAGTAATGTCTGGATACTAATCTTGATGGTGAAATGGTAGAGGTAACTTCTTTAGCTAAATCAAATAGGTTGATATCTTAAAAGTGTTACTCTTTGAGGCTCTTAGCTCAGTCTTGTTACTTATAATGCTCAATAACTCTTGATAGAATGTCTTTAGGAATTATTTAATGGGGTCAAGAACAGTGAAGAAGAAATTGAGCCTATTTCTTATGGTGCACTGCTCCTTGCTGCTTTGTTTAAGAAGCTCCTCATTAGTGGAAGTTCAATCTAAAGATTTCAATGTAACTAAATGAGTCTGAATCTAATATGTGGTGCGTTGTATGTAGAAGAACATGGGAAGAACAGGTGGACAAAACTGTTTGCTATTCCAATAGATCATGATAAGCTAACCAACTTAAAAAGAGTGTTCTTCCTATCTAGGTTGAGATGTTGTAACAAATACTGCTTTAAGTTTGGGGTTTTTAAGGTATCTAGGTTGTTTTGTTAATTTAAATTGAGATTACCTCTATAGCTAACATTAGATGAAACCAATCTGCGGCCTAATTACTATTAGGTTTGGGGGGTCTAGTTGTCCTTTTGGATTTAAGATATAAGATTCTTACTGATTAAGGAGTTGTTTAGGAGTGTAGTAAATTTTTTTTTTAAAGTGTTTTTCATTCAAAATGTATCAAAATAATATTTTTTTATTATTTTTTAAAAAATTATTTTTGACATTAGCACATCAAAACAATCTAAAAACACCCAAAAAAATGTAATTTCAAGTAAAAAGTAAAAATAAAAATTTTCCTTTTTTTTCAAAAGCACTTCCCAAACAGGGTCTAAAACCTTTTTCCCTTTTAAGTTTCTTCTAGAATTTTTAGTAATTGCATGTTTTAGCATGATTAATATCTGAGCGCCTCTGTTCCCTTTATAAACTTAGAGCACGAGGGAGAAATAGAATATAGCCAGCCTTTTCATGTTCTTATATGTCCTTTTTTACTTTCTATCTAGAACTCATGCCATGGGGAACCTTTCAGGCTTTCTTATTGTTTGCACTGGCCAGTATGTTTTGAGCTACTGGAAAGGTAATGTTGGATTTTTCTGTGAGTATTTGGGAAGAACAATGGAAATAGGATGACATTCGCTGTTCTTGGCATGTCTTCCCACACCCCTCGGTCTGTAATGTAAAATATCTCTTTACATGGATGGTCTCTAAGTGTCAACAGTGAATGGCTAAGATTTCATAGAACTTTGTAGAAGGATGTCATGTTTATGGGTTTTATGGAAATCTCAATATGAGGCTAAAGGATAAAGAACGAATGATGATCACTCCCAAAGATACAATAAAAAGGAAATAGTTCAAGCAAGCTCACCAGACTAGTTTAAAGAAATAGCTTATACTGTTAAAAATACCTGAATGAAGGTGCAGGGTGTTATAGCTAACTCACAAATGTTCAGCTTTCCCTTTTTCTTGTACTATAAGATTTATGAACTATAGCAATTGTTGTCCCAGTCCCATTGTTTCAAAGTTTTGATAACATTTGTGTTAATTTGATCCATCTCATGACCATGTATTTGATACGAGCAAACAAAATTATGAAGCTCTGCAATCAACTTAAAAAGCCGGATCTACATTTGTTCTCCTGGTTGGAAACTGATTTGGTAATTGGAATGCAATGCATTTATCATAAGTTCAAAGTGCATCCATTTAAATAAGTATGTTGATATCTATTACATATGGTATGGAAAGAGAAAATATATAGGCACTAATTGGGTGGGTGCTAGCTAGCTTAGCAGAAGGGTCTCTTGGTATCATAACAACTAACCCAGGATCAAATCATGCTGACAATTGAGATGGGAAGATTAAGGGGAAAGGAAGGCTTACCACTGTTATAAGCCCAAGCTCCAATGGGTCTTATGATAAAGAAAGAAAGGAATTAGTTGGTGCAATGGAGTCTGGATGGATATATATTGACGAGCTGTCTAACACACGCTCAAATGGATACAATAGACTGGTTTGTGAGGGATTGAAGAGTCTCTTGAATATACAAGAACACTTGATCAGAAATGTCAAGTAAACTGAAACTGAAAAAGAAGAGTTTAGTCCATAAAGTTTCCAAGTAACTCCTAGATTGCCCTGTGGAGTTGTCAAGTGTTTACAAGTACTTTCTATTGACTAGATTTGTTCAACATATGAATTTACTTGAAGTGCGAGTTTATTCATGGAGTTAAGCTTGCATAAAAATCATTCACATAAGTTGTGGAGTGCTGAATTTAATTATAATTTGATTTAATTTCTGCACCCTGAAGATCTCCCTGATGCACAATGTATGCAGAGATGCATTCGGGTTGTAATGCTGCGCATATAGATAGTGTTTGCCCACATCAAAATCTCTTCATACAATTATTTGATCACTGCTTTGGAAATGTGCAGATCTCCATAACCGTGATCATGTTCTTTTGAAAAGTGTGCTGGTGATTAACTTAGAAGTAAAAGATAATCATGAGGAGGCAGTTGTAGGGGGTCAGCTCACTTTGGAACTCTGCCAAAAGGTAGAAATCCTAGTTTGCATTAAATATACCATCTATTGTTCAGTTCTCTATGTGAATAGATTTTGAATGGATGATTGTTATATATAGATTGAGGCAGTTGAATCATGGGAGGATTCCATTGATGAGATTATCGCCGCATTTGAGGCAAAGCACCGGAGGAAGCTGGTGTATAGCATTTCCTTCTATTGACAACACTAAACATGGAGGTAGCAATGCTTGTGATTAACTACTTATTTTGTTATTTAATATGTAAATTTATTGTCCCAATTCCTGGGAATAAAACTGTCTCAGTTCACAAACAGAATTCATGGGATTTTAAGCTCAATGCATCTGCTCAACCATGGAGACTCGTTTCAAGCTCCAAGAAGTTAATGGTTTTTTTTTTTTTTTGGATATCTGATTATCTGAGTAAAGAGGAACTGAGGTCATTTGAGATTTCATAACCTAGCTGGGCAGCATTGTGGTTGAAGATGATGTGATTAAAAATTTACCCAAACCAGAAAGTGGACGCTTCTGGTCTCTAGTTTTGCAGGAGCCACACATGATCATTGATGGTTATTCCTTTTATTTCACTGCATTTTTTTACTTCATCGTGAGAATCATTAACGGATAATTCTAAAATTCCATGCAGCCAAAACCTCGTCATCCCCTTGCACCTGAAAAGGTCAAAGGTATAATAATGTTGTGCATGAGCGGTTGTGGTCGGGTTTTGGAATGGGGACAAGTCAGGAGATGTACGTTTATTCTCAAAGACCATGAGGAGTTTTTGTCTACTCTTTGATGAACACAAATACATGAACAATTTGTTGCTGATTCTTTTAACCTCGTTACTATTAGTTTCAAGGAAAATTCAACATAACATTTTTCTTATTTTCTTAGCTAAGTTTATTGGTCACTATCAAATTGATTAGAGACATGTCGGGTTTTTTATATTTTGAAGCGTAGTAAAATACTAAAATTACCATAAAATAAGATTTATTTAACCGTGAGCTAAGGACTTTTTCAAGTTTTTACCTTTTAAAATAAAATAAATTACTAAACTACACTTAGAAACAAGATTTTTTGAAATGGTGTTTCAGTGTGTTTTTGAATTTTTATCACGGATTTTTTTGGTTATATTCATGATGAACGAGAGGCAATTTAGACTTTTAATAAATATAAAATATTATTTAAAAATAAAAAATGGTTGGAGCATGCAATATATGCATTGACGAGCGGGAGACTTCATGTTTTTTAAAGAATGTTAGAAGTGACATGACATCCTTTTCTAGATGGTTAAACACGTGACATGATGGTGCAATTTTTGAACTGAAACTCTACCATATCATAATTTTATAGTTTTCTAATCAATTAATTCAAAAAAATTATTTCCTTGTTTTTTTTCTTGATTTTTTTAGTTTTTTTTTTCACCTTTACTCTTAAGAATATTAAAAATATATATTTAATAATGTAAACCTTTAGACAAAACAAAAAACAATTCATGAATCAGTGATAAATATGGTAGTATTTTAATTTAATAATGATAAATTAATAGGAATATTTCATAATAATTTAAGTATCGTGAAAAAGTTCGGATTATTGACATAAATTATTAATTTTCCAATTTTACATGGTCTGTATTCCTCGTTCACCGATTACGAGCAACTATTTTCCTGCAATAAACAAGCTCAGTTATGCATATTTCCAAATTCCAAAGGAATGGAGATGATAGGCCCAGCATGGTAACACAACTAGAGCTAGAACATGGCACCAAACTAACGACTCAAAGCAGTTCATGTCTATGTGCGACAAATTAAACATGGGATGTCCATAGTCCTTTAGTTATTAGCAGGTCAACTTTAGCTACAAGAAGAATACAGTGTGCCATATTAAAAGCTAAAATAGGCAGGTTAAACCCAAAACAAAACAATTGATCATACATTTTCTCATCAAGAATTGCAGGGGAGTTAAGGACCAAGAATGCCAGCAATATGTTCTATGAAAGCTTTTTAAGTGGACACTAGATGATATTTCTTAATGTTAAGCAAGATGATGAAACCAGCAACTCCAAGATGCACGTACTGATGCAAAGATGCTACAAATGAAGAAAGACACACCGTATAATAGCAAATCATATTACTTGAATTGAGGTTTCACTTTTCACTTTGTGAAAAGATGCATGCAAATTCACTTTGTAGAAAGACATGAATACAAAGGGTGTACAAGAACAAAAACTTTCGATAAAGCAAGATTCTGGAATTTTAGCATTCATTGATTGATGAGATAAGGAGCCACTTCTCATCCAAATTTCTTCATGATAAAAAAAAGTGTCAAGTTTTGACCAGCTAGTTGCAAATCAAACCTGATACTCTCTCATGAAGAGACTATCTTTTCTTCTTGCCACCCTTCCCAGACTTGGATGTTGCGGCATTTGATGTGGATACCGGCTCCTGCTTCTTGGTCCTCCCAGGATGTCTAGGTACCAATTCTGCAACATGGAGCATAAGCTGTTTTCCTGCAATAAAGTTGAAGTTTTTCAAATCTATCACATATGAAAAATAGGGCAGATACTAGTATACAAGTGACATCAGCCCACTCAACTTTAAACTGATTGTTATTAGTTTTTTCCCCTGGTGCTTTACTTTCGTGATAGATGCAACAAAAATGCAAATGCAATTCTTTTTTATTTTTCTTCTACTTTCCCCTTTCATTCCTCCAGGTCAGTGAAGTACAGTGCCATGGCATATCAGGCGTGATGAGAAACAGCTCTCAAATTTCTCAACTAAACTAAAAGGCAACAATTATCAAACAATCCAGATCACCAAGTGTACCGCTGGCAGTTCATGAAAAATGCTGGTAACAACTGGCAACATGCAAAAGGTATTCCCAAATCATCAATTACGACAATACATATGAAAAGGCTGATTCAGCTTAAAAGGTAGTGAATCCTTAGTAGAAACTAGTCTCGTGCAATACTAGATGTTAATTTTGTGTGTCAATATCCCTGCTTGAAAGGTTTATATGCAGACTAACAGGAACCAACACTCATGTCAATGATTACTGCCCCTTGGAAATTAGGCCCGCTGAATGATCACTGAGTCACCTACATGTTATCCACAATTAAATTGATTGCAAATATTTCACTTTTAGGATTATCAGAGAACAAAAATAAACACGTGTCTGCAGGGCAGGTGCAGGGGCCAATCTATTTCAAGTGGGAAGTATAAAAACAAACTGTCATTCAGGAAATATATATTTTAAAAAAAAAACTCTTACGAGTGTTGTGGAATTCACTAGTATGTACAGGTTGAAGAAAGTGGAAGGAAAGTAGAAGAGTTACAAGGTTAAAAGAAGCAAGTTTGGGTTCTTTTGGATGGTAAAATGAGAAAAGGAAAAGAAGGGGATTGAAGGAAAAAGGAAGTCAGCTAGATTTCCTAAGTTTATCTCACTTACAGGAGGAAATCAGATAAAATATTTTCAAATATATATTATCATTTCGAAGATGCTTGATTATTCTATATATTTTTGCAGGAGTTTAGCATTTGATAACTTGATCGAAGATTTCACACATTTCTTGTCAGAGTATCCAACCAAACAGCTGCTTCACTTAATCATAACTATGGAAATGGTCCTAGCTTGTGAATCAATAAGAACTAAACACAGCACCATGATGGCTCAGTTCCATACCAAGTCGAAGCATTTACCCTGAAATCTCAAGTTACTAGGTGAAGAGGCGACAAAAGATTGCACAATTACATTTGTCCAATACCAATAAAATTAAAATTTAAGCATGGAAAAAACTATGTGTATGTATCCATCAGTTTACGCATATTTAAGAAAAAATAAAATGATAAAAGTAACTAATGAAAAGGAAATAGACAGAAAAGAGGGTAAAGGATTATTATTATTATTATTATTATTATTATTATTATTATTATTATTATTATTATTATTATTATTATTATATATACTATTTTTATAATTATTATCATCATAACTATAACTAATATTATCATAATTTTTATTCTTATTACTGTTACTATTATCATTATCATCATTGTTATAACCATAATTATTATTATTATTACTATTACTACTACTACTACTACTATTATTATTAATAATAATAATAATATCATAATTTTTTATATTATTATTATTATCATCACTATAATTATTGATATCATGATCATTATAACTATTATAATAAAATATTATTTTAATTATTATAATCATTATTAATGTTATTATTATTATTATTTAAATAACAAAAATTATAAACTTGTTTTGGAAAGATAAAAATAATTGATAGAACGGAACTGAAAAACAATAATAAAAGAAAAGGACAAAATTAAAATAAATATTATTATTATTGAAAAAAATCATAAATTTGATTTGTAGGACAAAATCAAAAACCATAAGAACTTTGACAAAAGAACTAATAGAAAAAAATCAAAAATCAAAAGAATTACCAATTCAAAAAACATCATATGCATAAATTATAATTGAAAATAAATAAAACTCAAACAAAAGAAAAAAAGACCAAAATCAAAAATCAAGACTAAAAGGATAGATCAAGAAACACCAACAGAAATTAGGGACAGCTTTAGAAGATCATGAACTTTAAAAGGAATAAAAAAATAAAAAATAAAAGAATGAGGAATGAAATGAAAAACAATATATATATAAAAGAAATTACAATTCAACAAAAAAAATTAAAAATAACAAAACTTGTATAAAAAGAAATTTGGATGAAATAAGAAATTAAAAGCATGAGGACTAAAATTAACAAACAACAAACTAAAAAGATAACTATGTATTTCAATTTTTAGAAGAGAAAAAAAAAAGAAGAAGAAAAATGAACACCATCAATAATCCAAAAATTATAAGATTACATGTGCCACATCATGTGGAAGAGAACAAGATGGTGCATCTATTGAGACAACAAATGACCAGATTTGCCTATTGGATGGTGTCACACATGCCATTTATTGAAGCGAATGCCTCCTAAATGTTGGTTGTCCAGAACACGTATCAACAATTTTTTAATTAAAAAACATATGAAAATATCAAAATAATCCTAAAGACAGGGTTTTTTTTGTCTTTTATAAAGATAAAATTGTTATTTCACTATATATATAATTTGAAAAATCTAAAATACAACAGCTTAATATTTTTCTAATCTCAAGGCAAAAAAGTATTTTAGCTATTAGAAAACCTGTGAAAAGTTAATAAACCTCCAGGTAAACAACTTTAAATTTTGTTAACTCTTGGTGCAAAATAGTATTTTTAATATGTAATTTTTTTGAAAAATACTCAAATACCTCCAAATAATTTTTTAATGACAATCAGGCCATAGAAAATACCATAAAAAAACCTAAATCAAAAATTTAAATTTTAACACCTGAAGAATATAAAAATAATTATATCGTAGAGATCCTCTATAGTAATTTCTCCCCATGATGTATCTTTTGCTATGACGAACATGAACAATGAAGGAGGAGGTAAGCTGACACTACAAATCTTTTAAGTGGCCGTTTGGCATAGTGGTGCGATCCACGATTGCCAAACGACTTCTCAATTCAATGTTTGGTAAACAACCAAACTGTGTTTCAAAGCGTGGGACCCAGCCAAAAAACGATGCAATCTACGTTCCACGATAAGCAGCAAATACATGCTTTTTCCTGCGATTGCAAACAATTTTTTTTGAAGCGATTCCTACGATTTCCTATTGTTTTGCCATGCACAAAATGCAACTCTGCGTGCAGCTCTCCTTCACCAAGCAGATGACCACCCTGTGATCGCATGAGGAGGATGGCCAAGAGAGAAGCCACGACCACAGGACAGTGCATGCTTCTCTCTCTCTCCAAAACAGCCATGGATGCCGGCACCTTCCAACGCTGACTCCGGCCACCACAGGCCACCATTTACGACGAAACCACCACAGGAAGAACCACCTCAGCCTCCTCTACCCATCGGCATCGTCCGTTGAAGCTCTCGTGGTGGTCGGTGAACAGTACCGCAACCTTTAAACGCTGCCTCCGGCCACCACATGCCACTATTTCAGACACCACCACCACAGGAAGAACCATCTCGGCCTCCTCTACCCGTAGGTATCGGCCGTTCACCCTCTCATCACAGTCGGCCATGTTACTGTTCATGTGAGCAGTAACATGGCAGAATAATTCAACAAAGAACGACGGGTGCAACACACCATTTTTACGTTTTGAGAGTTATTTGAACTGTTGGGCTGGGCTGGGCTGCTCTCGGCCCAGCCCAAGTCCAGCAGAGTTGGGCCCTTTTGGCCCACATTGGTTGGGTCGGCCCATTTAGTTTAGGACAGGCCCATTCCGAATTTTTTTTAAAAAAAATTTAAAATATATATATAGATAGATAAAGATCCGTTCTGATGAAAAACAATGACGCGTGACTTCGTTGCACTCCACAACCCTGTTATTTTTCGATTGATTATGAATTAAAAACTTGCAACTGGATTTGATATTGGAATTATATCCTTACAACTGGATCCCAGATGTTGTTAGTAATGATATTGTTACCATATGTTGTTCCTCGATTAAATAGCAAGGGATCGCAGAGGCATTCACGTATCGATTTAGTTCGTGATGAAATTGCAAGTAGTTTGATGGGAGAATAAAAAATAATATTTGTTTTTTCATGAATTATTAATTACATTATATTAGTATAATTATTAAATTTACAATATTTATAAAAATTATATATATATATATATATATACCCTTTAAAGTAATTTCACAAGTTAAAAGCAATATGAAAAGCTTGGTAACCAAATACCCAAAACTGTTTTTTTTTCAACCTCCAACTCAACCACAGTTTTAACCAAACACTTCACTGCTTATTTTGAACCACAGTAAAAGCGTTTTTTTTTAAACTGCTTTTTTTCAACCTCAATCGCAAAAGCAAAAGCAATGCCAAACACACTCTAAATGTATTCGATGATACTAATTGAAAAGTACATTGGGTTTTGGATTATCATTTTACTCTTTTAATTTCCTCCGTCTTCATGTCCGAGCATTATTTAGTGATTATTTAAGATTGTGGTTGTGGTTATTTTTTATAGTGTTTTTTATTCAAAAATATATTAAAATATATATATTTTTTAAATTGATCAAATATATTTTTGAAATACAATGACAAATAATTTAGTCCCAAAAATGGATTCTTCTTCTTCTAGCAATGGTTCTTATCCTCGGCTTCCTCAAATCTATCTAATTCAGCCAAGTTGATCAAAAACATTTGTAACTCAACTTAAAACCTGCTTGAATAAGTTTCAAATATAATTTTTTTTTGGATTAATCCATCTATTTAGAGGTTTAAATCAAAACATACTAAATGAAAACAATATATTATAATTTCAAATTTCAATCATATAATTACTAATATAATAATCACTGAAAAAAATTAATGAGATTAGTCAATATATACAGCAAACTGACCAGACATCTATTTATATTAATAAATAAATAAAAATAGACAAGCAGGGACTTGGTCTGGCGGTCTAGTAGGTAAGGTTCTCTTCCTCTCACCCCAGTTCAAGCCCTGCTAATACATGTCTGTTACCTCCACGGTATTTTACCTGTTCATTGAGTTTGCAGGATGTTTAGTGGGCTCGGGAATTAGTTAAGGAGCGCAAGTTTACCCGAACATTCTGGTTATCAAATAAATAAATAAATAAATAAATAAATAAATAAATAAATAAATAAATAACAGTATACTATAAGTTTTCATAAAATTCAACTCAGTGCTCAATTTTTTTTTGTTGAAATAGAAGAGTTTGTCGGGGCAGGAACGGGTGGTGAAAAATGAAAACGTACCTAGCTAGATCCATCCTTGCCAGCTACGGCGATGATCATGAAATTGAACTATCTCTAGCTCTTAATTTGTTGCTGTCAAGAAGCATCTTTCCAAGTACCGACACCCTAGCTAGCGACCAATCATTGTTCTTCTCTTCTTCGATGTTGTCTCAGGTCACCAAACTTCTAAATAATCTAACCACAGCAATTGGAGCCAATAGATATTACAACCAATTAGAAAACAAATTATTCTATTTTTCTTATTGATTAAATGGGTTTTAATTTCATGGTCATTGTGTAGAAAGGTTAACAAATATTATCATTCAAACATGATTGCATGGAACCTATAATATTTCTACGTTTCACTTTTATCTTAGATTACCAAGGTAGTCAAAATCGCGAGCCAACTCGCAAAATCGTACGATTTTGCGAGTTGGCTCCGAAAACCTGGTTGAACCGGTAGAAAAACCGAAACCCGGTCAAACTCGGTCAAACTCGTAGAAAAATCGTTCAAACTCGTAAACTCGTAAAAAGCGGAACGATTTTACGCGTTCGACATATTTCACTGTGCGGCTGCGCAGCGTAGGTTTTCTTCTTTTTTCATTCTTCAATTCTATTTTTCACACACACCGGCACACCCGTTCTCTTCTTCCCCATAGAACGAAATTCTCAGCTCGAAATTCTCTTCTCTTCTCAGCACAAAACACCCAAATCATCAGCCCTAAACCCCAAAATCTTCTCTTCTCTTCTCAGCTCAAAATCCCCAAAATCGTCAGTTCTGAGTTCGGTGGCCTCCTCCCCAGGACCCCAGCTGTTGTTCTCATCCTTCTCGTCGCCATTAAAGGTTAGTGCTTCTCGTCGTTCTCAGTTGCTTGATTTTGGTTTTATCATTTATCAATTTTAAAACAGAACTGACGATTGAAAGAGCTGTGAAAAAATGGATTTAAATCCTGTTCTTGAAGAGGATTGGTTTTGTTCCATGCTTTGTTTAATTTATTTTAATCACCCTGGAATCAAGCTGGATTTTCTGTTTGGATTTTTGTTTGGTTTTACGAGATATAGGCTATATGATTATGATTGATGTGCTGATTGAGAGATTTAGTATACGCTCTTTCTGATTAAGAATGAATCTCGTGTTGTTCTTGGAAATTGCTTATTTAATTTGGAGCTGTTGGCATTGAGCTTCTATTCTGATTAAGAGTTGATGTTTTCGTGTGTTTCACGAAGAAGTTAGGTTAACATCAAATTGTGGATACCAATTAGGATACTGTGAAGTCATATAATTGTTAGTTGAGCAGTTGAGCTCCTTGTTGTTTGGCACAGAAAACATCCTACAATAGAAGTTTTACCTGGAAGATTAGCCTTAAATTTGTCATCCACATTTCAATCTGGGACTTAAGAACATTGAATTAAGCTCTGCTTGTTCTAATTTTGTTTTTTCAATAATATTTCTTTTCTATCTCCTTTTATTGAATGGTGATTGAGCATGATGGCAGATCAAATGTTCACCTCCTTTCATGGTTGTCTTCGCTATCCATTCCTGAGATGATAATTGCTCGAAAATTTCCAGCTTTCATAAAATTTGGTGTGCCTGTTCTGTCATGACAAAACCATTTATGGCAATAATAATTGGATAGAAAGTTTAGCTTTATTATATGCTCTCTTTTACTATTGATGCGATCGTTTTATGCGAGCTCCTGAAGGTTGAGCCACCAGCCTATTCCCAGCCCTCTCTTGTTTATGTGATAGTGAATTAGAAGACTATCCGGAAGCTACCATAATTGGAAAAACAATTTTTAAATTAACATGGTAGTTAATATGTGCAATTAGGTGTATGTGGGATATGAGCTGCGGTGCACATCAAACAGCTAACTTGAACATTTCCAAGTTTCAAATTATTGGATGTCATGCATGGGAATTTCATTGTGTAGCTGGGATTTTATTGCGTGGCTTGTAATTGTCGAATTCCCAAGTTACCTTATTTGATGTATTATTTCAATGAATTGCAGATTACATGGCATCCAAAAAAAATACCAGTGGCAATAGACTTGATGTGGGATGGCAGCATGGTATAGATATTGAGAATACTTCAAGAAAAGTTCAATGCAAGTATTGTCAGAAAATTTTCAGCGGAGGCATTTATCGTTTCAAGCATCATTTGGCTTGCACTCAAAAGGATGTTGAGTCATGCCATCAAGTACCAGCAGATGTGAAGCAGATGATGTTAAATGTGTTGGTGAAAAATCTAGAAGCATCTGAGAAGAAAAGAAAGGCTTCTCTGTTTTTTAGAAGTGGCGAAGATGCAGACGAAGATTTTGAAATTAGCTCAATGAACAAGGGAAAGAAACCAATAAGTGGAAGTGGAAGTACTCAACTGACCATCAATCACATGCTAAAGAAGGATATTAGAGAAGAAGCATGTCAACAAATAGCAAGGTTTTTTTACACTAGTGCTATTCCTTTTAATTGTGCTAGAAACCCTGAGTTTGTTAAAGCGCTTGAATTAGTTGCAAAACATGGGCCTGGATTTAAGCCTCCATCTTACCATGATATTAGAGAGAAGTACTTAAAGCAAGAAGTAGATAAAACAATGCTTTTGCTTGATGACTATAAGCTGGAATGGAAAAAAACAGGCTGCTCAATAATGTCTGATGGATGGACTGATAGGAAAAGACGCTCTATTTGTAATTTTTTGGTTAATAGTCCTAGAGGAACTTTTTTTTTATCATCTGTAGACACATCTCATATATCCAAAACAGCTTTTAAAGTATTTGAGATGTTAGATGCTATTGTTGAAAGGATTGGAGAGGCAAATGTGGTGCAGGTCATTACTGATAATGCTGCGAACTATAAGGCAGCTGGGCATTTGTTGATGGAAAAAAGAAAAACCTTGTATTGGACACCATGCTCTGCTCATTGTATTGATTTGATTTTGGAAGATTTTGAGAAGAAACTAGAGCTGCATGCCTTAACCATTGGTAAGGGGAGGAGAATCACCACTTATATTTATTCAAGATCTCTCCTTATTTCCATGCTGAGAAAGTTCACAAAAGGACAAGATTTGATCAGGCCTGGCTCGACTCGATTTGCCACTGCATACTTGACTCTTGGATGTTTGAACAATTGTAAGATTACACTGATGTCAATGTTCACTTCCGTCCAATGGAGGTCAAGTCGGTATTCAAAAAGTGAAGAAGGGCGGCAAATTCAAAATTGTGTTTTGGACAGCAACTTTTGGCATGATGTCTCTGAATGCATCAAGGCAGCATTTCCTCTTATAAAAGTTCTTCGATTAGTTGATTCAAATGAGATACCGGCCATGGGTTTTATATATAAAGCCATGAAGGAAGCGAAAGAGAAGATAAAAGTGAATTTTGGAAATGTGCAAAAAAGGTGCAAATTATCTATTATGTCAATTGTTTATTTAATATAACTATTGTTTTATCTTATGTTATTTAATGTTGATGTTAATATCCTAATTTTTATTTTCTTTTGTAGATATATACCTGTATTGGATATTATTGATGCAAGATGGGAGCTTCAACTTCACAGACCTTTGCATGCATTTGCTTATTGGTTGAATCCTCATTATCATTATATTACTGATTATAAACAAGACAAAAATATTAAATATGGAATGTATGACTGCCTGACTCGGATGGTGCCTGATGAAGTAGAGAGGGATAAAATTGATTTACAACTTAATATATTCTCCGAAGCAAAGGGGTTATTTGGCATTGAGGCTGCCAAAAAAGCAAGGGATAAAAAGACTCCAGCTAGATGGTGGGATTCTTATGGAGATGAATGTCCAGAGCTACAAAATCTTGCAATTCGAGTTCTAAGCTTGACTTGCAGTTCATCTGGATGTGAGCGTAACTGGAGTGCGTTTGAGATGGTAAGTTTTTTTTTTAAAAAAACAAATATTGTTTTCATTTTTTATAAGAATCTTATATTTTATCAATTGTGAATTTTTTTTATAGGTTCATACTAAACGAAGAAATTGTCTACAGCAGAAAAAAATGAATGACTTGGTTTTTGTGATGTGTAATTTGAAAATGAATGATAAGGACAAAAAGCAAGTCATTGATTTTGATGACGTTGTAGATGATCTTCCATCTGATGATGAATGGGTGACTGAAGGAGAAGGACATGGTGGTTCATCGAACATTAATTTACTTCAAACTATTGATAGTGCAACACGAAGACAAAATGGAACAGAAGACGATAGTGATGAAGATAATTTTAATGGTGTTGAGATGAGTACTGAAGCCACTGAAGATTATTTTGAAACTTTGCATTCAAGGAGTTTAGAGTTAAATAATGTTGGCACCGGTAGTACTAGTAATCTTTTTCATTGTGATGTTATTGATGCAATTCCTGGACATAGTGAGGGGGTGAAAGTGAAACTGAAGCTGGTTTTAGTTTACATTGTACGCCAGCTGAAGATTTGTTTTAAATTTGTTAGTTTTTAACTTATGAACTTTTAGGGACATAATTATTTTGTAATGTGTTTTGAAGTTATTTTACATCATGTATGAACCTAAACTAATTAAGTTTTATATCCATAATTATGCCTTGTAGATTACTCAGTGTCTGATACATATATATTAGATATTTTGGCATGAATATGTATATTTGGACACTTTTTATGGATGCAAACAAACTTCATTTCTTGAAAAGCGTATTTTATGGGTCTAGATGAGCGAGTAAAACTCTGGCTATTTCAAGTTTTTATAAGGGGTGCACGCCATGAATCGAACTAGAAACCGGTTGTGCAGATTGCAAGTTCTCTATCATCACGTCATGCCTTTTGGGAACGTATATTTGGATACACCAATTAATTATGTGAAAAGATGTAAAGAAGTATTTATTTTTTTAAAAAAAAAAACAAATTCGATATGAATATGCTTGTCCAAAATCAATGTGCATCCACAGTATTTTTCTTATCAATAATTTTGTGCTCTTACTATTTTGTGAAAGGGTACTAGCAAAAACTACCTGGAATATTTCATCAACTTTCTTGACACATAGTGCCATGCAAGAAAATGGAAAAAAAAAAGAGTATTCGTAAGCAAATTATTGCTAGATTATGGAATATTTTGCTGCCTAGCATATAGAGACCATATACATCGTGAAAAGATTTCTGAGATTCCTATTATTTCCTGCACATATATATTCTTTCAAATCTGCCTGTATATACGATTGGTATCTTCATATATACCTTGCCTTGCCTAGCAGTATACATAATAAAATACATGTATATACTGTTTCGATTGATGCTTCGTTTTTTCAATTCAAATGAAATATTTTTGTTTCGACACGCCATTTATGGGTTGTACTGTTTATATATATATATATATATATATATATATATATATATATTAATTCAAAAAAAAATTAGTTCAAATCCAAAAATAAAATTATTTAGAATTATGCGATTTAATCTAAAAAAAGATACAATAAAATGATTTTTCTGAAAAAATTATGAATTTGTATAATATTACGAGAATGTCATCATCAATCTCGCAAGGTCATTAAATTCTTCGATTACTCTGAAATTTTAACATAATATATATAAATATGTCAAGAGACTCCTCGTAAAATTTCATCTCAATCTAACGGTCAAATTAAGAGATATGATTGATATTATAAAATTATTTATTATTTTAAAAAATACTATTTGAACGAAACAGAACGGGTAGAATGAAACCAGAACGTTTTGGCTAGTATTTAGCCAAAAAATCCAAAACCGGATAGATTTTAAACAGAGATAAAAACAATGTTATTTTATCTCGTTTTTTAACTGATACAGTTTTAGCGGAAACAAAATGAAATAGAAAACTATTAATATATGTAGGTAGATGAAAAGCTAGAACAACTATAAATAAATAAGTATATCTATATATTTATTTAAGGAGTTAGGTGACCCGAGGATGGAATCGTATCAAAGACTTAGCTTGTTACCATGCCCCATCATGAGTTTGGTGGTGTCCGTAAGTGAGCTCTGCTCCATTTGCCCCACCTCTTTCTCCATGCCTAGCCATGTGCTCTCCTTCATAAACAAAAATGGAAACATTTATTTAAACCCTAAAAAGAACAAATGGAAAAGGGAGTCCATTACTGTGACTTATCTATGCTTTACAGGTTTGTCCATATTCCTAGTTTTCCATTTTTTAGCTATAACGTGTCTCTTCTGGTTAAGAAACCATTTTACATGTTAAGTGAGGAACACAATATAATTTATATTATTTTTTAATATATTTTTTCAAGTAAAAATTCTTTGAGTTTGAAGTTTGTATAAACCTATATTATCTTGTGCTTGATTTTTATCAAATAAAATGAGAATAATGAGATTCGAACTCGTGACTGCTGAGTTAACAAGGCTCGGATACTATGTTAAAGAACTATCTCAACTAAAAACTTAAGCTATTAGATGAGATACCAGAATATGATTTATATTATTTTCTAATATTTATAGCTTAACTCCTTATGTTGAACAGATAATCCGTGCAGCTTCCTGCCTACCCTTTGAGTGAAGTGTGTGATCTTGAATTGAATATCGAGACATCTTAACCAACAGTGGACAAGGACCCTTCCTCTCTTCCTTCAACTACCATTATGCATGATAAATTGGATCATTTTGAGAGACCCCATCAACCTCAAATCAACTTATTCTCCATCTCATTACAACCTTATTAACATGTTCGATCAGTTCGTGTTAAAGAAATAGCTAGCCTCTCTCTCTCTCTCTCTCTCTCTCTCTCTCTCTCATAACTTGTGTCTAATTATGGGGAATGCAGCATCTTGTGCTCCGTCGATCATCTCGAATAGGGTGGTGATCAAGGTCTTGTTCTGTGATGATGGCAACCTGCAGATCTACACAAAACCAGTTAAAGCAGCAGAGGTGATGCTAGAGAGTCCTGGCCAGTTTGTTTGTGACTCCGCCAGTCTGAAAGTTGGTCATAGAATTCATGGTCTGGTAGCTGATGATGAGCTCGAGAGGCGCCAACTCTACTTTGTTCTGCCCATGGAACTTCTCTACTCAGTGCTAACTCGTGAGGAAATGAGTTCGCTCACTTACAAGGCTACCAGAGCGTTGAAGTACAACAATTTTGTCAAGATTTTTCCAGTTCTTAGTGAGTTTTGCATTTTCCCTTCAGATGGAAAAACAATGGACAGTATGGCCGCAGAACAGCAGCCTGTGGAGAGGTATTCCAAGCAAAGATCATGGAAGCCCGCCTTGGAAACCATTGTTGAAACTCCTAGCTGTAGGCGGCCTTGATGATGATCAGCGTTCATGGTTTTTCTTTCTCTTTTTTCCAATTTCCTTCTTCTGTTCTTTCTTTTTCTGTTTTTGGCTGACATTTTGAGTAGATTATTAGCGATATTTGCCTGTCAAGTTCATTATAGTATAAGTTCTCCAGCTATTTATATTCAGAAATAGAGAAGTTTGTACTAGAATTACAGCTATATATTCTTATTAAATTTAAATGATATTGTTGCTCTACCTCAACCTCATTATTTGAACTTTGCTAATTCGTAAGATATGATCACTTAATTTCTTTAAGGAGATTGGTAATTGTGTCTATCACATTATATGAATTCTTTGTGGGCATTCTCGAATTAGTTTTTTCGTGTTCCGAGTGTAAATCCATTCTATCAGGATTAGAAAAATCACATAGGAGTCCCCGTGCCTGTTTGGGACGCGTTTCAAACGCTGTTTCTGCTGCCTGGTGAAAAACAGAAAATTAGACATCAGCTATAGAGATCATTCCTGGCGGGGCAATGAAGATAGTTAGAGAGAGCCCAACATCAGCTATAGTAAGTTTCAAAGCAGGGAGCGTAGAGCCTGCACATCATCATACATTCGGGCATGATTTGGTGGTCTTAAAAGGGTGTGGAATTTGAGTAAGAAAGCAAAATATGATCTGGTTGTTGGCGATTATTTGTTCACACCGGCCGGAGATGTGCACAGAGTGAAGTATTTTGAGGATACCGAGTTTTTTATCAAGTGGGAAGGGAAGTGGGACATTTTCTTTGATGAAGAGATGGAGGTTGCTAAGAGTGAAATTTCGAAGGAAGCAGATGATGGGTTTGAGCTGGTAAAGTAAGAGGATATGTGTGACTTGAACTGGCTTGAGCTTAGCAATGTCTGTGACTTTGGTATGTCATGTTGGATGATGATTTTTTGCCCTCTTAATTTTGATGTGCAGCTTCGTGTTAATGAACCAATAAAAATGATGTATCTTGCTGCATTGTGTGATGATGTTTTGTTTTGAATAATGTAGGTGGTTTACTTGCTGATTTGTACTCTTTATGTTGATTTCTAGCTACTGTGATTTCTGTCAAATTTGTTGCTCGCCAATGCTGCCTGCTGTCTCACACCCTTCAAGAGCAGGCAACAGATTTTATGCTTGTTAGGCAGAAATGTAGGATGCTAAATGATGAATTGGTCACAGATTTTCAATAAAAGAATATCAGCTTCAATGGCTAGCGTCCTTGCTCTAGCAGAGAAACTTTGGGCAAAAGAAACGAACCATCATATGTCACCTCAACATTGTATAAACCATATGGACTCCTTCGATATGCACGCTGCGCCTTGAGGAATAAATACTCTTTTTTTTTTTTTAAATAAAAAAAAAGTGCGGATAGCTTGGTCTCACCCTTGTGCAATACCATGATCATTACATGACATTAAGGCCTAGATTGCCTTGTAACTGAAACTAATCTTTACATTGGAAACGTTTTGAATTACATAAACTTAACCTTATAGAATCGTATATCCAACAACTATTTATTTCAGCCATGAATCATATAGCTTTGATATGTGATATGTAATTGCTATCATACAAGACTGAGCTCATCAGTTACCGTGTTCGCTTTTGCGCTTTCTTGAGATTCGACAGCTGCGAGTTTTTTCCTCAAAGCTACTAACTCTTCCCCGGCATCGCAAATGTATGCTGAAGCTTGTCTGCCAGACAAAGTCGCTCCTTCCATGCTGTCTATGTAATCCTGTTCAATGCAGAAACTAGTCTGAATTTGCTGCAGTTGTTATTACAGTTTCACTCAAATAAAATCAAGCATTGCAGAGACAGCAACCTCCATTTCTATTTTTTCCAGATTTTGCTAGATTCCAGTGGCTCTCAACTTACGTGCTTAGATTAGCCTGTTAATCTCTCCGATGGATTTTCCCTTTTAATTAATAGGCGCTTTCATCCAGAAAATTGTGGAGGCAAACACTAGAAGCTACCTTTCAGTCAAACTAAAAGCCGAAGCGAAATTTATGTTACCTGCTTTGTGTATGAGCCAGCAAGAAAGAAATTTTTCACAGGTGTCTTCTGATCAGGTCTGAAAGGATCTTTGCCAGGTCCTTCACGATATAAAGATTGCGCAATTTTCACAACGGATGACCAGATAACTTCTAGACCTTGTGATGAGGGGAACAAAGCCAGGACCTGATTGTGGAAATCAAAAAATAAGTGCATGACAACGAGAATACTGCACAACAGTAACTGGAATCAACAATTCATAATTCTATACACAAATAAGATTCAACCACTAGCTACAAAAGCAACAAGCACAATATTTTACCATCTTGTTATATAAAAGCTACCATCAGTGATGATGGAAAGTGGAAACCATTCATCTCAAATTGCCTTTTGGTCCACTAAGGGCCCATATCACAAAAAAGAGCAATTGCAGGTGGCATCACAGTTGAAAAGGACTTTCTTGAGGCCATGTTACTCGGTGCACAAACATTTTTAAATTCTAGAACTTCCCAAGCAAGCTGATTTCGATGTCCTAAAATTAATAAAGATGTTTTTTTAATTCACAAAAATATGTACAGGTTGTTTACACATGTCAAGGATATGAAAATGGTAGATTTTCAGGGTGTAAATACTGCCATCTGAAGCCAAGTTTACCATGTGTGCTCCCATGCAAAAGGTGAGCAGAAATGAAGGAAGCCTTAGGGATAAGTGCTCTGTCAAGCCGAACATTTTAATTTTAGAAGTTACTAAAGCCTGGAGAATTTAATCAAAGATTACCCACATTATGTTCTTGTACGACTTCCCAGAGCGTGTAATAGGGCTTATAACCGTAGATAGTAATGACTTAGGCATTGAGAGTTAACTTTTAAATACTACAAACCTGCTTTGAGACTCTCTCTATGATTTTATCATTTGTCAAGGACATGTAAGGATCTCCAGGTGTCAGGACACATCTGAAACATTTAATTTTTGTGAACATAACAGATTGGGATGGGAATAGAAAAGATAACTATAAGGATATGTAAGGTACATTATCAATATTCCTTATAAAAAGCAGAAGCTAGCAGCAGTATACTGATAGTAGAGTTTTTTTTTCTTACTGAAGCAATGAACCTTGTCCTTCAATGTAGTAATCCTCTGGAGAAGTGAGTGCTAGGTCAGCAAAACAAGAAAAATCCGCATCTGGGGTATACAGGAGGTTATCTAAGCCAGAAGCTTGCCGCAACTGCCTATAAATCAAAAGAAGCAAGGGCTTAATGGAAAAGATGCTTATGAATTGTCTCAACTATTATCAAAGCAAATAATATTCTTTGCGTTTTCAAACATCCTGCTTTCACAATCAGAGCACCAGTATAGTGAGAAATTCACCTTGATCGTTCTAGATCCTGCAACTCTGTAACCCAGCCATTGTATCTTAGTTGTACTGTCACAACAGGTACTCCCACTAGCTCATATATATTATCAAAGAACTTTGATTCCCTCCACTGGGATGGAAGTAGTCTTTTAATTCCAGGGACATCACAAGCTGCCAAAGAATCAAACCACAGAATGACAAAAAATCATCAATGCTCAACTGAGATAGGATACAAAGAAAGAGAAAGGGCATATCGGACTGCATACCTACAACATATGCATCAGCTTTAACAACTTTCTTATCCGTAGCCTACAATGATAATTAAATGTTTCATTAATGGAGACCTTACAATCAATGGTGGATTATAAACATAAAACACAGAAACCTCAAAAATACACATACACAATCTGATTTCTCAGATGTTTGGTGTACAAGTCTTGATCCTGCCATAACCTTACACACTCCGTTTCCTTCCATCTATTAATTTGCCCAGGTTCGATTTAAAAACTTCCCTATAGGTTATGGAATGAAGTTTTTAATTTCTATACTTTACAAGCACCAACTATATGCATCAATCTCAAGAGAATAACTCCATCAATTCTCCAATTGCAAACCCACAAATATGTGTGGGATATTCATTTCCTCTTCACTCATCAAAAGGTGCAAGACTGAATGCTTTGTCTCAACTCTTAAGCCCTTTTCCCAGGACAACTTCGATTTAGAACCATGGCCTACTGATAATATTCATTGAAACAATGTCCAGAAAAATAGATTGCACCCCTATTGATCCTTAAATTGGAGCGATGCAACCAGGCTCATGATAAAATCATTGAAGAGTAATCTAGATGATGCTTTCATACATCAATGTCAAAAGGGATTCAGTTTAAAAGAAGAAAAATGAGAAGTCATTTACCTTCGACGTGGCAAGTCCTGTGACAAGTATTTCCCCATCAGGAGATCTATCATAAAGTATCTGCCTGCACCCCCACCTCAAGTGAAACCTGCTCTTGCAGATAAAGAGATGTTAAAAAAACATCAATTATTGGGACCCAAAAAAAGAAAAGATAAGGAATGACTTTGAACCTATATTTTACAATTATACCTGCCTCCTTTATCTTCAATATACTTTCTAATGGGACCACTCAAGTAAACATCTGGAGAACCCTTGAGCATACGAAGTAAAGAGGCCTCTGTCTTGGTGGCAAACAATGAGAATATGGTCAGCATGCACCTAGCACTGATGTTATCACAGTCAATAAACCCGAGGGCATAAGCAACAGGATCCCACATTCTTTGGATACTCATGCGAGTGCCACCTTTGGACAAAAACCAATCAGAGAAGCTGATCTGTAAGAAGAAAATGTGATTTCAAGGATAATATTAACAAATCGATTGAGCAACTAATCAAAGCACCAAAAGAAAGAGAAACATGATTGCTCTTACACTATCTAAATCCCTTATGTCCCTCAATGCTCCATCTGGATCAATAAGAGCCCTTACAACTGGACTCAGGGCAAGAGCAACCGCATTTCTTGCTTTATCATAAGGCTGCAATTGAGCATCACCATGAGAAAAGGATATTAAATGCAATCAGCAGTGATACATAATAGATGTCATGGCCCAGGAGACATACAGGTAACAAAAGAAGCAGCAGTTTGAAAGATAATAAACATGCTGATGACATTTTTTTAGCTAGCATCTAAAGTGAAGGATATTGCCCCATAAAATACACCTTTTTCAGTCATTGTTTCAAAGACACGCCGAGCTTCTGAAACCATTCCTTCTTTGCAGAGTCCATCAACCAAAATAGTGAAGGTCACTGTATTTGGCATAACATCTCTACTAGCCATTTCTTTGAACAATCTAGTAGCTTCATTCAATTGTCCTAAATTGCAAAAACCATGGACTATGGAGTTGTAAGTAACAACATCTGGTTGAATGCCCCGATCCTTGCACTAGAAAACACTATTTTATAATCTATTTTAACAAAACCAAAACACGTTATAAGCACATTCCTTGCACTAGAAAACACTATATCAATTGAATTAACTTGAAAAATAGTTTCAAAACATGAAATCAAATTAAGTTAGATTTTTCTTACTCGACTTTGATCTACTTTTTTAAGTAATACTAAGGTATAAAACAACTACCATCAAGTTTTTTTCATCAAATGGAACCCGTATAGACCAATATAATCCAATTTAGTATCTAGAACATGCAAAAATATTTACCTTCAATAAGAATATTATAGAGGACGATATTAGGTTCTAGTTTCTTCTCTTGCATTGGCTTGAGCAGTTTTAATGCCTCGTCCAAATGCCCATGTTTGCAGAAGCCATCTAGCAAAATCGAGTTAGTCGTCAAATCTGGAAGCAGGCCATAAGAACACATCTCCTTGAAAAGATTTAGAGCTTCCTGCGGTCTTCCTACCTGGGCACAGACCTTGCATAAGAGTGCTGTAGGTGACAGACAGTATCAGGAGGCAATGCTTTATGAGACATTTCAGCAAGGAGTGATTTTGCCTCTTCCATCCTTCTACTTTTGCAATATCCATTGATCAGGATGTTGTAACTATGTACATCAGGTGCGCAGCCCTTGCGAACAATGATTTCAAACACCTTGCTGGCCTCATTCATTTCGCGCCGTAAACAGTACCCATTCATCAAAGCATTGTACGTGTAAATATCTGGCTCTACACCTTTTTCAGGCATTGTTTCAAAGACACGCCGAGCTTCTGAAACCATTCCTTCTTTGCAGAGCCCGTCAACCAAAATATTGAAGGTCACTGTATCTGGCATAACATCCTTACCAACCATTTCCTTGAACAATCTAGTAGCTTCATTCAGTTGTCCTAAATTGCAAAAACCATGGACTATGGAGCTGTAAGTAACAACATCTGGTTGAATGCCACGATCCAACATTTCAGATAAGAATTCCATGGCGTCATTTACTAGCCTATGTTTGCAAAGGCTGTCTATGATTGTATTGTAGGTCACCACATCTGGTTTACACGCATGCTGTTCCATCTTCTTGAACACGTGAACTGCCATGCTTGTGTTGCCAGTTTTGCACAAACCATTGATTAAAGTAGTATAACTAATCACATCGGGCTCATACCCTCTCCGTACCATCAAATTAAACAACTCTACTGCATCTTTAATTTTCCCCTCATTGCAGAGCCCATTAGTGAGTGCATTGTAAGTGATAACATCTGGCTCTACGCCTTTTTCAGGCATTATGTCAAAGACACACCGAGCTTCTGAAACCATTCCTTCTTTGCAGAGCCCGTCAACCAAAATATTGAAGGTCACTGTATCTGTCATAACATCCTTACCGACCATTTCCTTGAACAATCTAGTAGCTTCATTCAGTTGTCCTAAATTGCAAAAACCATGGACTATGGAGTTGTAAGTAACAACATCTGGTTGAATGCCACGATCCAACATTTCAGATAAGAATTCCATGGCGTCATTTACTAGCCTATCTTTGCAAAGGTTGTCTATGATTGTATTATATGTCACCACATTTGGCTTGCCCCCATTTTGTTCCATCTTCTTGAACACTTGAACAGCCATATTTCTGTTGCCAGATTTGAACAAACCATTGATTATAGTATTATAACTAATCACATCGGGCTCATACCCTCTCTGTACCATCATATTAAACAACTCTACTGCATCTTTAATTTTCCCCTCATTGCAGAATCCGTTAGTGAGTGCATTGAATGTGATGGCATTAGGTTGAATACCAAGTTTGAACATCTTGCCCAAGACAGAGACAGCAAAATCAACATGTTTCGAGCGACAAAGGCAGTTAATCAATATATTTAGAGAATAGACATTGTGAGTGACACCGAGCAAATCCATTTGATTGCACAGAGAGACAACAGTGGAATACTGTTTCTTTTTGGCAATGGAGCCTAAGAATTTGCCAAACTCCACAACAGAAGGCCTAGGATTAATACGGACCATGCGATAGAATGAAGCCAAGGCATCATCAATACTAATGTTATTGCTATTATCACTAACAAGCCCGTCATTTTTTTTAGGCAAAGAAGGTTTCTTTGTAGAAGTAGAGGTAAGAAAGTGGTGATGTTTGAGGAATAAGAAACAAGGGAAATGAGGGAGAAAAGGAAAGATACCCATTTCCATTTGTTGTTGTTGAAGCTGAAAAGCAGAAGAAGCAGCAGCTCTAAAAGCGCTTTTCCGCATGAACATCATCACTGCTAGGTTAAAAAGATGTTGTCTATCTTACTGTTGCTCTCCTCCTTCGAAGCCGAAGATGAAAGCTTTTTCACTCAGCCCCGCGTCTCTTTCTCAATTCGGGGTGTCTTGTCTTCTTGGGTTCAGCTTCGGCTGAAAAGCTTTTTATGAAAGGAACCCAATGGGCAGTAGACCATTTTACTTCTTATTTGAAGCCCAGAACTTTGAACACTTGTTGGCTCTCACTTTCTCAACATGACCCAATTGAGAAAATATGGGAAATCTTGGGATCTAATTTATAAACTTTAGAAGTTTGGGATGTGATTAAGAATAGGTATATTGAGTAAGGACTAAATTGAGAACAAAAGAAAACACCAGTAGTTTCTTCCATTAATAAAACCACTACCGAGTCTGTACAGTGCCGGTGATTAACAATCTGCTACGGCCTCTAAAATCCACCGAGTGTGTAGCACCGGCGTTTTACCACTCTGCTACCAATTAGCAGACCATGAAATTCCGGTACGCCATGGTATGTTCGTCCAATCAGAACAGAAGCATGGAGGCTCATTCTCTGCTTAAGAGGCATGGATTTGATGTCTCCTCGTATGGAACTGGTTCTCACGTTAAGCTGCCTGGACCTTCCCTCAGAGAACCAAACGTTTACGACTTTGGCACCCCTTATAAGCAAATGTTCGATGATCTCAGGCGCAAAGACCCTGAACTGTATCCTCCTCCCTCTCTACTCTTCATTCTCTTCATTTTCTATAACCGAGGGTGTTTGGTTGCTGAGAGAATCTCCTTATCTTTTTTTTTAGGGGGGGTTGTTTAATTGGGTTTATGGTATTGTATTAATTGTTGCGAAGTTGGTTTTTTTTTTTTTGTTAAGTTATTATGGGAATTACTTCAAAACCCAGAAAAGGGATTTGAAGAAAATAGCTAGATATGATTGCATTTGATGATGGAACCGGAAAAATTGAAAGGAATTTGAATTTTGATTATGGGTTTTCATTTATATATATATATATATATATATATATATATATATATATATATATATATATATATATATATATATATATTATTGATTTAGCCTCTTAAATGTGAAAGGAAAAGCTTATGGTAACTATGTATGTGATTTTAAAGAAAAAATTTGAAACCTTGACAAGAGTTTCAGTTACAAGCGAAATGGGATATTGCCCATGCTTAAAAGAAATTCAGGTGTGAAACTGGCACCTCAACGCTGGCAAGACAATGCTGCTGATGGTTCCTTTACTGTGGTGTTAACTTTTGAAGAAAAGGTCTTTGATATGGTTCTTGAAGGTAAAGATGTATCTTTCGTTTTGCAATTTTTGTTCCCTTGGATATTTAGGTAATAATGAGTTTTGCTGTTACTCTGTTCATATGCTTGTATAAAAAACTCACTTTTAGCCATTGATGAAAAGAGCCTTTAGTTTGGGATTCTCCGTTATTTAGTAATTCATGTCTAAAACTTTTTTTCAAAAAAAAAAAAAAAACACGAAAAGAAAAGGAAGTAATGTCTGGATACTAATCTTGATGGTGAAATGGTAGAGGTAACTTCTTTAGCTAAATCAAATAGGTTGATATCTTAAAAGTGTTACTCTTTGAGGCTCTTAGCTCAGTCTTGTTACTTATAATGCTCAATAACTCTTGATAGAATGTCTTTAGGAATTATTTAATGGGGTCAAGAACGGTGAAGAAGAAATTGAGCCTATTTCTTATGGTGCACTGCTCCTTGCTGCTTTGTTTAAGAAGCTCCTCATTAGTGGAAGTTCAATCTAAAGATTTCAATGTAACTAAATGAGTCTGAATCTAATATGTGGTGCGTTGTATGTAGAAGAACATGGGAAGAACAGGTGGACAAAACTGTTTGCTATTCCAATAGATCATGATAAGCTAACCAACTTAAAAAGAGTGTTCTTCCTATCTAGGTTTAGATGTTGTAACAAATACTGCTTTAAGTTTGGGGTTTTTAAGGTATCTAGGTTGTTTTGTTAATTTAAATTGAGATTACCTCTATAGCTAACATTAGATGAAACCAATCTGCGGCCTAATTACTATTAGGTTTGGGGGGTCTAGTTGTCCTTTTGGATTTAAGATATAAGATTCTTACTGATTAAGGAGTTGTTTAGGAGTGTAGTAATTTTTTTTTTTAAAGTGTTTTTCATTCAAAATGTATCAAAATAATATTTTTTTTTTATTTTTTAAAAAATTATTTTTGACATTAACACATCAAAACAATCTAAAAACACCCAAAAAAATGTAATTTCAAGTAAAAAGTAAAAATAAAAATTTTCCTTTTTTTTCAAAAGCACTTCCCAAACAGGGTCTAAAACCTTTTTCCCTTTTAAGTTTCTTCTAGAATTTTTAGTAATTGCATGTTTTAGCATGATTAATATCTGAGCGCCTCTGTTCCCTTTATAAACTTAGAGCACGAGGGAGAAATAGAATATAGCCAGCCTTTTCATGTTCTTATATGTCCTTTTTTACTTTCTATCTAGAACTCATGCCATGGGGAACCTTTCAGGCTTTCTTATTGTTTGCACTGGCCAGTATGTTTTGAGCTACTGGAAAGGTAATGTTGGATTTTTCTGTGAGTATTTGGGAAGAACAATGGAAATAGGATGACATTCGCTGTTCTTGGCATGTCTTCCCACACCCCTCGGTCTGTAATGTAAAATATCTCTTTACATGGATGGTCTCTAAGTGTCAACAGTGAATGGCTAAGATTTCATAGAACTTTGTAGAAGGATGTCATGTTTATGGGTTTTATGGAAATCTCAATATGAGGCTAAAGGATAAAGAACGAATGATGATCACTCCCAAAGATACAATAAAAAGGAAATAGTTCAAGCAAGCTCACCAGACTAGTTTAAAGAAATAGCTTATACTGTTAAAAATACCTGAATGAAGGTGCAGGGTGTTATAGCTAACTCACAAATGTTCAGCTTTCCCTTTTTCTTGTACTATAAGATTTATGAACTATAGCAATTGTTGTCCCAGTCCCATTGTTTCAAAGTTTTGATAACATTTGTGTTAATTTGATCCATCTCATGACCATGTCTTTGATACGAGCAAACAAAATTATGAAGCTCTGCAATCAACTTAAAAAGCCGGAACTACATTTGTTCTCCTGGTTGGAAACTGATTTGGTAATTGGAATGCAATGCATTTATCATAAGTTCAAAGTGCATCCATTTAAATAAGTACGTTGATATCTATTACATATGGTATGGAAAGAGAAAATATATAGGCACTAATTGGGTGGGTGCTAGCTAGCTTAGCAGAAGGGTCTCTTGGTATCATAACAACTAACCCGGGATCAAATCATGCTGACAATTGAGATGGGAAGATTAAGGGGAAAGGAAGGCTTACCACTGTTATAAGCCCAAGCTCCAATGGGTCTTATGATAAAGAAAGAAAGGAATTAGTTGGTGTAATGGAGTCTGGATGGATATATATTGACGAGATGTCTAACACACGCTCATATGGATACAATAGACTGGTTTGTGAGGGAATGAAGAGTCTCTTGAATATACAAGAACACTTGATCAGAAATGTTAAGGAAACTGAAACTGAAAAAGAAGAGTTTAGTCCATAAAGTTTCCAAGTAACTCCTAGATTGCCCTGTGGAGTTGTCAAGTGTTTACAAGTACTTTCTATTGACTAGATTTGTTCAACATATGAATTTACTTGAAGTGCGAGTTTATTCATGGAGTTAAGCTTGCATAAAAATCATTCACATAAGTTGTGGAGTGCTGAATTTAATTATAATTTGATTTAATTTCTGCACCCTGAAGATCTCCCTGATGCACAATGTATGCAGAGATGCATTCGGGTTGTAATGCTGCGCATATAGATAGTGTTTGCCCACATCAAAATCTCTTCATACAATTATTTGATCACTGCTTTGGAAATGTGCAGATCTCCATAACCGTGATCATGTTCTTTTGAAAAGTGTGCTGGTGATTAACTTAGAAGTAAAAGATAATCATGAGGAGGCAGTTGTAGGGGGTCAGCTCACTTTGGAACTCTGCCAAAAGGTAGAAATCCTAGTTTGCATTAAATATACCATCTATTGTTCAGTTCTCTATGTGAATAGATTTTGAATGGATGATTGTTATATATAGATTGAGGCAGTTGAATCATGGGAGGATTCCATTGATGAGATTATCGCCGCATTTGAGGCAAAGCACCGGAGGAAGCTGGTGTATAGCATTTCCTTCTATTGACAACACTAAACATGGAGGTAGCAATGCTTGTGATTAACTACTTATTTTGTTATTTAATATGTAAATTTATTGTCCCAATTCCTGGGAATAAAACTGTCTCAGTTCACAAACAGAATTCATGGGATTTTAAGCTCAATGCATTTGCTCAACCATGGAGACTCGTTTCAAGCTCCAAGAAGTTAATGGTTTTTTTTTTTCTTTGGATATCTGATTATCTGAGTAAAGAGGAACTGAGGTCATTTGAGATTTCATAACCTAGCTGGGCAGCATTGTGGTTGAAGATGATGTGATTAAAAACTTACCCAAACCAGAAAGTGGACGCTTCTGGTCTCTAGTTTTGCAGGAGCCACACATGATCATTGATGGTTATTCCTTTTATTTCACTGCATTTTTTTACTTCATCGTGAGAATCATTAACGGATAATTCTAAAATTCCATGCAGCCAAAACCTCGTCATCCCCTTGCACCTGAAAAGGTCAAAGGTATAATAATGTTGTGCATGAGCGGTTGTGGTCGGGTTTTGGAATGGGGACAAGTCAGGAGATGTACGTTTATTCTCAAAGACCATGAGGAGTTTTTGTCTACTCTTTGATGAACACAAATACATGAACAATTTGTTGCTGATTCTTTTAACCTCGTTACTATTAGTTTCAAGGAAAATTCAACATAACATTTTTCTTATTTTCTTAGCTAAGTTTATTGGTCACTATCAAATTGATTAGAGACATGTCGGGTTTTTTATATTTTGAAGCGTAGTAAAATACTAAAATTACCATAAAATAAGATTTATTTAACCGTGAGCTAAGGACTTTTTCAAGTTTTTACCTTTTAAAATTTAAAATAATTTTTTTTACTAAACTACACTTAGAAACAAGATTTTTTGAAATGGTGTTTCAGTGTGTTTTTGAATTTTTATCATGGAATTTTTTTGGTTATATTCATGATGAACGAGAGGCAATTTAGACTTTTAATAAATATAAAATATTATTTAAAAATAAAAAATGGTTGGAGCATGCAATACACGCGTCAACGAGTGGGAGACTTCATGTTTTTTAAACAATGTTAGAAGTGACATGACATCCTTTTCTAGATGGTTAAACACGTGACATGATGGTTCAATTTTTGAACTGAAACTCTACCATATCATAATTTTATAGTTTTCTAATCAATTAATTCAAAAAAATTATTTCCTTGTTTTTTTTCTTGATTTTTTTAGTTTTTTTTTTCACCTTTACTCTTAAGAATATTAAAAATATATATTTAATAATGTAAACCTTTAGACAAAACAAAAAACAATTCATGAATCAGTGATAAATATGGTAGTATTTTAATTTAATAATGATAAATTAATAGGAATATTTCATAATAATTTAAGTATCGTGAAAAAGTTCGGATTATTGACATAAATTATTAATTTTCCAATTTTACATGGTCTGTATTCCTGGTTCACCGATTACGAGCAACTATTTTCCTGCAATAAACAAGCTCAGTTATGCATATTTCCAAATTCCAAAGGAATGGAGATGATAGGCCCAGCATGGTAACACAACTAGAGCTAGAACATGGCACCAAACTAACGACTCAAAGCAGTTCATGTCTATGTGCGACAAATTAAACATGGGATGTCCATAGTCCTTTAGTTATTAGCAGGTCAACTTTAGCTACAAGAAGAATACAGTGTGCCATATTAAAAGCTAAAATAGGCAGGTTAAACCCAAAACAAAACAATTGATCATACATTTTCTCATCAAGAATTGCAGGGGAGTTAAGGACCAAGAATGCCAGCAATATGTTCTATGAAAGCTTTTTAAGTGGACACTAGATG
This sequence comes from Salix purpurea, assembly GCA_027405865.1. NCBI lineage: Eukaryota > Viridiplantae > Streptophyta > Magnoliopsida > Malpighiales > Salicaceae > Salix > Salix purpurea. The sequence continues at coordinate 6,560,554 of JAOWLH010000014.1, read as the reverse complement.
ATATTTCTTAATGTTAAGCAAGATGATGAAACCAGCAACTCCAAGATGCACGTACTGATGCAAAGATGCTACAAATGAAGAAAGACACACCGTATAATAGCAAATCATATTACTTGAATTGAGGTTTCACTTTTCACTTTGTGAAAAGATGCATGCAAATTCACTTAGTAGGAAGACATGAATACAAAGGGTGTACAAGAACAAAAACTTTTGATAAAGCAAGATTCTGGAATTTTAGCATTCATTGATTGATGAGATAGGAGCCACTTCTCATCCAAATTTCTTCATGATAAAAAAAAAAAGAGTCAAGTTTCGACCAGCTAGTTGCATATCAAACCTGATACTCTCTCATGAAGAGACTATCTTTTCTTCTTCCCACCCTTCCCAGACTTGGATGTTGCAGCATTTGATGTGGATGCCGGCTCCTGCTTCTTGGTCCTCCCAGGATGTCTAGGTACCAATTCTGCAACATGGATCATAAGCTGCTTTCCTGCAATAAAGTTGAAGTTTCTCAAATCTATCACATATGAAAAATAGGGCAGATACTAGTATACAAGTGACATCAGCCCACTCAACTTTAAACTGATTGTTATTAGTTTTTTCCCCTGGTGCTTTACTTTCGTGATAGATGCAACAAAAATGCAAATGCTATTCTTTTTTATTTTTCTTCTACTTTCCCCTTTCATTCCTCCAGGTCAGTGAAATACAGTGCCATGGCATATCAGGCGTGGTGAGAAACAGCTCTCAAATTTCTCAACTAAACTAAAAGGCAACAATTATCAAACAATCCAGATCACCAAGTCTACCGCTGGCATTTCATGAAAAATGCTGGTAACTACTGGTAACAGGCAAAAGGTATTCACCAAATCATCAATTACGACAATACATATGAAAAGGCTGATTCAGCATAAAAAGTAGTGGATCCCTAGTAGAAACTAGTCTTGTGCAATACTAATTGTTTATTTTGTGTGTCAATATCCCTGCTTGAAAGGTTTATATGCAGACTAACAGGAACCAACACTCATGTCAATGATTACTGCCCCTTGGAAATTAGGCCCACCGAGTCCCCTACATGTTATCCACAATTGAATTAATTGCAAATATTTCACTTTAAGGATTATCAGAGAACAAAATAAACATGTGACTGCAGGCCAGGTGCAGGGGCCAATCTATATCAAGTGGGAAGTACAAAACCAAACTGTCATACAGGAAATATTTTAAAAAAAAATTCACGAGTGTTGTGGAATTCACTAGAATGTACGGGTTGAAGAAAGTGGAAGGACAGTAGAAGAGTTACAAGGTTAAAAGAAGCAAGTTTGGGTTCTTTTGGATGGTAAAATGAGAAAAGGAAAAGAAGGGGATTGAAGGAAAAAGGAAGTCAGCTAGATTTCCTAAGTTCATCTCACTCAGAGGAGGAAATCAGATAAAATATTTTCAAATATATATTATCATTGCAAAGATGCTTGATTATTCTATATATTTTTGCAGGAGTGTAGCATTTGATAACTTGATTGAAGATTTCACACATTTCTTGTCAGAGTATCCAACCAAACAGCTGTTTAACTTAATCATAACTATGGAAATGGTCCTAGCTTGTGAATCAATAAGAACTAAACACAACACCATGATGGCTCAGTTCCATACCAAGTCAAAGCATTTACCCTGAAATCTCAAGTTACTAGGTGAAGAGACGACAAAAGATTGCACAATTACATTTGTCCAATACCAATAAAATTAAAATTTAAGCATGGAAAAAACTGTGTATGTATCCATCAGTTTACGCATATTTAAGAAAAAATAAAATGATAAAAGTAACTAATGAAAAGGAAAAAAAAAAGCAGGATCATATCATACAATAGACAGAAAAGAGGGTAAAGGATGCTTACTGGAAGGAATGGCAGGATTACATAAACTCCCATCTTCTCTTTTCAGTAATACCCTCACTCTACCTACTTGCATGAAATCTCGAGGATATGCCTTATCAATCTATGATATCAAAAAATCATCATAAAACATATAAATACAGCAATCACAGGCTCTAACTAAAAAAGCAGAAAAATTGTGGATTCAAACAAACCTCAATTGCAAAAGGAAGTTTGAGATGGCTACAGCAATCACCAATCTCAATACAAGTGGGATTCTCACACCCCTTTTCCACGCTAATCCGCCTCCCTTCAGCTATTGTTTTCTTTGAGTTAATGTAAACAGGATATACGACTACCCATTTCTTTATATTTGGCACTCCTCCATCCATCATTAACTCTCTCTCCCTGCTAAAAAAACCCACTTTCGTTAAAAGTAAATCATACAATTCAAGCGAGTAGCAATGCTGGTCTCAATAATAATAATAATAATAATAAACCCAGAACTTAAAAATCAAAACTTTAACAAACCAAACAAGAGTTAATGAAAATTGTGAAATGGGGTTTTTAATGCTAAGGCACTGATTCATTATTTTCATCCAAATTCTACAATTGACACCAAAAGACATATCTTGACCAGGAGTTGAATTTCAATGACTGGCAGGAAAAAGAACAGTATATATATATATATAGATAGATTATGTGAATTCTAGAAGGAAAATCAGTGTCAGAAGAAAAGGAAACTGGATTTCGTAATTGCAAATGAAAGAGAAAGGAAGGGCTCACCAATGGAAATCCTGGCTTCGATCTAGTAGCGCTCTTTGATGTTGAAGGACGAGGATATGAGAAAAGTTCTCTCGGCTTTGGCTTCTACAGTTTTTTTACTTTATATATTTCCTATAATTGCAGCTTAGTCCCTCAAGTCAAGAAGTTGGAGCCCTATAAAAGAAATATTCAAATTACATTATTCCCCACAGTTTTACCAACGCTATTTCTTTTCCCTTTAACGGCAAGTCCAATGGATAAGAGCTATTTTTAAGAGCTAAATCTATAAAATAGCTCTTTGAATAGTATTTATATGATTTTTTTGTTGATGTGTACTCTAATAATAAAAGCTATTTTGGAGAGCAATTTTTTTTATATTATTTTAAATATAGTGCAATTATTTTATATGTAGTTTAATTATGCAATTAATAAGAGTAGATTATATAATTAAATAATTGTTTTTAAAAAATCCTTCAACAATATAATTATTAATTTTTCATTTAATTTAAATTAAAAAAAAATTTAAAAAAAAAAACCACACAACATTTTAAATTTTAAAATATTATAAAAATCCGTAAAAAATTCAATTTTATTATCGTTGAGTGTTAGAAGAACTTTAAAAAACAAGCTGAATTAAAATTAATTTTATAATACGATAAAATATATTTAAAGCTAATTAAAATTAATTAATTTTTTTTACAATTAATATAAGTAATTTATATAATTAAATAAATGCTTTTAAAAAAATTCATATTATAATTATTAATTTTTTAATTATATTTAAATAAAAAAAATCAAATTTAAAATAAAAAAACCTAACCTAAAGAGCATCCCAGCGCCCCACCCCCTGCCTCTCTCTCTATCATATGAAATAAAAAACTAATTTATAATTTATGGCTTTTCATCTGGAGGATGCTACAAATAGCTCCTGAGAGCTAAAATGGTTGCTCCATTGGAGTAAAAAAAAATTGATCAAAAGAGCTAAAAGGATATTTTTTAGCTTTTGTCTCTTCAAATACCTCACGGGTTGGAGTTGCTCTAAGGCAACTCCAACAGAAATGTCATTTTTAGAGCCAAAAATAAAAAAAAATTAATTGTTTAACATGTTTGTTTAATTTCTTACACTCAAATAATCTTACACTCCAATAAAAGTGTCATTTGTAGAGCCAAAAATTGCTTCCTGTGCATAAGAGCAACTTCAATGGTAAGAGCTATTTTGGAGAGTCAAATTTTTAAAATGGCTCTTTGAATAGTGTATATATGACATTTTTTGTTTATGTGTGCTCCGATGGTAAAAGTCATTTTGGAAAGCCATTTTTTATATTATTCTAAATATAGTGCAATTATTTTATATGTAGTTTAATTATGCAATTAATTATACAATTAATAGGAATAAGTTATATAATTAAATAATTATTTTTAAAAAACCCTCCAACAATATAATTATTAATTTTGTATATAATATTTTACTCTTGTTGAGGTATTTTTAAATAAATAAATAAATAAATATTTTGATATAGTTACATTATTTTCTAATATATATATATATATATATATATATATATATATATATCCACAGTTCGCATAGACAAATGCTCTGACAGAGTGGCTTAACACGACCAAGCTTATGGGCACTCAATAGCTACTCACTGGAGTCGTGTCTATTGGATGATAACCAAAGCTTCTAGTTATAAGAAAGAGCTTGAAGAACAGAGAATTAGATAGTTATAAGGAAGAGCAGAGAATTAGATAAACAAGTTTTTTATTGAAGAGGCTTCACCTTTGAGGATAACTCCCATGAGGTTCTGCCTTATAACATTACACACAACCTCTATTTATACAGGTTTTGAGGCCTTTGCTTACATACATAAGAAAGCACATACTTAATAATACACCCCTACATGAGAAGATACAAACGACAAGTTACTTACATCACTTATCACATAAGAAAGCACACAATTAATAATACATCCCTATAATACAAAGACAAACAACAAGTATCAACCGACAATAGGTTCATGGTAGGTTATCCTGGACTTGTAGGGCCAACACATAGTCATCATTTGTCATCATTTCTATCTCATATGGTTTCAGAAGCGTTGGGATTCTTAAAATTATATGCTTGATTTTTTTTTTGTACTTCATATTCTCAAGTCATGGAAATGATCGGAATATTGAGGGTCATAAAAATCATATTCAGGTTCTTCATCAGGATCTGTGCCTTTAGGCCATAATTCATCAGGAATAATGTTGTTCTTGAGGCACACTATTTTTTGCATGGTCCTGAGCTCCGGGAGGTTTGTAAGGGGTTGTTCATAAAGGGAGTAGGGATGCGTTGTGTAGAAGATAGCTTGTGGAAAACTCATAACTAGATTGTCTGTTGAAACCTTGAAAGGCTTGTGGAATATGAAAATAAGGAACAAATGGGCAAAAACTTGCTTAACAGACTTAGTTTGGGATGAGTATTTTTACATTATTTTCTAATTATTTTTTTTCCCTCCCGATAATTTAATTTTTTTTTCCGGTAATAGCAATGATAATTTTTTTTTATGTTTTTTTTTATCTTTTGTTAAAGTTTCTGGGATATTTTTAGTCTTTCATTTATTTATGTTTCTTTCATTATTAACATAATAATAATAATTATAATAAGAATAATAATAATAGTGATTATTATTAATATTATAATAATTGTGATTATGTATTCTATTATTATAATAATAGTGATTATTTATTCTTTCATAATAATAATAATAATAATAGTTTTTAATTTGTTTTTCTTTCTTGTTGTTTTGTTCATGCTTTTTATTTTTTTCCCTCAATATAATTTAATAATTTTTTTGGTTTTTATTCTAGCGGCAATAATAATTTTAGATATTAAGACTCTGATATTGCTATTGTGATAATATTTTAAATTAATATTGCTTCCTTTTCCCTTTTTTTTATTTGCTCTTTCTATTAATTGATTTTTATAATTTTATTATCTGCACAATAATAATTTCAGTAATTTGTTTTTTTTCTTATTCAAATATTTTGCTCTTTTTTCTAATGTTAGTGCGCGCTCTTTTGTGGTCGTTTATGACGCAATACCTATATTCTAAAAAATATAATCTATGCTTACGTGAAAACTCAACTCAAAATTTTAAATATTTTATCTTTTAATCTATAATTTTTATTTACTTATATCATATAAATTTATCGTTGTAGATTTAATTATGTTAAATTATATACAAAAAAATACCCGCGGCAACGCGCGGGCAATTATCTAGTATATATATATATATATTGTTATTTCAAAATACCCCCAAAACAAAAACAAAAACAAAACAAAAATTACAAGGTTAAAATTGTTATTTCATTGTATCTACAATTAGAAAATCTGAAATACATTTGTCCAACAGCTCAATATTTTTCTAATCTTAAGATAAAAAAGTATTCAACTGTTAAAAAACTTGTAAGAAGTCAAGAAACTTCTTGATCAAAAATTTTAAATTTTGTTAATCCTAGGTGCAAAAGAGTATTTTCCACGTGTAAAACATTTGGAAAATACTCATATATCTTCAAACAATTTTTTAATGACAATTAGGCCAGATAAAATGCCAAAAAAAAACCATATTTCAAAGATTTAAATTAACACCTGAAGAATATAAAAATAATTATACCGTAGAAATCCAAAGTAATTTCTCCCCATGATGTAGCTTTTGCTGTAAGGAACATGAACAGTGAAGGAGGAGGTAAGCCGACACCACAAATCTTTTAAATGTATTCGATGATACTAATTTACATCTTCGTCTTTGAATTTTTTAACTTAATAAAATCCACCAGTAAATTTCAAATAAATCATTATTTAGTGTTCGTGTAGTTGAAATTACTTTTTAATTTTTTTTTGAGAATATAGTTGAAAGTTATTTTTTATTCAGAAATACATCAAAATAATATATTTATTTTTTAAAAATTATTTTTAACATTAACACATGAAAATAATCTAAACACATCTAAGACATTTAATTTAAAATAAAAAATATTTTTTTCTAAATATATTTTCGAAACACAATATTAAATATAACTTAATATATAAAAAAAACACGTTAGTCTTTGGATTATCATTTCACTCTTTTAATTTCCTCCGTCTTCATGTCCAAGCATTATTTCGTCCCAAAAATGGACTCGTCTTCTTCTAGCAATGGTTCTTATCCTCGGCTTCCTCAAATCTATCTAGTTCAGCCAAGTTGATCAAAAACTTTTCCAACTCAACTTAAAACCTGCTTGAATCAGGTTTCAAATATAAAGTTTTTTGGATTAATTCACCGATCTTAGAGGTTTAAAAACTATATCAAAACATACTAATAAAAACAGAATATTATGATCTTAAATTTGAGTCATATGATTATTAATATGATAATTATATTAGAAATTTTTATTTGTGCCCCTCATGACACACCCATGTTCTTGATCATGCAAACTCATGATCATGGAGATAGATAATGGAGTTTGATCATGGCTAATTATCTCCTTGATGGAAGGAGAAATTTGGAAATAAATTAATGAGTGAGATCCTTGATCTACCTATAAATAATAGCTTGTGTACTCCATCTACGACTACTGGTAGACATAGATCAGAAGATTCCTCTTGTACAACTTTTATTATTTTAAAACGTTGTATTGTTGCTGTTGTTTTGGGAAAAGCTTTGTTGTTGCTGCAATTAAGAATTCATTTCGGTACTTGAGCAACAATGGGTAAAAATATTTATAATCTAAATTTTCGCTGCTATATTGAATTTAGCATTTGATTATATAAAATATGTATGATAAATTATTGAAGATTTATACAATTATTAATTTAAAAATTTATAAAATTAGTCAAGGTATACAATAAACTATTACTGACCCGAATAAAAAAAAAGCCCAGAATAAAAAAAAGACAGTAAACAGCTAGAAGTTTTCATGAAATTCAACTCTGTGCTCAATTCTTTTGTTGAAATAGAAGAGTTTGCCGGGGCAGGAACGGGTGGTGAAAAATGAAAACGTACCTAGCGAGCTCCATCCTTGCCAGCTACGACGATGATCATGAAATTGAACTATATCTAGCTCTTAAATTTGTTGCTGTCAAGAAGCATCTTTCCAAGTACCGACACCCTAGCTAGCGACCAATCATTGCTCATCTCTTCTTCGATGCTGTCTCAGGCCACCAAACTTGTAAATGATGTAACCACAGCAATTAGAGCCAATAGATATTACAACCTCTTTAAGCTCGTCATTAGTTGTTCTGTAAGATTTCATCGACCTAATTAGAAAACAAATTATTCTATTTTTCTTATTGATTAAATGGGTTTTCATTCCATGGTCATTGTGTAGAAAGGTTAACAAATATTATCATTCATACATGATTGCATGGAACCAATAATATTTCTACGTTTCACTTTTATCTTAGATTACTCGGTGTCTGATGTGTGTGTGTGTATATATATTAGATATTTTGGCATGAATATGTATATTTGGACACTTTTTGTGGATACGAGCAAACTTCATTTTTTAAAAAGTGTATTTTATAGGTGTAGATGAACGAGCAAAACTCCGGCTATTTCAAGCTGTTATAAGGAGTGCATGTCATGATTAGAACTAAAGACGCGTCATTTCAGTTTATGGATATTTATGAGGTTATTTTCTGCAGAAATAAAGTCTTTGGTTTAATTTACACTCTGATTTTAGTATGGTTTGATCTCACTAAGGTTTAAGGGTGGACCAGTTGGAAATAGGCATGTTAAGATCATATTGCATGAAATTTCCATGCTACACATCCAAATCATGATCCATGTCATTTAATTGTATTGGCATACGTGACCTTTGATAGGTTGAGTTACGATAATTGTAACGAAAACCGCTTAGATCCTATGTTGGTATGATTACTGGACCAGATTATAGATACATTTGTTAATGACAGCAAAGATTGAACTCATTTGGTTATTTTTGCAAAACATAATTATATGGTTATACATATAGCCCAAGTGGGAGATTGTTGGATCATTAATCCAACGTTGGGCTTATATGAGAATAATTATGTGTTTGTGGACTGTCAAATAAGATGAAGCCTAATTAAAAATGATTAGCTAAGTATTTTTTAGGCAATTGGGTTTTGATGTATCTAATAGGGTGTGGACTTTTAATGTGTAGAGATTACGGGGTTATTTCTATTTTAGTGATGGACTAAAATAGGAATACCAAAGGGTGGGAATGCCAAAAGGCATGAATACCAAAAGGCACTTGGTTGCCTATATATATGGTCATGGTCCCCAGATTACACGTGCTACATTCTCACACTGACATCTGATTATCAGAGAGAAAATAAGGCTAAGGTTAGAGAGAATCAAAGGGCTCTCTAAGATGAACATGTTAATCTGGAAGGCCATCCGTACGACTCTAGATACCGACTTCCGGATATGGATTCAGGTACGCTTTCGCTTTATAGTTTATGTGTTCTTGATAATTCGACATGAACATGAATATCTATATGCTAGATCTAACAGGATGCACGTCATGACTCGAACTAGAGACCAGCTGTGCAGATTGTAAATTATCTATCATCGCATCATGTCTTTTGGAAACGTATATTTGGATACGCCAATTAATTATGTGAAAAGATGTAAAGAAGTATTTTAAAAAAAACAAATTCGATATGAATATGCTCATCCAAAAATCAATGTGCATCCAAATTATTTTTCTTATCAATAATTTTGTGCTCTTACTATTTTGTGAAAGGGTACTAGCGAAAACTACCTGGAATATTTCATCAACTTTCTTGCCATATAGTTCCATGCAAGAAAATGAAAAAAAAAAAAAAGGAGTATTCGTAAGCAAATTATTGCTAGATTATGGAATATTTTGCTGCCTAGCATATAGAGACCATATACATCGTGAAAAGATTTCTGAGATTCCTATTATTTCCTGCACATATATATTCTTTCAAATCTGCCTGTATATATGATTGGTATCTTCATATATACCTTGCCTTGCCTGGCACAATACATAATAAAATACATGTATATACTCTTTATAATACATAGGTTTTGTATTTTATTAATTTGATATCTTCTCTTCCAATCAGAAGTAACTATATATGTCAAAGTTATCAATACCGTTTCGGTTGGTGCTTTGTTTTTTCAATTCGAATGAAATATTTCTGTTTTGGAGCGTTTCGACGTGCTATTTCGGGGTTGTACTGTTTATGTATATATATATATATATATATATATATATTAATTCAAAAAAAATTAGTTCAAATCCAAAAATAAAATTATTTAGAATTGTGCAATTTAATCTAAAAAAAGACACAATAAAATGATTTTTCTGAATAAAATTATGAATTTGTATAATATTACGAGAATGTCATCATCAATCTCGCAAGGCATTAAATTCTTCGATTGCTCTGAAATTTTAACATAATATATATAAATATGGCAAGAGACTCCTCGTAAAATTCCATCTCAATATAACGGTCAGATTAAGAGATATGATTGATATTGTAAAATTATTTATTATTTAAAAGAAACACTATTTGGATGAAATGGAATGGGCAGAATGAAACCGGAACGTTTCGGCCGATATTTAACCAAAAATCCGGAACCGGATGGATTTTAAACAGAGATAAAAACAATGTTGTTTTATCTTATTTTTTAACTGGTATAATTTTAGCCGAAACAAAACGAAATAGAAAACTATTAATATATGTAGGTAGATGAAAAGCTAGAACAACTATAAATAAATAAGTATATCTATATATTTATTTAAGGAGTTAGGTGACCCGAGGATGGAATCGTATCAAAGACTTAGCTTGTTACCATGCCCAATCATGAGTTTGGTGGTGTCCGTAAGTGAGCTCTGCTCCATTTGCCCCACCTCTTTCTCCATGCCTAGCCATGTGCTCTCCTTCATAAACAAAAAATGGAAACATTTATTTAAACCCTAAAAAGAACAAATGGAAAAGGGAGTCCATTACTAGTTTGTCCATATTCCTAGTTTTCCATTTTTTAGCTATAACGTGTCTCTTCTTATTAAAAAACCATTACACATTCATAATATCATTTGTATTATTTTTTAATATATTTTTTCAAATAAAAACACTTTAAGTTTAAAATTTATATAAATTTATACTATCTTATGCTTGATTTTTATCAAATAAAATAAAAGTGATAGAAATTCAACTCGTGACAGCTGAGTTAATAAGGCTCTGATATCATATTAATGAATTATCTCAATTAAAAACTTAAATTGTTAGATAATTTATGATGTATATTATTTTCTATCATCTATAGCTTAACTCCTTATGTTGCAAAGATAATCCGTGCCTGTCTTTTGAGTGAAGTGTGTGATCTTGAATTGAATATCGAGACATCTTAACCAGCAGTGGACATGGACCCTTCCTCTCTTCCTCAACTACCATTATGCATGATAAATTGGATCATTTTGAGAGACCCCATCAACCTCAAATCAACTTATTCTCCATCTCATTACAACCTTATTAACATGTTCGATCAGTTCGTGTTAAAGAAATAGCTCTCTCTCTCTCTCTCTCTCTCTCTCTCTCTCTCTCTCTCTCATAACTTGTGTCTAATTATGGGTAATGCAGCATCTTGTGCTCCGTCGATCATCTCGAACAGGGTGGTGATCAAGGTCTTGTTCTGCGATGATGGCAACCTGCAGATCTACACAAAGCCAGTTAAAGCAGCAGAGGTTATGCTAGAGAGCCCTGGCCAGTTTGTTTGTGACTCTGCCAGTCTGAAAGTAGGTCATAGAATTCATGGTCTGGTAGCTGATGATGAGCTCGAGAGGCGCCAACTCTACTTTGTTCTGCCCATGGAACTTCTCTACTCAGTGCTAACTCGTGAGGAAATGAGTTCGCTCACTTACAAGGCTACCAGAGCATTGAAGTACAACAATTTTGTCAAGATTTTTCCAGTTCTTAGTGAGTTTTGCATTTAACCTTCAGATGGAAAAACAATGGACAGTATGGCCGAAGAACAGCAGCCTGTGGAGAGGTATTCCAAGCAAAGATCATGGAAGCCCGCCTTGGAAACCATTGTTGAAACTCCTAGCTGTAGGCGGCCTTGATGATGATCAGCGTTCATGGTTTTTCTTTTTCTTTTTTTCCAATTTCCTTCCTGTTCTTTCTTTTTCTGTTTTTGGCTGACATTTTGAGTAGATTATTAGCAATATTTGCCTGTCAAGTTCATTATAGTATAAGTTCTCCAGCTATTTATATTCAGAAATAGAGAAGTTTGTACTAGAATTACAGCTATATATTCTTATTAAATTTAAATGATATTGTTGCTCTACCTCAACCTCATTATTTGAACTTTGCTAATTCGTAAGATATGATCACTTAATTTCTTTAAGGAGATTGGTAATTGTGTCTATCACATTATATTAATTCTTTGTGGGCATTCTCGAATTAGTTTTTTCGTGTTCCGAGTGTAAATCCATTCTATGATTAGAAAAATCACATAGGAGTCCTCAAGGATGCATAATGTATAATGTGATAGTAGAGGATTTGTGATCTGTTTAGATTTCGAGTTTAAGTCAGAATATGCATTTCTTGTAAAATCTTAGAACAATTAAAGTTTTATTCGCTCATTTGAACCCACAAAATATATTTTCCGGGATATGTGGTTTTCTCGCATCTAGAAAATAAAAATCACATAAGTTATATTTTCAAATGCATAATGAGATTTTGATTTTACTAATTTTAAGAAAGAAATATATTTTATCAACCATAAATTATTAAATTAATCTCTTATAAGTAAGTTTTACAAGTAAATTTTTTTGAATTAATCATCAAATTACAAGATACAGGTTCGAGACTCAAATATTGGACAAATTTTGTTTGATAGGAGAGAAATTGGGGTTGGCATTTACAGATTGCCATACTTACTCTGGTTTTGACCCAAATTATTTAAGGCAAATTGAACTTTTATGTAAAAATCTTATCTTGGAGATTCTAGAATGTGTTTGCTTTTGCGTTTAAGAAATATTTTAAAAAAAAAACTTAAATTATTTTTCTCTTGAAATAATATATATATATATATATATATATATATATATATATATATATATATATATATAATTTTGGATTTTATGATATGATATCAAAAATAAATTTTATATTATTTAAATTTATTTCCATATAAAAAATACTTTGAGAAATAACTGCTACCATAATTTCAAGCATTGTCTTAATATATGTTTGATATAGTGATAGCTTTTGCAATTATGGTTTTTTCAAAAATAATTCTATAAAAAATATTTTTAGTTATAATTTTATGAAAGTAAATTTTTTAAAATTTATGTTAGGTTAAAGCTATTGTAAGATGATTATTTACATGCAAGATAAATGAAAAGCAAACATCATGACTGAAAATCAAGTTATTTTAACTTCTACAATATTAATATTTGAAACACAATTATATCTGATATCCAACGCAAAAAAACAAAAGTTATTTTACATTTTTACTAATAAAATTATTTTTTTAATTAAATAAAAAAATAAAAATTATCACAATATCAAATATTATGTTAATCATTTTGACAACTAGGCATGGTTTTCTCATACCAAGAGTCAATGTTTGTATCGGAATTTAGACTTTTATGTGTGTTTTTTATATATCAATTAAATATAGAATAGAACTATGTATGATTTCTCCAATCCTGCGATATGGAAGGACACTCAGGATAATTATATTAGCCAGCTTAATTATAATATGATTACTACATATATTGTTAATTTTTTATTTTTTATTATTAACATAGATGTTTAGACTACTTTACGTGTACCTCAACAAATTTTATAGGCCTTAAAATTAATGATCATGTAAACTTCAGTTACCGTTATATTCGCAATCATAGGATTTGAATATGAGACCACAGGGAGAACAAATTCTTTAATTTCAAATTCTTATCACCGGATTTGAGAGGAATGTGCTGAATGAGTCTAATTAAGTAATTTACATAAAGAAATTCATATAAAATATTTAAAAGTTTGTAGATTTGATGGGAAAACGCTCTTCATGTTAAAAACATAATACAAAATACCTAAAATGCTGTCAATTTTTTTAAAACCATCCATTATAAGGCAATATTAGCTCTTAAACATGAAGGACATTTTAGGTAAAAAAAAAAAAAAAAGGTTTGTGTAATATTTTCAAATTCTTTGTATATCTTTGTAATTTCATAAGACTCGGGGGCTCTTATTGTAACGCATCATATTTATTATATAGTATTGATAGAGTTGTCCGGATCCAATGTTTAATTTAGTTTCAGCATTAACGCCCATTCCTTTCTTAGTTGACCGGAAATGATAGAAATTGGTCACGTGTAATGCATGCCGACGCCTCCTTTAAAGGCTTTTTTTTTCATGTTTGGACATCGTTCCTTTTATTTATTTTTATTTTTTAATTTTGTTCTTCAAAGTTAAATTGATTTTGGGGTTGGACTTCTTGCTTTAGCCCAAGTTTAAGATTTTATTTGTTATGATTTTCAAAGATTAACCTTTTTTTTTAAAAGGGTTTTCTTGGGTTTGTTTAGTTTTGGGTGTCATTAAATCAGGGTTGTGTGTGTTATTAGATTAACTAAATTTATTAAACTCAATCGACTACTAGGTCTTGAATTTCTTCTACTTATTTGGAAATCCTCGCATCTTCTTAACTTTTTTTTATTTGAAACTTTTATTTTACTCTAAGGTGTTGCACCGACCATTTATACAAGTTTACTTATGTTATTTTTTTATATATTTTTTATAAAAATATATTCTTTTCTCCTTTTGCCTTCAATATTTTGTTCGACGTAATTGGTCTTTCTATTTTATTTCATTGTAGGTTTCATGGTTTTATCATTATTTTATACCCATGTTGTGTGATAAGAAGGGTAACTATAGTTGATCCAAATCAATCTAGTGTTTTGCCATCTCATTTTTTTATATTTTTTACAGGTTTAATAAAAAAAATCGACCAGTAGCATAGTATGAGTAAAAAAAAGTAGTTGTAGCTAGAGAATGTGATAATTTGTCCCTTCCACTCATCACTATCACTAGAATATTTTTGGATTAAGCAAATGAAGTGTTTGAAAAAGAAAAAGAAAACTCCTAAAAGGGATGAAATACTAGTTACTAAGTTTTATTTCTTCATTATTTTTTTGCAAAGTTGTAAAATTAGTATTTCAATCACTCTTTAGTCATTAAATAAAAAATAATGACAATATGCAAATAAGAAAATATATTTCACCTATTTTTTCTTAGAGGATGCTAAGTGTGAGTGCGCGGGTAAAGTTTACGACATAAAGTGTAATTTTATAATCTACAACGAGAAAATAAAAACACGATGAAACCTTAGAAGATTTTGTGCTCCGGCGAAGAATCCAATCCATATAATGACAGTAATTTAGCTCTATTTCTTTAGTGTTTTACATTAATTTGATATGTTAATATAAAAAAAACTTTTTAAAAATAAAAAATATATTATTTTAATATATTTTTATACAAAAATTTTTTTATAAAACAACCACAGCAACACTCTAAAAACATTTTTTTTTATCTTATCTTCTCTATTTGGTACTACTTTTCAAATTTGAAAAAAAATGAAAATTATTCATTTTTATTTTTTACTTAAAAATTTTAGTGTTTTTAAATCATTTTCATGTATTAATATCAAAATATTTTTAAAAACAATTATTTTAATATATTTTAAAAAAATAATTAAAAATCAATATAAAAACTCTACTCTCAAACATTCATATAAGTGTTAACAAACCTCTGCTCTTTCGAGAGTGTATGTATGGTAGTACTTTTAGAAAGTATGTATGAAAAAAATTGAAAATTAATTTTTTTTTTAAATTAAATTATTTTAGTGTCTTTAAATTATTTTAATGTATTGATATTAAACATAATTTTTAAACAATAAAAAAAACATAATTTTAATATATTTCTAAATAAAAAAACATTTACCCAAACAGTCACTTCATTGGCGGTGGGAGGGGCCTTCAAAATTGCTTCCGGCCAAATGGGCCAGGGTAGAATTGACAGAACCTTCAACTGTATGTTGTCTGACAAATTGTCAATGTTAGTGGGTCATTTGCCATCCTTGACGGCACATTTAGAAAGGCAAAGTTTTTTCCACATTGACAACTCGCCAATTACGATGGAATTCTAAATTATTTTTTAATATAAAAAATAATATGAGCTTATTTTTCTACATTATAAGAATAATTTAATTTAAAATTAAAATAATAACATGTATTTAATGAAATAAAATAAAAAATTATATTACCTAATAAATCATAAAACAAAGCTATTAATGCTAAATATAAAATCAAAGTTGTTTGGACCACGTCTTTTTGAATAGTGAACATGGAAAAAGGGTAGCAATTATTGGCAATTTCAAATTTAATCCTTTTTTTTTAATCTATATCTTTCTACAAAACAATTAATTTTTTTTTTATGCAAAATCACCATGTCAAAGAAAATAAAAACTTGAAGGATGGAGGAGGAAATTAGGCAATGAAAAAAACCGTGAAAGGGCTACCCCTTTTAATTACTTTGTTGAGATAGTAAATGTCAATCTTCTTTTTGCCCGGTTTGGTCGGATGCTAATGATAATGTCATGGAAAATGATGAACTGTCTGTTCACTGTGTTTAAAAGTATTTTTGAGAAAATTTTTATTTTTATTATTTATTTTAAATTAAGTGTTTTGGTGTTTATATATATATATGTTGATGTTAAAAATAATTTTTAAAAAATATATAATTATGATGTTTTTTTAACAAAAAACACTTTGAAAAGCAAACTCAAACACACCTCTAAATTGCCAGAATATCAATAGTAAATGTTTGTACGAGAGTGTAACTGTAGTTACTTTTGAAACTATTTCATTCAAAAATACATCCAAATCATTTTTTTTTATTTTGTAAAATATTATTTTTGACATTATTACATAAAAATAATCTAAAAAAACACAAAAAAAATATAATTTGGCAAATGGCAAGCAAGGCCATCCATTCAATGAACAGTGATTCAATTCAATTAATTAAATTAAATTAAACTGGGATTTTTCTCAGAAGAAATAAGACAAATGTAACCCCCCAAAGGCCAAAACTATGGTGTTTTTTGTACAGAAATCGAATTGGACAAGGAGAAAAGGAAGTGAAATAAAACTGAATATCATAAATAAAAAGGAGAAGGAAAAGCAATGAACAATTTTTAACAAGTTACGTGTTATCCAGAACCACCACTACAGATCCCAGTGAGTGAAACCGGAAATCGCCAAAGAGCACCGGCCGATGATGATGAATTGCCATCATCAACAGCGTCAGCAGGTGGCAAAACCCTTCCATCGGCAAACAACAACCGTCCATTCACTCCTCCGTTCCTCGGGTGCTCTGCCACCATCACGCCTTCAATTTCCAATGCAGCGTCCCCGAACCTCCTTTCCACCTCCAGAAACTCCCTCAAAGAAGCCTGCTTTGCCCCACCTCCATCTCGGCACAGGCTCCACCACCTCCTTCTCCTCCGCTCCGCCACCGCAGAAGCCCCCAGGTTCCTTCTCTTCATCGTGCTCCTTCCGGGGCTTCCGCCGTTCACGACGTTGTCGATGGCTGAGGACGCTGCGGCGGGGTGGCGTTGCTGGGAAGGTGCTCTGAAAGTGATGGCAGGGAACGTGACACCCATTAGAGTGCCTAATGTTGTGCTTCTATCATGGAAAAAAGAACCTGTAGACTGTATAACAACAGCACAACAAGAAAAGAAAACATTATCAAGAAATGGAAACATATAAAGAACATCAAGAAATACGTAAATTTGAAGAGAGAAAAAGAAAACAAGAAATGGGTCAATTGCAGAAAAGAAAAGAAAAACAAGAGCAAGAACCATACAGTAATTCCGAAAACAAATAATAATAAATACAAAATTACCTATACACCATTGGACCCGGAAATAGCCACAGAAAAACCAAACATGAAAGTATCACAATGCCCCTGGATCCAGACCTTCAATTTTGTCTTTTCCGAAGATATCTACATAGTTTCATTGTGCATAAATATATAAAAACCTAAAATACCCTCAACTATCCCTCGCCTTTTTGTCAACTCTCAAGGGTAAATTGATAGTTTTACTGTGCAAATTAAGAAGGAAAATACAAGAAAACCCCAAACAATCTGAAAATACCACGGATATCCCCTGGAAATGTCTAAAATGACTGTAGTTCCAAGGGTTCAATTTTTTGGCTGAGGAGTAAAATGATAATTTTACTGTTAAAATTCACAATAATTTGTATCTAGGGACATAGTAGAACCGCAACACATTTTATATTTTTTTAATATATGATCAGCATATATCTATTTGTTATAAACAAAGCGCTAATGTACAGCATCCAGATCAAGACCAAATTTTATGAATTTACAAGCCAGTGATCTTGAAAAGAATCCAACCCTAGCCAGAAACTAATGTATTATCATGTTCATTTGCAGTGTATTATCATGTTCATGCATTTTCCCTACGAATGTAATTGTGTAGCGCACACGCTGCTACAACCAACTTAACCTGTGTCTGTAAAGGGTATGGTGGGGCGGACATCAGTATGGGGAAACGTGCCTTTAAAGCCCCAAAAATACGATCAGTGACGTTTCTTAGTAACAAGTGCCTTTGATTGAACAGTTCTCTTGAATCTCGAGGAGGATAACCTCCCACAAGTGCCTTTGAACCTTCCCATCCAGCTAGAACGTAATGGAACCTCAGATCAAAGGAGCATGCTACCAGAACATTTTGTGAAAGTTGTCCATTTTTATTACGGAAAGGTCCCTGCTCATCTATACCAACCATCACTGGAATGTGTATCCTATCTACTGCTCCAACACAATCCTAGCAGCGAATAATTTGTATTTAGATGCAAGTCACACAAAAGAAACTGATTAACTCAAATTACATTAGGATTACCTTAAAATATGGATAAAATCGAGGATCTTCCAAGATTTCAGGTGGAATATCAGATCCAGGAGGCTGAAAAAAATCTAACGAAATTGCCATAATAGCATTCAAAACATTGTTAAAATGGCGACTAATGGTTTCTCCTGAATACCGGAACAATTCTTGAACAGCTCGAGTGCGTAGATTATGGCCAATAATGAACAAGAATATGGCTAATTGCTCCTCAATCTTGATTCTGTTTGTATGGCGTAGCAGGCCCTTGCCTTGCAAAATATCACATAACTTGTAGAATGCCTGCTTATCCATGCGAAAATTTTCCAGACAACGGTCACTTGGACCTCTTAGAACCTCATCTACAAATTTGGTACCATTGGTTAAACTTATACTTAGTTCTTTGGGCATACAGTTCCCAAAAACTCCATCCTTTTCATCATCAGAGTTCTCCATGGAAAAGTCAACCTCTGCACTCAATCATATGTGCTGGTCAGACTCACCAAACAAAGAAGACAAAACATTCACTTAATTACTGTACAAATCAGGACAAAACATCGTGAAAACAAGGTTTGAAACGGCACAATAGTGGAAATAGGAAACAGTGAAGCTCTAATTTCACAGAGAGAACACTTTGTTGAGAAACAATAATAATAATAGAATAACAAAGTGAACGTGGTGCAGGTGAGCAATCATCTCGAATTATCCATGATAAGCAAAATTGGCAAACCCAGATGGATAAGGCGAGATTCAACAGGCCTGTTTTACCAGAAATTAAATGAAATTGAAAAAAAATCTATTTCTGAATACACAAACACTATGCTCAAATTGTACCATGCAAGTGCGTATTGTGTACAACATCCTACTGAGGTACCTCGGTTATTTGAATTAGTAATCTTACCATGGTTGTCCCATGCCGCAAGAGGCATACAAAGCAATCATTAATAAGAAAAGAAAATTACCTCTCCACATTACAATCAATTCATTTTTCCTTTTTCTAGCAGTGATTATAATGAGGAAGTTTAGTCTTTCCAAACTCTAAAAGGTGATCTTACAATAACCTCCTCATTTCTTAGCTCATCGTGGATTGAATGGAAGCAACAACAGCTAATACAGAGATGACAAATCCAGTACTGGAGCAGACTATGTAGTTCTCACAATGCTAGAAAGGAGACCAAAAGAATTCTTCTTAACTTTAAATATTGATGTGTTTACTCACTATACTGCATTCTTTAATTTCCCCAGTTTCATTTCATTGCTGAAAAATATAACCAACTAAAGCAAAACTCAATATTTTAGTTTTACAATCAGAGCACCAGTATAGTGAGAAATTCACCTTGATCGTTCTAGATCCTGCAACTCTGTAACCCAGCCATTGTATCTTAGTTTTACTGTCACAACAGGTACTCCCACTAGCTCATATATATTATCAAAGAACTTTGATTCCCTCCACTGGGATGGAAGTAGTCTTTTAATTCCAGGGACATCACAAGCTGCCAAAGAATCAAACCACAGAATGACAAAAAATCATCAATGCTCAACTGAGATAGGATACAAAGAAAGAGAAAGGGCATATCGGACTGCATACCTACAACATATGCATCAGCTTTAACAACTTTCTTATCCGTAGCCTACAATGATAATTAAACGTATCATTAATGGAGACCTTACAATCAATGGTGGATTATAAACATAAAACACAGAAACCTCAAAAATACACATACACAATCTGATTTCTCAGATGTTTGGTGTACAAGTCTTGATCCTGCCATAACCTTACACACTCCGTTTCCTTCCATCTATTAATTTGCCCAGGTTCGATTTAAAAACTTCCCTATAGGTTATGGAATGAAGTTTTTAATTTCTATACTTTACAAGCACCAACTATATGCATCAATCTCAAGAGAATAACTCCATCAATTCTCCAATTGCAAACCCACAAATATGTGTGGGATATTCATTTCCTCTTCACTCATCAAAAGGTGGAAGACTGAATGCTTTGTCTCAACTCTTAAGCCCTTTTCCCAGGACAACTTCGATTTAGAACCATGGCTACTGATAATATTCATTGAAACAATGTCCAGAAAAATAGATTGCACCCCTATTGATCCTTAAATTGGAGCGATGCAACCAGGCTCATGATAAAATCATTGAAGAGTAATCTAGATGATGCTTTCATACATCAATGTCAAAAGGGATTCAGTTTAAAAGAAGAAAAATGAGAAGTCATTTACCTTCGACGTGGCAAGTCCTGTGACAAGTATTTCCCCATCAGGAGATCTATCATAAAGTATCTGCCTGCACCCCCACCTCAAGTGAAACCTGCTCTTGCAGATAAAGAGATGTTAAAAAAACATCAATTATTGGGACCCAAAAAAAGAAAAGATAAGGAATGACTTTGAACCTATATTTTACAATTATACCTGCCTCCTTTATCTTCAATATACTTTCTAATGGGACCACTCAAGTAAACATCTGGAGAACCCTTGAGCATACGAAGTAAAGAGGCCTCTGTCTTGGTGGCAAACAATGAGAATATGGTCAGCATGCACCTAGCACTGATGTTATCACAGTCAATAAACCCGAGGGCATAAGCAACAGGATCCCACATTCTTTGGATACTCATGCGAGTGCCACCTTTGGACAAAAACCAATCAGAGAAGCTGATCTGTAAGAAGAAAATGTGATTTCAAGGATAATATTAACAAATCGATTGAGCAACTAATCAAAGCACCAAAAGAAAGAGAAACATGATTGCTCTTACACTATCTAAATCCCTTATGTCCCTCAATGCTCCATCTGGATCAATAAGAGCCCTTACAACTGGACTCAGGGCAAGAGCAACCGCATTTCTTGCTTTATCATAAGGCTGCAATTGAGCATCACCATGAGAAAAGGATATTAAATGCAATCAGCAGTGATACATAATAGATGTCATGGCCCAGGAGACATACAGGTAACAAAAGAAGCAGCAGTTTGAAAGATAATAAACATGCTGATGACATTTTTTTAGCTAGCATCTAAAGTGAAGGATATTGCCCCATAAAATACACCTTTTTCAGTCATTGTTTCAAAGACACGCCGAGCTTCTGAAACCATTCCTTCTTTGCAGAGTCCATCAACCAAAATAGTGAAGGTCACTGTATTTGGCATAACATCTCTACTAGCCATTTCTTTGAACAATCTAGTAGCTTCATTCAATTGTCCTAAATTGCAAAAACCATGGACTATGGAGTTGTAAGTAACAACATCTGGTTGAATGCCCCGATCCTTGCACTAGAAAACACTATTTTATAATCTATTTTAACAAAACCAAAACACGTTATAAGCACATTCCTTGCACTAGAAAACACTATATCAATTGAATTAACTTGAAAAATAGTTTCAAAACATGAAATCAAATTAAGTTAGATTTTTCTTACTCGACTTTGATCTACTTTTTTAAGTAATACTAAGGTATAAAACAACTACCATCAAGTTTTTTTCATCAAATGGAACCCGTATAGACCAATATAATCCAATTTAGTATCTAGAACATGCAAAAATATTTACCTTCAATAAGAATATTATAGAGGACGATATTAGGTTCTAGTTTCTTCTCTTGCATTGCCTTGAGCAGTTTTAATGCCTCGTCCAAATGCCCATGTTTGCAGAAGCCATCTAGCAAAATCGAGTAAGTCGTCAAATCTGGAAGCAGGCCATAAGAACACATCTCCTTGAAAAGATTTAGAGCTTCCTGCGGTCTTCCTACCTGGGCACAGACCTTGCATAAGAGTGCTGTAGGTGACAGACAGTATCAGGAGGCAATGCTTTATGAGACATTTCAGCAAGGAGTGATTTTGCCTCTTCCATCCTTCTACTTTTGCAATATCCATTGATCAGGATGTTGTAACTATGTACATCAGGTGCGCAACCATTGCGAACCATGATTTCAAACACCTTCTTGGCCTCATTCATTTCGCGCCGTAAACAGTACCCATCCATCAGAGCATTGTACGTGTAAACATTTGGCTCTACACCTTTTTCAGGCATTGTTTCAAAGACACGCCGAGCTTCTGAAACCATTCCTTCTTTGGAGAGCCCGTCAACCAAAATAGTGAAGGTCACTGTATCTGGCATAACATCCTTACCAACCATTTCCTTGAACAATCTAGTAGCTTCATTCAGTTGTCCTAAATTGCAAAAACCATGGACTATGGAGCTGTAAGTAACAACATCTGGTTGAATGCCACGATCCAACATTTCAGATAAGAATTCCATGGCGTCATTAACTAGCCTATCTTTGCAAAGGCTGTCTATGATTGTATTGTAGGTCACCACATCTGGTTTACACCCATGTTGTTCCATCTTCTTGAACACTTGAACAGCCATATTTTTGTTGCCAGATTTGAACAAACCATTGATTAAAATAGTATAAGTAATCACATCGGGCTCATGCCCTCTCCATACCATCTCATTAAACAACTCTACTGCATCTTTAATTTTCCCCTCATTGCAGAGCCCATTAGTGAGTGCATTGTAAGTGATAACATCTGGCTCTACGCCTTTTTCAGGCATTATGTCAAAGACACACCGAGCTTCTGAAACCATTCCTTCTTTGCAGAGCCCGTCAACCAAAATAGTGAAGGTCACTGTATCTGGCATATCATCCTTACCGACCATTTCTTTGAACAATCTAGTAACTTCATTCAGTTGTCCTAAATTGCAAAAACCATGGACTATGGAGTTGTAAGTAACAACATCTGGTTGAATGCCACGATCCAACATTTCAGATAAGAATTCCATGGCGTCATTTACTAGCCTATCTTTGCAAAGGTTGTCTATGATTGTATTATATGTCACCACATTTGGCTTGCCCCCATTTTGTTCCATCTTCTTGAACACTTGAACAGCCATATTTCTGTTGCCAGATTTGAACAAACCATTGATTATAGTATTATAACTAATGACATCGGGCTCATACCCTCTCTGTACCATCATATTAAACAACTCTACTGCATCTTTAATTTTCCCCTCATTGCAGAGCCCATTGAGTAGAGTAGTGAATGTGATAACATTAGGTTGAATACCAAGTTTGAACATCTTGCCCAAGACAGAGACAGCAAAATGAACATGTTTTGAGCGACAAAGGCAGTTAATCAATATATTTAGAGAATAAACATTGTGGGTAACACCGAGCAAATCCATTTGATTGCACAGAGAGACAACAGTGGAATACTGTTTCTTTTTGGCAAAGGACCCTAAGAATTTGCCAAACTCCACAACAGAAGGCCTAGGATTCATACGGACCATGCGATAGAATGAAGCCAAGGCATCATCAATACTAATGTTATTGCTATTATCACTAACAAGCCCGTCATTTTTTTTAGGCAAAGAAGGTTTCTTTGTAGAAGTAGAGGTAAGAAAGTGGTGATGTTTGAGGAATAAGAAACAAGGGAAATGAGGAAGAAAAGGAAAGATACCCATTTCCATTTGTTGTTGTTGAAGCTGAAAAGCAGAAGAAGCAGCAGCTCTAAAAGCGCTTTTCCGCATGAACATCATCACTGCTAGGTTAAAAAGATGTTGTCTATCTTACTGTTCCTCTCCTCCTTTGAAGCCGAAGATGAAAGCTTTTTCACTCAGCCCCGCGTCTCTTTCTCAATTCGGGGTGTCTTGTCTTCTTGGGTTCAGCTTCGGCTGAAAAGCTTTTTATGAAAGGAACCCAATGGGCAGTAGACCATTTTACTTCTTATTTGAAGCCCAGAACTTTGAACACTTGTTGGCTCTCACTTTCTATCATCTCCCTCATCCCATGTTTTGCCTAAATACGGCTGAAAAGCTTTCTATCGCTATGGGTAAATACGGGTAAAAATAATTTTGCCTAAAAATCTCATTTTATAACCTATTTTAACAAAACCAAAACACGTTCTAAACACATTCCTTGCACTAGAAAACACTATATCAATTGAATTAACCTCAAAAATAGTTTCAAAACATGAAATCAAATTAAGTTAGATTTTTCTTACTCGACTTTGATCTACTTTTTTAAGTAATACTAAGGTATAAAACAACCACCATCAAGTTTTTTTCATCAAATGGAACCCGTATAGACCAATATAATCCAATTTAGTATCTAGAACATGCAGAAACATTTACCTTATTTCTATACCAAAATTCAAAGAAACTCTCTCGATAGAAAAATTAAGGACTGGAAAATAATAAAAATAAAATTATATACCAAAAATAAATATAGAAAAACATAAGGAACTATAAAAGTCTAATTTTGGAAATTAGGGGGGAAATTGTACCTTTTGTGCCAACTTTTAACGCACCATTTATTTTTTTTGTGCTTTTTCTAAATTGATCATTTTCTTTCACTTTTGTCCCTGGCCAATATATCTAGATCAATTAGGTATTAAATTTGCAATTAAATTACACAACCAATGAAAAAAAGAAGTTAAGAGATCAAAGTGAGAATAAAATAAAAAAGCAGAAGAAGCAGGAGCTCTAATAGCGCTTTTCCGCATGAACATCGTCATTGTTAGAGCATCTCCAGTGGGGAGTGCCATTTTGGAGAGGCAAATCTCCAAAATGGCACTTTGAATAGTGTAAAAATGGCATTTTTTTTTATGTGTGCTCCAGTGGTAAAAGTCATTTTGGAGAGCCATTTATTTTTATATTATTTTAAATATAGTGCAATTATTTTGTATGTAGTTTAATCATGCAATTAATTATACAATTAATAAGAGTAAATTATATAATTAAATAATTGCTTTTAACAAACCCTCCAACAATATAATTATTAATTTTATATATTTCTTGTTAAGGTATTTGTAAATTAAAATAAATATTTTTGATATAATTATATTATTTTCTAATATATATATTACATTGATTATACGATTAATAGGAGATAAATGAAAAGCAAACATCATGACTGAAAATCAAGTTATTTTAACTTCTACAATATTAATATTCTAAACACAATTATATATATGATATCCAATGCAAAAAACAAAAGTTATTTTACATTTTCACTAATAAAATTATTTTTTTAATTAAATAAAAAAAATAAAAATTATCACAATATCAAATATTATGTTAATCATTTTGACAACTAGGCATGGTTTTCTCATACCAAGAGTCAATGTTTGTATCAGAATTTAGACTTTTATGTGTGTGTTTTTTATATCAATTAAATATAGAATAGAACTATGTCTGATTTCTCCAATCCTGCGATTTGAAAGGACACTCAGGATATTTACAATAGCCAGCTTCATTATAATATGATTATTACATATATTGTTTTTGTTTTTTTATTATTATTATTATTAACATAGGTGTTCAGACTATTTTGTGTGTACCTCGACAAACCTTATAATGACCATGTAAAGTTCAGTGACCATTATATTAGCAATCATAGAATTTAAATATGAGACCACAGGGAGAGCAAATTCTTTAATTTTAATTTTTTTATCACCGGATCACTACTATAGATTGTTAAGATTGTTTCTTTTTTGTTTTGAGAGGAATGTGCTGTATAAGACTAATTAAGTAATTTACATTAAGAAATTTATATAAAATATTTAAAAGTTTGTAGATTTGATGGGAAAACACTCTTCATGTCAAAAACATACTACAAAATACCTGAAATGCTGTCAAAATTTTTAAAAACATCCATTATAAGGCAATATTAGCTCTTAAACATGAAGGACATTTTAGGTAAAAAAAATGGGTTTGTGTAATATTTTCAAATTCTTTGTATATCTTTGTAATTTCATAAGGCTTGGGGGATCTTATTGTAACGCATCATATTTATTATATAGTATTGATATAGAGTTGTCCGGATCCAATGTTTAATATAGTTTCAGCATTAATGCCCTTTTCCTTTCTTAGTTGACCGGAAATCATAGAAATTGGTCACGTGTAATGCATGCCGACGCCTCCTTTAAAGTTTTTTTTTTTCATGTTTGGACATCGTTCCTTTTATTTTATTTTATTTTCAAATTATATTCTTCAAAGTTAAATTGATTTTGGGGTTGGGCTTCTTGCTTGGATTTTATTTGTTATAATTTTTAAAAATTAACCTTTTTTGTTAAAGGGTTTTCTTGGGTTTGTTTTGTTTTTGGTGTCATTAAATCAGGGTTGTGTGTGTTATTAGATCAACTAAATTTATTAAACTCAATCGACTCAATTTTTTTTATTTGAAACTTTTATTTTACCCTAAGGTGTTGCACCGACCACTTATACAGGTTTTACTTAAGTTATTTTTTTTATATTTTTTTATATAAAAAATATTTTTTTCTCCTTTTGCCTTCAGTATTTTGTTCGACGTAATTGATCTTTCTATTTTATCTCATTGTTAGTTTATGGTTTTATCATTATTTTATACCCGTGTTGTGTGATACGAAGGGTAACTATAGTTGATCCGAATCAATCTAGTGTTTTTCCATCTCATTATCTTTTTAAAGAAAATGTATCATGCAATATGTTACCATTTAAATATTTAAAAAGTGTTTGGCCATCATAAATCAATTTTTTAACATTTTTATATTTTTTATAGGTTGATAAAAAAATCGACCAGTAGCATAGTAAGAGTAAAAAAAAACTAGTTGTAGCTAGAGAATGTGATAATTTTTCCCAAAGGGATGTTGTAAAATTAGTATTTCAATTGCTCTTTAGTCATTAAATAAAAAATAATGACAATATGCAAATAAGAAAATATATTTCACCGATTTTTCTTAGAGGATGCGAAGTGTGAGTGCGCGTGTGAAGTGTGTTAGTGCGCGTGTCAAGTTTACGACATAAAGTGTAATTTTATAATCTACAATGAGAAAATAAAAACACGATGAAACCTTAGAAGATTTTGTGCTCCGGCGAAGAATCCAATCCATATAATGACAGTAATTTAGCTCTATTTCC
This sequence comes from Salix purpurea, assembly GCA_027405865.1. Classification (NCBI taxonomy): domain Eukaryota; kingdom Viridiplantae; phylum Streptophyta; class Magnoliopsida; order Malpighiales; family Salicaceae; genus Salix; species Salix purpurea. The sequence goes on along the minus strand of JAOWLH010000014.1, from coordinate 6,533,076 downwards.
TTAGTGTTTTATATTATTTTGATATGTTAATATAAAAATATTTTTTTAAAAATAAAAAATATATTATTTTAATATATTTTTATACAAAAATTATTTTAAAAAACAACCACAACAACACTCTAAAAACATTTTTTTTATCTTATCTTCCCTATTTGGTACTGCTTTTCAAATTTGAAAAATTTGAAAATTATTCATTTTTATTTTTTACTTAAAAAAGTTAGTGTTTTTAAATCATTTTCATGTGTTAATATCAAAATAATTAATTTAAAAAAAAATATCATTTTAATATATTTTAAAAAAATAATTAAAAATCAATATAAAAACTCTACTCTCAAACATTCATATAAGTGTTAACAAACCTCTGCTCTTTCGAGAGTGTATGTATGGTAGTACTTTTAGAAAGTGTTTATGAAAAAAATTGAAAATTAATTTTTTTTTTAAATTAAATTATTTTAGTGTCTTTAAATTATTTTAATGTATTGATATTAAACATAATTTTTAAACAATAAAAAAAACATAATTTTAATATATTTCTAAATAAAAAAACATTTACCCAAACAGTCACTTCATTGGCGGTGGGAGGGGCCTTCAAAATTGCTTCCGGCCAAATGGGCCAGGGTAGAATTGACAGAACCTTCAACTGTATGTTGTCTGACAAATTGTCAATGTTAGTGGGTCATTTGCCATCCTTGACGGCACATTTAGAAAGGCAAAAAGTTTTTTCCACATTGACAACTCGCCAATTACGATGGAATTCTAAATTATTTTTTAATATAAAAAATAATATGAGCTTATTTTTCTACATTATAAGAATAATTTAATTTAAAATTAAAATAATAACATGTATTTAATGAAATAAAATAAAAAATTATATTACCTAATAAATCATAAAACAAAGCTATTAATGCTAAATATAAAATCAAAGTTGTTTGGACCACGTCTTTTTGAATAGTGAACATGGAAAAAGGGTAGCAATTATTGGCAATTTCAAATTTAATCCTTTTTTTTTAATCTATATCTTTCTACAAAACAATTAATTTTTTTTTTATGCAAAATCACCATGTCAAAGAAAATAAAAACTTGAAGGATGGAGGAGGAAATTAGGCAATGAAAAAAACCGTGAAAGGGCTACCCCTTTTAATTACTTTGTTGAGATAGTAAATGTCAATCTTCTTTTTGCCCGGTTTGGTCGGATGCTAATGATAATGTCATGGAAAATGATGAACTGTCTGTTCACTGTGTTTAAAAGTATTTTTGAGAAAATTTTTATTTTTATTATTTATTTTAAATTAAGTGTTTTGGTGTTTATATATATATATATATATATATATGTTGATGTTAAAAATAATTTTTAAAAAATATATAATTATGATGTTTTTTTAACAAAAAACATTTTGAAAAGCAAAATCAGACACACCTCTAAATTGCCAGAATATCAATAGTAAATGTTTGTACGAGAGTGTAACTGTAGTTACTTTTGAAACTATTTCATTCAAAAATACATCCAAATCATTTTTTTTTTATTTTGTAAAATATTATTTTTGACATTATTACATAAAAATAATCTAAAAAAACACAAAAAAAATATAATTTGGCAAATGGCAAGCAAGGCCATCCATTCAATGAACAGTGATTCAATTCAATTAATTAAATTAAATTAAACTGGGATTTTTCCCAGAAGAAATAAGACTAAATCCCAGAAGAAATAAGACAAATGTAACCCCCAAAAGGCCAAAACTATGGTGTTTTTTGTACAGAAATCGAATTGGACAAGGAGAAAAGGAAGTGAAATAAAACTGAATATCATAAATAAAAAGGAGAAGGAAAAGCAATGAACAATTTTTAACAAGTTACGTGTTATCCAGAACCACCACTACAGATCCCAGTGAGTGAAACCGGAAATCGCCAAAGAGCACCGGCCGATGATGATGAATTACCATCATCAACAGCGTCAGCAGGTGGCAAAACCCTTCCATCGGCAAACAACAACCGTCCATTCACTCCTCCGTTCCTCGAGTGCTCTGCCACCATCACGCCTTCAATTTCCAATGCAGCGTCCCCGAACCTCCTTTCCACCTCCAGAAACTCCCTCAAAGAAGCCGGCTTGGCCCCACCTCCATCTCGGCACAGGCTCCACCACCTCCTTCTCCTCCGCTCCGCCACCGCAGAAGCCCCCAGGTTCCTTCTCTTCATCGTGCTCCTTCCGGGGCTTCCGCCGTTCACGACGTTGTCGATGGCTGAGGACGCTGCGGTGGGGTGGCGTTGCTGGGAAGGTGCTCTGAAAGTGATGGCAGGGAATGTGACACCCATTAGAGTGCCTAATGTTGTGCTTCTATCATGGAAAAAAGAACCTGTAGACTGCATAACAACAGCACAACAAGAACAAGAAAAGAAAACATTCAAAGAAGGGCAAGAAACGCAAATCAAGAAATGGAAACATATAAAGGAAATCAAGAAACACGTAAATTTGAAGAGAGAAAAAGAAAACAAGAAATGGGTCAATTGAAGAAAAACTAGAGCAAGAACGGAAAAACAATGGAAAAGTTAAACCTTGAAGACTGAGTGAATATCAAGAGAGAGTGGGTGCATACCTCAGTGTCAAGATCGGAGGATGAAATGGAGGAGTTGGTGGGGGAAGATGGAGGTGGAAGCATATCGTTTCTTGGATCTAACATCCTTCTTTACTATCTCTCTCTCTGTCTGAGATTTTTTTGGACGTCCGAGGAGAGAGTAGCTGCTGCAACACAGGAGAGACTGATAGATGGGATTTGGATTTGTGTTATTTTGAAATCATCTTTGTTTTAGTTTTGGCTCTTCTCATCTAATCCATTAATGGCGGTATGCCGCCATGAATGAGAAATCACAATTTCCTTATACTAATTAGTTTCTCTCTTTTCTCTTTTCTAGTGGTTGAGTACTAAAAGGGTTAATAATTCCGATTCAAATTCCTTTTAAATTAAGTTTTTTTTTTTTATATATATATATAGTTTAGATGGGCTGGTATTAAAAATAATAATAATAATTTTAATATATTTACAAAATATACTTTATAAAAAAAATTAACTTTAATAAATCTAATACTTGCTTCTTACCGAATTTCAAAAGTATTATTAAAAAAACAATATTATAAATTATTTTTTGTGTTTTTTGGTAATTTTAATTAGTTAATTTTAATATATTTCTAAATAAAAAAAATTAAAAAAAATAAAATCACATTCTAAAAACCACTTGTCACTATTATCTTTTACATATTTTAATATTGCTTTTTGACTTTCACTTATAAAGGCTTGATTATTACATATTAATTGTCATTATTATCTTTAGATATCAGTGATGATGTTCAATTCGTCATCGTATTTGGCAATATCTGCCCTATTTGGGAAGCTACTTGTAATTGAAAATTTTATTAGCATCTATCCAGTTAGGCAATTTCTTTTTAAGAAAAAAATAAATAATTCTGTATGGGTCACCCCTGTCAAGCAACAAGACAAGTGGGAAGAAATTAGGGTATGTTTGGGAGAGCGGTTGCGGTAGCTTTTCAGAGTGTTTTTCGTGCTGAAATATATCAAAATGATATTTTTTTATTTTTTAAAAAATTATTTTTGACATCAGCATATCAAAATGATCTAAAAACACCAAAACATATTCATTTAAAATGAAAAAAAAATAGAATTTTTTGGAAACGGCGTTTGAAACGTTGTCCCAAACAGGCACTAAGCACCGGTTTGTAAACATGGTTATGGTTGTTTTTAAAAATATTTTTTGTTTAAAAATATATTAAAATTATGTTTTTTTTAAATCATTTTTATATAGCACATCAAAATATTTAAAAATATCAATTTTTTAATTTAAACTTAAACTTAAAAATAAAAATAAAAAATTATATATTTTTTTAAAAATACATTTAAAACATACTCTAAACAACACTTTAAGGCAGACAGCAAAATCAATGTTACAGATTAAAAAAAACAAAAAGTTGATGAGCTTGCCAGCCGAGAAAGCTTTCAGGAAAGTCTGATTTTACCCCCTTCCTCTTTTTTGGCACCGTTGTAAAGATTATAATCAATCGACCAGAAAACCAACTGGACAGCAGTTCGAATGCGGCAAGGACATGATTACGAATCACTTCAAAAATATTTTATTTATTTATTTTAGTATTTTAGATTATTTTAATATAGTATGTTGATGCATAAAATAATTTTTAAAAAATAATAAATAATTATTTTCTACATAAAAAATACTTTGAAAAACAACCGCAAATACACTCTTATACACCCGGAGAAACCAAGTATTACTCAGTGCAATATTTAGTAGGTTTCAACAAAATCACCAGCATAAAATTATCATCATTATTTAAAAAACAAGAAGATTCGGATACCTGAATTACCGAAATCACTGTATTATGATTAGTTCATTTTATAATCCAATTTAAATTAAACACAACAAACAAAATAAAAATTATGAAAACACCTGTAATAAGATAGTTGTCAATTCCGTTCCATTCCGTTAAAAAAACCGAGATGAAACACCGTCGTTTTTGTCTCGGTTTTAATTCCGACCCGTTCCGGAACGTCTCGGTACCATTCCAGCCTTAAAATCCTCTTTATTTTGATTAACTTGTGATTTTTTTTTCTAATTTTGAGATTATGTTTGTTTGACTTTGTGTTTATATTGTATAATTTAAAGTTAATTTATCTTGAATTTTAATTATACTTGTTAAATTAATATTTTAATTTATATATATATATATATATATATATATAATTAATTATATATGAATAATACAACCCCGAAACGGCAAGCCGAAATGGTCCGAAACCAGAACGTTCCGTTCCAATAGAAAAACCAGAACAGCGACCGGAACGGAATTGACAACTTTAATAACCAAATAACAAAAATAGGTAACTCATTTTCTATCTAGAAAAAGAATAAAATATCATTGAAAATTCATCACTACATTACCATCATTATCATGACTACAATAGATAAAATTATTATCAACATTTGCCCAAAAAATTAAAATCATTGAATTTCCCCAAAGAATAAAAAAAAGCAAAATATTTATACAAAAAAAATAATTACTAAAGTTATCATTATTATTACGTAAACAATAAAACCATAAAATCATCTTATTCGAAAAACAGATAAATATAGCCGAAAACAGTAAAAAAAAGAACAAAGGGAGAAAAGGAGAAATATTAATTTTAAAATGATCATCAACATAAATTAAAATTTCAAGACAACAAAAAATAAAATGACAAAAATTAAAATAAAAATTAAAAGCATGAATGCATAAATACAGGTAAGAAATAAACACAATCCAAGAAGGACCGAAAAAACTAAAGGAATTAATACCAAATAAAAAATTCAAAGAATAAGAGCTAAAATGAAAAATAAAAAATATAATTAATTCCAATCAAAGGACAAAATTGAAACAAATAAAAATCTTGGGATTGAAACAAATAAAGGGATTTAAAAAAAAAATACAGTGTAATTTTGTTAAAAGAATTAAAAGAATAAGGACCGAAATGAAAAGTATCATATATGACCAATTTCAATTAGAGAACCTGCTGACCCAGAAAATTAAAGGAACAAAAACAAACCAAAAATCAAAAGAATAAGGATTAAAATAAAAACCAACATAAATGATGAGTTTCAATTGAATGACACAATTGAAAACGATCAAAATTTTCATTGAAATCATGAATAAAAATGAAATCAAAAGATCAAAGACTTAAATAAAACAACCAAAAACCTGAAGTATTGACATGTATGTGCCAACTGCAGGAGAGAGAAAAGGAGAGAAAACAAAAATCATCCATCGGCGATTTACCGCCAACCGTATCCAGCCACGTGTCACACCAAGAGGAAGGATATGGTAGTGCACCCGGAGACACAGTGTTCAGACATTTTACACCAGCTATAGCCACCACACATGTCGCCTAAGAGGCGCGTGCACGTGAAACACTATTGGCGTGTTCGTACGATGCGCCTGTAGTAATTCCAAAAACAAATGATAAAAATACAAAATTACCTATGCACCCCTAAACCCATCAATAACCACGAAAAAACCGAACGTGAAATTATCACAATGCGCCCGGATCCATGCCTTCGTTTTTGTCTTTTCTAAAAGGTACATATGTAATTCCACTGTGCACAAATATATGAAAAATCTAAAATGTCCCCAACTATCCCTCATCTTTTTGTTAGCTCTCAAGGGTAAATTGATAGTTTCACTATGAAATTAAAAAGAAAAATACCAAAAAAACCCAAACAATTTGAAAATACCACATATGTCCCCTAGAAAATGTCTAAATGTCTCTGAGGGTTAAATTTTTCAGCCCGGGAGGTAAAATAGTAATTTTATTATTAAAATCCACAATGATTTGTGTCTAGGGACACAGTAAAACCACAACACATTGTATTTTTTTTAATATATGATCAGGATATATCTATTTGTTATAAACAAAGCGCTAATATACAGCATCAAGATCAAGACCAAATTTTAAGAATTTACAAGCTAGTGATCTTGAAAAGAATCCAACCCTAGCCAGAAACTAAAAAAATCACAATAAATCCATCTACATGGTTGATAAATCACTGATGTAGTCACCCCACATATCACCTGCAATTGAATCACGCAACTGGGAACTAAATTCTAGCTGTTCTGTATCAAAAGCAATGTCCAAAGCTGGGTTCTCAACTTGCATGATTGGCGGTTCCACCTCCAATGGGGGCAATGACTCCTCCATTTGCAGTGTATTATCATGTTCATGCATTTTAAAAATCCAATCATCTGGTTTTTCCCTACGAATGTAATTGTGCAGCGCACACGCTGCTACAACCAACTTAACCTGTGTCTGTAAAGGGTATGGTGGGGCGGACATCAGTATGGGGAAACGTGCCTTTAAAGCCCCAAAAATACGATCTGTGACGTTTCTTAGTAACAAGTGCCTTTGATTGAATAGTTCTCTTGAATCTCGAGGAGGATAACCTCCCACAAACTCATTTAAATGACATAAAACACCGTTGTATGGAGCTATAAATCCTGGCATATTAGCATATTTGCTGTCCACAAGGTAGTACTTACCTACACCATCAAAATTTTCAACCAGCAGCAGAAGCAAAAGTGAACTAAATTAGTTGAAGCAATACGATTGATTACATAAATTGGCATCTGAAATCCTCAAAGGCATGTAAGAGAAAGAAGGTAAAAGGTTGGAAAGAAAAAACAATTCCTCAAAAGCTATATAATTATGGGGTTTCGCTAGGGTGGTCCAATAAACTAATAGTAAGCTATGATGTGAGAGAAGCAAAATACCTTCAGGGACCTGCAACTTGTTCCGCCTTGTGAGTGCAGAGTTCAGAACTCGCAAATCTGATGCTGAACCTTCCCATCCAGCTAGAACGTAATGGAACCTCAGATCAAAGGAGCATGCTACCAGAACATTTTGTGAAAGTTGTCCATTTTTATTACGGAAAGGTCCCTGCTCATCTATACCAACCATCACTGGAATGTGTATCCTATCTACTGCTCCAACACAATCCTAGCAGCGAATAATTTGTATTTAGATGCAAGTCACACAAAAGAAACTGATTAACTCAAATTACATTAGGATTACCTTAAAATATGGATAAAATCGAGGATCTTCCAAGATTTCAGGTGGAATATCAGATCCAGGAGGCTGAAAAAAATCTAACGAAATTGCCATAATAGCATTCAAAACATTGTTAAAATGGCGACTAATGGTTTCTCCTGAATACCGGAACAATTCTTGAACAGCTCGAGTGCGTAGATTATGGCCAATAATGAACAAGAATATGGCTAATTGCTCCTCAATCTTGATTCTGTTTGTATGGCGTAGCAGGCCCTTGCCTTGCAAAATATCACATAACTTGTAGAATGCCTGCTTATCCATGCGAAAATTTTCCAGACAACGGTCACTTGGACCTCTTAGAACCTCATCTACAAATTTGGTACCATTGGTTAAACTTATACTTAGTTCTTTGGGCATACAGTTCCCAAAAACTCCATCCTTTTCATCATCAGAGTTCTCCATGGAAAAGTCAACCTCTGCACTCAATCATATGTGCTGGTCAGACTCACCAAACAAAGAAGACAAAACATTCACTTAATTACTGTACAAATCAGGACAAAACATCGTGAAAACAAGGTTTGAAACGGCACAATAGTGGAAATAGGAAACAGTGAAGCTCTAATTTCACAGAGAGAACACTTTGTTGAGAAACAATAATAATAATAGAATAACAAAGTGAACGTGGTGCAGGTGAGCAATCATCTCGAATTATCCATGATAAGCAAAATTGGCAAACCCAGATGGATAAGGCGAGATTCAACAGGCCTGTTTTACCAGAAATTAAATGAAATTGAAAAAAAATCTATTTCTGAATACACAAACACTATGCTCAAATTGTACCATGCAAGTGCGTATTGTGTACAACATCCTACTGAGGTACCTCGGTTATTTGAATTAGTAATCTTACCATGGTTGTCCCATGCCGCAAGAGGCATACAAAGCAATCATTAATAAGAAAAGAAAATTACCTCTCCACATTACAATCAATTCATTTTTCCTTTTTCTAGCAGTGATTATAATGAGGAAGTTTAGTCTTTCCAAACTCTAAAAGGTGATCTTACAATAACCTCCTCATTTCTTAGCTCATCGTGGATTGAATGGAAGCAACAACAGCTAATACAGAGATGACAAATCCAGTACTGGAGCAGACTATGTAGTTCTCACAATGCTAGAAAGGAGACCAAAAGAATTCTTCTTAACTTTAAATATTGATGTGTTTACTCACTATACTGCATTCTTTAATTTCCCCAGTTTCATTTCATTGCTGAAAAATATAACCAACTAAAGCAAAACTCAATATTTTACTATCAAGAATTCTGACATCTCATCTGAGAAAGTCAAATAACAAGAGGATTCTAAAGGACTACATCTCTCAGCAAATGTAGTTGGATGAGGAAAGGAATGGACCATAGAATGATCGAGCTCCCATCTTCCCGTAACTATACATTGAGTAAAGAGTTCTCAATGGCATGGATGTTTCTCACTTCAGATTTGTTAGCAGCTAATACAATAGGAAATAATCCCAGTGTTAGAGAAGTACAAAAATATGTTGTTAAGCAAACACATAAACAAAAGGTACAACTGAACATCAGGAAACGTACCATGAGGTAGATTAATGCCAAGCAAAAGGGAAAAGAAATTATTTACTGATGGAAGAAAAGAAAATACAATTTTAAAGAGTTATGAAAGCTTTTTAGTGAGAAACAAAAACCTTTTATGAAAACCAAAAATATTGAATCCACAATTTTTATAAACAATAAACATGTGCTTGATAGCTATGCTCATTGGAAGTAGTTTAGATGTCCTTGAAGATGCAATGCAACACATGGTCTAAATGCCAGCCAAGATATGGTATTGAATATAAACTATTTTAAAGCAAGATGTTAATACAGCATTGTTATATACTGTTCCAGCAGCTCAAAGCCACATTCCTATGCAAATCACCACTACAAATTAAAAAACAAATATTAACAATAATTGGCATAAGAACTGCCATTAAATGGACTGGAACGACATGCAATGCAAATCTCAATTAAATCAATAAAATCGATGAAGAACTAGCATTATTCATGAGATCAACATCTAACTCATCAGCCCCTATCATCCCCTTTCACTAGCTCATCCACATTGGTCGTAAGAACATCACAGTTGATTCTAAATTAACCTTTTCCATTGCCATTAAAACCTCGATAATCTTAACAATGCTTCCTAATGAAACCATTAAGGGCAAAAAAGAAGAAGCAAACTAGCAAACCAAAATAAAATGATCCTCATAAAATCAACTAAGATCATTGATAAGGATAAAACTCATCACCACTAATTAATCACCTGCATTATACAGTTAATTACATCAAGTTCTTACTCAAACAACATAAAATTAAGAACCCAGATTTGAAAATCAATTTCACATCTTCTCATTTGACCAGAAATTAAAACGGCCCAGAAACAGTTTATTTACTCTTCAAAATTCAATAAAACTTATGGCACACACCATACCTGGAATCGTACAGTTCAAGCCTTAAAACGACGAGTCGTGCCGTTCCGTTGGAGAATTGGTGAGGAGAGTATCTATGACTAATTGAAAAGGAGGGCTTGAAAATGACTAGTAACGCCCTCTCTTCTCTAGAGTTGAGGACGAGAGCGAGATTATTGAAGGGTTTGTTTATGTTTTGGCTATTACCAGTTGCCAGGGAGTTTTGGGCAGTGTGTGAGTTGGTGGGGTGTGAGAAATGTGACTCAAAAGAGGGCCCGCAGTCCATTTTCTCGTTTGAAATGCTTGCCATTATTATTATTTTTATTTTTATTATTATTATTGTGGGTGTCCTTTCATCTATTTTCATTAATTTCACGAATTGTAAAATTATAGACCACATAAATCTTCAATTGTCATTATATTAGTAGTTATAGGATTTGAGCTTGAAACTATAGGAGAAACAAATCATTTAGTCTCAAACTCTTACTACTAGATCATCTATTAGATGATTATGCTTACCATTTTTTATGGATACTGTGGTGCCTAAAATATCAATTTTGTGATTTGGTGTATACTGACTATTTGGGTGCTTATTACTGTATTTTAAAAGTGTTTTTTAAAAAAATATATTTTTTTTTTCTTTTTAAATTAATTTTTTTGGGTGTTTTTAGATCATTTTAATATATTGATGTCAAAAATAATTTTTTTTAAAAAAAAATCATTTTGATACATTTATGAATGAAAAATACTTTCAAAAGCAACTTCAATCACACTTTCAAATAGATACTAGGTTGTTCATCTCTCTCTCTCTCTCTCTCTCTCTGTGTGTGTATTATATTGTTGGCATACACTCTGATTATTAACTCCAACATATATTTATGTATGTTTTCCTTACATCTTGGCATATATGCAGTTTTGGACAAAACAAAGATATTATTGGATTTTCTGTGATAATTTTAGTTAAGTGAGAGCCATATTCTGTTTAAATATCATAGTTGAATATAATACTAATGTGCATGGTTGTGTTTGTTGAATAAGGCTAGCAAACATATGCAATGGTCAAGTGAGAGCCAGATAAGTTTAGGCATACTAGTATTGAATCATCTCTTTGTAGTAAAATTTAAATAGAATTTTCATTACTCCTAAACATTTTGCCTGGACTCTATCTTTATGAATTTTATTTGATGATGATAGTGGAGATAATGGTATAAGGAATCATAATCATGTGAATTAAAAGGAAGAACATAGTACTTTGGATGAGTATACCACTATAATTTTGTTGATGATATTAGTAACATGGTAAGTGGTGTGAATGTTGCAAAAAAATAGCACATGTGATTGGAAAGGAAGCAAAAAACAAATTCCACAAAGAAAAATGGCAAATTGGGCGGTTTTAAAATTGAAGCTCAATTACCTAGATGTTTTGATCAACCATTAGATAGTGTCTTTGCCAAAAATGAATGCATATCTAAGAGTTAAGGTAAGAAATGGTTTAGTATTGACAATGTGATGGTTGAGCTTTATTCAATAGATGTTGTTGTCAAAGATGATGACTTTCATTAATATCAACAAAGTTTAAGGTCTTAAAATGAGAGTTTTGCCTTGCATCTACCACTCTCTTTAATTATATTCTCTTGCTTAATATATATATATATATATATATATATATATATATATCATAATAAAATCCAAAAGTTAATTATATTCTCTTGCTTAATTCTAGTCATGACATGTGATTAGAAATAGTGGCCTATTTATTTTATAAAAAGACTTAATATTTTCTATACCAACTTTTGGCAAAACAAACTTGGATAATTAACCACCAAGAGCTTCAATGCATGTCATGTAATCACTGCAATGTCATCTTATAAGAATATTTAATGAGGACATTTACAGTCTTGCATTGGATAAGTGAATTTCCCTCAATGACAGAGTGAAAATCATGGAACAATGACAAAACTTGTCTTTATTGGTAACCACCAAACTCTCAAATTGCAAAATATATTAATTATATTCATTTATTTTATTTTGAAATAATAAAAATTATTTCAAACAAAATTTGAAGCCTCCAAAATTACCTAAATGTTAGGCATTTTGAAATAATATTTGTCAATCACTAATGTTACCTTTCTAACATCTCATACAATGCTTAGCCTAATGCAAATTTAACAAGAGTAATTTCATTCACCTCAATTTATCCTTTGAATACAAACCCGACCCACTCTTCCTAAGTAAACTCTTAGGACTAAAGTTTTTAAGTGTCATATTTTAGAGTTGAAAAACAAACTTCAATTTCTCATTGAATGTTGAAGTGAGGATACACTTTTTACATTAATAGTCTTTGTCATAAATCGTTTCTGGGTTATTCTCTAAAATCTATTTGAAATAAAAAAATATCATAAATAAAATAAAAATGACTTGCATTGGTGGAAAAATAAAGGTGGACATTTTGGATAAATTCGAGAGTTCGATCGTATCTCTATTGTGCCAAAAAATAAAGTAAAATACGGATATAAGGCTAAAATAATTTCTTATTTGATAAATCTACATAAAAATTAAATCTAAAGGCATAATTATATTTTTATAGGCCAATTTGATTTAATTGTGAGCCAATTTAAGTATAATTATGTTTAAGAATTAATTTGTGATTTAATTAAATGATTTAATGAAGTTCAAGGACTTAATTATACTTTAAATTGGTCAAATTAATTTTAGTAAGGGCTTAATTAATGAAAAATCAAGTTCGTGAACCTACTTTAGGTTAATTGAGAAGATTGGATTTTTTAGAGACCAAATTTAATTTTTGCAAAGTTAATTGGATGAAATCGGGGATGGAATTGAAGAAAATTGGTCAATTGAGGGTCAAATTGAATAAATTCAAAACCAAAGACTGAAGAATAAAGGACGCGTAAAGTTAAGGCTGCTATTGAAATTTTAGTGAAGATAAAATTGCATAAATTTAAAAGTTTAAGGTCAATTAGGAGTGTGATTAGAACAATTATAAATTGAGGGACCAATTTGTATTTCTGTTGTTCTGTAGAATTTTCAGACAGCTAATACAGTGTTTTGTGTTATGATATGTAACAATGCACGCCTGCCCGCTATTATATACAATGTTATGTGCACTGATTGAGGAGACATTGGTAAAGAAAACATATGCTAAAATTGTTGGCAAAAGGGGAAAAAATGTTATCAACCGGAAAAACTTGGGAGAATGCTATTTTTTCTCTGGAACTTTTACTTGAATTTCTTAATGTTCTAAGAATTGTATGAACCTTTATTTATAGGTAGTGAAAGATGATAATCTTGTCTTTATTAGGATAAAATTTCACTCTTTGATTAGATCTTAAAGCATCTCAATCATTGACTCAAAGTAAGCACCACAAGACTGTTAGATTTAACAATTTTGAGTTGTTTAAATTGTCAACTTTTAGGCGGTGTCATCGTGTGTGTAATGTCATCAATCTGAATTGACTATACCAAGTATGGTCAAACATCAAAAGATAATTTTTTTACATATACTGTCAAATTTGGTGAAGAATAGAGATATTAAATGTACTTGCAAATTAGGCACTAAACCTTACTTTTCACACAAATTTTCAAAAAGAAAATGAATAATGACGAGACGACATGTAATTTGGACAATCAGCTGGATGAGATGACGTCTTGGCTGATCCTTTTTTAGTTATATTCTCCATAACAACATTGTTTTGGATTATGATTTTGTCCAAAGTTCTATTAAGTCCTTTATCTTATGATTATTCTAATTTCAACTCTAATTGACCTAAATTTTTTTTTTTATGCAATTTTACCCCTCATAAATTTCAATAACAATCAAACTTTGAATTCTTTTCAATTTAACCTAGAGTTCAAATAATTAAGTTCTTAGGGTTAAGGTCTTTTACAAAAAGGTCATTGATTGAGATTTGTTCAATTTAACCCTTAATTGGCCCTCATACTTTGATTTTATTGCAATTTACCCACAAATTTAAATCAATTGACTTCATAAAAAATCAACTTTCATATTCTAATTTTCTCAATTAAGTTCAAATTAGACTCTCAAACGTAATTGTTTTACTAATTAAACTTTTAATTAAATTAATTAACTCATTTAAAGTACTATTAAGTCATTGCACTTAATTAAATCCTTCAAGTGAACCCAAAATTATTTTTTAAATATGATTAAACTTTATTTTGACCCATTAATAAATAAAAATAACCAATTATAAAATTTAATTATGCCTTATGATTTAATTTTTATGAAGATTTGTCTAAAAAGTATTTATGTTGACTTTGAATCTGCATTTTTTTTATTCTTGGGAACAAAAAAGGAATGATTAAGCTTATAAATTGTCAAAATTTGTTACCTTGATTTCTCCACCATGACATTCATTTTTATTTTTTGTGTAAATCTTAGGAATAACTTAGAAATGGATTATGACAAGCCAATTAAGCTATCTTAGAGTTTTATTTACTAGTGTACAAATGCTCTTTTATATCACTTAGTATTTAGTTTGGAGAACACAATCATGATGAGATTGTGAGGAAGAGTTCAAATTAAACAAGCGGTGACTTAAAAAAACCACTTTGAAAAATATGATGATATTAAACATGTTTTTTTCTCTTAAATGCCTATGATTTTACTTAGATATAAGGATGCATTTTTAAACTCTGATGACTTGAACTCTTATATTTCTCGTGTTGGTAAATCTCTTTTACAAAAATGTCATGATATTGAGATGAAACTCCTAAATCAATTAAAGAAACTTAGATCAAATTGATTTTTTTTAGAGTATCGATACATGATCAACCAATTTATAAGTGTAACCCATAGGAGACCAAGGAACTCCATAAACAAAAAAAGTTGATGTTTAAAGGTATATTAGAGAAAGTATGAGCTTATATATGGTTCCAATACTTTTAGCACAAAAGAAGAATGATTTTGGCATATATGTGTTGATTGTAGAACAATCAACAATATCACCATAAATTTTGGCATCATGTCCCTGGGTTAGATGATATATTGGATGAACTGGATGATTTGGTTTTTTTCTTTAAAATTGATTTGAAAAGTAGTTTTCATTAAATTAAGATGAGAGAATGTGATGAATAAAAAACCAATTTTAGAAAAGATTTTTTTTTTTAATATATCAAAAAGATTTAATTGAAACGAAAATACTACTCTACCATAAATACTAAGGTAGAGACAAACTAGGATTATTGGAACAAGAAAATTTCCTAGCCTATTTTTTAAAAAGATAAGTGGAGGCATGAATGGATTTTACATCTAAACAATTATTTTTCTTGTATTTTTCATCCATTAGTTGCGATATCATAAGATAAATTTTCATAATATTTATATTATTATTTTCATGTTAATTAGTTAGTTAGTTTAATTTGGCTATTTAAAGCCTAGTTTCAAATTGGGGCATATAACTCAATTAAGTTATCTTAAGGTTTTATTTTCAAGAGTACAAACATTCTTTTGTAAAACTTAATTTTTAGATTGAAAAACACATAAAGTTGTTGCATATTGTAACATAAAAATAAAGATTTTCTTGTTTTGTTCTTGATTAAACTACACTTTTTCAAGAACAAATCAATCTTTATTGTGGTTTTATACTTGTCTCGTGGTAAGGATATTATGTATAAGTGGTTATTGTAGTCTTGATGCCTTTGAGGAGGTTGTTTATCATGTCAAACTCAAATATCAATCTCAAGCTTGAATTGGATAGATCTTTTTTTTCATGAATTCAATTAAAAATTATGTTAAGGTTCACACCACTCATAAACTAAAATGTGAAAATAAATTGTTGAACCAAAAGGAAATTACAAAACTTACAAGGACTTTAAAGGAAAAGAAAGAAATATATGCTGGTGAAGAATTACATTTGCCCTTAATTTTAGATTGGATATGAGTTTTCTCATTGTGTTACATTTTAGTCCATCTGTTTTTAGTTTTGCTCATTCTTAATGAATCTTGACAAAATTATCACGACAATGTTTTCCCAGGCTTCTCGAGATGGGATGAATGTTGAAAAATGAAAAGGGTTTGTCAATAATCATAAAATTATATTGAGTAATTTTAGAACTCGTCACCTAGTATTACAGTACTCAAAAACTTAATTATATGCGATAGTCTTAGTAAGAGGACTTGTTGTTCAAAGGGAAGACACATCACCCCTATGACATTATATATAAGATAAGATATATTGTTGCATGATTGTTTTTCTTGTCAAATATCTATTCATTGGTTTGTTTTAAGGTTCAAAGTAAATCTTTTTTTGTATGGGAGTCTCTACTTTATTAAATCATAAACCTAACAGTTCTAAATTCTGAATTTTAGCATGTCATTTTACTTTTTGTATCTTTACTCTATATTATAGTCTTCCTCAACTACTAAAGTCTACAACTACACCTTAATAAATAAAATGAACAAAATAATTATTAAAGAGTTTTGACATTTTAACAAACCTCAATGAATAATCGTAAATTAATTACAATATCAATTTTTGCATTTTCAAAACATGAAGAAAGATGCAACATTTTTTATGAAAATATCATTAGAATGATTTTAGGATTCGACCATATATACAAAAACAATTTTTTTTTAATGTTTTTCAAATGAGGTTTTTTTCATTTTTTTTTTTGAAATTTTGGGGAAAATAAGATATTTTATACTGAGTTTGTATTTGAAAAGGTAAGTAGACAACCTGATATTAAGCGAAATTCTTGAAACAATATTAAAAAAAAAATCATATTTTTCTTAAAATACTGATTATTTTTTTTTGGAATGTTTTGTTTTGATTTGTTTTATTATTATATATAATGAACAGGTTAAGACATCAAAAAGTTTATAAAACTTTGAAAAGGTCACAAAAATAAAATTCATCAATCTTTGCAATCAAAATCTAAATCATCCAAAGACTTGGTTATTTTTAGCTAGAACCCTAAATTTATATGATGTAAAAACAATTTGCTATCATTACAATTTTTCAATCATATATCTAAAACAATTTGTGAATGTATGTCTGTTAATATTATTTTTATTAACTTTGTTTAATACATGTAAAATGTTATATAGTTTTAATTTTTTATGTATTTTTTCAATAAACATTAATCATGAAGAAAAAAACTACATTGAACATTATTGGATGTACAATTCCAATAAAAACACACTAAAAGGTTGAAAATTACAATTGACTGACATGAAAGCAAATAAAAAGGTTATGACACCTTATAGACGAAGATGATGATGATGATAATACACTAAAACATGTGGGGAAAGCACCGTAGCTCCCCACACATTTCACTGCGGATTACTACAGTGCTTCCTTGCTATAATGGTTTTTTTTTGTTCCCAGCTACATTACATTTTTCCCCTGTTTTGCCGTTAAAGGTTTTTTTTTTCCCGCGTTTTTCCCCCTAAAACATTTTTTTCTTGGTTATACTTTTTTTTCTTTTTCCACTTATATTTTTTTTTTTTTAGTGTCCGGATCAGTTTAAGCACACCATGACTAATCTCCGAACCCATTTTTTT
Organism: Salix purpurea; assembly: GCA_027405865.1. Taxonomy (NCBI): domain Eukaryota; kingdom Viridiplantae; phylum Streptophyta; class Magnoliopsida; order Malpighiales; family Salicaceae; genus Salix; species Salix purpurea. Next base: position 6,515,465 of record JAOWLH010000014.1, on the reverse strand, counting down.
CTTTTCTTTTTATAACCAGGATGTCCAGACCAGCTTACGCGCACCACGACTAATTCTCGGATCCACTTTTTTTTTTATAATCGGGGTGTCCGGGTCAGCTTTCATTCCCCTGCTTTCCCTCTACAATACTTTTTTTACCTTGTTTTTTTTCTTCTTTTTATGCGTTTTATTTTGTTTTTTTGTTTCGAGCTACAGTGTTTTTTTTCGTGGTTTTTTCCCCTAAAACATTTTTCCCCTGGTTATACTTTTTATTTTATTTCTTTTTCCACTAATATATTTTTTTGTTTTGTTTTTATAACTGGGTTGTCTGGACCAGCTTAAATGCACCACGACTAATCCTCAAACCCAATTTTTTTTAAAACTTTTTTTTTCATATTTTTTCCCCTAAACTCCCCCCCCCCCCCCCCTCGTTATACTTTTTTCTTTCTTTTTCCACTTATTTTCTTTTTGTTTTTTATAGTCGGGATATTCGGGTCAACTCAAGCGGACCATGACTAATCCCCCGATCGATTGTTTTTTGAAAACAAGGGTGTCCAGGCCAGCTTACATGCACCACGACGAATCCTCGAACCCAATTTTTTTTTATTTTGATAATCGGGGTGTCCGGGTTAGCTTTCATCAAATATATTTAGGTTTCATTTCGGTCCTCATTCTTTTAATTTATGGATTGGTTTTAAATCTTTTAATATTTTCGGTATCAAAGTTTGGATTTGTTTCAATTTTGTCCTTGGAATGAAATTGATTATATATTTATTTTTCATTTGGCCCTTATACTTTTAATCTTTGATTTTATTTTAATTCCTATATTTTTTTTAAACATATTTATGAAATGGTTCCTATTTTTATCCATGTTTGTATGTATATGCTCTTAGTTTTTTTTGTTTTTAATTTTTATTATTTCCTCTTTTGTTAAGTTTTTTTTTTTAATTTTATTTTCAAATTTTAATTTTTGTTGGTGATCATTTGAAAATTAATATTTATTATTTTTTCCCTTTTTTATTTTTTTGATTTTTTATTATTTGTATTTATTGTTAAAGTCAAATAATATTTTTTAAGCTAATAATATTTATTTTTGTTCTGTCATTGATTTTATTTTTTAATTGCTTTTTTGTTAATATTTTTAGGAGTTAAAATTTCTAATTATTATAGATAAGACATTCAAAATAATGATAATGATTATTTGTAAGGTTTTTTGTCGTATAAATATGTTAGACTAATTATATATTTTTATATTTTGTTTTAATATTAACGTCTTAATATATATATATATATATATATATATATATATATATATATATATATATATATATATATATATATATATATATATATAAATGACCTAAGTTTTTTTGAAAAAATCAAATTAATTCAATGTCAGTGTTCTGAAATACATTTAATATAATAATATTAAGAATAAATTTAATAAAATAAAAAATAATAATTTAATTTTTTTCTAACTACAACAATGGTGTTAACGATAGCATGGCAATAATAATTAAAATATTAATTATGTTCAATAGTGGTTATAATAACAGCTATAATAATTGTGATAATTTAACAATAATGATAATAACAATGAAGATAATATTAAAAATAATTCATTAGTTTATGTTATTTTTCTTAAAAATTGACTTTTACAATTTTTTTATGTATGATATTTCAGATTTAATATCACATAAAAAAAATTACGAAGTCACACGTAAATAAAACGGGTAGAAAAATTATGCCAAATTATCTACAATAAAAAAATATACGAGTCACTCACCCTACACTTTGCCATAGCCAGAAATAATGTTTTAACATGCAAAAAAATGTTAATGGTCTTAAATTATTTTTATGATGCTATGTATCTGAGTGAAATAATCAACCTATACAATTTTTGATTATTACTGTAGCAAAATTATTTACAATAATCATAATAATAATAATAATAATAATAATAATAATAATAATAATAATAATAATAATTGTATATTAGTTTTTTTATATATTCATTTTATTATGTAAAATATGTTTAAAATAATGTCATGGTATCAAGGGTATTTTCAAAAAAATTCATTTCTATTCGTAGTACAATAACCATAATACCCCTAAATAAGACAAAAACCAATAATTGTCAGTGGGGGTGTCATGGTAATTTCATATTTTCAGTGCACGGTAAAATAATTTTTGTAGCCTCAAATAAGATAAAACGGAAAAGTTACCTACGGGGTATTTCAAATATTTCACGTTTAACTATACATGCATATGAGAGAGTTTCACTCTCATTTTACATCACCAAAGCTAAACTTACTATATTTTTTAATGCAAGTTGCATTTGATACAAATAAAAATAACAATAAAATTAAAAATATAAACTAAGAGCAGAGGTATATAGACTCAAACAAAAAATTAAGAATTATCTCAGAAGGACCGAAAATATCAAGGGATCAAAACTAAACCAAAAAAACAAAAACTAAAATAAAAAATAAAAAATTATACATGTTAAAACTAGACAAAAAAAAAATTTTAACCCCAGCGGCGCACGGGTTTATGACTCGTGAAATCTAAATGTCGTCTTATGGTAAGTCATTCTGGTCCCCTTGAGAATATTGAAACTATATTATTTTGGTGTGTGTTTAAATTTGTAGTATTTTTTGTGGTCACAATTTTTTTCTTAAGAAAATACAGGTTTAAAATAAACTATAAATTGTATTTTTTTGTAATTAAGATTTTAAAATAGATTTTTCAGTATAATTTATATAAAATTATACTTTTAAAACTATAATTAAAATAAAACAAATCTTTGCTCTTTGAAGATGGTTCCATAAAATGCGTGCACGTGTTTCGTGCCCGTTTGGAAAATATCAAAAAAATTGCTTTTTAACTAAATATGATTTTTTTAAATTATTATTTTTAGTGTTTTCAGATTATTTTGATGTCATAATGTCAAAAAATAATATTTAAAAAATAAAATATTATTTCAATATATTTTTAAATATTTTTTTTTAAAAAAAACAATCATACTCAAATTCTAAAACACACACTACTAGAATATTAAGTGATACGTATTGTTTGAGACTGTGGTTAAAGTTGTTTTTTAAAGTATTTTTTATTTAGAAATATATTAAAATAATATTTCTATATTTTTATAAAATTTCTTTTTGAAATCAATAAATCAAAACAATCTACAATCACTAAAAAAATTAAAATATTTTTTTCAAAAATATTTTTAAAATACTGTGATTACATTCGAATAGTAGCTTTGGTGTTTTTACTCAAGCTGCTGCTGGACGATTGTTTGCATCTGGTTTTGTGAAGTTTCCTACGTTGTCGTTTTGAACCAATGACTATGAAAACTTTGTTTTTCTTTCCCTTTTTCTGGAGGTTGCTAACTTCAAATTTACAACATCAAAGCCTTTACGATCGCCAAGAATCTTCCTGTCTTGTTCCTATGTGACCGTATTCAGACCATGTGATGCTTCTTCTTTTTTGTTGGAATTCGTTTTTAAAATAATTTTATTTAACAATATATTACAATAATTTATATTTTATTTTTAAAATATTATTCTTGACATCAATAATACTAAAAAATAATAATTTAAAATAAAAAAATATTTTTTTTCAAAAAAAACTTTTAAAACACTCTCAAACATGTTTTTAATCTAAATCATAGACATTCCATCCACTAACATTTTGATAATTAAAGAAAATGATTTTAATTTTTCCTAATGACAATACTATTTTCAAGTTAGCTTTCACTCGGTTAATATTAAATCTTAGTAAAAAATTTATGTATTCGCACAAAATGTTTTTTTTTTACGGGAGCCAAGGGGTATTATGATGATGTGGTGGAAAAAAGTTCAAGATCTGCATTACAGGTCTCGAGATCGAGTCAAGATGTCTCACCTTGTAAAAGTCTGAGACAGTTGGGGTTTTAAAGTCCCCAAGAAGAGCGGCATGATGACATAGAGCTTATGATATATGCAGCATGTCTCAAGTTTGAGTCAGGACGTGCACCTCTTGTAAGAGCCTGGAATAATCGAGATTTTACTCGCTCATCTTGAGAGTGGGGTTTATGTTTTTTTTTTCTATTTAAAAAATGTATATCTTAAATTCTTTTTATTCTAGATTCTCTATTTTATTTCATTTTTCTATTACATATTATCTAAGTTTTTTAGTTTTTATACAAAAGTTTGTAATAGTTTTTTAACAAGTAAAAACGAGACGAATGACAAATAAATATTTTGGGTGTATCTCCATAATTATGATTTTTTTGTATTTAAAAGTTTTTACTTATAATAAATTTGTTGGTCTTCGAGAGCCTTAAGTTTATAGTAAACAGTTTTATCTTTAGCTATGACCAAGTCATATTTCTAAATAATAATAATAATAATAATAATAATATAAGAGCATGTTCTCTTTAAATCTTTAAAAATATAAGTTATCATAATGGTATATCACATGCATTCATTAGAATATGCGTTGATGTTTTATATTAATGAGAGGAGTATAAAGGTTATGATATTTTTATGATGTTTCTAGAGTCATGCTTGATATTGTATTTTAAAAATATTTTTGAAAAAAAAAAATTATTTTTATTTTTTTAATAATTTTTTTTTTGGATATTTTTAGATCATTTTCATATGCTGATACAAAATAATTTTTAAAAATTATTTTGATGTATTTCTGAATAAAAAACACTTTAAAAAACAACTTCAAACACACGCCCAAACAAATAGAATTTCTTATCAAGCATTGAATAATTTAAGGAAAAAAACCCTAGTGCCCATAAATTAAAAGAGATTTTATTCCTTACTATTTCCGTTTGAATTTAAATAATTGGATTAAATCCTGACAAAAGTGGTAATAATTAAATCCTAGTTATTTAACCAAACCTACTAGAATACTAGATCAATTGAAAATCAATGTTTTTTAATTTGGAAATTGGATCAGCCTCGTCACTGCCACGCACGCTGTGTCCAGGTCTTATCTCTTCTTTTCTACTCCACTCAATCGCAGAAGACGCTGAGATTTTTCATAAAGTCTGGAAGCAACATGCAGGGCTGCTTCCTTGAATTGTCAACATAAAAAACGTGGATGCCACATGTTGTCTTGTGAATGGTTGAGATAGAGGTTGAATTATGTAGTTATTGGATAACTTAGGAGATACTAAAAAAATTATTAACAAAAATAGTTTGATTCCTATCTTACACGTCATCATTAATAAAAACAATTTCATGGTTAATCACTTGCAAACTAACATAACATAACATAAAATAACATAGGATAGATTGAGAAATGACATAATATTAAAAAACAAATGAAAAGTGATTAAAGTTTATAAGGAAAGTTTAAATACTTAGACATAAATATAAAGACATTGAGCTAATTTTAAGTGTATTCTTTGATGTTTAGTATATAACATAATTGTTAGATAATAATAATAACTTAATTTTTTTAGTCGAATTGATTCTTTAACAAAAAAACTTAGTCGAGTTGATTCCTTAACACACTCACACCACCTTGTAATGAGATTTGAATACAAGCAATGATATTTGGACTCGTAATTATTTATTCATTAAAACTCTTATACTATGTTAAAAACCAACTCAACCTTAAAACTTTAATTATTAGGTGAATATATATTATATGATTTATATTATTTTTTTAACACATACTCTCAACTATATTTTTTTAATAAGAATGATGAATTTTGATTTACGATCATTTAGATATCAGAGTTCTATATTATGTCAAGAAATCAACTCAAACTAAGAATTTAAATTATTAGGTGAAATTCAAATATATAATTTATATTATTCTCAAACTATAATTTAGTTTTTGAATTTAATAATTGTAATTAGGGGAGACTAAGTTTGGATTCAACAATGTTACCTAATCATTTTATATATATATATATATATAGAGAGAGAGAGAGAGAGAGAGAGAACTAATAATCATTTATGATATGATAATTAGGGTTAACAAACATGAGAAAAAAACTCATTTTTTATATTCACGAAAGTATGATATGATAAGATTCCCAGTAATGAAATGAGAATATAAAAACACATTACATCTAAAAATATTTTGAATTTTGAATGCTAAACTTGCTTAATAAAACTTGATGATTGGAAAATATTTCAGGATCAAATAAAAAATAAACTTAAAACAGAGGGGAGTAAATTAAGATTGAGATGAAAATATAAAATCATGGATCCTTCCACTATTTAATTATGATGTTTATATCATGTTTAACATTGAGTTTAAAAAATATTTTTGAAAAAAAAATAATTTTTTTTCTTTAAATTAAGCATTTTGGTATTTTTAAATCATTTTCATATCCTGATGTTAAAAATAATTTTTTAAAAATAAAAAAATATTATTTTGATATATTTCTAAATAAAAACACTTTAAAAATAAAAACCAAACTCACAAAGAAACACTTAATTATTTTATATTTTAAAACAATTCTACGAGGCGGAGTGGTGCTTGAAGTATATAATTTTCTTAAAACTAATTACAACTTGGCCTTTTCACTTATTTTATTTGTTTATATTTTTAAAAAATATTAAGAGGAAAAATAAATGGAAATAATAATATAAACTTATTATGATTTTTTTTTTCAACTAAGAAATGCTAAATCAAGCCCCGACAAGATTGGATTATTTATCTATTTATTTTTAATATTAGAAATATTAACTAGTTAATTTTTTTTTTGGATAAGCTAAGAGGCAGGATTATTCAAGCCTGATAAGATTGAAGGCTCGATGAGATGCGAAACTATCTCCACCGCTCATCAGGTCAAGAATGAGGGCAAATTGCCAACAAGTTCTTGGCCTGGTGTCAGAGAGGAGATTTATCTTTTTCTCGTCCTAGATTCAAGTCTTGTTAGGCATGCCTGTCATCCCGCGGTGCCTTACTTGCTTATTGGGCTTGCAGGTTATTCAGTGGACCCGGGAATTTAGTTGTGGTGCACGCAAACTGACCCGAACACCCCGATTATCAAAAAAAAGAAGAAAAAAGAATAAACTATCTTATGCAGCCATTTTCTTGAAAGATATTTCAACCCGTACCAGTGACGTGTATTTTTGGGTGACCAGTCTCCAAAAACAACAAAATTCAAGGAAATTAATTTTATTTTCTTATTTGATTAGAGACACACTTTTTCTAACACTTTTTATAATTTTTTTGAATTATTGTAATACGATAATATACACATAAATCTTGATATATATATATATTTAAAATATTTTAAAAAATAACAACTACTATTAATAAATATTTACTAATATCTACTATTAAATTAATTTAAGTAACCACTCTTATAATTTTAAATTGATCTTTGGCTTTTAGCTTTGTAGTAAGACTTTCTTGTAATAACTGACAGGTGCCATAATAAAAGTTGTTTGGAATCGAGATACGATAAATTATTATTTTATATTTTTAAATTATTTTAATGTAATGATATAAAAAATATAAAAAATATTATTTTAATATATTTTAAAAAACAAATATTTCAAGAAACCACTCCACCGAACATGTGATATTAAGCGGGTGCACTGCGATTCTCCTTTAAGAGAGAAGGCATATAATAACAATAATCATATTTCGTGTTCTACGCTTATTGCGATTTAATATATTACGAGTTCTTCTCCATCTCCTCGTATTCTCTCTACTGGCATATGCAAATCTCTTGATCTAAAAAAAGAGCAGTCGGTTAAGGGAGAAGAAAATATTGCGAAGCGCAATGGCGACTGATCGTGATGGCGTTGTTGGATTCGTCGGATTGGATGATTTGAGCTTAGATATGGCCGCTTCGCTTCTTCGTGCTGGCTACAAAGTTCAAGCTTTTGAGGTAATCACAAGAAAAGTCTGCTCTTTGCTTTGCCTTTTTATTTTGCTTTTGAATTTGTGTTGTTTGGTTGCTGAGAAAAACATGGAAGGACATTTCCATTTCGTTTTGGTTTCCTGGAAACGAAACCGATTTGATCGAGAAAAACGCCTCTTGGAGAGCCGTTTGGGAATCTCACAAAAGTCTATTGTTCTTTTTATGAAAAAGGGATTTTTCTAATTTCTTGATTTGATTCACTTAAGAAATATATATATATATATATATATATATATAACCGGAATTTTGGAAAAAAAATTCAAAAGAAAAAAAAGGAAACGAATTCGTTTTCAGGACGAATGAAGAAAACAAATCTTTTGTTATTTACATTACTTGCCCTCATATATACTGATAATATTTTGAATGAACTAATTTGGGAAATTATATTAATAAAAAAATATGTTTTTTTTTTAAATTAAATAAAAAATCAATCATATCCATTTAATTTAATAAAAATGTTTAGTAATGTGATAATGATTGTTCTTAAAAAAAATAATTTTTAATAAGAGTATAATTAAAAATAAACAATTTTTTCTTTTGAAAAACCAACTGGCTTCTAAGTCAAACTTAGAGGTGTATGATTGAAACTGTATTTGGATTTATTTTTTAAAAATATTTAAGTTGAAAAATTATTAAATTAATATTTTTTATAATTTTTAATGTGTTAATATTAAAAATTAAAAAAAAAATATTTTGTTAAATAAAAAACACTTTTTTAACCCAACACAAACTTATCTAAGAAGACAAATAGTAAAAAGTAATTCGGTGTTATTTTAGAAACAAATAAAGTATAATACTAATTAGCGTAATTACAAGAAATCTCCGGGTGGTTTTCAGTGAAAAAAATGGTTTTGGTGGGGGAGGGGAGGGGTATTAGGAAGTGGAAGAGCTTGAAACCTTGAATCCAGGTGGCCAAATCGATTCAGGGGAAGCCAGCAGGGTCATAGCTTTCCAGGGATTGAAATTTGCCCGCTATATAAATTCGGTCCTTCGAGTTTTAAAATTTTCAATCGGATCCTTATAAATAAAAAAGTTTGGTCGATTTTCGGGTCCATATTATTCCATTCCCCCCCCTGAAACATGTGCTGCACTTCTTGTCCTTTTCTTCACTTTTTAATTGATCCCTGGAATAAATATAACTTGTTCGTGTTTTATTATATGGTTGTAGTTGATTTTGAAAATAATTTTTGTTCATAAATCTATTAAATAATTTTTTTTAACATCAATACATTAAAATATCTAAAAATACCAAAATATTTAAAATAAATAAATAAAATTTTAAATTTTTATAAAAATATTTTTAAAATACAATGTTATGCCATAGAAAAAACAACTGGTCCTCTCCCCGGTCCACGATCTTGGGCATATCGTGGCTAGTGGGGTGGCGCGTTTACCATCCTACCCACGCGCTCTCAAGCTTGTTAAAACTTAAAAGTATATTTTGGTTAATGTAATTGTGAGCCAGTGCTGTCTGGGATTTATTTTTGTTAAATTGTAATTAATGTTTTCTTTTAAAAACGTATATATTTTAATATAGTTGTACTTCATAACGCTATCAATAGCGAATCGTGAGAAATTGAAGTTCATGCGGAAGCATGTTGGCTTTCAAAGTAACATCAATCACGGGCCCCTACTCTTCCACTATGGCCTCACTTTACAAGGACATGTTACTGCGACATCTTCATGCGCAACTTAACCCACTATTCCACTTGCTGATAAATGTTTTGTGCTTATCATTGTATTTTAAAATTATTTTTGAAAATTATTATTATTTTTTTATTTATGAATTTCTGATAAAAAATCACTTTAAAAATAACACCTTCACAGTTCCAAACAGTAATTTAATCGTTTGTGGGGGTCATACACCATCTTTTAAAGCACAAAAGTATCTGCTGGTCAATTTTCCATGCTAAAGGAGGACGTGCCTTCATTGAATTCCTTGGATACCTTCTGCTGGGCAAATTTCCATGGACGGACCTATCAAAACCAATGCACATGTTACATCCCAAGGATACCTTTTATTTTTAATCTTTCGATCAATCTCACAGGCATACCTTTGGCCTTATCTGAGGTCATAGCACCATCGCAAGTTGGTGACATGAATGTGTCACCAATGTTTGATTAGTGGAAAGTAGGTCCAATCCACTAGTTAAAAGTCATGTTTATTTTTTGTTTCGTATTTATTGACTATGCCAATACTATTATTGTCTCCTACAATCAATTTTGCAACTCAGTATATAAATTTAACTGATTTTTAATAGGTTACTTGATTGGCAAATTAGTTATTGTTAAATTGGGATTTTCTTGTTCTGCAGATAGATGAAACTTTGGTTGATAAATTTTTGAAACTAGGGGGAACGAGAAGTGCCAGCCTTATTGAGGCTGGGAAAGGTAAATGATGCTCGGATATGTCTATGTTTTACTGAAATGTTTTAATAGCTAAGCTATTTGGGGTGGGATGCCACTTATTTTAAATGGCTACGTTTTGTTTGTGGAATGCATTGCATGATAATGCATGGAATGGGTGTGACACATGATGTTTATATTCCACGCAAAATCTCATTTTTAATTGGGTTTCAGCACTCAAGAGGAATGTGTATAGAATATGTTTATATTCCATGCAGCGTTTCTTTTTAAAAGTGAAATCCATTCCTAGCTTCCCTTTAGCTTCCATTTAGACTTTGCCTCTTTTCTATCGGATTTTTTCGTGGTACCAATGATGACATGTGCTTTCCTAGGTTATACTTGTACTCCATGGAATGACGCATATGATAACTCTAAGTAGAAACTGATTGATGCTTACCTACTCTGTTCCCGCTTCTTACTTTTGAGTGGGAGGATCCTTGAAAGTATAAGCAACTTCCTATTTGATTCATGCTCTGAGCTTGAAACTTTCACATTTAATTTCACTTTTGAAGTGTCATGATTGTGTTTTAATTTGATGTCTTGTAGTTTTATACACCCTTCTTTTCCAAAAAACTGCCCTGTAGTATTCTGATTTTGATAAATGCATGGAAACTTTATGTTATTTCATTTTTAAATGTAAGAGCCTGGAAGTATAAAACACTGTCTAAGTCAAATTTCTAAATCTTCATCATTGCTACTGTTGATCCACAAAAAAGTGGAGCGTTAGCTAAGCGATGACTAATGTGGTGTTGGGGTTTATTCTGATTGATGTCTCGTGTCCTATGAAATTGTGCCTTTAACTCTTTTTTCTTGCTTTTGGCATACAGAAGTTGCAGCTTTGATTGTTTTAATATCTCACGTGGATCAAATCAATGATGTATTTTTTGGCCAACAGGGTGTATTGAAAGGTATTCATGAAACTTATCCATTATACCTAAAGTTATCATTACTTTGTTGATATTCAGGATTATTAACTCGATGGTATGCAGGATTGCAGAAAGGGGCACTCATCATCCTACGTTCAACTATTCTGCCATCATACATCCAGAATCTGGAGAAACGTCTCAGAGGTCATGTATATTGTTAATTTATAATGTTGTCCTTTCTTTTTAGTGGCACATTCTCCGGAAAGCATTTCTGTTAGTAATCTGGTGTAAATCTTGACTTCATTGCTTAGATTACTTCTCCATGGCAAGGCAATGGAGGACACATTACCGCCCTTTTTCTTTTCTCCTCCCTCTTTTCTCACCTTTTTATTTTTGCCTGTGAAATTTAAGTGCATGGCTAAGTTTTCTCAATATTAGCGACTGGTAACTTAATTTAGGATTGTCTTCATTATCTGTTAGTGATGCATGCATAACATTTGATCTTCCATTAGGAAACCTCATTGATAATCACAAACATATTATCCCGTTTTGGATTTCAAGTATAAGGGAACAAGGCATTCATAATAGGTTAAATTATCATAATTCCTGGTTAAATCTCAAACAGCCAACCATTTACATCAAATGTTAATAATGTATTTCTTCCCTGAGATGTTTTTTTCTGCCTGTTATTGCACTCAAATGAGTGATATAAATATTAAGATTGGTGGCTAGGACTTGGCAAAATCAGTTGGATAAGTTATGGTGTGCAAGGTTATTTTGCATTCTTATGTAAAGGGAACATATGCATAAAAAAATGAAGTACGGACATGGGACATGTGCATGTTCTTTTGCTCGCCCAACTTTTGCTGTAAAACTACTTGGCCTCAATCACAAATTGGCTCATCTACTAGAAGTTTTACTGAAAACTATTATCAATTTAGCATTCTTTTTTCTTCTTGGCAATCATTCATGATCCTGTTTGTTTCTCTCTTTAGGAAATACGACCCTCATGCATTGGTACTGAAATCAGTTTATTCTATTGATCTCACAGATGAAGATTCGATGGCTCATCTAATAGAAGCATATGTCTCCAGGGGATTTTCTGAAGTCTTAGAGGGAAGAACCATGGTAACACTGTTTGTTACACTAACAACTTTTCCTTCTTTATCTGCTCATTAGTTGTAGCAGTCCAATTTCACATTTTTATCAGATAATTTGAATAGTTGAGAATTCTGATTACTTTGATTTATCTAGATTACATCCTCGGGAAGGCCTGAAGCTAATGCAAAGGCGCAGCCTATTCTTTCTGGTAAACTCATTTTATAATCTACAATCGTTCTATTGGAGCATATAGGCAATAGAATTGGAGAGCCAATTTGTCTATGTATTCTCTTATACAAATTATCATTATCTTTTACAGCAATGTGTGAGAAGCTTTTCACTTTCGAAGGTGAAGTATGCGCTGGAAGGTGTGATTTCTTCTTGGTCTTGTTAATCTTCTCATAATTTATTATAAACTTTGTGTAATTATATATTCTTGCTTTCGTGTTTTAACTTGATTATTCTAGAAAAAATGCAAGTATTAGAAAAAGGAAAAATAACACGGTGATTTAGACAAGCAACAAAGCACTTCTTGGATTTGAATAATGTTATGGCCTCTTGATTATCTAGAATTTGATATTTAGCTCTCCTTTTCTTCACAGTAAAATTAAAATGGTAAATGAGCTGCTTGAGGGCATTCATCTTGTTGCTGCACTGGAGGCGATTTCTCTTTGCACTCAAGCTGGAATTCATCCATGGATAGTCTATGATATTGTTTCCAATGCTGCTGGAAACTCATGGTGAGTGTTTGTGACTAGATGGGTCCTTTCTTTTTATCGATAAAAGAATAAAGTTTTATTGAATAAAATTGCTTCAAGAAGCAGTTTGAAGATCCTATCATTCTGCTGTGACCAAATACTCCACATCACAGAAAGGATAACATTTCCAAGTTTTCTCTATCCTCCTTTCTCATCCCAGTTCCCACCATTCATAGAAAAGAGTGAAAAGTTTAGTTTTACAAAGATTAAAATTAAATTGTCAACTAGCTCCATCAATTTCTCTATTAATCAACCTGCTGCTCCACCAGGCACACACACACACAAAAAAAAGAGAAAATAAACATGCAAGGATTTCTATGTGATTCAGCGATGTGTACCTGTTGATATTAGAGATATATGGTTAACATGCAGGCTAGGAATTTTGTCTATTTTTATTTCCCTAACCAGTGAAACACACTTGCATGGATGTGGCAATTATGCATTTCCTGGAACATAAACAACATGACTAGGAAAAAGTTTACATGTTTGGGGCACGAATGCAGATCTCATCTGATAAACAGCTTTGAGTCATACTGGCTGTCACCTCAGTGTCACAGTGATTACATGGTAAATCTCTCATTTCTAAGGCAGGTGATAATTACCAAGATTAAGAATCCATTAGGTGGTGGTATTGGTTTTGCCTCCCATCACTTTCCCATGTTTTTTTACAACTCATATTCAGGCCATGCTCTTTGATGTTTAGCGCTGTGTGATTTGCTACCTTTATAATAATGTCTTTTCCATTATTTGTTGGCGATGGGGTGATTCTTTTGTCATTGCAGGATTTTCAAAAATCATATTCCCCAGTTTTTGAGAGGTGATACCAAGGTGCATTCCTACAGGACTGTGGTCCAAAATTTGGTAAGGGACACTTTTATTATACATGTTTAAGGTTGGTTGCATTTAGAATAATGTGTACATGTGTGTGTGTCTTCCAGCTATGGGCTGAATTGTTTAGTTTATTGGGTTCATCTTTTGTAGGTATAATTAATTAGTTTTGAGTTTTGAATGCTGAATTTCTATTAAATCGAAGGTTGAAACTTGGTTCCTTTGCTGATGGATCACATGCTAGACATGTTAACTCGTACATCCTGATTTATATATATAATTCTTTGTAAAACTGTTTATAGATGCTAACAATCTAATACAAAAACTGAGGCGGGATGAGAATAACATAAATAGAATGAGACAATGTTTAACTTATTTTTTTCAAGTCTTCTACAGGGAGCTGTTTATTGTTGTATGCAATCATGTAATGCACGTCAAGGCAGGAAAATAAAATAAAATAAAATCAGGAGAAGCATCTGTTAGCTGAGCAGTATAGCAAATTGGTAGTGATAATGCGAGAAGATAAAGTAAATAAAGTTTTTTTTTTCCGCAAATTAAACAGCTATGGAGTTAGAGATGATGCAGGATATGAGTATTAAAGATTTTTTTAGTTGAAAATAAAATTCACGCTGACCTAGAGTTTATAGTTGGGGCCAGAGAGACGTGGTTGCTTGTGAAGATGTTGTAGTTGAGGTACAGGCTCCTGCTATTTTTGGACTGCTAGGAAACTTGATTTTCGGTGGAATAATAGTGGGGGTCTGGGCATTTGAACCAATATGAATTAACTAGTACCTGTAAAAGTTTTCCAAGAAATTTTGAAATATACCACCAGACATTTTTGGATCTTGTCTAAAACTGTTTGAGCATGTAAGTATAGACTAGAGAATCCCGTGGAATTTGTAATTCTAACACCTCAACTAGTTATTTTCAGCTAACTTTAAGCTCCATATATTTAAATATTTGATAACATATTTATCATCATTCTATCATTTTTTAATGACCTGAATTAATTTATAGAAGTGCTAGTGACAGTCACATTTGTTGAGACTGCCGTATCTCAGTCATTTGTGAAATACATGGAAGGTACGTTCCATATGTTGATAAACCATGTAAAAATGCTAACTTAACACTCCTCTTGACTAAATGACTCAAGTTTTTGATGAGTACCTTAACCTTTTATTTGCGTTTACCAGATGATACTTGAGACTGATGGAATTTTCAAATTTTAGGGTGTTGTTTTGGATATGGCCAAATCGCTTATATTTCCTCTTCCACTTTTGGCTGTTGCCCATCAACAACTTATTCTTGGTAAACTCACAATCTGAAATACTCATTACTTAATTTCTCTAATCAACTAGTTTCCTTCTCAAAAATCTCCCTCCTATCAGGATCTTCACATGGTCAGGGTGATGATAGTGATGCCACATTAGTCAAGGTTATTCCCCTTTACTTGTGCTATAAAATTTCCCTTGCAGGTCATTATGACTTGCTTTTAGGCTGTTATTATTGAAAAAAATGGCTTGACAGATGCCTTGTTATCTTGTGCAATCTTTTTCCAGGTCTGGGGAAAATTGCTGGGAGCAAATATTCAAGATGCAGCCAGTGCAGAACTCTATAAACCTGAGCAACTGGCAAGACAAATTATTGCCAAATCTACTGTCGTAAAGAGAATTGGTTTCATTGGTCTTGGAGCAATGGGATTTGGCATGGCAACTCACCTGTTGAAATCAAATTTCTGCGTTGTTGGTTATGATGTAAATCCTCACTATTTTTTCTTCCTATTTTGATTAAAAGAGTCAGTTCCTGCTTGGAGCTGTGTAAGGATTGATTGCTGCCATTTCTGGCCCAAGTATCTTTCATGCAGTACTCATTAGAATAGAACTTTGATAACCATGCATCATATATCCTGGTGAAATTTCCTTAACAATTGAATTGACCCTGGAATTCTTATCTTACTGTCTTCTAATAGTTTATGCTGATTGTCAAGGGAAGTGGACTTATTAATTTTTTAAAACTTCCCAGTTATAACCTTTTGAGAAATAAATTTTTATCTATTTTCAGTTTTTTAATGTATGCTTATAGCTTCTATGTGTACTTGCCTGCATGTGAATTTGTTTATGCTTTGCATGTATGTATATTTTGCTTGCGGTACTTGTGTATGACTTTTTCTGGGGGCTTGTCTAGTTCATACATATTTTGTAGATTGATATTAATGTGTTTGTATTCCCATTTCAATTTTTTTTAGCTGCATCTTTTCTTGGGTGGCAGGTGTATAAACCAACACTAACTCGATTTGTAAATGCTGGTGGCTTGATTGGCAACTCTCCAGCAGAAACATCTAAAGGTTATCTTGAGCCACAAGTTTAAGTTTGATTTGCCTTTTCAAATATTCTACACAACATTTATAGTCCTTTTATGGAGCTAAAATTATTGGTTTTCGTAACATATCTTGTTCAGATGTTGATATACTAGTAGTTATGGTCACAAACGAAACTCAAGCGGAGAGCGTTTTGTATGGAGATCTAGGAGCCATTGCAGGTACCTTCTAAAGCAAAATTTGTACATTAAAGTGAAGATGCTAACTCTCTGTGTTTTTTTTTTTTTTTTTTTTTTTTTTTTTTTTTTTTTTTTTTGTAATAGCCTTACCATCAGGAGCATCTATCATCCTTTCTTCTACGGTATCCCCTGCATTTGTGAGCCAGCTGGAGCGACGCTTGCAAAGTATGTCCTTTATAAAAGCATAAATATCTATACTTTCAGCTATTCAAACTCCTGATGTGTTCTTATTAAATACATAGTTGTGTGTGTGTGTGTGTATATATTCAACTTACAAAAACTGTAGGTTCTAGCATCATTCTTTGTCCTTAGTTTTGTAAAATTGACAATTCTCCGATATTTAATCTGTTCTATTATAATTCAAGAATGCTTAAAAATCACAATAAAATGTTAATTTATCAGCAGGCAATTAAATTCATTAACCAGTTATTGTGAGGAGGAATTTGGAGCAGTCCTACCCTTCAAGTTTTTTGCATGAAGTGGTTACACTGAATATATCAAAAAACATTTCCTTTTTCTTCTTGACAGTGTTCACTCCTGCACTAGAAATCATGATCTGACCCTAACAACAACTAGAATCATGAACGAATTCTGGTTGTTTACTTGCTTGACCTTTCCTGGCATGGCGTGAACTAATTTATTCAACTAATGTCTTGTTAACCAATCTGTTACTATAAATACATAGGAAAGACTTAAAGTTATTGAAAACTAATATTCATAGATCTTGGGAATACAAATGAATATTATAAAAGGGAAATGCTTAGTTTAGTTTTTATTCTTGCACATGCAAGATCTTGGATCTGAATAATGCCATTTCTTTTTAGTGATGTAAAAGCATGACATGACAGTTGAATATTCTCTCCTTGGAAAGTTAAAACTTATCCAATTTGGCATTAAGCTAGATAGAAAATGAGGATGGAGAATTGATGTGTGGAAAGAAAGCATGAGAAAATGTAACAGAAAATTGTTAAGAGAATAATATAAACCATATTTTGGGGTTTTATCTAACAGTTTAAGCTTTTAATTGAGATGGTTCCTTAACATGATATCAGAGTCTTGTCGACCCTGTAGTCACGGGTTCGAATCTCAACACCTTCATTCTATTTGATAAAAATAAGCATAAGGTAGTGTGGACCTGTATGCAAGTTTCAAGTCCAAAAGGCTTTCACTTGAGGGTGTGTGTTAGAGAATAATATAAATCATATTCTGAAGCCTCACCTAACAACCTAAACGTTTAGGTGAGATGGTTCCTTAACAAAAATGACCTAGCTGAGTTTACACATGGATGAAGATTACAAGTCCTTTCTCTTTTACCATTTTAGATTTTACTGATTGTTTTTGCTTTTAAATCTGTTTCACTTTCCTTACATCTTCTCTTGTTTGTAGGTGTCGTTCCCCCCCCCCCCCCCCCCCCCCTCTCTGTATTTGTCACTTATACTCTGGTTGGCCTTGGTTTTTAACGAGTTTGCTTGTCTCGATTCACAAAAGAAGACAGTGGTTGTTTTTGGTTTAAATATTGCGTGTAATTTCTTTAAATGCATGCAATGAAATTGCAGTGCCACTGCTAATTGAAGGAACACTTATGGTTTAAGCTTGTTTAGGATGCTCTATTTTGTTATTTTGTGATTATGACCCCTATGATGCCATGTTTCCATGCTTCATTTTTCCCAATATTTTCTTACTCAAAAAAATGCAAATGTCGTAGGCAGGGGCTTGAAATTGGTGGATGCTCCTGTTTCTGGTGGTGTCAAGAGGGCCTCAGAAGGAACACTTACGGTCTGACAAAAAATGCGAAATTGGTTCATTTTGAAAGCAGCTATGTATATTTTGATAACTTTTTCTCAAAGTAATTTTATATTGCTGTCAGATAATGGCTTCTGGTACTGATGAAGCTCTTACATGTACCGGCTCAGTTCTCTCAGGTGATTATCTCATTAACTATTCTTAATTTTGAATGGAGGAGTTTCGTAGATCTAGATTACAACTTACCCATGGTTGTTAATTATGAGCAGCATTAAGTGAGAAGCTTTATGTGATTAGAGGAGGTTGTGGGGCTGGAAGGTATTGCAACATTTATTTTTCTCTCACCAAGCATTATATCATCATTTTGTTGGTTCATTGATCAATTGAATTATGTATTAGTGTACAGACATGCAAAAATTGTCTTAGATAATCATATCATGCAGTCATAGAACTTTCCAGGGAACTGGATTCTTACTCTCTGTTCTTTTCAATTATTGCCTTTAGTGGTGTAAAGATGATTAATCAGCTGCTCGCTGGAGTTCATATAGCATCAGGGGCTGAGGCAATGGCGCTCGGAGCTCGATTAGGTCTCAATACAAGGATGCTGTTTGATTTTGTCAAGAACAGTGGAGGAACATCCTGGTTTGTTTCATGGGAAATGCACTGTTCTTCTAGTTTTTTTTCTTTTTATTGAGCTGAATTTGAGAATTTTTGTTATTGTCTTAGCCTTTAACACTTAATTTTATTTGAAATTAACATGTGTTTTTTACCCATTTAAGTGATTATTTAAAAAAGGATGGTTGTTGCATCCCTTTTCATTAGAGGATTCACCTACTTCAATTCTTAAATTCATAGATTAATATCAGGAAAAAAATTGTTTCCATTTGCAGGATGTTTGAGAATCGTGTTCCGCACATGCTGGACAATGATTATACACCGTATTCTGCACTCGATATCTTTGTGAAGGATCTGGTCTGACTGACATTTATCCTGCATTATGTTTGAATGAAGAAATTTTTTGATTCCTGGTTGTTAGTTTTTTAAAACTGCTCTATAATCATCTGCAGGGAATTGTTACCCGTGAATCATCATCCCTTAAAGTTCCACTTCATATTGCAACTGTTGCACACCAACTATTCCTGGCAGGTGTCGTGATCTTCTGTTTCCAGTTGTTATGTTTTCCCCAGTCCTTCTTTTGATATGATCTATAAGAGAATAATTTTTAATTTAAAAAGTTTTAGTTGGCTAAAGATAAGATTTATCTTATGTTTATAGTGAGATATGTGAGAACGATGTGTTTCTAGGTAAGTTGGATTTAATAAGAAATTCTTAGTTTTTTCTATTCCGTATCACAAGATATGACACTGCATAGTGGAAAATTGGGGCCTGCTTTGCCTTTTCTTATCCACAGGGAGGTAGGGATTGACTGGATAGTCAAGAAAAGGACAGAAAATGTAGGATCAACATGTTAGATGACCTTGAATTATTACGAGTAGTAGTGTCTTCATTGGCATAGAAAAGAACTACATGCACTGAAGGTCCAAAAAGGTAGAACGGGAGTTTGTGGCTTGTCATTATTATTGATTGCTCTGAAGTGTGTAGAATGGAGCTAAGGGATTTTTTTACTGACCTCATGTTGTTGGAGAAAGCTTATCTAAGTTGTCAAAACCTGGACAATCCAGGAGAACAAAGCATTTTACTAATGGCCCCGATTCAACCTTTATACAAGTGGGAGCTGAGCTGAAAGTCAAGCAACATTTGACTTATTAACTAGAGTTTTCAATAGCTTTAAAATGGTGACAGAAGACTTCAAATTATATTTTTCTGTCAAATTCCAAAGATAAGGAAACGAAAACAATTAGACGAATGCCTTGGACATGCAGGTTGTATCGGAAATTTTTCTGCAGGATATGTGATGGAAAACTAGCAACATATGCCGTTAATATTCATCTATATTTTGAAAATGTTTCTCATGCTAGTGCATATACATATTCTCCTTTACATTCACTTTAGTTACCTTTTCTTATATGTATTAGTTGAATTTCATTATTGAGCAGGCTCTGCTGCTGGCTGGGGTCGGCAAGATGATGCAGGTGTGGTTAAGGTATATCGATTACTTTTGAAATGTAAAACATTTGGAAGTTATTATATATGAATGAAGTCAGATGGTCACAGGTTTAACTTTTCTTTTTTGTATCAGGTTTATGAGACCCTCACAGGTGTTAAAGTTGAAGGAAAACTTCCTGTACTTAAGAAAGAAGTTGTCCTGCAGTCTCTTCCACCTGAGTGGCCCCTGGATCCCATTGATGATATTCATAGACTGAACCAGAGCAATTCAAAAACGTTGGTTGTTCTAGATGATGATCCAACTGGAACTCAAACTGTCCATGATATTGAAGTATTAACAGAATGGTGATCTCTTGCCTCTATAATGTATAATCGTTTTCCAAACCTGATAAAAAAATAAAAATCAATATAAATATATATTTTTGTTTCATTCAGAAGTTTAGTTGTTTCATCCTTTTGTGTTAAATTCAGTTCTTTCTTCTGTCAATTCCATCATGCTGATAGAAAGCCATGATACTCTATATCTATAAAACGAACAAGCTCTTTTGAAGGTGCTTTTGCAAGTTTTAAATAACCGTGCCCACTCTCTTTGCAGGAGTGTTGAGTCACTAGTAGAGAAATTGAGGAAAAAGCCTAAATGTTTTTTTATCTTAACCAACTCCAGGTCATTGAGTTCTGAAAAGGTAAACAAAATTCTTCACATCTGATGTTATTTCTATTCATAAAGCATGTATCTTATTACAAAAGAAAAGAAAAGCAATTACTTATTCATCTTCCAATATCTACTCCAAGAAAAACAATTTACTTGTTTGAGACTTGTATTTCTGATTATCCAATCAACTGTTTACAGGCGAGTGCACTGATTAAAGATATCTGTGGAAACCTAAGCGTAGCTGCTAAGTCAGTTGAGAATATTGATTATACAGTAGTTTTGAGAGGCGATTCAACACTACGTGGTCATTTTCCAGAGGCAAGGATAAAGTCCCTTGAGTGTCATATTATCATATTGTCAACGCTTTCATACCTTACCTTGTACAACCACATTATGATGTACTTAATTTATTTAGGAAGCAGATGCAGTAGTTTCACTACTTGGTGAGATGGACGCATGGATCATTTGCCCATTTTTTCTTCAAGGAGGCCGTTATACAATCAAAGATATACACTATGTTGCAGATTCTGATTGGTACAAGGATCCTCTTGTTAGATCATAGTGATTCTTCATTGGCATTTTGCATAAGAATACCTCTTTGTTTTCAGGCTTGTCCCTGCAGGGGACACAGAGTTCGCCAGAGATGCTTCTTTTGGCTACAAATCTTCAAACCTCCGTGAGGTCTATCTTGTTCATCCTTGTCTTGTACTTGAAAGGATATTATATATGGTAGTGACTTTGTGACTGTCTGGATTTTCAGTGGGTTGAGGAGAAAACTAGAGGCCGTATTCCTGCTAGCAGTGTCTCATCTATATCTATCAATCTTTTGAGGGAAGGTGGGCCAGATGCTGTTTGTGATACTCTTTGCAACTTGCAGAAGGTATGGATAATGAGCACTAGGTGAATATCTGAGTGATGTATCCATGCATTAATGGGATGGGAAATAGTTTTTCCATACCTTTATGATTAAAACAATTATTTTCTCTTCCCATTTAAGTATTGTTTATTGATGGTTTACTTTTTATGAGCTGAAATAGGGTTCAACTTGCATAGTTAATGCAGCAAGTGAACGCGACATGGCTGTATTTTCAGCTGGAATGATTCAGGCAAATTTCTTGCTATTATATATTTTAAATATTCTTTGTCGTGCCTGGCTAAAAACTTATGAAGCTCTTACATGCTTTTGCGTATTGAGCAGGCAGAATTAAGGGGAAAATCCTTTTTATGCCGCACTGCTGCTAGTTTTGTTTCTACCCGAATTGGAATTATTCCAAAAGCTCCAATACTACCAAAGGATCTTGGAATAAACAAAGAAAGAAAGGGCGGACTTATAGTTGTGGGATCGTATGTTCCCAAAACAACAAAACAGGTTGAAAAATGTGGGACTTTTGTTTTCTTTTTATTTTATGCCTACGGGGCTATTATTTTGTACAATGTTAACACATGTTTTTCATTAACTCACAGGTTGAAGAACTTAAATTACAATGTGGCCAGTTTTTAAAGAAACTAGAGGTAATACAGACATGTTTTTCTATTTTCTCAATCTTGGTGTTAGTTTTGGTTCTCTTCTTTAAGGAATATGAGATATTATCTATCAGTAACTGGACATCCATAAGTTGTCATTTGTTCATGTACATGCACTCAAATATAAATTCCAATGCAAAGGACTATTAATTTTTTTTTCTTTTGTTATGAATAGGTTTCTGTTGATAAACTTGCCATGAAGTCACTAGAAGAGAGGGAGGAGGAAATCAATAGAGTGGCTGAGATGGCAAATCTGTCCCTTGGGGCTTGTAAAGACACTTTAATCATGACCAGTCGAGAACTCATTACCGGAAAAAAGTCTGTAATCTTTTCTCTCTTGTTGTTTGTGCATATTCTCATGGTGGTCCATAGGACTCTAAATATTCCAGCATGTGGAACCCTTTTCATACTGGGAATGTATCTCCTGAACAGAGCAGTTTTTATGAGCAAAATCTAGTAAGATCATGCATTCTCAATACAAATAGAGCTCATTTGTTTTTTAAAGAATCTGATATTCTAAAAATAAAGATAAAAATATACAAATTCAGTGTCTAACATTGATCCAAATAGATGTTCTTAAATGTACCATGAACTGAATTAACATGCCTACTAAGCCTGCTACATACGCTGATCCCGAATCTTGTACAACAACCTGAACGTTCCATATTCATGGTTAATATTAGATCAACTGCTGATTTTTGAAAATAGGTGCATAGTAACAGATGTGGAAAGGAAAGAAAATTCCTCAACTCCGTCACAGTTTTCAGCTATACAAATTAAGAAGGCCTTTTCTTATTATCTTCTTTCTTAAATTGCCAGCTGCTTGTGAGAGCTTGGAAATCAACTTTAAGGTGAGCTCTGCATTGGTGGAAATTGTGAGGCGGATATCAACAAGACCACGATACATTCTTGCAAAGGTATTTCAATTTGTATAAACAAAAAAAATTCTATTTCCTTGTAATGTTTTAAGCTTAATCAAACCTCTGCTTGCTTGTTGAAATTTACTCTCCTTTTTTTGCCATTTTCATTACAATGTAAAAAGTTTGTTTGGTAGTCTTGATTTATTTCAAACCATCATAGCTTACCCTGTGATACTGCGTGTTTCAATATATTCGAGAATTTAATGCATATTTCTTAATCAGCTACTTAAACTTTTTGATAGATAGATAAGAACGTCCTTAGTGGATGTCATTCAGGGCCTTGGAGCATCAAGTTTTCCTTCTCTCTTGTGCTAATAGGCTGTTTAATTGAAAGGTTCCGAGCCTTTCCTGCCCTAGTTTTAACCATAATGATTTGGGATCATTACGTACAACCCAGAATCTTACCAGAAAATCTTATTTATATTTCATTCCAAAAGTTGAATTTTGATGGGAGAGTTCTGCTTGAGACTACTTTTATCTACCTAAGGTGAAGTTTTCCTTTCAGCTTCCTTGAATTCCATAACAAAATGGTTTGTGCTCTAAACCCTTTCCAGTGGCAAGCTCAGGAATAAAGAGTCATAGTTTTGTGACTTTGGAGGCGAGCTTTATGCATCGCTCATCCACCTGACATGTACAAGTATTGCTCAAACTATCATAGGCTGATATTAGATTTAATTTTAGATAGCTGATATTTTCAGCATTACCTCTCTATCATTTTAACTTGAAATTGCTATAGACATGTATATTTTGTCTAATAATAAGTGATCTCTCTCTCTCTCTCTCCGAATGTTCTCTGTAATAATAGTAAGTCCATTTTTGTCTTTCACTTGCTTACCCTTCAGCATTGTTTTCATAATCCATACAGTGACTGATCTCAGAACTATCTACTAATACAGTGTAACAATTTAAGTAAATTAACCTTCAAAGGCACATTTCCACTGGCCAATATACCTTTTCCCTTAGCTGTGATATGATTCTGGATGCAAGTGGGATTCTAATGTCTTGCTAAGAAACTTCTTACCATCTTACACCCTAATTTAGCTGATTCTCTTGTCTTGCTCAAGGGTGGAATCACATCATCCGACCTAGCTACAAAAGCTCTAGAAGCAAAATGTGCCAAAGTAGTTGGACAAGCCCTTGCTGGCATTCCATTGTGGCAGCTCGGTCCAGAAAGTAGACATCCAGGTGTTCCGTACATTGTTTTCCCGGGTAAAAAAATCGTAATTTATTTAGTTACTATCTTTCCATAAAATAAAAATTGAACTTGTAATTTTTTTCTTTTTGCAGGTAATGTTGGTGACAGTAAAGCACTGGCTGATGTTGTGAAATCCTGGGCTCTTCCTTCTCGACTTTCATCAACAAAAGAACTTCTTCTTGTAAGTACTGCAAATTTATCTTTTAAATACTGGATTTATTTGGATATTGAAATGTTTAGATATTGAAATTATCCTTATGAAGAACGCAGAGAGAGGTGGATATGCTGTTGGAGCATTTAATGTCTATAATATGGAAGGGGCTGAGGCTGTTGTAGCTGCAGCAGAGGAAGAAAATAGTCCTGCTATTCTACAGGTCAGAATGACATTTGATAAGCTGGACGACTAATTTAGGAGACAAGATATGGAATTAAGCATGTCCTTTGGGACATGGAAGTGAGCTTCAGCCTTTTTCAAAATTATGGCTCCTTACTAAATTGCCAAAAGTTGTGTTCTTTCAACAGATTCATCCTAGTGCACTGAAGCAAGGAGGAATTCCATTGGTTGCTTGTTGTGTCTCTGCTGCTGAACAGGCCAATGTAAGTTTGTTTTTCATATCTTAAAATATATATTTCAGGGAAGTTGAAAGGGTAAGAGAGGAAGAAAAGCTTTATGGTGTGGATTTTGTGGTTTTTGCACCTTCATTTTATTTTCTGACAATTTTCCAGATGAACCAAAATATGTGCCAATTTTCAAACTATAATAAGCAATTTAAAGTTCCCTGGAAAGATCACTAAAAATTCAATCCCCTTTGGAGCCATTATTTTTCATTGAAGATCAAAATCATTTAAGTGATTGCTTAGTGCTCTAGATAAAGAAGATAAATGCCTAAATAGATGAAAAATACTTGTTTGGTGTCTTTTTTATAAAGTATAATAAATTGTAATTTACATGCATGTTTTGCAGGTTCCAATCACTGTTCATTTTGATCATGGAACTTCAAAGCAAGAGCTAGTTGAAGCTCTTGTTTTGGTGAGTGCTGCTTGTTATCCATGAAAAAAAGTACATGGTTCAACAAACTATGAAATTTTTAACATTGGCAACTCCCATTTATCTGTACCGAGGAATAATTTATTACTGAATTTGCATTTTCTTGAATCCAAACTCATGCCAGGGATTTGATTCATTAATGGTAGACGGCTCACATCTGTCTCTCAAGGATAATATAGCATACACGAAGTATATATCACTCTTGGCCCACTCCAAAAACATGCTGGTGGAGGCTGAACTAGGTAGACTGTCAGGGACAGAGGATGATTTGACTGTTGAAGATTACGAAGCAAGGCTGACTGATGTTAATCAGGTCAGTAGACTTCCTAATTCATTAAATAAATTAAGAATACCCATATTTTTGATACATCCAAAATCACAGTTGTCTTGTCTTCATTTAAATTCCAGGCTGAAGAGTTCATTGACGAGACTGGCATAGATGCTTTGGCTGTGTGTATTGGGAATGTACATGGAAAGTACCCTGCAAGTGGTCCAAATCTCAGACTTGATTTGCTTAAGGTGAAGTATAAACAATCAAATGTTAGCTATTTTTCTTTTGCCATTGATAATGTTTAAAATTGAGAGCTGAGATAACCTTCTCAGTGTGAGACAGCCAATGATTCTGTGCTGTCATGGTATAGCTCTATTGATTTTATGTTTTACGTAGTCTATGTTTGACTTTTTCATGCATACTACATGGCTGATTGATGTTTTACAAGTATGAGAACGATGTTTACACAGAGGGAAAATGAGGAAGTAAGACTATTTTACATGGATTCTTGAGCTGCCAGCCAGTTTCTTAGATCTTTGATCTGGCATCACCATCTAAGTTTTAAAGAATGAAGTTAAAAAGCGAGTTAGATCCTCAAAATGCAAAGTATATTGTAACCATGTACATGTTCCTCTGTAGCATATTCCTGATGCAATGCAGAAATCAACTTATTGAACTTGTACATCTTAGTGAAACTATAAACTCCTTCAAGTGCATCACCATTTTCCTGTAAATCTAATAGACTGTTCGCAATCTGGTTTAAGAAGTAAAGATCATCCACTTCTAATCTGTGAACTCAACTATATCCGCTTTACTTTTTCTTAACGCTTCCATCTTTAGGATTTGCATGCCTTGATTTCTGGTGCTGCACGGAGCTTCTGGCTTGTCCGAGGAACTTATCAAGGTACTCTCCCTCCCTCCCTCTCCCGCGAGTGCGCGCGAGCATGTAAATTTGTGATGCATGTACATGATGGGAAGGCATTAGTTTTGTTGGAGCTTTCTGTTATTAGGCCTAAATCAACATTGCTTAATGAATCTGCCATTGATTAACATAATCGACCTCCTTTGACTGCATCAAACAGGCTAGTATTCAGCGGGGCGTGACGAAGTTCAATGTTAATACTGAGGTGCGGAAGGCCTACATGAACTCACTAAGCAACCCCAAGCAAGATCTGGTCCATGTGATGGCTTCAGCAAAAGAAGCCATGAAAGCTGTGGTAGCAGAGAAGATGCGCTTGTTTGGTTCATCTGGAAAAGATGTTGATACCATAAAATACCCAACATTAAAAGAACCAACTAAGATAATATATGTTGTTTTAGATCTTTAGGAGGTCCAGATGGGGTATTCTTTGATAATATGACCAGTCCCTTTACAATAGCTTGTTTTGGGTTACATAGGCCATAGAAACGAGGGTTGATTAATGTTATTCCATGGCATTTTGAGTGAGAAGATGTTGATCGTCATAGAAAAAGATATCTTTGAGGCATGAATCCTAGGAATGAATAGGTTCTCGGTTCTTAGGATTAGATTTAATGACTTCTAATTCAGATATTATTTTGATAAAAAATGTTTCTGTTTAGTAGATTCGTGAACAAATTGAGTGAAAATAAGACCTTTAGTAGGTAAAGTTGCATAAATTATATCAATATATTATGCCAAAAGATTAATAAAACTATAGTAGAATCTAAGGATAAAAATATTGTTCTATTAAAGGTTAGCCAAGTTATGTTAAAGCTAAAACAAACATGTAGAGTTATGCTAACTATAAAACATCTAGAGATAATTCCATATCTCGAATACAACTATAAAGGATCTAAGATTCAAGATAATATTGGATTCGAAAGATCCTAAAATCCATGCCTTGACTAGGGCATCCATCACCTCTCATTTGGTATTTTATTCGTTATCTTTGTTTTTATCATAAACAGAGTTATTGTTATTAACATGGATCTATAAATCCTTCCCTTTGACAAATATCATGAACTATGTTGAGCAATTCTAACCATTGAAATAAACCAAAAAAAAAATAGACTTTTTAGAATATATAATTTTGAGATTGTTTGATCTAGAATAACTAAGAATAAAAGACTGCACTAGGAATAAGATAAACTTGAGAAAAAATAGACAATGAAAGACAAACAAAGATGGAACTAAGATTAGACTGAGAAAGATTTTAATATCATGACAAACTTTAAAAACTATGAGCAAAAAAAATTGTGTTCCCTATCTAAAGAACTGATATTTATCTTGAATATAATCATAAGCTAAACTTTAGCTACTATAAAATAACTTATCATATACATACATTTTTAATATCTAGTCTACAAATAGTATCCTAACAAAGTAAAGAAAAATATATTTACAAAAAATCTTTAAATAAAGAATTAATTCCTTTGATAAGAAGATGGTATAAAACATGGAATGTACCTACAAAAGTAATACTATAAATAAACAATTAATTCTATGTAAGTAAAGAAAAAGATATTTACAAAAAATCTTTAAATAAACAATTAATTCCTTTGATAAGAAGATGGTATAAAACATGGAATATACCTACAAAAGTAATACTATAAATAAACTTCTATGAAAGAAAAGAAGATGAAGTTGAAAAATCTATTATCTCTTTTCATATGCTGGCAATCAATTTATTCAATATAAAATCCTTTTAATATCACAAAGAGAAAAAAAGAGTCTTGAAATCATAATTCATCAAGATATGGTGGAAATAGTAGGCAATGAAAAGTGACTGAAAACCTCAATTCGATTGTGAATTAAAAAAAGTTGATGTCAAATAAATCAATTGCACTCATCAATGGATAATTACAGTTATTATTATTTCAAAGACTATTTTCTCAAGTGGACCTTGACTTTATTTGTTTTGGGTGCTCTTGCGAAGTAAATCTTGATTTCTATTGTCGTGTGAGAACTAATGTTTGAACACTATGCCCAAAATATAAAATAAAATAACAAAGTAATGATTATTATGAATTAATAATAATGTTCCACTAACTTTTAATCCAATCACTTTGGTTCCGTCGACGTGCAATTTGATTTGGTGGAAAATGTTGTGGAGGACCTTTGAACAACTAAATGAAATTGTTTTAGTGGAAAATTAGGTGGAAAAGTGTTTTCAGATTAATTACAAAAAATTGTGAAAGTTAAAAATATTGAAAATATCATAAAAAAACAAACTGAATTTGAACAATATTTCCATTTTTTTTTCTTGAGATGAAAAACAATGTTATATAAGCTTATTTTCTGTTTTTCTTGGTTGAAAAAATATTTTAAAACTTAAAAATGATCATGCTTTTTTATTTTTTTTTAAATAAAAATGAAAATAAAGCTAAAAATAAAAAAACGAATTTCATCCAACACATTAATAATTCAAATCTTTATTTTTTATATTACAATATGGATTAATGATATTTAATAAATATACAAAATAATAGGACCTCCTGTTGTTGTTTGTATGAGGTGTGGAAATGTATATTTATGTCTTAACTTTTTATTTTTTATCCTTTTATTTTGAGAACGTAGTTTTTCAGTCCACAAAACTTTAAAGGAGAAAGAAAGTTGTAGAAAAATAAGAGGGTTAAGAGAAAGTGATCGTCGGCCAATGAAAAATATCAATTTCATTTTTTTTTTTTTTTAAAAAAAGATCAAACCTGCTGCAAACTGCAGCAGTTAACTGTGGTGAAGACTAAACAGTTCTCTTCAACATTGTTAAAACTACACCATGAACACTGTTGTCTAGTAAATGCATGAACATTTCACTTCTTTAAGAGATTTAAAAAATTTGGTGTTTTTAGATATTTTAACATGATAATATTAAAAATAATTTTTTAAAAATAAAAAAATATTATTTAAAAAAAAACACTGTCCCAAACAGTCAAACAGTCAAGATTCATGGCAAACCCCCTTAATTTAATTTGTCAAGGGCCCCTCCCTGTTTGCATTCGTGGATTCTCGCATTGGTTTCCACTTAGATTTTACACCACTGTATACTGAACCAGTGGCGGTCTAACAAAACGGAGGATCTTGGCTTCTTGCTTAAGCTCATCCTGGCTTCATCAGGCACAAGCACCGAAAAAAGAAAAAAAAACAATTATGCTTTCAGGGCTACTGAACTCACTTCTTTGGTTCATGGCCATGATTAAAAAAACTTACATTAACCTTCGAGGATCAAATATTAAATCGACCATGGCATTGTGAGTTAACCCATCAAACAGGTTATGGATTCAAGTGGGTTTAATAAGTTAAAAACCCTAAAAGGAGCAAAAAATGTGCTAGAAGGTGACCATTTACGAAGAGGAAGATTCATGGCAAACCCCCTTAATTTAATTTATGTTGCCCTGCTACACTTTTTCAACAAGAAAAAGACTATGAATAGTACAAGCATCTTCGCAAAGTCAAGTCAAGGGCCCCTCCCTGTTTCCATTCGTATTGGTTTCCACTTACATTTTACACCACTGTATCTTGGCTTCTTACTTAAGCTCATCCGGGCTTCATCAGGCACAAGCACCGCAAAAAAACCAGCAAAAAAATAAATGCTTTCAGGGCTACTGAACTCACTTCTTTGGTTCATGGGCATGCTTTTGTTCATCAACTACATCGAAGCCACCACTTCTGGCTTCTCAAATGAGACAGACCAGCATGCTTTGCTTGCCATTAAGGATCTTATATCACACGATCCTTTCAGCAGTTTAAGCTCATGGAACAGCTCGCTGCAGTTTTGCAGCTGGCAAGGAGTTACATGCGGTCGCAGGCATCGAAGAGTGACTTCCTTGAATCTGTCTTCACTTGAACTGGCAGGTTCGCTGTCTCCCCATGTCGGGAATCTTTCATTCCTCAGGGTGATTGATCTCAGTGCAAACAGATTCCATCAGATTCTTCCTCCAGTAATTGGCCGGTTGTTTCGACTGAGATACCTTTCTCTAGCAAACAACTCCTTCCAAGGTGAACTTCCTTCCAACTTGAGTCATTTTTCAAACCTCATATTCCTGAATCTATACGGAAACAATTTCAGAGGGAAAATTCCCAGTGAACTTGGCTCTTTGTCTAAGCTCCTCAGATTGAGCCTCGGCAGCAATCATTTCACTGGTTCAATCCCACCTTCATTTGGGAACCTCTCTAGCATGCAGCGTGCAAGTCTGGCATTGAACAATCTGGATGGAATCATTCCTGATGAACTTGGACGACTCTCTTCCTTAGATTATCTAGATCTTTATTCCAACAATTTGTCTGGTATGGTTCCTGAACAGCTTTATAATATCTCATCCCTCAATACGCTCTCATTACCGGAAAACCAATTAACCGGTCCCCTCCCGCGTTCTATAGGATCAACCCTACCCAATCTGCAAAAACTTTATCTTGGAAGAAACCAATTCTTTGGTCATATTCCAGAATCTTTCGTCAATTGCTCAGGACTCTTACGCATTGGTTTAGAGTATAATGCTTTAACCGGGCCTGTTCCAAAGAATTTGGGAAACCTGCAAAACCTTGAAAGAATAAACTTTGGCAGCAATACGCTTGGGCATGAGAATGGGAGTGATTTAACTTTTCTTACCTCCTTAACCAATTGCAGCAATTTAAGAGTGGCGTCCTTTTATGAAAATCTCCTTACAGGCGTATTGCCAATTTTTATTGCAAATCTCTCGACCAACCTCTATCAGTTAGTACTCGGGACTAACTACTTGACTGGAGACATTCCTGTAGAGATTGGAAATCTTAAAAACTTTAAGTCTCTTACATTTGCTGAAAACATGCTTACAGGGAGATTACCTGATTCTATTGGAAAACTTTCCAAGTTGCACGAGCTTTATGTTTACGCAAACAAAATCTCTGGAAATATTCCATCCTCCTTCGGAAACCTTTCTCGTATGCTTCGTCTCAATCTAGCAGACAATTTTCTTGAGGGAACTATACCAGTTTCTCTGGAAAATTACAGTCAACTAGAAGGGTTAGAACTTTCATACAATCATCTCAGTGGTGCGATACCTGAGAAACTTGCTGGTATCGATTCTTTATTTGGCCTCTTTTTGGATTCAAATAATTTAACAGGTCCATTACCATCTCAACTGGGTAATGCGGGAAATCTGAATCAATTGGATGTTTCAGATAACAAATTATCTGGAAAAATTCCAAGTTCTATGAGAGTTGTGTCATGTTGGAAGACCTCAACTTGAATGGTAACTTCTTTGAAGGAACTATTCCTTCTTCTTTCAAGAAGCTAAGAAGTATTCGAGTCCTTAACCTTGCCCACAACAACTTGTCTGGGCAGATTCCCAAGTTTCTTGGTGAATTACCTCTTCTTGGTTATCTCAACCTTTCCGGTAACAATTTTGATGGTGAAGTGCCAGCTGAAGGAGTTTTCACCAATGCTAGTGCATTTTCAGTTGCCGGAAATGACAAGCTATGTGGAGGAATCAAGGCACTGCAATTGCATGAATGCCCAAAACAGAGACGAAAGACTGGAGTTCACTGGAAGGTAGTAATTCTTGTAAGCTGTGCTGCACTTTTCCTTCTTCTGGTGGTGGCATCTGCCTGTGCTGTTATACACTGGAAAAAACAAAAAAAAAAGTGTACCTTCTTTGGCCTCACCATTAGAGAAGAAATACCGGAGAGTTTCCTATTCGGAACTTGTACATGCTACTGGTGGGTTCTCTTCGACAAACATAATTGGGGAAGGAAAATACGGCACTGTCTACAAAGGTACACTTGGATCTGATGATCAAGTAGCTGTAAAGGTATTCAAGCTTCGACAAAGAGGAGCCAACAATAATTTCATGGCTGAAATCAACGCGTTGAGGAATATCAGACACCGAAATCTTGTCAGAATTGTAAATTCTTGCTCAACCATTGATTTCCAAGGCAATGATTTCAAGGCTTTGATCTTCGAGTTTATGTCAAATGGGAGTTTGGAGAGCTGGTTACATGCAAGTGCAGCGGAATCACAAGACTTCAAAAATTTAAGTCTGCTGCAGAGAATAAACATAGCGACTGATGTGGCCCTGGCATTAGATTATCTTCACAACCAATGTGAAACGACAGTGCTTCATTGTGATCTAAAACCGAGCAACATCCTTCTTGACAATGACCTTACTGCTCAAGTGGGTGATTTTGGCCTGGCAAAGATTCTTTTAGCTGCTGCTGGGGAATCATTTTCTACAGAGTCCAGCTCAATTTGCATACGAGGAACCATTGGTTATGTAGCACCAGGTAAAATATTAAGCAACTACCCTTCCTCGCATTCATTTAGAAATCAACTTGCTACATATCCAATAATCATGTTTGTATTTTCTGCAATACATGCAATTATAATTCCAATTTGAAGATGATATTTGATGGCTATGCTAGCTAGGAAATCTTAGTAAAAGACTTAGTTTTTGCTGAAATTGCAGAATATGGAATGGGAGGAGAGGCTTCAACACAGGGTGATGTGTATAGCTATGGAATTCTCGTACTGGAGATGTTCACAGGAAAAAGGCCCACCGACAGCATGTTTACAGGTGACTTAAACCTGCATAGTTTCGTTCAAGCAGCCCTTCCTGATCGGGTAATGGAGATTATTGATCCTCTACTCTCAGTTGATATCCAAGAGGAAGTTCAGACAAGGAGAAATGGTCCAAGAGGCAGAAGCAGCATCAGCTTTGAAAAGGTAAAGAAGTGTTTGGAATCAATCCTGCAAATTGGACTTCGATGTTCTGCTGATTTGCCAAGTGAAAGAATGGTTATAACAGATGTTCCCTCAGAACTGCATAAAACTACCAAGATTCTCTCTAACAGCTAGAGAGATCTCAAGTGCTGTAATCTATGAAAACTGGCATACGTTGTGTTGTTTTTTGGTCAGAATGTTAAATGCAGAAGCTCATTTTCTTCTAGCAAAATGAATGTACTAGACTCTTTAAGGTTATGGACCTAGCCTTGCAGTACATAATAATGAAAACTCATTAGTAGAAATCAAACCTTCTTTTCAAGAACATTTTTAAAATACAGTATAAAACACCCCTTAGGTGGTAACGCCAATAAGCCTAGGAAACCTCCACGAACTTCAAATATTGAATATTGGCAAAATATTTATTGCAGAAGAGGACGTCACTGACTTGACTTTTATCATCTCATTAACCAATTAGTACTAACAAATGGTGAATGCTGTCGACTTGCCCCCGAAGTCCATGAACATTGAGAGCAATACGCATTTACAAGCTGGAGAAATTTGAGATAAAGATATAGATTTTGTTGCAAGTGTAATATGTTAGGCTTGTTCATTTTTGTTTCTCGTTCCATGCAGTGTTTGTTTTATTTCCATGCATCCCCATGTTTGAATTTCACGATGACAATAGCCTTCAGCTGCATTAAAGTCTAAGAAATATTCTCCTCTTAATTGCAGCATTACGAAATAGTATGCTGGATTAGAAGCTCGTTCTCTTAGCTGCTATATCACCCTGTATAAATGCTCTCTAGAGCTATTATTGGTTTTGTAGTCTAACACTCGCTTCTTCTTGCCCAAAACTACTAATTGTTTTTTTTTTTTGTTTTTTTATCATGGTAAATTCATTAAAATTGTTAACCTCGGCAAGTATTGAAAATTGAAAATTGAAAATTAAGTAAATGCTTAAAAAAACTTCAATTAACCTTAGAGGATCAAATATTAAATCGACCATGGCATTGTGAACTAACACGTCAAACAAGTTATGGATTCAAGTGGGTTTAATAAGTTATTTTGAAAAGAAGAAAAAACCCTAAAAGGAGCAAAAAATGTGCTAGAAGGTGGCCATTTATGGTGTTATTGGACACCAAAAGATGAAAAGAGTTGGAAGATGATTAGATTGGGTTTAGATGCATTGATGCAATGAGATTTAATGCGATTAGAATGCAAGAGGCAATGGTCTTGGTGAAAGCATCCAACAACATGAGTTTCATGTAAAAGGTCAGGGAAATCCATGCCTAGCAGAGTCCTCATTCTAGTATGGCCGCAATTTTCCTCTCGTCGGCAGAGCCAAACCCTTTAAAATAAAACAAAAGAGCATGCTTG
Source organism: Salix purpurea (assembly GCA_027405865.1). Classification (NCBI taxonomy): domain Eukaryota; kingdom Viridiplantae; phylum Streptophyta; class Magnoliopsida; order Malpighiales; family Salicaceae; genus Salix; species Salix purpurea. Next base: position 6,480,622 of record JAOWLH010000014.1, on the reverse strand, counting down.
GGGAAAATTCAAAATTTAAAACTACAAATAGAGCAAGTTTGAGTCATATAACCAACAGAAAGACTTTACCAGCCAAGATGGACTTCATGTCCTTCCATGAATTAAAATGTCAATGAAGTGCTTATGCTTCTAACTCGTAGAGCCATTATGTAATTTTTTTAACATCACTATCATCCCCTTTTAAGGATAAGTACCAGCGCCTTCCATCTTCATACAGATCCAAAAAGACAAGATAAAACCAGAGTCAGGAGAAGCTTGCAACTCACCCAGCAAAGACACTTGGACAAGTCAGAAGGCGAGGAAGGATAACATAGATAGGCAAAGTCAGATTACAACAGACATCTCCATCCGCTATCTGTAAACACCAGAAAAAAAACAGAAGTTTAAAATCAAAACATTGTACAAGTCAAAGTAATTTGGCAAGATTGGGAACATATCATGCCTGTGTGGTCTGAATCAAAGAAGTTTCAGTCACAATTTTCTCTCCTATTAGAACTGACTCTACACGGAGCAAGTGTATGTCAATGGAGGAAATGGGAACTGCTGATGTTTCAACTGTCAACTCTCCACTGATGGGATCCAACAAGGAACACAGTAGATATTCTTCCTGTCACCCGAAAACCACCTATTGAATGACATCTATAATCAGTTGAGTTTCACTTGAACATAAGAAGCTGCACAAATAAGATACTCATGTGCCTGCATCACAAATACATGCATATAAATGCCAAAAGAGGAAACTATTTCTCCAAAATTCAAATTAAGGTTGGAGAAAGAGTCTTAGCTAAGATGACATAGAAGCATACCTGACTTTATTTCAGGAAGTAAAGGATATCTCTGAGAGTCCTGAGTAATGTAAAAGATAGCCATTTCAGGAGAAACTGGTCGCTCAAGCACATCAGCTGAAAATGCAACAGCATCAGCAAGAAATTAGCTTATTTAATTCCCTATCAATAATACATATATCATAAAAAGAAATAATCAAACCACACCTTTATCACTTTCAACTATAACTTCCGTGGTCGCAGATAATGATTTATAAAGGTATCCTCTAGCTATATCTACAGTAAACAAATACTATCACAGAAATCATTAATCATAAAGTCTTACAAAACTGTGAAAGTAATTGTGGGAAAGCATTAGAACCATGAAAAATTAAAAAGAAGATAACAAGAGTAATTTCTGTTACAGATTTCTTCTTTTATAGGACAAAAAATATATTCACCTGAATGCTAACATCCGTTCCATGAAAGGTCTCATAAAATCTTCCCAAACTTTTTTCCCCAATTTGTTTCAAAATCATGGTAAATGGTAACTGCCATACCAAGCAAACACTAAAATTAACATAATAATAATAATAATAATAATAATAATAATAATAAACGATAACATAAGAGGTGAAAAGGGTATATATAATGATTGATAACACCAGCATGAAGGAGATGGCATCAAAAAGCTAAAATCACACTAAATTTGAGCGAGTTATTAATACCTCAGTTATACCTGAACCAATCTTTCCCGGCGGTTTAACCTCAATGCTCTTATTCCTGTTTCCATGTCAAGTAAAATTCGCAGCTATCAGGGTAACACCAAGTCCACTAATTTGATCACCCGTTCAATACCGAGTTCAATTTCAGCACGCATTAACACAAAGCAAAACATATTTATAAGAGAAACAGAAATGTAGCCATTTTTCTCCCTCTTTTTTTCAATGAATCAGCTATTATTTAACATTAAGCACACTTTATACAGTCATTTAAAATAAGATTGAGCAAAAACACTAGTAATAGCATACACGATAGTGATCGGCTTGACAACACCATAAAAGGACTCAATTACTCCAGCTGATCCTCCTCGAACCTGCTTTCATAACAAAACACCACACCAATCAGATTTTATAAAGTTTTCTCGCAAATCAAACAGACACACACACACACACACACACAGAGAGAGAGAGAGAGAGAAATTGATGAAATGATCCTGTAACCTGCAAGCTAACAGATCCGGTGACGGAGAGGCGAATTCCATGGTGAGAAATTGAGGAAGGAGAATTAATCACGATTTTGCCTTCAACAGGTTCCTGAAATTGATTGATTGATTGATTAAAGCAATGATAAACATCAATCACTAGTTAAAATTAAAATTAAAATTATACTGAATAAAATTCTGTTTTATAGGGAGAGAGAAAGATTTACAGAGGGGCGATAGATACGGTTGGATCGAAAAAACTTGAGGACTATTTTTGTTGACATTGCTCCAACTCAGAGAGGCCGAGTACTGACTTACTGAGTTTCCGATTGAATTTAGTTAGCAGTAAAAAGATTTATAAGATGCAAAGAGAACAATTGATGCGGGTGGAATATAAAGATAGCAAAACATGAAAGAACAGGTTAATTGTAATGGGTGAGAAGGGGGTTGCTAAGGTGAACCTCAAATTCACTGTTTTTCTCTCTCTAGAATTTAAGTGATAATGTTTTTCTCCTTAGAAGGTTTATGACAAGTGCAAAATACACATCTATTTGTATTCCTTTTACATTATGCTTTTCAACATCTTTCAAGCTTATTTCAACATATTGAAAGTTATTTTATGGGTTTGACATGTTAAAGAGACTTTGTGGATTACTTGCTATAAAATAGGAAATTTTGCACTTTATATTACGGACCTTTGTTGCATGTTTCAGGTTTTAATTCCTAAAGAGGAGTTTCAAAATTGGAAATATAGATATCAAGCTTTCTGGAAAAGTATTGTGGCAGAAATTCAATGCAGATTTGGGCATCCAATTGGAACAACAACGTCAAACTGGACTCTGTTCGCGCACCAACACTGAACTGGGCATATCTGGAGCATACGATGTCCAAATCAAGTGATTCAAAAGCCCAAATTCATCTACACATTTAGGGCTACAACTTTCATGAAGAGACCAAAGTCAGGAAAAATCATCTACATCACGAAAATACTGGTGCAATCTGGATGACGGGATATGCTTCCCAATTTGTCAAAGATTAGAGAGATTTTCTCTACAACACTTATCTCCTATTCTTTAGCTTGAGTGACACCATTAGGGTTAGGACTCTTCCAGAATAAAAGGGAAGATACATGCAAGCAAGGGACTCTTGACTCTTTCTCCATCAATTTTCCAGATTCGGCAGCAACCTAAAAGGCATGAGCAGCTGATTCACTTTCTTGGTTCAAAGGGGATAGCATCCATCTTCATTATTGGTTGTGAGAAGTAACATTTCCATTGTAATCCTTACACTTTCAAGTATTTATTTATCTTTTTCCAGAATTTAAACTATTGATTTCGGATTCATGCTTATGGAATTGGTTTGATATGGTTTATATGCTTTCTATGTTTCTTTCAATCCGTAATTGTTGTGGGGAACAAGAATAAGAAGCAAGTAAATTAATTTGATTGTCTTATCTATCACATTAATTTATTTAGGATGAATAGGACGAGTATATGTTCAAGCTTTTGAATGTTAGCTAGGAATAAATTGCGTAGATCTTGATCTTAAAGCTACCGTTGAGTGAAGAAAGATTGCTTCTCAATACTTATTTTGCTTGACGATAAGGAACTAATTAGAAGCTTATTCGGATTAGTTTAGCATGCCTCTAGGTTTCCCTTAGCTTTAATGGAAGCCTAATTTATTTGCTTGTTGTGAAAGGATATTAATTTAACTTCTATGATCAACCTATTTATAAGAATGGAGGAATCACCCCTTTGAACCGAGTTGCCAACATCTTGATTAACCTTCGTTAAGACTTAGCACTTTTATTTATTTAATTCTTGTTGATTCAAACCACCCCGTTCTTTTGAATTTGGTATTTGTAGGAAAATAAATCAATTTCCCTTGGGTTCGACCTGGTCTCTACCACCATACTACTAAAATTATTGTTTCGGTGATAGTAAAATCAGAATTAATTTGTGAAGGTTTCGACAACCGTCAAATTTGGCGCCGTTGCCGGGGAAGTTTTTATTTTTCTTTAATATCAAACTAATTTATGCCAAGATCTTCTCATATAGGTGAATTAGTTTTTGATCCAGAGATTGAAAAGACTGTAAGAGCGAATAGGAAGGCTAAAAGACAAGAGGACATCTTGCCGGCCTTAACACCTGTGCACAGTGAATCCGAGACAGACATACAAGAAGAAACGGCTGAAATAATGGCACAACAAAGGACTTTGCGGGAGTTAGCAACTCCCAACGTTAACCAACAACCTTTGTGCATTGAATTTCCTAATATTGAGGTAGCTTTTGAATTAAAATCAGGATTGATTCATTTGTTACCTACTTTTCGAGGCCTTGCAGGTGAAGATCCCCATAAGCACTTGAAGGAATTTCATGTTGTATGTTCAACCATGAAGCCGCAAGGAGTGAGTGAGGAACAAATTAAATTGAGGGCTTTTCCATTCTCATTGGCAGACAAAGCAAAGGATTGGTTATACTACCTTCCTTCAGGATCAATAAGGACATGGAATGAATTGAAGAAAAGGTTTCTGAAAAAATTCTTTCCAGCCTCAAGGGCTGGAACAATTAGGAAAGAAATTAGTGGGATTCGCCAAAATAATGGAGAAACTTTGTATGAGTATTGGGAACGTTTTAATCAGCTGGTTGCTAGTTGCCCACACCACCAAATTTCTGATCAATTGTTGTTGCAATATTTTTATGAAGGATTATTGCATATGGACAGAAGCATGATAGATGCTGCAAGTGGGGGAGCACTTGTAGAAAAGACCCCTGATGCAGCAAGAGATTTAATCTCTATGATGGCAGCAAATTCACAGCAATTTGGAATCAGAGGTGACAACAATCCTAGAAAGGTAAATGAGGTGAGTCACTCTAATCTTGAAACTCAACTTTCAGAATTAACCTCTCTTGTCAAGCAGGTAGTTTTGGGACAGATAAGACAGACCAGAGTTTGCGGTATTTGTGCTTTTTCGGATCACTCTACCGACATGTGCCCACAACTTCAAGAGGATGTAATTCCTTAAGTGAATGCTGTAAATGGGTTTGGTAACCAGCAAAGGAACCATGACCCATATTCAAATCAGTACAACCCAGGTTGGAGAGACCACCCAAACCTAAGGTATGGACAACCCCATAATCGACAACAGTTCCCTTCTTTCGGTCAGAATAAAGCAGCCCCTCCACCTCACCAAGCATCAAGCTCAGGTATGTCTCTAGAGGATATTGTGAAATCTTTAGCAACTAACACCCATTTGTTCCAGCAGGAAACAAGAGCTAGCATCCAAAATTTAGAAACTCAAGTGTCACAGTTGGCAACTTCATTGGGCAAAATGGAGGCTAACAAGGGTAAGTTACCAGCTCAACCAGAAGTTAACCCACGAGAAAATGCTAATGCAATAGTCCTTAGAAGTGGTAAGGAGGTGCAGACCTCATCACCAGGGCTGACAGTGCCGAAGGAAATTAGAAAAGAAGGAAACACGCCACTTGAGTCCCCTTTGCCAAAGTCAGGTAATGAGGTAAGTATTGAGTCAACTTTGCATAAGCCAAATACGTTAGTTGCACCTCCATTTCCTAGCAGGTTGGCGAAGACAAAGAAAGAGGAGGGGGAGCATGAATTGTTTGAAACCTTTCGGAAGGTTGAGATCAACATTCCATTGTTGGATGCAATCAAGCAAATTCCACGTTATGCCAAGTTTCTCAAGGAGTTGTGCACCAACAAGAGGAGGTTAAGAACTGAAGAAAAAATCAGAGTTGGAGAGAACGTGTCAGCAGTAATACAAAGAAAATTGCCTCAAAAATGCAAAGATCCAGGTATGTTTACTATTCCATGTGTGATTGGAGATTATACGCTAGGAAGGGCAATGCTAGATTTAGGAGCATCAATAAATGTTATGCCTCTTTCAATCTATAAATTTTTGAATCTAGGACCTTTACAGGAAACAAGGGTAATAATTCAATTAGCAGATAGGTCTAACGCATATCCTGAAGGTATTATTGAGGATGTTCTGGTTAAAGTCAATGAATTAATTTTTCCTGCAGATTTTTATATCATTGACATGGATGATGATTGTGCTTTAAATTCAACTCATATATTGTTAGGTAGACCATTCATGAAAACAGCCAGGACTAAGATTGATGTGCATAAGGGTACTTTATCTTTTGAGTTTGATGGGGAAATAGTAACGTTTAATATTTTTGATGCTATGAAATATCCTGATGAATTTGAATCTATTTTTCATATTGATGTTATTGACCCCATTGTGCAAGATGATTTTGAGCTGAATCTTATGAAGGATAAGTTGAACTTAGTGTTGCAACAGAGCAAGACAGATAAGGATGCAAGGAGAGAAATTGATGAAGACATGAAAGAAGCAATAATGTCCTTACACTCATTGCCTATAATGCCTAACGTGTGGACTAGCTTACCTGTTGAATTACCAAGTTCACATGTTAAAGATCTACCTTCTATTGTGCAACCACCGAAGCTGGAGTTAAAAATGTTGCCCACACATTTGAAGTATGTGTACTTAGGAGAGGATGAAACATTGCCAGTCATTATTGCAAATGATTTAACCGAAGTTCATGAGGAAAAATTATTAAGGGTTTTGAGGGAACACAGGACAGCAATTGGTTGGACATTGGCGGACATTAAAGGGATCAGCCCTACACTTTGTATGCACAGAATTTTCCTCAACGGTGATGCCAAACCCGTGAGGGAACCTCAGCGCAAACTGAATCCAGCAATGAAGGAGGTTGTTATGAAGGAAATTTTGAAGTTATTGGACCAAGGGATTATCTATCCAATATCTGATAGTCCATGGGTAAGTCCGGTGCATGTAGTTCCCAAGAAGACTGGTCTAACTCTTGTTCCCAACGAACAAAACGAACTTATACCCATGAGAGTGCAGAATGGGTGGAGAATGTGTATTGATTTCAGGAAGTTGAATGCTCACACAAGAAAGGATCACTTCCCAATTCCTTTCATAGATGAAATGCTTGAAAGACTGGCAGGTAAGTCATTTTTCTGTTTCTTAGATGGATTTTCTGGTTACTATCAAATAATTGTAGCTCAAGAAGACCAAGAAAAGACAACTTTTACTTGTCCATTTGGAACATTTGCTTACCGACGTATGCCTTTTGGATTGTGCAATGCCCCAGGTACATTTCAAAGATGTATGATGAGCATTTTTTCTGACTTGATTGAAAATTGCATTGAAATTTTTATGGATGACTTTACTGTTTATGGCAATTCTTTTAATCAATGTTTAGATCACTTAACTAAGGTTTTGAAGAGATGTATTAGCACAAACTTGGTTCTAAACTATGAAAAATGTCATTTCATGGTCCAGCAAGGGATAGTTTTGGGTCATGTGGTTTCGGCTAGAGGTATTGAGGTTGACAAAGCAAAAGTTGATTTGATTACAAGTTTACCCTATCCTACTAATGTTAAGGAAATTCGTAGTTTTCTTGGTCATGCAGGTTTCTATAGGCGATTCATCAAGGATTTCTCGAAGATTGCACAACCACTGTCTCAACTTTTGCAAAAGGACATGCCTTTCAACTTTGAAGCAAATTGCAGGATAGCATTTGACAAATTAAAGGAGCTCCTCACCTCGGCACCAATCATACAACCACCAAATTGGGAGATGCCCTTTGAAATCATGTGTGATGCAAGTAAACTGGCAATAGGAGCTGTACTTGGCCAACGAAATGGAAAGAAAAGCCATGTTATTTGCTATGCTTCGAGGACTCTAAACTCGGCTCAATGCAATTATTCAACAACAGAAAAAGAGCTTTTAGCTATTGTGTTTGCCTTGGACAAATTTAGATCATATTTGTTAGGATCTAAAGTGATTGTTTTCTCAGATCATGCCGCTCTTAAGTACTGACTATCAAAGAAGGAATCCAAACCAAGGCTTATACGCTGGATTTTGCTGTTGCAAGAGTTTGATTTGGAAATCAAGGATAAAAGAGGAGCTGACAATTCAGTGGCAGACCATTTGAGCAGAATTGTGAATGAGGAAGATATGCTACCAATTGTTGAGACATTCCCTGATGAGCAACTTTTGCATTTACAAGGTAAGGAACCATGGTATGCTGATATTGTTAATTTTTTGGTTACAGGAATCTTACCTCATGAATTAAAGAAAGCGAAAAAAGACAAAATAAAGAATGACTCTAAGTATTACATATGGGATGAGCCATATCTTTGGAAATTAGGTTCAGATCAAGTTATTCGAAGATGTGTACCAAATGATGAAATTTATTCCATTCTTACTTATTGTCATAATTATGCATGCGGTGGACATTTTGGACCCAAAAGAACAGCTAGAAAAATTTTAGACAGTGGGTTTTATTGGGAAACTCTTTTTAAAGATGCCTACCAATTTTGTAAGAGTTGTGAAAAATGTCAAAAGATGGGTAACCTATCCCGTAGGAATGAAATGCCACAAAATCCTATTTTATATTGTGAAATTTTTGATGTATGGGGCATGGATTTTATGGGACCTTTCCCTAGTTCTTTTGGTTTTGTTTACATTCTACTTGCTGTGGATTATGTGTCGAAATGGGTAGAAGCAAAAGCTACCTATACTAACGATTCTAAAGTTGTTGTAGGATTTCTCAAGTCTAATATTTTTAGTAGGTTTGGAATTCCGAGAGCAATAATAAGTGATCAAGGTACCCATTTTTGCAACCGAACTGTGGAAGCATTGATGCGAAAATATGGAGTCCACCATCGAGTAGCCACAACTTATCATCCACAAACCAATGGACAAGCAGAAGTTTCAAATCGGGAAATTAAGAATATCCTTGAGAAGACAGTGAGCCCCAACCGAAAAGATTGGAGTCTACGTTTGGAAGATGCACTGTGGGCATACCGAACAGCATACAAAACTCCAATTGGAATGTCACCATATAGGTTGGTATTCGGTAAGTTGTGTCATTTACCTGTTGCCATTCAGCATCGTGCTTATTGGGCAGTGAAGCAATGTAACTTGGATGCTAAAGAAGCCGGAGTAGAAAGAAAGTTACAACTGCAAGAGTTGGAGGAGATTCGGTTGGAAGCTTATGATAATGCATTGTTGTACAAGGAGAGAACAAAGTACCTTCATGATAAGCTGCTGCTCCGAAAGCAATTTTCCATTGGTCAGAAGGTATTACTTTTTAACTCCAGGTTGAAATTCATGCCAGGTAAGTTAAGATCTAGATGGATTGGACCATTTGTTGTAGTGAATATTTTTCCAAATGGTGTTATTTAAATTCAGAGTTTGGAAACTAATAAGATTTTTAAGGTGAATGGTCATAGACTTAAGTCTTATATTGATGATTTTGATGGCACTAATGTGAAGGAGATGCAATTGGTCAGTCCAATTTACCAAGATTAATGCTGCAGAAGGACATTGTCTAGCCAAAGACAATAAAAAAGGCGCTTTTGGGAGGCAACCCAACTGTGGTGGTGCACCACAATGAATAAAGATTTATTTTCTGTTGGATTCCTTTTATCATTTTCCATCTTTATATTTAATATGATTTTAATTTGTTTTTCCTCAGCCATTCTCTCAGACAGGTTTTTGATCCAGTTGCCACTCCGGTCAAATATGCAAAGAAATGCTCCACCGAATGTTAGTAATACAAAGAGTAATCAGGGCAGTTTTCTCTTTTCCCTTCTTGGTGAATTTACTGAATTTACTTGCACACATTGAGGTCAATGTCCATTTTTAGTGTGGGGGTGCATTCCTTAAATCCAATATTTTTGAAAAAAAAAAAATCTTTGTCTCCAATATTTTTGAAAAAAAAAAAAAAAACCTCGAGCAAATTTTTGTTTTGGTATGTTTTGTTTTGAATGTTAATGTCATGAACGACTTTTCAGTTGAACTCAAGAAAAATCATAACATGATTGAATGATGAACTTGCTTCTTAAAGGTTGTTTAGTCAAGCGATATTATTTGGAAGAAAAGTAGCTGAATGTGATAGACACTAGCCTGTGAGATTTTGAGCCTAATGATCGAAACATCCATATCGATCTCTATTTTCCTTTCATGTGTGATGTTCTTCCATTTGTTTTGTTTCTCTAGAACTTGCCATGATTCTTTTCGAGACCACATTGATACATGCATGCATAAACATGATTAAGGCATTCTTTGTTATATGCCACATAAAGCCTATCAACCCACCTTTGAATTAATATTCCCATTGCGAACCCTTTTGAGCTGATGACCCTTTTTCCTTGATAACCCACATTACAAGCCTTACCATTTATCTCACCCAAGTCGTAGGGACCAGTGGAGTATAATTCATAATTATAGGAGCATGAGACTACTTGGAAAGTTGGGAGAGTTTTGAAAGGTGATGTGATATGGTAGGGAAATGCCATAGATTGTTACTCTAAAGTACTTTCAGTATATTATTGAAAAGATTAGCTCTATTGGTTGCTTCATCCTTGATGACACATTGATATATATTAAATCATGGGCTAGAGCAAAGGAATGAAGAAAATATGGAAATTATAAGAATCCATGACAAAAAGCTAAGCTTTCTGCTTGATTGCAACTATTTGTTCTTATCATTGATTCCTCGACAAATTCTAATAAGAGGTCAACGATCGTCCCTTAAGTGGAGTGCAAATGTTTTTGTGAGTGATAGATTATCCAACAACAAAGGATAAAGTGGGTTTGATATCTTTAAGTTTAAAGAAGGGATGGATGGAGTATTTGAGGTTTCGTGTTCAAATTCGAGGTACTTTACTCCATTGGTCTCAATGGCTTTTAAACTACTTTACCAAATAAATTTCCTACCTTAAACCGAGCCCCATTACAACCCTTCTGAAGACCTTATGATTTATGTAATGCATGTAATCTAGGTGGTGGAGAGTGATATGATTAGCAAGCTTATGGTAGATAACTTACATTGGAAGAAATTTGAGAGAAACACTAACCTGTCAAACACGTGAGAATGGAGTGATTATTTCTATGAGGTCTATGAATTCGGTTATTTTATTTTCAAATAAAAAATGCTTGCTAAGCATTTCTTTTAAGTTGTGTAGATTGTTGTTCATGAAATATTATGGTAATTTAAGAGTTTGATTGTTCTTAGTTGATGGCATTGCATTTTCTTTCGAAAAAATAGATTTGAATCTTGCCCGAGGACGTGCAAAAGCTAAGTGTGGGGGAATTTGACAAGTGCAAAATACACATCTATTTGTATTCCTTTTACATTATGCTTTTCAACATCTTTCAAGCTTATTTCAACATATTGAAAGTTATTTTATGGGTTTGACATGTTAAAGAGACTTTGTGGATTACTTGCTATAAAATAGGAAATTTTGCACTTTATATTACGGACCTTTGTTGCATGTTTCAGGTTTTAATTCCTAAAGAGGAGTTTCAAAATTGGAAATATAGATATCAAGCTTTCTGGAAAAGTATTATGGCAGAAATTCAATGCAGATTTGGGCATCCAATTGGAACAACAACGTCAAACTGGACTCTGTTCGCGCACCAACACTGAACTGGGCATATCTGGAGCATACGATGTCCAAATCAGGTGATTCAAAAGCCCAAATTCATCTACACATTTAGGGCTACAACTTTCATGAAGAGACCAAAGTCAGGAAAAATCATCTACATCACGAAAATACTGGTGCAATCTGGATGACGGGATATGCTTCCCAATTTGTCAAAGATTAGAGAGATTTTCTCTACAACACTTATCTCCTATTCTTTAGCTTGAGTGACACCATTAGGGTTAGGACTCTTCCAGAATAAAAGGGAAGATACATGCAAGCAAGGGACTCTTGACTCTTTCTCCATCAATTTTCCAGATTCGGCAGCAACCTAAAAGGCATGAGCAGCTGATTCACTTTCTTGGTTCAAAGGGGATAGCATCCATCTTCATTATTGGTTGTGAGAAGTAACATTTCCATTGTAATCCTTACACTTTCAAGTATTTATTTATCTTTTTCCAGAATTTAAACTATTGATTTCGGATTCATGCTTATGGAATTGGTTTGATATGGTTTATATGCTTTCTATGTTTCTTTCAATCCGTAATTGTTGTGGGGAACAAGAATAAGAAGCAAGTAAATTAATTTGATTGTCTTATCTATCACATTAATTTATTTAGGATGAATAGGACGAGTATATGTTCAAGCTTTTGAATGTTAGCTAGGAATAAATTGCGTAGATCTTGATCTTAAAGCTACCGTTGAGTGAAGAAAGATTGCTTCTCAATACTTATTTTGCTTGACGATAAGGAACTAATTAGAAGCTTATTCGGATTAGTTTAGCATGCCTCTAGGTTTCCCTTAGCTTTAATGGAAGCCTAATTTATTTGCTTGTTGTGAAAGGATATTAATTTAACTTCTATGATCAACCTATTTATAAGAATGGAGGAATCACCCCTTTGAACCGAGTTGCCAACATCTTGATTAACCTTCGTTAAGACTTAGCACTTTTATTTATTTAATTCTTGTTGATTCAAACCACCCCGTTCTTTTGAATTTGGTATTTGTAGGAAAATAAATCAATTTCCCTTGGGTTCGACCTGGTCTCTACCACCATACTACTAAAATTATTGTTTCGGTGATAGTAAAATCAGAATTAATTTGTGAAGGTTTCGACAACCGTCAGTTTACAAGGCCTTATATAGGTCAGAAACCCTACTCAAACTACGAAACAAAAGTAAGAACCTGAGATTTACAAGAAAGGAACCATAAAATAAAATAAAATAAATTATGAAATTTAAAACTAACAAGGAAAAATCATTAAAACTGCCTTCTTAAGATAATCCTATTCTTCTTGGTGATTGTCTCATTATATTTTTCTTGTCATTTAGCCTCTTAAAGCCTTACAATATTGTAGTTGGCTTGAGAATCTATAGCATTGGTTTGATGTCTTTCTTGAGTTCACTTATAAAATTGGATGCATAATAAGTTTTAGATAAAGAGGAATTAAGTGCACTCATTAAAGACTTCAGTTCTTCAAACTTTTCCACATATTCTTCTATACTTTTTTATTGTTCTAGATTATTAAACAACTTCACTACATCATTTTGACTACCAAATCGATTATTATTCATCATATGTTAAATGCCAGTGGATTGTTGCTACAATGGCTCCTACAGTTGAGATTATAACTTCTTGATTTTATAAGTCTTTCCCACTCTAACTATTTTATCCTCTACTACATCATGGACTTTTATACTATTGTTCAATTGTTTTTGGAGAAGATATGCTGAATTGGGTTGGAACCCTTTTCAGTAATTACATTGTTGATTTTCTTACCCATACTTTACAATAATTTTAGATGAGTTTTAGAAGGAAATTAATGTCATGATACCTAGTTGTTTAAAGATCATCAAAAAATTAAATATCCTGGAAAAAAAAATCTTTTAGAAACCATGAAAAGTTACTTAAGATTTTAGAGCTTTTTACTTAGAAGTTGGAGAGCAAAGTCGAGTCTAAGGGATTTATTAAAGATTACCTGACTCAAAATGATGGCAAGCACATAAGAATGTTGAATCCATCTGGGGGTAGGAAACTAATTTATCTTGGATGAGGTTTAATGATCGCAACACTAGATTTTTCCACTTATAAGTAAATACATTTTAAGTTCAATAATAATTGTAAATAAAGATACAGACACCATAAAGAGTAAAGGAATTTAGTGGCTTATTTTATAAATAGACTTTATAAGCCCTTTGATTCCATTTCATGGTATTCTCTAAACAAGGTGTGATGGAATACATAAGCTTTGAGGACTGCTAGTGTACATGGATTCAAGAATACATTTCAACTTCTAGATTGTCTATCCTAATCAATGGTTTATTATCACCAGAACTTTATGTGACAAGTGTCCTCAAACATAGAGATCTTTTGTCTTTATTTTACTTTTACTTGGTGGTTAAAGAACTATCTTTTGTGATCAGTAAAGGCACTCAGGCAGATTTGCTATTAGGAATTAAACAAGAGAGAGGTTTACATATTACTTAGTTGTAATTTATAGACGACACCATATTCACTATCCCAAATGACATTCAAAGTTTTATGAAATGACGTATAGGTGGTTTTATAAATGCTCCAGTTTAAGGGTCAATTTCCATAAAACTTATTTTATTATTATTAATATTGACGAGGCATATATTGTTGCCCCTTCCACCTTTTTTCTACAAATTTGACTCCTTGTCAATCAAATATTTAGGCTTACCATTAGGTGTTAATCCTAAAAGAATTCCTACATGAAAGCTAGATATTTCAAAAATCTAGACAAGATTTTAATCTTGGAAAGGCAGATTGCTTTCAATAGCAAGAATAGTATGCTTGATGAAGAGTGTTTTGTCATCTCTCCTTATCTACTACATGTATTTATTGTGTATTCCAAAGGGTATGGTGAGACAAATTATATTTATGAAGTGTATAAGATTGTCTAGAAAGTAGTTTTAAGGGAAAAACAAATACGAGGGCTAAGAATTGGATTAATTATAGAAAACAACAAATATGTTCTCTTCAAATGGATATGGAAGTTGGATTTAGGAAATCAAGAACATTAGGAAGACTTCATCAGCAAAAAATATAAGTTAACTTTTAAGAATAGGTTACTTGTGCTGTCCAAGTGTCTTGACACTATCTAGTCTGATATTTACTCAACCATTAATTTTGATGACCATGTCTCTTCTGTTAAGATATTAAGGGTAGAACGGTCACTTTGTTTTAGCCTATATAAAGTTTCTTTATTTGTAAGACAAGTGATTAATTAAGTATTGAATTATTCATTAATGAAACCCCAACCTCCTCTTTTATTTTTTATTTTCTCTTTTAGTTTGTTTTGATTGTTTAACATATTCTACTATTTGAGACAGTTACAAACCTTAAATAGGGAATGGTGCTTCTATTGTGTTCTAGGATAAAGTATAGGTTGGTAACTAACCTCTCTGTCTGAGCTCTATTTTTGTGACTATATCATCCATCATCTAAACAAAATGAGGATGTCATCTGTATATGTTGGTATTGAGATCTTAATAGAGATTCTTAACATGCATATAAAAAGATAAGAAATGTTAGATTTTGGGTGGTAAAGGATCCGATTTTGTTAAGTCTTCCTCTAACATCTTAGACCATCTCTAGTTCATTGGACTTAAATCATTTTTATAGACATTTGAAAGAATATTTCTCCACTAAAATTTGAGAAATTGTTGTGACCTGTTAAGCCTTCCATAACAGGTTGCGCACTCATTCCTTCCTAGCAAAACATGAAGATTTTATCAACTAATGAAGACTTATGTCGTTTATGCACTTTTACCTATGAAATTAAAAATCATATTCTTTTTCACTATCTTGTGTCTTGGATTTTCTAGAACAGAATAATCAGTTGGTGGAATCTCTCATAATGCATTCCCCTTTCTTTAGATTATCTCTATCGGCTGTGGCAAGGCTTGATCCACAAGAAATTTCAATAAAAGGTATGAAAAGGTCCCCTGTATGAAATTATGTGGTTAATTTGGAAAACTAGGAATAGAAGCTCTTATCATAAGATATCAACCCAAATTCATAATATGTTATTTGACTTGTCTTCCAGTGAACAACAAGTTACACGAGTATGGATTTGTTGGGAAATAAGGAATGTATTCCTTCATAGGATACAAGAAGTAGATTTTTACTCTAGTTCTATCTCACTTTTCCCTCTATTGTATAGACTTTCTAGGGGTGTTTAAGGGTTTGATAGAGATTGTTTTTCAAAATATTTTTTGCTTCTAAATACATCAAAATAATAGTTTTTATATTTTTAAAATTATTTTTTACATCAACACATAAAAATAATCCAAAAACATAAAAAAAATCCAAGATTTTGAAAAACATGGTCTTAACAGCATTCCCAAACTTAAGCTTAGTCCACTGATTTTTCATCTTTTGGTGGCTATTACTTAATTTAATTAAGTGATATGTGAAAAAATAAAATAAAAAAATCAATTTATTTGGTTCAGTAATACATCCACGATTACATTCCCAAACATATAAGCTTAGTGCACTGAATTTTTTTACTCGAGTAAAGTTATATTTAACAAAACATTCTTATAACTTTTTATTGATTTTTAAAAAAACTAAAAACAAATGTTAATAAATTAGCAAAAGTTATACGTCGAATAATCAAGTGATAAGTGGAAAATTAAAAAAAAAAAAAAAAAAAATTGGTGGCAGGTAGGAAGCCCGGAAAAAGAGAGTACAGAGAGAGAGTTTTACGTCAAATATTTTATTTAGATGCAGCACTTAGCGTGCATGCATGGTTGGTATCATTTGAGGAGCTCGTCAAGGAGAATAAACACCAACGAAATTCACACCCCTCGAGCTGACATACACCGAGAGACCATACTGCTGAGCTTCACTGATAGGAGTGCTTCCGTACTGTGCCTCGAGAGACACGGTCTCCGAAATTGTACCAGATCCATCAACCCTGACTCTTATGGGGACTGGTGTTTGTGAACCTTGCGTAACAGTACTCGCAGCTGCTATCAAGAAATCACCCAAAATAGTTCTCTTGATGTTATTTGGCCTCACAATATTAAGGTTGCTTAAGATTATTTCTGAGGTCCCGGCGTTGCTTCCGGTGAGCCAATATCGTTGAATCCTATTACCGATAAATTCTGAGACGAGGACAAACCTGCCGTCTCCGCTAACTGCAGCCCCCGCTGCTCCCGACAGATTTCTCATTAACACGGTGACTTGATTCGTCCTCACGTCGTACTTCAATAACCTTCCTGTTGAGTCATTAGCTTGAAGACCTTTCGTTGAATTCCTGCGAAATGAGAGACAGAAATTCATCGGATATATCAACTCTTAGAACTCATCTCGGTCGGTTCCATATATACAAAAGATGGGCACTGCAAGTACTGTAAATTAACGAATGATGACCTTAGATCGTAGACAGCACTCGTATCTGTAAAATAGATGTTTCTTGTGATGGGGTCTATATCCAGACCATTGCAGAAGACAAAAGGTTGTCCTTCAGCACCGGTGGCAATTTGTTTAGCTAGTCTCCCATTTGAGTCGGCAACTAGGAGTCCGTAATATGCATCAGCTATGTAGACTAGTCTTGCGATCGGATCATATGCCAGACCAAAAGGCCTTCCGCAGATAGGTCCTTTACCGGGATCATCGGTGGCGCCATCGCAAAATGCTATCGTCCTGACAAAATAGGTAGCAGTGTGCTTGATCATGAGCAAGTTATTCCGAGATTTTCGAAACTAAAGAAGTAAAAGATCAGTACTGTCTATATATAATACTAAAGAAAACCAAAAAACTGAGAGAATTCTTACCGGTTGGGTGAGGTAAAGGCAAAATATGTGAAGCCAGTAAGTGGTTGATATCTAAGAACACGACCATCGCTAACCCCAGTATAGAAGGCTCCGCCGGGAAATTCAAAGGCAAGGGATTCAGGGCCGAAGCCTGTGGGTGGCAGGAAGATTTGTCTGAACGATGCGGAGAGAGCGAGAGTCGGAAAACAGAAGAAAAAAATGGACAGGATCGAAACCATAGCTGTTTTAGGGCTTGGGCGGAGAGCTAGCTAGCGAGGTCTGGGATGAAGAGTGATGAGACTAGCAGGTGCTAGAGTATTTATAGGCTCCAGAAGAGTTTTACAGCTTGTGTAAAGAGAGAGAGAATCAAGAGACCATCGATCCTTTCCGAAGTATGGCACTAACAATGAATATGGGCTAATATATGGATCGAAAAACTTGCCGTTACAAAACAAAAATACTTTTTTGCCTAAAAAGTGGCAGAAGCTTGGTGACTCAAAATGGTATCCATGTGATTAAAATTCTAGCTATTTGGAGTGTTGCGGAGTGTTGCAGTTAGGGTAAGTATTTTCTGTTCCATTCCGCTTTTATTAAAAAATACAACTAAATTGAGAAGGAAAAAAAACCCGAAATTGATCCGGTTTAAACCATGAAGAATGGCACTAACCATGAAGAATATGGGCTGCAATATGGAGTTTCAAAATCTTCCAAAAACACTTTACCCCGAAAAAGTGGCAGAAGTCCGGCGATCGGTTAGAAAATCTCCGCTGATCCAAAATAGTTATTCATGCACAGGAATCAAAGGCTACGAAAATGAGCTGTTCCTTTTAAAGCATGAAAAGCTTCCATGACATTTGTCATCAAGCTGGTTCTACAATCTCTGGTAAGGGGGTTTATTGCGACTCATGAAGTCTCACGTCAACAAAAATTTACTCTTTTTATACTAGAAAACGTTATTTTTTAGGGAATGCAGTTTGTGAGTTAAAATGAACGGTTAAAATTTTGATTGTTATAGATTTTTAAAAAAATGTATATTCTAACTCAAACTTTAGATCTATTGTGCAGATCACAAATCATTTTCCATCATCATGTCACGTCTCTTGATAACTCAATAAAAATTTACAGATTACATATTAAAGGTTTTTGTTTTTTATTTAAGGATAAGTTCAATCATGATAACATATTTAAAACCGTCAACAAATATTAAGATATGCAAGGAAAATACATCTCCCTCATCATGAGCTATTAAAACAAAATTCTTTATGATGTAGGAGTTTGTTTGACATGATTTTTTAATTATGATTTTTTATTTGGAATTATAATTCAAAAATATTTTAAAATAAAATAAAATTTTCAACTTTTAGTTAAATCAAAATTATGACTTTACTTTTCTAGCAAAAAGTTATTTCTAAGCAAGCATACTTGTAAATCTTCTTGAGTGAAATATATATATATATTCGAAATAATCATGATTCAATTGTTAGTCCATATTCAAATACCTTGTAGGCTTAGGTAGAGTACCAGTTTCCAAACAATGATCTTGAACTTGGGAGAACACTTGAGTCCAGGTGTTGGGGGAACGCCCAGCCTCCATTGTGGTTCAGGCAATGCTCTTGAGCCTAGTCCCAATTGATGTGTTTGGTCTTTTATATCTTTATCTTTTTCTTAACTTATATCATGACCTGGTGTTCTTAGAACCAATGAGTGTTTTGTGTCCATCTTCTTCTTTTTTAATATATATGTAAGAGAAAATCTCTCTCATGAATATGTGTGAGATATTTTTTCTCATCAATACATGTATAAGAGATATTATTCTTTGTTAATGCATGTATAAGAAATATTATTCACTCATAAATGTTATCATAGTAAAATTATTCTTTAGCCCCTCTAACTCATGGAAAAGATAAGGTTCAAAGGCTATAAATATCCCTTGAACTATAAGAAAAAAAAAGTTCCAAGTTTGTTCCATTAAAAAGACATAGATTTAACACAAAAACTTGGTTTTAAGAGTTTATCACCTTCTTCCATCAAATTCTCACCTTCAGGTGTGTCCTGTCTTTCCTCCATATCATTATCTACCATCACCACATTTCCTTCTTCCATCCATGTAGCTTCATCTGGGGGGTCTGGTCGCAGGTTACTCTCCACCTGCCGATGATTTGGTGGAATTATTTCTTCTCCCTTCATATTGTGCATGAATGTCTTCTGATGAATCGTGTCATTACCCAATTTTTGGGTGACTCCCCAAAATATACCAAAAAAATAACAAAAATAAAATAAAAGAGGTCGGCGTTGTTAGAAAAATCAATGTGCAAATTTTGGTTGTTTTCGAGAGTCTAATTGTATCTCTATTGTCCCAGAAAATAGAGGAAAATACAGATTTAAGGCAAAAATAATTTATCATCGGATAAATCTGTGTAAAAATTAAGTCGAGATATATAATTATATTTTTATGGGCCAATTTGATTTAATCGTCTGCCAATTTAAAAGTATAATTATGTTTGAGAATTAATTTAGGGTCCAATTAAAGGATTTAATTAAGTGCAAGGACTTAATTATACTTTAAGTTGGTCAAATTAATTTTATTAAGGGCTTAATCAGTGAAAAATCAAGTTCTTGAATTTAATTCAGGTTCAATTGAGAAGTTGGGAATTTTTGGAGACTGAATTAGATTTTTTCCAAGCCATTTGTGTGAAATCAGGGGTCCAATTGGAAACAATTGAGAGTTTAATGGTCAATTGAGGGTCAAATAGCATAAATTGGAAGCCAAGGACCAAAATAAAAAAGGCGCGCAACTTTAAGGCTAACATTGAATTCACCGGGGTATAATTGCACAAAATCATAAATTTAAAACCAATTAGGGGTGCGATTGAACTAATTAAAAATTGAGGGACCAAATTGATTTTTTCCATCTCCTCCCAAATCATTATGCGTGACTGCACTGTTCAGTCACCTGAACAGTGCAGACACACCACCTGCGCACGCCACCTGCGGGCATGCGTCGCCTGAGCAGAGCCCGTTACTAGGCAAGGCAGGCGGTGCCCCTCGGCTACACGCCATGGGTAGCCGAAGGGGCTGCTTCTCCTGCTATAAATACTGCAGGCAGGGATGAGCAAAGGAGGGGGGAAACGGAGTTTTGAAGCAAGAAAATCGAAGTGAAAAACTGAAAGAACGCAAACAGTTCCCGTTGCAGCTCTTTCTCTCTCCCTGATCGCGTCTCTCTCTCTCTAAAAATAGCAACTCCAGCCACCATCTCTGACCATCGGGCATCACCCCTTCATCACCAGAAATCTTCCCCTCGACGCTAGAAACCCAATCACCACCTCAGGCGAGGCAGTAGCACCAGCAGGCGTAGCACCAGCAGCGGCACCGGAGACTTCAAGAGCTCCCTCCGGCCACCACAGGCCACCGTTGACGACGCCACAACCACCAGGACAACCACCTCGACCTCAGCTACCCAACCACCTTTCGCCACATTTGGTTTTTTTTTCCTGTTCATCGTCTTCAAGCTCTCGTCCCTGCATGCAGTGGGACGTAATTGTCCCACTGTTCATGCAGGGCCGGGCATAAGGATTTTGGTCCAGGCTTTTGTGCCCGGCCCGAACGTGCAAGAGATTGGGTCGTTATTTCAGCCCAGGCCCGAATAATCTGGGCTTCTGGTCCACGTTGGCTGGAAGCCCAACCCATATCCTTTGGGCTTCCGGCCCACGATGACTGGAGCCCAACCCACTTCATTTGGGCTTCCGGCCCATGATGGCCGGAAGACCAGCCCACACCTTCCTGGGCTCCAAGCCCACGATGGCTGGAGCCCAGCCCACACCTGCCTAGGCTCCCAGCCCACGATGGCTGGAAGCCCAGCCATACCCTTCTGGGCTTCCAGCCCACTCAGGGTGGGCTGTCAGCCCACTACGGCTGACAGCCCAGCCCAAAAAAAATAAAAATAAAAAAAATAAAATAAAATTTTGGAAAATACAAATTGAAAAAAAAAGTATTTTTATTTCTTACTACTATTATTATTACAAAAAATTCAAAAATATAAAAAATGTATTTGTTTTTTGTGCATACGGCCAAATTCCATCATTTTTCCATATATATTTTTCGTAAAAATTTATATTGCATCTTTCTCATATTTTGAAACAAAAATTGGATATCGTAACCGGTTTATGATTATCCATTGGAATTTGGCCAAAATATCAAAAATAATTTTAAATATTTTTGTTTTATCTATTAGGGTGTAAATTTACATTGTAAAGTACATCCATGGATAAAAAAAAGGGGGGTTTTAAACTACGGTGTAAATTTATACTGTAAAGTACATCCGTAGATAAAAAAAAAGATTTTTTACTACGGTGTAAATTTATATTGTAAAGTACATCCGTAGATAAAAAAGGATTTTTACTACGGTGTAAATTTACATTGTAAAGTACACCCGCAAACAAAAAAATAGTTTTTGAAAATGCAGTGCAAAATTTTTAACTTAGAAAAACAATTAAACAACAATGCAGCTTACCTTAGGTAGGGTGCGCTTGGGGTGATGCGTCTTCCCCTTGCACAACAAGTCCTCTTACCTAGACTCTCGCAGACCAATAGGTTCCTAGTAACCTTTAATACTAGGTGGCGAGTCCTTAGAATTATAGTCGTAAATTTTACGGCTATAAAACACCCCATTTTCACCGCGCGTCGTTGTCTCTCCAGAGAGGGATGGCGGGGCGCGAAGCGCGTCAAAAATCGCCATCGCGACAAATCGTATCAGCTTTAGTAACATTTTCTCCCGCCACTGTCACGTTGTGCATGGTTCAGATCATCCCATCTTCCTTCACCTCGCCTCCAACCTTTTCTTTTCCTTTGCTTCGGTTATCTGGAACATTGTTTTTTTTCCATTGAATGGATTTCAACACCTCAGCCCGGCTCTCCTGCCCTCTGCTGCTTTCCACACCAGCCCGTGGGCTAGGAATGGACTTCACTATTTCAGCCCGTCTCTCCTGTCCTCTGCTACTCTCCACCTCAGCCCGTGGGCTTCTAGTCCGTTCTCTTTGTCCCTCAATCTGGCTCTCCCGCGTAACTCGACCCCCAATTTCTCCTCTTGGGTCGCTGGTCGACCCGTTCTTCTTTAGGCCCATTAGCCTCACCTTTTCTGCATTTAGTCCGCTCGTCTTCTCCTTTCTTCCATCAGTTTCCTTTTTCTTCTTTACTTCAGCCGTTCCCAAACGATCAGTTTCCCCATTCAGCTCCACCAACGCATCATAACGGGCTAAGATATTTAATGTGTTCTCCTTCAATGCTCTTGATGAGTCACCCAGAATCACGGCTTGATTCCCGTTCTTTCCATTTTCTTTGTTAGCCGGAGCCAATGTCCTCTTGATCGGCCAGCGAGGTCTCCGTTCAGCTATTATCCAATTTCCAAAAGATTCCATTATTTCTGGTCTGGCTGGAAGAATTGCAGGACCCCCAGGCAAGTCCATCTCACTTGTTATCTCCTCATTTGTCTGATTTTCAAGCTTTTCACTCGGGCAAAATTCTTGTTTATGGCCATATTGTCCACAATGAAAACAAACTAAGTGTAATCCTTCATACATTATGCGACGAATTCGTCGTCTTAGTTTGAATTTTGCTAACAATGGTTTTGTGAGATCAACCTCCACACAAAGTCTTGCAAAATTCCCTCTCATTCCCACGGCAGTAGCTCTGTCTACTTTTAGGGTTCTTCCAATTTTGTTGCCAATTTTCCATAACACTGCAGTGTCATCGTATTTCATTGATAAATCTAGTAGTCTAACCCACACTGCTACTTTGTCTATGGATGCCTCAATCGGGTCAAAATTTTGATGCCATGTTCGGACAGTTAAATAATGGTCAGCCACAATCCATGGTCCCTCAAATAACACATGAGCTCTATCCTTTGTTGTTGCAAATTTTGCCAAATAAAATTCATTCCCCAGGTCTGTTAGCGTAAAATCACCTCTCAGCTTCCACATAGATTTTAGCCGTTGAATAAGAAACATGTAACCCACTCTGCGTCCCATGAGTTTTATGATAAGTGTCTGTTTCCATGGTGCTCTAATACGTCTTTTCTCTTCAGCAGAGAGCTTGATTACTGGACAATCATCATCATCACACTCATCCTCCTCATCCTCTGAAAATCCTTCAGTGTCAATGTTGTCTTCTTCAACTGCTGTTTCTGCAAAAGAATCTCCCATGAGAGAGTCAATGTAGCTCTGTCCCCCTTTCGATCCTCCTGGTACGTGGGTATCTCCGATTTTGACTTTCTTGCTTGATCGTGTTGGTTGATCAGCTTCTTCAGTTTTGGTTTCCGTTGTTGCAAGACAGAGTATTTCGTTGTCCATGGTTTTTAACGATCTCCAAGTTAAACCGATCTTAATCCACCCCTTAATTAAGAAATTCTCTTTCTATTTTATTTTTTTACTTGGTGGTTAAAGAACTATCTTTTGTGATCAGTAAAGGCACTCAGGCTGATTTGCTATCAGGAATTAAAGAAGAGAGAGGCTTACATATTACCTAGTTGTAATTTATAGACGACATTCAAAGTTTTATGAATACTAAAGGACTTATAGGTGGTTTTATAAATGCTCCAGTTGAAGACTTATTTTATTATGATTAATATAAGTTAACTTTTAAGAATAGGTTACTTGTGTTGTCCAAGTGTCTTGACACTATCTAGTTTGATATTTACTCAACCATTAATTTTGATGACCATGTCTCTTCTGTTAAGATATTAAGGCTACTTTGTTTTATTATTTATTAAGGGTAGAATGGTAACTTTGTTTTAGCCTATATAAAGTCTCTTTATCCGTAAGTCAAGTGGTTAATTAAGTATTGAATTATTCATTAATGAAACCCCAGCCTCCTCTTTTATTTTTTATTTTCTCTTTTATTTTGTTTTGATTGTTTAACATATTCTACTATTTGAGACAATTACAAACCTTAAATAGGGAATGGTGCTTCTATTGTGTTCTAGGATAAAGTATAGGTTGGTAACTAACCTCTGCCTGAGCTCTATTTTTGTGACTATATCATCCATCATCTAAACAAAATGAGGATGTCATTTGTATATGGTGGTATTGGTACTTCACCTAGAATCGAGATCCTGGGAGCAATGATTTGAGGCAGCAGAATATCTTAATGGAGATTCTTAACAGTGTTCACCTGCATGCGTTTAAAAAGATAAGAAATGTTAGATTTTGGGTGGTAAAGGATCCTATTTTGTTAAGTCTTCCTCTAAAATCTCTAGTTCATTGGACTTAAATCATTTTTATAGACATTTGAAAGAATATTTCTCCACTAAAATTTGAGAAATTGTTGTGACTAGCCTTCCATAACAGGTTGTGTACTCATTCCTTCCTAGCAAAACATGAAGATTTTATCAACTAATGAAGACTTATGTCGTTTATGCACTTTTACCTATGAAATTACAGATCATATTCTTTTTCACTATCTTGTGTCTTGGATGTTCTAGAACAGAATAATTAGTTTATGGAATCTCTCATAATGCATCCCCTTTGTATAGATTGTCTCTATCGTTCGTAGCAAGGCTTGATCCACGATTACAAACATAATCAAGTGATAAGTGGAAAATTAAAAAAAAAAAAAAAAACAAATTATTTGGTGGCAGGTAGGAAGCCCGGAAAAGGCATTAACATTCAATTCCGATAAATTCATCGATTCCATAACTGCAAAAGAGAGTACAGAGAGAGAGAGTTTTACGTCAAATATTTTATTTAGATGCAGCACTTAGCGTGCATGCATGGTTGGTATCAATTGCGTGATTCGTCCTCACGTCGTACTTCAATAACCTTCCGGTTGAGTCATTAGCTTGAAGACCTTTCGTCGAATTCCTGCGAAATGAGAGACAGAAATTCATCGGATATATCAACTCTTAGAACTCATCTCGATCGGTTCCATATATACAAAAAAAGATGGGCATACTGCAAGTACTGTAAATTAACGAATGATGACCTTAGATCGTAGACAGCACTGGTATCTGTAAAAAAGATGTTTCTTGTGATGGGGTCTATATCCAGACCATTGCAGAAGACAAAAGGTTGTCCTTCAGCACCGGTGGCAATCTGTTTAGCTAGTCTCCCATTTGAGTCGGCAACTAGGAGTCCGTAATATGCATCAGCTATGTAGAGTAGTCTTGCGATCGGATATTATGCCAGACCAAAAGGCCTTCCGCAGATAGGTCCTTTACCGGGATCATCGGTGGCGCCATCGCAAAATGCTATCGTCCTGACAAAATAGGTAGCAGTATGCTACATTGAGAAGAAGAAAAACCGAATTGAGAAGCAAAAACTACATTGCCTTATGATTATTATTCCTTTTGAACACTTTTTATTTTGTTTGCTTATGCTCCCCAAATGATGTTTGTAATAAGATATAAACATCTCAACATGTGAGGAAGTAAATTAGAATTTGGTTTTTTTTTTTGTAAAATAGAAGAATCAGCCTATGAGTTGAAAATTGGTCAACCAGTTAAATTAAATAAATCAGATGACCGATTACAAAACAGTTAACCAATTAAGTCACTATAATACTTTCCTGATCAAATTAGAATTAGTTTGGCTTAGTTTAATTTTTTATAGTGCTTTATACCTATAAATAGGCTTATAATTGGGAGCATAATTTAAATGTGTATAGAGAAACATTAGTTAATTCAAAGTTATCATTTCAATCTTCTTGTTTGATAAAGGATAATTGTAAGACTTTGTGTATTTGGATGAAAGATTGGCTAGGTTTTCAAGACTTTGTCTAGCTTTGAAAAGCCTATAGAAAAAGCAATGCTGACTTCAACCCAAAGATATGTTATGCAAAAGGTACAAAGAAAAGATTAACAAGCACTCACATTATCCACCAATGTTTATATGATGTCATTTTTGAGATAGGAGCTAATGTAACCACTATTAAGAAAGCAAAAGAAGTTTTGCAATAATTAAACCAAGGACCTAATGATATAAGAAATGTAGGCCTATAGAAGTTACTAGATGACTTTGAAAAATCATAGATATTTGAATTAGAAAGTATTTCAAATTACTTAACTAAAATATTGGTCATATACAATCAAATGAAGAAATATTAGGTGAAGATGAAGGAAACACATGTAGTAGAAAAGATTATATGCTCATTGCAAAAAAAAAAAAAAATCCATTAATATGAAGGTTGCAATACAAGAGTCATAAAATATGGATTTTATAACCATTCAAACACTTATGAAAAAACTTTATGCATGTCAAAAAAATTAATGAAATTCAAGAAAACATGGATGTACAAGCACTTTTCTTAAAATTATCTACAAAAGAATCATGGTTCATGTCTGAAGGATGCAGAGAGAACATGTCTGAAGGATGCAGAGAGAACGAAAGGAGGAAAAGAGAAGACAAAAATGGATAGTATTAATACCATAGCCACTGGTATGTTATGCCATGTTTGGGATGAAGGGATGTTTGTGCTCTAGTATTTACTTAGTTATTTTCCTCGCCCACATTAAATATTTTAATATATATATATATATATATATATATATATACACACACACTTTTTACGATGCATTTTTAAACATAAAAAGAATCTTAAGAGGAATTCAAAAGAACCATGATCTAATTAAATAAATGGAGAGTTATTTATGCAAAAACCAAATATCAATCTCATCCGAGCCAACACATAAATCATTCAAACTCATGACTTAAATTATAAATTTAATTGGGTTTAAAAAAATTGATATTATTTTATTTATCTAAAATAAAAACCTATAGAACCATAAAAATATCAAAGTATTTGCAAAATCAAATCAAAACAAATTACATTACCCAATTAATAGTTAACTAAATACTAAGTGATAAAATTAGAAGAAAAAATACAATTATAATCGTAATTGATACAAAACAAAATCTTAATCTCTCGAGCTAAGAAGATAGAGCTCCTAGGCCTCCACAAAAAAGACCAAGCGCGTGGGGCTGGAGCAGCCCATGCGTCTAGGCTTTATTTTCTTAATTCTCTTAAATTATTCTACCCTTAATAGTTTGAAGATAAAAAATAGAGGCCACATGTCACCTGCCTCGCTGAGGCACATGACACTTCGCCTCTACTACTTGGATTCCAATGACACTTCGCCTCTACTCATAAAAAAAATTTCATTGAAACCTAAATCACTTATTTTTATAATTAGAATCGGTCTCAACTAAGATTTTCTCTCTCTATCATCTGAATCCAACCATTCTTTGTCTCTTATCTCTCAAACTATGGGTGAAAAAAAAAATGAATCAAAACTGAATTTCATAAATTGTCAGGGACTAAAAGTTTATAACCTGGAAAGTTAAGGGCTGAAGTGTATATATAGTCCTAATTTTAGTCAAACCATCTATTTTTGATGTATTTTTATTTATTTTAGTCTTCTATCTTTGAATCTTGTATTTTCTTAATAAATATATCTTAATTTCCCATCAATTTGAGCCTATAAAGATGTAATAATTTTTTTTTTAAAAATGATTTGTATTTCGGTGAACAATAACGTGGGGAACACTATTTCCCCTTGTTTTTTATAGTATATTACCTAATATATAATAGGCGTGGGCATTTCACTGTACATTCATGCACTGTGCACTAAGACACATTGCACTGTGGACTAGCAATTTGCTCCGGTGCTTCACGAGTGCTTGTGCAGCTTTTTTTTTGTTTTTTCCGCCTATGGATAGTGCATAACGAATATGCCCATTGAAAACGACAAAATAGTGCACAGGAGGCAGGGGCTCTCTCGGTTTTCCCAACTTCTTTGCATAGTGCACCGACGGAAACAACCCCCCCCCCCCAAAAAAAAAAAAAAAGCTTACAGTAAACTGGGGCAGGGACATATTTTTCCATACGATTTTTTCGTGAATACCGGTAGGTTCAGGGGTGTGTAGGTAATTAATCATTATTTTATTATTTTTTCGGATGAATTGCGGGCGCGTCGTCCATACGCGCCCGCAATGTTTCAGGCCAACGCTCCCTTAAGGCAGCGCGTGCGGATCATTAGGGAGGTCAAAAATTCACTCCCGCAGTGTCGGGAGGTGCGCCTTGATGTCCTCTGTCCACAGGAGCGGCGCGTTCCAGTCATATATGTTCAGGTAAGCGGCGGAGGACGAGTATGTGTCGGTTTTTTTCTCTCTCTCTCTCAGCCGCCGCAATTTCTGACAAGTCCTTGATGTATGTAGTAAGTTTACTTTAGTCCCTGAGGTTTGGAATTCGATTTTATTACTGATTTCTTTAATTCAAAGTTTGATTGTTTTCAATTGTGACCTTCAATTAAAACTGATTATCTAAGTAAGTTTTTATTTCAGTCCTTATTCTTTTTATTTTGGATTTCTTTTTGGTTCCTTCAATTTGTTCGGTACGGAGGTTTTGATTTCTTTTAAATTGGTCCTCCAATTGAAATTGGTCATATATGCAACTATTCATTTCAATCCTCCTTCTTTGAATTTTGTTATTCAATTACACAACAATTATCATTATTATTCCTTTATTTATTTTGGTCTCAAAGTTGTTATTTGTTTCAATTTTATCTTTTAATTGGAATTAATGATATATTTTATTTTTCATTCAAGTCCTTATTCTTTGAATTTTTTATTTGATATTAATTCATTTGGTTTTTTTTTTAATAAAATTCTTGGACAATGTTTATTTTTTATTAGTATTTATGCTTTTATGCTTTTAGTTTTTGTTTTTAGTTTTTTTCTTTTTTCATTTGGGTTTTATTTTTAATCGGTTAAATCTTGGAATTTTAATTTGTGTTTGTAATCATTTTAAAATTAATATTGCTCCATTTTTCTTTTTATTCGTTTTTTTTTTTTGTGTTTTCTGTTATTTTTATTTGTTCTTTGGATTAGATGATTTGTCTAATTTTATTATTTACACAATAATAATTATTATTTTAGTGATTATTTTTTAATTTTTTCTTTATAAAAATCTTTTGATTTTTTTTTATTTTCCTGAAATTTCAATTTATGTCGGTTATCATTTTGAAATTAATATTGCTCTATTTTTTCCTTTATTCGTTGGTTTTTTTGTTTCTGTTTTTTTTTTTATTTATTCTTTAGATTAGATGGTTTTTATGATTTTGTTATTTGCGCAATAATAATGATAATTTTAGTAATTTTTTTATGTTTTAGAAGGTGGCCATACACCAAAAGATGAAAAGAGTTGGAAGATGATTAGATTGGGTTTAGATGCATTGATGAAATGAGATTTAATGCGATTAGAATTCAAGAGGCAATTGGTCTTGGTGAAGCATCCAGCAACATGAGTTTCATAAAACAGAGTCGTCCTCATTCTAGGATGGCTGCACGTTTTCCCGATGCATAAGACAGCTTGAGTGTTAAACAGAGGCATGAAACTCAGCGTGCTTGGATACAGGGAGATTAATTTTAAACCTTTAAAATTTTCAATCTGCTAACATGAAGACGATTTCAATTCGGAGGATTGAAAATGCATCATAATATCTTACAAATCTTTGGTCCATGCATGCCTGTGTTGAGTGCACCAATCACATATAGTTCTATATGTTTCTGTCAGGCCCTTCTGTTATGTTCAAGATCCATTTTTCCACAAGATCCAAGTCTTGATTTTTCAAAAACAGTTGCCCTGTACAAAAGTTGTTCTCTTCAAGAAACCATGATCTCTATCCCAAATTGGACGATACTGGACTTGACCAAATTCTTTCCATTAAATCATGCCAACAAATGCGCACCCCTTCTTACTTTCTAGACTTACCACCAAGAAGGAGGTCGATGCTTCAGTCATTGAGAAATTCACAAGATTCTTTGGCAGACAAACTTCAGAGGTGGTCAAGTCAGTTTACCGTCGCTAATTTTTCCATTCTGAATTCTTCCAGAAATATATGCCACAGAGTTATAATTTGTAGAAGTTTTTTCTCTGTGGAATTTTAGTGAATAGGACACTGACTTCAAATTTTTAGCTTTTGATTCTTTAAATCTTCAGTCATAAAGACACAAAACTTCCCAGTGTTCACACCTTCTGCTTACACCATGGAGGAACAGACAAACAACAACATTCTATCTCATGGATTTAACTTTTAGAAACATGTCATCTAAAAATTAAAAATGTTAGTTGAAACTCTAGAATATGATTTGTATTATTTTCTAACACACTTCCTCAAGTGAAAATCTTGTGAGTTTAACTTGCACGAAGTCCCACATTATCTTATGCTTGATTTTTATCAAATATAATAAGGTGGTAAAATTAAAACTTGTATTAAATATGTTTTAATTAATGATTAAAACAGTATTTTTGTTATCATTAAATGTTTTGCTGTCATAGATGTTTTTAACCAATTTGCTCATCAACTAAAATTAAATCCTTTATTCAAACGATTTTAAATATATGGTCTTATATAAAACATATTCATTTATGTGAATAATTTTTCATAGATAAACCCAAAACTCAAACTTACAAAGTTTTAAAAAAGAAAAGTAACAATGTATCCTCATATCGATTCATTAATTCAAAGTAAAGAAATTCACTTTAAAATTCTCATATAAAAAAATAAATTAAACACACCTCTTTGATTATTAATTAATCCTGCCCTTTGGGCTGTGAAGAACTCCATTGCATTCAATCATAAAATGCAGTTTGATCCATTCTGTATCTTGACAAATGTTTGTAAACAAGTTTATTGATAACAAAAATACAGTTTTAATCATTAATTAAAACATATTAAGGGTGAATAAAGGAATAATCTTTGATGGTGTAAAGGTCGTTTTTAAAGGAATAATATTAAAGTTTATCTATTAAATATGTAATTTTAGACATGTATTTTGTGTGCATGTCTTTTACTTGCAAAAACTGAAAAAATAGATCAACATTACCAACATTAAAAGAACCAACTAAGACAATATATGTTGTTTTAGATCTTTAGGAGGTCAGATGGGGTATTCTTTGATAATATGACCATTCCTTTTACAATAATTGCATAAAACACTAGACAATGCTCATATATCTTCCCCTTAGCTTGTTTTGGGTTACATAGGCCATAGAAACGAGGGTTGATCAATGTTATTCCATGGCATTTTGAGTGAGAAGATGTTGATCTTCATAGAAAAAAGATATCTTTGAGGCATGAATCCAAGGAATGAAAAGGTTCTCGGTTCTTAGGATTAGATTTAATGACTTCTAATTCATATAGTATTTTGATAAAAAAATGTTCCTTTTTAGTAGATTCATGAACAAATTGAGTGAAAATAAGACCTTTAGTAGGTAAAGTTGCATAAATTATATCAATATATTATGCCAAAAGATTAATAAAACTATAGTAGAATCTAAAGATAAAAATATTGCTCTATTAAAGGTTAGCCAAGTTATGTTAAAGCTAAAACAAACATGTAGAGTTATGCTAACTATAAAGCATCTAGAGATAATTCCATATCTCGACTATAGGTATAAAGGATCTAAGATTCAAGCTAATGTTGTATTCCAAAAATCCTAAAATCCATGCCTTGACTAGGGCATCCATGACCTCTATCCCAAATTGGACGATACTGGACTTGACCAAATTCTTTCCATTAAAAAGAAACATTAATAATAATAAAAAAAAGAGATAAGATGCTAATAGGCTTGGCAAGTTAGGCAAGCCCGCCTATCTCATTTTGGTCAGGCTCACATGTGGATTTGCCTTGACAATCTCAACGATTAGGCTTTAATGTCAAACAATATGTCATCCACCCTAATATTGTTTTAAAAAAAAAATATCAAACGACACCTTGTTTGTTAAGTCAGTTAACGCGTCATCTATTTTGCCTAGATTTCAACCACCTCAGTCATAAAAAATCAGGGCTTAATCTTTTCAAACCAAAAACTCGTTTTCAACCCCACTTTTGACCCAAAACACATTCAAAACATTTTAGAAACCATGATAAACATTTATTTGCGTCCACAGTGAATTTAGAGAGTGCGTGAACAGTGTTTCAACAGTAACTTTCGTTTTCTTTTAGTTATTTGTTAATGATAAACATTTTCATGGTCTAAAAAAACCCAAAAACCTGCCCCAAAAACTAAAATAAACCGGAAATAAAAAATCATCTTGAGCTCCGATCTATTTTTCATGAACTTTAAAGGTAAGAAAACTCCTTATATGAACTTTCCTCATCAAACTTCATCTATTTTAGTGGCCCAAATAAGCATCAACAACATGTTTCTGTTTTTACTATTAAAATTTAGTGACCTTTCTCTCTTCTTTCTCAACCACGGGCTAAAACATAACAAAAAATAGTTTTTTTTATCAATATTAAATTTGAAAAATATTGAGGGACTACAATTGTATTATTTGTGTCATGCGAAACTTATGGCTTACCACTCGTATCTGGAGTATTTTTTATTTCGGTCCCTTTTCTTTTAATTTCACCCTTTCATTATAAATAAAAATCAATTGATCTGAACTAAATTTCCAAAACATGAAGTTTAAGTACTAAATTGAAAAAAACACAAATTTTGCACAATCCATCAACAATAATTTGGGAGAGGATGAACATTGCACTCTTAAAGAGTAAAAACTCATGCCTTAGAGTTATACTTAATAAATACACAATACATTTAACAAACTTAAAAGATAAATTAGATAAAGAACACATTTAATAAACTTAATAGATTTCACTACAATTTCTTTTGACGAGACACACAAGCATATGACAAGCAACATTTAGTTGAATATTGTTTTCTAGGCATACTTGATCTCTTATTCTCAGTAGCACAATCGAGAATAAATAGTAAACAAAAATTTGTATATTTAGTCAATAGTAAACATTTAGTTGTATATTAAAATAATATTTTTTTATATATAAAAAATTATATTTGATAACGATCTAAAAAATAATTTAAAATAAAAAATAAAATAAAAATTATTTAAAAAAAACCTTAGGAGTCCATGTCATTGGTCGAGCAAATTTTAAGCCATTGGAAATTTCCTCTCATCGTATCAAAACTGGATTTATTATCAAAATTTGGCTTGTTTGTATGAGTTAAATCCATGAGATAGAATGCTGTCGTTTGTCTGTTCCTCCATGGTCTAAGCTGAGGGTGTGAACACTGGGAAGTTGTCTCTTTATGACTCAAGTTACAAAAACTAGAATTTTGTAGGCAGTGTCCTTTTCACTAAAATTTCCACAAAGAGAAAAATCTTCTACAAATGATAGCTATTTGGAATATATTTCTGGACGCATTCAGAATGGAAAAAATAGCGACGGTAAATTGACTTGACCACCTCTGAATTTAAGAAGGGGTGCGCATTTGTTAGCATGATTTAATGGAAAGAATTTGTAGATTTCCCACGGAATGTTTTAGAATCTAAAAGTCAAGTCCAGTAACGTCCAATTTGGGATAGAGATCATGGTTTCTTGAAGAGAACAACTTGAGTACATGGCAACTGTTTTTGCAAGCACAACATTCTGGGCAGAATCAAGACTTGGATCTTGTGGCAAACTGGATCTTGAACTACTAGCTTTGATACACCATAACAGAAGGGCCTTACAGAAACATATAGAACTAGAGAAAACACCAAGGAACAAAACAAATTAAAAAAATTGTTTAGCTGAGAAATTCAAAGTTCTTGTAACACTGTTGTGGGATTTTGTGAGAGAGAAAACCTGAGAAAGTCGTGGAGGGTTAAAATGGCTGAGACTTCAGAGACTGGAGAACAGACTATCACCAAGAAGAATAGGATGATCTTAAGAAGGCAGTTTTAATGATTTTTCCTTAGTTTTAAATTTCATATTTTATTTTATTTTATTTTATGGTTCCTTTCTTGTAAATCTGAGGTTCTTACTTTTGTTTCGTAGTTTGAGTAGGGTTTCTGACCTATATAAGACCTTGTAAACCTTCTAAGGAGAAAAACATTATCACTTAAATTCTAGAGAAAATAAAACAGTGAATTTGAGGTTCACCTTAGCAACCCTTTTCTCACCCATTACAATTAACTTGTTCTTTCATGTTTTGCTATCTTTATATTCCACCCGCTTCAATTGTTCTCTTTGCATCTTATGCTAGATAAATTCAATCTTGAGTCCCTTGATTTTGAATCTTCTAGTGGAGATGATAGCATAATGAATAAAGAGAGAAATTAGAATATTTTCATTTCTAAAATAACAATTAAATTGTAGAAAAAGAATTCTAATTTCATAAATTTTAAATGTAAGAAAGTCATAATTTTCCTAAAAATAACGCACAAAAATATTTAAATACTGAACTGAACTGAACTGTATTGAACAAAATTGTAACCCAATCCAAAAATAAGTAGAGAAATTTTAAAATAACAACTTCCAATTCTATTTTTAGCACGATTCTAATAATATCAAATAATTCTAATGAGTTGTTCCCATGAGAAATAATGTATTGGTAAAACTTCAACCTTGCTAATGGGGTCAAAAATTTTATTTTTTATTTTAGAAAAAAATATTTGACTTGGTGAAATTCTTTTTTCATTTTGGAATTGCTAAACCAACAACCAGTGAATGTTAATTGATTTCATTAAAAAATTTAAAATACCCCCAAAATCAAGATGGAATCATTACTAATGAGTTTTCATTAATTATTATGTACTGGAAGGCTAGGTCCATAACCTTAAAGAGTCTAGCACATTCATTTTGCTAGAAGAAAACGAGCTTCTGCATTTAACATTCGAGTATTCTGACAAAAAAAAAAAAAACACAAAGTATGTCAGTTTTCATAGATTACAACACTTGAGATCTCTCTAGCTGTTAGAGAGAATCTTGGTAGTTTTATGCAGTTCTGAGGGTACATCTGCTATAACCATTCTTTCACCTGGCGAATCAGCAGAACATCGAAGTCCAATCTGCAGGATTGATTCCAAACACTTCTTTACCTTTTCAATGTTGACGCTGCTTCTGCCTCTTGGACCATTTCTCCTTGTCTGAACTTCCTCTTGGATATCAATTGAGAGTAGATGATCAATAATCTCCATTACCCGACCAGGAAGGGCTGCTTCAACGAAACTATGCAGGTTAAAGTCACCTGTAAACATGCTGTCGGTGGGCCTTTTTCCTGTGAACATCTCCAGAACGAGAATTCCATAGCTATACACATCACCCTGTGTTGAAGCCTCTCCTCCCATTCCATATTCTGCAATTTAAGCAAAAACTAAAAAATTCTTTTACTAAGATTCCCTAGATATCATAGCCATCATGTTCGAAATGATGTATTGCAGAAAATACAAACATGATTATTGGATATGTAGCAAGGTGATTTCTAAATGAATATGAGAAAGGGTAGTTGCTTAATATTTTACCTGGTGGTACATAACCAATGGTTCCTCGTATGCAAATTGAGCTGGAATCTGTAGAAAATTATTCCCCAGCAGCAGCTAACAGAATCTTTGCCAGGCCAAAATCACCCACTTGAGCAGTAAGGTCATTGTCAAGAAGGATGTTTCTCGGTTTTAGATCACAATGAAGCACTGTCGTTTCACACTGGTTGTGAAGATAATCTAATGCCAGGGCCACACCAGTCGCTATGTTTATTCTCTGTAGTAGTCTTAAATTTTTGAAGTCTTGTGATTCCGGTGAACTTGCATGTAACCAGCTCTCCAAACTCCCATTTGACATGAACTCGAAGATCAAAGCCTTGAAATCATTGCCTTTGAAATCAATGGTTGAGCAAGAATTTACAATTCTGACAAGATTTCGGTGTCTGATATTCCTCAACGCGTTGATTTCAGCCATGAAAGTCTTGCTGGCTCCTCTTTGTCGAAGCTTGAATACCTTTACAGCTACTTGATCATCAGATCCAAGTGTAACTTTGTAGACAGTGCCGTATTTTCCATCCCCAATTATGTTGGTCGAAGAGAACCTACCAGTAGCATGTACAAGTTCCGAATAGGAAACTCTCTGGTATTTCTTCTCTAATGGTGAGGCCAAAGAAGGTACACTTTTTTTTTGTTTTTTCCAGTGTATAACAGCACAGGCAGATGCCACCACCAGAAGAAGGAAAAGTGCAGCACAACTTGCAAGAATTACTACCTTCCGATGAACTCCAGTCTTTCGTCTCTGTTTTGGGCATTCATGCAATTGCAGTGCCTTGATTCCTCCACATAGCTTGTCATTTCCGGCAACTGAAAATGCACTAGCATTGGTGAAAACTCCTTCAGCTGGCACTTCACCATCAAAATTGTTACCGGAAAGGTTGAGATAACCAAGAAGAGGTAATTCACCAAGAAACTTGGGAATCTGCCCAGACAAGTTGTTGTGGGCAAGGTTAAGGACTCGGATACTTCTTAGCTTCTTGAAAGAAGGAGGAATAGTTCCTTCAAAGAAATTGCCACTCAAGTTGAGGTATTCCAACATGACACAACTCTCGATAGAACTTGGAGTTTTTCCAGATAATTTGTTTTCTGAAACATCCAATTCATTCAGATTTCCTGCATTCCCCAGCTGTGATGGTAATGGACCTGTTAAATTATTTGAAGCAAAAAAGAGGCGAAATAAAGAATCGATACCAGCAAGTTTCTCAGGTATCACACCACTGAGATGATTG
Source organism: Salix purpurea (assembly GCA_027405865.1). Classification (NCBI taxonomy): domain Eukaryota; kingdom Viridiplantae; phylum Streptophyta; class Magnoliopsida; order Malpighiales; family Salicaceae; genus Salix; species Salix purpurea. The sequence continues at coordinate 6,443,822 of JAOWLH010000014.1, read as the reverse complement.
TATGAAAGGTCTAACCCTTCTAGTTTACTGTAATTTTCCAGAGAAACTGGTATAGTTCCCTCAAGAAAATTGTCTCGTAGATTGAGAGTAAGCATTCGAGAAAGGTTTCCGAAGGAGGATGGAATATTTCCAGAGATTTTGTTTGTGTAAACATAAAGCTTTTGCAACTTGGAAAGTTTTCCAATAGAATCAGGTAATCTCCCTGTAAGCATGTTTTCAGAAAATCCAAGATACTCCAGGTTTTTAAGATTTCCAATCTCTACAGGAATGTCTCCAGTCAAGTAGTTAGTGTGGAGTGTTAACAAATAGAGGTTGGTCGAGAGATTTGCAATAGAGATTGGCATTACGCCTCTAAGGTGATTTTTAAAAAACCGCACCATTCTTAAATTGGTGCAATTGGTCAAGGAGGTAAGAAAAGTTAAATCACTCCCATTCTCATCCCCGAGCGGATTGCTGCCAAAGTTTATTATTTCAAGGTTTTGCAGGTTTCCCAAATTATTTGGAACAGGCCCGGTTAAAGCATTAAATGCTAAATCAATGCCTACGAGTCCTGAGCAATTGACGAAAGATTCTGGAATATGACCAAAGAATTGGTTTCGTCCAAGATAAAGACCTTGCAGATTGGGCAGGGTTGATCCTATATGACGCGGGAGGGGACCAGTTAATTGGTTGTCCACTAATGAGAGCTTTTTGAGGGATGAGATATTGTAAAGCTGTTCAGGAACCATACCAGACAAATTGTTGTAATAAAGTTTTAGAGAATCTAAGGCAGAGAGTCGTCGAAGTTCATCAGGAATGATTCCTTCCAGATTGTTCAATGCTAGACTTGCACCCTGCATGCTAGATAGGTTCCCAAATGAAGGTGGGATTGAACCGGTGAAATGATTGCTGTCGAGGTTCAATTGTAAGAGCTTAGACAAAGAGCCAAGTTCACTGGGAATTTTCCCTCTAAAATTGTTTCCTTTTAGATTCACGAATTTGAGGTTTGAAAAATGACTCAAGTTGGAAGGAAGTTCACCTTGGAAGGAGTTGTCTTCTAGAGAAAGGTTTCTCAGTCGAAACAACCGGGCAATTTCTGGAGGAAGAATCTGATGGAATCTGTTTCCACTGAGATCAATCACCCTGAGGAATGAAAGATTCCCGACATGGGGAGACAGTGAACCTGCCAGTTGAAGTGAAGACAGATTCAAGGAAGTCACTCTTCGATGCCTGCGACCGCATGTAACTCCATGCCAGCTGCAAAACTGCAGCGAGCTGTTCCATGAGCTTAAACTGCTGAAAGGATCGTGTGATATAAGATCCTTAATGGCAAGCAAAGCATGCTGGTCCGTCTCATTTGTGGAGCCAGAAGCGGCGGTGACAGCGGTGGTTTCGATGTAATTGATGAACAAAAGCATGCCCATGAACCAAAGAAATGAGTTCAGTAGCCCTGAAAGCATAATTCTTTTCTGGTTTTTTTTCGGTGCCTGATGAAGACAGGATGAGCTTAAGCAGGAAGCCAAGATCCTCCGTTTTTGTTAGACCACTGGTTCAGTATACAGTGGTGTAAAATCTAAGTAGAAACCAATACGAGAATCCACGAATGCAGAAAGCATGTTTCGCATTCCGTTTTAAAGTTTTGTGGACTGAAATATAAAATAAAAACAATGTTATAACTGAAAAACTACGTTCTCAAAATACAAGGATAAAATATAAAAATAAGTTTAGAAATAAATATACTTTTCCACACCTCATTATTTTTTCTATTTATCAAATATCATTAATTCATATTGTAATATAAAAAAAGTAAAGATTTGAATTATTAATTGGATGATGTGTTGGATGAATTTATTTATTTTTAGCTTTTTTTCATTTTTATTTTCTAAAAAAAAATAAAAAACCATGATCATTTTTAAAGCTGTAAAATATTTTTTCAACCAAGAAAATATGCTTATATTATATTGTTTTTCATTTCAAGAAAAATAAAAAAAAATGGAAATTTTGTTCAAATTAAGTTTGTTTTAATGATATTTTCAATATTTTAACTTACACACTTTTTTTTGTAATTAATTTGAAAAACAAATTCCACCTAATTTTCCACTAAAACATTTTCAATTATTTGTTATAAATGCAAACGTCCTCCACAACATTTTCCACCAAATTAAATTAATGGAATAAGAGTTAGTGGAACATTATTTTATAATTCATAATAATCATTACTTTGTTATTTTATTTTATTTTTTGGGCATAGTGTTCAAACATTAGTTACATGGAACGAAATAGAAATCAAGATTTACTTGGCAAGAGCACCCAAAAACAATTCAGTCAAGGTCCACTTGAGAAAATAGTCTTTGAAATAATAATAACTGTAATTATCCATTGATGAGTGTAATTGATTTATTTCACATCAACTTTTTTAATTCACAATCGAATTGAGGTTTTCAGTCACTTTTCATTGCCTACTATTTCCACCATATCTTGATGAATTATAATTTCAAGACTCTTCTTTTCTCTTTGTGATATTAAAAGGATTTTATATTGAATAAATTGATTGCCTAACATATAAAGAGAGATACGAGATTTTTCAACTTCATCTTCTTTTCTTCCATAGAAGTTTATTATAGTATTACTTTTGTAGGTATGTTCCATGTTTTATACCATCTTTTTATCAAAGAAATTAATTGTTTATTTAAAGAATTTTTTTTGTAAATATCTTTTTCTTTCCTTTGTTAGGATACTATTTGTAGACTGGTTGTTAAAAATGTATGTATATGATAAGTTATTTTATAATAGCTAAAGTTTAGCTTATGATTACATTCAAGATAATTATCAGTTCTTTAGAGAGGGAACACAGTTTTTTTGCTCAAAGTTTTTAAAGTTTGTCAAGGTATTAAAGTCTTTCTTAGTCTAATCTTAGTTTCATCTTTGTTTGTCTTTCATTTATCTCTTGTTCTCGAGTTTATCTTATTCCAAGTGCAATCTTTTATTCACAGTTATTCTAGATCAAACAATCTCAAAATTATATATTTTGAAAAGTCTAAATTTTTTGTGGTTTATTTTAGTGGCTAGAATTGCTCAACATAGGCATTCCACTTCATGATATTTGTCAAAGGGAAGGATTTATAGATCCAAGTTGATCACAACAACTCTAAATATGATAAAAACAAAGATAACAAATAAAATGCTAAATGAGAGGTCATGGATGCCCTAGTCAAGGCATGGATTTTAGGATTTTTGGAATACAACATTAGCTTGAATCTTAGATCCTTTATACCTATAGTCGAGATATGGAATTATCTCTAGATGTTTTATAGTTAGCATAACTCTACATGTTTGTTTTAGCTTTAACATAACTTGGCTAACCTTTAATAGAACAATATTTTTTTCTTTAGATTCTACTGTAGTTTTATTAATCTTGTGGCATAATATATTGATATAATTTATACAACTTTACCTACTAAAGGTCTTATTTTCACTCAATTTGTTCATGAATCTACTAAAAAGGAACAATTTTTATCAAAATACTATATGAATTAGAAGTCATTAAATCTAATCCTAAGAACCGAGAGCCTTTTCATTCCTTGGATTCATGCCTCAAAGATATCTTTTCTCTATGAAGATCAACATCTTCTCACTCAAAATGCCTTGGAATAACATTGATCAGCCCTCGTTTCTATGGCCTATGTAACCCAAAACAAGCTAAGGGGAAGATATATGAGCATTGTCTAGTGTTTTTTATTGTAAAAGGAATGGTCATATTATCAAAGAATACCCCATCTGACCTCCTAAAGATCTAAAACAACATATATTGTCTTAGTTGGTTCTTTTAATGTTGGTAATGTTGATATATTTTTTCAGTTTTTGCAAGTAAAAGACATGCACACAAAATACATGTCTAAAATTACATATTTAATAGATAAACTTTAATATTATTCCTTTAAAAACGACCTTTACACCATCAAAGATTATTCCTTTATTCACCCTTAATATGTTTTAATTAATGATTAAAACTGTATTTTTGTTATCATTAAATGTTTTGCTGTCATAGGTGTTTTTAACCTATGTCAATAAACTTGTTTACAAATAGTTGTCAAGATACAGAATGGATCAAACTGCATTTTATGAATGAATGCAATGGAGTTCTTCACAGCCCAAAGGGCAGGATTAATTAATAATCAAAGAGGTGTGTTTAGTTTATTTTTTTATATGAGAATTTTAAAGTGAATTTAAATACTTTGAATTAATGAATCGATATGAGGATACATTGTTACTTTTCTTTTTTAACACTTTGTAAGTTTGAGTTTTGGGTTTATCTATGAAAAATTATTCACATAAATGAATATGTTTTATATAAGACCATATATTTAAAATCGTTTGAATAAAGGATTTAATTTTCGTTGATGAAAAAATTGGTTAAAAACACCTATGACAGCAAAACATTTAATGATAACAAAAATACTGTTTTAATCATTAATTAAAACATATTTAATACAAGCTTTAATTTTACCACCTTTATTATATTTGAAAAAAATCAAGCATAAGATAATGTAGGACTGCGTGCAAGTTAAACTCACAAGATTTTCACTTGAAGGAGTGTGTTAGAAAATAATACAAATCATATTCTATAATTTCAACTAACATTTTTAATTTCTAGATGAGATGTTTCTAAAAGTTAAATCCATGAGATAGAATGTTGTTGTTTGTCTGTTCCTCCATGGTGTAAGCTGAGGGTGTGAACACTGGGAAGTTTTGTGTCTTTATGACTGAAGATCTAAAGAAACAAAAGCTAAAAATTTGAAGTCAGTGTCCTATTCACTAAAATTCCACAGAGAAAAAACTTCTACAAATGATAACTTTGGGGGATATATTTCTGGAAGAATTCAGAATGGAAAAATTAGCAACGGTAAATTGACTTGACCACCTCTGAAGTTTGTCTGCCAAAGAATCTTGTGAATTTCTCATGGACTGAAGCATCGGCCTCCTTCTTGGTGGTAAGTCTAGAAAGTAAGAAGGGGTGCGCATTTGTTGGCATGATTTAATGGAAAGAATTTGGTCAAGTCTAGTATCGTCCAATTTGGGATAGAGATCATGGTTTCTTGAAGAGAACAACTTGTGTACAGGGCAACTGTTTTTGCAAGCACACCATTCTGGGAAGAATCGAGACTTGGATCTTGCGGAAAAATGGATCTTGAACAAAACAGAAGGGCCTGACAGAAACATATAGAACTATATGTGATTGGTGCACTCAACACAGGCATGCATGGACCAAAGATTTGTAAGATATTATGATGCATTTTCAATCCTCCGAATTGAAATCGTCTTCATGTTAGCAGATTGAAAATTTTAAAGATGCAGAAGGTTTAAAATTAATATCCCTGTATCCAAGCACGCTTGACTTCCATGCCTCTGCTTAGCACTCAGGCTGTTTTATGCATCTGGAAACTCATGTTAGAATGAGGACTCTGCTAGGCATGGATTCCCTGACCTTTTACATAAACTCATGTTGCTCGATGCTTTCACCAAGACCAACTTCCTCTTGAATTCTAATCGCATTAAATCTCATTTCATCAATGCATCTAAACCCAATCTAATCATCTTCCAACTCTTTTCATCTTTTGGTGTATGGCCACCTTCTAGCACATGCTCCTTTTAGGTTTTTTTTTTAACAAAATAACTTATTGAACCCACTTGAATCCATAACTTGTTTGATGGGTTAATTCACAATGCCAGGGTCAATTTAATATTTAATACTCTAAGGTTAATTGAAGTTTTTTTAAGCATTTACTTTATTCTGAATTTTCATTAGTTGTCGAGTTAACAATTTTAATGAATTTACCATGATAAAAAAAAAACAATAAGAGTAATTTAGGTAAAATAATAAATCTGTGTAGAATTACTGTGAAGTGCGAGTTTCCTATAAAATATATGAATTTTAAATCGATATAAATTGATCTGTTTAGTAGGTTTCAACGATATAACTAACATAAAAATATTATCATTATCAAAAAAGAAAGAAAATTCGGATATCTGAATTGCTGAATTCACTATATTAAGATTAGTTCATTTTATAATTCAATTTAATTTAAACACAAAAACAAAATATAAATTGTGAAAATACCTGTAATAATCAAATATAAAAGATAAGTAGTTAATTTTCTATCTACAAAAAGACAAAAACATAAATTGAAAATGTATCCCTATGTTACCGTCATTATCATTACTATAACAGTTAAAATTATTATCAATATTACTGCTCAAACAATTAAAATCATTAAATTGCCTCGAAAAATAAAAATAATAAAAAAATATTTTTACAAAAAAATAAGAAAAAATAATCACTAAAATTATCATTATTATTGCGCAAACAATAAAATCATAAAATCCGACAAACAGATAAGAATAAAAGAAAACACAAAAAAGACAAAGGGAAAAAAAGAACAATATTAATTTTAAAATTATCAACATAAATTAAATTTCAGGACTGAAATTATTAAAAATAAAATCCCAGTAAAAAATAAAATGACAAAAATAAAAACAAAAACTAAAAGCATAGATGCATAAATATGGATAAAAAATAAATATTGTCCAAGAATGACAAAAAAAAACCAAAGGAATTAATATCAAATAAAAAACTCAAAGAATAAGAACCAAAATGAAAAATAAAATATATAATTAATTCCAATCAAATGATAAAATTGAAACACATAAAAACCTGTGGACCGAAAAAAATAAAAGTATTTTTAAAAACAATTGCATTGTAATTTTGTTAAAAAATTTAAAGAATAAGGATCGAAATGAAGAGTAGCATATATGACTAATTTCAATTGGAAGAAACAATTATAAAAAATCAAAACAAAATATATAATTAATTTTATTCGAAGGACAAAATTGAAACAAATAAAAATCTTGGGACCGAAACAAATAAACGTATTTTTTTAAATTCAGTGTAATATTGTTATAAAAATTAAAAGAATAAGGACCGAAATGAAGAGTAGCCTATATGACGGACACAATTAAAACAAATTAAAACAATATATATATATATATATATTGATTGTGTGTTGCTCTCAATGTTCATGGACTTTGGGGGCAAGTTGACAGCATTCACCATTTGTGCGGAGAAAGAAAGCTCGTAGATAGGTGCAGTACTAATTGGTAGATAGGTGCGGTACTAATTGGCTAATGAGATGAGAAAAGTCAAGTCAGTGACGTCCTCTTCCGCCATAAATATTTTGCCAATATTCAATATTTGAAGTTCGTGAAGGTTTCCTAGATTTATTGTTCACGGACCCTATTAAAGCGTTCCCATTTATTTTTAGATTATTTTTTACATTTATTAATGAACCAAAGAAGTGAGTTCAGTAGCCCTGAAAGCATTTTTCTTTTCTGGTTTTTTTGCGGTGCTTGTGCCTGATGAAGGCAGGATGAGCTTAAGTAAGAAGCCAAGACACAGTGGTGTAAAATGTAAGTGGAAACCAATACGAATGGAAACAGGGATGGGCCCTTGACTTGACTTTGCGAGGATGCTTGTACTATTCATAGTCTTTTTCTTGTTGGAAAAGTGTAGCAGGGCAACACAAATTAAATTAAGGGGGTTTGCCATGAATCTTCCTCTTTGTCAATGGTCACCATCTAGCACATTTTTTTGCTCCTTTTAGGGTTTTTAACTTATTAAACCCACTTGAATCCATAACTTGTTTGATGGGTTAATTCACAATACCATGGTCGATTTAATATTTGATCCTCTAAGGTTAATTGAAGTTTTTTAAGCATTTACTTAATTTTCAATTTTCAATACTTGTCGAGGTTAACAAATTTTAAAGAGTTTACCATGATTAAAACAAACAACAAGTAGTAGTTCTGGGCAAGAATAAGCGAGAGTTGGACTACAAAACCAATAAGAGCTCTCCTCCAGCATACTATTTCGTAATGCTGCAATTAAGAGGAGAATATTTCTTAGACTTTAATGCAGGTGAAGGCTATTGTCATTGTGAAATTCAAACATGGTTTGAGGATGCATGGCAGCTAAAATCCCCGGAAATAAAACAAATACTGCATGCAACGAGAAACAAAAATGAACGAGCCTAACATATTACACTTGCAACAAAATCTATATCATATTACTAACCATTTACCCGTGTTTCGCCGCGACTCAAATCATATTTTTTCAACGTAAAAATATATATATTAAGAGTATGAGATATTGAGATTGTAAGATTTTTTTATTATACTAGAAATTTGGGCCAAATAATCATTTTTTACAGAATTTCTACGAAGCCCAAGTTTCTAATAAAATATATGAATTTTAAATTGATATAAATTTATCTATTAAACAGGGTTTAACGAAATCACCAGCATAAAATTATCATCCTCATTAAAAAAAAAGAAGATTCGGATACATGAATCATCGAATTCACTGTATTAGGATTACTTCCTTCCATAATCTAATTTAAATTAAATACAATAATAAAATATAAATTGTGAAAATACCTACGATAACTTAATAATAAAAATAAATCGTTGATTTTCTACCTATAAAAAAAGAAAACATCATTCAAAATCCATTGCAAAGTTACCATCATTATCTTAACTATAACAACTAAAATTACTATCACCATTACTGTCAAAACAATTAGAATCATTAAATTACCCCAAAAATAATAAAACAAAATATTTTACGGAAAAACAAGCAAGAAAACAATAAAACAGACAATCACTACAATTATCATTTTTATTGCGCAAACAATGAAACCATAAGATTATCTCAAAAAAAAAAAACTTTAACAAAAGAGTAAACAAAAACAACAACAAAAAAAGAAAAACCTAAAATAAATATTATGAGCATAAAAAAATCATATGATCCGAAAAACAAATAAAAATAACAGAAAACATTAAAAAAAAAGAAAAAGAAATACCAATATAAATTAAAATTTCAGACCTGAACCAAATAAAAATAAAACGACAAAAATTTAAAACAAAAACTAAAAACATAAATGCATAAATATGAACAAAAAGTAAATATTTTCCAAGAAGGACTGACAAAACCAAAGATAATACTAACTAAAAGTTAAAAGAATAAGTGCCAAAATAAATAAAAAATACATAATTAATTCCAATTGAAGGACAAAACTGCAACAGATCAAAACCTTGGACCAAAAAACAATAAAGGGATTTTTAAAAAAAATGCAGTGTAATTGTTTAAAATATTAAAACAATATGGACCGAAATAAAAAATACCATATATGATGAATTTCAATTGGAGGAAAAAATTAAAGCAAATTAAAACCAGTTAACCAAAAAAATTCAAGGAACTACAAACAAACCAAAAATTAAAAGATTAAGGACTGAAATGAATCATACCATATATGAACAATTTCAATTGAAGGGAATAACTAAAAAAAATCAAAATTTCAATTGAAAAAATCAGTAAGAAAAAAAAAATCAAAAGACTAGAGACTGAAATAAAACAACAAAAAATATAAAGGACCGTAATGGACTTTCTGGCTGCAGGAAAGAGAAAAGGGAGGAAAAAAGAAAAATCATCCACCAACGATTTCATTAACGACATGCACCGCACCGGAAAGAAGAGGACATGGTTGCGCACTGTATGACATGGTGATCGGATATTTGGCACCACCTGCAGCCCCTCACACGCCGCCTGAGAGGCGTGTTCACATGAAAAATCGATGGCGCGTCCATAAGATGCGCTTGCAATAAATTTAAAAAAAATAAAAAATTACAAAATTACCTAAACACCCCTGAACCTAGTGATAACCACGAAAACACCAGGCGTGAAAGTACCACCATGTTCCCAGCCACAGACCTTGTTTTTTTGTCTTTTTAGAGGGTATGTAAGTAATTCTATTGTGTACAAATATGTGAAAATCTAAAATATCCTCTATCATCCTTCGTCTTTTTGTTAGCTCCTAGGGGTAAATAGGTAATTTCATTATGAAATAAATATTGAAAAGACCAGAACACCTCCGATACTGAGGGTTAAATTTTGCTTATTCTAGGGCCAAAATAATACTTTTACTGTTGAAATCCATAACAAATGTATATAGTGAAACGTAGACGCATTATATCTATCTATCTATATATATATATATATATATATATATAGTAATAATCTAAAAATTCTCCAACTTGTAATGTGTATTGCTCTGAATGTTCATGGACTTCAGGGGCAAGTTGACAACAAGGTTGTTAAATTCGTTTCGGTTGGTGCTTCGTTATTTCAATTGGAATAGAATATTTCGGTTTTGAAACATTTCGTTGTTCTGTTTCGAGATTGTACTGTTTATGTATATATATAATTAAATATATTAATTCAATTTTTTTTAACTCAAATCCAAAAATAAAATTTTTTAGAATTGTGTGAATTAAATTTCAAACATAAGTAAGAAAATGAGAGTTGAACTGATATAACTCGACCGACTTAATGAATTCAACGAAAATATGAAAAATTGATAAAAAATATAGTTTAATTAAAAAACTCAAGTTGACATCTAATTTTTTTTGAAACAATGATATATTAAATCAACTCGGTTAACCTAGGTTAACCTTTCAAATGTGTGATCTCCGTTATAAGACCATGATAAGCTTAAATAAAACAAATCAAATCAAATTATAAAGTTCAATTGATAATAAACTCGTTGTTGAGTAATGAAATTGAGAAAAAAATAATCTAAAAGAAGACACAAAAAAATGATCCTAACCATTGACCATATTTATGAAAGCTGAAACAGGGGCTTGGGCATATGAAGGTCTTTATTGCATGGTTTGTGGCCATCAATTCATTTAAGAATGATCCTAACCATTGACCATAAACCAACAACCTAGTATTGTAAACCCAGGTTGTCAAAGCTAATTAGGGTCAAAGGTTTTTTTCACCTATTTTGCAGAGGTTGTAGAGGTGCAAACCGGTAAAGACAAGGTTGATGGTGTTGTATTGTTGCCGAGGACGAGGATGATGTGTCTTTTATCTGATTTTGAGAATAGATGAAGCATCAAATGCCTCTGAAACGCAGTTACACGAGCAATATTTTCGGGCAAAAGGATAAAGATGATGAACAGTGGCCAGAAAATGAGTCATGTAGCTCTTACGAGTTGATTTGCCCATGTGTTGCTCTGAGGTTTTTTCTATGTAGAAAACTGATTAATTTTTTGCGTGCTGTAATTGGTTACCTTAATATTTAATTAGTAAAAATGTTATAAATAAAATCTGATAAAAATGAGTTTTTTTCGCTTAAAAGGAACACTGTAATCGAAACACAGGGGAAGTGGTTCGTATAGTTTTTAATTGTAGATAAATTGAGCAAACTTATTTTTCTCTTAACTCTCTTATTTTTCTACAACTTTCTTTCTCCTTTAAAGTTTTGTGGACTGAAATATAAAATTAAAACAATGTTATAACTGAAAAACTACGTTCTCAAAATAAAAGGATAAAAAATAAAAATAAAAAGTTAAGACATAAATATACTTTTCCACACCTCATACAAACAACAACAGAGGGTTTTAATATTTTGTATATTTATTAAATATCATTAATCCATATTGTAATATAAAAAATAAAGATTTGAATTATTAATGTGTTGGATGAAATTCTTTTTTATTTTTTTTAGCTTTCTTTTCATTTTTATTTTTAAAAAAATAAAAAAGCATGATCATTTTTAAGTTTTAAAATATTTTTTCAACCAAGAAAAACAGAAAATATGCTTATATAACATTGTTTTCCATCTCAAGAAAAAAAAATGGAAATTTTGTTCAAATTAAGTTTGTTTTTTATGATATTTTCAATATTTTTAACTTACACAATTTTTTGTAATAAATCTGAAAACACTTTTCCACCTAATTTTCCACTAAAACAATTTCATTTAGTTGTTCAAATGTCCTCCACAACATTTTCCACCAAATTATTGAGGAAAACTGCTCAAAATCCTCTTAACACATCTCAGCACAAAATCTCAGCAAGCATAAGTCAAGCTTCACTTTCCATCTTTAGCACTTATAGCCGTTACTACAAATCCTCTCTTTACTTGTATAGATTATTTCATTAACTGCACATTATTTCATTACCTAGAATAGCAATTGTTCTTGTATAAATATAGTCATACATTATCAATACAACCATGGTATTTTCCATTGACATTCTGTGTAGCAAAATTCTCTATATGGTATCAGAAGAGCCTCTCTCTCACGAGCACTAAGATCCTTTCTTTTTGTTCCTTGAATCATCATGTCTTCCCCCACAGAGCAACCCGCTGCAACACCACAAATTTCCCAACCCACCACCACTCCAGAAACTGCTCTAATTGCTCTAAACATCACCTCACAGATCAATGAGAAACTAAAACCATCAACATTCCCTCAATGGAGAGCACAGTTTGAAGCACTCCTCATTGGCTACAACCTCCTTGACTACGTTCAAGGCGTGTCTCAATGCCCCTCTCCAGCGGGCACTTCCAGTTCTGAGTTAAATAAAACTCACTGAGTTAGGCAGGACAAACTCATTCTCAGCGCCATTTTGGCCTCAACATCCACCACCATCACTCCACTCATCGCCACTGCCAAAACCTCCCATGAAGCCTGGGAGAAACTCCACCACATGTATGCCAGCAAATCAAGAACCTGAGTCATGCAATTGAAGGAGGAACTGACTTTAATTCAAAGAAAAAACCGTTCCATACCTGATTACCTGCACGCTGTGAAAGCCCTTGCAGATGAAATAGCCCTAATTGATCATCCCATCTCCGATGATGATCTGACACTTTATATACTTAACGGTTTGGGCTCTGATTTCAGGGATATTGCCACCACAATTCGAGCACGACCAACATCCCTTGCTTTTGAAGAGTTGCATGACTTACTTGTCGGTCATGATGGGTACCTTCGCCGTTTGGAGTCTTCAGCACAACCGCTCCTTGACTCTGCAAATTACTCTCACCGTCACCGACAAACCAACTTCAGCACAAATGGGTCGTCTCGGAGAGGCTTTTATAAGCCACATGGATCCTATGGATCAAGCCCATCCCCAGCTCACATGAGCCCACAAGCCCATTCGGTCAACAGGCCCCCTGGCCCATTTAAAACCCATCGACAATACCCCACTGTCCAGCACACTCCGAGATGCTACAATCCCAAATGTCAAATTTGCGATCAAATGGGCCACATCGCTAAAACATGTCCTCAATTCTGCACGGCTGAAATCACAGCCAATTGTGCTAATGCATCAAATGCACAAGATCAGAAATGGCTACTGGACTCAGCAGCCTCACATAACATGACTGGAGATCTGGCAAATTTAACCATCCATTCTGAATATGATGGTACCGATGAAGTCGTCATTGGTGATGGGACAGGTTTGACCGTCTCACATGTTGGATCTTTGACCTTAGATTCACCATTGCGGACTTTTGTGCTTAATAACACACTTTGTGTCCCTAATATTTCTAAAAATTTAATTTTCGTTCATAATTTTACCTCTCAAAATAATGTTTTTGTTGAACTTCACCCATCTTATTTTCTTGTGAAGGACCCAATTTCGAAGGCGATTTTGCTAAGAGGTGCATGTGAGGATGGTGTATATCAGTTTCCGAATTCACTAGTGGGCTCGTCTTCAAAAATTGTTGCAAATTTGCATGAACGTACTTCCCTTGATGGCTGGCACAAGCGTCTAGGACATCCGTCCACCAAAATTGTCAACAATCTTGTCAAAGTTTTTTCTTTACCTACTCAGCATTCAAAAAAGAATTTTAATCATTTATGTTCCTCTTGTTCAATTAATAAAGCCCATCAACTTCCATTTCGGCCCACGAGTATTAAAAGTCACGCACCCCTTGATGTTATTTATACTGATGTCTGGGGACCCGCCCACTGTTCTGGTCTAGATGGTTCTAGGTATTATTTAATTCTTGTGGATCACTTCACGAAATATATATGGTTTTATCCCATAGCAGCCAAATCATGTGTCAAAAATATTTTTCCCCAGTTCAAAACACTTGTTGAAAAACGATTTCAAACCAGTATTAAAAGTATTTATTCTGACAATGGGGGCGAATTTATAGGTCTTAAACCTTTTCTATCTAGTCATGGGATAAGCCATTACACAACAGCTCCACACACACCACAACAGAACGGTGTCTCTGAACGCCGTCACCGCCACTTGGTGGAAACCGGGTTAACTTTGCTTAATGATGCAAAATTACCCCTTTCCTATTGGCCACATGCATTTCATACCGCCGCATACCTCATAAATCGCCAACCAACACCCATTCTCAATAATAAATCACCATTTGAGGTCCTTTTTGGGCAGAAGCCCAACTACCTCAAATTAAAAGCATTTGGATGTATTTGCTATCCTTTGACCCGGCCATATACAACCCATAAGCTTCAGCCCAAATCTGTCACTTGCATTTTTATTGGGTATTCTTTGACCCAACATGCATATAAATGCCTAGAGCCCAAAACCCAAAGGATTTACTCCTCTCGGCATGTCTTATTTGATGAAGCCCGAACCATTGACTCCATCGAGTCAGCGCCAACTGCATCACCTTCTTCTCCGGCCGTTCACCTCTCACCCGCACCCATGCCTCCTCCAGTCCAGCCAGTGAGTTCGGGATCTGCTACCACCGTGCCTCTCTCTCCTCCAGGTAATTGCTCTTATCCTCCATCTCCAATTTCTTCTAATTCTTTGAATTTCTTGGACACTGTGAACCCTAATCCTTGCCCGTCGGCCCCAAATGATAATTCTGATTTTTCCCCTAATTCTCACTCACACACACAGCAAGACACTACGGCATCATCACCCACTCACCATCATTCATCTTCACCCACACCACCAGTTCACAGGACACACACTATGACCACACGATCTATGAACAATATATTCAAACCCAAGCAATTGAACACTGTCACTAAGCACCCACTGCCTCACAGCTTAGAACCCACCTGTGTAACCCAAGCTTTGTCTCTGCCACGGTGGCGAACAGCCATGTCCGATGAGCTCACAGCTCTCATGAAACATGACACTTGGGAATTAGTCCCCCCACCAGCCAATTGCAACCCAGTTAGTTGCAAATGGGTATTTCGTGTCAAACGAACTGCCAATGGCTCTATTGACCGATTCAAGGCCCGATTAGTGGCCAAAGGGTTTCTTCAAAGACCCGGAATCGATTATACAGAAACTTTTAGCCCTGTCGTAAAACCATCCACCATTCGGATAATCCTCACCATTGCAGTCATTCAAGGCTGGTCTTTACGTCAAATGGACGTTCACAATGCATTTTTGCATGGACAACTTGAGGAAACAGTTTACATGAGCCAACCCCCAGGGTTCAAGGACCCCTCTAAACCCAATCATGTCTGCAGATTGAGGAAAGCCATTTATGGTCTAAAACAAGCCCCTAGGGCTTGGTACTCCACCCTCAAAAATGCCCTCCTCACTCTCGGTTTCATTATTTCAAAAGCTGATTCATCCCTGTTTATTTATCGCACTGGTCCTACTGTTTGTTATTTGCTTGTGTATGTGGATGATCTTGTGATCACTGGGAATAACTTATCATTTGTGAATTCTATTGTTCAGCAGCTTAGTTGTAAACTTTTGTTAAAAGATATGGGTTCACTTCACTATTTTCTAGGGGTAGAAGTTCTTCCAACTTGTGCAGGTTTATTCTTATCCCAGCATCAATACATTCGTAACCTGCTAGCTAAAACCAATATGACTGGTGCAAAGGATGTCTCAACACCATTATCCACCAGCACA
Organism: Salix purpurea; assembly: GCA_027405865.1. Lineage (NCBI taxonomy): Eukaryota > Viridiplantae > Streptophyta > Magnoliopsida > Malpighiales > Salicaceae > Salix > Salix purpurea. Next base: position 6,428,080 of record JAOWLH010000014.1, on the reverse strand, counting down.
TCCCTCAAGCTACCCGATGGCTCTGCTGCCTTTGACAACACTGAGTTCCGTCGTGTACTGGGAAGTCTTCAATACCTCTCACTTACACGCCCTGATATTTCGTTTGCAGTTAATAAGTTGTCTCAGTTTATGCACAGGCCAACTCATTTGCATTGGACAGCTGTGAAAAGACTCCTTCGGTACCTCAAGCATACTATCTTCCACGGTGTTCACATCAAAAGAAATACCTCATTGACACTCAATACATATTCAGATGCTGACTGGGCTGGCAACATGGATGACCGCAGCTCTACCTCAGCTTACATCAGTTTCCTTGGCCAAAATCCCATCTCTTGGAGCTCAAAGAAACAGAAGACCATTGCTCGATCCTCCACCGAAGCTGAATACAGATCGCTCGCCAATGCTGCCTCGGAATCAATTTGGATACAAAACCTTCTCCACGAACTTGGGTTCCCTCTTAAGGCTCCTCCTGCCCTCCTCTATGACAACCTTGGTGCGACTCACCTAAGTTACAATCCTGTCGATCACTCTCGGATGAAGCACATTCAAATTGACCTCCACTTTGTCAGAGATTTGGTTCAAAAAGGCACCCTTCAAGTCCAACATGTCCACACCACGGACCAACTCGCCGATCTGCTGACCAAGCCACTCTCCCAGCAACGCACTACAGTTTTACGATCCAAGATCGGCCTTACTGACGGAAGCCCTATCTTGAGGGGGCGTATTGAGGAAAACTGCTCAAAATCCTCTTAACACATCTCAGCACAAAATCTCAGCAAGCATAAGTCAAGCTTCACTTTCCATCTTTAGCACTTATAGCCGTTACTACAAATCCTCTCTTTACTTGTATAGATTATTTCATTAACTGCACATTATTTCATTACCTAGAATAGCAATTGTTCTTGTATAAATATAGTCATACATTATCAATACAACCATGGTATTTTCCATTGACATTCTGTGTAGCAAAATTCTCTATACAAATCAAATTGCACGTCGACGGAACCAAAGTGATTGGATTAAAAGTTAGTGGAACATTATTATTAATTCATAATAATCATTACTTTGTTATTTTATTTTATATTTTGGGCATAGTGTTCAAACATTAGTTCTCACACGACATGGAACGAAATAGAAATCAAGATTTACTTCGCAAGAGCACCCAAAACAAATACAGTCAAGGTCCACTTGAGAAAATAGTCTTTGAAATAATAATAACTGTAATTATCCATTGATGAGTGCAATTGATTTATTTCACATCAACTTTTTTAATTCACGATCGAATGGAGGTTTCCACCATATCTTGATGAATTATAATTTCAAGACTCTTCTTTTCTCTTTGTGATATTAAAAGGATTTTATATTGAATAAATTGATTGCCAGCATATGAAGAGAGATAATAGATTTTTCAACTTCATCTTCTTTTCTTTCATAGAAGTTTATTTATAGTATTACTTTTGTAGCTATATTCCATGTTTTCTACCATCTTCTTATCAAAGGAATTAATTGTTTATTTAAAGATTTTTTGTAAATATCTTTTTCTTTACTTTGTTAGGATACTATTTGTAGACTAGATATTAAAAATGTACGTATATGATAAGTTATTTTACAATAGCTTATGATTACATTCAAGATAAATATCAGTTCTTTAGATAGGGAACACAATTTTTTTTGCTCATAGTTTTTAAAGTTTGTCATGGTATTAAAATCTTTCTTCGTCTAATCTTAGTTCCATCTTTGTTTGTCTTTCATATGTCTATTTTTTCTCAAGTTTATCTTATTCCTAGTGCAGTCTTTTATTCTTAGTTATTCTAGATCAAACAATCTCAAAATTATATATTCTAAAAAGTCTATTTTTTTTTTGGTTTATTTTAATGGCTAGAATTGCTCAACATAGCTCATGATATTTGTCAAAGGGAAGGATTTATAGATCCATGTTAATAACAATAATTCTGTTAATGATAAAAACAAAGATAACGAATAAAATACCAAATGAGAGGTCATGGATGCCCTAGTTAAGGCATGGATTTTAGGATCTTTCGAATCCAATATTATCTTGAATCTTAGATCCTTTATGGTTGTATTCGAGATATGGAATTATCTCTAGATGTTTTATAGTTAGCATAACTCTACATGTTTGTTTTAGCTTTAACATAACTTGGCTAACATAAATTTTTTTCTTTAGATTCTACTATAGTTTTATTAATCTTTTGGCATAATATATTGATATAATTTATGCAACTTTACCTACTAAATGTCTTATTTTCACTCAATTTGTTCATGAATCTACTAAACAGGGACAATTTTTATCAAAATAATATCTGAATTAGAAGTCATTAAATCTAATCCTAAGAACCGAGAACCTATTCATTCCTAGGATTCATGCCTCAAAGATATCTTTTTCTATGACGATCAACATCTTCTCACTCAAAATGCCATGGAATAACGTTGATCAACCCTCGTTTCTATGGCCTATGTAACCCAAAACAAGCTAAGGGGAAGATATATGAGCATTGTCTAGTGTTTTATGCAACTATTGTAAAGGGACTGGTCATATTATCAAAGAATACCCCATCTGGACCTCCTAAAGATCTAAATCAACATATATTATCTTAGTTGGTTCTTTTAATGTTGGGTATTTTATGGTGTCAACATCTTTGACATAAAGTTCTCTTATTTTTATTTAAATTGTATCCCTTGAAATGATTCAACAAATGATTATTTTAACTTGTTTTATGAATCTCAAGTAAGCTTTTGTCTACATTATATCCTTAGTATTTTGATTCTCTGACTTCTAACCATACAACAAACATTGTCCATTACCTTACCAATATACATGATTATACTAGAAATCTCTAGGTTCATTCTGCAAATGGCAACAAATTATCTATCATAACTACTTGTGATGTGTCTTCTTTTATAACCAATGCTTTTATTTATCCTTATCTTAACGCAAACTTAATGTGCTTTTATAATTCACTTATTAGTTTTATTACAACTTTTGTTGACTTGGTAAACAGTAAAACTTTGTCTTTTTCCACTCGCACACCAAAAATAGTTAGGCTTTTTGACATGATACATAGTGATGTATAAGGGTATTGCATCTGTTACTTATCATGCTAATTACAAATATTCTATTACTTTAATTGATGAATTTATAGTTGTCTTACATTGATTTATTCATGTATTCAAAAGATAAGATCTTTTCTATTTATTCATGCATTACAAGGATACGGCTTTCAGTTAAATAGCCTTGTTGTGGCCATTGGTGTTTTTTTAGTGTTCTGTTCTACTTACCAAAAAACTTTTGTAGCACTCGGTCCTCAGCCATCCTCACTGTGCCAAAGACTATTAGATTTACAGGAAAATGGTGATGCACTTGAAGGAGTTTATAGTTTCACTAAGATGTACAAGTTCAATAAGTTGATTTCTGCATTGCATCAGGAATATGCTACAGAGGAACATGTACATGGTTACAATATACTTTGCATTTTGAGGATCTAACTCGCTTTTTAACTTCATTCTTTAAAGCTTAGATGGTGATGCCAGATCAAAGATCTAAGAAACTGGCTGGCAGCTCAAGAATCCATGTAAAATAGTCTTACTTCCTCATTTTCCCTCTGTGTAAACATCGTTCTCATACTTGTAAAACATCAATCAGCCATGTAGTATGCATGGAAAAGTCAAACATAGACTACATAAAACATAAAATCAATAGAGCTATACCATGACAGCACAGAATCATTGGCTGTCTCACAGTGAGAAGGTTATCTCAGCTCTCAATTTTAAACATTATCAATGGCAAAAGAAATATAGCTAACATTTGATTGTTTATACTTCACCTTAAGCAAATCAAGTCTGAGATTTGGACCACTTGCAGGGTACTTTCCATGTACATTCCCAATACACACAGCCAAAGCATCTATGCCAGTCTCGTCAATGAACTCTTCAGCCTGGAATTTAAATGAAGACAAGACAACTGTGATTTTGGATGTATAAAAAAATTGTGTTTACTTAATTTATTTGATGAATTAGGAAGTCTACTGACCTGATTAACATCAGTCAGCCTTGCTTCGTAATCTTCAACAGTCAAATCATCCTCTGTCCCTGACAGTCCACCTAGTTCAGCCTCCACCAGCATGTTTTTGGAGTGGGCCAAGAGTGATATATACTTCGTGTATGCTATATTATCCTTGAGAGACAGATGTGAGCCGTCTACCATTAATGAATCAAATCCCTGACATGAGTTTTGATTCAAGAAAATGCAAATTCAGTAATAAATTATTCCTCGGTATAGATAAATGGGAGTTGCCAATATTTAAAAATTTCATAGTTTGTTGAACCATGTACTTTTTTTCATGGATAACAAGCAGCACTCACCAAATCAAGAGCTTCAACTAGCTCTTGCTTTGAAGTTCCATGATCAAAATGAACAGTGATTGGAACCTGCAAAACATGCATGTAAATTACAATTTATTATACTTTATAAAAAAGACACCAAACAAGTATTTTTCATCTATTTAGGCATTTATCTTCTTTATCTAGAGCACTAAGCAATCATTTAAATGATTTTGATCTTCAATGAAAAATAATGGCTCCAAAGGGGATTGAATTTTTAGTGATCTTTCCAGGGAACTTTAAATTGCTTATTATAGTTTGAAAATTGGCACATATTTTGGTTCATCTGGAAAATTGTCAGAAAATAAAATGAAGGTGCAAAAACCACAAAATCCACACCATAAAGCTTTTCTTCCTCTCTTACCCTTTCAACTTCCCTAAAATATATATTTTAAGATATGAAAAACAAACTTACATTGGCCTGTTCAGCAGCAGAGACACAACAAGCAACCAATGGAATTCCTCCTTGCTTCAGTGCACTAGGATGAATCTGTTGAAAGAACACAACTTTTGGCAATTTAGTAAGGAGCCATAATTTTGAAAAAGGCTGAAGCTCACATCCATATCCCAAAGGACATGCTTAATTCCATATCTTGTCTCCTAAATTACTCGTCCAACTTATCAAATGTCATTCTGACCTGTAGAATAGCAGGACTATTTTCTTCCTCTGCTGCAGCTACAACAGCCTCAGCCCCTTCCATATTATAGACATTAAATGCTCCAACAGCATATCCACCTCTCTCTGCGTTCTTCATAAGGATAATTTCAATATCTAAACATTTCAATATCCAAATAAATCCAGTATTTAAAAGATAAATTTGCAGTACTTACAAGAAGTTCTTTTGTTGATGAAAGTCGAGAAGGAAGAGCCCAGGATTTCACAACATCAGCCAGTGCTTTACTGTCACCAACATTACCTGCAAAAAGAAAAAAATTACAAGTTCAAGTTCAATTATTATTTTATGAAAAGATAGTAACTAAATAAAATTACAATTTTTTTTACCTGGGAAAACAATGTACGGAACACCTGGATGCCTACTTTCTGGACCGAGCTGCCACAATGGAATGCCAGCAAGGGCTTGTCCAACTACTTTGGCACATTTTGCTTCTAGAGCTTTTGTAGCTAGGTCGGATGATGTGATTCCACCCTTGAGCAAGACAAGAGAATCAGCTGAATTAGGGTGTAAGATGGTAAGAAGTTTCTTAGCAAGACATTAGAATCCCACTTGTATCCAGAATCATATCACAGCTAAGGGAAAAGGTATATTGGCCAGTGGAAATGTGCCTTGGAAGGTTAATTTACTTAAATTGTATATGTAAATAGTTCTGAGATCAGTCACTGTATGGATTATGAAAACAATGCTGAAGGGTAAGCAAGTGAAAGACAAAAATGGACTTACTATTATTACAGAGAGCAATCGGAGAGAAAGAGAGAGATCACTTATTGTTAGACAAAATATACATGTCTATCGCAATTTCAAGTTAAATGATAGAGAGGTAATGCTGAAAATATCAGCTATCTAAAATTAAATCTAATTACCACCACTCTTTGCGCTACAAAGAAGGCAAGCAAAAACTGACATTTCCTAGTGCATCTAGCCTATGATAGTTTGAGCAATACTTGTACATGTCAGGTGGATGAGCGATGCATAAAGCTCGCCTCCAAAGTCACAAAACTATGACTCTTTATTCCTGACCCTGCCACTGGAAAGGGTTTAGAGCACAAACCATTTTGTTATGGAATTCAAGTAAGCTGAAAGGAAAACTTCACCTTAGGTAGATAAAAGTAGTCTCAAGCAGAACTCTCCAATCAAAATTCAACTTTTGGAATGAAATATAAATAATATTTTCTGGTAAGATTCTGGGTTGTACGTAATGATCCCAAATCTTTATGGTTAAAACTAGGGCAGGAAAGGCTTGGAACCTTTCACTTAAACAGCCTATTAGCACAAGAGAGAAGGAAAACTTGATGCTCCAAGGCCCTGAATGACATTCACTAAGGACGTTCTTACCTATTTATCAAAAAGTTTAAGTAGCTGATTAAGAAATATGCATTATATTCTCGAATATATTGAAACACGCAGTATCACAGGGTAAGCTATGATGGTTTGAAATAAATCAAGACTACCAAACAAACTGTTTACTGTGTAATGAAAATGGCAAAAAATGGAGAATAAATTTCAACAAGCAAGCAGAGGTTTGATTAAGCTTAAAACAATACAAGGAAATAGAAATTTTTTTGTTTATACAAATTGAAATACCTTTGCAAGAATGTATCGTGGTCTTGTTGATATCCGCCTCACAATTTCCACCAATGCAGAGCTCACCTTAAAGTTGATTTCCAAGCTCTCACAAGCAGCTGGCAATTTAAGAAAGAAGACAATAAGAAAAGGCCTTCTTAATTTGTATAGCTGAAAACTGTGATGGAGTTGAGGAATTCTCTTTCCTTTCTGTTAGTGTATGATATATTGTATGCATACATGTGAGTATGCATACTTAAGAATTGTCTCTTGGGGTATAAATATGAAACATGTAGTCTGTGTGTGTTAAGCTGAAAAACAACAATAACAAATATTTTGAAATTTTACTTTTCCCTCCAAAATATTGTCTTCTTCCCTGCTCAATTCCTCTCTTCTATGTGGAACTACTTCACTCATTTATCAATCTTCACATGGTATCAGAGCTCTAAATGCTCACGCAAAGAAATTGATCCAAATCTTTTGCTTCCAAATTAGTTTTTCTTTTTCTCTAATTTACACAAAATTCATTTTTCAGAATTTTGTGGTTTCTCGTATAAACATCTAAATTCTGATCTGCTGAATACCCCATACGAAGGTTTTGTGAATTACTCAACCAAAGAAAAATGGTCACAGCAGCACAACTCCAAATTCTTCAATCCCCAATTACAGCCCTAATTTCTACGGTTTCAACCTCCGTGAATGTAAAGCTTGATGACACAATTACTTAAACTGGCATTTTCAAATGCAGTTGCTACTGGAAAGCTATGGAATCTTTGGCTTTGTGGATGGGTCTCATCTCTGTCCCTCCTCTGCCCTCCTCTGCCTCCTCTAGTTCAGTAGAAGAATGTGGTACAAATTTTTCTCATTCATCTTCTCCTGTTGAATGTGATGATATTCTGGTATGGAAGATGCATGATAGAGCAATTATGCAATTGATTATTTCTACTTTGTCTTCAATTGCTATGTCATGTGCAATTGGAAGTTCTAGTTCTCGGGATTTATGGACTAGGTTGAAAGAACAATTCTCATCAGTATCTAAGACTAGCATATTTCAATTGAAATCTGATTTACAGAATATAAGGGAAGGCACTGATTCAATAAGCCAATACCTTCTGAAAATCAAAGAGACTAGGGATTACTTAAGTGTTGCTGGTGTGTATTTTGTTGATGAAGACATAGTGATCTTAGCTTTGAATGGCTTACCTGCTGAATACAATACCTTCAGATGTGTAGTGCGAGGCAGAGAGAATGTTATTACTTTGAAGGAGTTTAGGTCCCAATTACTAGCTGAGGAAAAGATTGTGGAAACTGTTAGTACTAACTCATCCTCATTTCTTACTGCCATGCACGCTACAGTTCCAAAATCTGTTGATTCCTCTAGTCCATATATTCAACAACCTCCCAAACCCCTCACATATAGTAATTTTGGTAGTGGAGGATATAGGTCATTTAGTAGGAATAGGGGACGGGGGAGATTTCAACCAGGTTTGAGGAATTATTCCAAACCTCAGTATCCTGTTAAACCACATGATTCACCATCAATGAATTCAGGTGTTCCTAGCTCAACTTCCTCTCCTTATTTCAATTCAAATGTATTTGTGTGCCAATTGTGTAACCTTGAAGGTCACACAGCTATTACATGTGGGTTCAAATGTGATGATCGAATTCAGTGTCATATTTGTGGGAGAACAAATCATACATCATGGTTTTGCTACTATAATAATAATGGACCAAACTCTATAGGATCAGCTCAATACTCATCACCTCAGTCTCAGTCTTCATACCATCATAACCTTCAAGGTATGCAGTCTGGGATGCCTCAGTTCAGTGTTTGAGTTCCTTATTCCTCATCTCAGGCTCAGCAGTCACAACACCAGCCAAGTCAAGCTCTATACTTTGAAGGGCCACAATTCAGTAGAAGTCAAGCTCTATACTCTGAAGGGCCACAATTCAGTGGTCCAGTTCATTATACATCTCCTCAGGCTCAGTCTTCTCATCATCAGAGCATTCATGCTATGAATACTGTCCTGCCATCATCACAGCCTTCATCCTCAGTTTGGCTTGCAGATTCTGGAGCTACAAACCATATGTCTGCTGAGTTGTCTAACTTGTCCTTGATTGCTCCCTATCCTGCTAATGACAAAGTTCAAACTGCCAATGGTGAAGGTTTGTTGGTATCCCATGTTGGGACCTCTATCATTCCTACAAGCACTACCTCTATTAAACAGAATTCAGTTTTATATGTTCCTCAACTTACTCAAAACCTACTATCAGTGCATCGCTTGTGTTTGGATAATAACTATCGGTTAATCTTTGATTCATTTTCTTTCTGGATTCAGGACAAGGCCATGGGGAGGATCATTTACACAGGACAGTGCAGTAATGGACTTTACCCTCCACCATTTGTTCCTCCTTCTAGTTCAGCATCTCTCACTTTTCAACCACAATCCTTTCTTGGTCAGTTAGTCTTCTCTACCTGTGATGATAATATCATCCACATAAACTAGCAAGATGATGATGCCAGCCTTATATCGAAGCATTGTAGGGGCTTTAGAGTACCTTACCTTTACAAGACCTGATATTGCATTTTTTGTCCATCAAGTGTGTCAGTTTATGCAACACCCCATGCAGGTTCATTTTGTTGCTGTAAAAAGGATCCTTCGATACCTTAAGGGCACTTTGCAGTCTGGCATTCATTACACCAAAGGCTCATTAGATCTCATGGCATTTATTGATGCAGATTGGGCTGGAGATCCTAATGATAGGAGGTCTACTACTGGATTGATTGTGTTCCTTGGTTCCAATCCAGTGTCCTGGACATCCAAGAAGCAGCAAACTGTCTCCAGGTCATCTACAGAGGCTGAGTATCGGGCATTATCTACTACCTCAGCTGAACTTGATTGGGTGCAACAACTGCTGCAATTTCTGGGAATCAAGCTCTCACAGCCCCTTGTTCTTTTCTGTGATAACCTATCGGCGATTGCATTATCATTCAATCCAATTCAGCATCAAAGAACTAAGCACATTGAGGTGGATGTTCATTTTGTTCGAGAAAAGGTGTCCAACAATCAGCTCATTGTGCAATTTGTTTCATCTCAAGAGCAGACTGCAGACATATCGACTAAGGGCTTAATTTCACCTCTGTTTCATACGCATTGTACCAATCTCAGGCTTGGTTTATGCCAGCCTGTGATTGCGGGGGAATGTTAGTGTATGATATATTGTATGCATACGTGTGAGTATACATACGTAAGAATTGTCTCTTGGGGTATAAATATGAGACATGTAGTCTGTGAGTGTTAAGCTGAAAAACAGCAATAACAAATATTTTGAAATTTTCCTTTTCCCTCCAAAATACTCTGTCTTCTTCCCTGCTCAATTCTTCTCTTCTATGTGAAACTACTTCACTCATTTATCAATCTTCACACTTTCCACATCTGTTACTATCTTAGCACCTATTTTAAAAAATCAGCAGTTGATCTAATATAACCATGAATATGGAACGTTCAGGTTGTTGTACAAGATTCGGGATCAGGGTATGTAGTAGGCGTAGGAGGCATGTTAATTCAGTTCATGGTACATTTAAGAACATCTATTTGGGTCATTGTTAGACATTGAATTTGTATATTTTTATCTTTATCTTTAGAATATCAGATTCTTTTAAAAAATATGAGCTCTATTTGTATTGAGAATGCATGATCTTACTAGATTTTGCTCATAAAAACTGCTCTGTTCAGGAGAAACATTCCCAGTATGAAAAGGGTTCCACAAGCTGGAATATTTAGAGTCCTATGGGCCACCATGAGAATATGCACAAACAACAAGAGAGAAAAGAAAAGAAAAGATTACATACTTTTTCCGGTAATGAGTTCTCGACTGGTCATGATTAAAGTGTCTTTACAAGCCCCAAGAGACAGATTTGCCATCTCAGCCACTCTATTGATTTCCTCCTCCCTCTCTTCTAATGACTTCATGGCAAGTTTATCAACAGAAACTTATTCATAACAAAAAAAAAAAATTAATAGTCCATTGCATTAGAAGTTATATTTGAGTGCATGTACATGAACAAATGATAACTTATGGATGTCCAGTTACTGATAGATAATATATCATATTCCTTCAAGAAGAGAATCAAAACTAGCACCAAGATTGAGAAAATACAAAAACATGTCTGTATTACCTCTAGTTTCTTTAAAAAATGGCCACATTGTAATTTAAGTTCTTCAACCTGTGAGTTAATGAAAACAATGAATGTTAACATTGTACAAGATAATAGCCCCGTAGGCATAAAATAAAAAGAAAACAAAAGTCCCACATTTTTCAACCTGTTTTGTTGTTTTGGGAACATACGATCCCACAACTATAAGTCCGCCCTTTCTTTCTTTGTTTATTCCAAGATCCTTTGGTAGTATTGGAGCTTTTGGAATAATTCCAATTCGGGTAGAAACAAAACTAGCAGCAGTGCGGCATAAAAAGGATTTTCCCCTTAATTCTGCCTGCTCAATACACAAAAGCATGTAAAAGCTTCATAAGTTTTTAGCTAGGCGCGACAAAGAATATTTAAAATATATAATAGCAAGAAATTTGCCTGAATCATTCTAGCTGAAAATACAGCCATGTCTCGTTCACTTGCTGCATTGACTATGCAAGTTGAACCCTATTTCAGCTTATAAAAAGTAAACCGTCAATAAACAATACTTAAAATGGGAAGAGAGAGGAATTGTTTTAATCATCAAAAAACTATTTCCCATCCCATTAATGCATGGATACATCACTCATATATTCACCTAGTGCTGATTATCCATACCTTCTGCAAGTTGCAAAGAGTATCGCAAACAGCATCTGGCCCACCTTTCCTCAAAAGATCGATAGATATAGATGAGACACTGCTAGCAGGAATACGGCCTCTAGTTTTCTCCTCGACCCACTGAAAATCCAGACACTCACAAAGTCACTACCATATATAATATCCTTTCAAGTACAAGACAAGGATGAACAAGATAGACCTCACGGAGGTTTGAAGATTTGTAGCCAAAAGAAGCATCTCTGGCGAACTCTGTGTCCCCTGCAGGGACAAGCCTGCAAACAAAGGGATATTCTTATGCAAAATGCCAATGAAGAATCACTATGATCTAACAAGAGTGATACAGGATTATCCCAAGAAGGAGATCCATGAACCGGCTGGAGTATTTAATATGTTCTGTTTTTCTAAGAGTTTTTAATTGTTCCGTTTCCTATGAGTCTTTTGAGTTTCTATGGGTCTTTAATATGGAGTCTAGAACGTCTAAAATTGTAGTCTTTAAATTGCCTTGTTTTCAGTTTCGAACACAGAGAGTTTTTCCAGTAATTAAATCAAGCTTAGCCTTGACCCTTTGAGAAGAAGGATTTCTTCTTGTTATACTCTGTATCCCTTTGGTGGATCTCCATTGGGTGGTGAGTTGTTTTTACTTTGAGTGTTCATTTATTTACCGTATCTGTCTTCCCTTCTTTATTGTCCGGTATCAATTGGTATCAGAGCTCAGGTTGGGATGGATGGACGTCGTCGACGTGTACCAAACGATGATGAGGCAGGGGGACGCGAATGTGATCTTCGCGACATTGAAATGGATGATTTGAGAAGACAAGTGCAGCAACTTCAACAGCGTCTTGAACACTATGAAAATCAGGAGCATGATGAGATTCATCATGAATCACAGAATGAAGAGGAGATTAACCCCTTCCACCAGGCTCTTAATGAGTCGTCTAGTGAAGAGGCTGCTCCCCGTCATCAACCTCGAAGGAGACAAGGTTTCCAACGAGATTATGATATTAAAGTTGACATTCCAGAGTTTGAGGGCAAAATTCAAGGAGATGAGTTCATCGATTGGCTTAACACTGTTGAACGTGTTTTTGATTACAAAGATATATCGGGTGGTCAAAAGGTGAAACTTGTGGCCATAAAGTTGAAGAAGCATGCTTCCATTTGGTGGGAACATCTCAAAAATCAGCGTGTTCGTGAAGGAAAAAGGAAGATTGTGACATGGGAAAAGATGAAGAAAGAATTGAGAAAGAAGTTCTTGCTAGAGCACTATCGTCAATATGCATTTATGAAATTCCATAATTTCAGACAAGAGGAACTGACTGTGGAAGATTATACCACCGAATTTGAGCATCTTAAGATGCGCTGTGATGTATCCGAACCGGAGGAACAAGCCATTGCTCGCTACCTTGGAGGACTTCGATCAGAAATTGCTAATGTCATTCAATTACAGCCGTATTGGACCTACAATGATGTCTGTAAACTAGCAATCAAAGTGGAGCGCCAACTTAAAGAATCACAGAGGAGTAATTTTCACTCTGCAAATTGGAAAGGCGTTTCCAACCAGGCGAATGGTTCTAATTCTAAACCTTCACCAACATTCAAACCAGCTAGCGTCAAATTACTTCCCAAAAAGGACAGTGGGGGTGTGCCAAATCGTCCAAATACCTCCAATCCCAATAATCGACAATGCTTCAAATGTCATGGTTTCGGACATATTGCATCTGAGTGCCCCAACCGCAGGATTGTTTCATTGGTAGAAGTGGACGTGGCCAATGATTCGGAGCAAGAATTACCTGCCAATGAAGAGGTAAAGAACGAAGATGAAATCACCTTTGGAGATCAAGGAGAAGCTCTTGTCATTCGGCGTAACCTAAGTGCAGTCCACGTAGAAGAGGAGAATTGGCTTCGCAACAATATCTTTCACACCCGCTGCACATCCCATGGCAATGTGTGTGATGTTATCATTGATGGAGGGAGTTGTGAGAATGTGGTAGCAACAAAAATGGTGGAGAAATTGGAGCTACAAATGGAGAATCATCCTCAACCTTACAAACTTACATGGCTTCGCAAATGAAATGAGGTAAAAGTAACAAAAAGATGTCTAGTTCAATTTTCTATTGGAAAGAACTATAAAGATTAAATTTTATGTGATGTTGTCCCCATGGATGCGTGCCACTTGCTTCTTGGACGCCCATGGCAGTTTGATAGGAAAGTGTTGCATGATGGGTTCAAAAACACTTACACTTTTATAAAGGATGGGGTTCGAATTACATTAGGTCCTTCCAAATTTGGGAGCTTGCCTAAACCGTATGAATGGGAGGGAAGTACCTTTTTCTCTAAAACAGAATTTGACAGAACTTTGGGTGGAACTAATAAGGTTTTTGCTCTTGTTGTGATGGAAAGAAATGAAGAAAAAGAAGAAATACCACCGTTGATGCAGCCTATTCTACGTGAGTTTGTTGATCTCATTCCCGAAGAAATTCCACCTGGCCTTCCACCGGTAAGAGATATTCAACATTGTATTGATCTTACACCCAGTGCCATTTTACCCAATAAGCCGGCCTATAGGATGAATCCTAAGGAGCATGGGGAACTTCAACGACAAGTTGATGATCTTTTGGCTAAGGGATTGATTCGAGAAAGCATGAGCCCATGTGCTGTACCAGCTCTTCTTGTTCCAAAGAAAGACGGGTCTTGGCGAATATGTGTTGATAGTAGAGTGGTGAACAAGATAACTATCAAATACCGTTTTCCTATTCCTCGCCTTGATGACCTTCTTGACCAACTACATGGTGCCACTATCTTCTCCAAGATAGATCTTCGAAGTGGCTACCATCAAATTTGAATGAGAGAAGGTGACGAATGGAAGACCGCTTTCAAAACAAGAGATGGACTCTTTGAATGGATGGTTATGCCCTTTGGTCTTTCAAATGCTTCTAGCACTTTTATGCGACTTATGAACCATGTGTTTAAACACTATATTGGTTACTTTGTTGTTGTTTATTTTGATGATATTCTTGTATTCAGCAAAAACCAGGAACAACATGTGGAGCATATTCAACAAGTCTTCAAGGTATTAAGGGAGCATAAACTATATGTCAACTTGAAGAAATGTCAGTTCTTGACCAATAGCCTTGTATTTTTGGGCTACGTGGTCTCAAGTGAAGGGATAAAGATGGATCCCAGCAAGATTGAAGCAATCACGAGCTGGCCTATTCCTAGATCTCTTCATGACATCCGAAGCTTCCATGGTCTTGCATCTTTCTACCGGCGTTTTATCAAGGGGTTTAGCACCGTCATCGCTCCGATCACCGAATGCCTAAAGGGGAGAACCTTCACCTGGAATGCTGAAGCACAAGGAAGTTTTGAACTCATAAAGAAAAGGATGACCGAAGCTCCTGTCCTTATACTTCTAGACTTTGACAAGGTGTTTGAAGTGGATTGTGATGCTTCTAATGTGGGCATTGGTGTTGTACTTAGCCAAGAAGGTAAACCTATCGCCTTTTTTAGTGAAAAGTTGAATGGTGCACGCACGAAGTATTCAACCTATGATAAAGAATTTTATGCTATTATCTGAGCTTTGAGTCATTGGCGTCATTATCTTATATCCAAAGAGTTTTTGCTCTTTTCTGGTCACGAAGCTTTAAAGTATATAAATGGCCAACACAAGCTCAATAATCGGCATGCTAGATGGGTTGAATTTTTACAAGCTTACACTTTCCTCATCAAGCACAAGTCAGGGGTTCAGAACCAAGTGGCCGATGCTTTAAGCCGAAGGCATTCTTTGCTTGTCACGATGCAGGTAAAGGTTTTGGGTTTTGAGGTCTTAAAGGGGCTCTACCAAGCTGATCTACATTTCAGCAAAATTTGGAAGGAATGTTCTAATGGTCCTTATTTGAATTTCATGCTGCATGAGGGGTACCTGTTTAAAAACAATTGTTTGTGTATTCCTGAATGTTCTTTGAGGGAAGTCATTGTTAAGGAAGCACACGGTGGTGGACTTGGTGGACACTTTGGACGAGATAAGACTCTTGCTCTTATGCAGGAAAATTTTTATTGGCCCAAAATGGTGAAGGATGTCACTCGGCATGTGGAGAGATGTGGAACTTGTCACCGTGCCAAAAGTCATGCTCAAAATACAGGGTTGTACACTCCACTGCCGGTACCAGCAGCCCCTTGGGAAGATGTGAGCATGGATTTTATTGTTCGCTTGCCACGAACTCAGAGAAACAAAGATTCCATTATGGTGGTGGTTGATCGTTTCTCAAAAATGGCTCATTTTGTTCCATGTAACAAGACCTTGGATGCATCTCGTACAGCTGATCTCTATTTTCAGGAAATTGTCAAACTTAATGGCATTCCTACAACTATCACTTCAGATCGCGATCCTAAATTTGTTAATCATTTCTGGCGTACTCTATGGCAAAAACTGGGCACTTCTCTTCAATTCAGCTCTTCTCATCATCCACAAACGGATGGACAAACTGAGGTGGTGAATCGAAGTTTGGGAAATCTGTTAAGGAGCTTGGTTGGAAGCAATATTCGTCAATGGGATCTTATCTTGGCTCAAGCTGAATTTGCTTATAATCGATCTACAAGTCAAACCACAGGTACTAGTCCATTTGAGGTGGTTTATGGTCAAAATCCTCATGGCCCTTTAGACTTGGTGCCACTCCCTATCACTCATCATTTCAGTGGGGATGCTGCCGATCAAGCCAAGTACATTCAGAAGTTGCATGAACAAGTGCGTGCTGGAATTATTAAGCAAAATGAGAGGTATTGCAACACTGCCAATAAGCATAGGAAGCCTGCTGCATTCAAGGAAGGAGATTTGGTGTGGATTCACCTTCGAAAAGAAAGATTTCCACCAGGACGATATGCTAAACTCAAGCCCCGAGCTGATGGTCCATTCAAAGTTCTTCATCGAATTGGTGAAAATGCCTATAAGATCGAGCTTCCAGAAGACTATGGTGTTTCAACCACTTTCAATGTTGTTGATCTTTATCCGTACCATGGTGATGCAATTTCAAAGGAGAATCTTCTCTAACCCGGAGAGAATGATACAGGAGTATCCCAAGAAGGAGATCCATGAACCGGCTGGAGTTTTTAATATGTTCTGTTTTTCTAAGAGTTTTTAATTGTTCTGTTTCCTATGAGTCTTTTGAGTTTCTGTGGGTCTTTAATATGGAGTCTAGAATGTCTGAAATTGTCGTCTTTAAATTGCCTTGTTTTCAGTTTCGAACACAGAGAGTTTTTCCAGTAATTAAATCAAGCTTAGCCTTGACCCTTTGAGAAGAAGGATTTCTTCTTGTTATACTCTGTATCCATTTGGTGGATCTCCATTGGGTGGTGAGTTGTTTTTACTTTGAGTGTTCATTTATTTACAGTATTTGTCTTCCCTTCTTTATTGTCCGGTATCAAAGAGGATCCTGGTACCAATCAGAATCAGCAACATAGTGTATATCTTTGATTGTATAACGGCCCCTTGAAGAAAAAATGGGCAAATGATCCATGCGTCCATCTCACCAAGTAGTGAAACTACTGCATCTGCTTCCTAAATAAATTAAGCACATCATAATGTGGTTGTACAAGGTAAGGTATGAAAGCGTTGACAATATGATAATATGACACTCAAGGGACTTTATCCTTGCCTCTGGAAAATGACCACGTAGTGTTGAATCGCCTCTCAAAACTACTGTATAATCAATATTCTCAACTGACTTAGCAGCTACGCTTAGGTTTCCACAGATATCTTTAATCAGTGGACTCGCCTGTAAACAGTTGATTGGATAATCAGAAATACAAGTCTCAAACAAGTAAATTGTTATTCTTGGAGTAGATATTGGAAGATGAATAAGTAATTGCTTTTCTTTTCTTTTGTAATAAGATACATGCTTTATGAATAGAAATAACATTAGATATGAAGAATTTTGTTTACCTTTTCAGAACTCAATGACCTGGAGTTGGTTAAGATAAAAAAAACATTTAGGCTTTTTCCTCAATTTCTCTATCAGTGACTCAACACTCCTGCAAAGAGAGTGGGCACGGTTATTTAATTATATTAACACTTTATTATAATGTTCTATATGATTAGACTTTGTTTAATATTGTTGCTGATTGATATTCAATTTTTTATTGAATATACTAACAATATCTCTCTACTTAGGGTTTTCGAAAGGAGCATCAAGCATTGATCAATATCCTTTGACTTCAAATTCTATTAAATTCACTTGAAAGGTTAGTGTAATTTGTTTATTGTGTCTTTTTAGTATTAGTATCGATTAAATGCATATTGTTGTGTATGCTGCTGCTGTGTGTGTTGCTCCTATGTTTTTGCTGTTATGTGTTTGATGTTTTTATAAGTATTTGTGTTGTTGGTTTTTGTTTTCTTTGTCTTGGCCATTAGTAATCCGTAAACTAGAGATAGAGTTTTAATTTACATTCTAAAATGTTTCTATGTTATAATTTTTACTAGATTAATATGGATGATCGAGAGTGGATGTATCGTCGTATGAGAAATGATCGTATGAATCCTGAATATATTACGGGAGTTAGAAGATTTATCAATTTTGCATATTCAATTGAAAGAAATGTATCAGTGGGGAAAATTAGATGTCCTTGTCTGAAATGCAAAAATCAAAAGTTTCAGAAAGAAGATGATGTTTGTAATCACTTATTGAGAAAAGGGTTTTTACCTTATTATAAAAATTGGACTGTACACGGGGAGCCTTATGACACAGATAATATGGTCGGACCTTCATCAGAAGGGATTAGTCGTGTTGTGAATGATGAGGGATATGCAAATCCATATAGAAATATGGTTCTAGATGCAATGAGGGATGATGATGCATACTATAATGATAGGGTTTGCAGTACTGTTGTGATAGAGGAACCTCCGAATCTAGAGGCATCTAAATTTTTTAAGTTGTTGAAAGCTGCAGAGGAACCTTTGTGGGATGGGTATACTAAGCAATCAAAACTATCTGCTTGTGTACAATTGCTTAATATGAAGTCAAATTTAAATTTAACTCAGAATGCCTTCAACAAATTCACTGAATTTGCTAAGAGTTGCATGCCTGATGATGCTAATTTGGTTTCAAATTTTTATGATGCCAAGAAATTTATGCGGCCTCTTGGACTTGGCTATGAGAAATATGATGTGTGTCGTAATAACTGCATGCTGTATTATGGGGTTGATGAGATGAAAATAAGGTGTGATTTCTGTGGAAGTTCACGATACAAGCCTAGAAACACTACTAGTAAAGGCCCTTACAAGGCGGAGAAGCAACTCCGATACTTTCCATTGACATCAAGACTTCAGAGACTATTTATGTCTCCACATCATGCCAAGGATATGACATGGCATCATTTTCATAAGTCGGATGATGGAATAATGGTGCACCCATCAGATGGATATGCTTGGAAAGAGTTTAATCGAGTCCATCCGAGCTTCGCGGCAGATCCACGAAATGTTCGATTAGGATTATGCACTGATGGGTTTTGTCCATTTAATATGGTTTCAAATTCATATTCTTGTTGGCCAGTAATTGTAACTGTGTACAATTTGCCTCCTTGGAAGTGCATGACAAGACCATTTATGTTTTTATCAATGATAATTCCCGGGCCAAAGAATCCGGGAAAAAACCTTGATATTTTTCTAAGACCTTTGATTGATGAATTGAATAAGTTATGGTCTATAGGTGTCGAAACTTATGATGTATACCATAAAGAAAATTTTCAGTTAAAAGCAGCTTTGATGTGGACCATAATTGATTTTCCAGCATATGGTATGTTGTCGGGGTGGAGTACACATGGCAAATTATCATGTCCTTATTGTATGGAACACAACAAGGCATTTTGATTAAAACATGGTGGGAAAAATTCATTCTTTGACTGTCACCGACGATTCCTACCCATGAATCACCCTTACAGATATCAGTCGGATAAGTTTATAAAAGGAGTAATTGAAGAGCTCCCTCCTTTTCCTCGTCGATCTGGTTTAGAAATGTTAGCTGAAGTTTCTAAGTTCATCGAGGGACATGTTGGTAGCTCTTCAAAGTGTGGGAAAATTCCCGGATTTGGTGTCTATCACAATTGGGTGAAGAAAAGCATTTTTTGGGAGCTTCCATATTGGCATACAAAATTTAATTCGTCACAACCTAAATGTCATGCACATAGAAAAAAATTTCTTTGACAACATCTTCTACACGGTAATGGATTGCCCTGATAGAAGCAAGGATAATGTAAGGGGTCGGTTAGATATTCAGTTGTATTGTAAAAAGCCAAGCTTACATTTGCAACAAGATGCAAGTGGTTGAGTTTACAAACCGAAAGCCACTTATTATCTCTTCAAGAAAGAACAACAAGTGTTGGCATGGATGAAAGAGTTGTCCTTTCTTGATGGCTATGCTTCAAACATATCACGGTGTGTGAAAGAGGCATAATGTAAGGTCTCGGGCATGAGAAGTCATGATTGCCATGTTTTTATGCAAAGACTTCTTCCTGTTGCGTTCCGACCTTACTTGCCTAGACCATTGTGGGAGGCATTAACAAAATTGTCAGTATTTTTTCAGGACATCTGTGCGACTAATTTAAATGCCCAACATTTGGAGTTGATGCAGAGAAATATTATTGAAATAATTTGTAAACTTGAAAGGATTTTCCCTCCATCGTTCTTCGACTCCATGGAACACTTAGCAATACACCTACCTTATGAGGCACAAGTTGGTGGACCCGTTCAATATCGATGGATGTATCCATTTGAACGGTATGTTTTCATACAATGTAATTTTTATGCACTATAATTGAATAATTTGTTTTTTTTCTAACTAATTAACATAAATAATGTAGGTATATGCTCTATTTGAAGAAGAAAGTCACCAATAAAGCCCAAGTAGAGGGTTCCATATGTGAAGCGTACTTGATAGATGAAATTACAAATTTTGCTTCTTATTATTTGGGTGATGATGTTCAAACAATATGGAATCGAGTTCCATGAAATGACGATGGTGGAGCTAAAAGTGAAGGTGGACAACTTTCTATTTTTTCCTATCTAGGAAGAAAATTGTCTAAAAAATATTATAGACTGCAATTATCACAGGAAGAAATGAAAATTGCGCACAACTATGTCATTTTCAATTGTCAAGAATTGAAACCCTATATAGAGTAAGTGTGAAATATTTTAATTTGTTTCTGAATTTATAATAACTTGATTTGAACTAACAATTAAAGATTTAGGCAATGTCGGCTTGAGCTACATTCACGAAATAGAAAAACTATGTGAGGTGGAATTTCCAATTTGGTTGAAAAACCATGTATGTATTTTTCAGGACATATTTTGTTAAATTTACTAGTTTGTATGAAATGATAATTCATACATTGTTATTGTTATGCTAGGTTGAATACAAATCAACTGCAATTGAGAATCAAATCTTTGCTCTTTCTATGGGTCCGTCAAATTCCGTTAAATGTTATAATGGGTATTATGTCAATGGGTTTAAATTTCATACTCAATTTTATGGTCGCTATAAAAAAACAATGAATAGCGGGGTTTGTGTCAAAGGAAGTTGCTACAATGGTAATGAAATGGATTACTATGGAATGCTTGAAGAAGTGATCCGGCTTAAATATTTAGGGAGTAAGTGCAAGGTTTTTTTGTTTAAGTGTCATTGGTACGATACCAAACGTGGGCATAAAGTGCATCGTTCAAATGGTTTGGTTGAGATCAAGCATACCTCTACACTACATGGAAGTGAAGATTTTGTCTTGGCGCAGCAATGTCAACAAGTCTACTTTACGTGTCCACCCGATAATAAATCTTCAGAATGGTGGGCAGTTATGAAGACAACAGCTAGAAGTCGTTATAATGTTGAGATGGGTGAATTTATTGAAAACAATGACAATGTAAACACATTTGATGTTGATCAATCAGATGACATTTCTCAACCATGTTGTGTGCTTCCTAATATGACACTTGATGAACCAAGTATATTTGTTGACACATCTTATTATGAAGAAGTCAACCAAAATGATTTGCTTACGGTAGAGGGAAATTGGGGAGAAGATAATGAAATGGATTCGGATGAGGAAATTGATTATGATAATGAAGTCGTTGGTGATGATGATAATGATAATGATGATGATGATGATTTGATTAGAAGTGATGATGATGATGATTAGCATTATGCAGGTATATTCAATGCATTTATTTTTATGTGATGATGATGCTGATTAGCATGCTGCTTGTATTTCTTATATTTAATTGATATATTAACTTATGATATTTAATATTCTTTTGTTCATATTTCTTATTATTGTCATATTGATTAGTTTTTACCAACAATACTTATTGACGACAATCCAATTGTTGTAGGATGTCTAGACGTGGATCTATATTACAATATTCCAGGAGTGATAGGTCCGCTTCCAGATCAAATAGAACTCCAGCTACGGTGGATAAGAACGCATCATCTTCTCACCAACCCGAGCCTAATCAATTACATGATTATTATACACACAGAGTTGAAAGTACATTTCCTCATCAAGAGGATCATGTGAGGATAAATGCACATGAAGCTTTCGGGTTTCAAGATTTGTTAGTAACACAAGGTGTCCCGCGAGATGATACAAACATGTTCAGAGAATTTAATGTACATCAAGGTTATGCGGGAGGAGGTGGTGTTGGTGATGAGCATGCCATTAGCAATGAAGTTGATGAAGAAGGTACTGATAGGAGAGAATTCTATGAGTCAAGAGAAGGTAGTAACATGAGATGTTCAGAGGATCCGGATTGCCTCCATTCAATCCATGGTTCAAACTATTCTCGAAGCAGTATATGCATTAAACGGAAGAGTTTTGACACGGCAATCGATCCAGTGTTAGGAAAAAAAGAACTGAGTTTGTATGGAACATCTGAGTAAGTATAATATTTTTATTAGATAGTTATCATTTGTGTCATTATTGTTCCATGAAAGTTTGTTACTTTAATTTTTCAGGTTCAATAACGCTTCATGTGGCCGAGAAATCGGAATAATTTTGAGAACTAATTTCAAGGGGCCATGGCACTCTTGGGATAAAGTTGATGCTATGTGTAAAGATGAACTGTTTAAGGAGTTCAAGGTATGTTTTGATGGAGATTTGACAATAATGTTTAACAGTAGTTGAATG
The DNA here is from genome assembly GCA_027405865.1 of Salix purpurea. Classification (NCBI taxonomy): domain Eukaryota; kingdom Viridiplantae; phylum Streptophyta; class Magnoliopsida; order Malpighiales; family Salicaceae; genus Salix; species Salix purpurea. Next base: position 6,405,475 of record JAOWLH010000014.1, on the reverse strand, counting down.
ATTATTGAGAATTGATTTGCCTTGTTTGTTTAGTAGTTGGGAAAATGAAGGGAAAGTTTGAAGCTTTTTGAATGATGGATTGATTGGTTAGATGTTTTGTTGATGTGTTTTTGACCAGTTTGGTTTTGTATTATAGTTGGAATTAGCTTACATACAGATAATTTATATGGATTTATGATTTGGGTCTGGTTTTTTTCTTGATTTGGAATTGTTTCCCTGAAAGTATCATGATTTTTAGGTGAAGTTTGCTGATGGATACTTTGTTTTCTTGAGGAAGTAGTTTTCTTTATGATTAATAAGAATAATGAATTTGTATCTGTGTCGATTATGGAGCTATTATGTTGATATATGGCTCGAGATGTTTTCTCCACTGGATTGTGGGGATGGTTTAGCTGATTGAATGATTGAGTGATCACTTAATCGATTATGGAGCTATTATAATGTATTATTTTAGCATGGAGCTCCAATGTAGTTTATGCTTCCTTGCATAAGTGGAATTTTGATCCAACTTGATATAACTAGATGTTTTGCAAATGATTGGCACGAGATACTAGTTTTTTGTTAAATGATGAGGTTGTTTGAGATATGTGTGTTTATGTTAACATTTATTAATTGTCATATGTATTTGATAGAAAAAATATGCCTTCTCGGAAGAAGATGAAGCAATTGTTCATAAAATATGGGAAGATAAAGCTCGAATTTCCTTGAACCAACAATTGGCAAGAGCTCGAAATAAAGCTATGTCAATAATAGGTACCACAAATATCATCGATTGCCTGGATAAAGGACCTGTTTGGATCCAAAATGAAGATTGGAATACGATGATCAACGATGTTTGGTCCACCGATAGATTTTGCAAACGATTGAAAACTTCAAAACAAAATCAATTGAAGAAAACAGATGGGAAAATAAGTACCCATTCTGCTGGCTCGGTGTCATTTGCATCATATCGAGCTAGTATGGTACGAAATATTGCTGTTCAACACTTGTAATTTAATTTGTTTAATATTTTTGTTGCTTACTTTTTTTTCATGTTCGTAGCAAGAACAGGCCGGGGGGAAAGAACTTCCCTGGGATGAGGTCTTTTCTGCTTTGCATCAAAAATCAAATGAGACCAGCACATTTGTAGATAACCGGTCTAAAACAGTGGTGGTAAGTACTTATATTTTATTTTATATATATATGTGAAATATCATTCATATTCAAATTAATATATTTTGACATGGACTTGTCTGTTTGCAGGAAAAATATAGAAATGAGATGGTTGCAAGATATGGACCTGATCAGGACAATCATCCCTCTTTTGATGGAGCAGTTTGGTGTGAGGCTTCAGGGGGAGTAAGCAAGGGTCGAGTATATGGTGCATCCCGTATGCCTAAATCTAAAGTTGATGTGAGTTCTTCACATACCTACTCAGTAAATTCATCATATCCAAGCACAACTACTAGACGGTATCAAGAGTAATTGGATGAAATGCAAACTCAAATTTCTTCCATTCAAGATTGTCTTAAGCTCTTGGAAGGACATATGGGTCTAAGTATGCCAACACCTGTGGCTCCGTCGATGCCATCACCTATGGCTCCGTCGATGCCATCACCTATGGCTCCGTCGATGCCATCACCTACAATGGCACCAATATATCGACCTCGACCTCGACCTCAACCTCAAATGCCATATAATGGTCCATCTTCCTCTCATCAACAACATCGTAGATCATTTCCGCCTTAAACACTTTAAAATATGTATTTTTAAGTTTCATGTTTATTTACTTAGTCATGTAAATATAATCGAATCTGTAGTGTATTAAGGTTCCACGTTTATTTACTTAGTCATGTAAATGTAATCGAATCAGTAGTGTATTAAGAATTTTAATTTATAATAATTTTTATTTCCACCATATTTATGTTATTTTAAATATTAATAATATTTCAATATTTGCTAGTGCTTTTAAAATATTTAGTTGTAATTAATTAAAATTAAAATATATTAAAAATAGATTTTAAATATATTAAAAAATTATATTCAATTGCAACGGCAGGTCCGTTGCAATTGCAACGGACCAGCCGTTGCAAAACGTGTATTTGCAACGGCAGAAATTGCAACGGATTATCCTATGCAAATTAATTTGCAACGGATAATCCGTTGCAAGCTACATTTGAAACGACTTTTTTCTAACGGATTGTGTCCGTTGCAAATGTCGTTGCTAATTAATATTAGCAACGACTTTCTTTGTTATTTGCAACGGATCAATCCGTTGCAAATTGGCCTGTTTTTTTGTAGTGTATAATGCAATTCATAATCAATAACAAAGCAAGGAGTTTAATTTCTTTCACTTGACTATCCGAGTTCTAACCCTAGCAGCCATACTATCTTCTCCATCTTCCCCTTTTCTGTCTTCTTCTTCACTATCTCCATAACCACCATGACAGACCAAACATATGATACAACAGCCTCCCCCTCTTCTCCTCCTCCTCCCAAAACTCATTCCTCTCACCCAGCTCTTACAGTATTAAACATCAACACATTCATCAAAATCACTTTAGATATTGAAAAGGGTCAATATGTCACATGGTCGGAGTTATTTAAAATCCATGCTACAGCTTATCAAGTTCTTGATCACATCCTTCCTCCCTCTGCAGAACAGATGAAGCATGACTTATCTAGCTCAAATACAGATCCTGCACTATGGTCCCGAGTTGACACCATTATGCTGCAATGGATTTATGGAACTATCTCTGAAGATCTTCTCAACACCATTCTTGAAGGAGACTCCACTGCTGCCCTTGCTTGGGATCGACTGAAGGACATCTTCTCGGACAACAAAAATTACAGGGCTCTCTACCTGGAACAAGAGTTCTCAAAAGTTAAAATGGAGGATTTTGCCGATGCATCATCATACTGTCAACACCTCAAATCTCTCTCAGATCAACTTTTTAATGTTGGTGCCCCTGTCACAAATGAAAGATTGGTTCTTCAACTCCTCTCGGGCTTAACTGACGGCTATGCAGGTGTGGGTTCTCAAATTCTCCATGGTGACACTCTTCCTCTTTTCTACAAAGCTCGATCCATGCTGGTTCTGAAGGAGACAGCAAGGATGAAAAAGGCAGCCCAAAATCCCTCAAACTCTGTATTCTTCATGGCTCCAGTGGACACTTCCAGTGCTAATCCCACACATCATCATCATACCCACAACCTGAATCGCAACTCCAACAACCGTAGTGGCAGAGGGGGTGGTGGCGGTGCCAGTGGTGGCAGGTACAGAGGGAGGGGTTCTGGCCGTGGAGGACACCAGCAGCAAAATAACCCAGTTGGGCATGGAAACCAACACTCGTGGAAGTCTTTTATAACCCAGCAGCAGCAATGGGCTCTTCCACCTTGGTCCTGGCCATGGCAGCCTTGGGCCACGCCTCCATGCCCATACCCAACAGCAGCCCAGCAGCCCACTACTCAGTGCCAGCCCGAATTACTTGGGCCTAGGCCTCCACAGGCCCACATGGAAGCCACAACACCGCAGGCCCAAAACTCTTATGCTCCGACTGATATTCAAGCAGCTATGCATACGCTCTCAATGGTTCCCCCTGATGATCAATGATACATGGACACCGGAGCCACATCTCACATGACCGCACACGGAGGTACTCTTACGTCTTATTTTAATATGAGCAATAATTGTAATATTACTATTGGTAGTGGCCATACTATTCCTATTATAGGTTGTGGAAATGCATTATTACCTAACCCCAATCCTTCCCTCACTTTGAACAATGTCTTGCATGCCCCGAACTTAATTAAAAATCTTGTGTCTATGCGAAAATTCACCATTGACAATAATGCCTCTGTTGAATTTGATCCTTTCGGTCTTTCTGTGAAGGATTTTCCAACGGGGATGCCTTTAATGAGATGTAACAGCTCTAGTGACCTATATCCAGTTATCACCAGACCTCCCATTGGATTTTCAACACATTCTGCTTTTACTGCTTTATCTCCTGAATTATGGCATAGTCGTTTAGGACATCCAGGAGCTCCTGTTTTAAGCTCCCTTTGTAAGAACAATTTAATTATTTTCAACAAATTTCCGGATAATTTTCTTTGTCAGTCGTGTACTTTTGGGAAGCAAGTTAAATTACCTTTTTATGACTCTCTATCTTGCACTTTATTTCCTTTTGATATTGTGCATAGTGATCTTTGGACATCACCTACGCTTAGTTCGGGTGGTCATCGGTATTATGTTTTATTTCTTGATGATTTCACGAATTTTCTATGGACTTCTCCCATTGCCACCAAATCTCAAGTGCATTCCATTTTTCTATCTTTTCGCAATCATATTCAAACTCAATTCGAAAGACAAATTAAATGTTTCCAATGTGATAATGGAAAAGAATATGACAATGGACAATTTCACTACTTTTGTCAAACTAATGGAATGACTTTTCGATTCTCTTGCCCTCATACATCATCTCAAAATGGAAAAGCCGAAAGAAAAATTCCTACCATCAATAATATCATTCGAACTCTTCTCGCTCATGCCTCTCTACCACCCTCTTTTTGGCATCATGCCCTTCAAATGGCCACTTATCTCCTTAACATTCTCCCTAACAAAAAGCTTGCATTCCAAACACCCATAAAAATTCTATATCAAAAAGACCCGTCATACTCTCACCTTCGTGTTTTTGGGTGTTTATGCTATCCTCTTCTTCCCTCTACTTCTAGAAATAAATTGCAAGCTCGGTCAACACCGTGTGTATTTTTGGGGTATCCATCAAATCATAGAGGTTATAAATGCTATGATTTATCGAGTCGTAAAAATGTTGTTTCAAGGCATGTAATATTTGATGAAACTGTTTTCCCTTTCTCTAAATTACATGCTCCTACATCTTCCTCTTATGATTTTCTGGATAGAGGTCTTACACCACTCCCTCCCTCACCTGCCCAGTCCACTCCTCCTAATACTCATGTCTATCCTACCGAAACTCCTCAGTCTCAGCCAGCCGAACAATCACCTCTACTCACCCACTCTACTCAGACTCCCTCCAGTCCTCTTTCTCCAGTTCGGCCAGCCTCACCTATCCCATTAGTTTCCCCTAACCTAGCACTACCCAACTCTTCAAATTCCTCCACCGAACAAACCAATTCTCCCAACCCCTCTCCAACAATGGAAACAACCCAAGCTCTTCCATTTGCTCCTCCACCTCACTCTCCACAAATGACAACTAGATCCCAACATGGTATTTTTAAGCCCTGAAAGCTCCTTAATCTTCATACTTCGGCCACAAAATCCATCTCTCCTTTACCCACTAATCCCATTAATGCATTACATGATCATAATTGGAAAATGGTGTTGAAAGACGAATACGATGCTCTTATTGAAAATAAGACGTGGGACTTAGTACCACGTCCGTCTAATGCTAATATCATTCGCAGTTTATGGATTTTCAGGCATAAGAAGAAATCTGATGGTTCTTTTGAGCGGTATAAAGCTCGCCTTGTAGGTGACGGTGCAGGTCAGCAAACAAGTATTGATTGTGGGGAGAGTTTTAGTCCGGTGGTCAAACCAGCTACCATTCGAACGGTGCTCAGTATTGCTTTATCGCAATCTTGGTGTCTTCATCAATTAGATGTAAAAAATGCCTTTTTGCATGGGAATCTCGATGAAATAGTCTACATGCATCAACCTCTTGGCTTCCGAAATTCTGAACACCCAGATTATGTCTGCTTGCTCAAGAAGTCCCTTTATGGACTTAAGCAAGCCCCTCGTGCTTGGTATCAACATTTTGCTGATTATGTGGCTACCTTGGGATTTTCTCACAGTATTTCAGATCATTCATTATTCATTTATCGTCAGGGCAATGATATGGCATATATTCTTCTTTATGTGGATGACATAATCCTTGCTGCATCTTCAGCTGCTCTTCGCCAATCCATTATGTCTAAGCTTGGCTCAGAGTTTTCTATGAAAGATTTGGGTCCTCTAAGCTATTTTCTAGGCATCTTGGTTCCTAGACATTCAGGAGGTATTTTTCTGTCACAACAGAAATATGCAGAAGAAATAATTGAGACGGCAGGTATGTCCTCTTCTAAACCATCTTCTACACCAGTGGACACAAAAGCCAAACTCAGTATGTCGTCAGGAAATCCTTATCATGATCCAACTGAGTATTGTAGTCTTGCTGGTGCTCTCCAATATTTGACTTTTACTAGACCAGATATTTCCTATGCGGTTCAGCAAATTTGTCTATTTATGCATGATCCCCAAACTCAACACATGACTACTTTGAAGCGTATCATTCGCTACATTAAGGGTACTAGTGCATTTGGTCTTCATCTATATCCCTCTTCGATTCATGATGTACTTTCCTATACTGACGCAGATTGGGGTGGATGTCCAGATACAAGATGGTCGACTTCTGGGTATTGTGTATATCTTGGGGATAACTTAATATCTTGGTCTGCAAAAAGACAGCCTACCTTGTCACGGTCTAGTGCTGAGGCCGAGTACCGCGGAGTGGCTAATGTTGTTTCTGAATCCTGTTGGCTTCGAAACGTACTTTTGGAGTTACATTGTCCTGTTTTGAAAGCTACTTTAGTTTATTGTGACAATGTTAGTGCAGTATATCTTACTGGCAACCCAGTTCAACATCAACACACTAAGCATATTGAAATGGATATACATTTTGTACGAGAGAAAGTCGCTCGTGGTCAATTTCGTGTTTTACACGTTCCTTCGCGTTATCAGATTGCTGACATCTTCACTAAGGGTCTTCCGCTGCAACTTTTTGATGATTTTCGGGATAGTCTCAACATTCAACAACCTCCAGTTTTGACTACGGGGGTATATTAAAAGGTGTAAATATGTCTTTATTTTTGGCCTAGGCTTCTCTGTTATAGCCAACGACATTTATAGCCAAATGACCTTTGATATTCCGGTTTATTGTATATAATGCAACTGATAATCAATAACAAAGCAAGGAGTTTAATTTCTTTCACTTGACTATCCAGTCAATCCCTACCTCCCTGTAGATAATTGATCCAAATAAGAAAAGGCAAAGCAGGCCCCTAATTTCCACTATGCATTGTCATATCTTGTGATACGGAATACAAAAAACAACGAATTTCTTATTAAATCCAACTTACTTGGAAACACATTGATCTCACATATCTCACCATAAACATAAGATAAATCTGATCTTTAGCCAGCTAAAACTTTTTAAATTAAAAATTATTCTCTTAAAGATCATATCAAAAGAAGGACTAGGGAAAACATAACAGCTGGAAACAGAAGATCACGACAACAGCCACAAAACTTGTTCTCCATCTTTGATGATTTGATTCTTCTTCAAGAACCATTGCAATGATTCATGATGAAATTTAAGACAAACAAAGTAAACATGGTAAAGAAGAGATTGATGAATAAAATTGTTCAAGTATATGAGCATATTTATAGATGTATTGTTTTTCCAAATGTTGATATCTTAAAATTAAAAATGTAGCGGCTATTTTTTTTTTTTTTGAAATCTTAAAATTTAAAATGTTAACAATAATTTTTCTAAAAGTTTGAATTTTATTTGGTATTTGCTAATAAAGATGCTTTAAGTATTATAAAATGTGTAGTCAAATGGTAAAGCGCATAGTTAACTCATGGAGATACATTTCCCTCAATTTAGCAAATAACTTGACAGCAGACAATTAATGCATTATTGCCACAAATCAAGGAAATTAACAAGTAAACAACAAATCTACTTCTAACAGTCAAATTTGACAAATAAACAATAGGTTTGATAACTAAAGTTTGACAACAGAAAATAACAATACTTTCCTCTCAATATCTATTTTTCAAGTTGATCTATTTTTTTAGTTTTTGCATGTAAAAGACATGCACACAAAATACATATCTAAAATTACATATTTAATAGATAAACTATATCACACGTAATAAATAAAGGCAATTTGCACCACACAACTTACACTAGGGGTGAGCATTTTCGGTTCGGTTTGGTTTTTATAAAAAAAAAACAACCAAACTGAAAATTATAAATTTTTTTTAAAAAATAAACCGAACCAAACCTAGTAAAAACCGACCATTTTCAGTTTGGTTCGGCTTGGTTTTTATGTTAAACAAATACAGGAAACCAAAATTGTTTGTTGAGCCATCTAATAGGCTTTTGCTGGGCTTTTTATTGGGCTTACAATTAATATTAAGAAAGACTGCTTCCCAAAGTATTTAAAAAAAAATTGCCCCTAAATATTAATTTGTATTAAATTGTTAGTGTTAATATTGTGTTTATTTTTTTTTTTGCCTTTCTAATACTATTATGCTGTTTTGTTTAATTGAGTACGAGTAGCAATAATTTAAATTACAAACGTGAACAAGTTAAAAATTAAATTACAAAATATTGCCTTCAAAAGCTTCCCAGTATTTATCAACTGAGGAAAAAGTCATGTCCTTCATTATAGGCTATGGCTTCTTCTCCTGCAAGAGTAATGAATGATTGTAAGTTCAAGGAATAACCAAAAGAACTTAGCTAATTAACAAGCAGCTCAGAATCCTACAAGCCTGAAAAAGGGTTGATACAAAGTTTTGACACTTAAACTTTCTTTTTGTGGTTTTTTTTCCCAACACTTTGCTTTCTCTACTTCCTTTCAACTAATTGAATATTTCAAATACAACATCAGAATTTATAACAACACTTCAAGGTAAGAAAAACACATTTTTAAAATATTTCTTGTGAAGTTTCATAGCACTGCTGCATGCTTTCTTCACATCTAAATTTCCAGTCATGTCATTCAATATCTGAAAGACATTGCGAAAGAAGAAAATGAATGAGAAAATGAGCAAGTAAATATCATATCGATATACAAAGATTTTCACAGCACAGGAACTAGCTCAAGGTATATTATTGAGGTAGTATACTATTTACCACAAAAAATGTTTTGCAAGTTTTATGTTGTCTTTCTTGCTGCAAATCTACATTAGGTGCATGCATAAATAAACGTTAGAAACCTACAGGCACAGTCAGTGTTGATTTGTTGGTTAGGTGGATCTATTGAATAACTTGTGGAGGACTCATTCAACTATCCCATGTTACCAGACAAACTTTGGCCATATTTTTAGTGTTTGACTCCAAATAACAATGCCATACTTGGGATTTGAGACTGGTCCTCAACAAGCAACGCCCAACTATAGTAACTAGAGCATAAAGCTCGCCTCCAAAGTCACAAAACTATGACTCTTTATTCCTGAGCTTGTCACTGGAAAGGGTTTAGAGCACAAACCATTTTGTTATGGAATTCAAGGAAGCTGAAAGGAAAACTTCACCGTAGGTGGATAAAAGTAATCTCAAGCAGAACTCTCGAATCAAAATTCAACTTTTGGAATGAAATATAAATAAGATTTTATGGTAAGATTCTGGGTTGTACGTAATGATCCCAAATCTGTATGGTTAAAACTAGGGCAGGAAAGGCTTGGAACCTTTCAGTTAAACAGCCTATTGCCACAAGAGAGAAGGAAAACTTGATGCTCCAAGGCCCTGAATGACATCCACTAAGGACGTTCTTATCTATTTATCAAAAAGTTTAAGTAGCTGATTAAGAAATATGCATTAAATTCTCGAATATATTGCAACATGCAATATCACAGGGTAAGCTATGATGGTTTGAAATAAATCAAGACTACCAAACAAACTTTTTACCGTGTAATGAAAATGGCAAAAAAAGGAGAGTAAATTTCAACTAGCAAGCAGAGGTTTGATTAAGCTTAAAACATTACAAGGAAATAGAATTTTTTTTTGTTTATACAAACTGAAATACCTTTGCAAGAATGTATCGTGATCTTGTTGATATCCGCCTCACAATTTCCACCAATGCAGAGCTCACCTTAAAGTTGATTTACAAGCTCTCACAAGCAGCTGGCAATTTAACAAAGAAGATAATAAGAAAAGGCCTTCTTAATTTGTATAGCTGAAAACTGTGACGGGGTTGAGGAATTTTCTTTCCTTCCCACATCTGTTACTATCTTAGCACCTATTTTCAAAAATCAGCAGTTGATCTAATATTAAACATGAATATGGAACGTTCAGGTTGTTGTACAAGATTCGGGATCGTTAGAATTCTAATGAGATTAGCTTTGTTTTAGCTGTAGGATTCTAAAGAGATTAGCTCTCTTTTTAGCTACAGAGTTCTAAATAGTTTTTATGACTATCTCTAATAGGATTTATCATAAATCCTATCCTTATCCAGTAATCTCTCAAATTGTGAGAGTTTTATGGCTTTAGTTCATTATCATTGTAAACCTATATAAAGGCAATTTGAATTCAATAAAAGCATGTGATTTTGATCCAAGTTTCAATTTTATTTTGTTCTTCAATTTCAGTCAATTTCAGATTTTAATCTGAACAGTAACTGTTCTAAACAGTTACTGTACAGATTCAAGATTTCCAACAATTGGTATCAGAGCTATATTCTTACAGGACTGTGGGGTATTTTTTTGAGTGAAACACAAAGAGGGTGAGTGCTAAAACACAGAGTGAATTGGGTGCAAAAACAAAGTGAGATTGCTTATTAAATCATGTCTACCTCTAGCAATAATGGTGCTGCAATTCTAGTGTTTTCTGGGGAACACTACCATATCTGGGCTATCAAGATGAGGTTCCATTTAAGGGCTCAAGGGTTGTGGAATGTAGTAATTTCTAATGTTGATCCACCATCCCTACCAACAAATCCTACTCTTGCTCAAATGCAAGCACACGAAGAAGAGAAATTGAAGAAGGACAAAGCCATCACCTGCCTACACTCGGGACTTGCAGATCACATCTTCACCAAGATCATGGATCTTGAAACACCAAAGCTTGTATGGGACAAGCTACAAGTTGAATATGAAGGTAGTAGCAGAGTCAAGGCTGTCAAACTACTTGCATTTAAAAGAGAATTTGAATTGCTGAAGATGAAAGACAATGAATCCATCAAGATTTATGCTGGGAAATTGATGAACATTGTAAACCAAATGAGACTCCTTGGGGAGACATTTGAGGATCATAAGGTAGTAGAAAAACTTATGATGTCTATCCCTCAGAAATTTGAGGCTAAGATTTCTGCCATAAAAGAGTCTTGAGATTTGCAAAACCTTTCTATTGTAGAGTTGATTAGTAAATTGCATATACAGGAGCAAAGGATGGAAATGAGGGATGATGAATCCGTTGAAGGTGCTTTTCAAGCAAACAATGTTTTTCAATCTTAGAAAAACCTCAACAGCAGGAAATCAATTACATTTCCTAAGAACAGGGATATTATGCCTAAAAAACGACAGATTTTCTCACCTTGTTCTTATTGCAAAAGAACAAATCATGTTGTGGAAGATTGTTGGTTTAAGGGGAAAACTATTCTCCATTGTGTTGTTTGTAATAATCATGGTCATAGTGAGCAGTTTTACAGAATAAAAAGGAGGCAACCCCAGCAAGAACTACAACAACATGCAAATGTTACTGAGGAAGGCAAGGATGATGAGGAGCATTTATTCATGGCTCTTCAATCTGGCAACACTTCCAAAGAAAATATATGGCTACTTGACAGTGGATGTACCAGCCAGATGACAGTATTTGTTGATTTTTTCTTCAATCGATCAATCAATTAAACCAAAGATCAAGTTGGGGAATGGAGATATTATGTAGGCCAGGGGTAAAGGCAATGTTACTGTCAGCACAACCAAAGATATGAAAATCATTTCAAATGTTCTTTACATTCCAGAATTGGATCAAAACATCCTAAGTGTTGCACAAATGCTGAAACATGGATATGAAGTATCATTTAAACGAAGTTTTTGCTTCATTACTAATTCGCATGATTCAGCAATAGCAAAAATTAAGATGGAGGGTAATAGTTTTTATTTGAATATGAATGCTATGAAAAGGCATGTCTTAAGTGCCAAATCTAATGAGTAGTATTTGGTATAAAAGGTTTGACCACTATAACCTTAATTCTTTAATGGTTATGCATAATAGTGGTATGATTAATGATGGTGAACAAATTTGCAAAAAGCTGCAAGTATGTGATAAGAATGGGAAGAACAGAGATGGTGCTCTGTATAGCATGAAATTCAACAATGTTTATGTGAAAAATGAGGTTGAATCCACAACATATGAAGGCTTGAAAAATGTTTTTACTGAACATGGAGCAATTACTAGTGTTGTGATGATGAGGGATGTTGATGAAAAATCAAAATGTTTTGAATTTGTGAACTTTGAAAAAGCTGGGATGCTGTCGAAGCTGTCAAGACTCTTAATGGCAAAGAAATTGGTGGTGAGGAATGTTATGTTCGAAAATACGAAGACAAGAGGAACAACATTTGAAGGAAATACTAATGGTGATTTGGGACAAAACAGAGTTAATAAAAATCAGTCCAGCATGATTAATGACCAAGGCACTTCCAGTAACAAGACTGAAATTCTTGAAGATGAAGTTGGGAAATGAAGTTGGATTGCCCAATGCAAATCTCAAGGAGGAGTGTTAGAATTCTAATGAGATTAGCTTTGTTTTAGCTGTAGGATTCTAAAGAGATTAACTCTCTTTTTAGCTATAGAGTTCTAAATAGTTTTTATGACTATCTCTAATAGGATTTATCATAAATCCTATCCTTATCCAATAATCACTCAAATTGTGAGAGTTTTATGGCTTTAGTTCATTATCATTGTAAGCCTATATAAAGGCAATTTGAATTCAATAAAAGCATGTGATTTTGATCCAAGTTTGGATTTTATTTTGTTCTTCAATTTCTGTCAATTTCAGATTTTGATTTGAACAGTAACTGTTCTAAACAGTTGCTGTACAAATTCAGGGACTAGGGTATGTAGTAGGCGTAGGAGGCATGTTAATTCAGTTCATGGTACATTTAAGAACATCTATTTGGGTCATTGTTAAACATTGAATAAGTATATTTTTATCTTTATCTTCATAATATCAGATTCTTTAAAAAAATATGAGCTCTATTTGTATTGAGAATGCATGATCTTACTAGATTTTGTTCATTAAAACTGCACTGTTCAGGTGATACATTCCCAGTATGAAAAGGGTGCCACAAGCTGGAATATTTAGAGTCCTATGGACCACCATGAGAATATACACAAACAACAAGAGAGAAAAGAAAAGAAAAGATTACAAACTTTTTCCGGTAATGAGTTCTCGACTGGTCATGATTAAACTGTCTTTACAAGCCCCAAGGGACAGATTTGCCATCTCAGCCACTCTATTGTTTTCCTTCTCCCTCTCTTCTAGTGACTTCATGGCAAGTTTATCAACAGAAACCTATTCATAACAAAAGAAAAAATAATTAATAGTCCTTTGCATTGGAATTTATATTTGAGTGCATGTACATGAACAAATGACAACTTATGGATGTCCAGTTACTGATAGATAATATATCATATTCCTTAAAGAAGAGAATCAAAACTAACACCAAGATTGAGAAAATACAAAAACATGTCTGTATTACCTCTAGTTTCTTTAAAAAATGGCCACATTGTAATTTAAGTTCTTCAACCTGTGAGTTAATGAAAACAATGAATGTTAACAATGTTCAAAATAATAGCCCCGTAGGCATAAAATAAAAAGAAAACAAAAGTCCCACATTTGTCAACCTGTTTTGTTGTTTTGGGAACATACGATCCCACAACTATAAGTCCGCCTTTTCTTTCTTTGTTTATTCCAAGATCCTTTGGTAGTATTGGAGGTTTTGGAATAATTCCAATTCGGGTAGAAACAAAACTAGCAGCAGTGCAGCATAAAAAGGATTTTCCCCTTAATTCTGCCTGCTCAATACACAAAAGCATGTAAAAGCTTATTATAGCATGCCTACTCTTGTCCTTCAAAATAAATCTCCTTATACGTGCTTGTTTGATTGCACTCCTGATTAAAATTTTCTCTATATTTTTGGGTGTCTTTGTTTCCCATTTTTACGTCCATATCATGCTCATAAATTAGATTTTCGGTCTTCTCCATGTGTGTTCTTAGGCTATAGCTCGTCTCATCTTGGATATCGCTGTCTTGATTTAGAGTCTGATCGTATCTATATATCCTGTCATGTTCGTTTTCATGAAAGTGTCTTCCCTTTTAGGAAATCTGAACAGGTAACAACTACCCCGATACCATCCACTACACCTACCTACCTTCCATCATTGCAACCTCCTCCATACTTGCCTACCCATACCCAAATCACCAGAAATACCAACCCACCTTTGCCCGTTGTTTCATCTGACCCTGCTTCACCATCCCGCACTGCCATACTATCACCACATGTTTGTCGTTCCACTGATTTTTGTGCAGGAACAGGTTTAGATGTGCAGGTTTCAGGAGCAGCACACTCTCGGTCCAAAACCGACCCGACAGCAGGTTCACCACCACCTGCGGTGCAGCCGAGCTCCTCCCCGAGTTCACCTCCTGGTCTACAGCTTTGTGTTGACCTCTCCTCTTATCCTCTTCAGCACACTCCAGGTAAAGGTACTGCTGCTCCTTGTCCCACTGTTTCCAAACACCCCATGCCATGGTTCTTCGTCCGAGACAGCCAAAGACAGCATTAATCACCACGGTAGCCTCATCTTCTACCTCCTTTCGTCGGGTAGATACTCCTCCCTCACATGAGCCACTTGTTTTTAATGATGCAAACATATATGAGGCTTGGTATAATGCAATGCGTGAGGAAATTCAAGCGCTCCGAGCAAACAGCACATGGACTTTGGTATTCTCCATTGCAGTTTCGAGTGGTTGGAAAATTCATCAGCTTGACATTCATAATGCCTTCCTTAATGGCGTACTTGATGAAGAGGTTTACATGAAACAACCTCCAGGTTTTGTTGATTCTGCTCTCCCAGGTCATGTATGTCGATTGCATAAGTCTTTATATGGCTTAAAACAGGCTTCGCGAGCATGGTACACGCGTCTGAATGACTTCTTATTGTCCATTGGTTTTCGTGCTTCTAAAGTGGACACCTCATTGTTTATCTTCTCAGTTGGTAGCGACATTTGCTATCTCTTGGTTTATGTTGATGATATACTACTAATGGGTAATAATGTTGTTTTGCTGCAACGCCTAATTCGGTTATTGAGCTCAGAATTTAAACTTCGAGACTTTGGTGATGTTCATTATTTTTTGGGGGTTGAAGTTCAGACTACTAGTATGGGACTTATGCTTTGTCAACATAAGTATACACTTGACATCCTCACGCGAGCTGGTATGTTATCTTGTAAACCTGTTGACACCCCTATTTCGGCATCCAAAGCCACCATTATGCCTGATTCTTTGTTTCCTGATGCTACTCGTTTTCGGCAACTGGTTGGTGCTCTTCAATATCTCTCTTTCACACGTCCGGATATTTGCTTTGCTATTAACCGGGTATGTCAGTTTATTCATGCTCCTACAGAATCTCATTGGGCTGCCGTGAAACGCATCTTGCGTTATCTTCGTGGTACAGCATCACATGGCTTACACATTACTCGCAGCTCTTCTTTTACTTTACATGGATTTACTGATGCAGATTGGGCAGGTAGTTTGAGGATAAGAAATCTACGGGTGGTTACCTTGTGTTCTTTGGTCAGACGCCGATTTCATGGAAATCGGGTAAGCAACGCACTGTTGCTCGGTCTTCGACAGAAGCTGAATATAAGGCCTTAGCAGATGGCACGGCTGAAGTTATTGGCTTCAGTACTTATTAACAGACCTTCAGATTCCGACCACCTATGCTCCTATCATTTGGTGTGATAACCTTGGCGCCACATACTTGTCTGCAAACCCTGTCTTTCATGCTCGCACAAAACATATTGAGATTGATTATCATTTTGTCCGAGATAGAGTTGCAAAGAAAGAGATTCTGATCCGGTTTATTTCCTCCAAGGATCAACTTGCCGATGTTTTCACTAAGCCACTTCCGGCTCCTTCATTTACGGCTTTCAGGTTCAAGCTTCGGGTTGATTCGCCACCCTTAGCTTGAGGGGGCGTATTATAGCATGTAATTAAATAGGAAATATTGTAATCTCATTCTTATATGGTAATCTCCACCATTACTATTGTATGTTGCCCTACACATATATATAGAAAGGATTGGCTAACTATTAGGTTAAGCCTCCTAATTATTCTCAACTAAGCTTCATAAGTTTTTAGCTAGGCGCGACAAAGAATATTTAAAATATATAATAGCAAGAAATTTGCCTGAATCATTCCAGCTGAAAATATAGCCATGTCTCGTTCACTTGCTGCATTGACTATGCAAGTTGAACCCTATTTCAGCTCATAAAAAGTAAACCATTAATAAACAATACTTACAATGGGAAGAGACAAGAATTGTTTTAATCATCAAAAAAGTATTTCCCGTCCCATTAATGCATGGATACATCACTCATATATTCACCTAGTGCTGATTATCCATACCTTCTGCAAGTTGCAAAGAGTATCACAAACAGCATCTGGCCCACCTTTCCTCAAAAGATCGATAGATATAGATGAGACACTGCTAGCAGGAATACGGCCTCTAGTTTTCTCCTCATCCCACTGAAAATCCAGACAGTCACAAAGTCACTAACATATATAATATCCTTTCAAGATAGACCTCACAGAGATTTGGAGATTTGTAGCCAAAAGAAGCATCTCTGGGACAAGCCTGCAAACAAAGGGATATTCTTATGCAAAATGCCAATGAAGAATCACTATGATCTAACAAGAGGATCCTGGTACCAATCAGAATCAGCAACATAGTGTATATCTTTGATTGTATAACGGCCTCCTTGAAGATAAAATGGGCAAATGATCCATGCGTCCATCTCACCATGTAGTGAAACTGTTGCATCTGCTTCCTAAATAAATTAAGCACATCATAATGTGGTTGTACATGTGAGGATTGAGAGTTTGCAAATAATTGAAAGAGAAAGAAGAATTAGTTTAGAGAAGGGAGAAGAGAGAAGAGAGAAAAGAGAGGGAAACTGAAATTTAAAATTGTATTGTATTGAATTCTGTTTTGCATACATTTGTTGTGTGTGCACTTCTCTATTTATACACATTACACTATTCTACAATATTCTTCTATACTCTAACATCCCCCCTCAATCTCATGCTTTGATAAACCAAGCATGAGATTGCAACAATGAAAATGAAATACAAGAGTACTTAATTCTTTTGACAAACAGTATGTAAATGAGAGAAGAGAAGGAATTTCATTGGTCTATTTCTTGACCTGAATTTCATTTGTCTCTGTAAGACTTTGAGAAGAGAGGGATGAGAAAAAAGAAATGGGAGGTAAGAGAGGTTGATAGAATGGGTTTGAATTTCATTTGTCTACTTCAGTTTTTCTGAAGTTTTTCATTTGGCTACTTCATTTTTTCTGAAGTTTTTCATTTGCCGATGAATTTCTTAATCTTTGTAAGAATTCATGTTCTTCTTCTTCTTCTTCTTCATTTGATTAAGTTTTTCTTAATCTCTTTTTTTTTATCAAAACAGTAGGATGAGAGACATAAAACGGCACACAAAACACAAAGTACACAAAACACAAAATCTAGGTTTTCACACGAATTCTTCTCAGCCGCCTCAGCCACTTCTCTCATCATCTTCTTCCTCTGCTCCTATCGCAGCCCTGATCCATAACAGATCCCGACTGGATATAGGCATCCATAATTTCCGTAGCAAGTCGTCGGCTGGAACATGCAGAAGCCTCCACTGGGGAGACAACCCAACTCGTTGCTTCCATCTTTGCAGCAGTATGTTTGAAGTGAGCAGTGGTGGAAATTGGCGCATGGCAAGGGTGAAGTGAGCAGTGGTGGCTACAAAAACCACGGCAACCATCAGCACCAGGGTGATATTCTTGCTGTCCATGATCTCCGTCTTCCTCTTGATCTTTGAGACTCTGACTAATTTTCTTCTCGATTTTCCGTCGACGCCTCAACCTCCTTATAATCCTTCTCCAGGGCAGCAAGATCCTCACGAGCCTCTAAGAACTCTCCTTCCTCCATACCCTCACCAACATACCACAACAACACGCTCCTTCAACTTCCACAATCTCACTCTCAGACACAGCCACAGCGGCCTCTGTCTGTCTCTCTCCAAACAGACACACATTCCTCACTCACTTAAAGCATCAAAAAATTGACAGAGAGAGAGATAAAGAGATAGAGAGCGAGAGATGGCAAACAATATCGACATGATGGATTTTTCTTATTTCATAGGCAGATCGGAGATCCTTCATTGGATTAACTCCACTCTTCAACTCAATCTCTCCAAAGTCGAAGAAGCTTGCTCTGGTGCGGTGCACTGTCAGTTAATGTCGCCGCCAAAGAAATGATTCAAAACTATAAGGACCTTCAAGATGTATTTCACAAGCTGAAGAATTGAAATGGTGAGTCATCACACTTTCTTAGCTGCTTCTTCACGATGCACTTTTTTTTTTCAATAGTGGAGACTGGCAGGGATGAATCTTTTGTTGAATCAAGTGGCAGAAATGTTGAGATCAGAGGAGTGAAGAAGAATTCACACAAAGAAGAGAATTGAGAACTTGATAGAGAATTGTTGTAGGAACTCTGAAGAATTGAAACGGTGAGTCATGCATTCTCACTCTGCTGCTGCTCTTTTTGATTTTTTTTTTGAGAATTCGAAAAGTAATACTGAGACTGGAGATTTGAAAATGATAGAACTGATATTACCATGAGAGATGTTGTAAATGAGGAGCAGCACCGGCATGGATGATCATCTTCATCTTCTACAGCTGCAGGTTTTTTTTTTGAATGATCCATTTGAAGGATTACATTGCGGAAGCTTGGATCAATTCATGCGTTAGCATAATAGCAGCTCTGATACCATGTGAGGATTGAGAGTTTGCAGATAATTGAAAGAGAAAGAAGAATTAGTTTTGAAAAGAGAGGGAAACTGAAATTTAAAATTGTATTGTATTGAATTCTGTTTTGCATACATTTGTTGTGTGTGCACTTCTCTATTTATACACATTACACTATTCTAGAATATTCTTCTATACTCTAACAGTACAAGGTAAGGTATGAAAGCGTTGACAATATGATAATATGACACTCAAGGGACTTTATCCTTGCCACTGGAAAATGACCATGTAGTGTTGAATCGCCTCTCAAAACTACTGTATAATCATTATTCTCAACTGACTTAGCAGCTACGCTTAGGTTTCCACAGATATCTTTAATCAGTGCACTCGCCTGTAAACAGTTGATTGGATAATCAGAAATACAAGTCTCAAACAAGTAAATTGTTTTTCTTGGAGTAGATATTGGAAGATGAATAAGTAATTGCTTTTCTTTTCTTTTGTAATAACAACAGATGTGAAGAATGTTGTTTACCTTTTCAGAACTTAATGACCTAAATTTCTCAACTAGTGACTCAACACTCCTACAAAGAGAGCAGGCACGGTTATTTAAAACTTGCAAAAGCACCTTCATAAGAGCTTGTTCGTTTTATAGATATAGAGGATCATGGCTTTCTATCAGCATGATGGAATTGACAGAAGAAAGAACTGAATTTAATATAAAAGGATGAAACAACTAAACTTCTGAATGAAACAAAAATATATATTTATATTGATTTTTATTTTTTTATCTGATGGTCAGGTTTGGAAAACGATTATACATCATAGAGGCACGAGATCACCATTCTGTTAATACTTCAATATCATGAACAGTTTGAGGTTCCAGTTGGATCATCATCTAGAACAACCAACGTTTTTGAATTGCTCTTGTTCAGTCTATGAATATCATCAATGGGATCTAGGGGCCACTCATGTGGAAGAGACTGCAGGACAACTTCTTTCTTAAGTACAGGAAGTTTTCCTTCAACTTTAACACCTGTGAGGGTCTCATAAACCTGATACAAAAAAAAAGTTAAACCTGTGACCATCTAACTTCATTCATATATAATAACTTCCAAATGTTTTACATTTCAAAAGTAATCGATATACCTTAACTACACCTGCATCATCTTGCCGACCCCAACCAGCAGCAGAGCCTGCTCAATAATGAAATTCAACTAGTACATATAAGAAAAGGTAACTAAAGCGAATGTAAAGGAGAATATGTATATGCACTAGCATTATTAGGGAATGTATTCTTATATAGGAAATATTTGTATAGACTTATCTTGTGTAATAGGGTACACCATAACACATGTACATATACCCTACTTATATAAATACATGAGGAGCAGCCGCATTAGGTATTACGCTCAATACATTCATCCCAAACTACTTGTCTCAACTTGGTATCAGAGCACACTCGGTTCCTCTCCTCTTTGCGCCGTTTCCACTTGGCTGACGTCTGTTCAATTATTTTGCCTTTCCGCTTGCGCCGTTTCCACTTGGCTGACGCCTTGTTTCAAATATTTGCGTGTTCAAATATTTTGAATTTCCGCTTGCGCCGTTTTACACTTGGCTGCTCCGTTTCCACTTGGCTGTTCTACTTTGTTTTTTCCTCTTGCGCCGGTTCCACTTTGTTCACGTTCTTCTCCACTGCAAACGTGACAATTTTTGGCTGCATTATCATGGCTCAATCAGACAACATCAACACTGGAATCAATACCAGTCCCTCCTCTCCAAAGTCTGCTGCAACACTAGATGCAGTCATCTCTTCCTCTACTGCATCTACTGCAGATACTGTCACCCTTTATCTGCAGCGCGCAAAGGGATTGTTTGATGAATTGGCTGCAGCTGGCAGACCAATCTCCCTTAACGATTTTAATTTATATGTATTTCGGGGATTGCGTGGTGATTTCCGTGACTTGGTTACCACTTTGTCAACCAAAGCTGAACCATTATCTTATTCTGAACTTCACAGCCACCTATCTACACATGAATTCATCCATAGGAATGCTGTGCCTGCTGCACCTCTTCTCCCCACACCAGCGCAGCTCCCATCGGTAAATGTTGCTCAGCGTGGATACTCGGGTGGACAAAGCAATGGTTTTAGGGGACGACGTGGTGGATGGAAAACTCATTCACGTGAAAATTATAATCAGCAAAATGGGCAGTCTTTTAGAAGTGGACAGTGGCAGCAGCCCCGACAGTGGCAAGGAAATTCAAACCGATTCACATCACAAAATCAATGGCCCCATCAACAGGTAAAATGTCAGCTTTGTTATGCATATGGCCATTCTGCCCTGCAGTGTTCACAACTTGCCCATAATGGAACTCAAGCCTCGGCAAATCTCTCATTCCGCAATGGTTCAGCCGAGGATCCAGCCATGAAAGAGTCGGCTGACTGGTTTCCCGACACAGGTGCGAATCACCATGTTACTCCGGACATTAATGGTATGACTTCTGTAAATCCCTATCTTGGTAATGATCAATTACATGTTGGTGATGGTAAAGGACTTGTTATCTCTAATATTGCTCATAATCTCTTGCATACCCCAAAAAGAGTTTTCACTTTGTCCAACATATTACATGTCCCTAATATTAAAAAGAAATTGTTATCCGTCAAACAATTTTGCCGTGAAAATCATGTCTTTTTTGAGTTTCACACGTTTTTGTTTTATGTTAAGGATCTCATCACCAAGGAAGTTCTTCTTTTTGGTCAGAGTAAAGATGGCCTCTACGTTCTTTCCGAGTCGTCCGCCACATTCTTGCCACAAGCTTTTTTGTCCAATAGCATGGCCACTTCTGCCGATATTTGGCATCGTCACCTTGGTCATCCCAGTTCCCGCATTTTGAGCCTCTAAGCGTAAAATAAAAAGGTCGTTTGTACTCCTCGAATTTCAAATTTTCAATATCAAGCTTGTCCGCTAGGAAAATCCTCGCGTTTGTCATTAGGACCCACGGGTCATAAAACATCAACTCCTCTTGAACTTATTTTTAGTGATGTGTGGGGTCCTGCTCCGATGTTTTCTTCTGATGGTTTTCGGTACTTTGTCATTTTTGTGGATGCTCATACAAAATTTATTTGGTACTATCCTATTGCACTCAAATCCGATGTGTTCAACTTTTTTCAACAATTTCAATCACTTGTTGAACGTTAATTCTCTTGCAAAATAAAAAATGTGCAAACTGATTGGGGTGGTGAATACCGAAAATTAAATTCTTTCTTCAAAACAATTGGTATTCACCATCAACTCATATGTCCACATACTCATGAACAATATGGTACTGTTGAACGTCGCCATCGTCATATTATTGAAACTGGTCTCACCATGTTAGGCCATTGTAAGGCTCCTCTAAAATATTGGAACTACGCGTTTGAAACATCGGTCTATCTCATTAATCTTATGCCCACCGCGGTTTTACGCAACAAGAATGTTTACTTCATCAAGTACCTGATTATGCTTTCTTGCGTGTTTTTGGGTGTCTTTGCTTTCCGTTTCTTCGTCCTTACAATGCTCATAAGCTTGATTATCGCTCCACTCCTTGTGTGTTCCTTGGTTACAGTTCGTCCCATCTAGGTTATCGTTGTCTTGATTTGTTGTTTGACCGCGTATACATTTCCCGTCATGTCCGTTTTAATGAACATGTTTTCCCTTTTATTGAGTCAACCATAAGGTCAACAAACTCCAACTCTACACCCGTGGCTGTCTCCAACCTTCCTTCCCTCACCCTTTCCTCCGTAAATACCGTCCCAACACCACCCGTTCCTTCCACTAACCAGTCTGCTCCTTCACCATCTCCATCTATGTCTATTGATCATTATGCAGGTACAAGATCAGCGGCTCAAGTTCAACCTTCATCTCCTTCCTCCTCGGCTGCGGACTCTCCAACTTTGCCATCCACATTAACTCCATCATCTGGACACTCGGATCACTCTCTACTCGGTTTGGATCTATGTGTGGATCTTTCCACTTATTCTCTTCCACAGCTGCCCTCCACTACTGTTCCGTCTGCTCCACCACTGCCTCGGCAACATTCTATGGTGCTGCGGCCTAGGCAACCGAAGACCGCTAATCTCAGCTCCTTGTCCGTCTCCTCTCCATCGGTCTCTCCTTCCCGGGTACTGTCTCCCTCTGATTTTGAGCCTATGAGCTTTAAGGAGGCTGACCGTTTTGAGTGTTGGCATTCTGCAATGAAGGATGAAATTTCTGCCTTACATGCTAATACCACTTGGTCCTTGGTACCGTTTGACCCTTCCATGAATGTTGTTGGTTGCCGATGGGTATATAAAATAAAACGTCGAGCGAATGGGGAAGTTGATCGCTACAAAGCCTGTTTGGTTGCGCGGGGGTTCACCCAACAGGAAGGTATAGATTATTCTGAAACTTTCAGTCCTGTTGTCAAACCAACTACTGTTTGGTTAGTTCTCACAATTGCAGTATCAAAAGGGTGGCAGATTCGGCAACTTGATGTCCATAATGCCTTTCTTAATGGCTCCCTTCATGAGGTTGTATATATGCAGCAACCCCCCGGTTTTATTGACACCACTTTATCTACACATGTTTGTCGTCTTCATAAATCTCTATACGGTTTGAAACAAGCACCACGAGCGTGGTACATGGGTCTAAGTGATTTCCTTCTAACTATTGGTTTCCGGGCTTCAAAGGTTGATACTTCTCTATTTATTCTGAGTGGTTCTCATGATATATGCTACTTACTAGTCTATGTTGATGACATCTTGATTACTGGTAATAATTCTGCACTTATTCATCGTCTTATTACTCTGCTGAGCTCGGAGTTCAAACTTCGTGATTTGGGGCATGCTCGCTATTTTTTGGGGATTGAAGTTGCTCCCATTAGCATGGGTCTTGTGCTTAGTCAACACAAGTATGTTCTGGATATTCTGAATCGCGCAGGTATGACATCATGTAAACCTATTGACACACTTGCTTCTGTTTCCAAACTTGATTTGCAGTCTACCAAATTGTTCTAAGACGCTACTTGCTTCTGCCAGGTAGTTGGTGCTCTTCAGTATCTAACATTTACTAGACCTGATATTTGTTATGCTGTGAACAAAGTATGCCAGTTTATGCATGCCCCTACCGAAGGACACTGGGCCGCAGTTAAGCGTATTCTGCGATATCTCAAAGGTACTTCCTCCTTTGGTCTTCATCTTACTCGAGACACCACTTTGTCTCTTCATGGTTTTACTGATGCCGATTGGGCCGGCAGTATTGACGACCGAAAATCTACAGGTGGCTATATGATATTCCTTGGATCTACACCCATTTCATGGAAATCTGGCAAGCAACGCACGGTTGCTCGCTCCTCCACCGAAGTTGAATATAAAGCCTTAGCCGATGGTACTGCTGAGGTCCTTTGGCTTCGCTATCTCTAGTTGGATTTATGCATCTCTCCTAGTTCTGCTATGACTATCTGGTGTGATAACTTGGGTGCCACTTATCTGTCTGCTAATCCGATCTTTCATGCCCGTACAAAACATGATGAGGTTGACTATCACTTTGTTCGTGATCGAGTGACTAAGAAGGAAATTCAGATTCGCTTCATCCCGTCCAAAGATCAATTAGCAGATATTCTTACAAAACCACTTGCTTCCTCTACATTTATTTCCTTATGTTCCAAGCTTCATGTGGATAACCCACCTTCAGCTTGAGGGGGAATATTAGGGAATGTATTCTTATATAGGAAATATTTGTATAGACTTATCTTGTGTAATAGGGTACACCATAACACATGTACATATACCCTACTTATATAAATACATGAGGAGCAGCCGCATTAGGTATTACTCTCAATACATTCAGCTCAAACTACTTGTCTCAACTAGCATGAGAAACATTTTCAAAATATAGATGAATATTAACAGCATATGTTGCTAGTTTTCCACCACATATCCTGCAGGAAAATTTCCGATACCTGCATGTCCAAGGCTTTCGTCTAATTGTTTCATTTCCTTATCTTTGGAATTTGACAGAAAAAAATAATTTGAAGTGTTTTGTCACCATTTTGTATCTTTCTAAGTCTAAAGCTATTGAAAACTCTAGTTAATAAGTCGAATGTTGCTTGACTTTCAACTCAGTTCCCACTTGTATAAACGTTGAATCGGGGCTATTCGTAAAATGCTTTGTTCTCCTGGATTGTCCAGGTTTTGACAACTTAGTTAAGCTTTCTCCAACAACATGAGGTCAGTGAAAAAAATCCTTTAGCTCCATTCTACACACTTCACAGCAATCAACAATAATGACTATCCAGTGCATGTAGCTCTTTTCTATGCCAATGAAGACACTACTACTGGTAATAATTCAAGGTCATCTAACACGTTGATCCTACATTTTCTGTCCTTTTCTTGACTATCCAGTCAATCCCTACCTCCCTGTGGATAATTGATCCAAATAAGAAAAGGCAAAGCAGGCCCCAAATTTCCACTATGCATTGTCATATCTTGTGATACGGAATACAAAAAACTACGAATTTCTTATTAAATCCAACTTACTTTGAAACACATTGATCTCACATATCTCACCATAAACATAAGATAAATCTGATCTTTAGCCAGCTAAAACTTTTTAAATTAAAAATTATTCTCTTATAGATCATATCAAAAGAAGGACTAGGGAAAACATAAAAGCTGGAAACAGAAGATCACGACACCTGCCAGGAATAGTTGGTGTGCAACAAGTTGCAATATGAAGTGGAACTTTAAGGGATGATGATTCACGGGTATCGTCCGATTTGGGATAGAGATCATGGTTTCTTGAAGAGAACAACTTGTGTATAGGGCAATTGTTTTTGCAAGCATGTCATTCAGGGAACAATCAAGACTTGGATCTTGTGGCAAACTGGATCTTGAACTACGTACTAGCTTTGATTTAGAACTAGAGAAAACACCAAGGAACGAAACAAATTAAAAAAATTGTTTAGTTGAGAGATTCAAAGTTCTTGTAACACTGTTGTGGGATTTTGTGAGAGAGAAAACCTGAGAAAGTCGTGGAGGGTTAAAATGGCTGAGACTTCAGAGACTTGAGAACTGACTATCTGCAACATACAGATGGAATCATTACTAATGAGTTTTCATTATTATGTACTGGAAGGCTAGGTCCATAACCTTAAAAACTCTAGTACATTCATTTTGCTAGAAGAAAACGAGCTTCCGCATTCAAGTATTCTGACCAAAAAACAACACAAAGTATGCCAGTTTTCATAGATCACAGCACTGGAGATCTCTCTAGCTGCTAGAGAGAATCCTGGTAGTTTTATGCAGTTCTGAGGGAACATGTGCTATAACCATTCTTTCAACTAGCAAATCAACAGAACATCGAAGTCCAATCTGCAGGATTGATTCCAAACACTTCTTTACCTTTTCAATGCTGACGCTGCTTCTGCCTCTTGGACCATTTCTCCTTGTCTGAACTTCCTCTTGGATATCAATTGAGAGTAGAGGATCAATAATCTCCATTACCCGATCAGGAAGGGCTGCTTTAACGAAACTATGCAGGTTAAAGTCACCTTAAACATGCTATCAACGGGCCTTTTTCCTGTGAACATCTCCAGTAGGAGAATTCCATAGCTATACACATCACCCTGTGTTGATGCCTCTCCTCCCATTCCATATTTTGCAATTTCAGAAAAAAATAAGTCTTTTACTAAGATTTCCTAGCTAGCATAGCCATCATATATCATCTTCAAATTGGAATTATAATTGCATGTGTTGCAGAAAATACAAACATGATTACTGGATATGTAGCAAGTTGATTTCTAAATGAATATGAGAAAGGGTAGTTGCTTAATATTTTACCTGGTGCTACATAACCAATGGTTCCTCGTATGCAAATTGAGCTGGAATCTGTAGAAAATGATTCCCCTGCAACAGCTAAAAGAATCTTTGCCAGGCCAAAATCACCCACTTGAGCAGTAAAGTCATTGTCAAGAAGGATGTTGCTCGGTTTTAGATCACAATGAAGCACTGTCGTTTCACACTGGTTGTGAAGATAATCTAATTCCAGAGCCACATCAGTCGCTATGTTTATTCTCTGCAGCAGACTTAAATTTTTGAAGTCTTGTGATTCCGGTGAACTTGCATGTAACCAGCTCTCCAAACTCCCATTTGACATGAACTCGAAGATCAAAGCCTTGAAATCATTGCCTTTGAAATCAATGGTTGAGCAAGAATTTACAATTCTGACAAGATTTCGGTGTCTGATATTTCTCAACGCGTTGATTTCAGCCATGAAAGTCTTGGTGGCTCCTCTTTGTCGAAGCTTGAATACCTTTACAGCTACTTGATCATCAGATCCAAGCGTACCTTTGTAGAAAGTGTCGTATTTTCCATCCCCAATTATGTTGGTCGAAGAGAACCCACTAGTAGCATGTACAAGTTCCGAATAGGAAACTCTCTGGTATTTCTTTTCTAATGGTGAGGCCAAAGAAGTTCCACTTTTTTTTTTGTTTTTCTAGTGTATAACAGGCACAGACAGATGCCACCACCAGAAGAAGGAAAAGTGCAGCAAAGCTTCCAAGAATAACTACCTTCCGACGAACTCCAGTCTCTAGTCTCTGTTTTGGGCATTCATGCAATTGCAGTGCCTTGATTCCTCCACATAGCTTGTCATTTCCGGCAACTGAAAATGCACTAGCATTGGTGAAAACTCCTTCAACTGGCACTTCACCATCAAAATTGTTACCGGAAAGGCTGAGATAACCAAGAAGAGGTAATTCGCCAAGAAATTTGGGAATTTGCCCAGACAAGTTGTTATGGGAAAGGTTAAGGACTCGGATACTTCTTAGCTTCTTGAGAGAAGGAATAGTTCCTTGAAAGAAGTTGCCATTCAAGTTGAGGTCTTCCAACATGACACAACTCTCGATAGAACTTGGAATTTTTCCAGATAATTTGTTTTCTGAAACATCCAATGCATTCAGATTTCCTGCATTACCGAGTTGTGATGGTAATGGACCTGTTAAATTATTCGAAGACATATAGAGGCCAACTAAAGAATCGATACCAGCAAGTTTCTCAAGTATCGCACCACTAAGATGATTGTATGAAAGTTGTAACCTTTCTAGTTGACTGCAATTTCCAAAGAAACTGGTATAGTTCCCTCAAGAAAATTGTCTGCTAGAATGAGAAGAAGCATTAGAGAAAGGTTTCCGAAGGAGGATGGAATATTTCCAGAGATTTTGTTTGTGTAAACATAAAGATCTTGCAACTTGGAAAGTTTTCCAATAGAATCAAGTAATTGTTGAAAATGCAGGGTCAAAGTCAACTAATTCCAAGTCTGCACATTGAAGACTGAAGCTACGAAGATCATCAAGATTTCCTTTACTGTTTTAATTATCAGTTTTATGTTTTCAATGAGGATCAAATTGTATTGATCACTGCAAGTTAATTTTCCTAGTTAGTTAGTTAGCTTTTCCTATTTAAGAAGTTTTGAATATTTCCAGTTTAGTTGAAGAGATTGTAATGGACTGGAATTTCTAGTTTTGTATTCAATTTTCTTCTATAAATAAAAGCTTAGGGATGGCAGTATCCTAACAAGAAATTCTGCCCCTTGTTCTGTGTTTTCTTGCATCAATTATTAATTCTTTATACTTTACAATTTCTGGGAAAATTCTGGGCAAGTTCTTGGTTTATAAGCACTGATTTGAACAGTGCTTGTTTCTTTGCGTCAGATACAAAATTTTGACAGTGATTTGAACAGTAACTGTTCTTCACTAAATTTTATTTCCAACAAATGGTATCAGAGCGGAATTGATCTTAGAAGGGTTGTGAGAAACACGAGAGAATTGTGAGATTTTTTTCAAAGTTATTAACTTTGAAGGGAAGGGGAGTGAAACACGAGTGAGGAATTTCAAATCAAGAAAATCATCTTGATTGTGTGTTTGCTTGATACGTAATTGACTATATACAGCCAATTACCCCCCCAGTTCTTTATTACGATCAAATCTACTCAAAACAACAACTGTTATCAGTTTCTGCAGAATCAAAAGAGTAACAGTCGGATCGTCAGGATTTTCTTCTTCTTCATGGATTCTGCACCTTTTTCGTCAAAATCACCTGTGTTTACAGGTACCAATTATGGTGTATGGGCAGTAAAGATGGGAACTTATCTCAGGGCTTTTGACTTGTGGGAAGTTGTGGAGAATAACAGGGATCCAACTCCCTTGAACAATAATCCCACAATGGCTCAAATCAAGTTCTTCAATGAAGAGAAGGCAAAGAGATTCAAAGCACTTACCTGCATCCATAATGCAATAAGTGAAGAGATATTCACAAGAATGATGGCTTGTGAAACTGCTAAAGAGGCTTGGGATAAGCTTAAAGCAGAATTTCAAGGTGATGAAAAATCAAGAAGAATACAGATTTTAAATTTAAAAAGGCAATTTGAAGGGCTAAAAATGAGGGAGACAGAAACAATCAAAGAGTTCTCCTCTAACATCTCCAAACTAGTCAATCAAATGAGACTTTTAGGAGAAGATGTTCAGGATTCAAGAGTTGTAGAGAAAGTTCTTGTCAGCCTGCCTGGAAAGTTTGAGAACAAAATCTGTTCTTTGGAGGATTCAAAGGACTTTACACAAATAAGTCTTTAGGACCTAATTAATGCTCTTCAGGCAGTAGAGTAGAGGCAAGCTTTCAGACAAGAAAGCTCAAGTGAAGAAGCTTTTGTTGCAGGATTCAGAGGAAGATCTCGAAATCAGAATTTTCCAACAATTGGTCATGGTGATAGAAGAGAAATTGGAAGGAATTCGCAAAACAAAAACTGGCAACAAAAATAGAACTATCCCAACGAATTCAATGCAAGAGAGGAGAGAAATGATCAATTTCCTGCTTGCAAATACTGCCACAAAACTAATCACCTTGAGTCAAAGTGTTGGCTCAAGAATGCTCAATGCAGAAGGTGCAAACAGTATGGACACATTCAAAAGTTCTGCAAATCAAACGCAGAAGCTAGAACTGGAAAACAAGCGTACATTGCAAAAAATTCAGAACTGGAAGATGAACAATTATTCATGGCTGCGGTAGAATTGAATTACGTAGAAGCTGGAACCGGAAAGCAAGTGTACATTGAAAAAAATTCAGAAGTGGAAGATGAACAATTATTCATGGCTACGGCAGAACTGAATTGCAGCAAAGTTGAGGTAAAAAGTTCAAATTGGCTTGTTGATAGTGGATGCACTAATCATATGATTGTAGATGTGTGGATGTTTAATACTTTAGATTCAAGTTATGAATCTAAAGTAAAATTGGCAAATGGTCAGTATGTTGATGTGGAAGGCAGAGGGGATGTTGACATTGAAACTATGGCAGGTATGAGAACTTTTGATAAAGTGTTGTATGTGCCTAAAATTAAACAAAACTTAGTGAGTGTTGGACAATTGCTTGAAGATGGTTACTCATTGTCCTTTATTGATAGCATATGCACAATTAGAGATGATAAAGGAGTCATATTGTTTTCTGCTGAAATGTATAATAGAAGCTTCAGTCTCGGCTTAAAGTATGAACATCAGAACATGAACATCACTGAAAGTTCAAATTCAGTGTTGTGGCATAAGGGATTGGGGTATTTTAATTATGCTACCATGAAGAAGATGGCAGACTTAGAGATGGTGATTGGATTACCTAAAATTCAAGAGCAAAAGGAGGTTAGTGAAACATGTCAATTAGGTAAACAAACTAGGATTGCCTTTAATGATAATACATTTAGAACCACTTGCAAGCTACAAGTATTATATACTGATATATGTGGATCTATGAGCAACAAATCCCTTAATAGTGCTAAGTATTTTCTGCCATTTGCTGATAACTTCAGTAGATATTATTGGGTGTATTTTCTTAAGACAAAAGGGGGAGTGTTTGATACCTTTGACAAAGTCAAAGTTGAAGCCGAGAGGGAAGCTGGAACCAAGATGAAAGGTTTGAAGTCTGATGATGGGGGTGAGGTCACTACTCATAAACTTGAGGGGCATTTAGAAAGAGAGGGGTTTAAGCATCAACTTATAGTACCATACACACCTCAACACAATGGTGTTAGTGAAAGGAAAAATAGAACTCTAGTGGAGATGGCTAGATGCCATGTGTATGAGAAGAGATTGCCTCTGAAATTTTGGGCAGAGACAGTAAGCACAATTTCTTACCTCCTAAATCAAATAGTTACTAAGGATTTGGGAGAGAAGACACCTTATGAAATATGGCATGGATACAAACCTAACGTAGAACACTTGAGACTGTTTGGGAGTCCACACTATAATCTGCAACCTAAGGTAAAACAAGAGATGATTGGAATGTGCAGCTATGCAGTCTTGGAACCAAGGGGGAGTGTTGAAAATGCAGGGTCAAAGTCAACTGATTCCAAGTCTGCACATTGAAGACTGAAGCTACGAAGATCATCAAGATTTCCTTTACTGTTTTAATTATCAGTTTTATGTTTTCAATAAGGATCAAATTGTATTGATCACTGCAAGTTAATTTTCCTAGTTAGTTAGTTAGCTTTTCCTATTTAAGAAGTTTTGAATATTTCCAGTTTAGTTGAAGAGATTGTAATGGACTGGAATTTCTAGTTTTGTATTCAATTTTCTTCTATAAATAAAAGCTTAGGGATGGCAGTATCCTAACAAGAAATTCTGCCCCTTGTTCTGTGTTTTCTTGCATCAATTATTAGTTCTTTTTACTTTACAATTTCTGGGAAAATTCTGGGCAAGTTCTTGGTTTATAAGCACTGATTTGAACAGTGCTTGTTTCTTTGCGTCAGATACAAAATTCTGACAGTGATTTGAACAGTAACTGTTCTTCACTAAATTTTATTTCCAACAGTAATTTGGAACAGGCTCGGTTAAAGCATTAAATGCTATATCGAAATCTACGAGTCCTGAGCAATTGACGAAAGATTCTGGAATATGACCAAAGAATCGGTTTGCTCCAAGATAAAGATTTTGCAGATTGGGCAGGGTTGATCCTATATAACGCGGGAGGGGACCAGTTAATTGGTTTCCCCCTAATGCGAGCGAATTGAGGGATGAGATATTGTAAAGCTATTCAGGAACCATACCAGACAAATTGTTGGAATAAAGATTTAGAGAATCTAAGGCAGAGAGTCATCCAAGTTCACCAGGAATGATTCCATCCAGATTGTTCAATCCTAGACTTGCACGTTGCATGCTAGAGAGGTTCCCAAATGAAGGTGGGATTGAACCAGTGAAATGATTGCTGCCGAGGTTCATTCCGAGGAGCTTAGACAAAGAGCCAAGTTCACTAGGAATTTTCCCTCTAAAACTGTTTCCGTTTCAAGAATTTGAGGTTCGAAAAATGACTCAAGTTGGAAGGAAGTTCACCTTGGAAAGAGTTGTCTTCTAGAGAAAGGTTTCTCAGTCGAAACAACCGGCCAATTTCTGGAGGAAGAATCTGATGGAATCTATTTGTACTGAGATCAATCACCCTGAGGAATGTAAGATTCCCGACATGGGGAGACAGCGAACCTGTCAGTTCAAGTGAAGACAGGTTCAAGGAAGTCACTCTTCGATGTCTGCGACCGCATGTAACTCCTCGCCAGCTGCAAAACTGCAGCGAGCTGTTCCATGAGCTTAAACTGCTGAAAGGATCGTGTGATAGAAGATCCTTGATTGCAAGCAAAGCATGCTGGTCTGTCTCATTTGAGAAGCCAGAAGTGGTGGCTTCTATGTAGTTGATGAACAAAAGCATGCCCATGAACCAAAGAAGTGAGTTCAGTAGCCCTGAAAGCATTTTTCTTTTCTGATTTTTTTGCGGTGCTTGTGTCTGATGAAGCTAGGATGAGCTTAAGTAAGAAGCCAAAATATAATGGTGTAAAATGTAGGTGGAAACCAATACAAATGCAAACAAGGAGGGGCCCTTGACTTGACGTTTTGAAGAACCGGTACTATTCATAGTCTTTTTCTTGTTGGAAAAGTGTAGCAGGGAAACACAAATTAAATTAAGGGGGTTTGCCATGAATCTTCCTCTTCATAAATGGTCACAATCTAGCACATTTTTTGCTCCTTTTAGGGTTTTTAACTTATTAAACCCACTTGAATCCATAACTTGTTTGATGGGTTAATTCACAATACCATGGTCGATTTAATATTTGATCCTCTAAGGTTAATTGAAGTTTTTAAGCATTTACTTAATTTTCAATTTTCGATACTTGCCGAGGTTAACAATTTTAAAGATTTTACCATGATAGAAAAAAACAATAAGTCGTAGTTTTGGGCAAGAATAAGCGAGAGTTGGACTACAAAACCAATAATAGCTCTCCTCCTTGATACATCTTTACCCACAGCTTTTATACCCAAGAATGCTTTCTTCAATCCATCCCCGAAAATAAAACAAACACGACATGGAACGAAAAACAAAAATGAACAAGCCTATCATATTACACTTGCAACAAAATCTATATCATTATCTGAAATTTCTCCAGCTTGTAAATGTGTATTTCTCTCAATGTTCATGGACTTCGGGGGCAAGTTGATGGCATTCACCATTTGTGCTGAGTAAGAAAGCTAGTATTGGTGAATGAGATGAGAAAAGTCAAGTTAGTGACATCTTCTTCCGCAATAGATATTTTGCCAATATTCAGAATTTGAAGTTTGTGGAGGTTTCGTAGATTTATTGGCATGGACCCTTAGGAGTCCATGTCATAGGTCGAGCAAATGGTGCATGCCAACCAATTATAATACGCTTTCTACACGCTCCCCTCGAGAAAATGTTAAGCAATTGCTCTTTGGAAATTTCCTCTCATCGTATCAAAACTACATTTATGACTAAAATTTGGCTTAAAATTTGGCTTATATGTATTGTTTGAGAATAATATAAATTATATTTTGGGACTTCACTTAACTGTTTAAATTTTAGATGAGATGGTTCCTTGACATACTATCATGACCTTGTTGATCCAGCGGTCACGAGTTCAAATCTAACTACCCTCATTTTATTTGATAAAAATCAAGTACAAGGTAGTGTAGATCTGTGTACAAGTTTCAAGCCTAAAAAGCTTTTATTTGAGGGGGTATGTTAAAGAATAATATAAATTATATTCTAGGATTTCACCTAACAGTTTAAGCTTTTATGTGAGATGGCTTCTTTACCAAAGTTAAATCCATGAGATAGAATGTTGTTGTTTGCCTGTTCCTCCATGGTGTAAGTTGAGGGTGTGAACACTAGAAGTTTTGTGTCTTTATGACTCAAGATCTAAAGAAACAAAAGCTACAAATTTGAAGTCAGTTTCCTATTCACTAAAATTTCCACAAAGAGAAAAAAATTCTAAAAATGAAAGCTTTGTGGAATATATTCCTGGAAGTATCCAAAATAGAAAAATTAGCGATGGTAAATTGACTTGACCACCTCTGAAGTTTGTCTGCCAAAGAATCTTATGAATTTCTCATGGACTGAAGCATCGACCTCCTTCTTGGTGGGAAGTCTACACAGCATTTTACGATTGAAATGCAATGGAGTTCTTCACAGCCCAAAGGGCAGGATTAATTAATAATCAAAGAGGTGTGTTTAATTTATTTTTTTATATGAGAATTTTAAAGTGAATTTTTATACTTTGAATTAATGAATCGATATGAGGATACATTGGTTCTTTTCTTTTTTAAAACTTTGTAAGTTTGAGTTTTGGGTTTATCTATGAAAAAATATTCACATAAATGAATATGTTTTATATAAGACCATATATTTAAAATCGTTTGAATAAAGGATTTAATTTTAGTTGATGAACAAATTGGTTAAAAACACCTATGACAGCAAAACATTTAATGATAACAAAACTACTGTTTTAATCATTAATTAAAACATATTTAATACGAGTTTGAATTTTACCACCCTTATTGTATTTGATAAAAAAACAAGCATAAGGTAGTGTGGGACTGCGTGCAAGTTAAACCCATAAAATTTTCACTTGAGGGAGTGTGTTAGAAAATAGTACAAATCATATTCTGGAGTTTCAACAAACATTTTTAATTTTTAGATGAGATGTTTCTAAAAGTTAAATCCATGAGATAGAATGTTGTTGTTTGCCTATTCCTCCATGGTGTAAGTTGAGGGTGTGAACACTAGAAGTTTTGTGTCTTTATGACTCAAGATCTAATGAAACAAAAGCTACAAATTTGAAGTCAGTTTCCTATTCACTAAAATTTCCACAAAGAGAAAAAAATTCTACAAATGAAAGCTTTGTGGAATATATTTCTGGAAGTATTCAGAATAGAAAAATTAGCGATGGTAAATTGACTTGACCACCTCTGAAGTTTGTCTGCCAAAGAATCTTGTGAATTTCTCATGGACTGAAGCATCGACCTCCTTCTTGGTGGTAAGTCTAGAAAGTAAGAAGGGGTGCGCATTTGTTGGCATGATTTAATGGAAAGAATTTGGTCAAGTCCAGTATCGTCCAATTTGGGATAGAGATCATGGTTTCTTGAAGAGAACAACTTGTGTACAAGGCAACTGTTTTTACAAGCACACCATTCTGGGAAGAATCTAGACTTGGATCTTGTGGAAAAAAAGATCTATCGCCCCTTTGTAAATCTTTCTCTCTCCCTATAAAACAAAATTTTATTCAGTATAATTTTAATTTGAACTAGTGATTGATGCTCATTATGTAACAAATAGAAATGCAGAAATGAAAAGCAGAAGCAGAAAGAAGAGAGAATTATAGAAATGTAAGTTTGTGTTCTTTGAGCTTCATTATGGAATATTTACACTGGCTTATATAACCACTTCTTTGACTCAGAAACTACTAGCTTGACTAACAAGCAATAAACACATGTTATAACAACATAACATATTTGTTATAACAGAATACCAGAATTCTAACAACTTGAATATGTTAGCTTCAACTTCCTTCTTCAAACTCCCTTAAGCTAATTTCTGCATAACATTTAGCTTAATTCAGTGATATTGCATACCCCTAGTGATTTTCGAAGTTTCTGAAATACATCCACTTTCAATGGCTTATTCATTATGTCTGCTACTTGATCTTTGCTTCCATAGTGAATCAGAGTAATTGATCCTGACCTTGTGAACTTTCTTAAGAAATGATACCTCACATCTATGTGTTTGCTTCGACCATGCATCACAGGGTTTTTTGACAGCTTAATTGTTGAACTATTGTCACACTTGATATATATATATGCATATGTCATCACAGTGTCCCATCTCCTTCAATATTCTCTTAATCCAAATTGCTTGACATGCACATACTACAGCAGCTACAAACTCTACTTCCGTAGTTGACAAAGTGACAATTGGTTGTTTCTTTGATCCCCATGATATTGCACCAGAACTCAGCAAAAATGCATAGCCACTTGTACTCTTTCTATCATCCATGTCACCTGCGTAGTCACTGTCTGTGTATGCTTCCAGTTCACTGTCTTTATTTCTCTTGTAGTGGATACCATAGTCTGTAAGTCCTTTTAGGTATCGTAAAATTCTTTTTGCTGTTTGTAGATGAAGATCAGTAGGTTTAGCCATATACCTACTTGTGAGGCTGGTAGCAAACATTATATCGGGTCTTGTCGCTGTGAGATATATCAAACTCCCCACTAGTTGCTTAAAAACACTTTCATCCACAGGTGCTCCATCCTTATCCTTACTGGCTTTGAATCCAGGAACAATTGGACTGCTAACCTCATTACTCTCCACCATCCCAAATATTCTCAGAATTTCTAGGGCATACCTTCGTTGACATATGAAGATACCATCATCTCTCTACATTACTTCTATGCCAAGGAAAAATCGCATGGATCCCAAGTCTATCATATTGAATCCTTGTAGCATGGACCTCTTGAATTCTGATATCATAGCATTTTCATCCCTAGTAAATATTAAGTCATCAACATAGATGCTTACAATTATTATTTTCCCAAAGTTGTTCTTCTTGGTGAATAATGTCTGCTCACTTTCACACTTCTGAAATCCTTCATTGAGAAAATGTCCTTCAATCTGATTAAACCAAGCTCGTGGAGCTTGTTTTCATCCATACAAGGCCTTGTGCAATTTGTAAACCAAATGTTCCTTTCCTTTCTTCACATACCCCTTCGGTTACTCAACATATACATTCTCAATTAGATCACAATGCAAGAAAGCTGCCTTAACATCTAATTGTCAAATTTTCCATCCTTTGTGAGCACCCAATGCTATGATCATTCTAACGGTATCCATCCTTGCAACTGGTGCAAACACTTCAGTATAGTTTATGCCATATTGTTGTGTGTATCCTTTGGCTACTAATTTTGCCTTGTGTTTATCAATCTTTCCACATTCATTGTACTTGGTTTTGTACAACCATTTAGCACCAATCTTCTTAGCCTCGACTGGTAGATCAGTTAATGTCCATGTTTTGTTCTTCTCAATGGATTCAATTTCATTATCCATGATTTGTCTGCATTTTTCATCCATTACTGCTTCTTCAAAGTAGAATGGATCCTCAATTGCAACTATTTGTGCCATATAAACCTCATCCTCACTTAAGCCTTCTCCATCAACATACTCATTCATCCATACTGGTAATTGAGTTATCCTTCTTTCATTTACTTCAGATTTAGTAGTGTAATCATTCGCTCTTCCTTCATCATCCACAATTTCTACCCACATTTTCATCTATAACATTATCTCCTCTGGTATTTCCTTCTCTCTCGCCCTCACTGTCAATATTCTCAGTTCCACACACTCCTCTCTCACCCCTATTTTCTCCACCCTCTTCCTCTTCACTCGCCTTGTTTTCTTCACTCTCTCCCCATTCTAAATTTACTGCAATTTCCTCCTGATAATTCATATCCCAATTCCATTCTTTTTCCTCCTCAAAAAGCACATCCCTGCTCATAACTATTCTTTTAGCTATGGGATCATACAGTCTATATCCCTTTGCCTCCTTACTTATACCAAGAAGAATACAAGTAGTACTTCTACTGTCCAATTTAGGACAACATATTCCACTCCAAGCCTCTTGTGGTGTAACACCTTCAACTGCTGATATTGGGCACCTATTTAGGACACAGAAAGTCCAATTTACTGTCTCTACCCAGAAGTTCTTTGGCACCTTTTTATTTGACAACATAAAGTGAACCATGTTCATCACAATTCGGTTCTTCCTCTCTGCCACCCCATTTTGTTGGGGTGCGTAAGTAGCTGTTAATTGCCTTTTGACACCATTCTTTTTTTAAAAAAGTCATTGAATTCACCCCCCTGGTTTGTTCTTAGACACTTGATAAACAAGTCTTTCTCCTTTTCCACTAGTTTCTAGAAATCCTTGAAACACTACAGTGCTTCCCTCTTCTCACTCAGCAGGTATACCAGTATGTACTGTTAATTGCCTTGCAACTATATCATCAATGAAACTCAGTATGTACTTCTTACCACTATTAGACATTGGTGATATCAATCCACAAATATCTGCATGAATAAGCTCAAGTGGCTAAGCTGCTCTCCACATGGACCTTTTTGGCATTGCATCTCTGTGATGTTTTCCTGCAATACAGTCTGTGCATGCTGTTCTTGAAGCTTGAAATTGAGGGAGTCCAAGTGCCATATTCTGACATTGTAGTGTTTGTTAGCCTGTATAACTCAAATGACCATATCTCCTATGCCATAGGAGAGCCACATCTTGAGTGTTTGCATGAAAACACTTGTGATCATTGAGTTTTTCCTGATTTTGAGTATGCAATATGAACATTTTGTTTGTGCTCATTGTGGTCTAAATAATCATACCCCTTTCAGGGTGATAGATTTTCAATGTCCCTCCTTGAATTAATATTGCCAAGCCATTTTCTTGAAGTTGACCTAGGCTTAGAAGGTTATTGTTGAGCTCTAGGACGTAGTAAACTTCTTTGACTGCATAACATAATCCATTCACCAATAGCTTCACAATATCCTTTCCCACCACACTCATCCTATTATTATTTCTCAATTTTACTGAATGTTGAAAACTCTCATCAAGATTGGTAAACATACCTTGCTCTCTACAAATGTGATTAGAGCAGCCCAAGTCTAAGAACTATGCATCATCCTGCTTTTCCTTTTGTGGCTCAGCATATGTCATTAATAGCATTTCATCTTCATTATTTTGTCTATCTTCATGTAGCTCAATTTGTGTCATTAGCAGTATTTCATCTTTATCATTTTGTCTTTCCTTGTGTAGCTCGACTTGTGTCAGTAATAACATCCCATCTTCATTTTCCTGTTCCACATAATTTGCCACCTTGTTGAGGCTAGGACATTCATATTGAAAATGTCCAAGCCTGTGACATTTAAAACATTATATCATGGCTCTATTGAACACTTGAGTTGGTCTTCCACTGCCTCTTCCTCTAAAGCAATTTCTTCCCCTGCCTCTTTTTCCAAATCTTTCATCATACACTCTTAG
Source organism: Salix purpurea (assembly GCA_027405865.1). Lineage (NCBI taxonomy): Eukaryota > Viridiplantae > Streptophyta > Magnoliopsida > Malpighiales > Salicaceae > Salix > Salix purpurea. The sequence continues at coordinate 6,366,261 of JAOWLH010000014.1, read as the reverse complement.
TGCTTGGTCATCTCCTCTATTCTTTCTGAATTTCTGTTCATGAACAATTAAGCTTTGTAGCTCATCCACCATATGAATATTAATGTCATTTGACTCTTCAATTGAGCAAACAATATAGTTGAAGTTAATTTTCAATGAGTGTTCGCAAGATTTTTTCAACAATCTTCTCATCAGACATGTCTTCTCCCAAGTTTCTCATGTCATTTTCTACTGTCAATGTCCTGCTGAAATACTCAGTCACTGATTCTCCAACTTTCATTTCTATTACCTCAAAGTTTCTTCATAGAATTTGCAATTGAGCACGTTGCACTCTTGCATTTCCTTGATATTTGGTCTTCACGGAGTCCCATAGCTGCTTGGATGTGTCCTTTTGAGTTATAGTTTTTAGGATGGTTTTGTCTATTGATTGAAATAAGTAGTTCTTGATCTTCAGGTCCTTCAGTTTCAATTCCTCCCAGTTCTTCCTTTCCACTGCTTTCAGTATTGCTCCTGATGCTGGATCTACAAAGCCTGTTTCAACCACACTCTAGTATTCCTTTGATCTTAGGAAATTATTCATGAGCATACTCCAATGCTCATAATCTCCATCAAATTTAGGAATGCAGGGTTGTGCAAAGTGACTTGACTCTGTCATCTTTGTGCTCTTCTCAGGTTCTGATACCAGTTTATGAAAAACAGAAATGCAGAAATGAAGAGCAGAAACAGAAAGAAGAGAGAATTATAGAAATGTAAGTTCGTGTTCTTTTAGCTCTGTTATTGAGTATTTACACTGGCTTATATAGCCACTTCTTTGACTCAGAAACTACTAGCTTGACTAACAAGAATGAACACATGTTGACCGAGAGCTTTTGGAGCAGAAATGGATTTACAGCAAAAAGGTCAGTTCTTTCAATTTCACACCTTAGAATTGTTTGATGAATTTTCTGCTTATATACTACAGAAAACCCATGCATTACACATGTTTGTATCCATTTGTAACGAACTTGTAACTAACTAGAGAGGTCAAATTGATCTTCTCTTCTTATAATTGAGTTAGTTAAGCTGAAAATGTATTACAATACAATCTCTGTTAATCAACTCCGCTCCTACTTTCTTCCACTTCTGTTGATGAGTTTTATATCCACGTAAGTAGCTTAATAATCAACACTCCCTCCTAAGGTGTTTACTGGTTTGACACCGAGCATAAACCTCAATAGATTGAATCTATCATTAGGTAAACTCTTAGTGAATATATCTGCCACTTGATCTTCACTTCGACAGAACTTCATGTCAATTACACCTTGAACTGCCTCCCTAACGAATATGCCTTGTTTTCTGGTGAAATACTGCATTCTTTGTCATCGCAATTGCTGACATGTTATCACAGTATAGTAGTGTTGCCTTTGTTTGCACTTCACCTAGATCATCAAGCACAACCCTTAGCCATATTGCTTGTGTAGTTGCCTCGGAAGCTGAGACATACTCAACTTCTGCCGTTGACAATGCTATCATGTTTTGCTTCACTGAAGCCCACAAAAAAACTCCACTTCCAAAACCAAATGAATAACCAGAAGTGCTCCTACTATCATCTTCACTTCCTCCCCAATCTACATCACAAAACCCCACAAGAGTTGCTGACTTATGTTTGGCATACTCTATCCCATAGTCAAGGGTTCCTTGAACATATCTAAGGACTCTTCTTGCAACTCTCATGTGCTTCTTTGTGGGTTTATTCATAAATCGAGACAACAAGCTGGCAGCATACATGAGGTCAGGCCTTGTTGCTGTCAAGTACAACAGGCTTCCCACAATTCTTCTATAGATGTTTTCATCTGCTAGCTCACTTCCATTCTCCTTCCTTAGTTTCTCTCCCATAACCAGTGGAGTTGAAACTGGTTTGCAATCAGCAAGCCCAAACTTCTCCAGTAAGGTCCTTGCATATTTGCTTTGGTGAATAAATATACATTGATCAGATTGCATCACTCCCATTCCCAGAAAATGATGGAGAAGACCAACATCAGTCATCTCATACCTCTGCATCATTTCCCTTTTGAATTCATTCATCATGCTCTCACTACTACCTGTGTACACTATATCATCTACATAAATTGATACAATGATCTGATTTCCTTCATTGTCAGACCTTGTATACAATGTAGCTTCACTTGCACTCCTTTTGAGCTTGCACATAGTGAGATATGCATCAATCTCACTATACCAAGCCCTAGGAGCTTGTTTAAGGCCATATAGTGTCTTCTTCAGCTTATAGACCTTGTGCCCTGCCTTCTGAACCACAAACCCCTCGGGTTGTTCAACAAATACCTCTTCATCAAGCATTCCATTTAGAAATGCTGATTTAACATCTAACTGGAATAGTTTCCAGTTCTTCTGACTTGCAAGTGCTACTAGAGTCTGAATTGTGTCTAGTCTAGCCACTAGTGCAAAGGTCTCATTGTAGTCAATTCCTGGTTTCTAAGCATACCCCTTTGCTACAAGTCTAGCCTTGTACTTGTTGATTGTCCCATCTAGGTTTAGCTTGGTCTTAAACACCCATTTGACCCCAATGCCAGGCTTTTCATTAGGCTTGTCCACCAGCTCCCATGTATCATTCTTCTCAATCATCCCCAATTCTTCTTCAGATGCTTCTGAATAGGATTCAGGTTCTGCCATGCTCAAGTTATATCTAGCATATATATCCTCCAATGTTTTGAGCTTTACTAGAGTTGATGCATTAAACCTTGACCTTGAGCTGCTATCTTCATCAACCTCTCTATTTTCTGCAATTTCCTGGGAGCATTCACCATTATTTGACTGAATGCTTCTAGTTTGTGTTTCTTCTTCATTGCCTTGAAGCACTAGATGTAAGGGGATAAAGTTCTTGTCCTTTTCATGCCCTTCCTACCATGAAAACTTATGGTTTTCATCAAACACCACACTTCGAGATAGCACAATTTTCTTAATTGCAGAATGTATATTCTGTAACCTTTTTCACAGCTGCCATAACCAATGAATACCCTTTTCTTAGCTTTACCATCAAGCTTCTGTCTTTGGCATGTTGGAACATGAGTATAGCATACACATCTAAACACTTTGAGGTGTTTGATGCCCAGCCTTCTTCTTGTAAATGCTTCAAAAGGTGTCAAATTTGACATTGATGTTGTATAACATCTATTCTGCAAATACACTGTTGTGTTGACAACTTCAGCCCAAAACTCAACAGGAATATCCTTCTCCTTCATCATTGATCTAGCCATCTCACATTTGGTTCTAATCTTCCTCTCAGTAACTCCATTTTGCTGAGGGGAGTATGCAACAGTTAGCTGCCTTTCCATCCCTATATCTTCATAGAATTTCTGGAATTCAATGGAGGTATACTCACCTCCTCAGTCACTTCTCAGCTTCTTTATTTTGAAGCCACTTTGCAATTCAACAAAAGCTTGAAACTTTTTGAACACATTTAAAACTCCTGATTTATATTTCAAGAAATACACCCAACACATTCTTGAAAAATTGTCAATAAATGTGATAAAGTATTTGTTACCTCCACTTAATTCATGCTGCATTGGTCCACACATTTTTGTGTGGATCAATTCAAGTGGATTGCTTGCTCTCCAACTTCCTTCTTTAGCAAATTTCTCCCTTGTATGCTTCCCTAGAACACATCCTTCACACACAGCATCTATACTGGTCAAAATAGGCAATCCAGTAACCAATCTCTTCTGCTACATTTTCTGCATACTGTCAAAATTCAGGTGACCCAACCTCTTGTGCCAAATCCATGATTCTTCAACTACTAAAGCCCTTCTTGCTGCAGGTAATATTGATTCAAGGGAGAGTGGAAAACATCTATTCCCTTTCATCACAACCCTTGCTAACACATTTGGAAGGTTCTCATCATAAAAAATTATTGCCCTGTTACCCCCAAATAAAATGTAATATCGATCCTCCATCATCTGCCCCACACTTGGTAGATTCTCGTCCAAGCCTGGAACCAGCAACACTTCTTCAATATAGCTCCTTCCTTGACTTGTATCAACCACAAGAGCTCCTTTTCTAGTAGTTTGAACTAAATCACATGAACCCATCTTCACTTTGCAGGTAACCTTTCTATTAATGTCAATCAATTTTGCCTCTTGAGATGTCATGTGATTACTACATGCACTATCTACAAAGCATACATCTTCATCTTTTACACTTGCTGCATGACAAGCATAATACATTGTTCCTATCAAGACATCCTCCTCCTCTTGTGCATAGTTAGCTAATTGCTTGTAGTTATTGCAATCCTTAGCATTATGGCCAAAACTTATTGCATTTACTGCACCTTGCCTTTCCTTTATACCTGCAGACACCAAAGTGGTATTTCTGACATACACCACACTATGGCTTCACAACACTTTGACTACTACTTCCTTGTCTATTCTGTGAATTGAAGGAATTATTAGAACTTGCTCTAGTTTGCTGATTCTAGTTTGAACCATAGCTGTTATAACCATTTGATGACAAGTTTGCAGGTCTTCTTTCTTGTCCCTGCCAACCTTGTCTTGATTTGAAATGTGAGCCCTTGTTACTACCATAAAATTGATTACCTCCCAATTTTAAGTTATTGAATGCTCTCTCGGTACCTCTTTGTTTCTCCCTCTCATCATACAAACATTCTTTTCTGTCAAATACCTTGATAGATGCTACTACCTCTTCAGTTCTAAGGATTTCAAGATCTCTTGTCTCATCAATAATTGAGACAATAGATTTATATCTCCTGCTGAGACTCATTATCAATTTTTGTACTATCCTTATTTCTGTCACCTCTTCATCGAGTGATTTGAGGTTATTTATCATGTCAAAAAACTTAACAAGATAGTCATCTAAGTCTTCTTCATCTAACATTTTCATATATTCAAACTCAGCTCTAATGGCTTGAAGTTTAACTACTCTAACCCTTTTATCTCCTTTGAACTCTCTCTTCAAGATGTCCCAAGCTCCTTTTGTTGTCTTCTCATTCCTTATTCTTGGAAACAACTCATCAGTTATTGCTCCTTCAATGAGGCTAAGAGCTTTTGCATTTTTTATCTTCATTTCTGTTGAAATTTCAGGTGCAGCAACAAGTACAACTTTTAAAGCTTCAACTTCATTTCCTTTTTCAGCATTTGATTGAGATATCATGCCAATCTCAATCACCTCCCATAGATCATATGCAATTAGCACAATCTCCATCTTTACTGACCAAAAATCATAATTATTTCCATTGAACTGTGGAGTTCTAAGGTCTCCTCTAGAACTTGATGATCCTGCCATTATAATCTTGTATTTCTTGATTTCTCAGCTCACGTCCCTTCTTGATGAATCAGTTTAGCTCTGATACCATGTAAGTTTTTCAATTGAGTTTCTATTTCTTGTAGAAATCTTCAATTGATTGTTTGGTTTAAGTTGTAGTTGCTCTGCTTATGTTTTAGAAAAAAAGAAAGGATTTTGACCAAGAGCTTTTGGAGCAGAAATGGATTTACAGAAAAAAAGGATAGTTCTTTCAATTTCACACCTTACAATTGTTTGATGAATTGTTTGCTTATATACGACAAAAAACCCATATATTACACATGTTTGTATCCATCTGTAATGAGCTTGTAACTAACTAGAGAGGTCAAGAGTTGATCTTCTCTTCTTACAATTGAGTTAGTTAAACTGAAAAAGCATCTAATATCCACATAAACAGCTTAATAATCAACAATAATTTCATCAATTTCTCTACCTTTCTCTCTATCTGTCTGTTTGATTTGCGAGAAAACTTTATAAAATCTGATTTGGTGTGGTGTTTTATCATGAAAGCAGGTTCGAGGAGGATCAGCTGGAGTTATTGAATCCCTTTATGGTGTTGTCAAGCCGATCACTATCGTGTATGCTATTACTAGTGTTTTTGCTCTACTTATTTTAAATGACTGTATAAAGTGTGCTTAATGTTAAATAATAGTTGATTCATTGAAAAAAGAGGGAGAAAAATGGCTACATTTCTGTTTCTCTTATAAATATGTTTTGCTTTGTGTTAATGCGTGCTGAAATTGAACTCGGTATTGAGCGGGTGATCAAATTAGTGGCCTTGGTGTGTGATTTCTCATGTTTTGTATTTAAGCAATAGATTTTCAAGCTTATTACCCTGATTGCTGCGAATTTTACTTGACATGGAAACAGGAATAAAAGCATTGAGGTTAAACCGCCGGGAAAGATTGGTTCAGGTACAATTGAGGTATTAATTGGTCAAGGGTTCAAACCCTCCTCTTGTATGGAGCCGGCCATTTGGGGAGCACTTTCACCCCTTCGGGGCCCACCCGGTGTGAACGTGGATTAGTCTAGGCCAGCGCCTGGGACACCGCGTGGTTTATACCAAAAAAAAATACTCGTTCAAATTTAGTGTGATTTTAGCTTTTTGATGCCTGATGAAAAATTTAATTGAAGAAATTATAATGTGGGCTAGTCTCATTCGTAGGAGTCCCCCCCCCCCCCCCAATGAAATATCATCTCCTTCATGCTAGTGTTATCAATCATTATATATACCATTTTCACCTCTTATGTTATCGTTTATTATTATTATTATTATGTTAATTTTAGTGTTTGCTTGGTATGGCAGTTACCATTTACCATGATTATTTTGAAACAAATTGGGGAAAAAAGTTTGGAAGATTTTATGAGACCTTTCATGGAACGGATGTTAGCATTCAGGTCAATATATTTTTTGTCCTATAAAAGAAGAAATGTTCAACAGAAATTACTTTCACACAATTACTTTCACACAATTACTTTCACACTTTTGTAAGACCTTATGATTGATGATTTCTGTGATAGTATTTGTTTACTGTAGATATAGCTAGAGGATACCTTTATAAATCATTATCTGCGACCACGGAAGTTATAGTTGAAAGTGATAAAGGTGTGGTTTGATTTTTTCTTTTTATGATATATGTAGTATTGATAGCAAATTAAATAAGCCGCTGTCTTGCTGATGCTGTTCATTTTCAGCTGATGTGCTTGAGCGACCAGTTTCTCCTGAAATGGCTATCTTTTACATTACTCAGGACACTCAGAGACATCCTTTGCTTCCTGAAATAAAGTCAGGTATGGTTCTATGTCATCTTAGCTAAGACTCTTTCTCCAACCTTAATTTGAATTTTGGAGAAATAGTTTCCTCTTTTGGCATTTATATGCATGTATTTGTGATGCAGGCACTTGAGTATCTTATTTGTGCAGCTTCTTATGTTCAAGTGAAACTCAACTGATTATAGATGTCATTCAATAGGTGGTTTTCGGGTGATAGGAAGAATATCTACTCTATGTTCCTTGTTGGATCCCATCAGTGGAGAGTTAACAGTTGAAACATCAGCAGTTCCCATTTCCTCCATTGACATACACTTGCTCCGTGTAGAGTCAGTTCTAATATCCTTCCTCGCCTTCTGACTTGTCCAAGTGTCTTTGCTGGGTGAGTTGCAAGCTTCTCCTGACTCTGGTTTTATCTTGTCTTTTGGATCTGTATGAAGATGGAAGGCGCTGGTACTTATCTCTAAAAGGGGATGATAGTGATGTTAAAAAAATTACATAATGGCTCTACGAGTTAGAAGCATAAGCACTTCATTGACATTTTAATTCATGAAGTCCATCTTGGCTGGTAAAGTCTGTCTGTTGGTTATATGACTCAAACTTGCTCTATTTGTAGTTTTAAATTTTGAATTTTCCCCAAGCATGCTCTTTTGTTTTATTTTAAAGGGTTTGACTCTGCCGATGAAAAGGAAAATTGTGTAATTCATATAGGGGAGAATTATTTGATACAAGGTGGTAAAGCTATTGATGTAGCGAAAGCTTGTATGAATTAAGAGACCTTTTATCAAACAGGTAGAGAGCAGCCTACTGGAGACCAATCAACCTCGCGCACGAAGGATCAGTCTACAGGCTTCAATTATTCCAATCTTCACAAAGATGCAATAATCGGATATAGAGAAAACAATTCTCTGAATTTTAATAATAATCAACCAACGTTCTTGAACAACATCAAAACATATAAATAGGCCCTAACTTAATAAAGATAACTCCTAAACAAACTCAAACTGAAAGCTAATCCTAGAATAAAAGGAATACTGCTGCAACTAAAATTCAGGCTAAACTTGGACTCTTCTTTTCCTAATCCGTAAGGAGATAGCTACTGAGGTCTGCTACGCGCCAGCTGTTCGCTCGACCTCTCTTCCATGTCACCATGCTTCGTCCAGCTCACTTCCCCTGTCTTGATTCTATCCATGCGTTCCATGTATTTGAGAGCTAGTGATGACGCTGCATCATCCCCTCCAGGGTGAAGAAACGTCGTCCTCGACGTGTCATCCGTATCTTCTTGGGAGGAGTCGTCTGAGTATGGTATCAAATGTTTCACATTAAATACGTCCGCTGTGCGAATATGGCTAGGTAGCCGTAAACGATAAGCATTCGGATTTATTTTTTCCAACACTTCCAATGGGCCAATCTTCTTTGCACCTAGCTTGTTGTATTCTCCAACAGGGAATCGGTCCTTTGTTAATATAGCCCAGACAAAGTCGCCTACATCAAATTCCACATGTCGCCTCTTTTTGTCTGCTGCAAGTTTGTATTTCCCAACTGTCTTCTCCAAATTCGCATATACCTGAGCATGAATGTCCTGCAAGCTATGCACAAAGTCTCCAACCTTACCATGAATACGTGTATGGCTTGGCAGTGGGAGCAAATCCAACGGTCCACGTGGGACAACCGAGTACACAATTTGGAACGGACTAAACCCCGTGCTTCGATTTACTGCGTGATTGTGAGCGAATTCAGCTTGGCTCAACTTCTGGTCCCAGGCGCGAGCATTGTCACCTACCAAACACCGCAATAAATTTCCGAGAGAGCGATTGACCACTTCCGTTTGGCCGTCCGTTTGTGGGTGATACGCGCTGCTGAAATTCAATTAAGTATTCACTTTCTTCCATAAGCTGCGCCAGAAGTGACTAAGGAATCGTGTGTCACGGTCTGACACAATTGAATTTGGCAGTCCATGAAGACGATAGATGTCACGGAAAAATAGTTGTGCCACGTTCACCGCATCCGTCGTTTTTTTACAAGGAACAAAATGGACCATTTTGGAAAATCTGTCCACGACCACAAAAATCGAGTCGAATCCTCTTTGAGTTCGTGGTAAACCCCAAACAAAGTCCATGCTAAGGTCTGTCCATGGCTGTGTTGGAATCGGCAGTGGCGTATAGAGTCCTGCGTTCGTTGCCCCCCCTTTAGATACTTGGCACACATGACAACGTGCTACATAGCGCTCCACTTCACGCCGAATTGTTGGCCAAAAATAATTCGTCTTAACCAGTTGCAGTGTGCGGTCTCTCCCCACATGACCTTCGTCATGAAGCTCCTTTATTATTTGGAAACGCAAACTACTGTCAGGCACACATAGCTGATTTCCATGGAATAAAAATCCATTCACTAGCAAGAAGTCTCTGTTTTCCACAGCATTCAAATTCAACAATATTGCAACAAAGTAAGGATCCTGTTGTAGTAATTCTTTGAATGTCTCAAAGCCTGGTACTTGCACTGTCATCGTGGAAAGTAAGTTGGTCCTGCGGCTCAAGGCGTCTGCGACCCTATTAGATGTTCCCGCTTTGTGTTTCAACACAAAAGTGAACTGCTGCAGGTAGGCAGACCAAGATGCATGACGGGCTGAGATTTTATCTTGATTATGTAGGTGTTTCAATGCTTCATGGTCTGTGTAGAGGACGAACTCGCGATGAAAGAGATAATGCCTCCAGTGTTTTACGGCCTGAACCACCGCGTAGAATTCAATGTCGTATGTACTGTATCTTGCTCTGGCTCCTGTGAGTTTTTCGCTAAAATACGCGACTGGTTTGCAAGCTTGGCTCAACACAGCCCCTATCCCCACTTTTGATGCGTCACTGTGCAGCTCAAAAGCTTGGGAAAAATTGGGTAAGATTAGTATAGGAGCAGTGGTGAGGCGTACCTTGATGAGCTGAAATGCTTCCTCTACATTGGTAGGCCACTGGAATGATTTGGCTTTCATACAGTCGGTAATTGGAGCCATAATGCTACTGAAATGAGGTATAAATCGCCTATAGAATGCTGCCAGGCCGTGGAAGCTTCTTACTTCCGTTATGCTTGATGGCCGTGGCCACCTTTTAACAGCCTCAATTTTTGACTCATCCACTTGAAGGCCCTCCCCTGAAATTTTGTAACCCAAAAACAACACCTCCGACGCCATAAATACACATTTGTTCACTGCCGCGAATAATTTCTCTTGTTGTAACACTGTCAACACCTCACAAATGTGCTGCACATGTATGTCTTTCGCTGCACTATAGATGAGAATATCGTTGAAGTAGACGACCACAAATTTCCCAATAAATGGGCGTAAAGCTTGGTTCATCACACGCATAAAGGTACTAGGTGCGTTGGACAAACCGAATGGCATAACCATCCATTCATAGAGGCCTTCTCGCGTTTTGAACGCTGTTTTCCATTCATCTCCCGGTCGAATTCTTATTTGATGATAACCACTCTTTAAGTCAAGTTTTGTGAACATTGACGCCCACTGAGTTGGTCTAAGAGATCATCAAGGCGAGGAATTGGGAATCTGTACCTTACTGTAATTTTATTGATTGCGCGACTATCTACACACATCCTCCATGACCCATCTTTTTTTGGAATTAAAAGAGCGGGTACTGCGCATGGGCTAAGACTCTCACGGATATGACCCTTGGCGAGTAAATCTTCCACTTGTCTTCACAACTCCTCATGTTCGCTGGGGCTCATACGATAGTGTGGCCTGTTAGGCAGCATTGCTCCTGGCTCAAGATCAATGTGATGTTGAATGTCTCTCAATGGTGGTAGTCCTTCAGGTAAATCGGCAGGGAATAAATCTGCAAATTCTTCAAGTAATGGAATTGCAGCTGCGGGAACCTCAACTTTGGCCTCCACTTCTTTGTTCAACAATAAATACACTGTATGTGCGTTTTCCATCTCCATTTCCAGTTCAGCAAAAGAAAGGAGATTAGAACCTTCGTTCACTGTCGGCTTGTCACGCGGCTTGCTTGGTAATAACACAATATTTACCTTGTCGTAAAGGAAGGAATAAGTATTTTTAAATCCATCGTGTCTTACCTTGCGATCATACTGCCATGGTCTTCCAAGCAACAAATGACAGGCGTCCATGCGGACAATGTCGCACCACACTTGGTCCTTGTAATGCTTGCCAATAGAGAATGAAATTAGTGCTCTCTGTGAAACTGTGACCTCTCCGCCCTTCTGAAGCCAAGCCAATTTGTAAGGTTTGGCGCTTTGGCTTGTTTTTATCTCCAATTTCTTTAGTACCTCAGCAGACACAAAGTTTTCACAACTCCCTCCATCAATAATGAATCGGCAAACCTTGCCCAAGATGGTACAAGTCGATTGGAAAACGTTGTTTCGAAGCCAATCACTTTCATCCGCTCGCGGTGCTAAACAAGTGCGCTGCACCACCATAGTTGTTCCATGGTCAGTAGTTGTTCCACTTGTAATTAACTGTTGGGTCTCCAATTCACCCGTCATTAAGACATTGTTTTTTTCAGTGGCAGTTTTGGCAGCCTCATCATAAATTGGTCTCACCATTAATAAAGGACCCATGTCTCCTTCCACCCAATCTTCCATAACCTCCTCATCCACATCGAAAAGTGGTTCTCCTGTGATGATTGTGTCCTCGTTGTGCTCCTCATTAGTCTCGGTGAAAAGGGTTCGTTTGCCTAACCTCTTGCAATCCGATTGTCGATGGCCCGCTTCTCCACAATTAAAGCATTTAAAACCCCCTGCCACACGTGGCTGTTGGTTGGGGGTGGATAATGTGGTTGATGTGCCGTTGTTGCTTCCCATGATGGCTGAACGATTGGAAGAGCTGCTACTGTTGCTCCCAAATCTCCCTGTCACACTGCTACTTCACTGCGCAAATGGCCCACCTGTCCCTCTCCGTGAAATTGACTTCTCTATTTGCAAGGCCCGCTGATGTGCCTCAGAAACTGTTATTGGGTCAAATAGATTCACGACTTCCATGATTTGTGCTCGCAGGCCACCACAATACCTGGATACTAATTGATCAGGAGTTTCTTGAATGTCGTTGCGAACAATTAATTGGTAAAATTCGGTTGTGTAGTCATCAACTGTCCTCGCACCTTGGCGCAGATTTTGTAACTTCTGATACATTAGCCTCTGGAAATTGTGAGGTAAAAATTCAGCGCGCAGTTTACGGACCACCTTTTCCCGGTCCGTGATCTTTGCTTTTCCTATCCGGGTTCGCGCTAACTTGAGTTGTTGCCACCAGGCTGCAGCACGCCCCCGTAGCCGAGTGGCCACTAAGGCTACCCTTGCCTCTGCTGGAACGTTTTTGAACTCCAAGATTTCTTCTACGATTCCCAGCCAATCAAGGAATTCTTCTGGTGAAAGATTGCCTTGAAATTCTGGAATTTCTGTTCTCATGCCTGACTCCCAACGACGGTTGTCGTCGCGTTCTAGTGCTTGACGCCGCAACTGTGGAATCTCTATTTGAGGTTCGTTTTCCTCATCACTCCCATCCTCAGCCCCTCCTGCATTGGGGTTTAAACCGTGGAATGGGTTTTGGTTGGCGAGTAACGTTGCGAGCTGCTCCGTTATTATCGCCATCTGCTGCTCCAACTGTGCCATACGGTCACGTTCATTGGCCTCTTCTACGGGAATCCGATTAGGAACTCGTCTTCTCGGTGGCATGATGATGTCCCGAACGAGCCTGGCTCTGATACCAAACTGATGTAGCGAAAGCTTGTATGAATTAAGAGACCTTTTATCAAACAGGTAGAGAGCAGCCTACTGGAGACCAATCAACCTCGCGCACGAAGGATCAGTCTACAGGCTTCAATTATTCCAATCTTCACAAAGATGCAATAATCGGATATAGAGAAAACAATTCTCTAAATTTTAATAATAATCAACCAACGTTCTTGAACAACATCAAAACATATAAATAGGCCCTAGCTTAATAAAGATAACTCCTAAACAAACTCAAACTGAAAGCTAATCCTAGAATAAAAGGAATACTGCTGCAACTAAAATTCAGGCTAAACTTGGACTCTTCTTTTCCTAATCCGTAAGGAGATAGCTACTGAGGTCTGCTACGCGCCAGCTGTTCGCTCGACCTCTCTTCCATGTCACCATGCTTCGTCCAGCTCACTTCCCTGTCTTGCTTCTATCCATGCGTTCCATGTATTCGAGAGCTAGTGATGACGCTGCATCAGCTATGCAAACCCAACTGAGATTTTTTTCAAATCGAAACGAAAGGTCTCTTAAAACTCAAGAATCCAGCGATTGCGAAAAATATTACAGTTGTATCCTTTTTTGGCTTGCTATTCTTGTGAACTCGTTCCCCTACCTAGCAGTATCACTGCTTTATGCTTGGGTTTGCTCACACATCTGATTGTTCTTAAAAGCTAGCGTTTTATGCCTTGTGGTAATTATCGTTGTCTTTTATTGAATTCTCTTTGCAGTCCATTTTCAATCGAGTTCAAAGTGTCCATAGTCATCAGCTTTCAGTCAGAACTGTCCAAATTGCATAAAAAATCTGATCCAAGAACTCCAAGACTGTGGGTAAGCATTTCTCTGAATTTCAATGTAGAGGAAACCTATTTGTTTGCATCTTAACTGTCTTTCAAATGCCAGCTAGCATTGGAAACTTTACCGCTTGAACTTGTTCGAACAAGATGAGGCGAGCTGTAAAGACAATATTTGGAGAACTGTTCATAGAATGTAAGAATGCAGTATTAGTTTTGATTATATATATTTAATCTACTATCATAGCTGTTGCTTTACCTATATGTGACTGGTGCACTCAACACAGGCATGCATGGACCAAAGATTTGTAAGATATTATGATGCATTTTCAATCCTCCGAATTGAAATCGTCTTCATGTTAGCAGATTGAAAATTTTAAAGATGCAGAAGGTTTAAAATTAATCTCCCTGTATCCAAGCACGCTGACTTCCATGCCTCTGTTGCTCGATGCTTCACCAAGACCAATTGCCTCTTGAATTCTAATCGCATTAAATCTCATTGCATCAATGCATCTAAACCCAATCTAATCTTCCAACTCTTTTCATCTTTTGGTGTCCAATAACTCCATAAATGGCCACCTTCTAGCACTTTTTTTTTGCTCCTTTTAGGGTTTTTTCTTCTTTTCAAAATAACTTATTAAACCCACTTGAATCCATAACTTGTTTGATGTGTTAGTTCACAATGCCATGGTCGATTTAATATTTGATCCTCTAAGGTTAATTGAAGTTTTTTTAAGCATTTACTTAATTTTCAATTTTCAATACTTGCCGAGGTTAACAATTTTAATGAATTTACCATGATAAAAATACAAACAAAAACAATTAGTAGTTTTGGCAAGATGAAGCGAGTGTTAGACTACAAAACCAAAATAGCTCATGAGAGCATTTATACCGAGTGATATAGCAGCTAAGAGAACTAGCTTCTAATCCAGCATACTATTTCGTAATGCTGCAATTAAGGGGAGAATATTTCTTAGGCTTTAATGCAGGTGAAGGCTATTGTCATAGTGAAATTCAAACATGGGGATGCATGGCAGCTAAAATTCCCGGAAATAAAACAAATACTGCATGGAACGAGAAACAAAAATGAACAAGCCTAACATATTACACTTGCAACAAAATCTATATCCTTACTAGCCATTTACCTGTGCTTCACCGCAATTAAAACCATATTTTTTCAACGCAAAAAAAATACATATATTAAGAGTATGGAATGTTAAGATTGTAAGATTTTTTTTATTACACTATAAATTTGGGGAAAATAATCAATTTGTGCAGAATTTCTACGAAGCGCGAGTTTCTAATAAAATATATGAATTTTAAATCAATATAAATTTATCTGTTTAACAGGGTTCAACGAAATTACCAGCATAAAATTATCATCATCATTATAAAGACAAGAAGATTTAGATACATGAATCATCGAATTCACTGTATTAGAATTAGTTTATTTCATAATCTAATTTAAATTAAATATAATAATAAAATATAAATTATGAAAATACTTACGATAACTTAATAACAAAAATAAATCGTTGATTTTCTACCTATAAAAAGAAAAAAAAAACATCATTGAAAATCCATTGCAAAGTTACTATCATTATCATGACTATAATAGCTAAAATTATTATCACCATTATAGTCAAAACAATTAGAATAGTTAAATTGTCCCAAAAAAATAAAAAAATATAATATTTTTACAGAAAAACAAGCAATAAAACAAAAAAACCACTAAAATTATCATTTTTATTACACAAACACTGAAACCATAAAATTATCACAAAAAAAAGACTTTAACAAAAGAGTAAACAAAAACAACAAAAAAAAAGAAAAAAAAACTAAAATAAATATTTTGAGCATAAAAAAAATCATATGATCCGAAAATAGATAAAAATTAAAATACTAAAAAAAACAAAGGGAAAAAGAAATTACCAATATAAATTAAAATTTTAGAACTGAACCGAATAAAAATAAAACCCCAACAAAAAATAAAATAACAAAAATTAAAAACAAAAACTAAAAGTATAAATACATAAATATGAAGAAAAAAAATACTGTCAGAGAATATGTTAAAGCGTTCATTTCAAAAATAAAATTTTAGTAAAGTTAAAAATATATATATATTTTTTTATTAATTTATTTTTATATTTTTATTTATTGATTTTAAATAATAATTCAAAAGAACTTTTCTCATCATCAAATTCAATAATTTAACACAAATTTCATCTGTTTTAGTGGCCCAAATAAACATTAACAACGTATTTCTGTATTTCTCTATTAAAACCTCCATTTTCATAATGGGGTTGAGAAACCTTAAGAGTCCATGTCATTGGTCGAGCAAATGGTCTTTGGAATTATAATACGCTTTCTACACGCTTCCCTCAAGAAAATGTTAAGCAAGTGGCCACTGGAAATTTCCTCTCATCGTATCAAAACTACATTTATGACCAAAATTTGGCTTATATATATATATATATTGTTAGAGAATAATATAAATTTTATTTTTAGACTTCACTTAACAACGCAAGTTTTTAAGTGAGATGATTACTAGCTATGATATTATAGTCTTGTTGATCCAGCGGTCATGAGTTCGAATCTAATTACTCATTTTATTTGATAAAAATCAAGTACAAGATAATGTAGGTTTGTGTGCAAGTTTCAAGCCCAAAACAATTTCATTTGAGGAGGTGTGTTAAAGAATAATATAAATAATATTCTATGATTTTATATAACAGTTTAAGCTTTAATACGAGATGTATACTTTTCACTAAAATTTCCACATAGAAAAATCTTCTACAAATGATAGCTATGTGGAATATATTTCTGGAAGCATTCAGAATGGAAAAATTAGCGATGGTAAATTGACTTGACCACCTCTGAAGTTTGTCTGCCAAAGAATCTTGTGAATCTTTCATGGAGGTAAATTAGCGACGGTCTAGAATTTAAGAAGGGGTGCGCATTTGTTAGCATGATTTAATGGAATGTTTTAGAATCTAAAAGTGAAGATATTGGTCAAGTCCAGTAACACTATAAGAAAAGGGTGCCATTAGCAACCGAATTTTGCAACGGCAAAATTCCGTTGCTAAATTTGCATCCGGAAATTGTTAGCAACGGATATTCCGTTGCTAAACGAATTGCAAAAATTAAAAAAAAGAAACAAGGATTGCAACGGATATTTCATTGCAAGTTTAATTTGCAACAGATTTTCGGTTGCAGTAGCAACGGATTAGCCATTGCATTTGCAACGGATAATCCGTTGCAAATTAAAGATGAAATGCACCGTTTTACCGTTTTAAATTGAATATCCAGTGTCTTCCTCTTTCCCGGTCGCTTGTTCATTTACTCACATTTACTCACATTAACCGATCATCAACCGAACACCAGCTCAATCTCTTCTTCCTGAAAATTCTAGCATCTTTTGTCAATCAATCCCGGCCTCATCAGCTCTTTCCCTTCTTCTTTTTTTTCTCTTCTTTTTTGGTTCGGTCACCTTCTCTCTCTAAAACCAGAAGACCCTCTCTCTCTCTCTCCCTCTCGGTTCAACAAAATCAGCCATCAACTCCGACCACCTTACACTACCTTGTCATCACTGGAATCCTCCCCTCTGCACCAGCAACCTAGTTGCTGGTCTCCGTTGAAGCAAAGGCAGAATAGCCCCAGCCACTGCAACGCCACCGTGCACCTTTGGAACACCACCTCGCCGGCGATGAGCTTCAGCCACTCAGCAGGCCCATCACCACCAAAATGAAGGTACGGTCACCATTTCAAAATTTAAATTTCTGCTCAGTTTCTAAATTTGCTTAGTTTCTAAATTTGTTTAGGGTTTAGGGAGTTTTGGGGGAGCTTTGTATTACATTTTCTTGCAATTTTTAAGCATAGCTAGGCACAAATACACTCGTTTTCGTGTCTAAGACCTTGATTTTGATGTGGGTTTTTGATTAAAATGGGAGCTATTTGGTCATTACCTGTAGAATTTGCACTGTAGAATTTGATTAAAATATATCAGCACTGTAGAATTTGCGCTCAGATGTCTAAATATGAGAAACTTGTCTGCATTAATTGTACATAATTGCTGTTTGATAAACTAGGAATGGGATATAGCACATGATGCGAAACATATGTTTTTTTAAGTTTTGGGGTTTTGATGAACAAAACTTCCTTGGAGACTTGATAGCCTTTTAGCTGTGCCTGAGTATTTGATCAACATAGCAACGAACTTTTTACCTGGATTCTAAACTTTTTCTTCCTCAAAACGAATCAGTTAATATAATATTGTATCATGAAAAATACAAAAAGAAATCTATATTGATTGGTCATTGAGATTCAAGATTGATAGGTTCCAGCTTTAACCGTTTGCGTTCGTTTCTATGTTATGTAAATTTAGAGGCTTGTGCATTTAGTGGCCTTAAATGATTCAATTTCAAATGAAACTTGAGAAAAAGAGATCGTCATCTATGGATCGAATTATGGATAAACTAAGATCAGCTCATAAATAAGATTCATGGATTTCTGCAGTTGTTGCCACAGCTTTCATTAGGCTAGTGCAGCCAAACAATAGAACGAGTTGTTTACTTATGTGGTGCCAACACTTTATGCAATTTTCAGATATGGCGCAGGGTGGTTGTCTGGTAAAGGATAAAACAATACTGATTGTATTGTATTGAATAATAAGATTTCAATTGCTTAAAATACATGTTTACAGTACTACTATATATATAGACTTTACAGCAATCTAACATAGAACTATACAGCTATGAATATTTGATTTGCAAGATCAAATCTTCCTTATTTGAAATAGCTGTGTTCACGGAGGATTTATTGTGGCTGCTGTGATCATGGGTTTTGTTACCGTTGCTGCTTGGTCAATGTCCTGATCTTCATCCTGAAGATCATCACTTATGTCCTAGATATGTGCAGCCGTTACATGATCTTCTACACGCCCCCTCAATCTGAAGGGTAGTTCACGCACATTCAGATTGATCATCACCTGTCTGAATTGACTTGGAGGCAAAGGTTTCGTCAGCGCATCTGCCAGTTGGTCCTTGCTAGAGATGAATTTAACCACAAGCTCTTTGTTACATACTTTATCGCAGACAAAATGAAAGTCGATTTCAATGTGTTTTGTTCTTGCATGAAATTTGGGGTTGGATGTGAGGTATGTAGCACCAATGTTGTCACACAACAAAGTGGGAGTGCACTGTGAGGACAACCCAAGTTCGCGAAGGATGGATTGGAACCAGAAGAGTTCAGCAGCAGCATTCGCAATGGCTTTATACTCAGCTTCAGTGCTGCTTCGTGCCACCGTTTGCTGTTGTTTGCAGCTCCAAGAGATGAGGTTGGTTCCCATGTAAATACAATAGGCACCCACTGACCGACGATCATCTCTGTCTGCTGCCCAGTCCGAATCGGAGAATGCCTGCAGTGTGGGATCCTTACATTGAGTGACGAGTAAGCCAGTAGAGAGTGAGTGTTTAAGGTAACGAAGGATGCGCTTCACTGCCAGCTAGTGACTGTCAAGGGGCTTGTGCATAAACTTACTAACTTTGTGAACCGAGAAGGCTAAATCAGGCCTTGTGAAGGCTAGATACTGCAGGCTGCCTACTACACTTCGAAATAGATGGACATCTTCAAAAGGTTCACCATCTGTGGAGGTAAGTCTACAAGTGGAAGCCATGGGACTAGAGCAAGGTTTGGCATGATCCATCTTAGTCTTCTTGAGGAGGTCTGCAATATACTTGCGTTGGGTCAAGTAAACACCATTGGAGCACCAGAGGGCTTCAATGCCCAGAAAATAGTGTAGATTGCCGAGATCTTTAACTGCAAAAGATGCTTGAAGAGCACTAATGATTAGTTGTATTTCAGAAGCATTGGAGCCTGTTACCAGTATGTCATCTACATAAATCAAAATGTATATAACAGAGTCCAGTTTTTGGCAGATGAAGAGTGAGGTGTCTGCCTTGCTTTCATTGAAACCCAAAGATTGTAATCGGGTTGACAGTTTGGAGAACCATGATCGAGGGGCTTGACGCAAACCATAGAGTGATTTGTGGAGTTTGCACACATCATTAGGATGTTGCGGATGAGTATAACCTTGTGGCTGAACCATAAATACAGTTTCTTGAAGATCACCATGCAAAAACGCATTTTGAACATCCAATTGCTTGATAGACCAGCTGTGATTAATAGCAATTGAGATTACTAACCGAATGGTTGCGTGTTTGATGACTGGACTGTATGTTTCGGTGAAGTCAATCCCCTCTTGTTGGTGAAACCCTTTCGCTACCAATCGCGCCCTATACCTTTCGATTGTGCCATCAACCTTTTTCTTGATCTTATAGACCCACCAGCAGCCAACAATATTGGCATGAGGAGGAGGACTGACCAGGGACCAAGTGCCATTGTGTAATAATGCGGAGAATTCCTTGTCCATAGCTTCGCGCCACTGTAAGGATTTGGATGCTATAGTGAACGACGAAGGCTCTGTCTCCTGTGCATCTAGAACTGCAGTTAAGGCCCGTGGCAGTGGGTATCGGACGAAATCATCACTGGGTTGCCGTGGACGGAAGATGTGATTCTTGGACCTGGTGATCCTAGCATGAGTGTTGGTAACCTCTGCTTGTTCCCTGTCATTAGGCAGATTGTTAGAAATTGAACAAGCAACATAAGTGGCACCCGATTCTGTGTCTGCTGCAGGGGTGATTGGGACTGGATTTGCTTGAACTGATGCATTCTCGGTATCTGTAGAAATCAAGGCAGGATGTGCAGGTAATATGCATGTAGAAATATGGTTAGAATGCAAATCTTGTAAGCATGGAGATGGGGGGACGGAAATGGATTGAGGAAGGGGGACTGATTTGGAAGAAAGATGTAAATCAGTTACAGGAATATTAGATTTTGTATATTGAAAGAAAGTTTCATCAAAGACAACATGACGCGATACAAAAATTTTGCCTGTAGAGAGATCAAGACACTTATACCCGTGATGACAAAGACTGTAACCAATGAATATACAGGTTTTTGACCGAAAATTGAGTTTGCGTTTATTGTATGGTCGAAGGTTTGGCCAGCAAGCACAACCAAATACTCGCATAAAACGATGGTCAGGTAAGGTACCGTATAGCATTTCAAATGGAGATTTGTGTTGTAGAACAGGTGTGGGGAGTCTATTTATTATATACGTAGCAGTGTGAAAGGCATCCTCCCAATAAAACATTGGTAAATTTGAATGAGCTAGCAGGCTTAAACCAACTTCGACAATGTGTCGATGTTTACTCTCAATAGCGCCATTTTGTTGGTGAGTGTAAGGGCAAGCTAGGCGATGTTTGATTCCATTTTGATGAAAATAATTGTGAAGGCGCCAATATTCCCCACCCCAATCTGACTGAATAGATTTGATTTTCCTGTCAAATTGATTTTCAACATATTTTTGGAATGTTAAAAATATTTGTTCTACATCAGATTTTAGTTTAATGGGAAATAGCCAAAGAAATTTCGAATAATCATCCACAAAACTCACATAGTATCTAGCACCAGTTGTGAAGGGCACGAATGCAGGCCCCCACACGTCTGTATAAATAAGATCTAAAGGGTGTAATGAAATGGAAGTGGAGGTTTTAAAAGGTAAATCATGGTTTTTTGCCCTTTGACATTCGGGGCAAACAGATTTATTTTTCTCTACGGGAACAGAAATGAGAGACAAAATTTTATTGATGACAGGAGTGGAGGCATGACCAAGCTGGCGGTGCCACTCAGAAGATCGAACACATGAAAAAGCTTGAGGAGAACTGGATTGATGAGTGAATTGATAGAGGCCATCATGAAGATAACCCCGATGAAGGACCTTGCCCGAGTAAGCCTTCACAAGAAAATAGAAAGAGTGAAATTCAAAGTAAACATTATTATCAACACAAAATTGATGAATTGACAGTAAGTTTTTCCTAATTTCAGGGACAAGAAGAACATGACTAAGAAGAAATGTAGACGAAGGAGTAGACAGAATTGAAGATCCATATTTTGAGATTTGCAAACCTTGACCATTTCCTACTTGCATTGTATCGTTACTAGCATATTCGGATTGCTGCAGAGTAAGAGAATTGGCATCATTGGTGAAGTGGTGTGTGGCTCCCGTATCAGCAACCCAGGAGTGTTCATTGGAATGAGGCGAGCCATGTCGCATAGCAAGCATTCCATGTTTGGCTTGTAGAGGATGTGTGTCCTGAAATGTTAGATCAAACCGAAAATAGCACTTTTTAGCAAGATGACCTGATTTATTACATATTTGACACACATTTGAAGGCTGATCGTGATGTCTATTTGTGGAATTACAGCCACCACGATTAAAACGCCCCCTCTCACGAAAACCCCCACGCCTGGGATTGTTATGTTGACGCTGTGCAAAATTGGCAGAAGGTATGGTTTGATGGTGTCTAGACAGGCGAGCTTCAGACGTTAGCAACAAGGAGTAGATTTCTTCCAAGGTTATTTCATCAGTGCGTGTTGACAGGGAAGCCACAAGGCTATCATATTCATGGCTGAGACCAGCAAGGAGATATGTAACAATATCTTCATGGTTAAGAGGGTGTCCTGCAACGGACAATTCATCAGTCAGCCTTTTGATGAAATGGAAATACTTAGTGGCTGTTTGATTGCCTTTTGTGGTAGTGGCCAATTGAGTTCTGATTTGGAGAGTGCGAGCACGTGAACGAGAAGAGAATGTGTCTTCCAATGCATTCCAGACACTTTTAGAAGTTGCGTAATTGACAACTTGAGCAAGGATTGATTCTGACAGAGATGTCATAAGGGTGCTAAGAATTAAATTATCCTGGCGAACCCATTGAGAGTAGCCTGGGTTGAGTTGCTCAGAGGTGGCTGAAGTTTCAAGGTGGGTGACAGTGGTGAATTTGGGAGGTTTTGGAATGCTACCATCAATGTAGCCGAAGAGATCTTGTCCTTTGAGGTAAGGAACAAGTTGAGCTTTCCAGAGGAGGAAGTTATCATGGTTTAATTTGACTGTAGCAACGGAAGGCATAGAAATGACAGAGGAGGAAGAAGAAGGGTGGGCTGAAGAAGACATTTTAGACTTTAGTCTTTTGGAGGCTCTGATACCATAAAGGATAAAACAATATTGATTGTATTGTATTGAATAATAAGATTTCAATTGCTTAAAATACATGTTTACAGTACTGCTATATATATAGACTTTACAGCAATCTAACATAGAACTATACAGCTGTGAATATTTGATTTGCAAGATCAAATCTTCCTTATTTGAAATAGCTGTGTTCACGGAGGATTTATTGTGGTTGCTGTGATCATGGGTTTTGTTACCGTTGCTGCTTGGTCAATGTCCTGATCTTCATCCTGAAGATCATCACTTATGTCCTAGATATGTGCAGCCGTTACATGATCTTCTACATCTGGGATTTGAAGAACTTAAATTCGAGCTCCTAGAGCCAGTCATTTTGTATTAATGTTGTCGTTGGAACTTCCAGAAAAAAGATATCTTGCCATTAATCTACACAGTGAGGTGTTTGGGGAACACACTTGGTAATTGTTTAAAAGCTTATCTTTGAGGGATATTTCTATTCTATTCACTCTAGTAAAAAGTAGTTCGATGTGCTTGCTGCAGGCAGGGATTGACCTCAACTCTCCTGCCTTGGTAACTCGACAAGCATCCTCCTAAATCCCTCCTTTTCCATCGCAATAGCTCTTCAGTGAGGTGTAAACTCTTTCAAATTTGTTAAACATTACTCTGTTGTTGCTTCCTGCCCCATCTCAACTTGCCAGATTACCATGCTTTATTCACATAAATCTAACGACCTGAGCGTCAGGATTCGAACTTCAAATAAAATTTTACAAAAAAGAATAAAGAATGTGATCACAAACTAATTAAGAAGCTTCCATAGGCCTGCCTCGTTTCTGGGAGGTATGTTTTTTGGATGAATGTGTGAACCCCCGAAGCAGCAACAAGAATATATCATGATCATCATCATCATCTATGGATAGAATTATGCATAAACAATAACCATGAATGAAAAGAGCTCAAAAATGTTAAATCAAATTAATCACTTGAACCATAAAAAATATGAACTTTCAAACATAAAAAAAAAAACTGATCAGACAAGAAAAATCTAAATTTGAACCAACCAAGAACCAAAAATCAGAAGAAGCATCAACTTACCAGGACTAGAGATCTTCCAGTTAGCAATAGGACTAGAACTTGCAGCCTCGGAATCAGCAGGAGAACTTCTCTCAGGAGGCTTCTAAATCATGGTATTTTAGAGCAGTAAGGTACTTTAATTAGCAACCACTTAAATATTGCAGGCAAAGTCAACATAGACCAAGAATATAGCTTAGCTTAAAATAAGAATGCTATGAGCAATCATGTTGAGGCACGTGTAGGGTGGACCAAGAAATAGTAGCTTAAGAGTGCAAGCTATATCAATACGAGTAAAATCCAAATCAAATAATTATATCAAAATAAAATTCTAGCACATTTTAATAAATATTAAAAGTTAAAAATATTAAATAAAGACGTAAAAGTAAAAAAAAAAAAAACACTCTAAACTAAATAATCATCTCAATTCTTTATTGAGTTAACTCATCTATAATTACATATGTTATGAAGTTTATAGTATTTTTTTTCTATAGGCCCATAAAATTCTATTTTGGAATTTTCTTTATATTTCTTGTTATTTTTGGATTTTTTTATTTATATCACAACCCGATTTAAATTTGATTTGATAAGCTAAGGTTATTTCTTAGTTGATTTTAATTTGTTTCTTGTCAGTAATATAACTCAATTTCTGAAAGTACTAACAACATCTCTCTACTCAGGATTTTTTAAAGGAACATCAAGCATCAATCAATATCTTTTGACTTCAAATTGTATTAAATTCGCTTGAAAGGTTAGTGTAATTTGTTGATTGTATCATTTGAGTATTAATATCGATTTAATGCATATTGTTGTGTATGGTGTTGCTGTGTGTGTTGCTCCTATGTGTTTTGCTTTTGTGTGTTTGATGTTTTGTTAAGTATTTGTTGGTTTTTTGTTTTTTTTGTCTTGGCCATGAATAATCCATAAACTAGAGATATCGATTGAACTCAAGGGATACATAGTTGTCCCCTTTGCCTCGTAATTAATGTAGTATTGAATTGCGTCAAATATTTACATTATGCGTAATACAAAATGTTTCAACATTCTAAAATGTTTCTATGTTATAATGTTTACTAGATTAATATGGATGATCGAGAGTGGATGTATCGTCGTATGAGAAATGGTCGTATGAATCCTGAATATATTACGGGTGTTAGAAGATTTATCAATTTTGCATATTCCATTGAAAGAAATGTATCAGTGGGGAAAATTAGATGTCCTTGTGTGAAATGCAAAAATCAAAAGTTTCAGAAAGAAGATGATGTTTGTAATCACTTTGTTGCTACCCAGTTTTTGACTCTTTATTTTTCTGAAACATAAAAAAATAGATTTTTGTTCAAGGGGGCGAATTGAACGAATTGAGAGTTTAATGGTCGATTGAGGTTTAAATCGCGAAAATCAGAAACGAAGGACCAGATAAGGAGATTGCGCAAAGCTAAGGTTGAGGTTGAATTTTTGATGGGATAATTGCATAAAAAAGTTTAAATCCAATTGGGTGCAATTAGAGAATTTTTAAAGGACCAAATCATATTTTTCTTTCCTTCCTAAAAAATTTCGAAATCTGCATTTTTTTTAAGCATGCACTGTCCCGTTTACCTTGCATTTTCACAGCAAATCAATCAAATTTTCTTCCTTTTCAATTTGATCTTTTTCCCATTTCATCTCCGTCACAGCAAGGCAGATCATAATTTTATTTTATTTTTCCTATTTCAATCGTGATCTTTTGCCTAATTTATCTCCATCAAAATCTTCTTCCTAATTCGCCTCCTGTCTTCCTCTAATTGCCATCATTTTGCTTAGCTGTTTTGATACTGCATTTAAACGTGATCTCGGCCAAACGTTGGGGTTTCTCGAGCTATAAATAGGAGCTTGCACAGTGAGAAGAGGAGGAGGAAAAAGCAGAGAGAAAGAGAAGAGATGAGAAGAAAAGAAACTCACGCAGAAAGGAGAAAAAGAGAAAAGAGAGAAGAGAGCTTGACGTGGAAAATATAGAGTAAAAAACGCAGAGAAATAGAGATTTGCAGGGCCATTTACAGAAAAGCTTTGAGTTAATTATCTTCCTGCCTTCCCCTGCATTTTTTTCGTTTTCCTCTGCTTCCCTCTCTCTAAAACCAGAACACCTTCTCGGTCCAACGACCCCAGCAGCCAATCCCGGCCACCTCACCCCAGTCCATCGCCACAGACCCTCACTGCCCCTCCAGAAAACCAGATAACATATCGAGCAAGAATTTGGCAGAATAGGTCCTTCATCTGCAACGTGACAGCCAGCTTTTAGAGGCTTCGTCCGGCGAACTCAGGCCACCATCTCCGACGCCTCAACGACCAGAAGAATCCCCACGATCTCCTCTACCTAACGGTATAAACAGGTATTCCATTCTCCATACTCGAAAATCTTCCTTGCCACTGTTCATCGTCTCTGCATTTGCATGCGGGGAGTGAATTAATTCACTCCCCGCGTGGGCTTGACGGGCCGGGCCTTGTGCCAGGCCTGGCCCTGGATGGGCTACCAGCCATCTGGGCTAGCAGCCCAGCCTGGAGACAAGGTGGCAGCCCAGCCCGAATTTAGGTGGGCTGACAGCCAGCCCACCTAAAAAGAAAAAAATAAAAAATAAAGAAAAATACAAATTTTCCAAAAAATACTTTTATTAAAGAAAAAATGTGTTGTTTTCTTGCATACGGCCAATACACTAGCATATTTTAAAAATTGTTTTTCTTTTGAGAAAAAATATATATTATCTTGGGTTTTGAAGAGAAAATAAGTTTTAGCATGGATTTCGCAAAGAAAAAAATCATTTCTTGCATTTTGAAATTTTACAACATGTTTGTAAAATCCAAAGGGTATTGGCCAATATTTCAAAAAATATAAAAATATTTTTTTTATTTATTATACACTATCGGTATTTGGATAAATAAATCCTAAGGGGTTAATATCCAAAATATTCGGCGGGAATGATATGCTATTATTCACTGTTGGTATTTGGGTAAATAAATCCTAAGGGGTTAATATCCAAAATATTCGGCGGGAATGATATGCTATTATTCACTGTCGTTATTTGGATAAATAAATCCAAAAGGGGTTAATATCCAAAATATTCGACGGGAATAATATGCTATTATTCACCATCGGTATTTGGATTAATAAATCCTAAGGGGTTAATATCCAAAATATTCGGCGGGAATGATATGCTATTATTCACTGTTGGTATTTGGGTAAATAAATCCTAAGGGGTTAATATCCAAAATATTCGGCAGGAATGATATGTTATTATTCACTGTCGGTATTTGGATAAATAAATCCAAAAGGGGTTAATATCCAAAATATTTGGCGGGAATAATATGCTATTATTCACTGTCGGTGTTTGGATAAATAAATCCTAAGGGGTTGATATCCAAAATATTCGGCGGGAATAATATGATATTATTCACTGTCGGTGTTTGGATAAATAAATCCTAAGGGGTTGATATCCAAAATATTCAGCGGGAATGATATCCCATTTGCCATTTAATTAACATATGTTTTTTTTTCAAAGCCATAGCAAATCATAAGCAAACCAAAACGTCAAGTAGCTTACCTTAGGTAGGGCGTACTAGGGGTGCTAAAACCTTCCCTTTACACAACCAGTCCCTTACCCTAGAATCTCTAAAAGACTAGTTGTAGGTATCCTAGTAACCATAATACTAGGTGGCGACTCCCCGTTTTCACAAAAATAAAGTATCCCTCTGACATTTAATCCCCTGCTCACGAGGAAGAGTCGTCACGACGCCGCATTCATCCTTTTTTGGGGTGCGACACACTTATTGAGAAAAGGGTTTTTACCTTATTATAAAAATTGGACTGTACACAGGGAGCCTTATGACACAGATAATATGGTCGGACCTTCATCAGGAGGGATTAGTCGTGTTGTGAATGATGAGGGAGATGCAAATCCATATAGAAATATGGTTGTAGATGCAATGAGGGATGATGATGCATACTATAATGATAGGGTTTGCAGTACTGTTGTGATAGAGGAACCTCCGAATCTAGAGGCATCTAAATTTTTTAAGTTGTTGAAAGCTGCAGAGGAACCTTTGTGGGATGGGTGTACTAAGCAATCAAAACTATTTGCTTGTGTACAATTGCTTAATATGAAGTCAAATTTAAATTTAACTCAGAATGCCTTCAACAAATTCACTGAATTTGGTAAGAGTTGCATGCCTGATGATGCTAATTTGGTTTCAAATTTTTATGATGCCAAGAAATTTATGCGGCCTCTTGGACTTGGCTATGAGAAATATGATGTGTGTCGTAATAACTGCATGCTGTATTATGGGGTTGATGAGATGAAAATAAGGTGTGATTTCTGTGGAAGTTCACGCTATAAGCTTAGAAACCCTACTAGTAAGGGCCCTTACAAGGCGGAGAAGCAACTCCGATACTTTCCATTGACACCAAGACTTCAGAGACTATTTATGTCTCCACATCATGCCAAGGATATGACATGGCATCATTTTCATAAGTCGGATGATGGAATAATGGTGCACCCATCAGATGGATATGCTTAGAAAGAGTTTAATCGAGTCCATCCGAGCTTTGCGGCAGATCCACGAAATGTTCGATTAGGATTATGCACTGATGGGTTTTGTCCATTTAATATGGTTTCAAATTCATATTCTTGTTGGCCAGTAATTGTAACTGTGTATAGTTTGCCGCCTTGGAAGTGCATGACAAGACCATTTATGTTTTTATCAATGATAATTCCCGGGCCAAAGAACCCGGGAAAAAACCTTGATATTTTTCTAAGACCTTTGATTGATGAATTGAATAAGTTATGGTCTGTAGGTGTCGAAACTTATGATGTATACCATAAAGAAAATTTTCAGTTAAAAGCAGCTTTGATGTGGAACATAAGTGATTTTCCAGCATATGGTATGTTGTCGGGCTGGAGTACACATGGCAAATTATCATGTCCTTAATGTATGGAACACAACAAGGCATTTCGATTAAAACATGGTGGGAAAAATTCATTCTTTGACTGTCACCGACGATTCCTACCCATGAATCACCCTTACAGATATCAGTCGGATAAGTTTATAAAAGGAGTAATTGAAGAGCTCCCTCCTTTTCCTCGTCGATCTGGTTTAGAAATGTTATCTGGAGTTTCTAAGTTCACCGAGGGACATGTTGGTAGCTCTTCAAATTGTGGGAAAATTCCCGGATTTGGTGTCTATCACAATTGGGTGAAGAAAAGCATTTTTTGGGAGCTTCCATATTGGCTTACAAATTTAATTCGTCACAACCTAGATGTCATGCACATAGAAAAAAATTTCTTTGAAAATATCTTCTACACGGTAATGGATTGCCCTGATAGAAGCAAGGATAATGTAAAGGCTAGGTTGGATATTCAGTTGTATTGTAAAAAGCCAAGCTTACATTTGCAACAAGATGCAAGTGGTCGAGTTTACAAACCGAAAGCCACTTATTATCTCTTCAAGAAAGAACAACAACAAGTGTTGGCATGGATGAAAGAGTTGTCCTTTCCTGATGGCTATGCTTCAAACATATAACGGTGTGTGAAAGAGGCACAATGTAAGGTTTCGGGCATGAAAAGTCATGATTGCCATGTTTTTATGCAAAGACTTCTTCCTGTTGCGTTCCGACCTTACTTGCCTAGACCATTGTGGGAGGCATTAACAGAATTGTCAGTATTTTTTTGGGACATATGTGCTACTAATTTAAATGTCCAACACTAGGAGTTGATGCAGAGAAATATTATTGAAATAATTTGTAAACTTGAAAGGATTTTCCCTCCATCGTTCTTCGACTCCATGGAACACTTAGCAATACACCTACCTTATGAGGCACAAGTTGGTAGACCCGTTCAATATCGATGGATGTATCCATTTGAACGGTATGTTTTCATACAATGTAATTTTTATACACTTTAATTGAATAATTTGTTTTTTTCTAACTAATTAACATAAATAATGTAGGTATATGTTCTATTTGAAGAAGAAAGTCACCAATAAAGCCCAAGTAGAGGGTTCCATATGTGAAGCGTACTTGATAGATGAAATTACAAATTTTGCGTCTTATTATTTTGGTGATGACGTTCAAACAATATGGAATCGAGTTCCACGAAATGACGATGGTGGAGCTAAAAGTGAAGGTGGACAACTTTCTATTTTTTCCTATCTAGGAAGAAAATTGTCTAAAAAATATTATAGACGGCAATTATCGCAGGAAGAAATGAAAATTGCGCACAACTATGTCATTTTCAATTGTCAAGAATTGAAACCCTATATAGAGTAAGTGTGAAATATTTTATTTTGTTTCTGAATTTATAATAACTTGATTTCAACTAACAATTAAAGATTTAGGCAATGTTGGCTTGAGCTACATTCACGACAACCACAATTGACCGATATTGAAATTGAAAAACTATGTGAGGTGGAATTTCCAATTTGGTTGAAAAACCATGTAAGTATTTTTTAGGACATATTTTGTTAAATTTACTAGTTTGTATGAAATGATAATTCATACATTGTTATTGTTATGCTAGGTTGAATACATATCAACTGGAATTGAGAATCAAATCTTTGCTCTTTCTATGGGTCCGTCAAATTCCGTTAAATGTTATAATGGGTATTATGTCAATGGGTTTAAATTTCATACTCAATTTTATGGTCGCTATAAAAAAACAATGAATAACGAGGTTTGTGTCAAAGGAAGTTGCTACAATGGTAATGAAATGGATTACTATGGAATGCTTGAAGAAGTGATCCGGCTTAAATATTTAGGGAGTAAGTGCAAGGTTTTTATGTTTAAGTGTCATTGGTACGATACCAAACGTGGGCTTAAAGTGCATCGTTCAAATGGTTTGGTTGAGATCAAGCATACCTCTACACTACATGGAAGTGAAGATTTTGTCTTGGCGCAGCAATGTCAACAAGTCTACTTTATGTGTCCACCCGATAATAAATCTTTAGAATGGTGGGCAGTTATGAAGACAACAGCTAGAAGTCGTTATAATGTTGAGATGGGTGAATTTATTGAAAACAATGACAATGTTAACACATTTGATGTTGATCAATCAGATGAAATTTCTCAACCATGTTGTGTGCTTCCTAATATGACACTTGATGAACCAAGTATATTTGTTGACACATCTTATTATGAAGAAGTCTAGACGTGGATCTATATTACAATATTCCAGGAGTGATAGGTCCGCTTCTAGATCGAATAGAACTCCATCTACTGTGGATAAGAACGCATCAGCTTCTCACCAACCCGAGCCTGATCAATTACATGATTATTATACACACAGAGTTGAAAGTACATTTCCTCATCAAGAGGATCATGTGAGGTTAAATGCACATGAAGCTTTCGGGTTTCAAGATTTGTTAGCAACACAAGGTGTCCCGCGAGATGATACAAACATGTTTAGAGAATTTAATGTACATCAAGGTTATGCGGGAGGCGGTGGTGTTGGTGATGAGCATGCCATTAGCAATGAAGTTGATGAAGATGGTAGTGATGGGAGAGAATTCTATGAGTCAAGAGAAGGTAGTAACATGAGATGTTCAGAGGATCCGGATTGCCTCCATTCAATTCATGATTCAAACTGTTCTCGAAACAGTATATGCATTAAACAGAAGAGTTTTGACATGACAATCGATCCATTGTTAGGAAAAAAAGAACTGAGTTTGTATGGAACATCTGAGTAAGTATAATATTTTATTAGATAGTTATCATTTGTGTCATTATTGTTCCATGAAAGTTTGTTACTTTAATCTTTCAGGTTCAATAACGCTTCATGTGGCCGAGAAATCGGAATAATTTTGAAAGCTAATTTCAAGGGGCCATGGCACTCTTGGGATAAAGTTGATGCTATGTGTAAAGATGAACTGTTTAAGGAGTTCAAGGAATGTTTTTCTGTTAACTATTTTTGAGGGAGATTTCAAGGAAATTTTGAGACTTTTAGATTGATTTGTTAGTTTTTTTCATGCTAGTTTGACTATTGGCTGTTTAGTGTTTTTTCTCTCTCTTCTTTGCTGTTTTTGTGATCTGGGTTTTGCCTTGTTTGTTTAGCAGTTGGGAAAATGAAGGGAAAGTTTGAAGCTTTTTGAATGATGGATTGATTGGTTAGATGTTTTGTTGATGTGTTTTTGACCAGTTTTGTTTTGTATTATAGTTGGAATTAGCTTACATACAGATCATTTATATGGATTTATGATTTGGGTCTGGTTTTGTTCTTGATTTGGAATTGTTTCACTGAAAGAATCATGATTTTTAGGTGAAGTTGGCTGATGGATACTTTGTTTTCTTGAGGGAGTAGTTTTCTTTATGATTAATAAGAATAATTAATTTGTATGTGTGTCGATTATGGAGCTATTATGTTGATATATGGCTCGGGATGTGTTCTCCACTGGATTGTGGGGATGGTTTAGCTGATTGAATGATTGAGTGATCACTTAATGGATTTTTGCTGTTCTGGGGATGCTATGAGGTATCTGGCTTAGTAAATGCTAGGTGTAGATGGTGTTGAGCAGTTTCTTCCTTTGGTTTTGGTTGTGGTCAATGTTTTCTTCTGTTTGTGGCACATAGGCCTGTCATGAGGGCTTGTGAGGTTATGTTTCATAGTAAAGGGTTGGGATTTTATTGCTAGGGATGCTGCTTTCGGATTTTTTTCCTAGATTTTTCTGTTGGTTGTGGTTGTGGTTGTTGGTTACTGTTAAAAATAATCATTCAGTATATATGTATTTCGGACCTTAGGGTGATATACGATATGCATTTTATTAAGATTAGGTCTAGCATTATCTTTGTTTGTGTGATTAGGGCCATTTCTATATGTTCATCTTCTTTTTCTTGCAATGGCTAGCATGCAACTGATATTAACACGGAAATGGGGATTTTGGATCTGGTCTAAATATGTGTTTTGACTTTCCTGTTTTCAAGCACACTTGATCGATTATAATGTATTATTTTAGCATGGAGCTCCAATGTAGTTTATGCTTCCTTGCATAAGTGGGATTTTGATCCAACTTGATATAACTAGATGTTTTGCAAATAATTGGCAAGAGATACTAGTTTTTTGTTAAATGATGAGTTTGTTTGAGATCTTTGTTTATGTTAACATTTATTACTTGTCATATGTATTTGATAGAAAAAATATGCCTTCCCGGAAGAAGATGAAGCAATTGTTTGTAAAATATGGCAAGATAAAGCTCGAATTTCCTTGAACCAACAATTGGCAAGAGCTCGAAATAAAGCTATGTCAATAATAGGTACCACAAATATTACCGATTGCCTGGATAAAGGACCTGTTTGGATCCAAAATGAAGATTGGAATACGATGATCAACGATGTTTGGTCCACCGATGGATTCCGCAAACGATCCAAAACTTCAAAACATAATCGATTGAAGAAAACAGATGGGAAAATAAGTACCCATTCTGCTGGCTCGGTTTCATTTGCATCATATCGATCTAATATGGTACGAAATGTTGTTCAACACTTGTAATTTAATTTGTTTAATATTTTTGTTGCTTACTTTTTTTTTCATGTTCGTAGCAAGAACAGGCCGGGGGAAAAGAACTTCCATGGGATGAGGTCTTTTCTGCTTTGCATCAAAAATCAAATGAGACCGGCACATTTGTAGATAACCGGTCTAAAACAGTGGTGGTAAGTACTTATATTTTATATATATATATATATATATGAAATATCATTCATATTCAAATTAATATATTTTGACATGGACTTGTATGTTTGCAGGAAAAATATAGAAATGAGATGGTTGCAAGATATGGACCTGATCAGGACAATCATCCCTCTTTTTATGGAGCAGCTTGGTGTGAGGCTTCAGGGGGAGTAAGCAAGGGTCGAGTATATGGTGCACCCCGTATGCCTAAATCTAAAGTTGATGTGAGTTCTTCATCACATACCTACTCAGTAAATTCATCATATCCAAGCACAGCTACTAGAGGGTATCAAGAACAATTGGAAGAAAATCGTGAGGTTATTAATGAAATGAGAACTCAAATTTCTTCCATTCAAGATTGTCTTAAGTTCTTTGTAGGACATATGGGTCTAAGTATGCCAACACCTGTGGCTCCGTCGATGCCATCACCTATGGCTCCGTCGATGCCATCACCTACAATGGCACCAGTATATCGACCTCGACCTCGACCTCAACCTCGACCTCAACCTCAAATGCCATATAATGGTCCATCTTCCTCTCATCAACAACATCGTAGATCATTTCCTCCTTAAAAACTTTAAAATATGTATTTTTAAGTTCCATGTTTATTTACTTAGTCATGTAAATATAATCGAATCTGTAGTGTATTAAGGTTCCACGTTTATTTACTTAGTCATGTAAATGTAATCGAATCAGTAGTGTATTAAGAATTTTAATTTATAATAATTTTTATTTCCACCATATTTATGTTATTTTCAATATTAATAATATTTCAATATTTGCTAGTGCTTTTAAAATATTTAGTTGTAATTAATTAAAATTAAAATATATTAAAAATAGATTTTAAATATATTAAAATTTAAATTATATTCCGTCCGTTGCAATTGCAACGGACCTGCCGTTGCAATTGTAACGGCCTCTCCGTTGCAATTGCAACGGTCTCTGTAGAAAATGATTCACCAGCAGCAGCTAAAAGAATCTTTGCCAGGCCAAAATCACCCACTTGAACAGTAAGGTCGTTGTCAAGAAGGATGTTGCTCGGTTTTAGATCACAATGAAGCACTGTCGTTTCACACTGGTTGTGAAAATAATCTAATGTCAGGGCCACATCAGTCGCTATGTTTATTCTCTGCAGCAGACTTAAATTTTTCAAGTGTTGTGATTCCGGTGAACTTGCATGTAACCAGCTCTCCAACCTCCCATTTGACATGAACTCGAAGATCAAAGCCTTGAAATCATTGCCTTTGAAATCAATGGTTGAGCAAGAATTTACAATTCTGACAAGATTTCGGTGTCTGATATTCATCAATGCGTTGATTTCAGCCATGAAAGTCTTGCTAGCTCCTCTTTGTCGAAGCTTGAATACCTTTACAGCTACTTGATCATCAGATCCAAGCGTACCTTTGTAGACAGTGCCGTATTTTCCATCCCCAGCTATGTTGGCCGAAGAGAGCCCACCAGTAGCATGTACAAGTTCCGAGTAGGAAACATCCTGGTATTTCTTCTCTAATGGTGAGGCCAAAGAAGGTCCACTTTTTTTTTTGTTTTTTCCTGCATATAAAAGCACAGGCAGATGACACCACCAGAAGAAGGAAAAGTGCAGCACAACTTGCAAGAATTACTACCTTCCGATGAACTCCAGTCTTTTGTCTCTGTTTTGGGCATTCATGCAATCGCAGTGCCTTGATTCCTCCACATAGCTTGTCATTTCCAGCAACTGAAAATGCACTAGCATTGGTGAAAACTCCTTCAGCTGGCACTTCACCATCAAAATTGTTACCGGAAAGGTTGAGATAACCAAGAAGAGGTAATTCACCAAGAAACTTGGGAATCTGCCCAGACAAGTTGTTGTGGGCAAGGTTAAGGCCTCGGATACTTCTTAGCTTCTTGAAAGAAGGAATAGTTCCTTCAAAGAAGTTGCCCTTCAAGTTGAGGTCTTCCAACATGACACAACTCTCGATAGAACTTGGAATTTTTCCAGATAATTTGTTTTCTGAAACATCCAATTCAATCAGATTTCCAGCATTACCCAGTTGTGATGGTAATGGACCTGTTAAAATATTTGAAGCCATATAGATGCCCAATAAAGAATCGATACCAGCAAGTTTCTCAGGTATCGCACCACCGAGATGATTGTATGAAAGTGCTAACCATTCTAGTTGACTGTAATTTTCCAAAGAAACTGGTATAGTTCCCTCAAGAAAATTGTCTTTTAGATTGAGGACAAGCATTCGAGAAATGTTTCCAAAGGAGTATGGAATATTTCCAGAGATTTTGTTTGTGTAAACATAAAGCTCTTGCAACTTGGAAAGTTTTCCAATAGAATCAGGTAATCTCCTTGTAAGCATGTTTCCAAAAAATGCAAGAGACTCCAAGCTCTTAAGATTTTCAATCTCTACAGGAATGTCTCCAGTCAAGTAGTTAGTCTGGAGTTCTAAATCATAGAGGTTGGTCGAGAGATTTGCAATAGAAATTGGCAATACGCCTCTAAGGTGATTTTCAAAAAACAACACCATTCCTAAATTGGTGCAATTGGTCAAGGAGGTAAGAAAAGTTAAATCACTCCCATTCTCATCCCCGAGCGAATTGCTGCCAAAGTTTATTCTTTTAAGGTTTTGCAGGTTTCCCAAATTATTTGGAACAGGCCTGATAAGATGACAACCAAGGCTGTTGAGCCACTTGAGCTGAGGAGGTCCACACGTACACCTGTCAAGAATCCTAAGTTCACGGACAATTTATAAATGCTGGAACATGGGATGAGTTCGTGCGCAAGGATGAGTTAGTGCGCAATAATGGTGCAAGCGTTGCAAGCGTTAAAGAAATCAAGTCTGCCAGTATTAGAAGATTGTGGGGAGTGTCAAGAGTCAGTTTAATTAGTGTTAACCCATCGTGGGTAGTACGTGGGGAAGTCAATTTATGTCTTTCAATTATTTTCCTGTTTTCCGTTATTTCCTTTCCTGTATTTATAATTCGCAAGTATGCAGTGAATGGGCAGACAATTATTCAGTGCAATTCATTGGTTCATTCTTACCACAAAAGAATTACTCTACAATTGCTTTGACTGGGACCTATCATTGGTATCAGAGCAAGGTTACTATGACATCAAACAAGGAAAGAATTGAGAATTTGGAGGCTGGGCTGGTCGGGATGCAAGGTGGTTTTCAACGCATGGAGCTGGACGTGGGAAACAAATTGCATCAATTGGAGGAGGCCATTTCCAAATTATCTGACATCCTACGGGCTAACAAAGGGCCGGTTGACAACACCAGTCAATTTCAAGAAATGGGTTCACGCCCAATTATGGAAGAGGGTGATTGTTCACGCCAGATAGTGCCATCTCAATTGGCCAAACTGGTATTCCCAAAATATGCGGGTGATGACCCGACAGAGTGGTTCAATCGAGTTGCCCAGTTCTTTGAGTATCAAGGAATTCCTGACAACCAGAAGGTATCGTTGGCTTCATTTCACCTTGAAGGTGAAGCTAATCAATGGTGGCAATGGATGCAGAGGACCCACAAAATTGAGAATACGGTGGTGACATGGAAAATTTTTGAGGAGGAATTGTGGGCACGTTTCGGCCCCACAGATTGCGATGACTTTGATGAGGCATTATCAAGAATAAGACAAACGGGATCATTACGTGAATATCAGAAAGAATTTGAAAGATTGGGAAATTAGGTGTATGGATGGACTCAGAAGGCCATGGTGGGCACGTTCATGGGAGGGCTGAAATCGGAAATATCTGAAGCCATTCGAATGTTCAAACAACAGAATTTGAAGGAAGCCATCAGTCTGGCAAGGATGAAAAAGGAGCAGCTACTGCGGCAAAGAAGATTCAATCGACCATCTTTGCCAATTCGGTCACTGCCTGCTCTACCGTCTCCAATGAAGAACAATGTTGTTCCATTTAAAAGGCTGTCGCGGGATGAAATGCAACGAAGACGAGCACAGGGTCTTTGCTTTAATTGCAATGAGAAATTCACGGTCGGGCACAAATGCCAGGGCCCTCAATTGTTGTTAATGGAGAATTACGGGGAATTCGAAGAAGGGGATTGCGAGGAATTGAAAGGCGAACATGCAGAGGATGACTCACCTGAAATACCGCTGCATGCTCTCACGGGATGGTCCACCTCACGGACAATGAGATTGAAGGAAAAAATTGGAAATCAGGAGCTAATTGTTTTGATTGACGGTGGATCAACGCACAATTTCATTAGTGAAAGAATGGCAAATTGGCTGCAACTTCCCGTGATTCCCACTGAATCTTTCAGTGTTAAGGTGGCAAACGGACAACCATTAAAATGCCAAGGAAGATTCGAAAATATCCATGTCCTGCTGCAAGGTATTCCGTTCTTCCTAACCCTCTTTGCTCTGCCACTGATTGGGTTGGATTTGGTGCTAGGAGTTCAATGGTTGGAGCAACTTGGAACCGTAGCGTGTGATTGGAAAAAATTGACAATGGAGTTTCGGTGGAATAATCAAGCTCATAAACTACAGGGAATTGATGCTCCTTCAATTCATTCGGCAACATTGAACGAATTGACGAAGAATTCACGCCACCAAAATTCAATGTTTGCTATATGTGTCCAGTCGGCAAAGGGAGCACCAACGAATGAGATTGGAACTGAAATGCAGCAGCTGATAGATCAATTTTCGGACATTTTTCAAGAGCCGAATAAAATACCTCTGGCAAGGGAACTAGATCATCGCATTGCCTTGAAAGAGGGAGCTGAACCGGTCAATGTGAGACCCTATAGGTATGCCTATTTTCAAAAAGCTGAAATTGAAAAACAAGTTCATGACATGCTTCAATTGGGACTCATACGATCTAGCACTAGCTCATTTTCATCTCCTGTTTTATTGGTTAAATAAAAAGATGGCTCATGGCGTTTTTGCACAGATTATAGGGCACTAAATGCTGTAACCTTAAAAGACCGATTTCCAATCCCAACTGTAGACGATATGTTAGATGAGCTTCATGGAGCTAAATTCTTTACGAAATTAGATCTAATAGCCGGTTACCATCAAGTTAGAGTGCACCCTCCGGATATTCATAAAACTGCTTTCCGTACCCATAATGGACACTATGAGTATTTAGTCATGCCCTTTGGGTTGTGTAATGCTCCTTCTACTTTTCAAGCTATTATGAATTCCATTTTCCGCCCTTATCTTCGCAAATTTGTGTTAGTATTTTTTGATGATATATTGATCTATAGTCCCAATTGGTCCATGCACATTGAACATGTTCAGAAAGCTTTTGAAATTTTAAGGCATCATACATTTTTTGTCAAACTCAAAAAATGTGCATTCGGTCAACAAGCATTGGAATACTTGGGTCATATCATCACTGCGGATGGGGTCAAGGTGGACCAAGAAAAAATCCAAGCGATGGTTGATTGGCCAAGGCCTACTAATATTTCTGAATTGCGTGGATTTTTAGGTCTTACAGGTTACTACCGGAAATTTTTTCGTCACTATGGCGTGCTAGCCCGTCCTCTCACCAATTTGTTGAAGAAGGGTCAATTCGGCTAGTGTGCCGAAGCTGATATGGCTTTTGAAGCTTTGAAACAAGCCATGACCACGACGCCTACTTTGGCTATGCCTAATTTTGATGATTCTTTTATTGTTGAGACAGATGCTTCGGGTGATGGAATTGGGGCAGTCCTATCCCAAAATGGAAGACCGATTGCCTTCATGAGCCGTTCCTTGGGGGTAGCAAAACGAGCTTGGTCGACATATGCTCGCGAGATGCTGGCAATTGTAGTTGTTGTTCAGACTTGGAGGCCATATTTGATGGGGCGCAAATTTTTCATTCATACAGATCAGTGCAGCTTGA
Source organism: Salix purpurea (assembly GCA_027405865.1). Lineage (NCBI taxonomy): Eukaryota > Viridiplantae > Streptophyta > Magnoliopsida > Malpighiales > Salicaceae > Salix > Salix purpurea. The sequence continues at coordinate 6,326,997 of JAOWLH010000014.1, read as the reverse complement.
AATACATCTTGGAGCAGCGCATCACTACTCCAGAACAACAAAAGTGGGTCTCCAAATTATTTGGATATGAGTATGAAATCCTCTACAAACCGGGCAAGGAAAATTCAGCCGCAGATGCCTTGTCACGCCGGTTGGATAGCCCGTGTCTTCAAGCCATTTCCGCTCCACAAGCGCAGCTATGGGACTCTCTTCGGGAAGAAACGAAACACAATCCTTATCTGCAGCGAATTGGAAAATTGGCAACTGCCAACCCGGACAGCCCTTACGCATGGAAACAAGGATTGATTTGTTACAAAAATCACGTGGTTGTGCCCCCACAGTCCCCTTACATTACTCAATTGCTGCATGACTTCCATGATTCTCCAATTGGAGGGCACTCTGGCGTGCTGCGTACCTATAAATGCTTGGCGCAACAGTTCTATTGGCCCTCCATGCATCGCATTATTCGTGCTTATGTTGCAGCCTGTGATATTTGTCAACGGGCCAAATCAGAAACTCTTTCCCCGGCGGGTCTATTGCAACCGTTACCCATTCCGCAACAAGTATGGGAAGATATTAGCATGGATTTCGTTGAAGGTCTGCCACCTTCAAACGGTAAAAACTCAATACTCGTGGTGGTTGATCGCCATAGTAAGTCGGCACATTTTATACCCCTTGCACATCCATTTACTGCAAAAATGGTGGCTGAAAAGTTTGTGGAATTTATTGTAAAATTACATGGCATGCCGAAATCCATCATCAGTGACAGGGATCCTATTTTTATTAGCAATTTCTGGCGCGAATTTTTTAAATTGGCAGGAACTTCATTGAAGATGAGTTCATCATATCACCCGCAGACGGATGGCCAGACGGAAGTGGTCAACAGGTGCGTTGAGCAGTATCTACGCTATTTTATCCATCAACAGCCTCGGAAATGGTGTTCCTTTCTACCATGGGCTGAATATTGGTATAACACAGCCTATCACTCATCCACTGGTATGACTCCATTCCAAGCTTTGTATGGCAGATTGCCACCCCCAATTCCCCACTATGACAAGGGAACCTCTCCTGTTAATGAAGTGGATCAGCAGCTCACTACAAGGGATGACATACTGCGTTTGCTTAAGCTTAATTTATAAGCAGCAAACAACCGCATGCAGCAAGTGGCCAATTCAAAGCGCCGTGATCTCGAGTTTCAGATCGGCAATTGGGTTTTTCTTCGACTCCACCCATATCGACAGCGTACAGTTTTTTCCAAGGGCTTCACAAAAATTGGCCAGCCGTTTTTATGGTCCATTTCAAGTTGAGGAACGTATTGGGCAGGTAGCATATAAGCTCAAACTTCCTGAAGGGTCTCGCATTCATCCCGTTTTTCATGTTTCCTTACTTAAGAGAAAATTGGGTGACTCAATTGTGCCTATTATGGAGCTGCCGTCATCATCGGAGAATGACGGTGACATTGTGCTGCAGCCAGAGTCCATCTTGGACACACGTTGGGTAAAGAAAGGGTCTAAGTTTGTCGAAGAAAATCTGGTGAAATGGCAATCTCTTCCAGACGATGATGCCACGTGGGAGAACGCTCGTGAACTGCAGTCCAAATTCAGCCATTTGAACCTTGAGGACAAGGTTCCTGTTCGTGGGGGGGTATTGATAAGATGACAACCAAGGCTGTTGAGCCACTTGAGCTGAGGAGGTCCACACGTACACCTGTCAAGAATCCTAAGTTCACGGACAATTGATAAATGCTGGAACATGGGATGAGTTCGTGCGCAAGGATGAGTTAGTGCGCAATAATGGTGCAAGCGTTGCAAGCGTTAAAGAAATCAAGTCTGCCAATATTAGAAGATTGTGGGGAGTGTCAAGAGTCAGTTTAATTAGTGTTAACCCATCGTGGGTAGTACGTGGGGGAGTCAATTTATGTCTTTCAATTCTTTTCCTGTTTTCCGTTATTTCCTTTCCTGTATTTATAATTCGCAAGTATGCAGTGAATGGGCAGACAATTATTCAGTGCAATTCATTGGTTCATTCTTACCACAAAAGAATTACTCTACAATTGCTTTGACTGGGACCTATCATATCCACGCGTGTGAACCATTCTGTGGGATCATCCCCAGAAAAACAAGGAAATTCCAAACTGGCGAGTTTTGCAGCGAATGGTGGTTTGCCTCCTTCGACGGTTTCCCGTGGTTCCTCTCGTATGGCACGAGATTGTCCCTTGGAAGAACTAGTCGTGGTTTCTGGAGTTTTGATATCTGGTGATGTCCAGGCCCGCTTAAAGCATTATATGATAAATCAAAATCTATGAGTCCTGAGCAATTGACGAAAGATTCTGGAATATGACCAAAGAATTGGTTGCTTCCAAGATAAAGATATTGCAGATTGGGTAGGGTTGATCCTATATAACGCGGGAGGGGACCAGTTAATTGGTTTTCCGTTAATGAGAGCAAATTGAGGGATGAGATATTGTAAAGCTGTTCAGGAACCATACCAGACAAATTGTTGGAATAAAGATTTAGAAAATCTAAGGCAGAGAGTCGTCCAAGTTCATCAGGAATGATTCCTTCCAGATTGTTCAATGCTAGACTTGCAAGGTGCATGCTAGAGAGGTTCCCAAATGAAGGTGGGATTGAACCAGTGAAATGATTGCTGCCGAGGTTCAATCTTAAGAGCTTAGACAAAGAGCCAAGTTCACTAGGAATTTTTCCTCTAAAATTGTTTCCGTATAGATTCAGGAATTTGAGGTTCAAAAAATGACTCAAGTTGGAAGGAAGTTCACCTTGGAAGGAGTTGTTTGCTAGAGAAAGGTATCTCAGTCGAAACAACCGGCCAATTTCTGGAGGAAGAATCTGATGGAATCTGTTTCTACTGAGATCAATCACCCTGAGGAACGAAAGATTCCCGACATGGGGAGACAGTGGACCTGCCAGTTGAAGTGAAGACAGATTCAAGGAAGTCACTCTTCGATGCCTGCGACCGCATGTAATTCCTCGCCAGCTGCAAAACTGCAGCGAGCTATTCCATGAGCTTAAACTGCTGAAAGTATCGTCTGATATAAGATCCTTAATGGCAAGCAAAGCATGCTGGTCTGTCTCATTTGAGAAGCTAGAAGTGGTGGCTTCGATGTAGTTGATGAACAAAAGCATGCCCATGAACCAAAGAAGTGAGTTCAGTAGCCCTGAAAGCATTTTTCTTTTCTGGTTTTTTTGCGGTGCTTGTGCCTGATGAAGCCAGGATGAGCTTAAGTAAGAAGCCAAGATACAGTGGTTTAAAATGTAAGTGGAAACCAATACGAATGGAAACAGGGAGGGGCCCTTGACTTGACTTTGCGAGGATGCTTGTACGATTCATAGTCTTTTTCTTGTTGGAAAAGTGTAGCAGGGCAACACAAATTAAATTAAGGGGGTTTGCCATGAATCTTCCTCTTCATAAATGGTCACCTTCAAGCTCATTTTTTGCTCCTTTTAGGGTTTTTAACTTATTAAACCCACTTGAATCCATAACTTGTTTGATGGGTTAGTTCACAATGCCATGGTCGATTTAATATTTGATCCTGTAAGGGTTAATTGAAGTTTTTTAAGCATTTACTTAATTTTCAATTTTCAATACTTGTCGAGGTTATCAAATTTTAAAGAAGCCCTGAAAGCATAATTCTTTTCTGTTTTTTTTTCGGTGCTTGTTCCTGATGAAGCCAGGATTAGCTTAAGCAAGAAGCCAAGATCCTCCGTTTGTTAGACCACTGGTTCAGTATACAGTGGTGTAAAATCTAAGTGGAAACCAATGCGAGAATCCACGACATCAAATTGCACATCGACGGAACCAAGAGTTAGTGGAACATTATTATTTATTCATAGTTTTCATTACTTTGTTATTTTATTTTATATTTTGGGCATAGTGTTCAAACATTAGTTCTCACACGACATGGAACGAAATAGAAATCAAGATTTACTTCGCAAGAGCACCCAAAACAAATACAGTCAAGGTCCACTTGAGAAAATAGTCTTTGAAATAATAATAACTGTAATTATCCATTGATGAGTGTAATTGAATTATTTTACATCAACTTTTTTAATTCAGAATCGAATTGAGGTTTTCAGTCACTTTTCATTGCCTACTATTTCCACCATATCTTATTTGTAAATATCTTTTTCTTTACTTTGTTAGGATACTATTTGTACACTAGATATTAAAAATGTATGTATATGATAAGTTATTTTATAGTAGCTAAAGTTTAGCATATGATTATATTCAAGATAAATATCAGTTCTTTACATAGGGAACACAATTTTTTTTTTCGCTCATAGTTTTTAAATTTTGTCATGGTATTAAAATCTTTCTCGGTCTAATCTTAGTTCCATCTGTGTTTGTCTTTCAATGTCTATTTTTTCTCAAGTTTATCTTATTCCTAGTGCAGTCTTTTATTCTTAGTTATTCTAGATCAAACAATCTCAAAATTATATATTCTAAAAAGTCTAATTTTTTTGGTTTATTTTAATTGCTAGAATTGCTCAACATAGTTCATGATATTTGTCAAAGGGAAGGATTTATAGATCCATGTTGATCACAACAACTCTATATATGATAAAAACAAAGATAACAAATAAAATGCTAAATGAGAGGTCATGGATGCCCTAGTCAAGGCATGGATTTTAGGATTTTTGGAATACAACATTAGCTTGAATCTTAGATCCTTTATACCTATAGTCGAGATATGGAATTATCTCTAGATGTTTTATAGTTAGCATAACTCTACATGTTTGTTTTAGCTTTAACATAACTTGGCTAACCTTTAATAGAACAATATTTTTTTCTTTAGATTCTACTATAGTTTTAATAAATTTTGTGGCATAATATATTGATATAATTTATACAACTTTACCTACTAAAGGTCTTATTTTCACTCAATTTGTTCATGAATCTACTAAAAAGGAACAATTTTTATCAAAATACTATATGAATTAGAAGTCATTAAATCTAATCCTAAGAACCGAGAACCTTTTCATTCCTTGGATTCACGCCTCAAAGATATCATTTTTCTATGAAGATCAACATCTTCTCACTCAAAATGCCATGGAATAACATTGATCAACCCTCGTTTCTATGGCCTATGTAACCCAAAACAAGCTAAGGGGAAGATATATGAGCATTGTCTAGTGTTTTATATAAATTATTGTAAAAGGAATGGTCATATTATCAAAGAATGCCCCATCTGACCTTTAATCGGATTCCAAACACCCCCGAAGATTTGACAGATAAACAAGCTAAGGGGAAGATATGTGAGCATTGTCTGTCTCATTTGTAAAGCCAAAGGTGGCAGCAGTTTCCATGTTGTTGATGATTGAACAAATTACAGTGCAAACAAGGAATATTTTTAGTGGCCCTGAAATCATATTTTAATGCTCAAACAACTCTTTGTATATTCTCTATTAAAACCACCATGTCATTGGTCGAGCAAATGGTGCTCCATGCCAACCAATTTTAATACGCTTTCTACACAATTCCCTCGAGAAAATGTTAAGCAACTGGCCATTGGAAATTTCCTCTCATCGTATCAAAACTAGATTTATGACCAAAATTTGGCTTATATATATATTGTTAGAGCATTTATACCCAAGAATGCTTTCTTTAATGCAGCAGAAGGCTATTGTCATAGTGAAATTCAAACATGGGGATGCATGACAGCTAAAATCCCCGGAAATAAAACAAACACTGCATGGAACAAAAAACAAAAATGAACAAGCCTAACATATTACACTTGCAACAAAATCTATTGGTTCCTTGACATGATATCATGGCCTTGTTGACCCAACAATCATAAGTTCGAATCTAACTACCCTCATTCTATTTGATAAAAATCAAGCATAAAGTAGAGTAAACTTGTGTACAAGTTTCAAGCCTAAAAAGCTTTCATTCGAGAGCGTATGTTAGAGAATAATATAAATCATATTCTAGGATTTTACCTAGCTTTTATGCGAGATAGTTTATTTACAATAGTTAAATCCATGAGATAGAATGTTGTTGTTTGTCTGTTCCTCCATGGTGTAAGCTGAGGGTGTGAACACTGGAAGTTTTGTGTCTTTATGAGGCAAGTTACAAAGAAACAAAAGCTAGAAATTTGAAGTCAGTGTCCTATTCACTAAAATTTCCACAAAGAGAAAAACTTCTACAAATGAAAGCTTTGTGGAATATCTTTCTGGAAGCATTAGCGACGGTAAATTGACTTGACCACCTCTGAAGTTTGTCTGCCAAAGAATCTTATGAATTTCTCATGGACTGAAGCATCGACCTCCTTCTTGGTGGTAAGTCTAGAAAGTAAGAAGGGGTGCGCATTTGTTAGCATGATTTAATGGAAAGAATTTGTAGATTTCCCAGGGAATGTTTTAGAGTTTAAAAGTGAAGATATTGGTCATGTCCGGTATCGTCCAATTTGGGATAGAGATCATGGTTTCTTGAAGAGAACAACATGTATACAGCGCAACTGTTTTTGCAAGCACACCATTCTGGGAAGAATCAAGACTTGTATCTTGTGGAAAAATATAATTCAAATTCAAGATAAATGAACAACTATTGGAATGTCTAGTTGATGATTTTTCTTACATACCACCACAAGATCAAGATCCTTATTTTTATATGAATGATGTAGAGGATGTTTGATTTATATTTCTTTTATTTTAGGACATTCTACTTTCATAATATTTTGGAATTTTAGAGATGTTTCTAATTTTGAGATTATGTTTGTTTGATTTTATGTTTATATTATATAATTTAAAGTTAATTTATCTTGAATTTGAATTATATTTGTTAAATTAATATTTTGATTTTTTTCATATATATATAATTAATTATATATGAACAATACAACCCCGAAACGCGTGCCGAAATGCTACGAAACCAAAACATTATGTTCCAATTGAAAAAACAAAACACCAACCTAAGCGAACTAACAACTTTGGCTGCTGCTGGAGGTCACGACAAAGCTTATGGCAAGGAGGAGAAGCTGCCAGTGCTGGGGGGATGATGGTGGTGCTCTCAGGGAACTGCAGCTAGAGGAGAGAGAGGGAGCTACCAGTGTTGTCAGCCGGTGTCGATGCTCTCATAGATGCACATATAACTGTCTCTGTAGAAAGTCGAAATAAGAGGAAGACAACGGTAATGGTGTGTGCCAAGGTCTAATATCAATCTACGCGATGGACATGAAAGCAATAGAATTATCTACTCATGTTTACATGAGAATTATTTGCGTAGTGGATAGGTGTTCGTGGTGTGGCTGAGGTCGAAAGTTCTTGTAACACTGTTGTGGGCTTTTGTGTGGGAGAGAAAACCTGAGAAAGTCATGGATGGTTAAAATGGTTGAGACTTTAGAGACTGGAGAACAGGCTTTTTGCAACATGCAGATGGAATCATTACTGTAGGATACTGTTGAAAAGAAGGTTTGATTTCTACTAGTGAGTTTTTATTATTATGTACTGGTGGGGACACTAGACCAACACCGCAAACTACAAGAGTATATGAACGAAGACGATGTAGGATGGCTCAGCCTGTCACGCTTTGGTTAGCCCAGCTTGTCACGCTTTGGTTGGGAGACTAAACCCATTTGGGCCTATCTTATTGTATTTTATTTATTTGAAATTATTTATGTTAAACAGTTTCATTTGATGGGCTGAGTCCAATAGCAAGATGTTTTAGGGTTTATTATTTATATGTTCCTTTGTCATTTTGTGAGGCAATTTTGATGATTAAAGAAAACATTGCAGACTTTGCATATCTCCAATCACCTTCCTTCTCTTCTTTAGCTTCTTTCTTTTCTTACTTTAATTCATATTATTTATTGTCCCGCATCAAATTTGGTATCAGAGCATGGCTTTTCAAGAGCATCCTACAATAATGCTCTAAGTTTGATAACTAAAGTTTGACAACAGAAAATAACAATACTTTCCTTTCTATATCTATTTTCCAAGTTTCTAAAGTTGATCTATTTTTTTTCAGATTTTGCAAGTAAAAGACATGCACACAAAATACATGTCTAAAATTACATATTTAATTTTGCAGGTATCCCAAATTCTTTGGAACAAGCCCGGTTAAAGAATTATTTCCTAAATCGAAATCTACGAGTCCTGAGCAATTGACGAAAGATTCTGGAATATGACCAAAGAAGTGGTTTCCTCCAAGATAAAGATTTTGCAGATTGGGCAGGGTTGATCCTAAATTACGCCGGAGGGGACCAGTTAATTGGTTTACCGCTAATGAGAGCGTTTTGAGGGATGAGATATTGTAAAGCTGTTCAGGAACCATACCAAACAAATTGTTGGAATAAAGAGTTAGAAAATGATTCCTTCTAGATTTTTCAATGCTAGACTTGCACGCTGCATACTAGAGAGGTTCCCAAATGAAGGTGGGATTGAACCAGTGAAATGATTGCTGCCGAGGCTCATTACGACGAGCTTGGACAGAGAGCCAAGTTCACTGGGAATTTTCCCTCTAAAATTGTTTCCGTATAGATCCAGGAATATGACGTTCGAAAAATGACTCAAGTTGGAAGGAAGTTCACCTTGGAAGGAGTTGTCTTCTAGAGAAAGGTTTCTCAATCGAAACAACCGGGCAATTTCTGGAGGAAGAATCTAATGGAATCTGTTTCCACTGAGATCAATCACCCTGAGGAATGAAAGATTCCCGATATGGGGAACAGCGAACCTGCCAGTTGAAGTGAAGACAGATTCAAGGACGTCACTCTTCGATGCCTGCGACCGCATGTAACTCCTTGCCAGCTGCAAAACTGCAGCGAGCTGTTCCATGAGCTTAAACTGCTGAAAGGATCGTATGATATAAGATCCTTAATGGCAAGCAAAGCATGTTGGTCTGTCTCATTTGAGAAGCCAGAAGTGGTGGCTTCGATGTAGTTGATGAACAAAAGCATGCCCATGAACCAAAGAAGTGAGTTCAGTAGCCCTGAAAGCATTTTTCTTTTCTGGTTTTCTTGCGGTGCTTGTGCTTGATGAAGGCAGGATGAGCTTAAGTAAGAAGCCAAGATACAGTGGGTGGTGTAAAATGTAAGTGGAAACCAATACGAATGGAAACAGGGAGGGCCCCTTGACTTGACTTTGCGAAGATGCTTGTACTATTCATATTCTTTTTCTTGTTGGAAAAGTGTAGCAAGGCAACACAAATTTGTAGAAGATCATGTAACGGCTGCACATATCCAGGACACAGGTGATGATCTTCAGGATGAAGATCAGGACATTGACCAAGCAGCAACGGTAACAAAGCCCATGATCACAGCAGCCACAATTAATTTTCCGTGAAAACAGCTATTTTGAATAAGGAAGATTTGATCTTGCAAATCAATATACACAACTGTATAGTCTTATGTTAGGTAGCTGTAAAAGCTATATATATAGCAGTACTGTAAACATGTAATTTAATCAATTGAAAATCTGATTATTCAGTGTAATACAATCAGCATTGTTTTATCTTTTATGGTATCAGAGCCTACAAAAGACTAAAGTCTAAAAATGTCTTCTTCAACCCACCCTTCCTCTTCCTCTTCTGTCATCTCTATGCCGTCTGTTGCTACAGTCAAATTAAACCATGATAACTTCCTCCTCTGGAAAGCTCAACTTGTTCCTTACTTCAAAGGATAAGATCTCTTCGGCTACATTGATGGTAGCATTCCACAACCCCCCAAATTCACCTCTGTCACTCACCCTGAAACTTCAGTCACTTCTGAGCGTCTCAACCCAGCCTACTCCCAATGGGTTCGTCAAGATAATTTGATCCTTAGCAACCTTATGACATCACTGTCAGAACCAATTCTTGCTCAAGTTGTCAATTACACAACTTCTAAAAGTGTCTGGAATGCATTGGAAGACACGTTCTCTTCTCGATCACGTGCTCACACTCTCCAAATCAGAACTCAACTGGCCACTGCCACAAAAGGCAATCAAACAACCACTGAGTATTTCCACTCCATCAAAAGGCTGACTGATGAATTGTCCGTTGCAGGACATCCCCTTAACCATGAAGATATTGTCACATATCTTCTTACTGGCCTCAGCCATGAATATGATAGCCTTGTGGCTTCCCTATCAACACGCACTGATGAAATCACCTTGGAAGAAATCTACTCCTTATTGCTCACATATGAAGCTCGCCTGTCTAGACATCAACTCACAATACCGTCTGCCAATATCGCACAGCGTCAACATACCAATCCCAGGCATGGTGGCTTTCGTGAAAGGGGGCGCTTTAATTGTGGTGGCTATAATTCCACAAATAGACACCACGATCAGCCTTCAACTGTGTGTCAAATCTGTAATAAATCTGGTCATCTTGCTAAAAAGTGCTATTTTCGATTTGATCTACCATTTCAGGACACACATCCTCTACAAGCCAAACATGGAATGCTTGCTATGTGACATGGCTCGCCTCATCCAAATGAACACTCCTGGGTTGCTGATACGGGAGCCACACACCACTTCACCAATGATGCCAATTCTCTTACTCTGCAGAAATCAGAATATGTTGGTAACGATACTATGCAAGTAGGAAATGGTCAAGGTTTGCAAATCTCAAAATATGGATCTTCAATTCTGTCTACTCCTTCGTCTACATTTCTTCTTAGTCATGTTCTTCTTGTCCCTGAAATTAGGAAAAACTTATTGTCAATTCATCAATTTTGTGTTGATAATAATGTTTACTTTGAATTTCACTCTTACTATTTTCTTGTGAAGGCTTACTCGGGGAAGGTCCTTCATCGGGGTTATCTTCATGATGGCCTCTATCAATTCACCCACAAATCCAGTCCTCCTCAAGCTTTTTCTTGTGTTCATTCTTCTGAGTGCCATCGTCGGCTTGGTCATGCCTCCACCCCTGTCGTCAATAAGATTTTGTGTCTCCTTTCTGTACCCGTAGAGAAAAATAAAAATGTGTGCCCTGAATGTCAAATGGCAAAAAGCCATGATTTACCTTTTAAGAACTCTACATCCATTTCATTACACCCTTTAGATCTTATTTATACAGATCGCCTCGCGGTTTTCCAAGCCCTCGATATCCGTTCCCAACTGCTTGATCTCACCACGCTCACTGAAGACCGTCACTTTAGACTCTCCGCCTTTAGACTTCCCATAAGATCAGACGAAGAAGCCGATGATGGGTGGACCGGGTTAGAAAGTGTCTATCCGTCCTTTGGTCTGCTAGATCGATGGTACCGCTCGGAGTAGATCAGTAGACCAGGTGAACCGAAGTGAGTCTAAAGACTACGTAAAGTGGGAATCAGGACAAAGAAAGAGCCCCACCTTTCTTCCGGGAGCTGCTTCTTGTTCACAGCCCCTAGCTCCGTGCCCTCCACAACTAGTGCTAGATACTACGTAAGTTTTCTTGATGACTATTCCAAATTTCTTTGGCTATTCCCCATTAAACTAAAATCTGATGTAGAGCAAATATTTTTAACTTTCCAAAAATACGTTGAAAATCAATTTGACAAGAAAATCAAATCTATTCAATCAGATTGGGGTGGGGAATATCGCCGACTTCACAATTATTTTCATCAAAATGGGATCAAACATCGCCTAGCTTGCCCTTAAACTCACCAACAAAATGGAGCCATTGAGCGTAAACATCGACACATTGTCGAAGTGGGTTTAAGCCTGCTAGCTCATTCCAATTTACCAATGTTTTATTGGGAGGATGCTTTTCACACTGCTACGTATATCATAAATAGACTCCCCACACCTGTTCTACAACACAAATCTCCATTCGAAATGCTATATGGTACCTTACCTGACTATCGTTTTAAGCGTGTATTTGGTTGTGACCGCTGGCCAAACCTTCGACCATACAATAAAGTGGAAACCAATACGAATGGAAAGAGGGAGGGGCCCTTGACTTGACTTTGCGAAGATGCTTGTTCTATTCATAGTCTTTTTCTTGTTGGAAAAGTGTAGCACGGCAACACAAATTAAAATAAGGGGGTTTGCCATGAATCTTCCTCTTCGTCAATGGTCACCATCTAGCACATTTTTTGTTCCTTTTAGGGTTTTTAAACCCACTTGAATCCATAGCTTGTTTGATGGGTTAATTCACAATGCCATGGTCGATTTAATATTTGATCCTCTAAGGTTAATTGAAGTTTTTTAAGCATTTACTTAATTTTCAATTTTCAATACTTGTCGAGGTTATCAAATTTTAAAGAATTTACCATGATAAAAAAAAAAACAAGTGGTAGTTTTGGGCAAGAATAAGCGAGAGTTGGACTACAAAACCAATAAGGGCTCTCCTCCTTGATCCATCTTTACCCACAGCATTTATACCCAAGAATGCTTTCTTTAATCCATCCCCGGAAATAAAACAAGCACTGCATGGAACGAAAAACAAAAATGAACAATCCTAACATATTACACTTGCAACAAAATCTATATCATTATCTCAAAATTCTCCACCTTGTAAATGTGTATTGCTCTCAATGTTCATGGACTTCGGGGGCAAGTTGACGGCATTATCATTTGTGATGAGAAAAGTCAAGTCAGTGACATCTTCTTCCGCAATAGATATTTTGAAGTTCGTGGAGGTTTCGTAGATTTATTGGCATGGACCCTTAGGAGTCCATGTCATAGGTCGAGCAAATGGTGCTCCATGCGAACCAATTATAATACGCTTTCTACACTCGCCCCTCGAGAAAAGGTTAAGCAATTGGCCTTTGGAAATTTCCTCTCATCGTAGCAACTGAGAAAGAAAGCTCGTAGATATTCGGTGCAAATTGCTACCCAACAGTTTATTTTAAATGCATATTTATTACCAACAGAAATGATATATTTGCTAACCAACCATATTTTAGATGGACCGACAAAATTAATTACTCTTTTTGTTTTTTGCATTTGTGATGGAAAAGAAGTGGATCTACGAACATCAACTATATCAACAAATCATTAAATTATTATCAATTTTATACTCGAGCTATTTTTATTTAGTATTTCTTTATCAAATAATTAAATTATAAAAAAATTGGTTAATGAGATGAGAAAAGTCAAGTGACGCCCTCTCCCGCAATAAATATTTTGCCAATATTCAATATTTGTAGTTCGTGGAGGTTTCCTAGACTTATTGACACCGACACAGTTAAAGCGTTACCACCTGATTACATTTCAAAAGTATTCTTAAAAAAAAATTTAATTTAAATTAGTTTTAGTTTTAGTTTTTATTTTAAATTAAATATTTTTGATATTTTTAAATTATTTTCTGATATCAAAAATAATTTTTAAAAAATAAAAAATATTATTTTAATACAAGCATTTTCAAACATATAATAAATTAGGTTGCACAAGTCCCGAGGCATTGGCTAACGGAAGTTGGAAAAGTCCCAGAGAATTTGTTTGCTCCTAGACGAAGAAAAGAAAGCAGAAGGTGACCATTTGATTGGTCGTCAGCTATGGAAAAGAAACAAGGGATGAGATATTGTGAAGCAGTTCAAGAACCGTATTTTGGTTAGAATATCATATACCGGTGTAAATAATAAATCAAAAGAAATTAGATAGATTTAAAGTTATTTAAGATTTATTACTCTAATATCTAGTTTTCTTCAATTTTAAATAATTTTTAAAAAAATTGTGTTGTTGCAAATTATAAGTCGTTCAATAATTCCCTCAATAATCACCACACGAATCACCAAAACAAAAATCTGTTAAATCTTTATTTAAGAGGGAAAAATTGTTATGCCTAGAGTGTTAGTTCTATTTTGTAATTTATATCATTTTTCGGTCTAGTAGATGACCTGTCAAAAATATAAGAGAAATAACTTTATATTTATAGAAAATCCTAAAATCCCTATAATCGACAGAATATCTATTTGTCTCTTAAATAATGTCCATAATATAATTTTAGAAATTTAGTCAATCAGTTCCTACTTGATATTTTAGGACAATTATAATTCATGAATTAAGTATATTATAATGCTTAATTTCTACAATTATTTTCAATCAAGTCAAACTTTGCTCCATAACATATAGTCAATGCTCCATAACATTCCTTGTAGTTGAGAAATTCTCTTTTTTCTAGTGCATCTAGTCAATGCTCCATAACATTCCTAGAAACTCAAGTTGCTCTCCGGTTGATAGTAATCAAGCACTATCAGTGTCGTTTGGTGCTCTTAGATACCAATTACTAAGGCTTTTTATGATTTCTTTGATGAAAATTTTAAGACTTTCTATCATAGTGTTTTCCCTAAATGGAAGATATTCATCAATAAGATCTACAAGAATATGATATGCAAGTATTATATGAACTACAATTATCTTTTGAAAGCAAGATAAGCCAAAAGCATCGACAATATCTACCTTTTATTTGAAGAATGGATTGTGAGTTTTCATTGCATTTGCAATCTAAAAAAAAAACAATGAATAATCCTAAATCTCCTTTGAAATTGGCTTTCAAAGAAATTAGGATTTTCTTTTCTATTACAATTTACGATACTGTGATCAAGAATAGAGCCACAAACCCTGTTCTCCATCTTTGATGATTTGATTCTTCTTCAACAACCACTGCAATGACAACTTTTTAGTGAACATGAGAGTGATATCATCAAGATCAAATGCTTTATAAAAATTGAAATTAGAATGATTCATGATGAAACTTAAGACAAACAAAGTAAATATGGTAAAGAAGAGATTGATGAATAAAATTGTTCAAGTATATGAGCATATTTATAGATGTATTGTTTTTCCAAATGTTGATATCTTAAAATTAAAAATGTAGCAGTTATTTTTCAAATTTTGAAATCTTAAAATTTAAAATATTAGCGGTTATTTTTTTAAATTTTCATTTTTAAAATTTAAAATGTTAACAGTAATTTTTCTAAAAGTTTAAATTTTATTTGGTATATGCTAATAAAGATGCTCTAAGTATTATAAAAACTGTAGCCAAATGGTAAAGCGCATAGTTAACTCATGGAGATACATTTTCCTCAATTTGGCAAATAACTTGACAGCAGACAATTAATGCATTATTGCCACAAATCAAGGAAATTAACAAGTAAACAACAAATCTACTTCTAGCAGTCAAATTTGACAAATAAACAATAGGTTTGATAGCTAAAGTTTGACAACAGAAAATAACAATACTTTCCTTTCAATATGTATTTTTCAAGTTGATCTATTTTTTCAGTTTTTGCAAGTAAAAGATATGCACACAAAATACATATCTAAAATTACATATTTAATAGATAAAACAATGAGTAGTAGTTTTGGGCACGAATAAGCGAGTGTTGGACTACAAAACCAACAATAGCTCTCCTCCTTGATCCATCTTTACCCACAGCATTTATACCCAAGAATGCTTTCTTTAATCCATCCCCGGAAATAAAACAAACACTGCATGGAACGAAAAACAAAAATGAACAAGCCTAACATATTACACTTGCAACAAAATCTATATCATTATCTGAAATTTCTCCAGCTTGTAAATGTGTATTGCTCTCAATGTTCATGGACTTCGGGGGCAAGTTGACGGCATTCACCATTTGTGCTAAGAAACAAAGCTAGTAGATAGATGCAGTGATTGGTGAATGAAATGAGAAAAGTCAAGTCAGTGACATCTTCTTCCGCAATAAATATTTTGCCAATATTCAGAATTTGAAGTTCGTGGAGGTTTCCTAGATTTATTGGCATGGACCCTTAGGAGTATCAACTAGTAGATAGGTGCAGTGATTGGTGAATGAAATGAGAAAAGTCAAGTCAGTGACATCTTCTTCTGCAATAAATATTTTGCCAATATTCAGAATTTGAAGTTCGTGGAGGTTTCCTAGATTTAATGGCATGGACCCTTAGGAGTATCAACTAGTAGATAGGTGCAGTGATTGGTGAATGAAATGAGAAAAGTCAAGTCAATGACATCTTCTTCCGCAATAAATATTTTGCCAATATTCAGAATTAGAAGTTCGTGGAGGTTTCCTAGATTTATTGGCATGGACCCTTAGGAGTATCAAGACAGAATCTACAAATGAAACCACAACATCTACAACCGTAATAGGAATACAATTAGCACTGAATACCTTCACCATAAAAGAAAAAAAAACCCTAGACACCATTAAAAAAAATCGAGATGGAGTGAAAGGGAGAAGAAAGTGTTATGAAAATAACACTATTCATCTTTTCATACAAAAACCTTAGCCCCGTCTTTCTCTAAAAATGAAACTTTGTTCTTTGTTTTTTGTTCTCTTATTTTTATTCTCAACAAGACCACCGTTATTCTTTGTTTTTGGATCATCTACAAAACCCCTCAAATAATTGAAGACAATAACTCATGAATTATCATAAAACAAGGAGGGAGAGAGAATATTTTTCAAAATTTCTCTCCATGATAGCTTTATCTTTCAACCTTTATTTCAGCATGAACACCATAATTTTTCTCTTTTTGATGAGTACTATACAACCATACAAGTCATGTAACCCCATGATCCTTATATTAGTTTATTTGAGAAAAAGATAGAAATAGTTGAAAGAGAACCATAACCACTAAAACTTTAAGTGTTGGATCCCTCTCATCGCTCGATAACGACCTATGTTATCTCCACAAAAAGAAAGATCCAAGTGTGGTGCATCTAGCGACCTAGTCCAAGCATTGGATGATGCGCCACTCATGATAGCCCTCACTAACACATGACTACCATGCACCACCATTGTTTCCTCTTGTTTAGTCATTGTTATAACCTCTTTTGGTTTACCTCAGCCATCTTAAGAGGTTCATTTCAAATTGCAAACATCTATTAAATAATTATTTTGATTTATTATGGATTTTTATGTGCTATATGATGATATTTTCTGGATTGAACAACTTTTATGAGATTGATATTTGTGTTTAAATAGTGTTGGATGAATCTCTTAACTTTGTTTCTTGTTTTCTTTCATGTTCTTAGCTATATAGTCATCATCCCTACCATTGCAACATCATTTTATTAAAAACAACCTTAACAACAAAGGAAATAATAAAAATTAAAAACAAAAACTAAAGGCATGTACATATAAACATACACAAAAATAGAAACCATTTCAGAAATATATATAAAAAAAATAAAAGAATTAATATAAAATAATTTGTATTAATAAATATCTTTGAAAGGAAAAATTTGAAAAAAATCTAAACTTTGATACCGAAAATATTAAGGATTTAAAACCAATTCGAAAATTAAAAGACTGAGAATCAAAATGAAACTACAATATATAATCAATCGCAATTGAATGACATAATTAAAACAAATCAGAACTTCTATAACAGAAACAAGGACCATACAAAATAATCGAAAGATCAGGGATTATAATGAAAACCCAATAAACAGCGAGGTGTGACATTTACTTTCTTATGCAAGAGAGAGAAAAGGGGGGATTCAATCATGTTGTACCATAAGGAAGAGAAAATAGAGGAGAGTCATTACAGACACCGCACACGCTGTCCGAAATGGGCGTGAGCGTCCAAATTGGCAACTCGTCCGGCGATGCGCAAACAGTATTGCGACAGAAAATATAATTAAAAATGGTAAATTAACAGCACACCCTTATAGCCAACTCTTGTATTTTGTCTTATATAGGGGTACATCTGTATTTATACATTTCAAAAACATGCAATGACATTTCTAACCCTGACGTTAAATGTTCTTCTTTATCTTATATAGGGGTATATTTGTATTTATAATATAAAAAATATGTACTATCCTTAATACCCTCGGCGGTAACTGTGTATTTTTATCTTATGTATGAGTATCATGGTTATTTTGCTGTGCATAGAAACATAAAAAAAATCAAAAATACCCTTGTACCCAAAGCTAAAATTATTGTGTAGTGAGGGGTAAAATAGTAATTTTACTATTACAATCCACAATAATGTGAGCTAGAGCTACAGTAATTTACTGTAATTCCACAACTTTATTCAAAAAAAAAAGTGTTGGATCCCTCTCACTGCTCGATAGCGACCTATGTTATCTCCACAAAAAGAAAGATCAAAGTGTGGTGCATCTAGCGACCTAGTCCAAGCATGGGATGATGCGCCACTCATGATAGCCCTCACTGACACATGACTACCATGCACCACCATTGTTTCCTCCTGTTTAGTCATTGTTATAACCTCTTTTGGTTTACCTCAACCACCTTAAGAGGTTCATTTCAAACTGCAAACATCTATTAAATAATTAGTTTGATTTATTATGGATTTTTATATGTTATATGATGATATTTTCTGGATTGAACAACTTTTATGAGATTGATATTTGTGTTTAAATAGTGTTGGTTGAATCCCTTAATTTTGCTTCTTGTTTTCTTTCATGTTCTTAGCTATATAGACATCATCCTTACCATTGCTACATCTTTTTATTATTTGTATTTTTTTGGATCAAAATGCGACAAAAATAATACTCATTCATGCATGTATATTTATATCTATTGTGCCTCTTATATCTTAATTACAAGGTTCATCACACAAGAGTTTAGGTCTATATTAAAAGATATTGCTTAGAAAAAAAAATATTTCAAAATCTTTCATATAGCATTTCTTTTAAAAATCATGACTTTTCATTATTCATTATTCATTATTCATTATTCCTTATTCAGGTCTATTATTCATTTTTCAAGCCCTATATTTATGGCCTCGGACTCGTTTTCTAGTCATTCTATCTAGTGTTATCTTAACTTATACTAAGTAGTCTAAAATAACCTACTCCAAACAATTTTTATCCAATGTTTTATGTTCTTTAAAAACCTACATGCAAATGTATAGGTTTTGAAACAAAAAGATATACATTATTATATAAAGTCATGAAAAAGATACAAATCACATTATGAATAACTCATATCTTCTACCTTCTATATACTTAATAATTTAGTTAAATTACATTACATAAAGTTGAATTTCATTTCATTTATTTTTAATTGATAGTACCTTGATCTCAAGTTGATCTATACGGTTTAAGAAATAAGGATGGTTTCAGGTAACAAGTCTATAGAAACTTCTAATTCTCTCGTTGGGTGTAATCATGGTAATTCATCCAATAAAGAAATATCAGAAAGTTCCTTTCCAATAGTATTTCTAACCATTTAATACATTTATTCTCTTTATTAATTACATAGCTCAGATAAGTAACACGTCCTCTCTTTAATATTCTCTTTGCATCCGCAACTAAAATGATACAATTTAGCATCGCTTGCCTTTCACCCCTAAACTCAATCTCATTCTCTTTTGGACATTTAAGGTCATTGTTTTTGTAAAATAGTCCATGTTAGCTTGATGCTTTTTTATCCAATTCATCATTCGGATGATTTGAAAATCATAAATCATAAAATGTACCTTAAGTTTACAGCCCTGGATCTTCACATTATACCTTTTATATACATCATCAATATATATGATTTCTTCTAAGGTAGTGCCAACAATTGATCCCATATTCAATCTATATATTATTATTTGATTTCTTCGTTACATTCAATTTATTTGATTTTAACAAAAGAATGAGTAACTCTTTAATCAAGCAGAGTATACACCCTTTTGAAATTTAACTTTATCTTACCTTTCATTCAATATACACATGTTTTATTTCTTTTTTTTTATTATACATTCTATATATTATTATTTTTATTCAAATCATGTACTATAAGGTTCTACTTGTACACATGCAAATACATTTGTACACACTCATGAATTTAACGTTTTAATTGGCAATTTAGTCACACTACTATATGAATAAAACTTGATCATAATCATAATACTATACCTGCAACTATGTTTACAAAAGTCCAGGTATTTTCCTAATTTATATCAAAAGACTTACCCTGAACGTTTTCCAATGGTGCCTGAAACTTGTCCCCATTCGCACTCACTTCGGATTAAATGGGTCTCCCAAGACCTCTACACAACTAATGTACTGTAACTGAACCTTTTTTACTCTTAGTTGGAGTTTTTATAGGGTAACTTTTTTTGAAATGCCTTAAGTCACTGTATAAATAGCATCCATTTTCTAGGTATTTATACTTTCTCTACTAGTAACCCTCTTGTCTATACTAGGTTTTTATAGGGTAAGTTTTTTTGAAATGCCTTAAGTCACTGTATAAGCAACATCCATTATCTAGGTATGTATACTTTCTCTACTAGTAACCCTCTTGTCTATAAAGGTAACATCTCCCCCTGACATACAATAGTTACCAAGATGCATCTAATCACAACAATCATAATTTAGAAATGCAGAATGCCTATATGTTGATTCTCTAGAAGAATTATCACTTGACAACATCCTCATGAAATCCTTTCTCTAATGGGTTAAGAAAACCTATAAGAAGCTGTCATTGAGACATAATAACCCTCACCACTTTCATAAGGCTTACTACTATATCCATACCTGCTTCTCTTTTCAGGAAATGCATTCTACTAGTATAAAACCTTTCTCCTCTATTGTTGCGAGTCATGCTTAAATGGGCCTCTCCGTTGTTCATAAAATGGTGATTTCATCCTTTGAGATGCCTTGACTAATTTTCTATACAATAGTGGGTTAAAAAGCATCTAACCCTGTCTTGATCTTCAAATTTAGCAAATCTCACGGCCTATCTATTTGGTGTTGCATCTTTATAGAGAGGTCTTGAAATCTCCTCTCATACTCAGCACTATCATATTTACTTGTTCCAATGCTAGAAACTCTTTTTTTTCTTCAGATGTTGTTAGGAATAATATACCTAATCCCTAACTTTGGTTTAAAGTCCTCTCATGAACAGTAGATCAGCATGATCCAATGATATCGTTTTTCCTTGATGCAAATCAATAATTAAGTTCAGTTCCAATTTCCAATGATGCAAGAGTAGAAACTACTACACCATTGAGTGAAGATTCGGAAGCATATCTTGGGTTTGACTTGGACTGGGTGATTTTGCAGCATTGACCTGTCAACCACTACAACATTGGGTAGTTGAAAGGCCAGTGCTCCACGTAAGGAGCACCTCCTTAGTGACCTCTTTCAGGGCACCTCCTAGTTAGTCTTTATATATATGCTAGTAACCCCAAACTTTTAGATGAACTTATCAATGAGTGAGAATTTCAGCTGTATGCTCTTATAGAGTTTTAGATGCTAAGTAAAATGAATGTAATGACTTGTCGTTCTTTCATTAACATGTGCAGGTATAAATACAAGATGAAGAGCTTGAGTCAAGCCTTAGTTTTAGCTATTCTATAACTATCTACAAGATTAGTTGTACATAATTCAAATATTCAAATTACATCAAGACTTGATCTGAATGAAGATTTTACGGAGAGGATGACACTGAGTGAGTGATCTGTGGAGATTTGATCTCTTTTCTTATATGCCCCCGCAAGATGGAGGTACCATCAGTAACACCAATCTTGGACCTTAACAGTTGGAAACGGTGGCGTGCTAGTGGCTTGGTGAGTAAGTCTGCCAGCTGGTCTAGAGTGTGTACATGGTGGACTGTAATGCGACCTTTTTGGACAAGATCACGAACGAAGAGAAGATCGATATCTATGTGTTTCATTCGAGTGTGCTGGACTGGATTTAGACTGAAATGTGTAGCACCAATGTTGTCGCAGAAGACTTGAGGAGAATTTTGAAGTGATAGACCAAGCTCTGTGAGTAGAGAGTGAAGCCACACGGTCTCAGAGGTGGCAGCTGCTAACGCCCGAAATTCAGCTTCAGTGGAAGAGCGGGAGACAGCTCTTTGCTTCCGTGCAGACTGTTGCTACCCAAATTTTGACCTACTTATTTTTATGTTTCGGAAGAAAAAGAAAAAGAAAAGACAAAAATCAAAAAATATCTTGTTACAGGGGCAAAATTGAATAAATTGAGAATTTAACAGTCACTGCAGGGTCAAATTGCACAAATTGGAAATGAAGAACCAAATTGAAACAAGCACAAAAGCTAAGGGCTGATTTTGATTTTTTTGCCTTTTGAAACCTCTATAAATAAAGTTGTATATTTAATTATTAGTTAAAAAAATGTAATGAGAAAAAGTGAAAAAAGATAATGTGTGGGTGAGTTGTATTTTAATTATAAAATGTGATGAAAATAAAAATAAAAAAGAGAATGTGTGTGTGTGTTTTGTTGTGTTTTATTTATTCAATTTTATTTTGTTTTGTTAAAAAAAAGAAATATAAAATGAAATAAAAAATGTGTTTTCTTTGTATTCGGCCAAATAAGTTTTTTTCTGAAAATTTATCTTAGATTTAATAACAAGTTTATTAAATCTTGAAAATTTGGCTAATATTAAAACAAATCGTGAAATTTATTCTTGAGGATTAGCGATTGATTTTAGGTAGTAATTGCCAGATTTGCGCGTAGGTTAACATTTACATATTCTGGAATAACCACCAAAATTGTTAGAATTATTCTGAGCGGTGGTCGATTTCTGTTATAGATCGGTCAACCGTGAAATTAATTCATGAGGATTAATGGTTAATTTCAGGTGGTGAATGAAGAAACTACAAGTAGCCTAGCATTTGCATATCTAGAAATAATCAATAAAATTCACAGGATTATTTTGAGCGATGACCGATTTTCTTTTCAAATCGGAACATTTTTTTTTACACATAAATATGACCCGTTGAAATATTCAAAATCACATCAAGATAGACGATGCAGCTTACCTCAGGTAAGGCGTACAAGGGGTGCTAATACCTTCCCTTTATGCAACCAGTCTCTTACCCTCGAATCTCTGACCAGACCAGTGCATCTGGGTGTTCTTAGCGACCCTCAACAGCTAGGGGGCGACTCCTTCCAAACTCCACTGCGAGAGCCAGGATCCCTCCCGGGACGCCGCGCGGCGATGTGCGACAGAATGGCGACTCCACTGGGGACGGTATTTTTTCTGAAAAATATTGGACTAAGCTTTGAATATTTTGATGTGATTTATTTGTTTCAATTTGTTTGAATTTTTTTGTGTTTATTTTTAGCAAGTTTTTCGCATTTTTTTATTTTCGTGCATATGTACATATGTCCATGCATTGTTAATTTATTTCAATTATATTATTGTGGTTTGCAACTTTATGTTACGTGGGGGACTAGCAGCTTACCTATGACTTGAGTCAAGGTTGAAGTTTGTGTAAACCCCAACTCTTCGCTGAGAGCTTAGATGGTAGTGATTGGTATACGTACCATCCCATTATCTGTTAAGACCCCATATTGCCTTTACGAGGGTGATCACTAGGACAGCAAGAGACCATGTTCAGAGACCAAAGTAGCAAACTCACCATTTGTTATGCAAAGATTAGAACCAATCATTAGGGTGTATACTCCGTTCATTCCGTTTTGCATTAAGGCAAACTCTTCTCGAGGCATTTTGAATTCAAGAGTTTTGGGTGACACAGTAGCCATCGCTTAGGAAATTTGCATTGCAGGGTTTAAACAGAAATCCAATTTTTATTTATCATACAATTGCTACAGTCATGTGTCACTTCCTTAAAAGACAAGTCTGTAAAAAAAAATTGCATATGCATTTTTACACGCATTCACATAGTTTTTGTGTATCATACAATTGTTACAAGCATGTGTCACTCCTCGAAAGACGAGTTTGTCAAAAAAAAAAACAATATGCATATTTATTTTAACATGCATTCCCAAATTTTTGTTTATCATGCAATTGTTGCGATCATGTGTCCCTCCTTGAAGGTCAAGTCCGTAAAAAAAAAAAACATGCATATGCATTTCACACATGCATTCTCACAATTTTTGTTTAGCATGCAGTCGTTACGACCATGTGTCGCTCTTTAAAGGGCAAGTTTGTCAAAAAAAAAATGAAAAACCTAAAAAACTTGCATATGCATTTCAACATGCATTCCCACAGTTTCGAAATAGGGGTCACTCAATTTGTTATCCTCCGAACGGTCAAGAGTCATGGGACATTTGACATTGCTGAGAAGAACCGACCCCGATACAGAGCCATCATTAATGTTTCTTCTGCAAGCCGGCAACAGGAGTTCTCTGCTCTCTAGTGAAATCAGTTGACACATATGCTTAGATATCATCTGCAAAGTGTTAATGCATTCATCAATGCAGATTGTGGAAATTCGTGTTTCCTTTGAAGGGGTGCGGGTAGTCCATATACGAGTCCATTTCCAGAAAGCAAGTATCAGTAAAAGAAGTCATCAGTCCATTTCAATATCAATTGATTTCTCTCCTAGTCATGTGGAGTTATTGCGGCACTATCAAATCAGGAAGTTTTATGCCGCCACGAACAGAAGATCATTTTATTTGGTGCATAATTTTGTCTGTTATAGCAAGGACGAATATCTTGAGTGAGAAGATATGATATGATACTGCTGAATTTGTGCCGGTGTCTGAGAAACCAAAGCATGTGCACTGCAAGATTACATTGCTCGAAGAAGCAAATTTGCCACAAAAAGACTATTTTCATCGGGTAATGAATTTGTTCATGATTTGCGCACTTTGTGTTTTGTCAAGAGTTCTTTCAAGCTTGATTCACTTTTTATGTCCAATGAGAAGCGCGGTGGAGCGCCAAAAAAAAAGCCTTGCTTTGGCGACATGATCTAGATGAGAGAAATGAATAGTTGCAAGAATATCAGTAATCAAGTGTGGAAGTTAATCAGCAAAAGGCAAGCCAAGTTTTGTGGAGGATGTTATCGTCGGCAGTGCCAACAATAAATCATCGCAAGCATAAGCGAGATCAATGAGCAGCGACAATACAAAAATGGTTGTTTGAAAAGTCTGAGAAAAATGTCGCACAGTCAATAATTGTCTTATGGAATCTCATCGGCTATCAGTTTGTTTTGGGGTTAAATCATCATTTCATTGAAGCATGTGTTTTCCTTGTCTTTTTGTTGTTTTGAAATCAAGAGATGTTTGATATTCTTATTTTTGACAACATATTTTGATCAAACTCCAACATGCAAAATTTAAAGTTTATCATTTTTGAAAATTAAAATATATTTTGATTGCATAATTGACCCAACTTTTGTGAAAAAAACATGATGACCAATACCAGATGACCGAAGAATTTTTGAGCCCATACACCGAGTTTTTGAACCACATCATAGAACTAAGCTTTATTGGTATGCATATTGACATGTAATGGATTCGGTAGTTATGGACCCGCGAATCATGACTCTTGCACGTCCAAATCATTACATTGGACGAGGTCAAAATTTATCAGTTAAAACTAAATTTGCTTGAAATGACAAAAGGCCATCTTTGTTATTTCCTTCACTATTCTTGAAATATGTATCCCTTGTTAACCCCAATTTGAGCCTGATATTATATTTCTTTGAAAACACCCGACATGGATCACACCCTCACACTGGGGGCAAATACAGTAGGGGCAAATAAGAGATTTGTAGTTTGAGGATACAGTGGCAACATTAGAATCAACAGAAGAGGGGATGCTCAAGAACGAAAACTCAACATGGGAGTACAATCAAATGGAGATAGGTCATGACAAAAAACCAAGAGTCGATGTTAAGGACAAGTTCAAAAAAGAAAAAGAAAAAAAGAAAAAAGAATATTGAACTACAATGTCCGTTGGTATCTGTGGTCAAACCTCACGTGGGAAGAAATGTTATTAAGATTATCAAGTCTTCAAGATAATTGATCCATCAAATGAAGATCTTGCAGAATTGTTTTGTTAGACTATATTGAGTGCAGCAAGAGATGAAATAACATTTGATGACAAATGATGATTCGGGTTTTAGTATTTCCCTTTTAAGTTTGAAATTGTCAATGAAAGGAATGACATGGTTGTAGAGATTCTTAGTGCATTGGTTGATTGATAAAAAAATCACGTTAAGATAATTAATGTATTTTGATGTCGTCTCTTCAACAAGAGAAAAATAATCAACTAGATGATGGTGATCCTAGGTCTTTGAAACCCTTAAACACCTTTTGAGCCTATGAATATCCTTTTCTTTTATAGCAATGAACCATAGCCTCATTAAATGCTTGTAAAAGTCCTTCTTGATCAAGCAAGCAATCTTAACTGATAAGTGGCGCTCTCGAAATTTGCTAGAGTTTTTCCATAAGGGTTATAATTTCATGAAAAAGTTGCAAGTTGTTATGCATATTGATAAAGTAAGTACTGAAAAATGAGACAGATTTTTCAACTGAAACCTCAAGTTTTTACTCAGCTCTAAATTGTTTTGAAAACCGCAAATTATCACTCCATCATGACATACCCCCAAAATCCGAGATTAGAATTGAAACACAGAAAACCCCATAAAAGACGATTTCAATCTCATAATGGGTCAATTACTGTTTGCGAAATACAAGACATTACAGATTTGCATGCATTGAATATCATGTATTGGTATTTGACCAAATGAATTTGATTTTCAACAAATGACATCTCTTTGATTTTATTACAAGGATTAGACTTTGGATGCACATGATTTTTTAAATTGGTGACGTAATCTCAGAACAAAAAGATTTACAAACAAAGAAGATAGTGACTGGGTTTTGCAGAATCCTTGATATTGACAGTTCTTGATTTGAAAGCCCAACAGTCAGAGGCCAGCATGTGAATCTTGATAGGAATGCAAATAATTTCACATCAGCCTGGGGGCAAAGAAGCACAAGCAAATGATGATTTAGTGAAATTCACCAATGAGCACCAACAGGTCAACTCAAGGCAGAATTGCTTAGTAGAGAATGATGGTATAACAAGCTCCAACAGTTGAGATTAGCATTGTATTTGAAGGGCAGCTTCAAATTTTTGGAATATCGGCTTACTCGCAGATTTGTTTGTCTCCAAAGATATGGTCGCATGGGGGCATTTTGATAAATGTTAAAGAGTATGCACCCCAAGATTGATTGAGGAATAATTTACTTGAAGCCCATCGACTTAAGGTTCAGTTCACCGCACGAATATGGGAGACAGAAAGAACTCGTTAATGACAACATTGTAATTCTTTGCGTGGCTAAGAAGAATTTGTTCAAAAGAAATTAAGTCTACAATGAAGAGTTTCAGATTGCATGACTGAACAGTTGCCACAATTCAAGGTGCAATTCATCGCATGAATGTGAGTGATGATAGCATTACATCTCTTCTCACGAGCTGAGAAAAATTTATTAATGATAACACGGAGCATGCACCGATGAGTTCTGGATGCATTTATGGTTGACTTGACAATTTCATGAAGGGTAATGATGACATATGCTGGAATAAATACAATTCGATTGATGAAAACTCCATGATTGATCGACAACCGAAGATGAGGCAGCATTAGCAATCCTTGCAATGATTGTTAGCAGAACATACGCAAACCAAATAGCTGTTATTGAGAGAATTCAAGAAGATGGATGATTTGTTACACTCTTTCACAATGAATCAAGCAACACCACACTTGGGGGCAATGTTAAACTTGATAAGCAATGAGAGCAGAGATCACCGCAGATAGCTTGGAATAAGCAATGCTCTTAAGATTGGGTGAATGAATGACAACAAAGCTTTGGAAATTAGGCAAAGGCATCCTACGACAATGAAGCATCAAAGAAAGGGGACCTATATTTCTCAGATAAGTATACATGCATCATCATGCATTGCATCCCCATATTCATCATTTTTCGATCGGGTAGGTCACCCGTTATAATGAGACCCTCACCTCCATCTTTCATCCGGGTAGGTCACCCGTAATAATGAGACCCTCTTCTTCATCTTTCATCCGGGCAGGTCGCCCATAATAATGAGGCCCTCATCATCAAGTCCATCCGGGTAGGTCACCTAGAAAAATGAGACCCTTCCATCTTCCATCCGGGTAGGTCACCCAGAAAAATGAGACCCTTCCATCTTTCATTAGGGTAGGTCACCGTTAAAAATGAGACCCACTCCATCTTTCATCAGGGTAGGTCACCCAGAAAAATGAGACCCTTCCATCTTCCATCCGGGTAGGTCACCCGTAAAAATGAGACCCTTCCATTTTCCATCTGGGTAGGTCACCCGTCATAATGAGACCTGGGCAGGTCACCCATCACTATTGAGACCCCATCTAATCCGGGCAGGTCACCCGTCATAATGAGACCCGGGCATGTCACCCGTCACCATTGAGACCCCATCTAATCTGGGTAGGTCACCCGTCATAATGAGATTCGGGCAGGTCACCCGTCACCATTGAGACCCCATCAAATCCGGGTAGGTCACCCGTCATAATGAGACCCGGGTAAGTCATCTGACACTATCGATACTCCACTAATCTGGGTAGGTCACCCTTCATAATGAGACCCGGGTAGGTCACCCGTCACCATTGAGACCCCATTCAACCCGGGCAGGTCACCCGTTATAATCAGACCCGGGTAAGTCATCCGTCACTATCGAGACTCTACTAACCCGGGCAGGTCACCCGTCATAATCAGACCCGGGTAAGTCATCCGTCACTATCGAGACTCTTCTAACCTGGGCAGGTCACCCATCATAATCAGACCCGGGTAAGTCATCCGTCACTATCGAGACTCTACTAACCCGGGCAGGTCACCCGTCATAATTAGACCCGGGTAGGTCACCCGTCACTATCGAGACCCTCCTAACTATTCTTTTATCTGGGTAGGTCACCCATCATAATGAGACCATCTCCACAATTCTATTTTTCTTTACAACACTTACTATTTAAAGTCTTTTGCAAGACTTTAGTCTTAAGTATTGTAAAGAGGGGGCATCTGTTGCTACCCAAATTTTGACCTACTTATTTTTATGTTTCGGAAGAAAAAGAAAAAAAGACAAAAATCCAAAAATATCTTGTTACAGGGGCAAAATTGAATAAATTAAGAATTTAACAGTCACTGCAGGGTCAAATTGCACAAATTGGAAATGAAGAACCAAATTGAAACAAGCACACAAGCTAAGGGCTGATTTTGATTTTTTGCCTTTTGAAACCTCTATAAATAGAGTTGTCCACCCACAAGTAAGGGGACCCAAAAAAAAAAAGAATACACCCACAAACCCTCTCCAAAAAAAAACCCTAAACCTAATCCACCCATCTTTTACTTTCTTCTTCTTCGTGGGGCTGCAGCCGCCGGTCCCCACTCTTGGCAGCTGCAGCCCCTCCCTTTTTCCATAATTTTTCCCCTTCTTCAAACGGGCCGTCAGCCACCGTTTCCCGATCTCCATCCCCATTTCCACTCCCAGCCTTCCTCACTTTCTTATCCTTCTCCAGCCACAGGCCCCTCCCTATTTCATCTCCTGCACCAAGCATATCTGTCAGCCATCCCTCTTTTCATCTCCTTCCATCTAGCCGCTGAACCCACAGCAGCAACCCCATCTCTCTTCTCTCTCTTGCTCCAGTCCAACACCCATAGCCCCAGCACATTCACTCTCCTCTCTTCCCTTGCTTTCACAGACCAACCGTCCCAAGAAGAAGAACAATCGCTAAGAACAAAGTCAAGATTGGAAGAAAGAATCGATTGATTTTTTTGGTGTTTGTGTTTGTGTATGTTTGTTTTCTGTTTGTAGGTTATTGTGGACACCTTGGCCGGCGAGAAGATGAAGAAGAAGAAACCGAGAAGATGGAGAAGAAGAAACCGAGAAGGAGGAGAACAGACCCGAGATTTTGAACTGACTCGAGATTCAAACAGAACCGAAGCATTGATATTTTTGTGCCTTTGTTCTGCGTTTGTGTGTTTTCTGTGTTTGCAGGCCATCAAGAACTCCAACGCCGGCGAGAGAAGTAAGGGAAGAGGCAGATCTGTGGCATCCTTGATTTTACTGTTCACCGGTGGCGCGTGGTTCCACGCGCCACAGCCCCCTGCACTGCTGCCATTTTGTTCTAGAACTGCCCCTGAGGCCTTTATGTAATTTTCCTTTTATGTTTTTGTGTTTATTTGAATTTTTTTTGTATATTTAATTATTAGTTAAAAAAATGTAATGAGAAAAAGTGAAAAAAGATAATATGTGGGTGAGTTGTATTTTAATTATAAAATGTGATGAAAAAAAAATTTCAGGTGGTGAATGAAGAAACTACAAGTAGCCTAGCATTTGCATAACTAGAAATAATCAATAAAATTCACAGGATTATTTTGAGCGATGACCGATTTTCTTTTCAAATCGGAACATTTTTTTTTACACATAAATATGACCCGTTGAAATATTCAAAATCACATCAAGATAGACGATGCAGCTTACCTCAGGTAAGGCGTACAAGGGGTGCTAATACCTTCCCTTTACACAACCAGTCTCTTACCCTCGAATCTCTGACCAGACCAGTGCATCCGGGTGTTCTTAGCGACCCTCAACAGCTAGGTGGCGACTCCTTCCAAACTCCACTACGAGAGCCAGGATCCCTCCCGGGACACCACGGGGCGACGTGCGACACAGACCATGAAATAGGATTGGAACCGAGAAATGTAATATAGGCAGTGGTGGAGATCCTTGTGTCAGTATTGGTGGCCCAGTCTGCATCAACAAATGTTCGAAGTAAGAAGGGACTTTGCTTATTAATGAGTGTCCCATGGAACATTGTGTGCTTGAGATATCTGAGAATACGCTTTGCTGCAGTCCAATGACACACAGTGGGTTTGTGCATAAATTAGGAAAGGCGATTTACGGCAAATGCAATGTCAGGTCTTGTTAGACCAAGATATTGCAGAGCCCTTATGACTCGTCTGTAGTCTGTGCTATTTGTAGGTGCTGAGCCATCAGTGAGAGTGAGGGTTGTGCTGGTAGACATTGGAGTGTGAATGTCTTTCGCCATGTCCATGGAGTGTTTGGCAAGAAGATCTCTTATATACTTTTGTTGAGAAAGGAAGAGTCCTTTGGCCGTGGGAATGACCTCAATTCCGAGGAAGAAGTGAAGATTTCCCAAGTCCTTGACTGAGAAGGTATTGCTGAGCTTGTTGATGATGTTGGCTACAAAGTTGGATGTGTTGCCTGTTATAACAATGTCATCTACGTACACAAGACAATAGCATAAAACATTGCTAGAGGAGTATATAAATAAGGAGGTGTCCATGGCTAATGAGACAAATCCAAATTGCAAGAGAGCATCCCGTAGGGCCTTGTACCACTGGCGTGGTGCTTGTTTCAGACCGTAAATGCTCTTCTTGAGTTTACAGACATCATCAGGTTTGGATTTGTCAATGAAACCTGGAGGTTGATGCATGAACACAGTCTCTTCAAGGTTGCCGTGAAGGAATGCATTGTTTATGTCTAGCTGTCGAAGGGTCCAGCCTTGCATGATAGCAATGGAGAGTATCAGCCTAATGGTGGATGGCTTTACAACTGGGCTGAATGTTTGAGAGTAATCAAGGCCTGGTCTTTGATGGAAACCCTTAGCCACAAGGCGGGCTTTGTATCTGCTGATAGTGCCATCTGGATTTCTTTTTGTGCGAAAGACAAACTTGTAACCTACAAGGTTTTGATAGTGTGTGGGTGGAACAAGTTCCCATGTGGCATGGTTAAGAAGTGTTGTGATCTCCTCTGCCATGGCATTTCTCCATACTGGCTGCTTAAGTGCTTCACTTACACAAGATGGTTCGATTGACTTAGGTAAAGGATGTGTGACAATGGTGTGAAGTTGTTTAGGACAAAATATATTGTTCATAGATCTAGTTGTCATGTTATGATTTCTGTGAGAAACAACAATAGGTGGAATTGTTACCTGAGCTATGGAGACGGATGTGGATGTGTCGGGATCAGAGGCAGGGAGAGAGAGTTCTTCTTGCGGGGTAGTGGAAATCAGTTCTGGGGCAGGATTTGCTGGAATGACAGGCAAGAGTGGTGCAGGAGCAGGTTGCACTGGTGGTGCAAGATGTAGTAGTGGAGCAGATGAAGTGGAAATAGCAGGCACGCATGGGTCCAATGTGGGCTGATTGGGAACACTTTGTAGAGAATAGGTATTTTCATCAAATGTAACATGCCTTGAGACATAAAGACGCTAAGTTGGTATGTGAAAACACAGATATGCATTCTGTGTAGTGGAGTAGCCAAGGAAGACACACGGAACCGATTTGGGCTGGAGTTTATTGGTGGTATAAGGTTTAAGCCATGGAAAACATAAACACCCAAATGATCTTAGTTTGAGATAATTGGGTTGTTCTTTGAACAGGGTTTGAAAAGGAGAATTGTGATGAAGGATGGGTGAAGGCAGCCGATTTATTAGATAAGTAGCAGCAGCAAAAGCATACGACCAGTATTGAAGGGGAAGATGAGCATGGCTAAGAAGTGTTTGGCATGTTTCCACTATGTGTCTATGGCGACGCTCTGAAACTCCATTTTGTTCGGGAGTGTGTGGGGCTGTGGTGAAAAGGTTGATTCCATGAAGGGTGAGGAATGGTTGAAGGGCAACAAATTCGCCTCCATTGTCTGAATAGAGTCCTTTGATGTTGGTATTAAATCGAGTGGTGATCATTTTATGAAATTGAGGGAAAATGATCTTTACTTCTGATTTGGTACGAAGTGGGAAGAACCATACATATTTGGTGAAGTGATCAATGAAGATCACATAGTATTTGTGTCCTTGAATACTGGTTTGTGGTGATGGACCCCAAACATCGGTGTATATTAGATCAAATGGAGCAGAACTATTTAAGCCATGTTTGTGGAAAGGTAACCGATGAGATTTATTGATTGAGCATGAATCACAATTATGAGATATTGAAGAATTGCTAGAAATTGGCAGGGAAAAGGAAGTGATCATCCTGGCAACGACTTTGGAAGATGGATGGCCTAGGCGTTGATGCCAGCCATTGATTGAAGTTCGTTCATGAACCATGGCAATGGGATGGGAGGAACTGATTTTGGGTAGGGGGTAAACACCATTTTCACATGGCCCTTGAAAAAGAGTCTCTCTCGTCCTCTGATCCTTGACAAAAAAACAAGAAGGGTGAAGTTCAAGGAACACGTTATTGTTCTTGGTGAAGTGATGAACTGAAATCAAATTTTGATTAATGGATGGAACACAAAGGGTGTCTTGAAGTTTGAATGAACGTTTAGGAAAAGGGAGAGTGAGAGAACCTGAGTGAGTTATTGTCAAACTTGTACCATCTCCAATGAGCACCTCATCGGTGCCATCATATTCAGAGTGTAGTTGCAGATTTGAAACTTTGGAGGTGATGTTGTGGGAAGCTGCTGAGTCAATGAGCCAGCGCTTGTCTGGACTGGGAACAGCTATAGTGCAATTGGCGGTGGCCTTTCTTGTGTGTAGCTGAGGACAATATTTTGCCACATGGCCAAGTTGATCACAGTATTGACATTTTGGATTGTATTTTGGTTGCCTGACATAGCGTGGCTGATATTTGTTGTCATATCGTGGAGAGGCTACATGTTAAGAGGACCATGGTTTCTTTGAAAAACGTGAATCCTTCCGTTGGGTGTTATAAGCCGTGACAACCAGTGAAGGAGAATGGGTGTCCATTCTTTTGAGGTAAGCTTCATGACCAACCAGAAGGTCATGAAGTTCTTCAAATGACAGAGAGGATTCACGTGTGCCATTGAGTACATATAGAGTAATGTCATCTGCGGAGAGTGGGTTATCAATGAGTGCTAGCTCATCAGCAATTGATTTCATAGAGTAGAGAAAATCTGTGACAGTTCGTGTGCCACGTTGAATAAGAGTGAGATCCTCTTTGAGTTGCATAACTCGTGTTCTAGAAACGACTGGCATAAAGCTTGGTCAGTTTGTTCCAGGCTTGAGAGGAAGTTTTAGATGCTGCTATAAATGGTATGACAGCATCAGACACTGAGGTAAGAATTGCATTCAAGATTAATTTATCTTGTCGAAACCATTGAATATAGGCAGCAATAGGTGTTGCATCAGGGCTGTTAATTGATGGACATGGTAGTGTACCATCTACATAACCATAGAGGTTATAGCCGAGAAAAAGGGATTCGAACTGGGCATGCCAGGAAGGGAAGTTGGTTGGTGTGAGACGGGTGGTAATTTGCTGAGTGGCATTAATGGAAACAGGTGGTGGGTTAGCAATTGGTGTTATAGTTGCAGCGGAAGAGGTGTTTGAGGAGGCCATCACAAAAGCAAGAAAAAAAATTAAGGAAAAAGAAACTCGTTAGAGCAGGGGAGGCTCTGATACCATATAGAGTTTTAGATGCTAAGTAAAATGAATGTAATGACTTGTCTTTCTTTCATTAACATGTGCAGGTATAAATACAAGATGAAGAGCTTGAGTCAAGCCTTAGTTTTAGCTATTCTATAACTATCTACAAGATTAGCTGTACATAATTCAAATATTCAAATTACATCAAGACTTGATCTGAATGAAGATTTTACGGAGAGGATGACGCTGAGTGAGTGATCTGTGGGGATTTGATCTCTTTTCTTATAGCTCTGAGATTGTGTGATTCAACCTATCTTAGATGTGACTCCTAAGAGCAATAGTTTGATGTAAGTTTTATATCTTCTAGGTATTCTTCCAAGAAATCCTACTAGTGTGATGCTAGCAGCAAATGATTCAGATTCATGAAATGATTGAACTGACACGAGGTAAGCTCGATTTATGTTTTAGGGACATAAGATAAGACACAAAGGCTTAAACAAGATAAGAAATTCATGAGGATTGATGAACCCAAGAGAGGGATCCTGGATCAGAGGAAGCAACTGGGCTGCTGATCTTCTGGAGCAGTCTTACCCGGGAAACAGACTATAATCACAGCTGAGAAAAAACATGCTGCGCCAGGTGATTGGAATCCTCTTAGGTCAGCTGAACAGGCTGACCATCAGCAGAAGACACTGGCCTGAAGACAGCTGATCATAGCATCAACTGCAGAAGAAATAGATTAAAGTTGATGAACAGGAAAAGGCTGCAATAAATCTCCATCACCACCCGGGGCTGAAGGAAAATATGAGATGATGCTTTTATATTCATCTCCGCTAAAAATTATAAACTTCATATTATCATTTGCTCTTTTCACCTATTTTAATCACCTTACGAGCTTAATGTAGGTTTTTAGTCAATTTATGACTTATTGTTACTGATTTGTTTGGTTTGTCTTTGCAGTTGTTTTGGGTTTGTGTTTCGGAGAAGAAAGGAATTAAAGACAGAGAGGATTTCGAAAGAGATAAGCTTCTCAATTATTTGCTTACCATCTGCTTGATTATATGCCCATTTATACTTTTAGGCTTTACACATGTGTTGTTTACATGATTAACAGAAAGTAACTGAATTGTAACTAATTAGTTAGTTACAACAACCTCACACACTAAATGCATGTTCAGTTACATTTAATCTCAGCTTATGAGCTGCTCCTATGCTTCTTCTTCTTCCTTTCCTGCACTGGTAGTCTTCACTGCCTTCACCATGCAGGTTTGTGGATGGCTTACATTCCAATAGCCTCTCCTAAGCCATTTACAGACTTAACTCCAAGATTCAATCTTAATTGATTGAATCTCTCCTTAGGTAGAGCCTTTGTGAAGATGTCAGCTAGCTGCTCTTCACTTGGACAAAACTTCATGTTTATCAGTCCCTCCTTCAAGGACTCTCTGATGAAGTGATAGCGTCTGTTAATATGCCGTGTCTTCTAATGAAAGACAGGATTTTTAGCCATAGAAATAGCAGACATGTTGTCACAGAACAATGGTGTTGCATCAGCTTGCATTTCACCAAAATCATCTAGGACAAATCGTAGCCATATTGCCTGAGTTGTGGCTTCAGAGGCTGAGACATACTCAGCTTCTGCAGTTGAGAGAGCAACTATATTTTGCTTGACTGAAGCCTAGGAGAACACCCCACTGCCAAAACTGAATGCATACCCTGATGTGCTCCTGCTGTCATCTTCACTTCCAGCCCAATCAGCATCACAAAACCCAATTAGGGATGCTGACTTTTCTCTAGTGTACTCAATACCATAGTTGAGTGTCCCTTGAACATACCTTAGAACCCTCTTGGCAGTTCCCATATGTTTTCTCGTGGGATTACTCATAAACCTGGAAAGCAAACTGGCTGCATACATTAGGTCTGGCCTAGTGGCTGTCAAGTACAATAAACTTCCCACAATCTTCCTGTAAAGGCCTTCATCAGCCCTATCACTTCCATCTTCTTTCTTCAACTTCTCACCCACAACCAGGGGAATTGCAACTGGTTTGCAATCCTCAAGTCCAAACTTTTCAAGCAAGGACTTTGCATACTTCCCTTGATGAATGAAGATGCCTTGCTCAGTTTGAATCACCCTAAAACCCAGAAAATGGTGTAGTAAACCAAGATCTGTCATCTCGTATCTTTGCATCATTTCCCTCTTGAAATCATGCATCATTTTCTCACTGCTGCCAGTATATACAATGTCATCAACATATATAGCAACAATGATTATATTACCTTCATCATCTGCCCGAGTGTATAGAGTAGCTTCACTGCTGCTTCTCTTATATTTACACATAGTGAGATATGTGTTAATCTCACTATACCAGGGCCTAGGTGCCTGTTTTAGGCCATACAAAGCCTTGTGCAATTTATAAAAACTGGACTTAGCCTCCTTGACTGTAAATCCCTCTGGCTGCTCAACATACACTTCTTCATCCAACATTCCATTGAGAAATGCTGACTTAACATCCAGCTGGAACAATTTCCAGCCCTTTTGAGCTGCTAGGGCAATGAGAGATCGAATGGTATCCAACCTTGCTACTGGAGCAAAGGTTTCATTGTAGTCAATTCCAGGCTTTTGTGTCCCTTAGCCACAAGCCTAGCTTTGTGTTTATGCACTGTCCCATCAAGATTTAACTTGGTTTTAAACACCCACTTTACCCCAATCACAGATTTATCAGTAGGTCTATCCACAAGCTCCCAAGTTTTATTTTTTTCAATCATCTCCAATTCAGCCTTCATAGCCTCTTGGCAAGCTATGTCTTCAGCAGCCTCTTGATAGCTCTCGGGTTCAGTGATAGACATATGACATCTAGCATATATGTCTTCAATACTTCTCATTTTAATAGGAGATGAGCTACGTGTTCACTGTGTGCTGCTGGTTTTGCTTGAACTTCCAGTTGATCCTTCATTCCCAGAATCATCACCATTATCAAGCTGAACAGATTCTGTTTGGACACCTTCTTCTCCACAAGATCTGTCATGTTCAACATCTTGCCATGAAAGATGTGAAGGTATGAACTTCTGCTGCCCTTTCTGTTCTGACTGCCAATCATAGGCCTTCCCTTCATCAAAGACTGCACTTCTTGATAACACAATTTTATTAGATTGTATTATGTATACCCTGTAGCCTTTTTCACAACTCCCATACCCCATAAAGATCCCCTTCTTGGCTTTATCATCAAATTTCTGCCTTAGAGATGCAGGTATGTGTGTATAGCAAATGCATCCAAATGTTCTTAGATGCTTAATGCCTGGTTTTCTTCCAGTAAAACACTCAAATGGTGTTTTGTTTGCTACTGACTTGGTATAACACCTATTTTGCAGATAGACTGCAGTTCCAACAGCCTCTGCCCAGAACATAACAGGTATTCCCTTCTCTACCATCATAGACTGCCATTTCGCATATTGTTCTATTCTTCCTCTCAGCAACACCATTTTACTAAGGGGAATATGCAATGGTAAGCTGCCTCTCCATACCTTGATTCTCACAAAACTTCTGGAAATCATTAGAGGTATACTCTCCCCCTCTATCACTCCTCAATTTCAGTATTTTATAGTCACTTTGCAATTCAACCATTGTCTTAAACTTCTCAAACACTCTTAGGGTATCAGATTTATATCTTAAAAAATAAACCCAACACATCCTAGAGTAATCATCAATAAAAGTAATAAAGTATTTATTACCTCTTATTGACTGATTTTGCATTGGTCCACACAAATCAGTGTGAATCAATTCCAGTGGCTTGCTTGCTCTTGTGCTCCCTTCATTGTCAAACTTCTCCCTATGATGCTTTCCAAAAATGCACCCTTCACATGCATCATTCACCTCTGTCAGTGTTGGTAATCCAGTAACCAACTCTTCCTGCTGCATTCTGTTCATACTGTCAAAGTTCAAGTGGCCCAACCTTCTATGCCAAGTCCAGGAATCATCCATTACTGATGCTCTTCTTGCTGCAGGTAACAAAGACTCCAGTGAAAGAGGAAAACAACGATTTCCTTTCATAATCACCTTGGCTATCACATTTTCCAGCCTTGCATCATCAAAGATTATAGCCTTGTTGCCCCCAAACAAAATGTAGTGGCCATGCTCCATCATCTGCCCTACACTCAGTAAGTTTTCATCCAAACCAGGGACTAACAACACTTCTTCTATGTATCTTCTTCCTTGCTTGGTCTCAACTACCAGTGTTCCTTTTCCAGTTGCAGGAACAAGGTCTCCTGACCCAATTTTTACCTTGCAAGCAATGCTCCTGTCAACATTGATCAGCATTGATTCATTTGAGGTCATGTGGTTGCTACAAGCACTATCCACAAACCATACATCATCATCCTTCACGCTAGCAGCATGACATGCAAAGAACAAAGTTCCAGTGGTAGCTTCTTCCTCCTCTTTTGCACAATTTGCTAGTGTTTTGAAATTATTGCAATCTTTGGTATTGTGACCAAAGAAATTACACCTTCCACACTTTGGCTTCCCCTTGTATCTGCACAGTCCAAAGTGGAACTTCTGACAGGTATTGCACTGAGGTTTTATGTTAGCTTGATTATTGCTAACATTTCTATGCTGTGAACTATATGTGTCTTCATGACTTGTTTTTCCTCTGTGATTCCAGTTCTTGCTGGAATTATTGTGTTGATTCCTTCCTTGAGCCCAGCTTGAATAGCTATAATCTTGTTTCTGCCATTTTGAGTTACCTCTCCCCTGTGAAGGCTTGTTTGCAGCAGCATATCCATGGTTATACCTAACCTTAAGGCTGCTAAATGCCTTTTCTGTACCAGCAACTCTCTCTCTTTCATCATGTAAGTCCTCTCTCTTATCAAATACTTTTACCGAGGCAATGACTTCTTCACTTCTAAGTGTTTTTAAATCTCTTGTTTCTTCAATAGTCGAGACAATTGACTTGTATTTTCTGCTAAGACTCATCAAGATCTTTTGCACTATCCTTTGTTCAGTTATCTCTTCTCCAAGAGACTTCATGTCATTTATCACTCCAAAGAACTTAGTCAAGTAATGATCTAAGCCTTCTCCTTCAACCATTCTCATATACTCGAATTCTGCCCTTACAGCCTGCAACTTCACCTCTCTAACTTTATCATCTCCTCTGAATTCTCTTCTCAACAGATCCCATGCTCCTCTTGTTGTTTCTTCATTTCTTATTCTAGGGAAAATATCATCACTCAAGGCTCCTTGGATAATACTTAGAGCCTTGGCATCTTTGATTCTTTTTTCTTTAGTCTCAGCAGCAGCCTCTCCTGGTTCAGTTTTCTTGTCTTTCGAACCAGAGGCTTCTCCACTGCTACTTTCATTGGAAACTGGTGTTGATGTATCAACACTTCCAACCACATCCCATAGATCATAAGCTCTGAAGATTGTTCTCATTTTAACTGACCAAAAATCATAGTTCTCACCATTAAATTGTGATGTTCGCAGGTCTGATGATCCAGTCATTGTTCTTGCTGATGAATTCTGACTTGATTGATTTTCTTCCACAGTTTTACGCCCCTTCTTGAATCAGATTAAAGCTCTGATACCATGTAGGTTTTTAGTCAATTTATGACTTATTGTTACTGATTTGTTTGGTTTGTCTTTGCAGTTGTTTTGGGTTTGTGTTTGGGAGAAGAAAGGAATTGAAGACAGAGAGGATTTCGAAAGAGGTAAGCTTCTCAATTATTTGCTTACCATCTGCTTGATTATATGCCCATTTATACTTTTAGGCTTTACACATGTGTTGTTTACATGATTAACAGAAAGTAACTGAATTGTAACTAATTAGTTAGTTACAACAACCTCACACACTAAATGCATGTTCAATTACATTTAATCTCAGCTTATGAGATGCTCCTATGCTTCTTCTTCTTCCTTTCCTGCACTGGTAGTCCTAACTGCCTTCACCATGCAGGTCTGTGGATGGCTTACATTCCAACACTTAAACATACCACATTCTTCATATATAACCTATTCCCTTGGTTCTAAACAGACGAATTTGCTACCATTTGCAAACCTTAATGATTTAGGTGCTGTAAGTGAAGTACATGAAAATATAAATCCAAAAAATTAGTTGTTGATGAGCTAAATACAAAAGTGGAAGAGAAAACTGATTTGGCTACATCCAAAACCATATCCTAAAATCTGAAAATTAATAGATGTAAACCAATGCTTAATAACCCCTTAGATTAATTCAGATTGCTTGAGCTTCAATACTAGATTAATTAAAGTGGCACATAACACAAAGCTAGTGCAACAAACATAATTATTTTTCCTATAAGAACGAACAGAT
This sequence comes from Salix purpurea, assembly GCA_027405865.1. Taxonomy (NCBI): domain Eukaryota; kingdom Viridiplantae; phylum Streptophyta; class Magnoliopsida; order Malpighiales; family Salicaceae; genus Salix; species Salix purpurea. The sequence goes on along the minus strand of JAOWLH010000014.1, from coordinate 6,286,752 downwards.
CAGTTGAATGAAAGAACTACCAATTGCTAGAAAACACATATCCAAACACTATAAAAGGATAACTAATGGAACCAAATTCAATCAAACATTAGATATATCATCTTAGTGTCAAAAATATTTTTTAAAAAATAAAAAATATCATTTTTAATATATTTTTGAACAAAAAATACTTTAAAAAATAATCACAACCACACTCCCAACAAACACTAAAAGAAATAGAAATAGAAGAAAAAAATCTAAATTTACACTAATATTTCAAATATAATTAAAAATAATAATGAGATAAATTTAACAATAATAATAAATTATTAATTATGATCAAAATAAATTATTTTTACCACTAAAAATAAGTATGTCATTTGTTATTTTTAAAAAACAAGTATGTAATCTGGTATTACCGTTGATAGTTTTTATTTATATTATCAGATTCATCAAATCAAAAAATATTCATTACCTCATATCCAAGATAAGTTTTGGGAAGTTATAGGTGATTGTTTATTAATGGCTTAGGCTTGTTTGATATTGGATTTCAAAAATATTTTTGAAAAAAATTGAAAACAAATTATTTTTATTTTCAATTAAATTTTTTGATATTTTTAAATCATTTTCATGTGCTGATATCAAAAATGATTTTCTAAAAAAAAACAATATTTTGATGTATTTCTGAACGAAAAATAATTTTAAAAGCAACCTTGACCACACTCTCAAATAGATATTTAATACAACTAGTTTAAAAATTAAAAATACTTGGTTTTAAAAATATATTAAAAAAAAAAAGGCATAAACTATTTTTTTCCGGCACAACAACAATTCTATGATCCTTAATTACTTTGTCCTCAAGAAAAGAAAAGAAAAGAAATGCCTGTGTAGCTTATATATAATAATCAATAAGTTAATTCAACTCAACACAGATACTTGCTCCCCAAGTAACGAGTGACAGATAGCCCACATGTCTCCTTCCTTAATAAATACATGAGAAACCGAACCATTGTCTCATCATAGGACAAGTTAAGATTAGTTTTTGTTGTGAATTCATCTAATCTATAACAATGGTGTCCCTTAGGCTGCAGAAGCGGCTAGCTGCTAGTTTACTCCATTGTAGCAAGGGGAAACTGTGGCTTGATCCCAACGAGAGCACTGACATCTCCATGGCCAATTCCAGTAAGTCTTGTATTCTATTACCTTCAATTTTCTATAATTTTCGTGTATTAATGCTAATTTTATGAAGATTGTTTCATGGGTATCCTGGGATTTACGATTAGGATGGGTGGATGGGTAAAATTAGTATAATTCTTTCTTTCTGGGAAGCATGAAGTAATCAATAAGGCATGGCCTGTTGCAGGGATGAACATAAGGAAGCTCATAAAGGATGGTTTTATTATCCAAAAAACAATGATAACCCACTCAAGATCAAGGGCTAGGAAAGTGAAAGAATCCAAGACAAGAGGGAGGTACTCGGGTTATGGCAAGAGGAAGGGGACGAGAGAAGCAAGGCTACCATCCAAGTGGCCGTGGATGAGGAAAATGAGAGTGCTGAGACGTTTGCTTCGAAAATACAGAGAATTTGAAAAGATTGATAAGCACATGCACAGTGAGATGTACATGAAGGTGAAAGGAAATGTTTTCAAGAACAAACGTGTGCTTATGGAAAGCATTCACAAGTTGGAGTCTGAGAAAGGAAGGGACAGGTCACTTTTCGATCAATTTAGGGTCAAAAAAGCTCGAAAAAGAAGGTGCCAACAAGGAGACGAAGATATAAACATAGCACATTAAATAAATCTCTTTTTTGAGGGAGGAAAGGGAAGAAATTTTCATAGAGTAAGAATTACGTATTCATAGATTTTACATTTAGTTTTGATTTTCTCTGATTTACAAGATATTAAATTTAATCCCATAACTTAAGGATGCAGAGGCAGTAGAGTTAGATGTGTGTACATGCAAGAGAACTCAAAATACATGTTGTTACCTATTTTAAAAAATGATGATTTTAGTTGCATATACAAATTGTGATTTTAAGGTCTCAATTGTAATTTTAGAATGCTCAATTGAAGATCTAATTGCAAAATAAGTTGGTTTATGGAAAACTCCCTTAATTGAAAGAAATCAAGGTTTGGGGACTGAAATTAGACTTGAAAAGGCTAAAGTGGTGAAATCAAGGGTTTAATTGCATAAAATTCAAAGTCTGATGAGCAATTAAAGACTTATTTAAACAAATCAGAGACCAATGATCAATCTGTTAGAAATAACTTGAGTAAAAAAATATAGTGCACTAAGCTTATGTTTGGGAATGTAATCGTGGATGTATTACTCAAACAAATAAATTGATATTTTTTATTTTTTCACTTATCATTTAATTAAAGAAAAAGTTATGTGTGATTTGCTAGAAATAAGTTTTTACTTCAATAAAAAATTTATAATAAAATTGAGTAAAAAACTTTGATTTAATCAAAAGTTCAAATTCTTAACTTATAAGTGTTTGAATTATAAAATATAAGATTGAATTAAATTAAGTAATAGCAACCAAAAGATGAAAAATCAGTGGACTAAGCTTAAGTTTGGGAATGCTGTTAAAACCATGTTTTTCAAAATCTTGGTTTTTTTTATATATATTTTTAGATTATTTTTATGTGTTGATGTAAAAAATAATTTTAAAAATATATAAAAACTATTATTTTGATGTATTTAGAAGCAAAAAATATTTTGAAAAAAAAAATGCAATCAGACTCTTAAACACTCCTAGAAAGTCTATACAATAGAGGGAAAAGTGAGATAGAACTAGAGTAAAAATCTACTTCTTGTATCCTATGAAGGAATACATCCCTTATTTCCTAACAAATCCATACTCGTGTAACTAAACTATTTTTTTTTTTATGTTTTTAGATTATTTTTATATAATAGTGTCAAAAATATTTTTTTAAAAATAAAAAAATATCATTTTTAATATATTTTTGAGCAAAAAATACTTTAAAAAATAATCACAACCACACTCCCAACAAACAAAGAAATTGAAATAGAAGAAAAAAAATCTAAATTTACACTAGTATTTCAAATATAATTAAAAAAATAATGAGATAAATTTAACAATAATAATAAATTATTAATTATGATCAAAATAAATTATTTTTACCACTAAAAATAAGTATGTCATTTGTTATTTTTAAAAAACAAGTATGTAATCTGGTATTACCGTTGATAGTTTTTATTTATATTATCAGATTCATCAAATCAAAAAAATATTCATTACCTAATATCCAAGATAAGTTTTGGGAAGTTATAGGTGATTGTTTATTAATGGCTTAGGTCTTGTTTGATATTGTATTTCAAAAATATTTTTGAAAAAAATTGAAAAAAAATTATTTTTATTTTCAATTAAATTTTTTGATATTTTTAAATCATTTTCATGTGCTGATATCAAAAATGATTTTCTAAAAAAAAACAATATTTTGATGTATTTCTGAACGAAAAATAATTTTAAAAGCAACCTTGACCACACTCTCAAATAGATATTTAATACAACTAGTTTAAAAATTAAAAATACTTGGTTTTAAAAATATATTAAAAAAAAAAAAGGCATAAACTATTTTTTTCCGGCACAACAACAATTCTATGATCCTTAATTACTTTGTCCTCAAGAAAAGAAAAGAAAAGAAATGCCTGTGTAGCTTATATATAATAATCAATAAGTTAATTCAACTCAACACAGATACTTGCTCCCCAAGTAACGAGTGACAGATAGCCCACATGTCTCCTTCCTTAATAAATACATGAGAAACCGAACCATTGTCTCATCATAGGACAAGTTAAGATTAGTTTTTGTTGTGAATTCATCTAATCTATAACAATGGTGTCCCTTAGGCTGCAGAAGCGGCTAGCTGCTAGTTTACTCGATTGTAGCAAGGGGAAACTGTGGCCTGATCCCAACGAGAGCACTGACATCTCCATGGCCAATTCCAGTAAGTCTTGTATTCTATTACCTTCAATTTTCTATAATTTTCGTGTATTAATGCTAATTTTATGAAGATTGTTTCATGGGTATGTTAAGAAACATGAAGTAATCAATAAGGCATGGCCTGTTGCAGGGATGAACATAAGCAAGCTCATAAAGGATGGTTTTATTATCCAAAAAACAATGATAACCCATGTCGTAACCCAATTTTTGGGTTACTCCCCAAAATAAAATAAAAATGACAAAAATAAAATAAAAGGACAAAAATAAAATAAAATAAAATAAAATAAAAAGAGCCAGCGTGGGTAGAAAAAAATCAATTTGGAAATTTTGGTTGTTTTCGCAAGTTCAATCATATCTCTTTTGTTTCAAAAATAGAGGAAAATACAGATTTAAGGCAAAACTAATTTATCATTGGATAAGTCTGTATAAAAATTAAGTTGAACGATATAATTATATTTTTATGGGTTGATTCGATTTAATCGTCAACCAATTTAAAGTTTAATTATGATCGGGATCCAATTGAAGAATTTAATTAAGTGCAAAGACTTAATTATACTTTAAATTGGTCAAATTAATTTTATTAAGAGCTTAGTCAATGAGAAACCAAGTTCTTGAATTTAATTCCGGCTCAATTGATGAGAATGGAATTTCCGGAGACCGATTGAATTTTTTTAGTCAATTATGCGAAATCAGGGACCAAATTGAACGAATTGATAATCCAATGGTCAATTAAGGGTTAAAACGAGCAAATCGGAAACCAGAGACCAAAATAAAAAAGGCGCGCACATTTAAAGTTGCTGTTGAATTTTGACGGGGATACAATTGTATAAAATTAAAAGTTTAAAACTAATTAGGGGTACAATTGAACCAATCAAACTTTGAAGGACCAAATTGCAAAACCAAAACTCTGCAACACACAGCCTCTGCAAAGAATTTGCAGTCTGCAAATTCATTTCTTTGCGGTCTGCAAATTCTTTGCAGAGGCAGTCTCTGCAATTGGAGAGGAGGCAGAGGCAAGAGTTGCCTCTGCCCCTATAAATACGGGGTAAGAAAACTGAACCAGAGGGGGGAAAGAGAAGAAAGGAAGGGGGGTCTGACGCAGAAAAGAAGAAAAAAGAAGAGAATGAGTTTTACGCAGAGAGGAGAAAAACTGAGAGAAAACTAAAGAGAAAAACACATAAAACATGAAGAAAAAAAACGATTCCTTGTTCTTCTCTCTCTCTCGGTCTACAGACCGTGCTCTCTCTCTCCAAAAACCAGTCATGCCGCCTCCTCTCTCTCCTCCAGTGACGGTGGCTTGACCACCCATTACCACCCTTGTCACCACCGTGAGCTCCTCCTACACAAAACTGACTCAGCCGTGACATCCATCAAGCCAACAGCAGCGACGACATGTGCAGCGACGTGGAGCAGTAAACTTTGGAAGCTCTCTCCGGCCACCACAGGCCACCGTTGACGATGCCACCACCACTGGGATAACCACCTCGGCCTCCTCTACCCAACGGTGCTAACAGGTACACCTCTCGTCAAAGTCGAAAAAATACTGTTCATTGTCTTCTTCGCTGGTCGCTGCATGCAGCGGGATGTGATTCTCGTCCCGCTGTTCATGCGGGCCAGTGCTGAGGGAGGCGGTCTGGGCTTTGTGCCCGGCCCATGTGCTCAGCCGAGGTGGGCTGTATTGAAGCCCAGCCCTAGTTTGTTTGGGCTTCCAGCCCGTGAGGACTGGAAGCCCAATCCAAAAATATTTGGGCTCCTAGCCCAAAACCATTTGGGCTTCCAGCCCGTGAGGACTGGAAGCCCAGCCCACCAACATTTAGGTTCCAACCCGTGAGGACTGGAAGCCCAGCCCACCAACATTTAGGTTTCCAGTCCATGAGGACTGTAAGCCCAGCCCACTAAGGCTGGCATGTCAGCCCACTGTGGCAAGACGAAGGGGACGAGAGAAGCAAGGCTACCATCCAAGTTGCTGTGGATGAGGAAAATGAGAGTGCTGAGACGTTTGCTTTGAAAATACAGAGAAATTGAAAAGATTGATAAGCACATGCACAGTGAGATGTACATGAAGGTGAAAGGAAATGTTTTCAAGAACAAACGTGTGCTTATGGAAAGCATTCACAAGTTGGAGTCTGAGAAAGGAAGGGACAGATCAATTTAGGGTCATAAAAGCTCGAAAAAGAAGGTACCAGCAAGGAGACGAAGATATAAACATAGCACATTAAATAAATCTCTTTTTTTAGGGAGGAAATTTTCATAGAGTAAGAATTATGTGAATCTGTTCATAGATTTTACATTTAGTTTTGTTTTTTCTCTGATTTACAAGATGTCAATTTCATCCCATAACTTGAGGATGCAAAGTCAGTAGAGTTAGATGTGTGTACATGCTAGGGGTGAGTATTTTCGGTTCGGTTCGGTTTTTATCAAAAAAAAGTAACCAAACCAAAAATTGTATTTTTTTTAAAAAAAAAACCGAACCGAACCGAACCGAACCTATTAAAAACCGACCATTTTCGGTCCAGTTCGGTTTTTATGATTAAAAAACTGGAAAAACCGAATTTCGTTTGTGGGCCATCTGATAGGCTTTTATTGGGCTTTTTATTGGGCTTTTTACTGGGCTTACAATTAATATTAAGACAAACTGCTTCCCAAAGTATTTTAAATTGTTTTTTCCATTAAATATTAGTGTTAATATTGTGTCTAATTGTTTTTTTATGCCTTTCTAACACTATTATGTTCATGTTGTTTTGTTTAATTGAGTATGAGTAGCAATAATTTATATTACACACGTAAATAAATTAAAAATTACATTACAACATATTGCCTTCAAAGGGCTTCAAAGACTTTCAAATATACAACAAACAATATTAACATAAAAAACTTCGGTTTTGAACAACTAATTATCATTTATCACCGTTGGTAGAGGAGAGGTAACTTTTCATCTGTAATTACCAAATAAAATTGATCAGTTATATGAAAATAATTCTCTACACACATATCAGCTACAAAATCCCAACAATAACAAAGAGATACATACCATGGTTCCCAATAACACTTCTGACTATTGCAATACCGTGAGAGTCATGCAGAATGACACTAATCTAAGATGGAGTTAAACCTTTCTTCGCAAGATCTGGTTTCAGTAACTTTACTTATTAGTGGAAAGGTAAATAATTTCTGATTTGGATAATGGAGAAGTAAAAATATATGAAGCTGCAGAAGAGATGATGTAACATACCTTTTGTAAACAACAACGTGATAATCTCTGGTTTTCTACAATAACTCTTGGCTCAATCGGCTGCTCAAATCAATGGTTGTAACAGAAAATGGAGTGCAAAATCACAAAGCTTGTCTCTGTGACGACTGAAGAGTAGAAACAAGAGAGGTGTGTTGAATCGTAGAGGGAGGGGATGAATGATAGAGATTGTGCTTCTTGATTTACTTGATAGAGATTTTTATTTTTGTAAGCAAAGGGGAGGCAACAGAGGAGAGGAGAGGGCGACTAGGGTTAGGAAAGAAAGAATATGAAAGTTCCTTTTCTATTTATAGTAGGGCGAGTAGGGTTAGGTTGCTTTTATATTTATAGTGGGACGGGTAGTACTTGTTTGTAACTTTATATTGAAATGGTTTGGTTCCCATCGGTTTATTCGGTTTTTTTTTTAAAACCAAAAACCGAACCGAATCGGACATTTGTTAGAGTTTTATAATCGGTTTGATCGGTTTTTTTTATCGGTTCAGTTTTTTCGGTTATTTTTTTTCCGGTTTTCTCGGTTTAATCGGTTGGTCGGTTTTTTTGCTCACCCCTAGTACATGCAAGAGAACTCAAAATACATGTTACCTATTTTAAAAAATGATGATTTTAGTTGCATATACAAATTGTGATTTTAAGGTTTCAATTGTAATTTTAGAATGCTCAATTGAAGATCTAATTGCAAAATAAGTTGGTTTATGGAAAACTCCCTTAATTGAAAGAAATCAAGGTTCGGGGACTGAAATTAGACTTGAAAAGGCTAAATTGGTGAAATCAAGGGTTTAATTGCATAAAATTCAAAGTCTGATGAGCAATTAAAAACTTATTTAAACAAATCAGAGACCAATAATCAATCTGTAAAAGACATGTGACTTCAAGGACTAAAATCAATGAAACTAAGGGTCAAAGTAAAGAAAATTAAGATTTTACTGACCAATCAGGGGTTTCATCGAATAAATCAGAAACTAAGAAGTAAAGTGAAAAGGCGCTCAAATCTAGGGATGGAAATTGAATCCGGAATAGGTGAAATTGCATGCATTTAAGAGTTTAGGGGTAAATATGGGCACAATTAAACAAATTGAAAGAGTAAGGACTAAATTGAAGATTGCAAATACCAAATCAAAAGACCTAATTCATATTATACTCAATGTCCACTACATCAGCCTTCATCCTATTCCACCAATAGCACACCTTAAGATCTTTATACATCTTGGTGGAACCCGGATGCACTGTATAGACTGTCTGATGTGCCTCTGTCATCAGTTCTCTCTTCAGATCATCAACATCAGGTACACAAAGTCTATCCTAAAATCGCAACACATCATCATCACCAATCACAAAACCTGCAGTTTTACCCTGCTCAACCTCACTCTAATCCTGAGTAGTGAATCATCTTCCTTCTAAGCTGCTTTTATCCTCTCAAACAAGTCTGACTTAACCTGAAAGTGAGCAATCATTGCTCTACCTTTGCTAAGCTTAAATTTAACTCCTTCATCCACTAATCCATGCAACTCCTTAATCAAAGGCCTTCGTACCTCTTGAATATGAGCTAGGCTCCCTGATGATTTCCTACTCAAAGCATCGGCAACTACATTTGCCTTGCCTGGGTGACACTATATAGTATAATCATAATCTTTCAACAGTTCCATCCATCTCCTTTGCCTCATATTCAGATCTCTCTGCTGAAAGATGTACTTCAAACTTTTATGATCTGTAAAGATTTCGCAAGTTTCTCCATATAGGTAATGCCTCCAAATCTTCAAAGCAAAAACTACAGCGGCCATCTCTAAATCATGTGTAGGGTAGTTTTGTTCATGCTTCTTCAGCTGCCGCGAAGCATAAGCAATAACCTTGCCATTTTGCATGAAAACACATCCTAACCCTACTCTCGAGGCATCACAATAAACTGTGTAACCACCAGAACCCGATGGTACTGCTAGAACAGGAGCTGTAGTCAATCTCTACTTCAGTTCCAAGAAGCTTTTCTCACAAGCTTCAGACCACTGAAACTTAACATTTTTCTGTGTTAACTTAGTCAATGGTGCAGAAATCCGAGAAAAATTCTCCACAAACCTCCTATAGTATCCAGCCAAACCCAAGAAACTCCTAATTTATGTTGCTGAAGTAGGCCTAAGCCATTGCTTTACTGCTTCAATCTTTTGAGGATCAACCTCAATCCCATTTCTTGACACTACATGTCTAAGAAATGCTACCCTCTCCAGCCAGAACTCACTTTTTGAGAATTTACCATACAATTGATGATCCCGCAAAGTTTGAAGCACAATCCTCAAGTGTTGCTCATGCTCCTCTCTAGACTTTGAATAAATCAAAATATCATCAATAAAAACTATCACAAATTGATCAATAAACTGTTTAAACACTCTGTTCATCAAGTCCATAAAAGCTGCTGGCGCATTCGTTAATCCAAAAGACATCACCAAGAACTCATAGTGACCATACCGAGTTCTAAAGGCGGTTTTTGGAATGTCTTCCTTCCTTATCCTCATCTGATGATACCCAGATCGAAGATCAATCTTAGAAAAGAATTGAGCTCCCTGCAACTGATCAAACAAGTCATCTATTCGAGGGAGTGGGTATCTATTTTGAATTGTCACTCGATTTAGTTGTCTATAATCTATACATAACCTCAATGACCCATCTTTCTTCTTCACAAACAACACTGGGGCTCCCCAAGGAGACACACTTGGCCGAATGAACTTTTTATCTAATAAATCCTGCAATTGTTCCTTTAGCTCTCTCAATTCTGCTGGTGCCATTCTATATGGTGCCATTGATATTGGTTCGGTACCCGGAACCAAATCAATAGAAAAATCAATCTCCCTATACGGAGGCAATCCAGGTAACTCATCAGGAAATACATCAATGAACTCCTTAGTTATAGGGACTTGGTCCAATTGGGGAATTTCCTTATCTACATCCACTATGTGTGCTAGGTAACATTGTACCCCTTTTCGTGCCATTCTCCTCGTGATAGTCGACAACATAATTGATGAAGACACAAATTTATCTCCTCGAAATACTAACCCTGTTTCTCCATCTAATTCAAATACTACCTCCTTACCCCAACAATTTACTAAAGCCCTATGCTTTGACAACCAATCCATTCCCAAAATCACATCAAAATCAATCATATCTAAAACATTCAAGTCTCCCATAAGGATCTTATTTTCAATTTCTATCTCACAATTTTAATACACATACTTCACCAATATTGATTCATCCAAAGGAGTAAAAACTGAAATGGGAAATTCTAATAGAGTTGGTTGTCTATCTAACCTCATGGCAAAATATAGGGACACAAATTAATGGGTGGCACCAGTATCAAATAAAACTTTTGCTTCAAAAGAGCAAACAGGAAGAATACCTCAGACAACAGTGTTGGATGTCTGAGCATCCTGTTGAGTCAAGGTAAAGACTCTAGCATGCCTCTGATCCTGTTGCCTTTGACCTCTGACCCCTCGGCCCCTCTGACCACGTCCGCCAAAACCTCTTCCACCATGAGCTATAGACTGGCCCGTTGATGGTGACTAAATAGGACGTTGAGCTGAACTAGATGCCCCTGAAGCTGATGCTTGTCTCCTAGGGCACTCCCTAATCTTATGGCCTAGCTGGCCGTAGTTAAAACAAGCTCCGGTCATTCTATAACATTCTGCACCAGTATGACCTCCTCCACAGTACTGGCATAAAGAATTGTCCCCAGATGGAACAAATGAGCTACGGGGTGCAGTTTGAACTGGACTTTGGCCATAACTCCGAGCATCACTACTACCACTTTGATTACCCGAGCCACTAACTGTTGTTCTCGGTCTGAACCTCCTCTGAACCCCAGAATCTTGATGACCACTCCGTCCCCTAAATGGACCCGCACTTGATCCTCCTGATTGTCTAGAGGACTGACCCTCCTCTCTAGACCTTTTAGGCTGACTTGTAACTACGTCCTCAAATTCTTGCGCCTCTATCTGTCTAGCGCAGTCAACAGCTGAGGAGTACGATGGAAACACCTGGGACACCATCGCTATAAATATAGAGGATTTAAGCCCTCTTATGAACCTTTTGACTCTCCACTCTTCTGTAGGTAGAAGACATTCAGCATATCTAGACAACTAGGTAAACTTTAGATCATATTCATCAACTGTCATACTCCCTTGAGATAACCTCTCAAATTCATAAAGCTGAGCATCTCTAACACTCTGAGGGAGAAATCTGTCTAAAAACATGGTGCTAAACTCATTCCATGTCCACTGAGCCTCTGTTGGTCTTGCCCTCTTCCTAGACTCAAACCAAGAAATTGCCACATCTCCCTCCAACCTAAATGATGCCAAACTTACGGCCCGATGGTCTGTACATCCCAAAATTTCACATCGACGCCATATATCATCAAGGAACCTTTGAGGATCCTCTGAACTATTCATCCCAGTGAAGGTAGGAGGTGCCAACTTCATGAAATCATTCAATGGCACATTAACTCCTTGAATAGTATGAGATGATGATGGCACGTCTCTATCCCTTCTCCTATCTCTCCCTATATTAAATTCCATCCAAGTTCGCATAGTCCTACTAAGCTGCCGCAACTCTGTCATTATTTCAGTGGCAGCCTCTCTTGCACCTGTTTCATCAACGTCATTTTCCTCTTCAACCTCATAAGACTCCTCCTCTACTGATAGAGGTATCTCTTCAACATATTGAGGCACTGGTGCACCTCCTCTTCTTTGCCTAGTATTTCTCAATTGTACAATAGGGACATCATCCTAATCGTCACCTACTCTAATATTATTAGCTACACGTCTATTCCTCGACATATCCTAGAAGAAATAACACACTCTTATCATTCCAGAACAATAACACAATAGTTATCAAATAATTATCGGAAAGCATATCTATAGAAGACATAAGGAATCAGGAAGATATGCTTGATGAGAATTCAGAATTTCAAGGATAACAAACAAGACAAAGGAATCAAGAAGACATGCTTGATGAGAATTCAGAATTTCAAGGATAACAGACAAGACAAAACGGATCCTAATGCTCCACAATACGAATCCTAACTTTACTATTATTTCATGAATTGAAGCTATGTCATTATGTTTTGCCACTCACTCTTTTACTTTTATTCATTTTATAATTTTGGCTCTGATACCATCTTTGTCACGACCCGATTCCCGGATCCGTGACCGACACATAGGCATGGTCCCCCTCCAAGGTTCCACACCTATGCGAACCTAAACTTATACACAAACTTATCATTCAACTTCAAAGTTCAACGCAGCGGAAATAACAACGTAAACTTTATAACATAATTCGATTGTCTTTATACAAGAGTTGATTACATACAGTTATAATTGCGGAGCACTAACTAGACATATGAGCAAAAGTATCCAATACAACCAAAATAGCAGGTTCCAAGAGTTGGACAAAAATGACCTGCTAGCAAGCTACGACCCTGAAAATAATGAATAATGAGGGGGTGAGTTCAACAACTCAGTGAGTAGATAATATCCAATATACACATACGAGATAATATAGCAAAGAGAAGTATAATATAAAATCGGCTCAAGGTTCTTACAACAAATTTCTCAAATAGGTCATAACAAGAATGTATAGGTAAAGCTCGTCAGAAAATCAGAATGCAGTGAGCATGAGGCTCCGTACTGTGGGATGATCAGTCCACACAGGTTGGTGACTCCCCCGATCAACTAGGGTTTCAGATACGATGTGCACAAAGGCTAACACTACCCTGTTAGCATGGGTATTCTGACCAGCATACCATAGGTATATCTTATATTCAAACAAACATATTCATATCTCAAGGCTCAACTCATGATATCAATCAAATGAGGAGCTATCAATTCACAAACACATATGGGCTCATATCAAGAACATATATTCAACAAATGATTATGCTTTATCGTATCAAGAATATAATCAAGGTATATATTATCAAAAAGCATAATCCAATTCATACTAGCAAATTCAAATATTTATACTATTTCTCATGCATATTAAATATTATCCACTCACCGGACTCAAAAGCATACAAGTTCCAAAAGCAGAATGTTGATGAAACTTTACTGATGTCCCGCGGGTAGAATATCAGGATTATCTGAATATATAAAAGAAGATATATTCAAAAATTACTCAAAAGAAGTAAAATACCTTTAATAACATATCTAAGTGTTCAACTCATAATGCTATGTGTTTTTGAATCAAACTATCCATTTTTTCGCAAAAACCTAAAACAAAGGTTTCTTCCGAAATCTAATTCCAAAATACACAATTCGTAAAAATGATATTAATCCATCAAATGAGATTCAATTATCCATCAAACCAATCAGAAATACTAATATTTCTCTTAGGGACCATTCTGAAATTTTCTTATATTTTTAGGGTCAAATTGTAATTTTATCAAATTGAAGGACTAAATTGAACACTTCATAAATTCATAGCTATCCTAAAATCTTGTCCATAATTCATCCTCAATCCTGTCCAGAATCTCCAATTTCACCCCAGGGACCAAACTGTAATTTTCCAAAGTTCGGGGACTAAACTGTAATTTTCACCAAAAGGACCAAAATGAATTTTTGTCATCTTCAACCTCAACCCAGAATTTCCAGCAAGGGATTTCGAAATTTATCAACATTATTCACCATTTTTCTCAATATTTTCTTAAACCAAACATCTCAAAACTTCAAAATCATCTACAATCAAACTAATTAAACTATTACCCAACACATTCAACCCTTAACATCTCTCTTAATTCATCGATCAAACCCAAATAAAATTCTCAAACCCTAACAACCCATACAAGCAAAATCATAGCTAATAATCACATTTATACATAATAAAACACACACATTACCTTAACAACTTATTTCTCCTTCTTCCTTTCTCTTCCTCTTCTCTTACCCTCTTTTCTCTTCTTCTTTTTCTTTCTTCCTCTCTTCCCGATTCTCTCTCTCAATTTCAGACCTAATCTTTTTTTTTTCCTTTTTCTCTTCTCTTATTTTCTATTTATATATATAAGCTTATGCAATTACTACCCTACCCTTAACCTAATTCTAAGCCACTAAGGGCATTCATGTATTTTCCTTATTAAAAAATTCAAAACACTACAAGTTTAAAGATCACTTACACAACTATTCATTACATGAGTTTTTCCATAAATATAGGTAATCTTTTCATGTAAAACTCTAATGTGAGTCAATTCAATGCACATATCTTATGATGAATACCTACGTATTAGTTATATGAACTATACTTTGATATAATAGAAACAACATAATTAAAAAAACTTTGTAATTTCTTTTGCAAAGCACTTTTATCCCAATAATTTCTCAAAATATTATACATGTTCATAATTTTGCTCATAACAATCATTTTAGTGTCTTTTTTTATATTAAATTTTACAATTCAAAATAATTTTATTTTTGGATTTAAACTATTTTTTTGAATATATATATATATATATATATATATATATATATATATATATATATATATATATATATATATAGATACACACATAAACAGTATAACCCCAAAATAACACGACAAAACACTCCAAAACCGAAACATTTTTATTTTAATTAAAAAAACAAAGCACCAACCGAGACAGAATTGACAACCTTAATCATGATCAGTAAAACAAAAACCATGGAATGGTGTCGTTTAAGTGGAGGTTTTTTTAATCAAAACGATTAGTTACCATGGGAGTGAAAAATATAATAGATTAAAAGGTTAGCCGTAGCTTAACTTTGACAGGAACAGAAAGGGTGCCGAAAATATATAGAGAAGGACAATAAATTATTGCAGCTTAAATATTAATTTTATTCTGCTGGAACTATGAATGGAGGACTAGTCCTTGCGTTTAGCTCATGACTTGCTTCTTCTTACAATGTTGCAAACAAACTGGGGGGATGGGGAATTATGCTTTTCCAGATGAACCAAACAAGCGCATCTTCTCTGCTACCACAGCTTTCATGGCTTCTAAGCCATCACATGGACCAGATCTTTGAGTTCATGTAGGCCTTGCGCACCTCAGTATTATATGCCCTAATAACAGAAAGCTCCAACAAAACTAATGCCTTCGCGCACTCAAGGGAGAGGGAGGGAATGCTCCATGCAGCACCAGAAATACGCCTTTCTTTGAACTCAAGGCATGCAAATCCTAAAGATAGAAGCGTTAAGAAAAAGTAAAGCGAAAATATTTGAGTTCGTAGATTAGAAGTGGATGATGTTTACTTTCTTAAACCAAATTGCGAACAGCCTATTAGATTTACAGGAAAATGGTGATGCACTTGAAGGGGTTTATAGATGTACAAGTTCAACAAGTTGATTTCTGCATTTCATCACGAATATGCTACAGAGGAACATGTACATGGTTACAGTATACTTTGCATTTTGAGGATCTAAACTCGCTTTTTAACTTCCTTAAAAACTTAGATGCCAGATCAAAGATCTAAGAAACTGGTTGGCAGCTCAAGAATCCATGTAAAATAGTCTTACTTCCTCAATTTCCCTCTGTGCAAACATTGTTCTCATACTTGTAAGACATCAATCAGCCATGTAGTATGCATGAAAAAGTCAAACATAGACTACAAAGAACATAAAATCAATAGAGCTATACCATGACAGCACAGAATCATTGGCTGTCTCACACTGAGAAGGTTATCTCAGCTCTCAATTTTATACATTATCAATGGCAAAAGAAAAATAGCTAACATTTGATTGTTTATACTTCACCTTAAGCAAATCAAGTCTGAGATTTGGACCACTTGCAGGGTACTTTCCATGTACATTCCCAATACACACAGCCAAAGCATCTATGCCAGTCTCGTCAATGAACTCTTCAGCCTGGAATTTAAATGAAGACAAGACAACTGTGATTTTGGATGTATCAAAAAATTGGGTATACTTAATTTATTTGATGAATTAGGAAGTCTACTGACCTGATTAACATCAGTCAGCCTTGCTTCGTAATCTTCAACAGTCAAATCATCCTCTGTCCCTGACAATCTACCTAGTTCAGCCTCCACCAGCATGTTTTTGGAGTGGGCCAAGAGTGATATATACTTCGTGTATGCTATATTATCCTTGAGAGACAGATGTGAGCCGACTACCATTAATGAATCAAATCCCTGACATGAGTTTGGATTCAAGAAAATGCAAATTCAGTAATAAATTATTCCTCGGTATAGATAAATGGGAGTTGCCAATATTTAAAAATTTCATAGTTTGTTGAACCATGTACTTTTTTTCATGGATAACAAGCAGCACTCACCAAATCAAGAGCTTGAACTCGCTCTTGCTTTGAAGTTCCATGATCAAAATGAACAGTGATTGGAACCTGCAAAACATGCATGTAAATTACAATTTATTATACTTTATTTAAAAGACACCAAACAAGTATTTTTCATCTATTTAGGCATTTATCTTCTTTATCTAGAGCCCTAAGCAATCATTTAAATGATTTTGATCCTCAATGAAAAATAATGGCTCCAAAGGGGATTCAATTTTTAGTGATCTTTCCAGGGAGCTTTAAATTGCTTATTATAGTTTGAAAATTGGCACATATTTTGGTTCATCTGGAAAAAAGTCAGAAAATAAAATGAAGGTGCAAAAACCACAAAATCCACACCATAAAGCTTTTCTTCCTCTCTTACCCTTTCAACTTCCCTAAAATATATATTTTAAGATATGAAAAACAAACTTACATTGGCCTGCTCAGCAGCAGAGACACAACAAGCAACCAATGGAATTCCTCCTTGCTTCAGTGCACTAGGATGAATCTGTTGAAAGAACACAACTTTTGGCAATTTAGTAAGGAGCCATAATTTTGAAAAAGGCTGAAGCTCACATCCATCTCCCAAAGGACATGCTTAATTCCATATCCTAAATTACTCGTCCAACTTATGAAATGTCATTCTGACCTGTAGAATAGCAGGACTATTTTCTTCCTCTGCTGCAGCTACAACAGCCTCAGCCCCTTCCATATTATAGACATTAAATGCTCCAACAGCATATCCACCTCTCTCTGCGTTCTTCATAAGGATAATTTCAATATTTAAACATTTCAATATCCAAATAAATCCAGTATTTAAAAGATAAATTTGCAGTACTTACAAGAAGAAGTTCTTTTGTTGATGAAAGTCGAGAAGGAAGAGCCCAGGATTTCATAACATCAGCCAGTGCTTTACTGTCACCAACATTACCTGCAAAAAGAAAAAAAAATTACAAGTTCAAGTTCAATTTTTATTTTATGGAAAGATAGTAACTAAATAAAATTACAATATTTTTACCTGGGAAAACAATGTACGGAACACCTGGATGCCTACTTTCTGGACCGAGCTGCCACAATGGAATGCCAGCAAGGGCTTGTCCAACTACTTTGGCACATTTTGCTTCTAGAGCTTTTGTAGCTAGGTCTGATGATGTGATTCCACCCTTGAGCAAGACAAGAGAATCAGCTAAATTAGCGGCTAAGATGGTAAGAAGTTTCTTAGCAAGACATTAGAATCCCACTTGCATCCAGAATCATATCACAGCTAAGGGAAAAGGTATATTGGCCAGTGGAAATGTGCCTTTGAAGGTTAATTTACTTAAATTGTTACACTGTATTAGTAAATAGTTCTGAGATCAGTCACTGTATGGATTATGAAAAAAATACTGAAGGGTAAGCAAGTGAGAGACAAAAATGGACTTACTATTATCACAGAGAGCAATAGGAGAGAAAGAGAGAGATCACTTATTATTAGACAAAATAAACATGTCTATCGCAATTTCAAGTTAAATGATAGAGAGGTAATGCTGAAAATTAAATCTAATTACCACCATTCTTTGCGCTACAAGAACTGGCATTTCCTAGTGCATCCAGCCTATGATAGTTTGAGCAACACTTGTACATGTCAGGTGGATGAGCGATGCATAAAGCTCGCCTCCAAAGTCACAAAACTATGACTCTTTATTCCTGAGCTTGCCACTGGAAAGGGTTTAGAGCACAAACCATTTTGTTATGGAATTCAAGGAAGCTGAAAGGAAAACTTCACCTTAGGTAGATAAAAGTAGTCTCAGGCAGAACTCTCCAATCAAAATTCAACTTTTGGAATGAAATATAAATAAGATTTTCTGGTAAGATTCTGGGTTGTACGTAATGATCCCAAATCTTTATGGTTAAAACTAGGGCAGGAAAGGCTTGGAACCTTTCAGTTAAACAGCCTATTAGCACAAGAGAGAAGGAAAACTTGATGCTTCAATCCACATACTTAATCAAAAAGTTTAAGTAGCTGATTAAGAAATATGCATTATATTCTAGAATATATTGAAACACGTAGTATCACAGGGTAAGCTATGATGGTTTGAAATAAATCAAGACTACCAAAGAAACTTTTTACATTGTAATGAACATGGCAAAAAATGGAGAATAAATTTCAACAAGCAAGCAGAGGTTTGATTAAGCTTAAAACAATACGAGGAAATATAAATTTTTTTGTTTATACAAATTGAAATACCTTTGCAAGAATGTATCGTGGTCTTGTTGATATTGATGAAAAAACTAACAAAGTCTTTTACTAAGATTTCCACCAAAAACTAACAAAGTCTTTTACTAAGATTTCCTAGATAGCATAGCCATCATATATCATTTTCAAATTGGAATTGTATTTGTGATGCGGGCACTTGAGTATCTTATTTGTGCAGCTTCTTATTTTCAAGTTAAACTCAACTGATTATAGATGTTATTCATGTTGGAATTTTGATGATCTGAACAGTGACTGTTTTGAACAGTTACTGTTCAGATTGAAAGAAAAAATAGACTTGCCTTAAGAACAATTGAAGAATAGAATTGAATTCGAAAATCTCACATAAACTTTATTGAATTCAAAAGAGCCAATAAATAGGCTTACAATGCTGGTAAATTGAAAACATAAAACTCTCAACAATCTTGAGAGATCAAAGGATAAACACAAATTCAAAAAACAAATAAATCCTATCAATTAAGAGTTTCAGTCAAACTGAAACACTACAGCTAAAATCTTCTTATCCAAAGCTAATATCAGTAAATTCTAACACTCCTCCGTGATATTTGCTTTGGACATACCCATTCTTGTCTTCAGGAACTCCAATCTTGTTGGTGGAAGAGCTTTGGTCATTAAGTCTGCAAGCTGCACTTCAGTAGAGCAGTGATGAACTTTGATAAGCAGATTTTTTTCAGCTTCTCGTATGGCATGAAACTTCACATTTATATGCTTGGTCCTCCCATGTTGAACTAGATTTTGAGCTATTGCAATGGCTGATTTGTTGTCACAGAAGAGATCAACAGGTGAGTCTTGTTCTTGGCCGAGATCCTCCAACAATTTTCTTAACCAGACTGCTTGATTTGCTGTAGCTGCTAAGGAAATGTATTCTGCCTCAGCTGTTGATTGAGCCACTACTTCTTGCTTCTTAGCATTCCAGCAAATTGCTCCAGTACCTATTGTAAAAACATACCCTGAGGTACTCTTCATATCATCTATACTGCCAGCCCAGTCACTATTTACAAATCCATTCAAGTTGACTCCTCCTGTTTTCATGTACCAGATTCCAAGATCAGTTGTTCCCCTGATATACTTCAGCACTCTCTTGGCAATTCCCATGTGGACATTTGAAGGTGAGCTCATGAATCTCGACAATAGCCCTGCTGGGAACATAAGGTCTGGTCTTGTGGCTGTCAGGTATAGCAGACTGCCAACAAGACTTCTAAATACAACAGGTTCTTCAAGCTTGTCCCCATCATCTCTTGATATCTTTTCATTTAGTGCTAGTGGACTTGCTACTCCTTTGCATGCCTCCAGTTTAAACTTTTTAAGTATGTCACATGCATATTTCTTCTGTGAAATAAAGATACCTTTGCTGCATTGTTGAATTTCCATCCCCAAGAAATAATTCATGATGCCGAGATCAGACATCTCAAATATTTATTGCATTTCTCTTTTAAACTCTTCCATTAGTTCTTCATTGCTGCCAGTTACAAGCATATCGTCCACATAGAGTGACACTATCAATTCCACTTCATTATTACCTTGTTTTAAGTACAAGGTTGCTTCATTTTGACTCCTTTTGAATCCCAGCTTGATGAGATGTGTATCAATCCTGTTGTACCAGGCCCTAGGTGCTTGTTTCAAGCCATAGAGTGCCTTGTACAACTTATACACCTTATGTTCTTGACCTGCAACTTGAAAGCCTTCTGGTTGCTTAACATAAATGTCCTCATTAAGAATGCCATTTAGGAAGGCAGACTTAACATCAAGATGGAACACTTGCCAGCCCTTCTGCCCTGCTAGTGCAATCAACAATCTAATAGTGTCATGTCTTGCCACTGGTGCAAATGTATCACCATAATCTACCCCTGCAACTTGGGCAAAGCCTTTGACAACTAGCCTTGCTTTATGCTTAAAAACCGAGCCATCAGGGTTAAATTTTGTTCTAAAGACCCATTTAACACCTATTTCTCTTTTGTTTGGTGGAAGGTCTGTCAGCTGCCATGTTTCATTTCTCTCAATTGCATCAATTTCATCTTTCATTGCAGTAATCCAAGCTTGAGAGTTTGCTGCTTCAGTGTAATTTATAGGCTCAACATGCACTAAATTACACTTCTCATATACATCAGACAAGGATTTTACCTTCAGTACTGGCGTGTCTGAAGTTCCTGCAATGTCTAATTGAGTTTCATCTCCTTCTGCTTCTGGTAGAAGAGGTGCTGCACTTTGGTAATCAACATCTCTTAGGTCCCAATTCCAGCAAGCCTTCTCATCAACATGAACATCTCTGCTGACCTGAACCTTGGCAGTAGACAAATTATATATCCTGTACCCTTTAGCATTTGTAGCATAACCTACAAAAATACCTTTTTCAGCTTTCTCATCAAGTTTCCCCCTTCTTGCAGATGGCACATGGAAGTAGCACAATGAACCAAATACCTTTAGATGCTGGACAATGGGCTTGAATCTAGTCCAGATTTCTAATGATATTCTGTCTTCAACAGATTTGGAAGGTAATCTGTTAAGTAAATACACAGATGTATTTACTCCTTCAGCCCATAGGAACTTAGGCAACCTTTTATCAAAAAGCATGCACCTTATCATCTCCATCACAGTCCTGTTTTTCCTCTCCACAACCCCATTCTGCTGTGGTGAATGAGGGACTGTCAGCTGATGCACGATTCCAGTATTTTGACAGAAAATTTTGAACTCATTGGAAGTGAATTCCCCTCCATTGTCTGTCCTTAGCTTCTTGATTTTCATGTCACACTGAATTTCAACCATTTGTTTGAAATTCCTGAACAAAGACAGTGCTTGCGATTTATTCTTCAGAAAATAAACCCAAGTCATCCTACTGAAATCATCAATAAACAGGATAAAATACAAGTTATTGTTTAATGATGCTGTACTCATTGGTCCACAGATGTCAGAGTGGATTAATTCCAATTTGTGAGTAGCCCTCCTGACCATTCCTTGAGGAAATGGCTGTCGATGTTGCTTCCCAAGTTCACAGCTGCCACAGATTTGAACATTCACATATATTTCTGGTATGCCTTCTACCATATTTGTATCATGCATTAGTTTCAAGGATCTGTAATTAAAATGACCATATCTCTTATGCCAAACTAAGCTCTCATCAACTTTGGCACTAAAAGCATGTCCTTCAATTGAATCAAGCTTCAAATAGAAGCTATTACCATCCATCCTTAGTTTTGCTATTACTGAACCATGTGAATCAGTAATAATGTGTGTGCCACACTAAGTAAATTCTGATCTAATTCTGGAATATACAAAACATTATTGATGAGTTTTGTACCTTTCTTAGTGTGAACAACAATGGAACCTCTCCCTCTTGCTTGCACAACATCACCATTCCCGAGCTTAACCTTTGGTTGTACTGTAGTATCTATTGCTGAGAAGATTGCCAAGTGTTTGCTCATATGACTAGTGCAGCCACTGTCAATGAGCCAAACATTTACCTCTTGCGGGTTGGTATCAATTGAAGCCATGAATAAGTGCTCTGCATCCTCCTTTTCTTCTGCTGACACATTTGCTTCTTATTGAATTTGTTGAGGCAGGTTCTTCTTAGCCCTGCAAAACCTCTCACTGTGACCTAGAAGGTTACAGAAGGTACACTTGAAGGAAGGCTTGTTCTTATACCAACAATCTTGTTCAGCATGGTTGGTTCTTTTACAATGAGAACAAGGTGAGAACGCTTGCCCCTTTGTGCTAAAATCTGCTCTACCCTTTGTGAACTTGAAAGGTTTGTTACGTTGCATGTTTGCAGAGCCCCTTTCCCAGGTTTTTACCTGAAAAGCACCTTCAATTTCTTCTTCATCCCTCATCTGAACCCTTTGTTCCTGAACAAGTAATTTACTTGTTAATTCTGCAATTGAGAGTGTGTTTAAGTCACAAGACTCTTCAATTGCAGAAATCTTGGCTTCATATTTCTGTGGCAAAGAGATCATCATTTTCTCGACCAATTTTTGATCTTCAATTACTTTTCCAAGCAACCTCATTCGGTTTACAACATCCATCAATCTGCCAGAATAATCTTTGACAGATTCACCATCCTTCATTTTCATCAATTCAAACTCTCTTTTCAGTGCAAGAATTCGCACTGATTTTACTCTGCTACTGCCTTCAAACTCTCCCTGAAGCTTATCCCATACAAGCTTTGGAGTTTCAAGATCCATAATCTTGGTGAAGATAGGATCTGCAAGTCCCGAGTGCAGACAGGTAATGGCTTTATCTTTCTTCATCTTCTCTTCTTCATGTGCTCTTATTTGAGCAAGTGTTGGATTTGCATGCAGGGCTGGTGGATCAGTGTTGGAAACAACTATATTCCACAGCCCTTGAGACCTTAGGTAGAACTTCATTTTGACAGCCCAGATATTATAGTTCTCTCCAGAAAAAACTGGAATTGCAGCAACATTGTTCGTGGAGGTGGACATGTTTTCTGACAGGTTTAACTCACTTGTTTTAACTCTCAATCACTCTGTGTTTAACTCTCAAAAAAATCCCTCAGTCCCATAGGAAATTTTGCTCTGATACCACTGTTGGAATTTTGATGATCTGAACAGTGACTGTTTTGAACAGTGACTGTTTTGAACAGTTACTGTTCAGATTGAAAGAAAAAATAGACTTGCCTTAAAAACAATTGAAGAACAGAATTGAATTCGAAAATCTCACATAAACTTTATTGAATTCAAAAGAGCCAATAAATAGGCTTACAATGCTGATAAATTGAAAACATAAAACTCTCAACAATCTTGAGAGATCAAAGGATAAACACAAATTCAAAAAACAAATAAATCCTATCAATTAAGAGTTTCAGTCAAACTGAAACACTACAGCTAGACTACAGCTAAAATCTTCTTATCCAAAGCTAATATCAGTAAATTCTAACAATTCAACAGGTGGTTTTCGGGTGACAGGAAGAATATCTACTCTGTGTTCCTTGTTGGATCCCATCAGTGGAGAGTTGACAGTGAAACATCAACAGTTCCCATTTCCTCCATTGACATACACTTGCTCCGTGTAGAGTCAATGTTGAATTTTGAAGAAAATATCAAATTTCTGATAAGAAAATGTACTGTTCAAATCTGTACGGATGAATTGTCAAAAAACCTGAGAACAGGTACTGTAGAGATCAAAATCTAGGGACGGGAATTTTTCCAGAACTGAAGGGAAAATTACCAGAAAATAAAGAACACAAAATTCTCTGAATTTTGAATTAAAAGAACGTGAACATGGACAGAATTTTTTGTATGGTTACTGCCATCCCATTAGCTTTATTTATATGAATCAAAAACTTACAACGACTAGAATTACAAAAATCAGTTACAATTGAAACTTATCCAAAGTTTGACTTTTAACTGAATTAACTGAATAATGTTGACTTCTTATCTATTGGATGTTAATCATCCTGATTACAATTGATTTAAAACAGGAAACAATTAAACTTGACTCTTCAGTCTTCAATTCATCAGCTTCTTCTCCAGTCAGCTTGGCAGGCCTAGAATCAATTCCAGAATTTCAACACTCCTCCTTGATTCCTGGACTGCGCATTCCCACCATTCTTCTTAGTTCTTCAAACCTTTCCTTTGGTAGAGTTTTGGTAAATAAGTCAGCCAATTGTTCCTTAGAACAGCAGTACTTCATCTCCAGTTCTCCTTCTTGCTGGAATTGTCGAATAGCATGAAACTTGATTTTCATGTGTTTTGTTCTATCATGAAACACTGAATTTTTGGAAATACCAATTGCAGACATGTTGTCACAAAACAACTCGGTAGGTTCCACTTGATCACAATCCAAATCCTTCAAAATCTTCCTCAACCAGACAAGTTGATTGGCAGCCACAAATGCTGCAATGTATTCAGCTTCAGCAGTTGAATGTGCAACTACTAATTGCTTCTTTGAGTTCCAACAGAAGATGCATTCCCCCATTGAAAAACAATACCCTGAAGTGCTCATCATCTCTTCATCACTCCCACCCCAATCACTGTCACAAAATCCTTTCAATTTGACAGTGTTCATCTTGCCAAAAAACATGCCAAATTCTAGTGTTCCTCTTAGGTATCTCAGCACTCTTTTGGCTGCAATGCAGTGTATTTGGCTGGGATTTTGCATGAATCTTGAGAGGTGGTTGACAGTGAACACAATGTCAGGTCGTGTGGAAGATAAATACAATAAACTTCCAATCAAACTTCTATAAATTCTTCCATCTGCAGAGGGAGCACCATCAGCTTTTGTGAGCTTCATACCAAGCACCATTGGGGTGCTAACTGGTTTGCAATTTTCCATTGCAAACTTGTTTAGCATTTTTGTTGTAAATTGCTTTTGACATACAAAACAACCTTCCTTTGATTGAGTTATTTTCATCCCAAGAAAGTATGCTAATAATCCAAGTTCATTCATCTCAAACTTGTTCTTCATGTTCATCTTGAATTCATCAACAAATTTTTCATTGTTACCCGTAATCAACAAATCATCTACATACACTGAGATTATCAAAATGTGATCATCAACCTTCTTCACATATAGAGTGGCTTCATTCAAGCTTTTCACAAACCCCAAGCTTGTCAAATAATCATCCAATTTGCTATACCAAGCTCTAGGAGCTTGTTTCAAACCATACAAAGCTTTCTTTAGAAGGTAAACTTTGTTCAAATTTGATTCATCCTCAAAACCTTGTGGTTGTTCCACATATATTTCTTCATTCAAAGTGCCATTTAAAAATGCTGATTTGACATCCATTTGCCAAACCAACCATTCCTTTTGGGCAGCCAACATAAGCAGCAACTTGATAGTGTCCATTCTTGAAACAAGGGTAAAAGTATCATGGTAATCAATCCCTTGCTCTTGTGAGTATCCTTTAACTACAAGTCTAGCTTTGTTCTTATTGATACTACCATCAGCATTCAATTTTGTTTTATAAACCCACTTAACACCAATGACTTTTCTATGCTTAGGTCTGTCAACAAGCTGCCATGTTTCATTCTTTTCTATCATCATTAACTCCTCCTTCATTGCTGCCACCCAAGTTTGAGAATCCATGGCTTCTTCTACATTATTTGGTTCAATTTCAACCAAATTACATCTATCATAGATGTCACTAAGCAACCTAGTCCCCCTCACTGATTGGTCTTCATCCTTAGATTCAGTTTTATCATCAGTCTCGGGTGCATGATCATTGTTTATACCTTCAATTTTCTCATCATCCCAATTCCATATTTGGTTCTCAGCCACCTTAACAACAAGCTGCTTTATGCATCGGGAAAACGTGAAACTCATAGAATGAGGACTCTGCTAGGCATGGATTCCCTGACCTTTTACATGAAACTCATGTTGCTCGATGCTTTCACCAAGACCAATTGCCTATTGAATTCTAATCTCATTAAATCTCATTAAATCTCATTTTCATCAATGCATCTAAACCCAATCTAATCATCTTCCAACTCTTTTTATTACACAAACACTGAAAACCATAAAATTATCACAAAAAAAAACTTTAACAAAAGAGTAAACAAAAACAACAAAAAAAAAGAAGAAAAAAACTAAAATAAATATTTTGAGCATAAAAAAATTATATGATCCGAAAAATAGATAAAAATGAAAGAAAACACTAAAAAAAGAACAAAGGGAAAAAGAGATTACCAATATAAATTAAAATTTCAGAACTGAACTGAATAAAAATAAAACCCCAACAAAAAATAAAATAACAAAAATTAAAAACAAAAACTAAAAGTATAAATACATAAATATGGACAAAAAATAAACATTGTCCAAGAAGGACCGAAAAAACTAAAGAAATTAATTCTAAATAAAAAATTAAAAGAATAAGTATCAAAATGAAAAACAAAATATATAATTAATTCTAATTAAAGGATAAAACTACAACAAATTAAAATCATGAGACCAAAAAACAATAAAAGAATTTTCTTTTTAAAAATACAGTATAGTTATTTAAAAAAAAAATTATCATATAAAAATTGAAATTGAAGTTCGTGGAGGTTTCCTTGATTTATTGTCACGGACACTGTTAAAGCGTTCATTTCAAAAATATTTTTAGTAAAATTTAAAAATATATATTTTTTATTTTAAATTAATTTATTTTATATTTTTATTAAAATAATTTTACAAAATATAAAAAAATATTATTTTAATATTTTTAAATAAAATATATTTTTAAAAACAATTTCAACAAGTATCAGAGAATTTGTTTGCTCCAAGATGAGGATTTTTTATTTATTTTGGGAAGTGTGAAGCCTAAATAAAAGGGAAGGCGACCATTTAATTATTCGTGAGCTATGGAAAAGAAATGAGGGATGAGATGTTGGGAAGCAGTTCAAGAACCGTATGTTGGTTCAGAATATCACACGCGGTGTAAATAATAATTCAAAAGAACTTTTCTCATCATCAAATTCAATAATTTAACACAAATTTCAAATATACATTAACAACGTATTTCTGTTTTTACCACTAAACAGTAAAAATCTCATGACTTAATAAATACACAACACAATTAACAAACTTAAAAGATAAATTAGATAAAGTGCACATCAATTTCTTTATTCTTAATAAACTTAATAAAAAATTTAAAATTTTTATTTAAAAAAAATTAAAACAAAAAATAAAATAAAATATATTTTTTTTTTAAAAAAACACTTTTAATCGGATTCCAAACACCCCCGAAGATTTGACAGATAAACTTATGTCTCTCTCATTTGTAAAGCCAAAGGTAGCAGCAGTTTCCATGTTGTTGTTGATGGAACAAAATACAGTGCAAACAAGGAATATTTTTACTGGCCCTGAAATCATATTTTAGTGCTCAAACTACTCTTTGTATATCTCTATTAAAACCTCCATTTTCATAATCGGGTTGAGAAACCTTAGGAGTCCATGTCATTGGTCGAGCAAATGTTAAGCCATTTGAAATTTCCTCTCATCGTATCAAAACTGGATTTATTATCAAAATTTGGCTTGTTTGTAGGAGTTAAATCCATGAGATAGAATGTTGCTGTTTGTCTGTTCCTCCATGGTGTAAGCAGAAGGTGTGAACACTGGGAAGTTTTGTGTCTTTATGACTGAAGATCTAAAGAAACAAAAGCTAAAACTTTGAAGTCAGTGTCCTATTCACTAAAATTCCACAGAGAAAAATCTTCTACAAAGTATAGCTATGTGGAATATATTTCTGGACGCATTCAGAATGGAAAAATTAGCGACGGTAAATTGAATTGACCACCTCTGAAGTTTGTCTGCCAAAGAATCTTGTGAATTTCTCATGGACTGAAGCATCGACCTCCTTCTTGGTGGTAAGTCTAGAAAGTAAGAAGGGGCGAGCATTTGTTAGCATGATTTAATGGAAAGAATTTGGTCAAGTCCAGTATCGTCCAATTTGTTAGCATGATCATGGTTTCTTGAAGAGAACAACTTGTGTACAGGGCAACTGTTTTTGCAAGCACAACATTCTGGGAAGAATCAACACTTGGATCTTGTGGTAAACTGGATCTTGAACTACTAGCTTTGATACACCATAACAGAAACATATAGAACTAAAGAGAACACCAAGAAACGAAACAAATTAAAATAATTTTGTTTAGCTGAGAAATTCAAAGTTCTTTAACACTGTTGTGGGATTTTGTGTGAGAGAAAACCTGAGAAAGTCGTTGAGACTTCAGAGACTGGAGAGCAGGCTTTCTGCAACATGCAGATGGAATCATTACTGTAGGATACTCTTGAAAAGAAGGTTTGATTTCTACTAATGAGTTTTTATTATTACGTACATTCATTTTGCTAGAAGAAAATGAGCTTCTGCATTTAACATTCAAGTATTCTGACCAAACAAAAAATACAACGTATGCCAGTTTTCATAGATTACTGAGATCTCTCTAGCTGTTAGAGAGAATCTTGGTAGTTTTATGCAGTTCTGAGGGTACATCTGCTATAACCATTCTTTCACTTGGCGAATCAGCAGAACATTGAATTCCAATCTGCAGGATTGATTCCAAACACTTCTTTACCTTGACAATGTTGATGCTGCTTCTGCCTCTTGGACCATTTCTCCTTGTCTGAACTTCCTCTTGGATATCAATTGAGAGTAGAGGATCAATAATCTCCATTACCCGATCAGGAAGGGCTGTTTTAACGAAACTGTGCAGGTTAAAATCACCTGTAAACATGCTGTCGGTGGGCCTTTTTCCTGTGAACATCTCCAGCAGGAGAATTCCATAGCTGTACACATCACCCTGTGTTGAAGCCTCTCCTCCCATTCCATATTCTGCAATTTAAGCAAAAAGTAACAAAGTCTTTTACTAAGATTTCCTATATATCATAGCCATCATGTTTGAAACCATGTTATATATGATCTTCAAATTGGAATTATAATACAAACATGATTATTGGATATGTAGCAAGCTGATTTCTAAATGAATGCGAGGAAGGGTAGTTGCTTAATATTTTACCTGGTGCCACATAACCAATGGTTCCTCGTATGCAAATTGTGCTGGACTCTGTAGAAAATGATTCCCCAGCAGCAGCTAAAAGAATCTTTGCCAGGCCAAAATCACCCACTTGAGCAGTAAGGTCATTGTCAAGAAGGATGTTGCTCGGTTTTAAATCACAATGAAGCACTGCCATTTCACACTGGTTGTGAAGATAATCTAATGCCAGGGCCACATCAGACGCTATGTTTATTCTCTGCAGCAGACTTAAATTTTTGAAGTCTTGTGATTCCGCTGAACTTGGATGTAACCAGCTCTCCAAGCTCCCATTTGACATGAACTCGAAGATCAAAGCCTTGAAGTCATTGCCTTGGAAATCAATGGTTGAGCAAGAATTTACAATTCTGACAAGATTTCGGTGTCTGATATTCCTCAACGCGTTGATTTCAGCCATGAAAGTGGTGGGGACACCAGACCCACACCGCAAATTACTCGAGTATATGGACGAAGACGACGTAGGATGGCCCAGCCTGTCACGCTTTGGTTGGGAGACTAAGCCTATTTGGGCCCATATCATTGTTATTTATTTTATTTATTTATGTTATGTTGAACATTTGGATTTGATGGGCCGAGCCCAATAGTGGATGTTTAGGGTTTACTATTTATATGTCTTTTATTCATTTGAGAAGACACTTTTGATGAATTATGAAAATATGCAGACTTTGCAATTCCTCCAATCCCCTTTTCTCTCTACTTTAAGCTTCTTTCTCTTTTTCTCTTCCTTCTAAGCTTCTTTCTTTCTCTTTAAGCTTCTTTCTTTTATTGCTTATTTCGTATTGTGTTACGTGTTCCGCATCAAATTTGGTATCAGAGCCAGGCTTTTAATTGTTCTTACAATTAAACAATCCAGAACCCTAGATCCAGTTTGATCTAAAAAAAAAAAAAAAAAAAAAAAAAAAAAGCATCTACTGTTCAGATCGAAAAAAAAAAATACTGATCTGAGAAAAAAAAAAAAATACTGTTCAGAAAAAAAAAAACAAGCACTGTTCAGATTGAAAAAAAAAAAAAAAAAAGTGTTCATCGTGTTCATCACGAATTTTCCAGTTCAGCAGCGGCGCCCCCCATCAGCGGCGCCTCAGCCCCCATCAGCAGCAGCCCAACACCGAAAGACCATCGCATCAGTCCACCAGTGGTTCTCACTCCAGCAGCAGCAGCAACCATCCACGACGCCCTCACCTTCGGCAGCGTCAACAGCACAGTCCACAAGTCATCACAGACGGCGACGCCACAGACAGCAACGCCACAGTCCCTTCCCTCGCACCGCCGGACCTAAGCAGAAGTCGCCATCGCGTCAGTGAAGAAGAAGGCAGAAAGCACAACAGCAGCAGCCGCCAAGAAGAAGAAAGCAGAATTTTAAGCAACTTGCCACGTCAGCCCTACACAGATCCACCTCAGCAGACACGTCACCAGACACGTCAGCCACACAGGATCCACACCAGCAGACACGTCAGCCCTAGCAGCAGCTGAGTCAGCGCCACGTCAGCCCTAGCATCATCCACGTCAGCCCTAGCATCAGCCACGTCAGCCCTACCAGCAGCTGAGTCATCAGCCACGTCAGCACCACATCACTCTTCACTGCCACGTCATTTGGTCAGAATTTTTACCCATTGAATATCATCGTTCTTGGTATATTTTTACACTTGTTGATTGGGATTAGCATTAATATTATTCCTTGTGGTCGCTTGCCATAAATAAATTATAAAATTCACCTCACAAGTTTAATTACCTTAATTCCGAGCTTCTTTATTGACCTTGAGTACTTAATCCTTTTTATTAATTGTGGAGCTTGGTTAAATTTGTGGTAAAACCAAAACATTGTGTTTGAATTACTTGTGTGCATTTAGAGGACTTACATTGCGTGCTTGGGAATTTTCCTGGTTTAATTTGTTATTACGTAGTCTCCAATATATTAGCTTTAATTTTATTTTGCATTTTACTTGCAAGAATTATTTGTGATCTCAGTTTTAAGACTAGTTTTGCATGCATTTACGTAGTGGTCGACTAGTACACAATCTAGAAGTCATAGCTACCATGGATCCGAACTCTAGTAATGCTCTTAGAGATATTCAAGAACAATTACATCTTATGCGAGCGGAAGTGAGTAACATGTCCAATCAAATTAATGATCTTTCTGGAAGGATGGAGTCTATTGAAACTTTGCAAGTAAGACAGTCTAGTGAGAGTGAGCACTCTAATGACAATCATAGGGATCCTCAAAGACCAGTTCCTCGTAGGAACCGCCACCATAATCAACACCAGGGTCGTCATGACTTTGATGATCCTAATGATAGTGAACATTCCAATGATTACCGTCAAAGACCAGTTCACCCTAGGAACCGTCAATACAATCGTAATCAAGGTTATCGCGATTACGATGACCCTGATGAGCAAGTCATGAGGCATATTAAGGTAGAAGCCCCAACTTTTGAGGGTCAACTTGACCCGTGGATCTTTGATAGATGGCTCCGTGACATGGATCAATTCTTTGGTTGGTATACTTTATCTGAGAATAGGAGGGTAAGATTTGCAAAGATGAAACTTAGAGGAACTGCTCAGCTCTATTGGGAAAGTGTAGAGAAATCTTTGATTAGGAGAGGTCAACCCCCTATTACTGATTGGGTTGAAATGAAAGCTAAGTTAGAAGAGAAGTACTTGCCTCGTTCGTATAGAGGAAATCTTTTGGATCAATAGAATAACTTGAGGCAAGGGGGCAAGTCTGCCAATGAATATGTGGCACAATTTGATGAGTATAGAATGAGGTGTGCAGTTAGGGAGGATGAAGTTATGACCCTGAGTAGATTTCGAAAAGGCTTAAATGATGACCTTAGAAGGGAGGTTGTGCTTAGAGGTGTTTCCACTCTTGATGAAGCCTATACCTTGGTACAAAATTATGAATTGGTCACAAAAAGCCAATGGACGAGACGTCAGGACACTCGTAGTATCCCTTCTAGATCTCAACCGGGAGGTAATAACTCAATATTAGGTGCCCCACCTCGTAAACCTAATCCTTTGGTCTCCCAGATACCTAGAGACGACAAGGGTAAGGGTATTTTTCATGAAGCACCTAAGATAGCCTCAAGAATTCAGTGTTTTAAGTGTCAAGGTTTCGGTCATGTTTCCTCTAGTTGCCCTAATAGGACTCTATTTATCAAGGGGCAAGAAGATATGGGTGAAGAAGATAATTGTGATGATGAGATTTATGAACCCAATCCCGAAGATTTTCAGGACTTAAATGATGAGGAGGGTGAGTCCAATTTGCTAGGATGTGTTAGGTCTATATCCCTTCAACGGGAGACAATCAGGTTGAGCGTTGTTAGATGTGCTTTAACACAACCTAAAGGGACTGAGGATTGGAGAAGGACTGCTATTTTTTACACTTACATTAAGTGTGGAGACAAAGGGTGTAAGATTATCATAGACAGCGGTAGTTGCATTAATGCAATTTCCTCGGGTAGTGTATCCCGTTTAGGCTTAAAATCTGTTCCACACCCTAAACCCTATAGTGTGTCATGGGTTAACGATACATCAATAGCAGTCAAAGAGAGATGTGTTTTTCCCATTAAGATCTTGGACTATCATGATGAAATTTGGTGTGATGTCATTCCCATGGATGTAGGGCATGTCATTTTGGGTAGGCCTTGGTTGTATGATTTGGACGTTACAATTTTTGGGCGATCAAATTCTTGCTCATTTTATTTTCAAGGTAAGAAAATCCAACTCATTGGATTAACTCCAAGGTCTAATGATATTAGCCAAAAGAAAAGTGCAGTGAAAAAGGGAGGGCTTAACATAATAAGTCCTAGGGAATTTGATAAGGAAATTTGTGAGGAGTCTGTTGTGTTTGCTGTAGTGGCTAAAGAGATTGTAGAAGACTTTTTAGAAGAGCCACCTGAAGAAGTAAAGGAAGTGTTGAAAGAATTTCTAGATGTTTTCCCTTCTGACCTACCTGATGCCTTACCCCCTATGCGTGATATTCAACATGCCATAGACTTTGTCCCTGGTGCCACATTACCAAACTTGCCTCACTATAGGATGAACCCAAGTGAACATGCTGAATTGCAAAGGCAAGTATGTGAGTTGTTACAAAAGGGATTTATTCGAGAGAGTTTGAGTCCTTGTGCAGTACCTGCATTGTTAACACCAAAGAAAGATGGATCATGGAGAATGTGTGTAGATAGTCGAGCTATCAATAGGATTACGGTCAAGTATCGTTTTCCAATTCCTCGATTAGATGACATGCTAGATATGATGGCAGGAGCCCAGATTTTCTCTAAGATTGACTTGAAGAGTGGATATCATCAGATTAGGATCCGTCCGGGGGATGAGTGGAAGACGGCATTTAAGACTAAGGATGGTTTATATGAATGGCTTGTCATGCCTTTTGGCCTTTCCAACGCACCAAGCACTTTTATGAGAGTAATGACACAAGTGCTTCGGCCATATATGGGAAAATTCCTGGTAGTGTATTTTGATGATATTCTTATTTATAGCAAAACCAGGGAAGAGCATTTTGATCACCTTACTCAAGTTTGTATTACCCTAAGAAAGGCGAGTTTGTTTGCAAATGTCAAAAAGTGTTCCTTCTTCACAGATCAAGTGATCTTTTTAGGGTTTATAGTGTCATGGAAAGGAGTTTCTGCTGACCCCCAGAAAGTCCAAGCAATAGTAGATTGGCCTGAGCCTAAGACCATTCATGAGGTTCGTAGTTTTCATGGGCTTGCGACTTTCTATCGTCGTTTTATCAAGGGCTTTAGCACCATCATGTCACCTATTACAGATTGTTTGAAACAAGGTGAATTTCAGTGGAGTAAAGGAGCTAATAGGGCATTTGAGGAGGTTAAGAAAAAGATGACGGAGGCCCCGGTAATGAGACTACCTGATTTTACTAAGGTGTTTGAAGTAGAATGTGATGCTTCAGGAGTAGGTATAGGTGGAGTGCTTAGTCAAGAACGTCACCCTGTAGCCTATTTCAGTGAGAAACTTAATGAGGCCAAACAGAAGTACTCAACTTATGATAAAGAGTTTTATGCGGTGGTTCAGGCCTTGCGCTATTGGCGCCATTACTTGTTACCACAGGAGTTTGTTCTTTACTCCGACCATGAGGCCCTCCGCTATCTGAACTCCCAAAAGAAACTAAATCACAGACATGGTCATTGGGTTGAATATTTGCAAGCATACTCATTTGTTTTGAAACATAAATCCGGAATAGAAAATAAAGCTGCAGATGCTTTGAGTCGTCGGATAACATTGTTGTCTGTAATGAGTGTGGAAGTCACAGGATTTGAGAGACTCAAAGAGGAGTATGAATCTTGCTCAGAATTTGGAGATATATACTTGACATTAAAGGATGAGAGTCACCGTGCTATAAATGGGTATCACCTCCAAGACGGATACTTATTTCGGGATAACAAGCTGTGTATCCCAAACACATCTGTGCGTGACTTTTTGATATGGGAGACTCATGCTGGAGGTCTCTCCGGACATTTTGGAAGGAATAAAACCATTGAAGAGGTGGAGCGTCAGTTTTTTTGGTCTAGTTTGAAAAGAGATGTTGCAAAATTGGTAAGTCAGTGTCGAACTTGCCAACTGGCAAAGCATAGGAAACAAAATACTGGTCTTTACACCCCGTTGCCCGTTCCTACTTGCCCTTGGCACGATGTTAGTATGGATTTTGTTCTTGGGCTTCCACGTACAGCAAAGAAACATGATTCTATTTTCGTGGTTGTTGATCGCTTCTCTAAGATGGCACATTTTATTCCTTGTACTAAGACCACAGATGCTTCCAGAGTTGCAAAACTCTATTTTGATGAGATTGTCAAGTTATATGGTCTTCCCCAAACCATAGTTTCAGATAGGGATGTTAGATTCACAAGTTATTTTTGGAAAACCCTTTGGCATATGGTTGGAACCAAATTGAAATTTTCCATTGCTTACCATCCCCAAACGGATGGTCAAACTGAGGTGGTTAACAGGAGTTTAGGCAACCTTTTAAGGTGTCTAGTGAGTGATCATAATAGGAATTGGGATCTGGTTCTTCCCACGGCCCAGTTTGCCTATAATAGCTCTGTCAATAGGTCCATAGGAATGAGTCCTTTTGAAGTTGTACATGGTTACAAGCCTAGGAAACCTCTAGACCTTCTTCCCATGTCCGTTCATGCTAGAGTGTCCGAGTCAGCTGAGTCTTTTGCACGTAGAATTCAGGATTTGCATATTGAGATCGCTAAACAAATTCATGCAAGTAATGCGCAATATAAACTTAGAGCTGATTTACATAAGCGGCATAATGAGTTTAATGTGGGAGACTATGTTATGATACGGATTAGACCAGAGCGATTTCCTTCTGGAGCTAATCGAAAATTGCAGGCACGTAGTGCCGGGCCCTTCAAAGTGCTAAAACGGGTTGGTTCAAATGCTTATGTTCTAGATTTACCACATGATTTTGGCATTAGCTCTACATTTAATATTGAGGATTTAGTTGCATACCATAAACCACTTCCTATCCCAAATGATCCATTTGAAATACCACTGAACTCTTCCCCTGATGACCCTATTGAAACCTTTATCCCTCCCACTTTGACTTCCGCACAAAAGGATAATATTGATGCTATTCTGGATGAACAAGTTGTTTTTAACAGGGACGGTGAGGTTCAACGATTTCTAGTTCGTTGGGTGGGGCGACCTGATTCAGATAACTCTTGGATCACTAAAGACACTTTACAGCAGCTTGATCCAGATCTTTGGGAGTACTATCAGAGTCGACCAGAGTTACACTCGACGGGGTCGAGTTTTTCCAACCCCGGGAGAGTTGGTGGGGACACCAGACCCACACCGCAAATTACTCGAGTATATGGACGAAGACGACGTAGGATGGCCCAGCCTGTCACGCTTTGGTTGGGAGACTAAGCCCATTTGGGCCCATATCATTGTTATTTATTTTATTTATTTATGTTATGTTGAACATTTGGATTTGATGGGCCGAGCCCAATAGTGGATGTTTAGGGTTTACTATTTATATGTCTTTTATTCATTTGAGAAGACACTTTTGATGAATTATGAAAATATGCAGACTTTGCAATTCCTCCAATCCCCTTTTCTCTCTACTTTAAGCTTCTTTCTCTTCTTCTCTTCCTTCTAAGCTTCTTTCTTTCTCTTTAAGCTTCTTTCTTTTATTGCTTATTTCGTATTGTGTTACGTGTTCCGCATCAGAAAGTCTTGCTGGCTCCTCTTTGTCGAAGCTTGAATACCTTCACAGCTACTTGATCATCAGATCCAAGCGTACCTTTGTAGACAGTGCCGTATTTTCCATCCCCAATTATGTTGTTCGAAGAGAACCCACCAGTAGCATGTACAAGTTCCGAATAGGAAATTATGTGGTATTTCTTCTCTAGTGGTGAGGACGAAGAAGGTCGACTTTTTTTTTGTTTTCTCCTGCGTATAACATCATAGACAGATGCCACCAACAGAAGAAGGAAAAGTGCAGCACAACTTCCAAGAATTACTACCTTCCGGTGAACTCCAGTCTTTCGTCTCTGTTTTGGGCATTCATGCAATTGCAGTGCCTTGATTCCTCCACATAGCTTGTCATTTCCGGCAACTGAAAATGCACTAGCATTGGTGAAAACTCCTTCAGCTGGCACTTCACCATCAAAATTGTTACCGGAAAGGTTGAGATAACCAAGAAGAGGTAATTCTCCAAGAAACTTGGGAATCTGCCCAGACAAGTTGTTGTGGGCAAGGTTAAGGACTCGAATACTTCTTAGCTTCTTGAAAGAAGGAGGAATAGTTCCGTCAAAAAAGTTGCCCTTCAAGTTGAGGTATTCCAACATGACACAACTCTCGATAGAACTTGGAATTTTTCCAGATAATTTGTTTTCTGAAACAATCAATTCATTCAGTTTTCCTGCATTACCCAGTTGTGATGGTAATGAACCTGTTAAATTATTTGAAGCCATATAGAGGCCCAATAAAGAATCGATACCAGCAAGTTTCTCAGGTATCGCACCACTGAGATGATTGTATGAAAGTGCTAACCATTCTAGTTGACTGTAATTTTCCAGAGAAACTGGTATAGTTCCCTCAAGAAAATTGCCTGCTAGATTGAGATGAAGCATTCGAGAAAGGTTTCCGAAGGAGGATGGAATATTTCCAGAGATTTTGTTTGTGTTAACAAAAAGCTTTTGCAACTTGGAAAGTTTTCCAATAGAATTAGGTAATCTCCCTGTAAGCATGTTTTTAGAAAATCCAAGATACTCCAGGTTTTTAAGATTTCCAATCTCTACAGGAATGTCTCCAGTCAAGTAGTTAGTGTGGAGTGTTAACCAATAGAGGTTGGTCGAGAGATTTGCAATAGAGATTGGCAATATGCCTCTAAGGTGATTTTTAAAAAACCGCATCGTTCTTAAATTGGTGCAATTGGTCAAGGAGGTAAGAAAAGTTAAATCACTCCCATTCTCATCCCCGAGCGGATTGCTACCAAAGTTTATTTTTTCAAGGTTTTGCAGGTTTCCCAAATTATTTGGAACAGGCCCTGTTAAAGCATTAGATGATAAATCGAAATCTGCGAGTCTTGAGCAATTGACGAAAGATTCTGGAATATGACCAAAGAATTGGTTTAATGCAAGAGTAAGATTTCGCAGATTGGGCAGGGTTGATCCTATATAACGCGGGAGGGGACCAGTTAATTGGTTGTTCGCTAATGAGAGCAAAGTGAGGGATGAGATATTGTAAAGCTGTTCAGGAACCATGCCAGACAAATTGTTGGAAGAAAGAGCTAGAAAATCTAAGGCAGAGAGTCGTCCAAGTTCATCAGGAATGATTCCTTCCAGATTGTTCGATCCTAGATTTAAACCTTGCATGCTAGAGAGGTTCCCAAATGAAGGTGGGATTGAACCAGTGAAATGATTGCTGCCGAGGTTCAATCTTAAGAGCTTAGACAAAGAGCCAAGTTCACTGGAAATTTTCCCTCTAAATTTGTTTCCTTTTAGATTCAGGAATTTGAGGTTTGAAAAATGACTCAAGTTGGAAGGAAGTTCACCTTTGAAGGAGTTGCCTTCTAGAGAAAGGTTTCTCAATCGAAACAACCGGCCAATTTCTGGAGGAAGAATCTGATGGAATCTGTTTCTACTGAGATCAATCACCCTGAGGAATGTGAGATTCCCGACATGGGGAGACAGCGAACCTGCCAGTTCAAGTGAAGACAGATTCAAGGAAGTCACTCTTCGATGCCTGCGACCGCATGTAACTCCTCGCCAGCTGCAAAACTGCAGGGAGCTGTTCCATGAGCTTAAACTGCTGGAAGGATCTTCTGATATAAGATCCTTAATGGCAAGCAAAGCATGCTGGTCTGTCTCATTTGAGAAGCCAGAAGTGACAGCGGTGGCTTCCATGTAGTTGATGAACAGAATCATGGCCATGAACCAAAGAAATGAGTTCAGTAGCCCTGAAAGCATTTTTCTTTTCTGGTTTTTTTGCGGTGCTTGTGCTTGATGAAGGCAGGATGAGCTTAAGTAAGAAGCTAGGATACACTTGGAACAAAATCTATATCATTATCTGAAATTTCTCCAGCTTGTAAATGTGTATTGACTTCGGGGGCAAGTTGACAGCATTCACCATCTGTGCTGAGAAAGAAAGGTAGGTGGGAATTCAAGCTTTGGTCCCCCTTCTAAGGCCCAGGTATTCGGTTCAAATTGCTACCCAACAGTTTATTTTAAATGCAAATTAATTACCAACAAACTGACATATTTGCTAACCAACCATATTTTAGATGGACCGACAAAATTAATTACTCTTTTTGTTTTTTGCATTTGTGATGGAAAAGAAGTGGATCTACGAACATCAACTATATCAACAAATCTCAATTTTATACTCGAGCTATTTTTATTTAGTATTTCTTTATCAAATAATTAAATTATAAAAAAATTGGTTAATGAGATGAGAAAAGTCAAGTCAGTGACGCCCTCTCCCGCAATAAATATTTTGCCAATATTCAATATTTGTAGTTCGTGGAGGTTTCCTAGACTTATTGACACCGACACAGCTAAAACGTTACAACCTGATTACATTTCAAAAGTATTCTTAAAAAAATTTAAATTTAAATTAATTTTAGTTTTAGTTTTTATTTTAAATTAAATATTTTTGGTATTTTTAAATTATTTTATGATATCAAAAATAATTTTAAAAAATAAAAAATATTATTTTAATACAATCATTTTCAAACATATAATAAATCAGGTTGCACAAATCCCGAGGCATTGGCTAACGGAAGTTGGAAAAGTCCCAGAGAATTTGTTTGCTCCTAGACGAAGAAAAGAAAGCAGAAGGCGACCATTTAATTGGTCGTCAGCTATGGAAAATAAACAAGGGATGAGATATTGTAAAGCAGTTCAAGAACCGTATTTTGGTTAGAATATCACGAGTGGTATACCCGCGCGATGCGGCGGGTTTTTTTTATCTATGTAGAAAATTGATTGCTTTTATATGTATTGTATTTTATTATTTTAATATTTACGTAGTATAATTATATTAAAGAATACTGATATGAATTTTTATCCTTCAAAAAATCCAAAGTCATTTTTCCTCTCTCTCAATATATTTTTAGGCGATAATATTCAATAAATATCAGACATATTAGAAATAAAATTATTGTAATTTGTTTTTAAAACATAAACTTAATTTTTGTGTGTGCTATAATTATTTATTTGCCGTCTAAAAAGAACAGTTTAATGGAAACGGGAAGTGACTTGTATATTTTTTAATTTGACTTGTAGATAATGCAGGTAAATTTGTCAACATTTATTTTTGAGATGTTTTTTTTTCCAGTAATATTAGCTCTAAAATATTAAAAATGAAAACATTGGAAATTGTTGTAAGGAAATAAACTTAAATAAAAGAGGGAATTGCCCGCGCGATGCGCTGGGTTTTTTTATCTATATAAAAAATTCATTGATTTTATGCATGTTGTATTTTGTTATTTTAATATTCAATGAGTCAAATTATAATTGATAAAATCTGTTAGAAACAGATGTTTTTTCCACTAAAAAATATTTGAATATTGCTAATACTAAAAATATTTTGATAAAATTCGTTAGAAATGATTTTTTTTATTTGTAGGAAATTGATTGTAAAATTTATTGCTCATATTGTTATATTAAAAATATTTTAGAATAATAATAAATAGGTCTCACATATTTATAAGAAAAACATAATCATTATCCTTATTTTGAATGTCTTATCTATAATAATAAGAAATTTCAACACTTAATAGTATTAAAAAAAAAATTCAAAAACTAAATAAATGGAAAAACAAAAATAAATATTATTAGATTTAAAAAAAATGAAATGAATAATAAAAAAAAGAGGAAATAGAAAATATTATTTTTGAAATGACTACAAAAAAAAAATTAAAATGTAAACATAAAAGAAAATAACCTTAATAACAGTTGAAATAATAAAAATTGGTGAGACCATAATTATTGTTAGAGAAAAAATTGCCATAAATTTTTTTTATATAATATTATATTAAAAGCATTTCAGAACAATGATATTTTTTTTTCCAAAAAAGCAATATATATATATAATTAGTCTAACATATTTAAAAGAAAATAAAACTTACAAATAATCATTATCATTATTTTGAATGTTTTATCTATAATAATTAGAAAATTCAATACCTAACAATATTAACAAAAAATAAATATGATTATATATGAAGAAAATATTTTACCTGAAGAATAAAAAAAGAGAAATAATAACAAATATTGTTTTTGAAATGATTACCAACACAGATTAAAAATTAAAAATTTAAAAAATCTTAATAAGAGAGGAATAAAAAAATTGAAACAAAAACTAAGAGCATGTATATATATGGACATAAATAAGTATTATGTAAGAAATATAAAAAAAAAGGAATTTTTTTCAAATGGTAATGAACAACGAAAACCACAATTGAAATAATTGTTCATTACTGTTTGAAATTGCAATATCCTTTAGCTATTTTATGAAATAATAGTAGTAGTTCCCGTAAGTTGACCCGGACGCCCTGTTTATAAAAGAAAAAATTATAAGTGGGAAAAAAACAGGACAAAAATTCAAAAAGATGGCTTTGGGGATTATTCATGGCACGTGTAAGTTGTCACAGGCATCACAATTATAAAAAATTGTATACGTGGGGGGGAAATTAGTGAAAAAAATGTTAAAAAAAATGAATTCGAAGATTAGTTGTGGTGCACGTAAGTTGTAACGGATACTTTGGTTAAAAAACACAAAAAAAGAAACCCAATTAAAAAAATATTAAAAAAAGCTAATCAGGACACCCTGGTTATAGAAAAACGGGAAAAAAAAGTGTAATTGAAAAAAAAAAGGAAAAAATGTTACAAAAAGATGGGTATGAAAATTAGTCATGGTGTGTTTAAGTTGTCCTGGCCACCTCGTTTATTAAAAAAAAGAAGTCTGATTTAAGAAAAAAGTGCAAGGGGAAAGAACATTTTTAAACAGTAATGAGAGAAAAAATATCAGAAAATAGCCGCGCATTGCGCTAGGCTTTTTTGATGTAGTAAACTGATTAATTATTTAGCCTGCAAAGAATTATTTAGTTGGTAGATAGCAAATTGTAATCGTTAAATTCTGTTGTATTTTTTTTTCTGTATTGAATTAGTTGGTTGTTGTTATCAGTTTAAGTGCTCGGATAATAATTCAGTTGACAACTCTCAAAATTATAATCGATAAAATCTATTAAAGATGAGTGAATTGTATTTTATAGCCAATTCATTAATGGGTGAACTTGCTTAAATATTTTATCGATTTATGTAATTTGCATAAAAACTATAATTGATTAATTAGTAGGCGTGTTTTGATTTTTATGACAATTATTTAATTGGTGGACGTAAATTTGCAATTAATAAAATGAATAAAATATGAATTTTTTTTCTTGTATCGAACTTGTTGATGATTAGGTTTATTTTAACAGCAATGAACGATTTAACCAGCAGAGAGTAAAATTGCAACCGCTAAAATCTATCAGAGATAGATTATTTCTGGTTGATTGCTATTTTGTGTCGATTTATTTAATTCATGGATTGCAAAACTTCAATTGATTGATTATTTGGTATGTCTTAATTGTTTTGACAATTATATAATCGGTTGATAAAAAAAATACAATCGATGATATCAATTAGAGATGAATAAATTTATTTTTTGTAGTGAATTGGGCATTCATTGGCGGTTGGGTGTTTTGTAATTGTTTGGCTTATTATTCTCTTTTTTCTTTTTTATTTATTTTTCAAGTCAAATAATTTTTTAGAATCTAATAATATTTACGGTTATAAAAAAAAGTGCAAGGGGAAATCACCTTTTTAAACAGTAATTAGGAAAAAATTGTGGGGCGCATAAGCTAACCTGGAGACCCCGGTCACGGGGAAAAAAATAAGCGGAAACAAAAAAATGGAAAAAAATGTATAAGTTGAACCAAAAAAGGGATAAAAAAGAAGAAACATGGTTATAAAAAAAACGTGCAAGGGGAAATCACCTTTTTAAACAGTAATGAGAAAAAAATTGTGGTGCGCATAAGTTAACCTGGACACCACGGTCACGGGGAAAAAAATAAGCGGGAAAAAAAAAAGGAAAAAAATGTATAAGTTGAACCAAAAAAGGAAAAAAAATAGATCCGGAGATTAGTCATGGTACGCGTAAATTGTCATTGATATCCTACTTTAAAAAAATAATAATAAGAATAATAATAAAAAAATAAAATAAAAGGGAAAGCAAATTTTCCAGACAATCATTTTTAAAATCAGGATTATAGAAGAAAAAACAAAAACACAATAATTTTAAAAAAAATAATCATAAGAATAATAAAAGAAAAAAAAAGAGAAAGCAACTGGAAAGTTGCTTTTAAAAAAAAAGGAATTTCAATAATAATAGAAAAAAAAAAAAAGAGAAAGCAACTGGAAAGTTGCTTTTAAAAAAAAAAAGGAATTTCGAAAAAAAAAAAAAGGAAAGC
The DNA here is from genome assembly GCA_027405865.1 of Salix purpurea. Taxonomy (NCBI): domain Eukaryota; kingdom Viridiplantae; phylum Streptophyta; class Magnoliopsida; order Malpighiales; family Salicaceae; genus Salix; species Salix purpurea. The sequence goes on along the minus strand of JAOWLH010000014.1, from coordinate 6,243,527 downwards.
AGTTGCTTTTCAAATAAAACAAAAAACGGAAAAGAAAAAAAAAAAAAAACAATGTCAAAATTTCTGGTTGAGAGATTCGAACCCTGCGCGCTGAATTTCCAGCGCGCAGGTGAACCGCTCGGCCACAACTATTTATCTGTCAATTTCACCATAAAAAATACAAAAAGAAGCTCATTGTAAAAAAAAAAAAAAAAAAAGTGCACAAACTCTCGCGCAGCACCGGAGCAAACTGCACGTCCACAGTGACTATGAGTCATTGTGAACAGTGCTCATCACTGTTGAAAATCCCGTAATCTTTTAGATATATACTAATATACCGGTGTATATAATAAATCAAAAGAAATTAGATAGATTTAAAGTTATTTAAGATTTATTACTCTAATATCTAGTTTTCTTCAATTTTAAATAATTTTTAAAAAATTGTGTTGTTGCAAATTATAACTCGTTCAATAATGCCCTCAATAATCACCACACGAATCAACAAAAAACAAATCTCTTAAATCTTTATTTAAGAGGGAAAAATTGTTATGCCTAGAGTGTTAGTTCTATTTTGTAATTTATATCATTTTTCGGTCTAGTAGATGACCTGTCAAAAATATAAGAGAAATAACTTTATATTTATAGAAAATCCTAAAATCCCTATAATCGACATAATATCTATTTGTCTCTTAAATAATGTCCATAATATAATTTTAGAAATTTAGTCAATCAGTTCCTACTTGATATTTTAGGACAAATTATAATTCATGAATTAAGTATATTATTTTAGGACAAATTATAATTATAATCTCTAAAATAATTTTCAATCAAGTCAAACTTTGCTCCATAACATATATTCAATGCTCCATAACATTTCTTGAAGTTGAGAAATTCTCTTTTTTCTAGTGCATCTAGTCAATGCTCCATAACATTCCTAGAAACTCACGTTGCTCTCCGGTTGATAGTAATCAAGCACTATCAGTGTCGTTTGGTTCCCTTAGATACCAATTACTAAAACATTTATGATTTCTTTGATGAAAACTCTAAGACTTTCTATCATAGTGTTTTCCCTAAATAGAAGATATTCATCAATAAGATCTACAAGAATATGATATGCAAGTATTATATGAACTACAATTATCTTTTGAAGGCAAGATAAGCTAAAAGCATCGACAATATCTACCTTTTATTTGAAGTATGGATTGTGAGTTTTCATTGCATTTGCAATCTAAAAACAACAATGAATAATCATAAATCTCCTTTGAAATTGGCTTTCAAAGAAATTAGGATTTTCTTTTCTATTACAATTTACGATATTGTGATCAAGAATAGAGCCACAAACCCTGTTCTCCATCTTTGATGATTTGATTCTTCTTCAACAACCACTGCAATGACAACTTTTTGCTGAACATGAGAGTGATATCATCAAGATCAAAAGCTTTATAAAAATTGAAATTAGAATGATTCATGATGAAATTTAAGACAAACAAAGTAAACATGGTAAGGAAGAGATTGATGAATAAAATTGTTCAAGTATATGAGCATATTTATAGATGTATTGTTTTTCCAAATGTTGATATCTTAAAATTTAAAATATTGGCGGTTATTTTTTTTAATTTTGATTTTTAAAATTTAAAATGTTAACAGTAATTTTTCTAAAAGTTTGAATTTTATTTGGTATTTGCTAATAAAGATGCTCTAAGTATTATATAAAGTGTAGCCAAATGGTAAAGCGCATAGTTAACTCATGGAGATACATTTTCCTCAATTTGGCAAATAACTTGGCAGCAGACAATTAATGCATTATTGCCACAAATCAAGGAAATTAACAAGTAAACAACAAATCTACTTCTAGCAGTCAAATTTGACAAATAAATAATAGGTTTGATAGCTAAAGTTTGACAACAAAAAATAACAATACTTTCCTTTCAATATCTATTTTTCATGTTGATCTAGTTTTTCAGTTTTTGCAAGTAAAAGACATGCACACAAAATACATATCTAAAATTACATATTTAATAGATAAACTATATCACACTTAATAAATAAAGGCAATTGCACCACACAACTTACACTAGGTGAGAAAAGTCCCAGAGAATTTGTCTGGTCCAAGATGAGGATTTTTTTATTTTCAGAAGTTTGAAGCCCGTATAAGGGGGAACATTTTACGGTTCGGTTCTGTTCTATTTAGTATGGTGGTTGCTATTATAGTTGAGGTTTAAAAAATATAGTTTTATAAAAAGCATTTTTTGTTGTGGTTCATAACTGAAATTAAAGTGTTTAGTTAAAACTGTAGTTAAGTTTGAGGTTTAAAAAAAATAATTTTATAAAAAGCATTTTTTGTTGTAGTTCATAACTGAAATTGAAGTGTTTGGTTAAAACTGTGGTTGAGTTTGAGGTTTAATAAAAAACAATTTTATGTGTTTGGTTACCATGCTTTTTATATTATTGTCAACTTGTGAAATTACTTTAAAGGACACACACACACACACACACACACACACACACACACACACACACACACATATATATATATATATATATATATATATTGTTTTTTAAATATTGTAGATTTAATAATTATAATAATAAAATGTAATTAATAATTCATGTAAATTAGACACTTGTTTTTATTCTCTCATCAAACTAATTGCAATTCCATCACAAACTAAATCCATACGTGAAGGTCTCAGTAATCCCTTGCTATTCGATCGAGAAACAACATCTGGTAAAATATCATCAGAAACAACATCTGCGATCCATACAGAGTTTCAGGATTTCTATCTACATGTGGAGATATAATTCTAAGCCCAAATCCAGTTGCAAGTTTCAGAACTTCATCCAGGACTGCGTTGTTCTTCTCAACTTTCTGATCCATAATCAATCGAAAAACAACAAGGTTATGGAGTGAAACGAAGTCACGCGTCTTTTCCTTTCATTAGGGCTGATCTCTATCTACACTTTTTTTATCTTTTTAAAAATATGAGTTTTATATATTTTTTTATAAAATCAGACTAGGTCTAACCCAACTAAATCGGTCGGCCTAGCCAAGTTGGGCCAAAAAGCCCAACTCTATTAGACTTGGACTGGGCTGAGAGCAAGTTTAGCCCAAGAGTAAAAAAAATGGGATGAGATAATAAGAATATATCTTGACTAGCCATTTACCCGTGCTTCGCCGCTACTGAAACTATATTTTTTTCAACGCATAAAAATATATATTAAGAGAATGAGATAATAAGATTGTAAGATTTTTTTATTATACTATAAATTTGGGCAAAATAATCAATTTGTGCAGAATTCTACAAAGCGCAAGTTTCTAATACAATATATGAATTTTAAATCGATATAAATTTATTTGTTTAATAAGATTCAATGTTTGATGAATTGTCTATTTATATACTTAGACAGAGCATGCATTACATGTTTGTAACTACATGTAACAGATTTTATAACTACCTAGAGAAGTCAATTGTAACTTCTCTTCTTACACTTGAACTAGTTGCAACTGAGATTACAAACTATGTGTTAACTGTCAATGCATACTTCTTCTTCATCCTTCTTCGGCATATTCAGTCCACGTGAGCAGCTTATACATCAACAGACTGAGCGTTTCATGGTGCTGACACTAGGGTTTAAGAGTGGATGGAGATCTCGGGGGTTTGATTCATCGGTAAGCAACCGTTCCTGGTCGAGACGACCAGATTCTTCAAGAAAAATAATTCAGTTCAAAAAATACATGCATGTAAAACACTACATTCAAACTTGGAGAGAGAGGGAAAAAGATCTGAAGCCACGCTCTACTTTGATCTCTCTACACAAATTACGATAAAAGGAGGAGAAATAGAAGAAAACAAATCTAAATGTACACTAATATTTCAAATATATATATATATATATATATATATATATATATATATATATATATATATATAATGAGATAAATTTAACAATAATAATAAATTACTAATTATGATCAAAATAAAATATTTTTACCACTAAAAATAAGTATGTCACTTGTTATTTTATGAAAAAAGTGTGTTATCTACGTTAGAGCATTTTTTGTTCGATTTGGTTTCTATCAATAAAAACAGCCAAACTGAAAAAAAAAAAAACCAAAAACAAACCGGAATTGGTTTAAACCGCCCGATTTTGGTTCGTTTTTGAAACTAAAAAACTAAAAAATAGTTTTGGATTTTTAGGTTTTTATTTTATTTTAACCAAGTTTTCTCTTCTCTCATTTAATCAGAATAGAAACAAACCAAAAAAAAATAAACTGAACTAGAAGAATTAAAAAAAAATTATAGCATTTTTTAATTTGAATTGATCCGGTTCAATTTACCAGTTTTTTACTTAAAAAACCGAACCAAATTGGACTGGAAGTTTTTTTTTAAAAATCTAATCGGTTTTTTTTCTTAGTTTGGTTTTTGTTGGTTAATTTGTTTTCTCATTTTAATCTATTTTTTGGTTTTTTTTATGCACCCTAGTGTCATCTGTGATTACCGTTGATAATTGTTATTTATATTATTAGATTCATCAAATCAAAAAAATATTCATTACGTAATATCCTGAGATAAGTTTTGGGGAAGTTATAGGTGATTGTTTATGAACGGCTTAATACAAATAAGTTTAAAAATTAAAAACACTTTGTTTAAATAATATATTTTTAAACAAAAAAAATTAAAAAGAAAACAACGCATAAACTATTTTGTTTCGGCACAACAACAATCCTCTGATCCTTAATAACTTTGTCCTCAAGAAAAGAATGCATTTGTAGCTTATATATAATAATTAATAAGTTAATTCAACTCAGAATAGATACTTGAGTTTTTTCGTAAATATAAATAATCTTTTCATGTAAAACTCTCATGCAATTCAATTCAATGCATATATCCTATGACAAATACCTATATATTAGTTATATGAACAATACTTTGATATAATAGAAACCACATAATTAAAACAATTTTGTAATTTCTTTTGCAAAACATTTTTATCCCAATAACTTATCTTTACTTTAGATTTATAAATCAAATATTAAATTTATGAATCTAATGTTATATAAATATTTAATAATAATAAATATATATTTACGCAAATATAATAATGTTACGTATAACCACTTAATTGGCTACATAACATTTTAAACTAACAAAAGAATTATTCATAACACAGGGGTCTTAACAGCTTGGAAGCTAAATAATTAAATCTTTATTAATAATAAAAAAAATATTTACATAAATATAATAATATTACAGGTAACAACGACAATTGTCTGCATAACATCTTAAACTAACCCAAAAATACTATTTAACAGATTGGAGTTAGAATTAACGGTTTTTCAGTTAAAGAGCCTTGTTGTGGCTACTTGTTTTTTTAGTGGTATGTTTACTGACCAAAAAAAAATTGTAGCACTTGGTCCTCAGCCATCCTCACTGCAGGTATTAGAGTGTAGATTAGCAGGGTTACCTACTCAATTAACTTTGAAGATTAGAACGCAGGGCTGTAAATTTCATTTTGTTTCAGATGAAATGGTCTAAATATTTTATATTAGTTAAAAAATAAGATAAACAATATTATTTTTATCTCGGTTAAAATTTTGGTTCATTCCGGATTTTTCCGCCAAATACCGACCAAAATATGCTGGTATCATTTCACCTGTGCCATTTCAGCCAAATAGTATTTTTATTTAAATAATAAATAATATTACAATATCAATCATATCTCTTAATTTGACCATTAGATTGAGATGAAATTTTAAGAGGAGTCTCTTGCCATATTTATATATATTATGTTAAAATTTCAAAGCAATCAGAAAATATAATAACCTTGCGAGATTGATGATGACATTCTCAAAATATTATACATGTTCATAATTTTGCTCATAACAATCATTTTAGTGTCTTTTTTTATATTAAATTTTACAATTCAAAATAATTTTATTTTTGGATTTAAACTATTTTTTTTAATTAATATATATAACTACACACACACACACACACACACACATAAACAGTATAACCCCAAAATAACACGACAAAACACTCCAAAACCGAAACATTTTTATTTTAATTAAAAAAACAAAGCACCAACCGAGACAGAATTGACAACCTTAATCATGATCAGTAAAACAAAAACCATGGAATGGTGTCGTTTAAGTGGAGGTTTTTTTAATCAAAACGATTAGTTACCATGGGAGTGAAAAATATAATAGATTAAAAGGTTAGCCGTAGCTTAACTTTGACAGGAACAGAAAGGGTGCCGAAAATATATAGAGAAGGACAATAAATTATTGCAGCTTAAATATTAATTTTATTCTGCTGGAACTATGAATGGAGGACTAGTCCTTGCGTTTAGCTCATGACTTGCTTCTTCTTACAATGTTGCAAACAAACTGGGGGGATGGGGAATTATGCTTTTCCAGATGAACCAAACAAGCGCATCTTCTCTGCTACCACAGCTTTCATGGCTTCTTTTGCTGAAGCCATCACATGGACCAGATCTTGCTTGGGATTGCTTAGTGAGTTCATGTAGGCCTTGCGCACCTCAGTATTAACATTGAACTTCGTCACCCCCCGCTGAATACTAGACTGTTTGATGCAGTCAAAGGAGGTCGATTATGTTAATCAATGGTAGATTCATTAAGCAATGTTTATTTAGGCTTTGTTAATGCCCTATATACATGCATCACAAATTTACATGCTCGCGCGCACTCGCAGGAGAGGGAGGGGGAGAGAATATGTTGAAAATGTTGCCTTAAGTTGCTGGCGTGACATGAAGACCATTTCAGATTAAGTGTTGTTTTATTTCTGCTAGAATAAAGGGATTGAACAAGTCCTTAGGTGATTTGTTAGTTGTTGCGAATTGTTAGTTAAACGTGGCAGTCAATGTTGCTTAATTTCAGTATTTCTGTTTATTTCCCTTCTATAAATCAGTGTAATGGATTGCAGTAAAATCATGCAATTATCTTCTTCGTTATCCAGTTTTCACGCAATAAACATCCACTGTTCAAATTCAATTTTCTGGTGTTTATCTATAGTAACAAACAGTCACTGTAGAGATCAAACTCTTTCATCTTTCTGCCTCTTTGTTTTCACTTATTCTGCACAATTATTTTCAATTGGTATCAGAGCATTTTTCTTGAAGGGTCTGTGATGGATTCCGAAACTAATTTCTCTCATATCTCCACTCCAATCTTCAATGGAGAAAATTACCAACTTTGGGCAATACGAATGGAAACATATTTAGAAGCTATGGATTTATGGGAAGCTGTTGAAGAGGATTACGAGATCCTACCACTGCCAAATAATCCAACCATGACTCAAATCAAGAGTCATAAGGAGAGAAAGACCAAGAAATCAAAAGCAAAAGCCACTCTATTTGCTGCTGTTTCAACAACGATCTTCACCAGGATCATGTTCCTGAAGTCAGCTAAAGATGTCTGGGAATATTTGAAGGAAGAGTATGCAGGAGATGAGAAAATTCGTGGGATGCAAAGTCTCAATTTGATACGTGAATTTGAGCTGCAGAGGATGAAGGATTCTGAGACTATCAAAGAGTACTCAGACAGATTACTTGGAATTGCAAACAGAGTGAAATTACTGGGAACTTCATTCTTAGACTCAAGAATTGTTGAGAAAATTCTGGTTACAGTACCAGAAAAATATGAAGCTTCGATCACCACTCTGGAGAATACAAAAGATCTGTCAAGCATTACCTTGACAGAACTTTTGAATGCCTTACAAGCCCAAGAACAAAGAAGGCTTATGAGGCAAGATCATGTCATTGAAGGTGCCTTGCAAGCAAAATTTCCAGATTCTGAAAGAAGGAAATTTGTCAGAAAACACCAAGTTGCAGCCAACAATAAATCCACCAGTCAAGGTCACAGCAAAGGAAAATTTATTAAAAGAAATTTTCCACCATGTCAACACTGCAACAAGATGGGTCATCCACCATTCAAGTGCTGGAAGAGGTCTGATGCAAGGTGCAGCAAATGAAATCAGCTTGGACATGAGGCAATTATTTGCAGAGTCAAAAATCAAAAACAAGAAGAAGATGCTCAAGTTGCAAAACAGGATGATGAAGATCAGATGTTTGTGGCTACATGCTTCTCAGCACAAACTACCTCAGACCATTGGCTAATAGATAGTGGTTGCACAAACCACATGACTTTTGATAAAAGTCTCTTCCGAAATCTGTAGCCAACATAAGTTGCAAAAGTCAGAATTGGAAATGGTGAATGCATTGAAGCTAAGGGAAGGGAACAATTGCCATCACAACAAATTCAGGTACAAAAACAATAGCTGATGTTCTTTATGTACCTAATATTGATCAAAATTTGCTGAGTGTGGGGCAATTAATTGAGAAAGGAATGAAGGTGATTTTTGAGAATCACACTTGCTGTATTTTTGATGCTGCTAGGCACAAAATACTTCAAGCTAGAATGAGAGGCAAAAGCTTCTCATTTCTACCATTTGAGGGGGAGCACACTGCCTTCCCAGTCAATCTTAGTGACACTGAACTATGGCACAAAAGGCTGGGACACTGTCATCAAAAGAGAATGCTCACCATGAAGGTTCATGAGGCTGTGAGAGGTATACCTTCATTCACTGATCTTTCATTAAACTGTAATACTTGTCAATTTGGGAAGCAGAATAGAAGGTCATTTCCACGATCAACTTGGCGAGCAACACATAAGCTCTAGTTGATCCATACTGATGTAGCTGGTCCCTTAAGCACACCATCACTAAATGGCAGTAGATATTATCTGCTGTTTATTGATGATTTCTCTCGTGTGTGCTGGATTTACTTCATGAAGTTCAAGTCAGAGGTGGCTGGCATCTTATGGAAATTCAAGAAAAATGTGGAGAATCAAAGTGGTAGTAGTATTCAAGCCATACGTTCTGACAATGGCAAAGAGTACACCTCATTTGAATTCAACCTCTATTGTGAAGATGCTGGTATTGAACACCAGCTAACAACCCCTTATACCCCAGAACAGAATGGTGTCAGTGAAAGGCGAAACTGATATGTCATGGAGATGGTGAGAAGCATGATGCATGATGCATGAAAATAATCTACCCAAAATGTTGTGGGCAGAAGCTGCTAACACAGCAATTTTTATTCAGAATCGACTTCCAACAACTGTGTTGGCAGAAATGACACCCTTCAAGATGTGGTATAACTATAAACCCTCCCTGTGTTTCCTTAAAATTTTTGGTTGTGTATGCTTTGTACATGTTCCACAGATTAAGAGGGACAAGCTTGACAAGAAAGCAATCAAAGGAATTTTTGTTGGCTATAGCACAAATTCTAAAGCCTACAAGGTTTATCATCCTCAAACCCAGAAAATTGCTATTACAAGGGATGTCACATTTCATGAAGATGCACAGAGGGAGTGGATTGATTCACAGGAGAGCATGCTGATTAATAATCCAATTCAGCCCTTGCAAGACAAATTGATTGATTCTGAATCAATTGATGATGAACCAGTCAGGGGTACTCGATCAATTGAAGAAATTTATCAAAGGAGCAATGTTGCTGTGTGCGAACCTGACAGCTATGAAGAAGCTCAACAAAACCCATCATGGCAGAAGGCAATGGAAGAAGAAATCTTCATGATCGAGAAGAACAAGACGTGGGAACTTGTTGACAAACCTGAAGACAAAAATATCATTGGCGTAAAATGGATTTTCAAGACTAAATTGAACGCTGACAGTTCAATCAACAAATTCAAAGCCAGGCTTGTTGTCAAGGGATATGCTCAAGTGTATGGAGTTGATTATTCAGACACATTTGCCCTAGTAGCAAGGATGGACACTATCCGATTGCTACTTGCTGTTGCTGCACACAGAAACTGGAAAGTGTTCCAGTTGGACATCAAATCTGCCTTCTTGAATGGTGTTCTTCAAGAAGAAATTTACGTTGAACAACCTAATGGATTTGTTGTTCAAGGCAAAGCTGACAAGGTGTATTTGTTGAAGAAGGCACTTTATGGATTAAAACAGGCACCAAGGGCCTGGTATGGAAGAATTGATGACTACTTGACAGGTTTTGGTTTTCAGAGAAGCCCTTCTGAATCAACCCTCTATGTGAAGAAAATTGAAGATGATGTTCTTATTGTGTCACTATATGTTGATGACCTCCTTGTGACTGGAAGTAACTTGCAGCAAATCGAAAGGTTCAAGCAGGATATGATGCAAACTTTTGAGATGAGTGATCTTGGGCTCATGAGTTTTTTTCTGGACATGGAGATCAAGCAAGATAGAGGAGAAATTTTCATTGGACAAGAAAAATATGCAAAGGAGATTTTGAAGAAATTTCAAATGGAAAATTGCAAACCAACTGCAACTCCAATGAATCAGAAGGACAAGTTCAGCAAGGAAGATGGTACTGCCAAGGTAGATGAAGAGAAGTTCAGAAGTTTAATTGGTTGCTTGCTGTATTTAACAGCAACCAGACCTGACATACTATATGCAACCAATCTTCTAGCTCGTTTCATGCATTGTGGAAGTGAATTGCACATGAGAGCAGCCAAACGAGTTTTGAGATACATCAAAGGAACATGCAATTTTGGGGTCAAATTTACACAGTGTCAAAAGTTGAAGTTGCATGGTTTCTCTGACAGTGATTGGGGTGGATTTGTTGATGACATGGAAAGCACATCGGGTATCTGTTTCAATTTGGGATCAGCTGTGTTTTCATGGTCATCTAAGAAGCAAAGCATTGTTGATCAATCAACTGCGGGGGCTGAGTTCATAGCTGCCACTGTAGCAGTCAATCAAGCACTATGGATTCAAAAATTGTTATGTGATTTACAAATGGAGGAGCAAGAAGCAACTGAAATCTCAGTTGATAATCAAGCAGCCATAGCAATTTCCCACAATCCAGTGTTCCACGGGAAAACCAAGCATTTTAACATCAAACTATACTTTGTTCGTGATGTGCAGAAAAATGGTGATGTTGAATTGATTTATTGCAGAACTGAAGATCAATTGGCAGACTTGTTTACCAAAGCACTCCCTGCAAATCGATTTGAATTTCTAACCAGGATGATTGGGGTATGCAGCCCTTAATGCAAGGAGGAGTGTTGAAAATGTTGCCTTAAGTTGCTGACGTGACATGAAGACCATTTCAGATTAAGTGTTGTTTTATTTCTGCTAGAATAAAGGGATTGAACAAGTCCTTAGGTGATTTGTTAGTTGTTGCGAATTGTTAGTTAAACGTGGCAGTCAATGTTGCTTAATTTCAGTATTTCTGTTTATTTCCCTTCTATAAATCAGTGTAATGGATTGCAGTAAAAACATGCAATTATCTTCTTCATTATCCAGTTTTCATGCAATAAACATCCACTGTTCAAATTCAATTTTCTGGTGTTTATCTACGTAACAAACAGTCACTGTAGAGATCAAACGCTTTCATCTTTCTGCCTCTTTGTTTTCACTTATTCTGCACAATTATTTTCAGAGTACCTTGAAAAGTTCCTCGGACAAGCCAGATGCTCCGTGCAGCACCAGAAATACGCCTTTCTTTGAACTCAAGGCATGCAAATCCTAAAGATGGAAGCGTTAAGAAAAAGTAAATCGGAAATAGTTAGAGTTCGCAGATTAGAAGTGGATGAACTTTACTTCTTAAACCAGATTGCGAACAGCCTATTAGATTTACATGAAAATGGTGATGCACTTGAAGGGGTTTGTAGTTTCACTAAGATGTACAAGTTCAATAAGTTGATTTCTGCATTACATCAGGAATATGCTACAGAGGATCTAAACTCGCTTTTTAACTTCCTTGTTAAAAACTTGGATGATGATGCCAGATCAAAGATCTAAGAAACTGGCTGGCAGCTCAAGAATCCATTTAAAATAGTCTTACTTCCTCATTTTCCATCAGTGCAAACATCGTTCTCATACTTGTAAGACATCAATCAGCCATGTAGTATGCATGAAAAAGTCAAACATAGACTACAAAAACATAATCAATAGAGCTAAACCATGACAGCACAGAATCATTGGCTGTCTCACACTGAGAAGGTGGAATCTAAAAGATAGATATCTCACTCTCAATTCTAACATTTTCAATGGCAAAAGAAAAATAGCTAACATTTGATTGTTTATACTTCACCTTAAGCAAATCCAGTCTGAGATTTGGACCACTTGCAGGGTACTTTCCATGTACATTCCCAATACACACAGCCAAAGCATCTATGCTAGTCTCGTCAATGAACTCTTCAGCCTGGAATTTAAATGAAGACAAGACAGCTGTGATTTTGGATGTATAAAAAATATGGGTATACTTAATTTATTTAATGAATTAGGAAGTATACTGACCTGATTAACATCAGTCAGTCTTGCTTCGTAATCTTCAACAGTCAAATCATCCTCTGTCCCTGACAGTCCACCTAGTTCAGCCTCCACCAGCATGTTTTTGGAGTGGGCCAAGAGTGATATATACTTCGTGTATGCTATATTAACCTTGAGAGACAGATGTGAGCCGTCTACCATTAATGAATCAAATCCCTGACATGAGGTTGGATTCAAGAAAATGCAAATTCAGTAATAAATTATTCCTCGGTATAGATAAATGGGAGTTGCCAATATTTAAAAATTTCATAGTTTGTTGAACCATGTACTTTTTTTCATGGATAACAAGCAGCACTCACCAAATCAAGAGCTTCAACTAGCTCTTGCTTTGAAGTTCCATGATCAAAATGAACAGTGATTGGAACCTGCAAAACATGCATGTAAATTACAATTTATTATACTTTATTTAAAAGACACCAAACAAGTATTTTTCATCTATTTAGGCATTTATCTTCTTTATCTAGAGAACTAAGCAATCATTTAAATGATTTTGATCCTCAATGAAAAATAATGGCTCCAATGGGGATTGAATTTTTAGTGATCTTTCCAGGGAGCTTTAAATTGCTTATTATAGTTTGAAAATTGACACATATTTTGGTTCATCTGGAAAATTGTCAGAAAATAAAATGAAGGTGCAAACACCACAAAATCCACACCATAAAGCTTTTCTTCCTCTCTTACCTTTCAACTTCCCTAAAATATATATTTTAAGATATGAAAAACAAACTTACATTGGCCTGCTCAGCAGCAGAGACACAACAAGCAACCAATGGAATTCCTCCTTGCTTCAGTGCACTAGGATGAATCTGTTGGAAGAACACAACTTTTGGCAATTTAGTAAGCAGCCATAATTTTGAAAAAGGCTGAAGCTCACTTCCATGTCCCAAAGGACATGCTTAATTCCAGATCTTGTCGTCTAAATTACTCGTCCAACTTATGAAATGTCATTCTGACCTGTAGAATAGCAGGACTATTTTCTTCCTCTGCCGCAGCTACAACAGCCTTAGCCCCTTCCATATTATAGACATTAAATGCTCCAACAGCATATCCACCTCTCTCTGCGTTCTTCATAAGGTTAATTTCAATATCTAAACATTTCAATATCTAAACATTTCAATATCCAAATAAATATAGTATTTAAAAGATAAATTTGCAGTACTTACAAGAAGAAGTTCTTTTGTTGATGAAAGTCGAGAAGGAAGAGCCCAGGATTTCACAACATCAGCCAGTGCTTTACTGTCACCAACATTACCTGCAAAAAGAAAAAAATTACAAGTTCAAGTTCAATTTTTATTTTATGGAAAGATAGAAACTAAATAAAATTACATTTTTTTTACCTGGGAAAACAATGTACGGAACACCTGGATGCCTACTTTCTGGACCGAGCTGCCACAATGGAATGCCAGCAAGGGCTTGTCCAACTACTTTGGCACATTTTGCTTCTAGAGCTTTTGTAGCTAGGTCGGATGATGTGATTCCACCCTTGAGCAAGACATGAGAATCAGCTGAATTAGGGTGTAAGATGGTAAGAAGTTTCTTAGCAAGACATTAGAATCCCACTTGCATCCAGAATCATATCACAGCTAAGGGAAAAGGTATATTGGCCAGTGGAAATGTGCCTTTGAAGGTTAATTTACTTAAATTGTTACACTGCATTAGTAAATAGTTCTGAGATCAGTCACTGTATGGATTATGAAAACAATGCTGAAGGGTAAGCAAGTGAAAGACAAAAATGGACTTACTATTATTACAGAGAGCAATCGGGGAGAGAGAGAGATCACTTATTGTTAGACAAAATATACATGTCTATCGCAATTTCAAGTTAAATGATAGAGAGGTAATGCTGAAAATATCAGCTATCTAAAATTAAATCTAATTACCACCACTCTTTGCGCTACAAAGAAGGCAAGCAAAAACTCACATTTCCTAGGGCATCCAGCCTATGATAGTTTGAGCAATACTTGTACATGTCAGGTGGATGAGCGATGCATAAAGCTCGCCTCCAAAGTCACAAAACTATGACTCTTTATTCCTGACCCTGCCACTGGAAAGGGTTTAGAGCACAAACCATTTTGTTATGGAATTCAAGTAAGCTGAAAGGAGAACTTCACCTTAGGTAGATAAAAGTAGTCTCAAGCAGAACTCTCCCATCAAAATTCAACTTTTGGAATGAAATATAAATAAGATTTTCTGGTAAGATTCTGGGTTGTAAGTAATGATCCCAAATCTTTATGGTTAAAACTAGGGCAGGAAAGGCTCGGAACCTTTCAATTAAACAGCCTATTAGCACAAGAGAGAAGGAAAACTTGATGCTCCAAGGCCCTGAATGACATCCACTAAAGACGTTCTTACCTATTTATCAAAAAGTTTAAGTAGCTGATTAAGAAATATGCATTATATTCTCGAATATATTGAAACATGCAGTATCACAGGCTACGCTATGATGGTTTGAAATAAATCAAGACTACCAAAGAAACTTTTTACTGTGTAATGAAAATGGCAGAAAATGGAGAGTAAATTTCAACAAGCAAGCATAGGTTTGATTAAGCTTAAAACTGTTGAAACCTGAGGTTGATTCCAGAACTGCCAAGTTGAGCTGACAAGGAGCTGACGCAGGAGAATCGAAGATTGAAGAATCAATTGTTATGATTGAATTCACATTGTAATCAGTATGTTTAATAGTTCTGAGTCAATGTTTTTAGTCAATTTCAGTTAATGGTCAATACATTGTTAAATAGGAAATTGTAACCGAATTTTGAATATTATAGCCGTTGTAATTTTTGATTCTTATATAAATAAAATTGATGGGATGGCAGTAACCATAACGAAATATTCTGCCCATGTTCATGTTACTTTGATTCTCAAATTTACAGAATTTACAAGTTCTTTCTTTTCTGGAAATTTTCCATCAAATTCTAGAAAATTGTGCATTCCCAGAATTTGATCGCTACAGTGCGTGTTTCTGTTCTTTGGATCAGTTTTGTCCGTACAAATTGCTACAGTACATGTTTTTCAAATTTTCCAGAAATCTTCAGAATTTCAACATGGTATCAGAGCAGAATTAGGTCTTTGAAAAGGGATTGATAGTGAAACACGAGTGATTAGAAAAAGTGAGTTTTTTCAAAGTTAATCAATCTTGAAAGGGAAAGAAGGAATTTTTTCGTGAATTGGCAGAATTTTTAAAATCAAGAATTTAGTCTTGATTTGTTCTTTAAAAGGATAAACAATTGACAAGAATTATCAATTGATATCCTTGTTCTCCATTCTTTGAATTATTGAATGAGAATTGCAAGACTAGAGAAGAAATTCGAGCTGACAGAGATGGATGCTTCATTTTCTTCAAAATCTCCAATCTTCACAGGAGTGAATTATGGAGTCTGGGCAGTAAAGATGAAGATATATCTGAAAGCTTTTGATTTGTGGGAAGATGTGGAGGCTGACAGGGAACCAATTCCCTTGAACAACAATCCAACAATGACCCAAATCAAATATTTTCATGAACAAAGAGCAAAGAAATTTAAAGCTCTTACTTGCATTCACAATGCAGTAAGTGAGGAAATCTTCTCAAGAATCATGGCATGTGAAACAGCTAAGGATGCTTGGGACAAATTAAGAGCAGAATTTCAGGGTGATGAAAAATCTAGGAGAATGCAGATTTTAACATTGAAGAGACAGTTTGAAGGCTTGAGGATGAAAGAATCTGAAACTATCAAGGAATTTTCATCAAATGTTTCCAAGATAGTAAATCAGATGACACTGCTAGGGGAAGAAATTCAAGAAGCAAGGGTGGTTGAAAAAGTACTTGTAAGCCTACCTGAAAATTTTGAAAATGAAATCTGCTCACTGGAAGATTCTAAGGATTTCATTGAACTAAGTCTGCATGAATTGATCAATGCCTTGCAAGCCGTGGAACAAAGGCAGGCATTCTGACATGAAAATGCATGTGAAGAGGCTTTTGCAGCAGGGTTCAAGGGAAGAACAAGAACCCAGGTGTTCTTCAAAAACCCAGAAAATAAGAACAATTCTGGGAAACAATGGCAGAACAAGAAATGGAAGAATAATCAATCAACTGCCAACAATTTCAATGCAAAAGGGAAGGATAGAAGAGAACAATTCCCCACATGCAAATACTGCCAAAAGACTAATCATCTTGAGTCATTTTGTTGGCTCCAGAATGCTCAATGTCGAAAATGCAAACAATTTGGACATATCCAAAAATTTTGCAAGAACAACACATCAAATGGACAAGCACATGCTGCAGAGGTGATGGAACCCCAAGATGAACAACTCTTTACTGCCATTGCATGTCACAGCTGCAACAAAACAGAGGTTAGTAAACAAAATTGGTTGATAGATAGTGGTTGTTCAAATCATATGTCTGCAGAATCAAGCATGTTTAATAACCTTGATTTAAACTACAAATCTAAAGGAAAAGTTGTTAATGGACAGTATGTAAGAGTAGAGGGCAAAGGGGAAGTTGACATAGAAACCTTAGATGGTATTAGAAATTTTGAGCATGTGTTGTATGTACCAGAAATTGATCAAAATCTGATAAGTGTTGGTCAATTGCTTGAAGAAGGTTTTGCATTATACTTTATAGATGGTGTGTGCACAATTAAAGATGATCATGGGACACATTTATTCACTGCCAAAATGCTTAATAGATGCTTTAGTATTGAAGAAAAACTAAAACTTATAAGCATGAATATTAATGCAACTGAAAATTCAGTCCTATGGCATAAGAGGATGGGACATTTTAATTATGCCTCCTTGAAGAAAATGGTTGAATTACATGTGGTTGAAGGTTTACCTATGATACATGAACAAAATGAATTGTGTGAAGCATGCCAACTAGGAAAACAATCAAGAAGTAAATTCAGTTTAAGCACACTTAGATCAACTGTCAAGTTACAAATTGTGCACACTGATTTGTATGGACCTATGCACAATGAATCATTGAATGGTGCAAGGTACTTCTTGTTGTTTATAGATGATTTCACTAGGTTTTGTTGGGTATACTTCCTTAAAACCAAAGGGGAAGTATTTGAATTTTTTCTGAAGTTCAAGGCTGCAGCCGAGAAGGAGTCCAGCTGCAGCTTGAAAGTGTTGAGGTCAGATAATGGGGGGGAGTTTACCTCCCATAAAATGGAAGAATACCTAGTTAAGGAAGGTATTAAACATCAGTTGACTGTCCCATACACCCCACAACAAAATGGGGTAAGTGAGAAGAAAAATAGAACTTTAATGGAGATGGCAAGATGCCTCATTTATGAGAAAAGTTTACCTTTGAAGTTCTGGGCTGAGGCTGTAAGCACAGCCTCATATATCCTAAATAGAATGATCTCAAGATCATTAGGAGATAAAACACCATTTGAAGGATGGCATGGTTACAAACCCAACCTAGATCACTTGAAAATATTTGGGAGTCCATGTTATGTGCTGCAACCTGAAGCAAAGAGAAGGAAATTAGACCAGAAATCAGAGGTTGGAATTTTGATTGGCTATAGTTCAAAGTCAAAGGGCTATAAGGTTTATGATTTAAAAACAAACCAAGCTGTGATTGCAAGGGATGTCAAAGTGGCTGAAAATCAAGTATGGAATTGGGAAGAAGGAAAAATTGAAGAAAACAGGGTTGAAATACAAACTGAAAATGAAGAGGTATTAGATATAGATGACTTACCTGTTGAAGAAGAATTTAGAGAAGAGGTAGATGACCTACCTGTGAGAGGAACAAGACCTCTAAGTGATATCTATGATAGATGCAACTTAGTTGCAAGTGAACCAACAAATGTGGAAGAAGAAATGGAATCACAAACTTGGGTGGCAGCCATGAAAGAAGAACTAAAAATGATTGAAAAGAATGATACCTGGCATTTAGTGGACAGACCGAGACATAGAAAAGTGATAGGGGTCAAATGGATATACAAAACAAAACTAAATGTTGATGGGAGTATCAACAAAAACAAGGCTAGATTAGTGGTCAAAGGGTATGCTCAAGAACAAGGGATTGACTACCATGATACCTTTGCACCAGTCTCAAGGATGGATACCATCAAGCTGCTGTTAATGTTGGCTGCACAAAAGGGATGGCTGGTTTGGCAAATGGATGTCAAATCTGCATTCTTGAATGGAACATTGAGTGAAGAAATATATGTAGAACAACCTGAAGGATTTGAAATTGAACCCAATTTAGACAAAGTTTACTTGCTAAAGAAAGCATTATATGGCTTGAAACAAGCTCCTAGAGCTTGGTATAGCAAATTAGATGAGTACTTAGCAAGCTTGGGATTTGAGAAAAGCTTGAATGAAGCCACTCTTTATATGAAGAAAGTTGATGATCACATATTAATAGTTTCAGTCTATGTGGATGACTTATTGATCACGGGTGATGATGAAAAATTTGTTGATGAATTCAAGCTAAACATGAAGAACAAGTTCGAAATGAATGAACTTGGATTGCTAGCATACTTCCTTGGAATGGAAATGAATCAATCAAGTGAAGGGTGCTTTGTATGTCAAAAACAATTCACAACAAAACTACTAAACAAGTTTGCAATGGAAAATTGCAAACCTGTTAGCACACCAATGGTGCTTGGGATTAAACTCACCAAGGATGATGGTGCCCCCTGTGCAGATGGCAGAATGTATAGAAGTTTAATTGAAAAATTGTTGTATTTAACCTCCACTAGACCAGACATTGTATTCTCAGTAAACTACCTCTCAAGATTCATGCAAAATCCTAGTCAAACACATCACATTGCAGCAAAAAGGGTGCTGAGGTACTTAAAAGGAACACTGGATTTTGGCTTGTTCTTCAGGAGTATGAACACTGTCAAATTAAAAGGTTTTTGTGACAGTGATTAGGCTGGCAGTGATGAAGGGATGATGAGTACTTCGGGGTATGTTTCTCAATGGGAGAATGTATTTTCTGCTGGAATTCGAAGAAACAATATGTGGTTGCCCACTCAACAGCCGAAGCTGAATATATCTCTGCATTTGTGGCTGCAAACCAATTAGTTTGGTTAAGGAAAGTTTTAAAGGACTTAAACTGTGATCAAGGGGAACCAACTGAACTCTTGTGTGACAACATGGCTGCAATTGCTATATCAAAGAATTTTGTGTTCCATGATAGAACAAAACACATGAAGATAAAGTTTCATGCAATAAGGCAGTTTCAGCAAGAAGGAGAATTGGAAATGAAGTATGTTTGTTCAAAAGAACAGCTGGCTGACTTGTTCACAAAGACTTTAGCAAAGGAGAGATTTGAGGAGCTAAGGAGAATGGTGGGAATGTGAAGCTCAGGAATCAAGGGGGAGTGTTGAAACCTGAGGTTGATTCCAGAACTGCCAAGTTGAGCTGACAAGGAGCTGACGCAGGAGAATTGAAAATTGAAGAACCGAAAATTGAAGAATCAATTGTTATGATTGAATTCACATTGTAATCAGTATGTTTAATAGTTCTGAGTCAATGTTTTTAGTCAATTTCAGTTAATGGTCAATACATTGTTAAACAGGAAATTGTAACCGAATTTTGAATATTATAGCCGTTGTAATTTTTGATTCTTATATAAATAAAATTGATGGGATGGCAGTAACCATAACAAAATATTCTGCCCATATTCATGTTACTTTGATTCTCAAATTTACAGAATTTACAAGTTCTTTCTTTTCTGGAAATTTTCCATCAAATTCTAGAAAATTGTTCATTCCCAGAATTTGATCGCTACAGTGCGTGTTTTTGTTCTTTGGATCACTTTTGTCCGTACAAATTGCTATAGTACATGTTTTTCAAATTTTCCAGAAATCTTCAGAATTTCAACAAAAACAATACATGGAAATAGAAATTTTTTTGTTTATACAAATTGAAATACCTTTGCAAGAATGTATCGTGGTCTTGTTGATATATCGTGGTCTTGTTGATATCCGCCTCACCATTTCCACCAATGCAGAGCTCACCTTAAAGTTGATTTCCAGGCTCTCACAAGCAGCTGGCAATTTAAGAAAGAAGACAATAAGAAAAGGCCTTCTTAATTTGTATAGCTGAAAACTGTGACGGAGTTGAGGAATTTTCTTTCCTTTCCACATCTGTTACTATCTTAGCACCTATTTTCAAAAATCAGCAATTGATCTAATATTAACCATGAATATGGAACGTTCAGGTTGTTGTACAAGATTCGGGATCAGGGTATGTAGTAGGCGTAGGAGGCATGTTAATTCAGTTCATGGTACATTTAAGAACATCTATTTGGGTCATTGTTAGACATTGAATTTGTATATTTTTATCTTTATCTTTAGAATATCAGATTCTTTAAAAAAATATGAGCTCTATTTGTATTGAGAATGCATGATCTTACTAGATTTTGCTCATAAAAACTGCTCTGTTCAGTAGATACATTCCCAGTATGAAAAGGGTTCCACAAGCTGGAATATTTAGAGGCCTATGGACCACATGAGAATATGCACAAACAACAAGAGAGAAAAGAAAAGAAAAGATTACATACTTTTTCCAGTAATGAGTTCTCGACTGGTCATGATTAAAGTGTCTTTAGAAGCCCCAAGGAACAAATTTGCCATCTCAGCCACTGTATTGATTTCCTCCTCCCTCTCTTCTAATGACTTCATGGCAAGTTTATCAACAGAAACCTATTCATAACAACAACAAAAAAAAATAATAGTCCATTGCATTAGAAGTTATATTTGAGTGCATGTACATGAACAAATGACAACTTATGGATGTCCAGTTACTGATAGATAATATATCATATTCCTTCAAGAAGAGAATCAAAACTAACACCAAGATTGAGAAAATACAAAAACATGTCTGTATTACCTCTAGTTTCTTTAAAAAATGGCCATATTGTAATTTAAGTTCTTCAACCTGTGAGTTAATGAAAACAATGAATGTTAACAATGTACAAAATAATAGCCCCGTAGGCATAAAATAAAAAGAAAACAAAAGTCCCACATTTGTCAACCTGTTTTGTTGTTTTGGGAACATACGATCCCACAACTATAAGTCCGCCCTTTCTTTCTTTGTTTATTCCAAGATCCTTTGGTAGTATTGGAGCTTTTGGAATAATTCCAATTCGGGTAGAAACAAAACTAGCAGCAGTGCGGCATAAAAAGGATTTTCCCCTTAATTCTGCCTGCTCAATACACAAAAGCATGTAAAAGCTGTTGAGTCTGTTATAGAGTCAGTTAGTAGTTAATGGGTTAGTTACTAAACAGTTGGGTTTAGTTTGTTACTTTCTAGTTACTTCTCAATTAGTAGTTGATATTGAATGATTGATTGTATGGACTATAAAAGGAGACCGTATTGGTCAAATAAAGGGAGATCGTTTTCTGTACTCTGCGAGTTTAACATTTGGTATCAGAGCCATTTGTGGCCTGATTGGGGAAAACTAAAAACAGGAAACACCGAGAGAGAGAGCAAGAAAGTGAGAAGAACAAATCAATTTGGGGAAAATTGGTGAGTGTAAACACTGAGAGAGAAAACTCGCAGAAGAGAGGGAATCAAAGAGAGATTCACAGAAAACAAAGAGTGAAAATCAACACGAAGAGTGAAAATCAACATGGCTTCGTCGTCATAGGAGCACTTTGTCACAGCATCCATACCGAGGTTCAATGGGCAATGATGATGGAGAATTTCCTCAGAAGCAAGGAAATGTGGCATTTGGTTGAAGACGGTATCCCTGCGCAGAAATTAGGGCAAATAGTGAGTGAAAGCCAAAGGAAATCCACCGAAGAATCAAAGCTTAAGGACTTGAAGATCAAGAACTACCTATTTCAAGCCATTGACCGAGAGATTATGGAAACAATTCTTGATAAAGGGTCTGCAAAAGCCATATGGGAGTCCATGAAGCAAAAGTACCAAGGTTCGACGAAGGTAAGAAGAGCTCAATTGCAAGCTTTGAGGCGAGAGTATGAAGTCTTGAGCATGAAGGAGGGAGAAAAGGTGGACAAATATGTTGCAAGGACACTGACGATTGTGAACAAAATGAAAGCTCACGGTGAACAATTACAGCAGAGCTCAGTGGTTGGGAAAATATTGTGGTCCATGACGTCCAATTTCAACTATGTGACCTGCTCCATAGAAGAATCCAATGACTTGGACAGTCTGAGTATTGACGAGCTTCATGGCAGTCTGCTTTCTGCTTGTTCACGAACTGAGGATGTTGGACATGGCAGTTTGCTTGTACACGAACTGAGGATGTTGGATCATAAAGAAGATGATCAAGCCCTAAAAGTTGCGTAGGATAATCGTGCCTTTAGAGGAAGGGGCAGAGGAGTGTTTAGGGGATTTCGAGGAAGAGGTAGAGGCCGAGAAAGGCTACTGAACAAGGAGTTGATCGAGTGTTACAAGTGCCATAAATTGGGACACTTTCAATTTGAGTGTCCCGAATGGCAGAAGGGTGCCAATTACACAGCAGCAGAGGAGGAAGATGAAATGTTGCTCATGGCTCTTGTGGATATGCAAAGTGTTGCAGAGCTGGAACAAGATGATGAGATGCTGCTCATGACTCACGTGAACAAGGAGCAGGCTTCAAGGGATGAGGTATGGTTTCTTGACTCGGGATGTAGCAATCACATGACTGGGAATAGGATGTGGTTTGTGAATTTAGATGAGGAATTTAGACAGTATGTTAAGTTGGGAAACAATGCTAGACTGTCAGTAATGGGAAGGGGAACGATTAGAATGGAAGTGAAGGGAATGATTCAAGTTATTTCACATGTTTACTTCATTCCTGAATTGAGAAACAATTTATTAAGTATTGGGCAGCTGCAAGAGAGGGGAATAGCCATACTTATCCAACATAACATGTGCAAACTGTTTCATCACAGTAGGGGATTAATAATGCAGAGTGTAATGTCTGCAAATCGCATGTTTATACTATTGGCTAGCATGAATGTCAGTGAAAATAACCAGGCCTGTTTTAAGACAAGTGATGAAAATGATACTCACCTGTGGCATTGCCGAATGGGGCACTTGAATTTTCAAGGGTTGAGAGCCTTACATAAGGGGAATATGGTGAGGGGGTTACCTTAGTTAGAAGCACCTGAAAAACTGTGTGAGGGGTGCTTAATGGGTAAGCAACATAGAGACTCTTTCCCTAAGAAAAGCCTGTGGAGAGCTGAGGAAAAATTACAGCTTATACACTCGGATATATGTGGCCCTATAACACCCGAGTCTAATAGTGGGAAGAGATATGTGCTGACCTTCATAGATGACTTAACTAGGAAGACCTGGGTGTTTTTCTTGACAAGGAAATCAGAAGCCCTGATCACCTTCAAGGTCTTCAAGGTTCAAGTGGAAAAGGAAGTAGGCAGGAGCATAGTCTGTTTAAGGACAGACAGGGGAGGTGAATACACCTCTGTTGAGTTCCAAGAATTCTGCTGAATTCATGGAATAAAGAGGCAACTTACCTCTGCATACACACCCCAGCAGAACGGGGTGGCAGAGAGGAAGAACCGAAGCATAATGAACCTCACAAGAAGCATGTTGATGGAGAAAAAGGTTCCTAAGAAATTCTAGGCTGAAGGGGTAAACTGGGATGTGCATGTGATAAATCGCTGCCCTACAAGTGCTGTGAAAGACAAGACCCCTGAAGAGGCATGGAGCAATGTCAAACCCATTGTGGAACACTTCAAAGTGTTCGGGTGTATTGGGTATGTCCATAACGTGGACCAGAATAGAAGGAAATTGGATGCTAAAAGCATCAAGTGTGTGCACTTGGGACTGAGCAATGAGTCCAAGGCTTACAAAATGTATGATCCCACTGCCAAAAGGATCATGGTGAGCAGGGACATTGTGTTTGATGAAAGTGAGCACTGTGAATGGGAAGATGAAGACAGTGAAGGTACTGGTGGTACTAGTGGAAATATTCTGGATTGGGGTGATAGTGAGGATGAAAATCTCATGACAAAAGAGCAGTGGAATGATGAGTTGATGGGTGGAAATTGTGATGGTCTTGCTGCCAGGAGTGAAGGCATTCTCACGGCCAGGAGTGAAGGATTAATGGGTGGAATAACTGATGGGCTTGCTGCCAGGAGTGAAGGCATTCTCACGGCCAGGAGTGAAGGATTGATGGGTGGAATAACTGATGGGCTTGCGGCCAGAAGTGAAGGAAATCTTGGGGCCAGAATTGAAGGCATGAGTTGTGGTGAGAATCAAATTGAAACGAGCCATGAAAGAGATGAAGATGACATTGTTCACAGTAAAGCACATTGTCCAGTACCCACCCAAGTAAGGGCTGCTGAAACATGCACAGTCAGGGGCAGAAAATGCAGTAGGCCAGCTTGGATGAATGAATATGTTACTGGAGAAGGATTATCTGAAGATGAGGAATTTCAGCACCTTGAAGATGATGAAGAGCAGAATCTTGTTATGTATACAGAGGCTGGTGACCCAAGTACATATGAAGAAGCCATAAAGTGTGCAAAATGGAAGGAAGCTATGGATGTGGAGATTCAGTCCATTAATAAAAATCAGACATGGGAATTGATGAGATTGCCAGAGGGAGCAAGAGCTATTGGTGTAAAATGGCTCTATAAAACGAAGTTGAATGAAAAAGGGGGAGTGGATAAATACAAGGCCAGACTGGTGGCTCTGGGATATGCTCAGAAACAAGGGATTGACTACACTGAGGTGTTTACTCCTGTTGCTAGATGGGATACCATCAGAATGATTTTGGCGTTGGCTGCACACAAGAATTAGTATGTGTACCAATTGGATGTTAAAAGTGCCTTTTTGTATGGGAATTTGGAAGAGGAGGTGTATGTGGAACAACCCAAGGGGTATGTGAAGAAAGGTGAAGAAAGAAAAGTGTTAAAGCTAAGAAAAGCCTTGTACGGTTTGAAGCAAGCACCACGTGCCTGGTATAGCAGAATAGAGTCTTACTTCATAAAGGAGGGATTTGTGAAGTGTCCAAGTGAACACACTCTGTTCACAAAAGCTGAAGAAGGGGGCCATGTGTTGATTGTAAGCATTTATGTAGATGACTTGATCTTCACGGGGAGTGACAAAGAAATGATGGAGAAATTCAAATCTGCCATGAAGGAAGAATTTGATATGACAGACCTTGGGCGAATGAAGTACTTCCTGGGTGTTGAAGTCATTCAGAATATTGAAGGTATTTTCATCAGTCAACAAAAATACATTCAAGAAATATTGCTGAAATTTGGGATGAGTAACAGTAATGCCACTAAGACTCCCATGGTACCGGGTTGCAAATTGACCAAAGATGAAGCTGGAACTAGAGTTGACTCTACTCAGTACAAGCAAATGATTGGGAGCCTGATGTATGTCACGGTCTCCAGGCCGAATTTGATGTATGTTATGAGTTTGGTGAGCAGGTATATGGAGACTCCTACTGAAATCCATATGATGGCAGTGAAGAGAATTTTGAGGTATCTTAAGGGAACTTCAGAACATGGCATTTATTACAAAAGGGGTGAAGATATGGAAGGGATTGTGGCTTACTCCGACAGTGATTATGTCGGGGATTTGGATGATAGGAAGAGCACGTCTGGATATGTGTTTATGATGGGGTCAAGTGCTGTAGCTTGGTGCTCTAAGAAACAGGCAGTAGTAACTCTGTCAACTACTGAAGCAGAATTTATTTCTGCTACTGTTTGTGCTTGTCAGGTTATTTGGATGCTAAGGGTTCTCAATCATCTTGGTTGGGAACAAAGCAGTTGCAAGATTTATTGTGACAATTCATCCACTATCAAGCTTTCTAAAAATCCAGTCACGCATGGGAGAAGCAAGCACATAGCTATTCGTTATCACTTTCTGCGTGATTTGTCAAAGGATGGTGTGGAAGAGCTCAACTATTGCAATACTCAAAAACAGACTGCGGACATTATGACCAAACCATTGAGGCTGGACAACTTCATCAAGATGCGGGAATTGTTGGGAGTGTGTATGTTGCCTAAAGAATAAACTGATTACTTTATGGTAAGTCAGTATTAAGGGAGGGTATGTTGAGTCTGTTATAGAGTCAGTTAGTAGTTAATGGGTTAGTTACTAAACAGTTGGGTTTAGTTTGTTACTTTCTAGTTACTTCTCAATTAGTAGTTGATATTGAATAATTGATTGTATTGACTATAAAAGGAGACCGTATTGGTCAAATAAAGGGAGATCGTTTTCTGTACTCTGCGAGTTCAACAAAAGCTTCATAAGTTTTTAGCTAGGTGCGACAAAGAATATTTAAAATATATAATAGCAAGAAATTTGCCTGAATCATTCCAGCTGAAAATACAGCCATGTCTCGTTCACTTGCTGCATTGACTATGCAAATTGAACCCTATTTCAGCTCATAAAAAGTAAACCATCAATAAACAATACTTAAAATGGGAAGAGAGAAGAATTGTTTTAATCATCAAAAAACTATTTCCCGTCCCATTAATGCATGGATACATCACTCATATATTCACCTAGTGCTGATTATCCATACCTTCTGGCCCACCTTCCCTCAAAAGATTGATAGATATAGATGAAACACTGCTAGCAGGAATACGGCCTCTAGTTTTCTCCTCAACCCACTGAAAATCACAAAGTCACTACCATATATAATATCCCTTCAAGTACAAGACAAGGATGAACAAGATAGACCTCACGGAGGTTTGAAGATTTGTAGCCAAAAGAAGCATCTCTGGCGAACTCTGTGTCCCCTGCAGGGACAAGCCTGAAAACAAAGGGGTATTCTTATGCAAAATGCCAATGAAGAATCACTATGATCTAACAAGAGGATCCTTGTACCAATCAGAATCTGCAACATAGTGTATACCTTTGATTGTATAACGGCCTCCTTGAAGAAAAAATGGGCAAATGATCCATGCGTCCATCTCACCATGTAGCGAAACTACTGCATCTGCTTCCTAAATAAATTAAGTACATCATAATGTGGTAGTACAAGGTAAGGTATGAAAGCGTTGACAATATGATAATATGACACTCAAGGGACTTTATCCTTGCCTCTGGAAAATGACCACGTAGTGTTGAATCGCCTCTCAAAACTACTGTATAATCAATATTCTCAACTGACTTAGCAGCTACGCTTAGGTTTCCACAGATATCTTTAATCAGTGCACTCGCCTGTAAACAGTTGATTGGATAATCAGAAATACAAGTCTCAAACAAGTAAATTGTTTTCCTTGGAGTAGATATTGGAAGATGAATAAGTAATTGCTTTTCTTTTCTTTTGTAATAAGATACATGCTTTAGGAATAGAAATAACATCAGATGTGAAAAATTTTGTTTACCTTTTCAGAACTCAATGACCTGGAGTTGGTCAAGATAAAAAAACATTTAGGCTTTTTCCTCAATTTCTCTACTAGTGACTCAACACTCCTGCAAAGAGAGTGGGCACGGTTATTTAAAACTTGCAAAAGCACCTTCAAAAGAGATTGTTCGTTTTATAGATATAGAGTATCATGGCTTTCTATCAGCATGATGGAATTGACAGAAGAAAGAACTGAATTTAACACAAAAGGATGAAACTGTTCAGATTCAAATCTGGAATTTCCAGAAAATGAAGAACACGGGAAGAACACCAAGAACTTAAATTCTGTATAATAAGGGGCAGAATCAATGTGAGGCTACTGCTATCCCTCTTCTTTATTTATAGAAAAAGAAATTACAAGAGGTTTAGTTGAATACAACTTCTTCTTGTACATGATTAACTAGAATTCAAATTGGACTCAATCCTATTAAGCTAATTGACTCAATCCTAATCAGCTAATTGATCAACATGATCTGTTAACTAAGACTAAACTGAACTCAATCCTAAACTTGGTCAACATGACATTTATTCAGAAACAAATCAAACCAAGCTAATTCAATACTAATCTAACACTGAAATTTGACTCAAACTAGGACTCATCATCTTCACTCTTCAACAGACGTGTCCTGTCTTCAGCAGTCTTGGAATCCAGGAATTTCAACAGAAACAACTAAACTTCTGTATGAAACAAAAATATATATTTATATTGATTTTTATTTTTTTATCAGGTTTGGAAAACGATTATACATTATAGAGGCAAGAGATCACCATTCTGTTAATACTTCAATATCATGGACAGTTTGAGTTCCAGTTGGATCATCATCTAGAACAACCAACGTTTTTGAATTGCTCTGGTTCAGTCTATGAATATCATCAATGGGATCCAGGGACCACTCAGGTGGAAGAGACTGCAGGACAACTTCTTTCTTAAGTACAGGAAGTTTTCCTTCAACTTTAACACCTGTGAGGGTCTCATAAACCTGATACAAAAAAAAAAAAAAGTTAAGCCTGTGACCATCTGACTTCATTCATATATAATAACTTCCAAATGTTTTACATTTCAAAAGTAATCGATATACCTTAACCACACCTGCATCATCTTGCCGACCCCAGCCAGCAGCAGAGCCTGCTCAATAATGAAATTCAACTAATACATATAAGAAAAGGTAACTAAAGTGAATGTAAAGGAGAATATGTATATGCACTAGCATGAGAAACATTTTCAAAATATAGATGAATATTAACGGCATATGTTGCTAGTTTTCCATCACATATCCTGCAGAAAAATTTCCGATACAACCTGCATGTCCAAGGCATTCATCTAATTGTTTTCATTTCCTTATCTTTGGAATTTGACAGAAAAAAGTAATTTGAAGTCTTTTGTCACCATTTTAAAGCTATTGAAAACTCTAGTTAATAAGTCAAATGTTGCTTGACTTTCAGCTCAGCTCCCACTTGTATAAAGGTTGAATCGGGGCCATTACTAAAATGCTTTGTTCTCCTGGATTGTCCAGGTTTTGACAACTTAGATAAGCTTTCTCCAACAACATGAGGTCAGTGAAAAAAATCCCTTAGCTCCATTCTACACACACTTCAGAGCAATCAATAATAATGACAAGCCACAAACTCCCGTTCTACCTTTTTGGACCTTCAGTGCATGTAGTTCTTTTCTATGCCAATGAAGACACTACTACTCATAATAATTCAAGGTCATCTAACATGTTGATCCTACATTTTCTGTCCTTTTCTTGACTATCCAGTCAATCCCTACCTCCCTGTGGATAAGAAAAGGCAAAGCAGGCCCCAATTTTCCACTATGCATTGTCATATCTTGTGATACGGAATAGAAAAAACTAAGAATTTCTTATTAAATCCAACTTACCTAGAAACACATCGTTCTCACATATCTCACTATAAACATAAGATAAATCTTATCTTTAGCCAACTAAAACTTTTTAAATTAAAAATTATTCTCTTATAGATCATATCAAAAGAAGGACTGGGGATAACATAACACCTGGAAACAGAAGATCACGACACCTGCCAGGAATAGTTGGTGTGCAACAGTTGCAATATGAAGTGGAACTTTAAGGGATGATGATTCACGGGTAACAATTCCCTGCAGATGATTATAGAGCAGTTTTAAAAAACTAACAACCAGGAATCAAAAAATTTCTTCATTCAAACATAATGCAGGATAAATGTCAGTCAGACCAGATCCTTCACAAAGATATCGAGTGCAGAATACGGTGTATAATCATTGTCCAGCATGTGCGGAACACGATTCTCAAACATCCTGCAAATGGAAACAATTTTTTATCTGATATTAATCTATGAATTTAAGAATTGAAGTAGTTGAATCCTCTAATGAAAAGGGATGCAACAACCATCCTTTTTTAAATAATCACTTAAATGGGTAAAAAACACATGTTAATTTCAAATAAAATTAAGTGTTAAAGGCTAAGACAATAACGAAAATTCTCAAATTCAGCTCAATAAAAAGAAAAAAAAACTAGAAGAACAGTGCATTTCCCATGAAACAAACCAGGATGTTCCTCCTCTGTTCTTGACAAAATCAAACAGCATCCTTGTATTGAGACCTAATCGATCTCCGAGCGCCATTGCCTCAGCCCCTGATGCTATATGAACTCCAGCGAGCAGCTGATTAATCATCTTTACACCACTAAAGGCAATAATTTAAAACAACAGAGAGTAAGAATCCAGTTCCCTGGAAAGTTCTATGACTAAATGATATGATTATCTAAGACAATTTTTGCATGTCTGTATACTAATACATAATTCAAATGATCAATGAACCAACAAAATGATGATATAATGCTTGGTGAGAGAAAAATAAATGTTGCAATACCTTCCAGCCCCACAACCTCCTCTAATCACATAAAGCTTCTCACTTAATGCTGCTCATAATTAACAACCATGGGTAAGTTGTAATCTAGATCTACGAAACTCCTCCAATCAAAATTAAGAATAGTTAATGAGATAATCACCTGAGAGAACTGAGCCGGTACATGTAAGAGATTCATCAGTACCAGAAGCCATTATCTGACAGCAATATAAAATTACTTTGTGAAACAGTTATCAAAATATACATAGCTGCTTTCAAAATGAACCAATTTCGCATTTTTTGTGAGACCGTAAGTGTTCCTTCTGAGGCCCTCTTGACACCACCAGAAACAGGAGCATCCACCAATTTCAAGCCCCTGCCTACGACATTTGCATTTTTTTGAGTAAGAAAATATTGGGAAAAATGAAGCATGGAAACATGGCATCATAGGGGTCATAATCACAAAATAACAAAATAACAAAATAGAGCATCCTAAACAAGCTTAAACCATAAGTTGTTCCTTCAATTACCAGTGGCACTGCAATTTTATTGCATGCATTTAAAGAAATTACACGCAATATTTAAACCAAAAATAACCACTGTCTTCTTTTGTGAATCGCGACAAGCAAACTCGTTAAAAACCAAGGCCAACCAGAGTATAGGTGACAAATACAGAGAGGGGGGGGGGGGGGGGGGGGGGAGACACCTACAAACAAGAGATGTAAAGAAAGTGAAACAGATTTAAAAGCAAAAACAATCAGTAAAATCTAAAATGGTAAAAGAGAAAGGACTTGTAATCTTCATCCATGTGTAAACTCAGCTAGGTCATTTTTGTTAAGGAACCATCTCACCTAAAAGTTTAGGTTGTTAGGTGAGGCTTCAAAATATGATTTATATTATTCTCTAACACACACCCTCAAGTGAAAGCCTTTTGGGCTTGAAACTTGCACACAGGTCCACACTACCTTATGCTTATTTTTATTAAATAGAATGAAGGTGTTAAGATTCGAACTCGTGACTACTAGGTCGACAAGACTCTGATATCATGTTAAGGAACCATCTCACTTAAAAGTTTAAGCTGTTAGATGAGACCCCAAAATATGGTTTATATTATTCTCTTAACAATTTTCTGTTACATTTTCTCATGCTTTCTTTCCACACATCAATTCTCCATCCTCATTTTCTATCTAGCTTAATGCCAAATTGGAGAAGTTTTAACTTTCCAAGGAGAGAATATTCAACTGTCATGTCATGCTTTTACATCACTAAAAAGAAATGGCATTATTCAGATCCAAGATCTTGCATGTGCAAGAATAAAAACTAAACTAAGCATTTCCCTTTTATAATATTCATTTGTATTCCCAAGATCTATGAATATTAGTTTTCAATAACTTTAAGTCTTTCCTATGTATTTATAGTAACAGATTGGTTAACAAGACATTAGTTGAATGAATTAGTTCACGCCATACCAGGAAAGGTCAAGCAAGTAAACAGCCAGAATCCATTCATGATTCTAGTTGTTGTTAGGGTCAGCTCATGATTTTTGTTGGCGTGAGCTGTACAACATAAATGCTAGGAGAGATTATAAGAACAGAGATGGAAAGACGTTTCACTTTCCATCTCTGTTAGCTTTATTACAGGAACGTAATATGTATAGTCTTAATTAGAAGATTCATTCTTTGATTATAAGTATGTAAAGTAGGGCTGTGTAATACTCAATTGAATAAGAAAAATACAGATTGATTATTCTGACATGGTATCAGAGCATCCCATATTTTTCCAAAATCCCTAACCCTAAATTATCCCTTTAGCCGGCCACCCATGGCTTCAGAGACTGATACAGAGCAGTCTGACATACCTCAACCAGAATCTATGCTTTCAGAGTTCACTATGAAAATTACTGAAGCTCTTAGCAAGATACAAACACCTACCATATCTACTGAGTCCCCTGCGACTTCGATTGGCATCAAGTTGAACAGCACCAACTATGCCCTATGGTCCCAAGTTGTCGAGATGTATATCTCAGGCAAAGACAAATTGGGATATATCAATGGTGACCTTCCGCAACCACCATTAACAGACCCATTTTTTCGCAAATGGCGTACAGACAATGCCATTGTCAAACGATGGCTGATCAATTCAATGGATCCCTCACTAATAGGGAATTTTATTTGGTTCCCTACTGCTAAATTGGTATGGGACTCCATTGTTACCACTTACTTTGACGGAAGTGACACATCTCAGGTCTATGATCTTAGGTGAAGGGTGACGCAACTGAAACAGGCAGGAGGATCCTTGGAACAATTCTACAATGATCTCCAAGGGTTATGGCGCGAAATTGATTTCATACGCCCTAATCCAATGGAGTGTGCAGTGGATATCCACAAATACAATGCTATTCTCCAAGAAGAACGGGTGTATGTCTTCTTGGATGGAATGGACAACCGATTGGACAAGGTAAGAGGAGATGTATTGCAGATTCGTCCATTCCCCACTGTGGAGCAGGCTTATGCTCATGTCCGCCGTGAATCCTCTCGCCAAACCGTGATGACCTCAGAAAATGAGAATATGTTTGGGGCTGTCCTTGCCACTAAAGCATTCCAACCAAGCCAAGCACTTCGGCTTAAGCAACTCTCCTTTAATCCTAATGGACACAGTGGGAGGCAGAAATCCCGAGCAGCAAATGAAGGCCTGAAATGCGCCCACTGTGGGAACCAAAGGCACACACGGGAAAACTGTTTCAAGTTACATGGATATCCTGAGTGGTGGAATGAACTCCAAACCAAAAAACGCAGGGATACAGCTAGCAAAGAAGAAGGCCCTGGTACTGCAGCAATGACCACCACAGAACCTCATCTATCCTTTACACCACAGACTGCCAACAACTCATCCTCAGATGCAGATGCAGGTAACCCCAGTTGTGTGTGTATTACTTCACCGTGTGAAGATAAATGTGATGAATGGCTGCTGGACTCTAGCGCCACGGACCATATGACATTTGATGCCAAGGATTTCATTCAAACATCCTTACCAAAACGTACAAATATAGCAAATGCCAATGGCATTATCTCCCCGGTGACTGGTGCAGGCACAATGATACTAACACACACATTGCAGCTGCCTAATACATTGCTCATTCCATCCCTCACTCACAAGCTCCTCTCCGTGAGCCAAATCACCTCTGATCTGAATTGTTTAGTGCTCATGTATCCTACTTTCTGTCTTATCCAAGACATTCTCACCAAGGAGATCATTGGGCGTGGTACTAAGAGGGGGGGACTTTATTATGTGGAGGATTTCAGTACTGGAAGAGCATACCATATGCAACATTCGGTTGGCAGTAAAGAGAAGGAGATATGGCTGCGGCACTACCATTTAGGACACCCGTCCTTCACTTATTTGAAACACTTGTTCCCGAATTTATTTTCTCAAGTGCAGCTTTCTGATTTCCAATGTGAAATCTGCACCTTAGCAAAAAGCCATAGGGTCCCTTATCCTATGCAATTGAATAAAAGGGATATCCCATTTTCCTTGATTCATTCCGATGTGTGGGGTCCTTCCCCAACCCATACCATATCCGGGGTCAAATGGTTTGTGTTCTTCATTGACGATTGCACACGCATGACTTGGCTCTACTTGCTAAAACATAAAGATGAGGTGTTCAGTGTGTTTAAGTCATTTCATGCAATGATAAACACACAATTTTCTGCCAAGATTCAAGTTTTTCGATCAGACAATGGGGGGGAATATGTGAATCATCAATTCCGCGATTATTTCAATCTTCATGGCATTATTCATGAAACTTCATGTCCTCAAACTCCTCAACAAAACAGAATTGTAGAGCGAAAAAATCAACATGTCCTTGAAATTACCAGAGCACTTCTGCTAAATGCCCATGCTCCCTCTCGATACTGGCCTGATGCAGTCACTACGGCTGTGCACCTGTTGAACAGACTGCCTTCTAAGGTGCTAGGGTTCCAAACTCCACTGCAAGTCCTTGCGAAACATACTCTGCTGCCCTCAGTATTGATGCTTCCACCCCGTGTGTTTGGGTGTGTTGTATATGTTCACCTTCATAAAAATCAACGAACCAAGCTAGATCCCTGCACTCGTCAATGCATGTTTGTGGGTTACGCATTCCATCAAAAGGGTTATAGATGCTATGACCCTACTGCCAACCGCACCTATGTTTCTATGGACGTCACATTCATGGAGACAAAAACATTTTTTCCATCCAATTCTCCTCTTCAGGGGGAGACTGGACAAGAAGAGTTGAAGTGGATGGAATTACACTGACCAGGCCTATCTGAACCATCACAACCATGTTACGATCTAAATAGAGGAGTTGAAGTGGTAGAAGCTGAAAACAGAGAAGGGGTGGTAGAAGCTGATAATTGCCCACAAGCTATTGAGATTCCAGAAGCTACCGTAGAAACAGGAAGAGCAGAAAATA
Source organism: Salix purpurea (assembly GCA_027405865.1). NCBI lineage: Eukaryota > Viridiplantae > Streptophyta > Magnoliopsida > Malpighiales > Salicaceae > Salix > Salix purpurea. Next base: position 6,208,611 of record JAOWLH010000014.1, on the reverse strand, counting down.
CAGCCTTGCAAGCACTAGAAGATGTAGTCCCAGAAGCTATTTCAGAAGCTGGCGTATCGTCCCCCTCTATAGTACCCGAAGACCCAACTCCTGAGAATCCTGAGGTAAACTCTTTAAACACTAATGTCCTGGAACCATCTGCTAGTTATGAATTACCTTATAGGCACAATCGTGGGAAACCACCCAGGAGATATTCACCAGATGTTGAAGAGAGAAAATCACGGTACCCTATTGCAAATTATGTGGCTACACATGGACTACCGAAACCAATCAAGACCTTTATGCATGACATTTCGTGCAATCAAGTCCCTATAGGAGTGGAGGAAGCCATAATACATCCGAAGTGGATGCAAGCTATCAAAGAAGAAATGGAAGCTTTGATGAAAAATGAAACATGGAACCTAGTACCACTACCAACAGGAAAGAAGACGGTAGGGTGCAAGTGGGTGTTTTCTATTAAACATAAAGCAGATGGATCCGTGGAAAGGTACAAGGCAAGACTCGTGGCTAAAGGGTATACACAAGTATATGGTGTAGACTACCGCGAAACTTTTTCCCCGGTAGCCAAACTGAACACTGTCAGGGTGTTATTATCCATTGCAGCAAATCTGGATTGGCCATTACACCAGTTTGATGTAAAGAACGCTTTTTTGCACGGTGATCTTGAAGAGGAGGTGTATATGGATATTCCTCCAGGCTACTCAGTAACTACTGGAGAAAATAAAGTATGTAAATTACAGCGGGCCCTGTATGGGCTAAAGCAATCGCCGCGAGCATGGTTCGGAAGATTCAGCTTAGCAATGAAGAAGTATGGCTTCACGCAAAGCGGCTCAGATCACACCTTATTTCTCAAAAGGTAGCAGGGAAAAGTAACAGCCTTAATCATTTATGTTGATGATATGATTATTACAGGAGATGATAAAGAAGAGATATCACGACTTCAGGGGCAACTAGCCAGCGAATTTGAGATGAAAAATCTAGGTGGGTTAAAATATTTTCTGGGAATAGAAGTTGCAAGATCGAATCGAGGTATTTTTTTGTCTCAAAGAAAATATATCCTAGACCTACTATCAAAAGTAGGACTATTGGAGTGCAAACCAGCAGACACCCCGATTATCCAGAATCACAAACTGGGGATTTATCCAGACCAGAAACAAATCGATAAGGGGAAGTATCAACGATTAGTTGGCAAACTAATTTATTTATCGCATACCCGTCCAGATATTGCGTATACGGTAAGCATGGTGAGTCAATTTATGCATTGCAAAAGTGAGGAACATGGAAGCTGTAACTCGAATACTAAAATACCTGAAGTCATCTCTTGGAAAAGGGCTTATATTTTCCAAGAATGGTAACTTGGAAGTTGAAGGGTATACCGATGCAGATTGGGCTGGGAATTGCATAAACAGGAAGTCAACCTCCGGGTATTTTACTTTTGTTGGTGGAAATTTAGTGACATGGAGAAGTAAGAAACAGAAGGTGGTGGCACTCTCAAGCGCTGAATCAGAATTTCGCGGGATGGCAAAAGGTGTGTGTGAACTCCTTTGGCTAAAAAAATTATTAACCGAGATTGGCTTTGCTCCTAAATCAGAAATGAATCTCTTCTATGATAACAAAGCTGCGATAAGTATTTCTCAAAATCCAGTCCAACATGATAGAATGAAGCATGTGGAGGTCGATCGGCATTTCATCAAACATAATCTCGAGACAAAGACAATTAAGTTCCCATCCGTATCCAGCAAAGATTTCCACAGCTCACTAGTCAAGTTGTGCATAATGGACCCCTATGCATCAACTTGAGGGGGAGTGTTGGCGTGAGCTGTACAACATAAATGCTAGGAGAGATTATAAGAACAGAGATGGAAAGACGTTTCACTTTCCATCTCTGTTAGCTTTATTACAGGAACGTAATATGTATAGTCTTAATTAGAAGATTCATTCTTTGATTATAAGTATGTAAAGTAGGGCTGTGTAATACTCAATTGAATAAGAAAAATACAGATTGATTATTCTGACAATTTCTAGTGCAGGAGTGAACACTGTCAAGAAGAAAAAGGAAATGTTTTTTGATATATTCGGTGTAACCACTTCATGCAAAAAAGTTGAAGGGTAGGTCTGCTCCAAATTCCTCCTCACAATAACTGGTTAATGAATTTAATTGCCTGCTGATAAATTAACATTTTATTGTGATTTTTAAGCATTCTTGAATTATAATAGAACAGATTAAATATCGGAGAATTGTCAATTTTACAAAACTAAAGAACACAACAGATCTTCTGTTCTATTATAATTCAAGATATACAAGATATTCTTGAATGACACTAGAACCTACAGTTTTTGTAAGTTGAATACACACACACACACACACACAACTATGTATTTAATAAGAACACAACAGATCTTCACATCAGGAGTTTGAATAGCTGAAAGTATAGATATTTACGCTTTTATAAAGGACATACTTTGCAAGCGTCGCTCCAGCTGGCTCACAAATGCAGGGGATACCGTAGAAGAAAGGATGATAGATGCTCCTGATGGTAAGGCCACCACAAAAAAAAAAAAAAAAACAAAAAAAACCGAGGGAGAGAGAGAGTTATTTCTCAAAAACAAATTCTATACTTTAAAAACTGAAAATATACATACATGCAGAGCATAAACAAATTCACATGCAGGAAAGTACACACAAAGAAGCTATAAGCATACATTAAAAAACTGAAAATATATAAAAATTTATTTCTCAAACAGTTTATAACTGGTTTTTTTTAATTAAATAACTGGGAAGTTTTAAAAAATTAATAATTTCACTTCCCTTGACAATCAGCATAAACTATTAGAAGACAGTAAGATAAGAATTCCAGGGTCAATTCAATTGTTAAAGAAATTTCACCAGGATAAATGATGCATGGTTATCAAAGTTCTATTCTAATGAGTACTGCATGAAAGATACTTGGCCCAGAAATGGCAGCAATCAATCCTTACACAGCTCCAAGCAGGAACTGACTCTTTCACAAAATAGGAAGAAAAAAAAGTGAGGATTTACATCATAACCAACAACGCAGAAATTTGATTTCAACAGGTGAGTTGCCATGCCAAATCCCATTGCTCCAAGACCAATGAAACCAATTTTCTTTACGACAGTAGATTTGGCAATAATTTGTCTTGCCAGTTGCTCAGGTTCAAAGAGTTCTGCACTGGCTGCATCTTGAATATTTGCTCCAAGCAACTTTCCCCAGACCTGGAAAAAGAATGCACAAGATAACAAAGCATCTGTTTTAATCAGGTCAGTAGACTTCCTAATTCCACAAAGAGAATTGGCTTCTACAAATGATAGCTTTGTGGAATATATTTCTGGAAGTATTCGGAATAGAAAAATTAGCGACGGTAAATTGACTTGACCACCTCTGAAGTTTGTCTGCCAATCAATCTTATGAATCTCTCATGGACTGAAGCATCGACCTCCTTCTTGGTGGTAAGTCTAGAAATAAGAAGGGGTGCGCATTTGTTAGCATGATTTAATGGAAAGAATTTGTAGATTTCCCAGGGAATGTTTTAGAATTTAAAAGTGAAGATATTGGTCAAGTCCGGTATCTTCCAATTTGGGATAGAGATCATGGTTTCTTGAAGATAACAGCTTGAGTACAGGGCAACTGTTTTTGCAAGCACAACATTCTAGGAACAATCAAGAATTGGATCTTGTGGCAAACTAGATCTTGAACTACTAGCTTTGATTCACCATAACAGAAGGGCCTGACAGAAACATATAGAACTAGAGAACACACCAAGGAACGAAACAAATTAAAAAAAATTGTTTAGTTGAGAAATTCAAAGTTCTTGCAACACTGTTGTGGGATTTTGTGTGAGAAAGTCGTGGAGGGTTAAAATGGTTGAGACTTCAAAGACTGGAGAACAGGCTTTCTGCAACATGCAGATGGAATTATTACTGCAGGATAGTCTTGAACCGAAGGTTTGATTTCTACTAATGAGTTTTTATTCTTATGTACATTCATTTTGCTAGAAGAAAATGAGCTTCTGCATTTAACATTCAAGTATTCTGACCAAAAAACAACACAAAGTATGCCAGTTTTCATAGATTACAGCACTTGAGATCTCTCTAGCTGTTAGAGAGAATCTTGGTAGTTTTATGCAGTTCTGAGGGAACATCTCCTATAACCATTCTTTCACTTGGTAAATCAGCAGAACATCGAAGTCCAATTTGCAGGATTGATTCCAAACACTTCTTTACCTTTTCAATGTTGATGCTGCTTCTGCCTCTTGGACCATTTCTCCTTGTCTGAACATCCTCTTGGATATCAACTGAAAGTAGAGGATCAATAATCTCCATTACCCGATCAGGAAGGGCTGCTTCAACGAAACAATGCAGGTTAAAGTCGCCTGTAAACATGCTATCGGTGGGCCTTTTTCCTGTTAACATCTCAAGCAGGAGAATTACATAGCTATACACATCACCCTGTGTTGAAGCCTCTCCTCCCATTCCATATTCTGCAATTTAAGCAAAAACTAAGTCTTTTACTAAGATTTCCTAGATATCATAGCCATCATGTTCGAAACGATGCTATATATGATCTTCAAATTGGAATTATAATACAAACATGATTATTGGATATGTAGCAAGCTGATTTCTAAATGAATGCGAGGAAGGGTAGTTGCTTAATATTTTACCTGGTGCTACATAACCAATGGTTCCTCGTATGCAAATTGAGCTGGACTCTATAGAAAATGATTCCCCAGCAGCAGCTAAAAGAATCTTTGCCAGGCTAAAAGAATCTTGAGCAGTAAGGTCATTGTCAAGAAGGATGTTGCTCGGTTTAAGATCATAATGAAGCACTGTCGTTTCACACTGGTTGTGAAGATAATCTAATGCCAGGGCCACATCAGTCGCTATGTTTATTCTCTGCAGCAGACTTAAATTTTTGAAGTCTTGTGATTCCAGTGAACTTGGATGTAACCAGCTCTCCAAACTCCCATTTGACATAAACTCGAAGATCAAAGCCTTGAAGTCATTGCCTTGGAAATCAATGGTTGAGCAAGAATTTACAATTCTCACAAGATTTCGGTGTCTGATATTCCTCAACGCGTTGATTTCAGCCATGAAAGTCTTGTTGGCTCCTCTTTGTCGAAGCTTGAATACCTTTACAGCTACTTGATCATCAGATCCAAGTGTACCTTTGTAGACAGTGCCGTATTTTCCATCCCCAATTATGTTGGTCGAAGAGAACCCACCAGTAGCATGTACAAGTTCCGAATAGGAAACTCTCTGGTATTTCTTTTCTAATGGTGAGCCCAAAGAAGGTCACATTAGAATTCTAACACTTCCAACATGACACAACTCTCGATAGAACTTGGAATTTTTCCAGATAATTTGTTATCTGAAACATGCAATTCAATCAGATTTCCTGCATTACCCAGTTGTGATGGTAATGGACCTGTTAAATTATTTGAAGCCAAAATGAGGCCCAATAAAGAATCGATACCAGCAAGTTTCTCAGGTATCGCACCACTAAGATGATTGTATGAAAGTTCTAACCCTTCTAGTTGACTGTAATTTTCCAGAGAAACTGGTATAGTTCCCTCAAGAAAATTTTCTGCTAGATTGAGGCGAAGCATTTGAGAAAGGTTTCCGAAGGAGGATGGAATATTTCCAGAGATTTTGTTTGTGTAAACATAGGTAATCTCCCTGTAAGCATGTTTTCAGAAAACTCAAGTAACCCCAAGTTTTTAAGATTTTCAATCTCTACAGGAATGTCTCCAGTCAAGTAGTTAGTGTGGAGTGTTAACCAATAGAGGTTGGTCGAGAGATTTGCAATAGAAATTGGCAATATGCCTCTAAGTTGATTTTCAAAAAACCACACCGCTCTTAAATTGGTGCAATTGGTCAAGGAGGTAAGAAAAGTTAAATCACTCCCATTCTCATCCCCGAGCGGATTCCTGCCAAAGTTTATTCTTTCAAGGTTTTGCAAGTTTCCCAAATTATTTGGAACAGGCCCTCTCAAAGCATTATATGCAAAATCAATATTGAAGAGTCCTGAGGAATTGATGAAAGATTCTGGAATATGACTAAAGAATTGGTTTCCTCCAAGATAAATGTTAGGATAAACTCAATCTGCAAAGTCAAGCATTGCAACCACCGGCTTCCATCAATTAAAGCCCCTGACAGCCACTATGCATGACCACCGCCTGCATCCACCGCCCCTCTGCAAGCCGCCCACAACTTGCAAAATTCTTATCTTAAAGTCAAAAATATCTAGCTTTCATTTTGTGTATAAATAGGAAGCTTAGTTAAGGAGAAAAGAGTAGTGGGAGATATTAGAGAGAAAAACACGAGAGAAAAGAGAGTTTTGACAGTTTTCAAGCTTTTGTGTGTAATTTTTCTGTTGAAATAAAACAGTGTGTTTTATACATTTTGAGTGTCTTAAAGCCACCACTAGTGGCCTCTCCCACCAACAATTGGTATCAGAGCCTCGTTCGTCAAAAATAGAGAGGTTTCTGGGGGTACATCCGAATTTTCAAGTTTGTCAAAAACAACTTTTGATCATTTCAGAGTATAGAGCTCTTCAATACGAACTCTTCAGTGCAAAAATCAACTCAATCGGAGCTAGGGGTGAGCCACACTCTCCCTCTGCAAATCTGACACTATTCACCACTCTCAGCCACGCGCCCCAAGGAAGAAGACGAGTGGTCTTCACGCGCGCCATATTCGAGCCGTCAACCCGCGCCGAGCCGAGCCGATAAGCCGAGCCGCTACTGACAAGCCGAGCCGTCATCCGCTAGAATATTCCCGGTTCAAATCAGAGTGAACCGACCAGCGTCCAGAAGTGATTTTTAGACCGGTTCACCCATTTTTAGCCTCAATTCGAACCAACTCAGACCGGTTCCCTACTATTTGGACCATTCCGGATCCATCCGTGGCGTCCGTTTGGTGAAAAAAGAAGGCAAAAAGGGTGATATAGTCATTTTCAAATACAATGACTATAGAAAATGCTCAGACACTCATTCCGAAGCTGACCAGAGATAATTTTGATAATTGGTGCATCCGAATGAAGGCATTTCTTGGCTCACAAGAATGCATAGAGATTGTGGATTATGGTTATGATGAACTAGAGTCCAGAGAGGCAGAGGAAACTTTACAAGAAGCGCAGAAGCAAGTTCTCAGAAACAACAGAAAGAAGGACAACAAAGCCAAGACCATCATTTATCAAGGTCTTGATGAAGCCACGTTTGAGATTATCTCTTCTGCGGAAAAGTCGAAGGATATATGGGAAGCTCTCTAAAAAAATACAAAGGAGCTGACAGAATCAAGAAGATTCGTCTTCAATCTTTGCGAGGTGAGTTTGAATCTTTACAAATGAGACCCTCGGAATCTGTTTCTGATTATCACACGAGAATTATGGTGATAATCAATCAGATGAGACGAAATGGAGAAGCTCTTTCAGAAGCTCGGATTACAGAGAAAATTTTGAGATCCCTAGATCCAAAATTTGATTATGTTGTTGTTGCCATTGAAGAATCCAAGGAAGTGGATAAATTGATGGTAGATGAGTTGATGGGTTCCTTACAAGCTCATGAACAAAAGCTTGTGAGAAGAAATGGAGATAAGGCAATAGAGCATGCCTTGCAATCAAAACTGTCTCTGAAGGAAGACAGATATGAGCAAAGAGGGAATTCAACACATGAATATATCTACAAGGAAGAGGAGGCTTCCAACGATTTCAAGGAAGAGGATCTTGGAATACAAGCTTCAGAGGAAGAGGTGGTAGAAACACTACCAGAGGAGGACGGGGACAACAACCTTTGACTCCCAGAGGAAGAGGAGGCGGTTACACTAACCGTGATAAGAGAAATATTCAGTGTTATAACTGCAATCAATTTGGGCATTATAGCACTGAATGCCGAAAGAAAACTCCAGTAGAGTTGCATGAGCAAGCTAACTATGCAAACGAAGATGCCATCATAAATGGGTCAACTGCATTATTTGTCCAACAAGGACTTGGCAAAAATGAGGAGCATGTATGGTATCTAGATTCTGGAGCTAGCAATCATATGTGTGGGCAACGAGACCTCTTTAGTGATCTCGATGAGACCGTACAAGGACAGGTCACATTTGGAGATACTTCCAAAGTTCCAGTTAAAGGGAAAGGCAACATCACGATAAAGTTGAAGAATGGAGATGATAGCTACATTGCTGATGTGTACTATATTCCAACTATCAAACACAACATGCTGAGTATAGGACAACTTCTGGAGAAAGGGTATACTCTCTTCATGAAGGATTGTCATGTTGCAGTCAAAGACAACAATGGAAGATTGATTGCCTTTGTGAAGATGTCTAAGAACAGGATGTTTCCTTTAAACATCCAGTATGATGCAGCAAAGTGTTTGACTGCCATCACCAACAGTGAAGATTGGCTTTGGCACTTAAGGCTTGGACATCTAAATTTTACAAGCCTGAAGATGCTTGCAAGTAAGCAGATGGTCAAAGGATTCCCTCACATTGATCATCCAGAAGAAGTCTGTGAGAGCTGTGTCCTCAGCAAGCACCACAGAGCCAGTTTTGCCAAGGAGATCAACTGGAAAGCAAAGAGGCCTCTGGAGTTAGTTCACACAGATGTGTGTGGACCAATAAAGCCTAAATCAACTGGACATAACAGGTACTTCCTCACTTTTACTGATGATTTTAGTAGAAAGACCAGGATATACTTTCTGAAGTTGAAGTCAGAAGTGTTTAATTGCTTTAAAGATTTTAAAGCAATTGTGGAGAAGCAGAGTGGGTATAACATTAGATCCGTAAGATCTGATCAAGGTGGTGAATTCACGTCGAATGATTTTGAAGCTTTTTGTACACAACAAGGCATCAGACATCAGACAACACCAGCTTATACACCACAGTTGAATGGGATAGCAGAAAGGAAGAATAGAACTATTCTTGATATGTCAAGAAGTCTTCTCAAAGCTAAGAAGTTGCCCAAACAATACTGGGCTGAAGCCGTATGTGCAGTATATTTACTGAACCGCTGCCCAACAAAAAGTTTACAAGCCATCACTCCAGAAGAAGCATGGAGTGGCCACAAACCAAGTGTGACTCATCTTCGAGTCTTTGGTTGTGTGGCTTATGCAAAGATCCCGGATGCAAGAAGAACAAAACTCGATGATAAAAGCGAGAAATGCATCTTTGTGGGATATGGAGATAGAAGAATGGGATATAAGCTGTATAATCCCATCACAAAGAAGGTGATCATCAGCAGAGATGTTATCTTTGAAGAAGATAAAACCTGGGAGTGGAAAGAGGATCAAGAAGAAATCAAATGGATCAATACAGATTTGATCCTTGAAGATGAAACAGAAGTACCAACAGTACTTGCTGAAGATCCAAGAGTACCAGAAGAGGAGCCACAATCTCCGGTACACAGTTTTCCTATATTCAATAGGAGAAACTCTCCAACACCAGGAACATCATCAACATCACCAGAAGCATCCTCATCAGAAGAACCAAGAAGGATGAGAAATCTTGAAGATTTATACGATGCCACTCAGGTAATAGAAGATACAATATTATTTTGTTTCTTCGCATATAGTGATCCAATTAGCTTTGACGAGGCTATTAAAGAAGAGAAATGGATCACAGCAATGGATGAAGAGATACATGCCATTGAGAAGAATGCTACATGGAAGTTAACCAATCTGCTAGAAACTAAGAAGGCAATTGGTGTGAAATGGGTCTACAAGACCAAGAAGAATGCAAAAGGTGAAGTTCAACGACATAAAGCAAGATTGGTGGCAAAAGGCTATAAACAGAGAGAAGGCATAGACTATGGAGAAGTATTTGCTCCTGTAGCCCGTCTAGAGACAATCAGACTGGTTATCTCTCTTGCAGCATAACATAGATGGAAGATCTATCAACTTGATGTGAAGTCAGCATTTCTGAATGGCTTCCTAGAAGAAGAGATTTATGTTGAACAACCACTTGGCTACATTGAAGAAGACAACGAAGGCAAAGTATACAAGTTGAAGAAAGCTCTCTATGGTTTGAAGCAAGCTCTGCGTGCTTGGAATACCAGAATTGACAGGTATTTTCAAGAAAATGGATTTGAAAAATGTCCATATGAACACGCCATATATGTGAAGAAAGAAGATGATGGGAGCACACTATTTGCTTGCTTATATGTTGATGACTTGATATTCACCGGCAACAATCCTACCATGTTTACAGACTTCAAGAAAAGCATGGTACAAGAGTTTGAGATGATAGACATTGGTCTGATGGCACATTTTTTGGGCTTAGAAGTTACTCAGAAAGAAGAAGAGATTTTTGTGTCCCAAAGCGGCTACGCCAAAGAAATTCTTGGAAAGTTCAAGATGGAAAGCTGCAATCCAGTATCAACTCCAGTTGAAAATGGAGTGGAATTGAGGAAAAGTAAAGTAGGAAATGTTGATCCTACTTACTTTAAAAGCTTGGTGGGAAGCTTGAGGTACTTGACATGTACAAGACCGGATATACTCTATGGAGTAGGACTTATCAGCAGATATATGGAGACACCAGATCAGATGCACTTGAGTGCAGCTAAGAGGATTCTCCGTTACATCAAAGGAACAATAAGTGAAGGTATGTTCTATACATCTAGTAAGAACTTTAAACTTATTGGCTACTCAGATAGTGATTGGGGTCGAGATTTGGATGAAAGGAAAAGTACAACAGGGTTTGTATTTTTTATGGGAGACAAATCTTTCACATGGTCATCCAAGAAGCAATCGATAGTGACGTTATCAAGTTGTGAAGTTGAGTATGTTGCTGCCAACTCAGCTGTATGCCATTTAATATGGTTAAGGAATATGCTGAAGCATCTGGGATATCCTCAAGAAGATCCGACGGAGATTTATATTGATAATCGATCAGCGATTGCATTAGCAAAGAATCCAGTGTATCATGAAAGAAGCAAACACATCGATACATGTCATCACTTTATCCAGGAGCATGTGAAGAACAAAGAAGTTGAATTGATCTCTTGCAAAACAAATGATCAAGTTGCAGATATCTTCACAAAGCCATTGAAGGGAGATATATTTATCAGATTGAAGTTCATGCTTGGCATGACATCTCCCGATTGAGTTTAAAGGGGGAATTTGTTAGGATAAACTCAATCTGCAAAGTCAAGCATTGCAACCATCGGCTTCCATCAATTAAAGCCCCTGACAGCCACTATGCATGACCACCGCCTGCATCCACCGCCCCTCTGCAAGCCGCCCACAACTTGCAAAATTCTTATCTTAGAGTCAAAAATATCTAGCTTTCATTTTGTGTATAAATAGGAAGCTTAGTTAAGGAGAAAAGAGTAGTGGGAGATATTAGAGAGAAAAACACGAGAGAAAAGAGAGTTTTGACAGTGTTCAAGCTTTTGTGTGTAATTTTTCTGTTGAAATAAAACAGTGTGTTTTATCCATTTTGAGTGTCTTAAAGCCACCACCAGTGGCCTCTCCCACCAACAATAAAGAGCTTGCAGATTGGGTAGGGTTGATCCTATATAACGCGGGAGGGGACCGGTTAATTGGATGCCCGCTAATGAGAGCACATTGAGGGATGAGATATTGTAAAGCTGTTCAGGAACCATACCAGACAAATTGTTGGAATAAAGATATAGTAAATTTAAGGCAGAGAGTCGTCCAAGTTCATCAGGAATGATTCCTTCCAGATTGTTCGATCCTAGATTTAAACCTTGCATGCTAGAGAGGTTCCCAAAAGAAGGTGGGATTGAACCAGTGAAATGATTGCTGGCGTAAAAGAGAAGTGTTTAACACAGAGATTCAATGAAAAATACCATAATCTTTATTGATCAGTAGAGGAATATATATATACATTGAATCAGAGTAACGTTGGAATACAATGAATGTACAATTAATTTCATGATTTGTACAGTTTATGGAAAGATTTCCAACAGCTAGTGGAGGCTGAGAAAGGAAACAATTGCTTGAATGTTGCTGCTGAATGTTGCTGAGAATGAGCTGAAGATTAGCAAGCTGATTTTGTGCAGCTTTCCCCAATACGCCCCCTCAAGATAGGGCTGCCGTCAGAAAGGCCAATCTTGGAACGTAAAGCTGCAGTGCGTTGTTGAGATAAGGGTTTTGTAAGTAGGTCTGCGAGTTGATCCGTGGTGTGGACATGCTGCACCTGAATGGTGCCTTTCTGGACTAGATCTCGGACAAAGTGGAGATCAATCTGGATGTGCTTCATGCGTGAGTGGTCGACTGGATTGTAGCTGAGATGAGTGGCTCCCAGGTTGTCGCAAAGCAGAGACGGAGGAGCTTTGAGTGGAAATCCAAGCTCATTGAGGAGATGAATAAGCCAAAGTGTTTCCGAGGCTGCATTTGCAAGGGACCTGTATTCGGCTTCGGTGGACGACCGGGCAATTGCTCTTTGCTTCTTGGAGCTCCAAGATATGGGATTGTTACCCAAGAAGCTGATGTAGGCCGAGGTAGAGGTGCGATCATCAAGGTTTCCAGCCCAGTCCGCATCCGAATAAGTGGTGAGGTTCCAGGCAGTGGACTTCCGGATGTGAATTCCATGAAAGATTGTGTGCTTCAAGTACCTGAGAAGTCTTTTAGTTGCTGTCCAGTGCAAGTGTGTGGGTTTGTGCATAAATTGAGACAATTTGTTAACTGCAAAATAGATATTAGGACGTGTAAGAGAGAGGTATTGAAGACTCCCAATTACACGTCGAAATTCGGTGCTGTCAAAGGCAGTAGTACCATCAACTAGTTTCAATGAGGTGTTGGTGCTTAAAGGAGTGGAGACATCCTTAGCACCAGACATATTAGTCTTAGATAGCAGATTTCTAATGTATTGATGCTGAGACAAAAATAAACCTTGGGAAGTGGGAAGAACTTCCACTCCCAGAAAATAATGCAGTTGACCCATGTCTTTTAAGAAAAATTTAGAACTTAATTTCTGCACAATGGAACACACAAATGGTGAGTCATTCCCAGTGATCACAAGATCATCCACATAAACAAGTAAATAACATATAATATGACCTTTGTGATAAATAAATAATGATGAATCAGCTCTGGAGATGAGAAACCCGAGAGTCAGCAAGGCATTTTTAAGGGTTGAATACCAAGCTCTTGGAGCTTGTTTAAGGCCGTAAATAGCCTTTCTTAATCTGCAAACATGGTTTGGTTTGGAATTATCTTTGAAACCAGGAGGCTGAGTCATGTAGACATTTTCATCAAGGTGTCCATGCAAAAATGCATTTTGGACATCCATTTGCCGTAAAGGCCATCCTTGGATTACGGCTATAGTAAGAATGACCCTAATTGTGGCTGGTTTGACCACGGGGCTAAACGTTTCCGTGTAATCAACCCCTGGTTTTTGAAGAAAACCCCTAGCAACTAGTCTGGCCTTAAATCGTTCAATTTGGCCATTTGCCTTTCGCTTGATGCGAAATACCCATTTGCAACTTACAGGGTTGCAATTTGCAGGTGGGGGAACTAGTTCCCATGTGCTGTGTTTCATGAGAGCAGTGAGCTCATCAGACATGGCTGCACGCCATTGAGGCATGGATAGAGCCTGAGTTACACAGGTTGGCTCAAGGCCGTGAGGGAGTGGGTGTTTGGTCACAATGTTCAATTGCTTGGGTTTATGAATGTTATTCATGGAGCGTGTGGTCATGGGGTGTGTGCGATGTGGTGTGTGTTATGATTCGGGAAGAGGAGCATGCTGAGAAGAAGGGGATGATGCTATCGCTACAAGTGGATTTAGGGTTTGACTAGATGCATAATCGGGTGGAGATGAACATGGTAAATTAGAAGAAATTGGAGATGAAGGAGATGAGTGATTACCTGGAGGTGATGAAGGTGTGGCGATATCAGACCCCAAAAGCACTGTTGGAGCAGGCGACGGCAAAGAGACAGTGGGAGAGTGAACGACGGGTACAGAGGGAGGAGTAGACGACATAGGGGCTGACTTAAGTGAGGATATGTCTTGCGTTTCGTCAAAGATGACGTGCCGAGAGAGATATATTTTTTGTGTTTTTGGATCTAAGCATTTGTATGCATTTTGGGTTAAAGAGTACCCAATAAAAATACAAGGTACTGATTTTGGCTGTAATTTATGGGTTGAATAGGGCTTGGTGAAGGGATAACAAATGCACCCAAAAGTTTTTAACTTTAAGTAATTTGGTTTTTGGCCAAAAATAACTTCGAATGGTGATTTGTTTTGAAGGAGGGGTGTTGGTTGACGGTTTATAAGGTAAGTGGCAGTGTGGAAGGCGTGAGGCCAGTATGAGAGAGGTAAGTTGGCATCAGTGAGTAGGGTAAGTCCGGTTTCGACTATGTGACGATGACGTCGTTCAGAAACACCGTTTTGTTGTGGTGTGTGGGGAGCAGTCGTGAAGTGACTAATCCCATGCATGGATAAAAACGGTTTTAGACTTATAAATTCTCCACCATTATCAGAGTAAATACTTTTTATGGTGGTTTGAAAACGTTTTTCAACAAGTAATTTAAATTGGGGAAAAATGGTTTTTACATAAGATTTTGCAGACATGGGATAAAACCATATGTATTTAGTGTAGTGATCCACAAAAATTAAGTAATATTTGGAACCATCTAAACCGAGACAATGTGCGGGCCCCCATACATCGGTGTAAAGAACATCAAGTGGTGCATGACTTTGAATACTTGTTGACCGAAAAGGAAGTTGGTGGGCTTTATTAATGGAACATGAAGAACAAAGTGAATTAAAATTTTTGTTTTTTGTTTGTTTTTGAACGGGTAAAGAAAAAAAATTGACAAGACTACGAACTACTCTAGATGTGTTTAACACAGAGATTCAATGAAAAATACCATAATCTTTATTGATCAGTAGAGGACTATATATATACATTGAATCAGAGTAACGTTGGAATACAATGAATGTACAATTAATTTCATGATTTGTACAGTTTATGGAAAGATTTCCAACGGCTAGTGGAGGCTGAGAAAGGAAACAATTGCTTGAATGTTGCTGCTGAATGTTGCTGAGAATGAGTTGAAGATTAGCAAGCTGATTTTGTGCAGCTTTCCCCAATATGGCAAGTCTCATTACGAGGAGCTTAGACAAAGAGCCAAGTTCACTGGGAATTTTCCCTCTAAAATTGTTTCCTTTTAGATTCAGGAATTTGAGGTTTGAAAAATGACTCAAGTTGGAAGGAAGTTCACCTTGGAAGGAGTTGCCTTCTAGAGAAAGGTTTCTGGAGGAAGAATCTGATGGAATCTGTTTCCACTGAGATCAATCACCCTGAGGGATGTAAGATTCCCAACATGGGGAGAAAGCGAACCTACCAGTTCAAGTGAAGACAGATTCAAGGAAATCACTCTTCGATGCCTGCGACCGCATGTAACTCCTTGCCAGCTGCAAAACTGCAGCGAGCTGTTCCATGAGCTTAAACTGCTGAAAGGATCGTGTGATATAAGATCCTTAATGGTAAGCAAAGCATGCTGGTCTGTCTCATTTGTGGATCCTTAATCCACAAGCGGTGGTGACAGCGGTGGTTTCCATGTAGTTGATGAACAGAATCATGGCCATGAACCAAAGAAGTGAGTTCAGTAGCCCTGAAAGCATAATTCTTTTCTGGTTTTTTTCCGGTGCTTGTGACTGATGAAGATAGGATGAGCTTAAGCAAGAAGCCAAGATCCTCCGTTTTGTTAGACCACTGGTTCAGTATACAGTGGTGTAAAATCTGTGGAAACCAATACGAATCTACGAATGCAAACAGGGATCACTTTCTCTTAACTCTCTTGTTTTTCTACAACTTTCTTTCTCTTTTAAAGTTTTGTGGACTGAAATATAAAATAAAAACAATGTTATAACTGAAAAACTACGTTCTCAAAATAAAAGGATAAAAAATAAAAATAAAAAGTTAAGAAAAAAATATACTTTTCCACACCTCATACAAACAACAAAAGAAGGTCCTATTATTTTGTATATTTATTAAACATCATTAATTCATATTGTAATATAAAAAATAAAGATTTGAATTATTAATGTGTTGGATGAAATTCTTTTTTTTATTTTTAGCTTTCTTTTCATTTTAATATTAAAAAAATTAAAAAAGCATGATCATTTTTAAGTTTTAAAATATTTTTTCAACCAAGAAAAACAGAAAATATGCTTATATAACATTGTTTTTCATCTCAAGAAAAAAAAATGGAAATTTTGTTCAAATTAAGTTTTTTTTCATGATATTTTCAATATTTTTAACTTACACATTTTTTTGTAATTAATCTGAAAACACTTTTCCACCTAATTTTCCACTAAAACAATTTCAATTTGCTGTTCAAAGGTCCTCCACAACATTTTCTACCAAATCAAATTGCACGTCGACGGAGCCAAAGTGATTGGATTAAAAGTTAGTGGAACATTATTATTAATTCATAATAATCATTACTTTGTTGTTTTATTTTATATTTTGGGCATAGTTCTCACACTACATGGAACGAAATAGAAATCAAGATTTACTTCGCAAGAGCACCCAAAACAAATACAGTCAAGGTCCACTTGAGAAAATAGTCTTTGAAATAATAATAACTGTAATTATCCATTGATGAGTGCAATTGATTTATTTCACATCAACTTTTTTAATTCACGATCGAATTGAGGTTTTCAGTCACTTTTCATTGCCTACTATTTCCACCATATCTTGATGAATTATGATTTCAAGACTCTTCTTTTCTCTTTGTGATATTAAAAGGATTTTATATTGAATAAATTGATTGCCAGCATATGAAGAGAGATAATAGATTTTTCATATGTCTATTTTTTCTCAAGTTTATCTTATTTCTAGTGCAGTCTTTTATTCTTAGTTATTCTAAAAAGTCTAATTTTTTTTTGTTTATTTTAATGGCTAGAATTCATGATATTTGTCAAAGGGAAGGATTTATAGATCCATGTTAATAACAATAATTCTGTTTATGATAAAAACAAAGATAACAAATAAAACACCAAATGAGAGGTCATGGATGCCCTAGTCAAGGCATGGATTTTAGGATCTTTGGAATCCAATATTATCTTGAATCTTAGATCCTTTATAGTTGTATTCTAGATATGGAATTATCTCTAGATTTTTTATAGTTAGCATAACTCTACATGTTTGTTTTAGTTTTAATTTAACTTGGCTAACCTTTAATAAAACAATATTTTTATCTTTAGATTCTACTATAGTTTTATTAATCTTTTGGCATAATATATTGATATAATTTATGCAACTTTACCTACTAAAGGTCTTATTTTCACTCAATTTGTTCATGAATCTGCTAAACAGGAACAATTTTTATTAAAATAATATCTGAATTAGAAGTCCTTAAATCTAATCCTACGAACCGAGAACCTGTTCATTCCTAGGATTCATGCCTCAAAGATATCTTTTTCTATGACGATCAACATCTTCTCACTCAAAATGCCATGGAATAACATTGATCAACCCTCGTTTCTATGGCCTGTGTAACCCAAAACAAGCTAAGGGGAAGATATATGAGCATTGTCTAGTGTTTTATGCAACTATTGTAAAGGGACTGGTCATATTATCAAAGAATACCCCATCTGGACCTCCTAAAGATCTAAAACAACATATATTGTCTTAAACAGCATATATTGTCTTAGTTGGTTCTTTTAATGTTGGGGATATTATGGTATCAACATCTTTGACATAAAGTTCTCTTATTTTTTATTTAAATTGTATCCCTTGAAATGATTCAGCAAATGATTATTTTATTTCTTGTTTTATGAATCCCAAGTAAGCTTTTGTCTACATTATATCCTTAGTATTTTGATTCTCTGACTTCTAACCATACAACAAACATTGTCCATTACCTTACCAATATACATGATTATACTAGAAATCTCTAGGTTCATTCTGCAAATGGCAACAAATTATCTATCATAACTACTTGTGATGTGTCTTCTTTTATAACCAATGCTTTTATTTATCCTTATCTTAACGCAAACTTAATGTGCTTTATAATTTGCTACATTATATTTTACTTGGGAATAAAGACTCACCATCTCTTATTAGTTTTATTACAACTTTTGTTGACTTGGTAAAAAGTAAGACTTTGTCTTTTTCCACTCACACACCAAAAATAGTTAGGCTTTTTTGACATGATACATGGTGATGTATAAGGGTATTGCATCTGGTACTTCTCATGCTAATTACATAAATTTTGTTACTTTAATTTATGAATATATAGTTGTCTTACATTGATTTATTCATGTATTCAAAAGATAAGATCTTTTCTATTTTTCAGATTCTTTTACAATCTTATTTTTTTGTGTGAACACACACAAAATATTAGTGGTTTTGTGAAATGGATATCACAATCATTGATGACCAAGTTACCCACTCCTAAGGCTTTGTTAGTGCGATGCCAATGTAAACATTATCAGAGACCACCTAATCTTGGTAAAGGAGAAAAATAACTTTCCTTTGGATCCATTTTTTCTCAATTTAGAGGTTTGTACCTTAACATTCATTCATTTGAAAGTTCTAACTCAATCTGCCTAAAATTTGAAAATACAATAACGGTTGATCGGGTACAAGATATTGTTGAGTTCATTGAAGAAAATAGGAAGTAAATGTTTGATGGGAGTAGTTGATGTTTGAATAGAGGATGTTTTTCAATTGAATGGTGGTGGTTACAACCTTGTAGGTAGTTGAAATGCTACATTTATTTGCCTAAAAGCATCGACTCGATTAGTTAAAACTTTCAAAGAGAAAGCTAAATAGTATTCAATCAAAATTTTGCTTAAGTTAAATCCTATAAATTAGGGTTTTTTATTTGAGATTGAATATATTTCACTTTAGTCCTTATTCTTATAATTTCTTCTAATTACACTTGTAATTGCCTTCAACATGAAATTTCATGTAATTTCACCCTTGCCAAACTCAATTGTTAGCCATAAACCTCCCAACGTTAAATTTCATTTTATTTCACCCTTGCCAAACTTAATTATCATCTCTTAAGTTCAGGGTTTTTTATGGTTCGATCCTTGGTTGTGAATTTTTTCAATCAAGTTCTTAATTTCCTATCAAATTTCAATATTTATGCAATTAAGCTCCTGATTTGACCAAGTTAACCTTTCAAAATTATGATTTAACCTTTAGACTTCAATTTCTTCTAGATAAAGCCTTAATGAACTCAAAAACCAATTTTTTCTTGCAATTAAACCCTCAAAGAAATTCACACCATGAAAAATCTCAATTGAGTCCTTAAGCATACAATATTTGAATTTTTCTTCTTAAATTGAATTTTCCTTGCTAATGGGGCCTTCATTGATCAAGAATATTGATAAATTTTCAATCTTGTACATTTTAATCTTCCTCGGCCAGGTTTTGGCAATTTTTTGGGGCATTCTTTATGTTCTCTTAGTGATATTTGTTTTTATTTTCTTCAATGTTTTTTTTTTGTTTTTTCTCTTTTTGATTTTTTGCATATTTATGTGGGGCTCCAAAATGGGTAATAACAATGAGTGATGATAGTATATTGATTAAAGAATATAAACATTTTAGGGATTGAGCTAGAGATCCTTCTACTTGTACAACATCTTTCGAATTTGTGCAACTTTAATAGAACACCTCCTATAAATATTTGCTTTTTTTGGAAAACCTGCAGAACATAAGACTCCTACTTGAGGGATTGATCCCTAATTCCTATATCTTTCAATATTGGTGACTTTGTTGCCTTTTTGGCCAGTTTTGCTTGACTCATCTTCCTCATTATCAAAGAACCATCTCACATAAAAGTTTAAGCTGTTAGGTGAGACCCATAATATAATTTATATTATTCTCTAACACACCTCAAGTGAAAGCTCTTTGGGTTTGAAACTTGCACACAGGTCTACACTATCTTGTGCTAAATTTTTATCAAATAGAATGAGTGTAGTGGGATTCAAACTCATGGCCGCTAGGTCAACAAGGTTCATCTCATCTAAAAACTTAAGTTGTTAGGTGAGGTCCCGAGATATGATTTATATTATTCTCTAACACTCATGAATATCAATTTGGATTGTAGGATCAATAATCTCCATGACCTGATCAGGAATGTTGTTTGTAAAACATTATTAAGGCTAAATCTATCTGTAAACATTTTCTTCCCTTCAAAAATACAATGAAAAGTGTTTCAACTTTGTTTGGCATAGCAAAATGTAACTGAAACTTCCCTAATGGTTATGGAGCTTGAGGATGAAACTCTGCATATTATTTTATTTGATTCCACGTGACCTACAAAGCCTATTAGTAGCAGGAACAAGCTCTCCATAGAAATGAACTTTGTGATAATTTTGTCACATTGAGCCCAAAGAGTTTCTGGTTTTGTTCCATCTTTCCCAATATATATAGAATAGAACATATACATACCATTAATAAAAGAGCGAAGAAAAAAACACTAATATTTTCAGTGGCCTGATTCCTCCGCGTCATTTCCTGTAACTGTGATGGCACTAAGACTCCTTCAGTTGGTACTTCTCCTCATAAATTGTTAAAGGAAAGGTTATTAGATTACAAATGAGAGGCAATCCACCATAAAACTCAGGAATCTTCTCGGACAAGTTATTGTGAGAAAGGTCTAGGACTTGATGACTTCTAGGCTTCTTCAAAGAGGAAGGCTCCTTTAAAGAAGTTACCTCAATTGTGAAATTGTTCAATGAAATAAGTGTGGTTCCCTCAAGAAAATTTGCTGCAAGTATATGAGATCTTTCAATTGAGTCATGTTTCCAAAAAAAGAGAGAATTGTCCTAGAGACATTATCTATGTGAGCTTAGAACACTTGTAAATTGGAAATTCTTCCGGTATAATCAGGTATATCCTACCTGTAAGCAAGTTTCCTACAAAGCAAGATCCTCTAAGCTTCTTAAATTTCCCATCTCTGGAGGAATGACTCCAGTGATGATCGAGCCAAAACATATCAAAGATTGGTACAGAGATTTGCAAGACTGGGTAAGCTGATTTTGGGAAAAACAAGTTGTGTCCTAATTTTGGTGCAGTTTGTCAAGGAGGTGAGAAAAGCCAATGGCATTTTCAAATCCCATGGATTGCCACAAAAACTTGTATGCTGAAGATTTTGAGGGTTTCATTAATTATTTGGAAATTTTGGCACTTGGATCAAGTTGAACAAGTCATGAGGCATTCCCTAAGTAAGATGGTAAAGGCCCAATAATTGATTCAATCCAAGGTAAGGGTATTGTATTTTGGGAAGGATTGTTAGAGCAAGTCCAATGACAAGAGCCATTTTGAAGAGCCAAATCATTGAAATGGCTTTTTGAATAGTGTATAAATGGCTTTTGAGTTAATGTGCTCTCCAATGGTAAAAGCCATTTTGGAGAGCCATTTTCAATAGCCATTTTTTTATCTTATTTTAAATAAAATTCAATTATTTTGTATATAGTTTAATTATACAATTCATTACAAATAATTCAATGAAATTACCTACTATAATTAGTACTCCTTTTTGCCATAATTTCCAACCTTTTTTCTTCAAAATATGCTGCAGAAATTGGATTCATTGTAGAAGTATCCATCTTCATAATCTCCATTTCTTGTTTCTCTTGCTTTTGTTTAATCAATAGAGCTTGTTGCTCCAACAGAATTTTTCCGTCTTGTTTTTTTTCTACCTCAATGTCAACAAAGGTATCCTTCAATTGTTGTAAGATATTTGTTACACTTGTCTCCCCAACTTTCTCTTTTCCTTGTCTGCGTCTAAGTAGTTCCTTTGCAGCATTCTGACCAATTGGTCTATTTTGGTAAAAAAAATATATCATTGCCTTCTCCTAAACTAACAGAATCAGCAGTTGATGGATTTGAAGAAGCTGGACTTGCGTTTCCATTATTTTTTTTGTTTCTTGTTTGACTTCTAATGAAGACTTGCACGTTCAAATTGTCATTTGGGTTCTTTTTTTAAGATAACCCAACAATGTTCCAATTGAAATCGTTTGCCAATGACTGAAGCATACATTTGCCGAGCATCATTAATCTGGAAAAACAAATTCAATAAATGAAACTATGTTACATAATAAATATGTTAAACAATTTATTTTAAATGTAAATGTTAAAAAAAAATACTCTTGATTCTTCAGTCGTTCCACTTTGTTGACGGTTTTCAATTTGGGTAACAAACCCAACAAATTTTCCAACTTCTCTATTTATTTCTTGCCATCTATTTGAGATGCTTATTTGGGAACGATTATTCAAGTTTCCTCCATGCTCGACAAAGTACGCATGTACTCGAGCCTAAAATTGTCTTGTTTGTTGATCAACTCCTGTGATTGGATCTTTGCTAGTATTTAACCACGCAGATACAAGTAAACAATCTTCTTCTGGCGAGAAGTTTTTACTTCTTTGTGATTTTTTAGTAGTATGAACATTAGGATCACATTGTTGAGAAACAATTTGTTCAGACTCACTTATAAGAGAGATAGTGAATGAATTTCGCAAATTTGAGGCCATCTGCATAAAAAATACATTGTGTTATTACTCTTGTGACATGCTATCTAACTCAAATTCTATTACAATATTAAAATAATTGATAAAAATATCTATTTACGAATAAATGCAAAGCATTTCTAAACACAAAATTGACATAGTTTAAAAATCTAATAGTAAATTTAAAACATGTAATTAAGCTAATTGATCCAAAAATTCATAATTTATCAATTTCGCATAATTATTTTTTTTACAAAATATTATTATTAATTACCTCCTTTTCTTTTCTTAAATATTATTATTAATTACCTCCACAACAGTTCTAAATACAAAATTTACACAATTTTTAAATCTAACAATAAATTTAATACATGTAATTAATCTAATTGATCAAAAAATTCGTAATTTATCAATTTCACATAATTATTTTTTTTACTAAATATTATTGTTAATTACCCATTTTTTCCCTAAATATTATTAATATACCCTCCCCCCACACACACACACATGCTGAAACCCTACAATTTCATTTGTGCCGCACCCACCCTTTCATCTCAATTACTCGCCTTCACAGCTCTCACATTACGATCTCGTCTCTGTCACTCTCCCATGGTGATCTTGCCTCTGTCCCCTCTCCCATGGCTATCTCGCCTCCGTCAATCTCTGCTCCCTCTCCCATGGCGCTCCCCCCCCTCTCACTCTACTCTTCCCCCCCCCCCTCTCCCTCGGCTCCCTCTCACTCTGCTCTCCCCTCTCTCCCTCTGCTCTCTGCTCCATCCCCCCATCTCCCTCGGTTCCATCCCCCCCTCACTCTGCTCCCTGTTCCCTGCTCCCTGCTCCCTGCTCCCCGCCCTCTCCCTCGGGCTTGATATCATTTTCGATCTTTGGCACAAATCCATTGCTGTAGATGAAATCAAAGCTTCTGCTTTGATTTTCTTGTTCAAGTTTCTATTGCATGGGTTCTTGGTTTTGATAAACAAACCTACCTACTTGTACAAAAAAAATAGATTAAGTTTAGAAAACAAACTGAAGATGTAGTGGGCAGAAGGTTTGACAGGAACCGAAGATGCAGTCTGCTCGTTGGATTTTGATGAAGGTATTTTCTGTGATTTTTCTTGTTCGGATTTGCTGGAAAATATATTATGTTTTTTCAGTTGTTGAATTCATTGTGTTGCTGTGTTGATGTCTGTTTTAATTTGGACAATGGCAACGGTAGCATTACCACGGTCGGATTTATTTTTTGCCTCTACAGGAGAGATATGTAGGAATGGCTCCGGAAGATGCAAAAGCCATTTTGGCTCTCTATTTAGCTCTCCCCGTTGGAGATGCAAATTTAACAAAAATAGCCAAATTTTTAAAATTTTGCCTTTGCCTGCTCTGATGGCTCCTCCCATTGGACTTGCCCTTATAACTTACATTTTGATCCTTTTTTTAATGTTTTTTTGAGAATTTAAAAGCAAAAACAAAATATGTCTTTATGCGTTTTAGCATTCAAGAACCTATTTTTTTATTTTTCAACTATTTTCTCTTGTTGAGGTCCTAATAAAATTAAAAAAATATGTTTTGATGAATTTGCTCACGTTTCATAATTTTCAACATCATAAAAAAAACTTGAAAAGGAAGAAAAAACTCAAATATGCTTTCTACGCATTTTTACCATTCGCACCAATTTCATAACTCTTGCTTTTGTTATCGAATTGTTGTTAACATTTTTAAAACAGAATCAAAATAAGGTAAAATATAAACAAGTGAGATAAATTGCAAAACAAGGAAAATAAGGGGTAAAAAAATTAGTGTTACTTGAGGACCAAGCAATTAAAAGGAAAATGACATTTGTAAAGTATAAATAGATGAGTGGATTATAGAGAATACTCTAACCATAAAAGAAAGAAAAAACCTAGACACCATTAAAAAAATCGAGATGGAGTGAAAGAGAGAAGAAAGTGTTCTGAAAATAACACTAAAACGACAAAACCAAGGTTTGGCTTGAAGGGGTGTCTCGGTAATTTACCAATTTTTTATTCTTTTTTCTGCCAATTTATTGGTGACGCGCCATACATTTCCGTACTCACGCGTGATTCGGGCGGAACATGCAGTGTATTTTGGCATCCAAAAATACCCAATCGCTGTCTAGAATAATTTTCAGCCATGTTCTCTTCCTCCTGGTACGGCACGTGTTAGTCCACGATGGTCGGAGACGTGTCAATGGTTGTTCAAAATTTTCCCGCCCTTTTCTCTCTTCTACCTGCGCATGCTGACGTTAGCGCAATTATTTTTTCTAATTTCATTTCAGTCCCTGAACTTTCGATTTGTTTTTTATGGTCTTTATTGATATTATATAGGTTTTGATTCATTTCAATTTTGTCCTTCAATTAAAATTGATTATATATTGTAGTTTCATTCAGCTCCTTATTCTTTGAATTTTTGGATTGGTTAGAAATCCTTAATATTTTTGGTATCAAATTTTTTATTTCTTTCAATTTTATCCTTCCATGCAAATTTATTATAAATCCTTAATATTTTTGGTATCAAAATTTGATTTTTTTCAACTTTATCCTTCCATGAAAAATAATTATAGATTTCAATTTAATTTCGGTCCTAATTCTTTTAATTTCTGGTTTTGTTTTACATTATTTAATTTCATCGGTATCAATGTATGGATTTATTTCAATTTTTTCCTTCAAATTAAATTTATTACATATGTTTTTTTTTTATCCCTTATACTTTTAATTTTGGATTTTATTTTAGTTCCTTTTTTTTACATATTTCTTACATAGTTCCTTTTTCTGTCAATGTTTATATGTACATACTCTTAGTTTTTGTTTCTAATTTTTTATATTTCCAATGTTATTAAGTTTTTCTATTTAATGTCTAAATTTTAATATATGCTGGAGATCATTTTAAAATTAATAATTATTATAATTTCTTCATTTTTTCCTTTAGTTCAAATAATTTCTTAAAATCTAATAATTTTTTTTATTTAGTCATTTATTTTGTTTTTTAATTTTTTTATATTGTTAGGCCTTAAATTTTCTAATTATTATATATAAGACATTCAAAATAATGATAATGATTATTTGTTAGTTTTGTTTTCTTTTAAATATGTTACACTATTTATATTTTTTGATATTTATTTAATATTAGCGCCTTAAAATATATAACCTAGGTTTTTCGGGAAAACATTACTATCATTGTTCTGAAATAATTTAAATATAATAATATGAGTAATAAATCTTATAAATAAAAAAATTATGCAATATTGTTTTGTAACAATAATCATGGTCTCACCAATTTTTTATTATTTTCACTGTTATTAAGGATTTTCTTAAATGTTTACATTTTAATTTATGATGATGATCATTTTAAAATTGATATTTTTTATTTTTTTGCTTTGTTGTTTTTAAATTCTTTTTATTTATCTTTTAAGTCAATTTTTTTTAAATCTACCTATATTTTTTTTCATTTATTTAGGTTTTTTTCTTATAAATATGTGAGAGTACTTATATATTTTAATATTTATTTAATATTAGCGCCTTAAAATATATATAGAGAAAAACAAAATAACCTAGGATTTTTTAAGGAACAAAAAACAAAATTAGTATTCTTAAATAGTTTTAATATAATAATATGAGGAATAAATCTTATAAAATAAAATAAAAAAAGATTTTGCCTTTTAATTCTAATTTTGTCCTTTTTTGATTAAGCTTATTTCTTAGAAAAAATTGATTCTTGGATGTTAGATTGTTTTTGTAAAAAAACAAAATTGTATAATATCTCAGATCTGATATTACTGGGGGGGAAATGCAACTTACAGACAAAATGAGTAGACAAATTTACCCAAGTTATCTACAATTAAAAAATATACGAAACAACTCCCCTGCGTTTCGAGTACACTATTCCTTTTAGGCAGAAAAAAAACTCATTTCTAACTGATTTGATCTATTACAATTTCATTAATTAAATATTAAATTAATTGATTACAACACATAAAAAATCAATTAATTTTCTACATAGAAAAAAATCCAACGCAGCGCGCGGGCAAATTGTAATACCTAATCCCCAACTTTGGTTTAAAGTCCTCTCATGAACAATAGATTAGCATGATCCAATGATATCGTTTTTCCTTGTTGATGCAAATCAATAATTAAGTTCAGTTCCAAATTCCAATGATGTAAGACTAGAAACTACTACACTATTGAGTGGAGATTCGGAAGCATATCTTGAGTGGTGATTCTGCAACATTGACCAGTCAACCACTACAACATTGAGTAGTTGAAAGGCCAGTGCTCCACTTAAGGAGCACCTCCTTAGTGAACCTCTTTCAGGGCAACTCCTAGTTAGTCTTTATATATATGATTGTTGGATTCAAACTCTTTTTATGTCCATGAAACATGTTCTGATAAAAAAATACTTTATAAGTGCCCATTTGGGACGGCGTTTCAATCGTAACCGCCCTCCCAAACAGGCTCAGTCAACCACTAAAACAAATGCAAGATTAAGATGTAAATATACAAAGTAAGCACAAAATTTATAAAAGAGTTATAGGCCTAGCAAAATAGATAGGAAAAGTAACAGATGACAAACTACTTTGAAGAAATTTTACAGGAGATTGAAAAATCTTGGGAGAAGGAGGGAAGGGGAAAGCCCTATACTCTTCTCTGAATACCTGGAACTACGACTCAGTCAAAAATACGGTTGTGGTTGTTTTTGAAAGTGTTTTTCATTTAGAAATACATCAAAATGATATTTTTTTTAATTTTTTAAAAATCATTTTTGACATCAGCACATCAAAATGATTTAAAAACACCAAAAAATTTCCATTTAAAATGAAAAAAAATTGAATTTTAAGCAAACGGCGGTTGTACCGCCGAAACATACGGGCCCTAAATCTATTTCAACCCATTCTTTTGTTAACATCAATTGAAATTTGGAACTGTGGCTTGATCCCAACGAGAGCACTGACATCTCCATGGCCAATTCCAGTAAGTCTTGTATTCTATTACCTTCAATTTTCTATCATTTTCGTGTATTAATGCTAATTTTATCAAGATTGTTTCATGGGTATCCTGGGATTTACGATTAGGATGGGTGGATGGGTAAAATTAGTATAATTCTTTCTTTCTGGGAAGCATGAAGTAATCAATAAGGCATGGCCTGTTGCAGGGATGAACATAAGGAAGCTCATAAAGGATGGTTTTATTATCCAAAAAACAATGATAACCCACTCAAGATCAAGGGCTAGGAAAGTCAAAGAATCCAAGACAAGAGGGAGGTACTCGGGTTATGGCAAGAGGAAGGGGACGAGAGAAGCAAGGCTACCATCCAAGTTGCTGTGGATGAGGAAAATGAGAGTGCTGAGACGTTTGCTTCGAAAATACAGAGAATTTGAAAAGATTGATAAGCACATGCACAGTGAGATGTACATGAAGGTGAAAGGAAATGTTTTCAAGAACAAACGTGTGCTTATGGAAAGCATTCACAAGTTGGAGTCTGAGAAAGGAAGGGACAGGTCACTTTTCGATCAATTTAGGGTCAAAAAAGCTCGAAAAAGAAGGTGCCAACAAGGAGACGAAGATATAAACATAGCACATTAAATAAATCTCTTTTAGGGAGGAAATTTTCATAGAGTAAGAATTACGTATTCATAGATTTTACATTTAGTTTTGATTTTCTCTGATTTACAAGATATCAATTTAATCCCATAACTTAAGGATGCAAAGTCAGTAGAGTTAGATGTGTGTACATGCAAGAGAACTCAAAATACATGCTGTTACCTATTTTAAAAAATGATGATTTTAGTTGCATATACAAATTGTGATTTTAAGGTCTCAATTGTAATTTTAGAATGCTCAATTGAAGATCTAATTGCAAAATAAATTGGTTTATGGAAAACTCCCTTAATTGAAAGAAATCGAGGTTTGGGGACTGAAATTAGACTTGAAAAGGCTAAATTGGTGAAATCAAGCGTTTAATTGCATAAAATTCAAAGTCTGATGAGCAATTAAAGACTTATTTAAACAAATCAGAGACCAATGATCAATCTGTTAGAAATAACTTTACTTGAGTAAAAAAATTTAGTGCACTAAGCTTATGTTTGGGAATGTAATCGTGGATGTATTACTCAACCAAATAAATTGATATTTTTTATTTTTTCACTTATCATTTAATTAAAGAAAAAGTTATGTGTGATTTGCTAGAAATAAGTTTACTTCAATAAAAAAAATTATAATAAAATTGAGTAAAAAACTTTGATTTAATCAAAAGTTCGAATTCTTAACTTATAAGTGTGTGAATTATAAAATACAAGATTGAATTAAATTAAATAATAGCAACCAAAAGATGAAAAATCAGTGGACTAAGCTTAAGTTTGGGAATGCTGTTAAAACCATGTTTTTCAAAATCTTGGTTTTTTTTATATTTTTAGATTATTTTTATGTGTTGATGTAAAAAATAATTTTAAAAATATAAAAACTATTATTTTGATGTATTTAGAAGAAAAAAATATTTTGAAAAAAAAAATGCTATCAGACTCTTAAACACTCCTAGAAAGTCTATACAATAGAGGGAAGAGTGAGATAGAACTAGAGTAAAACACTATTTCTTGTATCTAATGAAGAAATACATTCCTTATTTCCCAACAAATCCATACTCGTGTAACTAAACTCATTCTTAATAGAATGAATCCAACTTAATGTTCACTAGAAGACAAGTCAAATAACATATTCTAAATTTGGGTTGATTTCTTATGATAAGAGCTTTTATTCATAGTTTGCCAAATTAACCACATAATTTCATACAAGGGACCTTTTCATACCTTTTATTGAAATTTCTTGTGGATCAAGCCTTGCTATGAACAATAGAGACAATCTAAAGAAAGAGGATGCATTATGAGAGATTCCATCAACTAATTATTCTGTTCTAGAACATCCAAGACATATGATAGTTAAAAAGAATATGATCTGTAATTTCATAGGTAAAAGTGCATAAACGACATAAGTCTTTATTAGTTGATAAAATCTTCATGTTTTGCTAGGAACGAATGAGTGCACAACCTGTTATGGAAGGCTAGTCACAACAATTTCTCAAATTTTAGTGGAGAAATATTCTTTCAAATGTCTGTAAGAATGATTTAAGTCCAACGAACTAGAGATGTCTAAGATGTTAGAGGAAGACTTAACAAAATAGGATCCTTTACCACCCAAAATCTAACATTTCTTATCTTTTTATATGCATGTAGGTGAACACTATTTATTAAGATATTCTGCTGCCTCAAATCATTGCTCCCAAGATCTCGATAGGTGAAGTACCAATACCAACATATAGATATGACATCCTCATTTTGTTTAGATGATGGATGATATAGTCACGAATAGAGCTTCGATAGAGGTTAGTTACCAACCTGTCGCGACGACGAATTTTTTACACTTCGCACCCCGCCATCCCCCTCTAGAGAGACAATGACGCGCGGTGAAAAATAGGGTTTGTTTTGTAGTCATAAAAAATACGACTATAAATACAAGGAGTCGTCACCTAGTATTAAGGTTACTAGGAACCTATTGGTCTGCAGGAGTTTAGGTAAGGGGACTTGTTGTGCAAGGGGAAGACGCATGACTCCCAGTGCACCCTACCTAAGGTAAGCTGCATTGTTGTTTGATTGTTTTTCTAAGTTAAACTTTTTACATTGCATTTTCAAAAAAACATTTTTTTTTGTCTGCGGGTGTACTTTACACTGTAAGTTTACACCGCAGCTACAAACCTTTTTTTTATCTACGGATGTACTTTACAATGTAAATTTACACCGTATCTAAAAATCTTTTTTATTACTTACAAATGTACTTTACAATGTAAATTTACATCATAGTTAAAACCCTTTTTTTTCATGGATGTACTTTACAATGTAAATTTACATCCCAATAGATAAAACAAAAATATTTATAATTATTTTTGATATTTTGGCCAAATTGCAACGAATAATCATAAATTGGTTACGATATCTAATTTTTGTTTTAAAACATGAGGAAGATGCAAAATATTTTATTATGAAAAATATGATGGAAAAAAATCTTAGAATCCGGCCATATGCATGAAAACAAAACCTTTTTATGTTTTTAATTTTTGTATTTTTTATATTTTTTTTCATTTTTTTAATAAAAAACAAAGTAAAAATTAAATTAAAAAAAAAATCCATGGGCTGTCAGCCCGGCCCTGATGGGCCGGCCTGACAGCCCACTCCTGCAAGGCTGGGCTGGAAGTCCAGCCCCTGATGGGCCGGACTGACAGCCCAGTCTTCCATGGGCTAGGCTGACAGTCCCGCACTCATAGGCCGGACAAACAGCCCAAAGTTTATGGATCGGGCTAAAAAACTAGGTGGCCTTCTGCTCCACCTTTTGTGGACTGGGCCTCCAGTCCCGGTGGGCTGGAAGCTCACCTAAAAACATTTGTGTCGGGCACAAAGCCCGGCCCGCCTCCCTCAGGCCCTGGCTAGCATGAACAGTGGGACGCAAATTGCGTCCCGCTGCATGCAGCTGGCCAGAGGAAGAAGATGCATGAACAGTGCTTTTTCAAGTGTGACGAAATGCGTACCTTTTAGTTCCTTTGGGTAGAGGAGGTCGATGTGATGATTCCTGTCGTGGTGGCGTCGTCAACGATGGCCTGTGGTGGCCGGAAACGACGTCGGAAAGTGACGGGCTGGCGTTGCTGTCGTCGGGACTGTCTCTATTTCTTCGCTGGATAGGACGCTTAAGCTGATGGAGTTGAGGGGAGGCTGATGGTAGTGATAAGGGTGGATATGGGTGGTTGAATGGTGGTTGTTGGAGGAGAGAGAGAGACGCCGGGTCCTCTGGTTTTAGAGATAGAGAGGTTGCAGGCCGAGAGAAAAAGAGAGGGAGCTGGTTGTTGGGGACGATGGTGTGATTCTTACCTTTGTTTTGATTCTTTTTGATGCTATAAATCTCAGTAAACCCGTCTAAAACCTCCTCTTTTTTTCTCTGTTATTTTTTCTTTTCATCCTCTCTTGGCAAATTTTCTTCCAATTTTTCTCCTCTGTTTCGCAAGTCTTCTCCTCTGTTTCTGCCCCTCTTTCTCTCCTTTTTTTCGTGAATTTCACTTCTTTTTTTCTCACCTCTCTCCCAGTTTTCTTCCCCTCTTTGTCCAGTACATGCATGCAAATTTATAGCAGAGGACGACAACCCTTCGTGTAACAACCCTAAATTTTTTTCTCTTATTTGTTTAATTTTTTTAATCATTCCCCCTATAAAAAAGGTAGATGAAGCATGAGAATTTTTTTTTCTCTCGCCGAAATTTCTAACAAAATTTCGGCAGAGTCTCCCCTATATCGGGAGATCCCAAGTTATCCATAACACAACCTGCACATAATTTGAATCACATCTCATCCACAATCACATCCATTTTTAATACAATCAACTGCATAATTCATTCCCGAATATGCTCAGGACCATATTCATTCCCAAACTCCATCCTACATCACACACATAAGATAAAAATTAAAAGAGCCAATTCGCACATGAAGATTTCACATATATATACATATATACATATACATTGAACATAACACAGTTTAATATTCAAAGATAATCTAGTACTTTCTAATATCCTGAGCGTAGGTTGATACATTTAATATTACAGAAACAAAATTTACAAATATACTATTCTATACAATTTACATGTTCTTCTACATAACAAAATTTCACCATAACTCCTTAAGTTCCTATCTTATACAAAAATGAATTAAGGCTTAAAATCTATTCCTGACGAGAATTGGAAGAACCTGCAAAATATAGAATTTTCATATGAGTAAAACAATTAAGTAAATACTAGCAATTTACAGAAGAATTTGAACAACATATCCATCAATCTACTTAAATCATATGAGATTCTAAACACAACCATATACACCCTTTTAAGGTTATATAAAAGAAGATTTATTTCTTTTGACTGCATCTTTCCCCTTTTTTCACATCGAAGAGACTATAGTCGACACTAATGACCTCCAATAGTGTCTCTAGTTACCCGTCCTGAAATCAACTAATCAGTTTCATGAAAATGTTGACACGAACATAACCGTGGGTGTCATTAACTATATATATATATATTTTTTTTAAAACCAAAATAGTTAATCTTTGTTCCGTTATTTCCTTAGGAGGTTTTAGAGTATGCCGATGTCAAGGATTCTTGATATCATTAGCTTTCATCTCAGAAAGATAATCAAGTCTATAAATTTTGTCGATATAGATGTCACCTGTCGATATCATTAACTATTTCGAAATCAAATAGTTAATCAAGTCTATACATTATGCCGATATCGACGTCACCCGTCGATATCATTAACTATTCTGAAACCAAATAGTTAATCAAGTTTATAAATCATGCCGATATCGACGTCACCTGCCGATATCATTAACTATTCCGAAATCGAATAGTTAATCAAGTTTATACATTATGCTGATATCGACGTCACCCGTCAATATCATTAACTATTCTGAAACCGAATAGTTAATCAAGTTTATAAATCATGTCGATATCGACGTCACCTACCGATATCATTAAGTATTCTGAAATCGAATAGTTAATCAAGTTTATACATTATGCCGATATCGACCAACTTGTTTCTTTCTACACATATATATATATCTATTTTTTTCCATCCCCTAACCTTTCCTTTACTCGTTTTCTTTTCCTCATCAATAAGCACCAAATTATAACTTATAGTTCAATAACTAGTAAAGAAAATCATTATTAGATAAAGAAAATATAGGTACCAAGTACCTACCTGCTGTGAATGTGAATGTTCGACTTGCGTTACCCTGTTGTTGTTGTTGTTGCCCTTCACCCGCGGTTCTTCCTGAAACCACAAATAACCACCATTTTTTTTATATTAATCCACATATCACACACAACAACCATAAAAATGGTAATAATATTCATTTCCCTTTACCAATTCTTTTCTTTCTCACTTATATTCCTCATTATCATCCTTTAATTTTTCAGCTCATTTATAGTACAAATGGACATCATGAATTCAATTTTTTATCACCATTTATTCTCTTGTTTTATTTTCTGAAGATCAAGACACATTTTATGAAGGGAAAGGGACATATTCTACCCTTAACATGGTTAAATTTTTGCTATTTTCTCAACTTGGCCAAAACTGTCAACACAGGTGACAGCTTGACCTCTCCTCAGAGTTTTACCCATATCTGGAGTTCTAGAGCTCCAAATTAGACGGGGTTGAACTCGTTGGAAAGCTAACACTCCCAGCTACAACTTCTATGAAGGGACCCTCCCTTAATTATGTATTGTTAAGGCCCAAATGTCCCTAGGAAACAGGGAAACGAAACTGCCCTGTTTTGAAAAAAAAGAGAAAGTATCTCCAATTCATCTTCAATCCTTGATTTCTCAACAATAACAGCCATGTCTTCCCTTTATTCATGAAATCCTACTCATTTATGCATTTTCCTAACATTTTGTGTTAAAAACCCTAATTCCCAATTCAAGAACAATCATGAACTTCTAATCAAATTGAAGTTAATTTCATAGAAATTGGAATTAGAACTCCTTACTTGGATGGAATCTAACAATTTTGGAAGAATCCTAGCCTTCTTCTCCTTGAAAATACCCAGCCACTCTTCCTCCTTTCTTCCCCAATTTCTTCACTTTCTTCTTGTTACTTCTCCACCCAATTATGCTCTTCCACTTTAGAAATCCAAGGCTTGTATGGGTTTACAATTTTTTTGGGTGTTTACTCTTTCTTTTTATGAAATGAATTTCGAAATTCTCCCTCCCCTCTTTCTTTTGTTTCAGCTGGACATGGCTGAGAGAAGAATTGGGTATTTATAGTCCCATCTCTTCTTAATTCTATTTTGAACCTGTTTTTTTTTTTTTTTGTTTTGCTTTTCATAAATTTTGTATTATAACAACATTTTAATTATTATTTTTTTTCAATCCCCTACCTCTATGTATACTTTATTCTTGAGATCTCTATACATCTTGGTGCTCCCACGATGGGTTGAAAACCGGGATTCATGAGCTTCCTTCAATATCTCACCCTTTAGGGTCTTATTCTCAGGCACATAAACCTGTTTTCCCATCACAACCAACCCTCCCGGCAACATTTGAAGGGACAACTCCTTGCATTGCTTTATCTTTTCCTTAATTTTCTCTACACCTTCATCTACTAACTGAGCTTCTAGAACTTTATCTCGTAACACTAATCTGATCTTCATATGAGCTAGTAGTGACCCTTCAGGACCCACATTTAATTGAATTCCCATCCTTTTCAATTCCATCACATTTGCTTGTTCCGAAGTTTCTTTATCACCCATCACTGCTTTCCCTTTTCGACTTAATGCATCCGCCACTACATTGGCTTTGCCCGGATGGTAATCAATTATGCAATCATAGTCCTTTATCAATTCCACCCACCTCCTCTGTCGCATGTTTAATTCTTTTTGCGACATTAAATACTTCAAACTTTTATGGTCGGTGAAAATCTGTACTTGTGTTCCATACAAGTAATGTCTCCATACTCGCAAGGTAAATACTACTGCTGCGAGTTTCAAATCATGGACTGGATAATTCACTTTATGCAGCTTTAACTGTCTGGAAGCATATGCGATCACTTTTCCATGCTGCATTAATACGCATCCCAAACCCCTGCTTGAGGCATCACTATAAACAATGAACCCTTCTGTTCCAGAAGGAAGGGCCAAGACGGGGGCTGATGTAAGCCTTCTTTTCAACTCCTGGAAACTCTCCTCACATTCCTTTGACCAATTAAACCTCACTTCTTTACAAGTCAACTTGGTCAGAGGCGATGCTATTGTGGAAAATCCTTCAATAAACCTCCTATAATACCCTGCGATGCCCAAGAAACTTCGAATTTCAATCATATTTGTGGGCTTCTCCCACTTTAGATCTGCCTCTACTTTTCCTGGATCCACACATATTCCCCCTGCTGAGATAACATGTCCCAAAAATATCACCTTTTTAAGCCAGAACTCACATTTATCCAATTTCGCATACAATTTATTTTCTCTCGATATTTCTAACACCTTCCTCAAGTGCTTCTCGGGCTCCTGATAAGAGCTCGAATATACCAGTATATCGTCAATAAACACGACCACACATTTATCCAAATATAATCGAAACACTCGATTCATTAGATCCATAAATACTGCAGGGGCATTAGTTAACCCAAATGGCATTACTAAGAATTCATAATGGCCATAGCGAGTTCTAAAGGTAGTCTTCTGTATGTCCTGTTCTCTGATTCTTAATTGGTGATACCCCGATCTCAGATCTATCTTCGAGAAAACTCTTGCACCCTTCAACTGATCAAACAGGTCATCTATCCGTGGTAACGGATACTTGTTCTTTACCGTCACTTTGTTCAGTTGACGATAATCGATACATAACCTGAATGTACCATCCTTCTTTACAAATAACACCGGGGCTACCCAAGGTGAATTGCTCGGCCGTATGAATCCTTTGTCCAACAACTCCTGAAGTTGGATCTTCAATTCGGCTAGTTCTATAGGGGCCATCCTTTAAGGAGACTGTGCTATAGGGTTGACTCCTGGAAGAGTCTCAATGGAAACCTCAATTTCTCTAATTGGAGGCAGTCCCGGTAATTTTGCTAGAAACACGTCTGGGAACTCTTTTACAACAAGAATATTTGTTAATTCAATGCTCCCCTTCTTCAATTCTCTTACATGAGACAACCAGGCAGGACATCCCTTTCTAATCAATTTTTCGGTCGTCATGACCGAGATTATAGAGTTTGGAATCACCTTCCTCTCTCCCCTGAATACTACCCTTTTCCACTCACATCTTGGAGGTTTACAGTCTTTGTGAAACAATCCACTTGTACTCTATGTCTACTCAACCAATCCATTCCCAGTATTAAGTCAAAATCATATAATGCTAAAGGCATGAGGTCCGTTGTTAGCTCTACCCCCTCAATGTTTAGTATCACTCCCTTGTATACCTTATCAATGTTTATATTTTTCCCCAAAGTGTACTAACTATCATTCCCACATTCAATCTACTTGGTAACACATTTAAATTTTTAATAATTTGGTGGGCCACAAAAGAATGACTAGCCCCAGGATCAATTAAAGTATAAACTTGTATTAAATTCAATTGTAGTATACCTGCTAGAACATCTGGCATTGCCCCCACATCTTCCTGGGTCATGTGGTATATTCTGCCCCGAGTCCTTTCCTCCAGCAATCTGGGTCGGCCTTTATTGGCACTTGTCCCTGACTGAGTGGGTCGTATAGGTCGATCAACTGTTACTGACTGTTGTTGGCTTTGAGTAGCCATCCCCTGTCCCTGTACTCCTTCAGTAACTCTATGTGGACATTCCTTCTTTCTATGACCCATTTCCCCACAATGGAAACAACCTCTTCCCAAGTACTGGCAGTCCCTCCATCGATGCCCTTCCCCTCTACAAATATAACATCTCCCTGGTGCAGCTGAACAATCCCCGGGGTGTTTTTGATTACATCTCATGCATATCGGGTAGACAGGTCCTCTCTGCTCCATGGACCCCCCCTGTAACACTTGCCCCTTGGCGGGTCTGACCTCCCATGGATCCCCCAGGATTAAATCGTCTAACTCCTCCTGAACTCCCACCATGAACAAAACTCCCCCTTTTTTTCGGTAATGGGCTGAATGATGACCCACTCTTTCCTTTTTTTGGAGGAGGGTTCCTCCCTATAGGAGGTGTGAAATCCCTTCTCTTGAATCCCGTGGTCTGACTCTGCTCACTTGTTGACCTGGGTGTGTCGTTCATTACCCTTTCTATTCCTTGAGCAGCTCGCACTAACTCTCGAACTGACTGAAACGGCATAGCCACCAAAATTAATTTTAGCTCCTGCCTGAGTCCTTCCCGAAACCGTTCCACTCGATGATGCTCGGTAGGGAGATGAGTGTTTGCAAAGATAGATAAATCCTGGAACCTCCTTTCATACTCCAGGACGGTCATATTCCCCTGTTTCAAATCTAGAAACTCCTGCTCTTTCTCTTTTCGGTGCTGTCAGGAGTAATATCGTTCCTCAAATTCTTCTCGAAAGTTTATCCACTTCAATTCTTCACCTGCCCTTCTTTCTCTGATGGTCTCCCACCAAGAGTGGGCACTCTCTGTTAATAGCTGGGTCACACAGTCTACCCAGGTTTCCTCCGGCACCTGCAGCTGATCTATAACCTTTTCTACCTTCCTCAGCCAATGCCCTGCTACTTCGGCGTCTTCTTCCCCTGAATAGGTCGTGCAACCCATTTCGCGCATGCTTTTCACCCATTGAACCAGGGTGACTACTTTTTCTACCCGAGGAGTGGCATGGGATGTTCCTGCGGCCATCCCTGCTACTACTGCTTTGACCAATTACTCGAGAAACACAGGGTCTGAATAGGAATTCGGGACGGCCGTCGATGTCACTGGCGGTGGCCTGTCTTCCGATCCTTGACCACTCGGTGTTTTAGCCGGCGACACTTCTGCCCGAGAAGTAAAAGGTTCATTATGATGCCCCCCTGAATCTCCCTCCTCTGAATGGGCCGATGCCACAGATTGACGGGAGGCAGTATCCATTAATGGATCCCTTTCGGTTTCATTCCCAGAAAATGAGTCATACTCTCTTTCTTGCACGGGGGACGGGACAACCCTTGCGGTTTGCCGTGAACAAACCATCCTGAAACATTTTTTTCATAATCACATTAGTATTTCAATCCCTGAAACTGCAACCAAATGCTCTGATACCAACTGTAACAACCCTAAATTTTTTTCTCCTATTTGTTTTTTTTTTTAATCTTTCCCCCTATAAAAAGGGTAGATGAAGCATGAGAATTTTTTTAGTCTCCCCTATATCGGGAGATCCCAAGTTATCCATAACACAACCTGCACACAATTTGAATCACATCTCATCCACAATCACATCCATTTTTAATACAATCAACTGCATAATTCATTCCCGAATATGCTCAGGACCATATTCATTCCCAAACTCCATCCTACATCACACACATAAGATAAAAATTAAAAGAGCCAATTCGCACACGAAGATTTCACATATAGATACATATATACATATACATCGAACATAACACAGTTTAATATTCGAAGATAATCTAGTACTTTCTAATATCCTGAGCGTAGGTTGATACATTTAATATTACAGAAACAAAATTTACAAATATACTATTCTATACAATTTACATGTTCTTCTACATAACAAAATTTCACCATAACTCCCTAAGTTCCTATCTTATACAAAAATGAATTAAGGCTTAAAATCTATTCCTGACGAGAATTGGAAGAACCTGCAAAATATAGAATTTTCATATGAGTAAAACAATTAAGTAAATACTAGCAATTTACAGAAGAATTTGAACAACATATCCATCAATCTACTTAAATCATATGAGATTCTAAACACAACCATATACACCCTTTTAAGGTTATATAAAAGAAGATTTATTTCTTTTGACTGCTTCTTTCCCCTTTTTTCACATCGAAGAGACTATAGTCGACACTAATGACCTCCAATAATGTCTCTAGTTACCCGTCCTGAAATCAACTAATCAGTTTCATGAAAATGTTGACACGAACATAATCGTGGGTGTCATTAACTATATATATGTATTTTTTTTTAAAACCAAAATAGTTAATCTTTGTTCCGTTATTTCCTTAGGAGGTTTTAGAGTATGTCGATGTCAAGGATTCTTGATATCATTAGCTTTCATCTCAGAAAGTTAATCAAGTCTATAAATTTTGTCGATATAGATGTCACCTGTCGATATCATTAACAATTCCGAAATCAAATAGTTAATCAAGTCTATACATTATGCCGATATCGACGTCACCCGCCGATATCATTAACTATTCTGAAACCAAATAGTTAATCAAGTTTATAAATCATGCTGATATCGATGTCACCTACCGATATCATTAACTATTCCGAAATCGAATAGTTAATCAAGTTTATACATTATGCCGATATCGACCAGCTTGTTTCTTTCTACACACACACACACACACACACACACACACACACACACACACACACACACATATATATATATATATATATATATATATATATATATATATATATATATATATATATATATATATATATATATATCTATTTTTTTCCATCCCCTAACCTTTCCTTTACCCGTTTTCTTTTCCTCATCAATAAGCACCAAATTATAACTTATAGTTCAATAACTAGTAAAGAAAATCATTATTAGATAAAGAAAATATAGGTACCAAGTACCTACCTGCTGTGAATGTGAATGTTCGACTTGCGTTACCCTGTTGTTGTTGTTGTTGCCCTTCACCCGCGATTCTTCCTGAAACCACAAATAACCACCATTTTTTTTATATTAATCCACATATCACACACAACAACAATAAAAATGGTAATAATATTCATTTCCCTTTACCAATTCTTTTCTTTCTCACTTATATTCCTCATTATCATCCTTTAATTTTTCAGCTCATTTATAGTACAAATGGACATCATGAATTCAATTTTTTATCACCATTTATTCTCTTGTTTTATTTTCTTAAGATCAAGACACATTTTATTAAGGGAAAGGGACATATTCTACCCTTAACATGGTTAAATTTTTTCTATTTTCTCAACTTGGCCAAAATATGTATTTTTCAGGTCCAAATATCCCTATGAAACAGGGAAACGAAACTGCCCTGTTTTGAAAAAAAAGAGAAAGTATCTCCAATTCATCTTCAATCCTTGATTTCTCATCAATAACAGCCATGTCTTCCCTTTATTCATGAAATCCTACTAATTTATGCATTTTCCTAACATTTTGTGTTAAAAACCCTAATTCCCAATTCAAGAACAATCATGAACTTCTAATCAAATTGAAGTTAATTTCATAGAAATTGGAATTAGAACTCCTTACTTGGATGGAATCTAACAATTTTTGAAGAATCCTAGCCTTCTTCTCCTTGAAAATACCCAGCCACTCTTCCTCCTTTCTTCCCCAATTTCTTCACTTTCTTCTTGTTACTTCTCCACCCAATTGTGCTCTTCCACTTTAGAAATCCAAGGCTTGTATGGGTTTACAATTTTTTTGGGGGTTTACTCTTGCTTTTTATGAAATGAATTTCAAAAATCTCCCTCCCCTCTTTCTTTTGTTTCAGCTGGACATTGCTGAGAGAAGAGATGGGTATTTATAGTCCCATCTCTTCTTAATTCTATTTTGACCCCTTTTTTTTTTTTTTTTGCTTTTCATAAATTTTGTATTATATCAACATTTTAATTATATTTTTTTTGTAAATCTCCTACCTCTATGTATACTTTATTCTCGGGTTTCACACTTCGGCTGCCCATTGCGTGCAGCGATGGGTTGCCGCCCATGCTCGCAAGTGGCGTGCCTGCACTGTTCAGGTGACTGAACAATGCAGTCACATGTGAAGATTTTGGAGGGAGAGAAAAAATACAATTTGGTCCCTTAATTTTTAATTGGTTTAATCGCACCCCCGATTGGTTTTAAACTTTTAATTTTGTGCGATTGTGTCCCCGTGAAAAATTCAATGTTAGCCTTAAATTTGCGCGCTTTTTTTATTTTGGTCCCTGGCTTCCAATTTATGCTATTTGACCCTCAATTGACCATTAAACTCTCAATTGTCTTCAATTGGACCCCTAATTTCGCACAATTGGCTTGGAAAAATTCAATTCAGTCTCCAAAAACTCCAAACTTCTCAATTGAACCCGAATTAAATTAAAGAACTTGATTTCTCATCGATTAAGCCTTTAATCAAATTAATTCGACCAACTTAAAGTATAATTAAGTCCTTGCACTTAATTAAATCCTTCAATTGGACCGTAAATTAATTCCCGAACATAATTATATTTTTAAATTGGCCAACGATTAAATCAAATTAGCCCATAAAAATATGATTATATCTCTCGACATAATT
This sequence comes from Salix purpurea, assembly GCA_027405865.1. Lineage (NCBI taxonomy): Eukaryota > Viridiplantae > Streptophyta > Magnoliopsida > Malpighiales > Salicaceae > Salix > Salix purpurea. The sequence continues at coordinate 6,167,184 of JAOWLH010000014.1, read as the reverse complement.
TTTACACAGATTTATCTAATGATAAATTATTTTTGCCTTAAATCTGTATTTTCCTCTACTTTTGGGGACAAAAGAGATACAATCGGGTTCGCGGAAACAACCAAAATTTCCACATTGATTTTTCTGCCAATGTCGACCCTTTTTATTTTATTTTTGTTATTTTTGGGTGGATTTTGGGGAGTAACCCAGAAATTGGGTTATAACAGTTGCCCCCCTCTTTACAATGCTTACGACTAAAGTCTTGTAAAAGACTTTAGATAGTAAGCGTTGTAAAGAAAAAGAAAATTGGATTTACCAGACCAAGAAATGGTTGATCCATCTAGAAATGAGAATGGGGCTATAAAGCGCACGCGGAATGGAATGGTAGGATGGGGCTAGAAAGTGCACTACCTAAGGATTGAGGCCTAAGGAGGACACTTAAAGGATGAAAGATGACGGTATTTGTGAATGACACAGGAAAATGGTCTCATTGTAATGGATGACCTACCCAAGTGAGAATGGTGAAGATGGTAAGAAACATAAAGATGGTCTTGTTGTAATGGGCGACCTGCCGAATGGGAGATGGTGAAGATAATAAAAACACCGAGATGGTCTTATTGTACTGGCGACCTGCCCACGTGAGAATGGTGACAATGGTAAAAACAAAGAGATGGTCTTGTTGTGATGGGCGACCTGCCCAGATGGAAGCAAAAAGTGGTGATGAAGATTTCATGGGATGGAATATAGGGCTAGAAAGCTCGCTATCTAGGATCTATGGTTGAGGGTTAGAAAACTCACTCAAAAGAGGAAGAAAAATAGTGTTGGAAAAACCACAATTTTGTTCATGGTTAAGGGTTGGAAAACGCACTCAAACAAGGATGATAGGGATGGAAAACGTGTTATCTTAATCGGTGATTGGAAAGCACACTCAAAGAGGAAGAAAAATAGGGGTGGAAAACACACTATTTTTAGCTTATGGTTAAGGGTTGAAAAACACACTTAAACAAGAAGGATAGGGATGGAAACACACTATCTTAATTGGTGGTTGGAAAACGCACACGAAAAGGAAGAAAAATAGGGTTGGAAAACACACTATTTTAACTTATGGTTAAGGGTTGGAAAACACACTTAAACAAGAAGGATAGGGATGGAAACGCACTATCTTAATTGGTGGTTGGAAAACACACATGAAAAGGAAGAAAAATAGAGTTGGAAAACACACTTAAACAAGGAGGGATGAAATGGCTAAGAAGCGCACTATCTTAATTGATGATTGGAAAATTGACGAGTGGAAGAAATGGCTAAGAAGCGCACTATCCTACATGATGGTCGAGAGTTGAAAAATATCATTGACGAGTGGAAGAAATGGCTAAGAAGCGCACTATCTTAATTGATGGTTGGAAAATTGACGAGTGGAAGAAATGGCTAAGAAGCGCACTATCCTAAATGATGGTCGAGAGTTGAAAAATGCCATTGACGAGTGGAAGAAATGGCTAAGAAGCGCATTATCCTAAATGATGGTCGAGGGTTGGAAAACACCATTGACGAGTCAAAGAAATGGCTAAGAAGCACACTATCCTAAATGATGGTTGAGAGATGGAAAGGAATGGCTAAGAAGCACACGATTTGAGTTGGTTGATGGCTAGAAAGCACACTTAATATAGAAAGGAGATAAAGCTGAAAAATACTCTATCTGTCCTGATAAAAAGCTCGCAAGCGCTCGTAGGGGAATGAAAGTGGTAAGGGCTCAAAGGCACACACAAAAATGATGAGTAGAGGTTCATAAATTACGATCCCTCCAAAATATTTCCTCGATTCTCAATGGGGATGCAATGCATGATGATGCATGTATATTTACCTGAGAGATATAGGTCCCCTTTCTTCTTCTTGGCTTTCCTTTCTTAGGGTTTTGACGGCTTCTCGCTTCTCTTACTCAAACCGCAACTTGTGATTTTGACCACTGGGGATGATAGATTTTCCATATCAACATGCCCCCCTGAGTTTGATCCAGATTCTTTGAAAAGGAATGATGGAGTCAGCTTCAATTGCATTTGTAGATTGCCCCCTAGCCTGGTCATGCCCTACAAGTGTTTTAGGCTCTAAGTGTTTTCAGGAAGGGGTTGGTTATTTGCAAAGATTGTGTTTTCATGTGGGATTTTTGGAATTTCAAAGTCATTCCAAGCACAAAAACCATTTTGATTGCCATAGTCGGGTCATGTCACACCAGTGTTTTAGGCTTCGAGTGTTTGTAGGAAAGGAATGGTTATTTGTAAAAAATATTTTCATGTAAAACTTTTGGAATTTCAAAGTCATTCCAAGCACAAAAACCATTTTGATGTTTGTTTAATAAGCTTGTTCTCGAAAGAATTCAAGTGATCTCATTGTCAGGTTTTATATTGATTTGACAAAAATGTGAAATGATATTTGCATGTCATGCATGTTAGAAAGGCTTTGATCAAGTCGTGTGAAGTATTTGTAAGGATTATTTCGAATGGAAAAGCATTGTCTACCGATCGTGTCTCTCGAGGCACAGTACGGAAGCACTCTTATCAGTGAAGCTCAGCAGTCTGGTCTCTCGGTGTATGTCAGCTCGAGGGGCGTGAATTTCATTGGTGTTTATTCTCCTTAACGAGCTCCTCAATTGATACCAACCATGCATGCACGCTAAGTGTTGCATCTAAATAAAATATTTGACTGAAAACTCTCTCTCTCTCTGTACTCTGTTTTGCAGTTATGGAATCGATGAATTTATCAGAATTGAATGTTAATGCCTTTTCCGGGCTTCCTACCTGCCACCAAATATTTTTTTTTTAATTTTCCACTTATCACTTGATTATGTTTGGTATAACTTTTGCTAATTTATTCACATTTGTTTTTAGTTTTTTTTTAAATCAATAAAAAGTTATAAGAATGTTTTGTTAAATATAACTTTACTTGAGTAAAAAAATTCAGTGCACTAAGTTTATGTTTGGGAATGTAATTGTGGATGTATTACTCAACCAAATAAATTGATATTTTTTATTTTTTCACTAATCACTTAATTAAAGAAAAAGTTGTATGTGATTTGCTAGAAATAAATTTTTACTTCAATAAAACATTTATAATAAAATTGAGTAAAAAACTTTGATTTAATCAAAAGTTCAAATTCTTAACTTATAAGTGTGTGAATTATAAAATACAAGATTGAATTAAATTAAGTAATAGCCACCAAAAGATGAAAAATCAGTGGACTAAGCTTAAGTTTGGGAATGGTGTTAAAACCAGGTTTTTCAAAATCTTGGATTTTTTTATATTTTAGGATTATTTTTATGTGTTGATGTAAAAAATAATTTTAAAAAATATAAAAACTATTATTTTGATGTATTTAAAAGCAAAAAATATTTTGAAAAAAAAATGCTATCATACTCTTAAACACCCCTAGAAAGTCTATACAATAGAGGGAAAAGTGAGATAGAACTAGAGTAAAACACTAGTTCTTGTTGTTAGTTATTAAACTTATTTATCAAGATTAAGTGTATTGAAGTTAGTACAATGCATTACTATCCACATTAAAAATACTATGAATCTAGAAATACAATAAATCTAGAAATACTATGAATCTAGAAATACTATGAATCTAGTAGTACTATGAATCTAAAGTATTGAAGAGTCTCAATATTAATTAAGTACTTTGAATATTGTAAAAGACATTTTATAATGTCTATATATATTGTATGAATCTCATAATGAAGAGATGTGAGAGTACCATTTCTTAATGTATTGTATTCTACCCAAAATCTGAGTGTGCACCCTAAATCCTCCAATCCTCTCCTTTGTTACTACTGTATTTCCAACAAAATTGGTATCAGAGCTTGAGAGTAGACATGACCTCCAACAACAACAATTCTCAATTCCATATTCCCCGCCTTACAAAACAAAACTATGATTTGTGGTGTATTCAATACAAAGCACTACTTAGATCACAAGAGTTATGGGAGTTAGTTGAAGACGGTTACACTGAACCGAGAGAAGATGCAGTGATGAGCAATGCAGAAAGACAAGCGATGAGAGAATCAAGGAAGAAAGATAAGGAAGAAAGACAATAAGGTGTTATTCACATTTTATCAAGGGCTTGATGAAGCAACCCTTGAGATGGTGGCACCAGCAAAGACGTCAAAAGAGGCATGGGAAATGCTTAGCAAAACTTACAGTGGAGTTGAAAAAACAAAAAGAGTTTGGTTACAATCTTTGAGAGGAGATTTTGAGAAGATGAACAAAGAAGGTAATGAGACAATTTCAGATTACTTCACAAAAGTAATCTCTTTGGTTCACCAGATGAGAAGGAATGGTGAAAATATTGATGATGTTCGTGTGATGGAGAAAATTTTGAGATCGTTGGATTAAAAGTTTGATCATGTGGTTGTAGCAATTGAAGAATCAAAGGATTTAGGAGATCTGACAGTAGAAGATTTAATGGGATCATTACAAGCCCATGAGCAGAAAATTGACAGAAGAAGAGAAGGAAGATCTCTTGAGCATGCTTTGCAGACACAATTAACTGTGAAGAATGCTAGTGAATCTGGTAGAGGAGAATTCCAGAGAGGAAGGTTCCTGCATAGAAGAGGAAGAGGAGGAAGATCATATAGAAATCAAGAGTTTCATGGAGCACGAAATCAAAACTTCAATGTTAGAGGTCGAGGCAGAACCAGAGGAAGAAGTCATGGAGGATATTCAAACTGGAGAAATACTAATGCAAGCGTGCAGTGTTATAATTGCAAGGAGTATGGTCATTTTGCTTCAAATTGCTCACAATATAAATTTGAAGACAAAAATGTCAACTTTGCTGAGAAGGTGAGTGATTCAGAAGAACCTGCATTATTATTGGCATGTGGAAAATTTGATGGCAGCAACTCCAGCACCTGGTATCTAGACACAGGAGCATCAAATCATATGTGTGGCATGAAGGAAGCCTTTGTCGATATTGATGAAAGTTATAAAGGTAAAATTACCTTTGGAGATCTTTCTCAAAGACCAGTTGAAGGAAGAGGAAGAATCCTTATAAAACTCAAGAATGGTGAGCAGAAGTTCATAACAGAAGTGTTATGTTCCAGACATGAAGAACAACATTTTAAGTTTGGGGTAGTTTCTGGAGAAAGGGTTTGAAGTGCAGATGAAGGATAAGAATTTGAAGATCTTTGATGAGTCTGGAGCTATGATTGCTTCAGTTAAGATGACCAGAAACAGGATGTTTCCTCTAGACCTGAATATATATCTGTCAAATTGTTTCAAGGCAGAAATCTCCAACATGACGAATTTATGGCATTTGCGATATAGACATCTAAATTGTGAATCACTAATGCTGATGGAGAAAAACAAGATGGTTCTGGAAATACCAAAGCTAGAGCACACAAACAACTTATGTGAAGTATGTGTAATGGGAAAGCAACACAGAAAGTCTTTTCCAAAGAAGAGTTCTAGAGCATCTCAGCCTCTGGAATTGGTGTATTCAGATGTGTGTGGGCCAATTACGCCTACATCAATAGGAGGAAACAGGTATTTCCTTACATTCACTGATGATTTTAGTGGAAAAACATGGGTATATGTGCTAAATGAAAAGAAAGAAGTGCTGAGTAAGTTTAAGGAGTTTAAAAACTTAGTAGAAAAACAAAGTGAATGCAAGTTAAATAGCCTAAGAACTGATAGGGGAGGAGAGTATGTTTCTCATGCTTTTGATGAGTATTGTAAAGAGAATGGTATACCACATCAGCTTACAATGCCACAGACTCCGCAGCAGAATGGGGTATCAGAGAGAAAAAATAGGACTATTATGAACATGGTTAGATGTATGCTAAAAGAAAAAAATTGTCCAAAAAAGTTTTGGGGAGATGCAATTGTATGTGCTGTGTACTTGTTGATGACATTCGTTGTTCTTCGCATGTCTTCCCACACCCCTCGGTCTGTAATGTAAAATATCTCTTTACATGGATGGTCTCTAAGTGTCAACAGTGAATGGCTAAGATTTCATAGAACTTTGTAGAAGGATGTCATGTTTATGGGTTTTATGGAAATCTCAATATGAGGCTAAAGGATAAAGAACGAATGATGATCACTCCCAAAGATACAATAAAAAGGAAATAGTTCAAGCATGCTCACCAGACTAGTTTAAAGAAATAGCTTATACTGTTAAAAATACCTGAATGAAGATGCAGGGTGTTATAGCTAACTCACAAATGTTCAGCTTTCCCTTTTTCTTGTACTATAAGATTTATGAACTATAGCAATTGTTGTCCCAGTCCCATTGTTTCAAAGTTTTGATAACATTTGTGTAAATTTGATCCATCTCATGACCATGTCTTTGATACGAGCAAACAAAATTATGAAGCTCTGCAATCAACTTAAAAAGCCGGAACTGCATTTGTCCATAAAGTTTCCAAGTAACTCCTAGATTGCCCTGTGGAGTTGTCAAGTGTTTACAAGTACTTTCTATTGACTAGATTTGTTCAACATATGAATTTACTTGAAGTGCGAGTTTATTCATGGAGTTAAGCTTGCATAAAAATCATTCACATAAGTTGTGGAGTGCTGAATTTAATTATAATTTTATTTTATTTCTGCACCCTGAAGATCTCCCTGATGCACAATGCATGCAGATGCATTCGGGTTGTAATGCTGCGCATATAGATAGTGTTTGCCCACATCAAAATCTCTTCATACAATTATTTGATCACTGCTTTGGAAATGTGCAGATCTCCATAACCGTGATCATGTTCTTTTGAAAAGTGTGCTGGTGATTAACTTAGAAGTAAAAGATAATCATGAGGAGGCAGCTGTAGGGGGTCAGCTCACTTTGGAACTCTGCCAAAAGGTAGAAATCCTATTTTGCATTAAATATACCATCTATTGTTCAGTTCTCTATGTGAATAGATTTTGAATGGATGATTGTTATATATAGATTGAGGCAGTTGAATAATGGGAGGATTCCATTGATGAGATTATCGCCGCATTTGAGGCAAAGCACCGGAGGAAGCTGGTGTATAGCATTTCCTTCTATTGACGATGCATCACCTACACTAAACGCGGAGGCTAGCAATGCTTGTGATTAACTACTTTTTTTGCAGTTTAATATGTAAATTTATTGTCCCAATTTTTCTGGGAATAAAACTCTCAGTTCACAAACAGAATTCATGGGATTTTAAGCTCAATGCATCTGCTCAACCATGGAGACTCGTTTCAAATTCCAAGAAGTTAATGGGATTTCTAGCCTTGGCAATCCATGTTCTTCCTAGACTTCAACAGGTTTTAATGATACAGTGGAGATTCTCAACTACATCAGGTTCACCAACAATGAACAAGCCAGTGGCAAGCAATCAGCATTAATCCTTGGAAAATTTGTGAGATGGAGCCTTTGAGTTTAGGGCATTCACAATTTCAGTTCTAGTTCTTCCAGGGATACTTGAGATGGGCATAATAGGTATGGATTGTTGAAGGAAACTTGGACTAGCTTTCGAGACTTCGTAAAAGATTTTTGAGAAGTCCTCGTACAAAATATTGAAACTTTCTTGATTCTCACATGAATAACATCATTTTTTTTTAAATAAAATAAAATAAAATAAAAAACAATTATCAAAGAAACAGTCTCTTCAAGACAATAAATGGCATTATTGTTTGGCAAAATACACTAAATCAACTCTTGTTTATGTATATATATAGCAGAGAAAGAGTGAAAGAAAGAAAATCAAAGACCAAGAGGGGTTTTTGTCTACTCTTTGATGAACAGAAATACATGAACAATTCGCTGCTTATTCTTGTAACCTGGTTACTATTATTTACAAGGACAATTCAACTTCACATTTTTCTTATTTTTTTTTATAAAAAAATTAATTATTCAATTGGATTCAATTTCGTACTCTTGTAAAAGTTGATTTTTTTTCTTACTTGGACGAAACCTGATTAAAAAATTAAAAAAAAAACAATTTTATGAAAATATGACTAGAAAAAGACAATAAATAAACCTAGTCTTTCACTGTACACCAATATACAAACACAATGTGGATTTCAATGATGAAATTGCTGTTTTTAACCGAAACCAATTTACTCATTTTATCAGGGGCGGTAACAAGGTGTTTTAACAAAGTTTATTGGTCATTATCTAATTGATTATTAGAGACATGTCAGGGTTTTTTTTATATATATTTTGAGGCGTAGTAAATTACTAAACTACCCTTAGAAACAAGATTTTTTGAAACGGTGTTTCATGGTGTTTTTGAATTTTTATCATGGATTTTTTTAGTTATATTCGTGTTGAACGATAGGCAATTTATACTTTTAATAAATATAAAATATTATTTAAAAATAAAAAAATGGTTGGAGCATGCAATACACGCGTCAACGAGTGGGAGACTTCATGTTTTTTAAACAATGTTAGAAGTGATATGACATACTTTTCTAGATGGTTAAACACATGTACATGTTGGTTCAATATTTGAACCAAAACTCTACCAGATCATAATTTTACATTCTTCTAATCAATTAATTCAAAAAAAATCATTCTTTTTTTTTTCTTTTATTTGTTCTATTTCTTGATTTTTTTGTTCACCTTTACTTTTAAGAATATTTAAACAATATCTTTTAATAATGTAAACCTTTAGACAAAACAAAAATAAATTTCATGAATCAACGATAACTATGGTAGTATTTTAATTTAATAATGATAAATTAATAGGAATATTTCATACTATTTTAAGTATCGTGAAAAAGTTTGGATTTCTGATATAAATTATTAACTGTCCATTTTTACGGTGTTAAGCATATCTTTAAATTCAATCATTTGATTGAGCTAAAATTTTACAATAAGTGTCCTAACATATTGTTTTGTCTTAGATAAGTTTCATAGCAATCTTAGCTCGAGATAGCCTCTAGATAAATTGATAGTTACAGGGGTAATTGCAATAAATAGCATAGCTGTTAAATCCGTTCTGTTCTGTTTCGTTCAAAAAATCAAGACAAAACGACGTCGTTTTCATCTCGGTTTTAATTCCGGCCCGTTCCGGAAATTCCGGCCGGAATCATGCCGGGTGTGCCGTTTCGGCCATGAAAAAAAAAGAGGAAGGCTTAACACAATAACACCCTAGCACCCCCTTTTCCCAAATCAATTTAACTCAAAAATTAAAATCTCAAATCAAATCCCCAACTCTTCTCTTCCTCAGTCCTCTCTCTCAATCGATCAATATTTTGTGTTTTAGCTTGATGAGTTTTCGTCGTTGCCATCGCCAACTTCAACAACTACAGTCTTCGTCGTTGTATTTATCACTGGCAGGAGAGAAATGAAAGACACGGAGATGGAAGGGGGAGGAGGCGAAGAATGGATAGAGTTGAAAGTTGAAACTTGAAACTTGAAACAAAGATGTAAAAGAGGATTCTCCACTCGGGCAAAGAGTTGAAAGTTGAAAGTTGAAAGAGAGATGTAAAAGAGGAATATTCTCAATTAAATAATATTGTTCCTTCTCCACTTGCCAGCAGATAAAAAAAATAATCTAAGTAAATTATTATAGTTAAAAATAAAAATAGCAAAGTTTTGTTGTAAAAAAAATTAGTATAGTATGATTTAAAATTAATTTGTCTTCAATTTTAATTATATTTGTTAAATTAATATTTTAATTTTTTTCATATATATATATATATATATATATATATATATATATATATAGTACAACCCCGAAACGGTACACCGAAACGCTCCAAAACCGGAACATTCCATTCCAATAGAGGGGCTAAGTAGGGGTAACACATGTAATTGTTCACTTATATTATAATAGTACTAAGAGAGAGAGAGGGAGGGTGAGTCGCTTAATGTTATAGAAAAAACTCAGCTGTAATTAATATTTGGTACAAAAATATCATGATAATTCTAAAATTTAAATGTGTTCCCAGATATTTTAAGGTTGTTACATACAGTACTGGTAAGAATTTATTTTTCTCAATTAGACTTTTTTTTTTCATTGCTAACTTTTTTATATAAAAAAAAAAAACATTTTCTTCTAGCTATTTTTAAAAAAGTTTATGAAAAAATTAAAGATTTAGCCCTCTATCTAGTGTAACCAAAGAAGTGAAATTGACAAAGGCATTTTTTATATATAACCCTAATATAGGGTAGCCATGCAATTTTATTTTTTTTCTTGTGGTACACAATGGATGAAGCACGAAGCCTAACCCATCATCTTGGTCAAACAACACCAGAAGCGCATCTCCCCTATCAAACCATCATTCATCCCAAAGCTCCACTCTGTAAGGGATTAGCCAAAGAAGGATATCATCTTGTTCATATGACAGAACGCATCATAAACCATAACCAATTCTACTGCAACAATAAAACTACAATAAGAAACGACGTCCATTTCTGTCCTGATTTCGAATATTTTACTACTGGACAAGCAGCAGGGAGGGAAAATAAGAAAACGAAGACAGCTGCAACTAAATTAGCACTACTTGATGGATCAATCGGTTAGAATATCGTCTCTTATGCATGCTGCTCTCTGATTGCATAAAATTTTAGTATCAACTTTGATATAATCCAAAAGCACAAAAGAGCAAGAAACGAAAAAAACAATGTTCCATGCACCCTCATTAGCCAAGTGGTGTACCTAGACATTTCAGTGATATCTGAGTATCTTGGCATCAAAGAGCTGATACTCACACCAGATTAGTACGAGTGTCGAGAAGGTTCCATGCTCTGTATTCCTGGTTCACCGATTACGAGCAACTATTTTCCTGCAATAAACAAGCTCAGTTATGCATATTTCCAAATTCCAAAGGAATGGAGATGATAGGCCCAGCATGATAACACAACTAGAACTAGAACATGGCACCAAACTAATGACTCAAAACAGTTCATGTTTATGTGAAACAAATTAAACATGGGATGTCCATGGTTCTTTAGTTATTAGCAGGTCAACTTCAGCTAAAAGAAGAATACAGTGTGCCATATTAAAAGCTAAAATAGGCAGGTTAAACCCAAAGCAAAACAATTGATCATACATTTTCTCATCAAGAATTGCAGGAGAGTTAAGGACCAAGAATGCCAGCAATATGATCTATGAAAGTTTTTTTAAGTGGACACTAGATGATATTTCTTAATGTTAAGCAAGATGATGAAACCAGCAACTCCAAGATGCACGTACTGATGCAAAGATGCTACAAATGAAGAAAGACACACCATATAATAGCGAATCATATTACTTGAATTGAGGTTTCACTTTTCACTTTGTGAAAAGATGCATGCAAATTCACTTTGTAGAAAGACATGAATACAAAGGGTGTACAAGAACAAAAACTTTTGATAAAGCAAGATTCTGGAATTTTAGCATTCATTGATTGATGAGATAGGAGCCACTTCTCATCCAAATTTCTTCATGATAAAAAAAAAAAAGAGTCAAGTTTCGACCAGCTAGTTGCATATCAAACCTGATACTCTCTCATGAAGAGACTATCTTTTCTTCTTCCCACCCTTCCCAGACTTGGATGTTGCAGCATTTGATGTGGATGCCGGCTCCTGCTTCTTGGTCCTCCCAGGATGTCTAGGTACCAATTCTGCAACATGGATCATAAGCTGCTTTCCTGCAATAAAGTTGGAAGTTTTTCAAATCTATCACATATGAAAAATAGGGCAGATACTAGTATACAAGTGACATCAGCCCACCAACTTTAAACTGATTTTTATTAGTTTTTTCCCCTGGTGCTTTACTTTCGTGATAGATGCAACAAAAATGCAAATGCAATTCTTTTTTATTTTTCTTCTACTTTCCCCTTTCATTCCTCCAGGTCAGTGAAGTACAGTGCCATGGCATATCAGGCATGATGAGACTCAAATTTCTCAACTAAACTAAAAGGCAACAATTATCAAACAATCCAGATCACCAAGTGTACTGCTGGCATTTCATGAAAAATGCTGGTAACTACTGGTAACAGGCAAAAGGAATTCACCAAATCATCAATTACAACAATACATATGAAAAGGCTGATTCAGCATAAAACGTAGTGGATCCCTAGTAGAAACTAGTCTTGTGCAATACTAATTTTTTATTTTGTGTGTCAATATCCCTGCTTGAAAGGTTTATATGCAGACTAACAGGAACCAACACTCGTGTCAATGATTACTGCCCCTTGGAAATTAGGCCCACCGAGTCACCTACATGTTATCCACAATTGAATTAATTGCAAATATTTCACTTTAAGGATTATCAGAGAGCAAAATAAACATGTGACTGCAGGCCAGGTGCAAGGGCCAATCTATATCAAGTGGGAAGTACAAAAACAAACTGTCATACAGGAAATATTTTTTAAGAAAAAAACTCAAGAGTGTTGTGGAATTCACCCTAGATGTTAGCTCACAAGAGGCTCAACGGCTTACAACGTCACTTGATAGGAAAATGTCAATTCATTTTTTTACCTAGAGAGCTTCCCCGCAGAAATCGGCTTATGATTTCATCATGAGATTCCAGATCTAGTAACATCTGAAATGTAGACGAATCCGCTGAGAATCCTTTACCAACCATTTCATCAATAAATTGTACAGCAGTTGATGAGTCCCGATTTTGAAGAAATCCTTGAATGATAACATTATATGAGCAACTGTCCGGCGTGAAGCCATCATCTTCCATTTTTCTAAATGATTTGTATGCTTCATCTGACAGCCCTTCTTTAAGCAGTCCCTTGATCATGACAGAGTATGTCTGTAAAGTAGGTCGAATTCCATCCACAAAAAGCCTGGAAAATAGTTCCCAGCTATAAACATGCCTTCAATAAGAATATTATAGAGGACGATATTAGGTTCTAGTTTCTTCTCTTGCATTGCCTTGAGCAGTTTTAATGCCTCGTCCAAATGCCCATGTTTGCAGAAGCCATCTAGCAAAATCGAGTAAGTCGTCAAATCTGGAAGCAGGCCATAAGAACACATCTCCTTGAAAAGATTTAGAGCTTCCTGCGGTCTTCCTACCTGGGCACAGACCTTGCATAAGAGTGCTGTAGGTGACAGACAGTATCAGGAGGCAATGCTTTATGAGACATTTCAGCAAGGAGTGATTTTGCCTCTTCCATCCTTCTACTTTTGCAATATCCATTGATCAGGATGTTGTAACTATGTACATCAGGTCCACAGCCCTTGCGAACCATGATTTCAAACACCTTGCTGGCCTCATTCATTTCGCGCCGTAAACAGTACCCATTCATCAAAGCATTGTACGTGTAAATATCTGGCTCTACACCTTTTTCAGGCATTGTTTCAAAGACACGCCGAGCTTCTGAAACCATTCCTTCTTTGCAGAGCCCGTCAACCAAAATATTGAAGGTCACTGTATTTGGCATAACATCCTTACCAACCATTTCCTTGAACAATCTAGTAGCTTCATTCAGTTGTCCTAAATTGCAAAAACCATGGACTATGGAGCTGTAAGTAACAACATCTGGTTGAATGCCACGATCCAACATTTCAGATAAGAATTCCATGGCGTCATTTACTAGCCTATGTTTGCAAAGGCTGTCTATGATTGTATTGTAGGTCACCACATCTGGTTTACACGCATGCTGTTCCATCTTCTTGAACACGTGAACTGCCATGCTTGTGTTGCCAGTTTTGCACAAACCATTGATTAAAGTATTATAACTAATCACATCGGGCTCATGCCCTCTCCGTACCATCTCATTAAACAACTCTACTGCATCTTTAATTTTCCCCTCATTGCAGAGCCCATTAGTGAGTGCATTGTAAGTGATAACATTTGGCTCTACGCCTTTTTCAGGCATTATGTCAAAGACACACTGAGCTTCTGAAACCATTCCTTCTTTGCAGAGCCCGTCAACCAAAATAGTGAAGGTCACTGTATCTGGCATATCATCCTTACCGACCATTTCTTTGAACAATCTAGTAGCTTCATTCAGTTGTCCTAAATTGCAAAAACCATGGACTATGGAGTTGTAAGTAACAACATTTGGTTGAATGCCACGATCCAACATTTCAGATAAGAATTCCATGGCCTCATTAACTAGCCTATCTTTGCAAAGGCTGTCTATGATTGTACTGTAGGTCACCACATCTGGCTTGCCCCCATTTTGTTCCATCTTCTTGAACACTTGAACAGCCATACTTGTGTTGCCAGTTTTGCACAAACCATTGATTAAAGTAGTATAACTAATCACATCGGGCTCATACCCTCTCCGTACCATCAAATTAAACAACTCTACTGCATCTTTAATTTTCCCCTCATTGCAGAGCCCATTGAGTAGAGTATTGAATGTGATGGCATCAGGTTGAATACCAAGTTTGAACATCTTGCCCAAGACAGAGACAGCAAAATGAACATGTTTTGAGCGACAAAGGCAGTTAATCAATATATTTAGAGAATAGACATTGTGAGTGACACCGAGCAAATCCATTTGATTGCACAGAGAGACAACAGTGGAATACTGTTTCTTTTTGGCAAAGGACCCTAAGAATTTGCCAAACTCCACAACAGAAGGCCTAGGATTCATACGGACCATGCGATAGAATGAAGCCAAGGCATCATCAATACTAATGTTATTGCTATTATCACTAACAAGCCCGTCATTTTTTTTAGGCAAAGAAGGTTTCTTTGTAGAAGTAGAGGTAAGAAAGTGGTGATGTTTGAGGAATAAGAAACAAGGGAAATGAGGAAGAAAAGGAAAGATACCCATTTCCATTTGTTGTTGTTGAAGCTGAAAAGCAGAAGAAGCAGCAGCTCTAAAAGCGATTTTCCGCATGAACATCATCACTGCTAGGTTAAAAAGATGTTGTCTATCTTACTGTTGCTCTCCTCCTTCGAAGCCGAAGATGAAAGCTTTTTCACTCAGCCCCGCGTCTCTTTCTCAATTCGGGGTGTCTTGTCTTCTTGGGTTCAGCTTCGGCTGAAAAGCTTTTTATGAAAGGAACCCAATGGGCAGTAGACCATTTTACTTCTTATTTGAAGCCCAGAACTTTGAACACTTGTTGGCTCTCACTTTCTCAACATGACCCAATTGAGAAAATATGGGAAATCTTGGGATCTAATTTATAAACTTTACAAGTTTGGGATGTGATTAAGAATAGGTATATTGAGTAAGGACTAAATTGAGAACAAAAGAAAACACCAGTAGTTTCTTCCATTAATAAAACCACTACCGAGTCTGTACAGTGCCGGTGATTAACAATCTGCTACGGCCTCTAAAATCCACCGAGTGTGTAGCACCGGCGTTTTACCACTCTGCTACCAATTAGCAGACCATGAAATTCCGGTACGCCATGGTATGTTCGTCCAATCAGAACAGAAGCATGGAGGCTCATTCTCTGCTTAAGAGGCATGGATTTGATGTCTCCTCGTATGGAACTGGTTCTCACGTTAAGCTGCCTGGACCTTCCCTCAGAGAACCAAACGTTTACGACTTTGGCACCCCTTATAAGCAAATGTTCGATGATCTCAGGCGCAAAGACCCTGAACTGTATCCTCCTCCCTCTCTACTCTTCATTCTCTTCATTTTCTATAACCGAGGGTGTTTGGTTGCTGAGAGAATCTCCTTATCTTTTTTTTTAGGGGGGGTTGTTTAATTGGGTTTATGGTATTGTATTAATTGTTGCGAAGTTGGTTTTTTTTTTTTTGTTAAGTTATTATGGGAATTACTTCAAAACCCAGAAAAGGGATTTGAAGAAAATAGCTAGATATGATTGCATTTGATGATGGAACCGGAAAAATTGAAAGGAATTTGAATTTTGATTATGGGTTTTCATTTATATATATATATATATATATATATATATATATATATATATATATATATATTATTGATTTAGCCTCTTAAATGTGAAAGGAAAAGCTTATGGTAACTATGTATGTGATTTTAAAGAAAAAATTTGAAACCTTGACAAGAGTTTCAGTTACAAGCGAAATGGGATATTGCCCATGCTTAAAAGAAATTCAGGTGTGAAACTGGCACCTCAACGCTGGCAAGACAATGCTGCTGATGGTTCCTTTACTGTGGTGTTAACTTTTGAAGAAAAGGTCTTTGATATGGTTCTTGAAGGTAAAGATGTATCTTTCGTTTTGCAATTTTTGTTCCCTTGGATATTTAGGTAATAATGAGTTTTGCAGTTACTCTGTTCATATGCTTGTATAAAAAACTCACTTTTAGCCATTGATGAAAAGAGCCTTTAGTTTGGGATATCTGAGTATCTTGGCATCAAAGAGCTGACACTCACACCAAAACAAAACAATTGATCATACATTTTCTCATCAAGAATTGCAGGAGAGTTAAGGACCAAGAATGCCAGCAATATGTTCTATGAAAGTTTTTTAAGTGGACACTAGATGATATTTCTTAATGTTAAGCAAGATGATGAAACCAGCAACTCCAAGATGCACGTACTGATGCAAAGATGCTACAAATGAAGAAAGACACACCGTATAATAGCAAATCATATTACTTGAATTGAGGTTTCACTTTTCACTTTGTGAAAAGATGCATGCAAATTCAAAGGGTGTACAAGAACAAAAACTTTCGATAAAGCAAGATTCTGGAATTTTAGCATTCATTGATTGATGAGATAAGGAGCCACTTCTCATCCAAATTTCTTCATGATAAAAAAAAAGTGTCAAATTTTGACCAGCTAGTTGCAAATCACACCTGATACTCTCATGAAGAGACTATCTTTTCTTCTTCCCACCCTTCCCAGACTTGGATGTTGTGGCATTTGATGTGGATACCGGCTCCTGCTTCTTGGTCCTCCCAGGATGTCTAGGCACCAATTCTGCAACATGGAGCATAAGCTGTTTTCCTGCAATAAAGTTGAAGTTTTTCAAATCTATTACATATGAAAAATTGGGCAGATACTCATATACAAGTGACATCAGCCCACTCAACTTTGAACTGATTTTTATTAGTTCTTTCCCCTGATGCTTTACTTTCGTGATAGATGCAATAAAAATGCAAAAAAAAATATTTTTCTTCCATTTCCCCCTTTCATTCCTCCACGTCAGTGAAGTACAGTGCCATGGCATATCAGGCGTGATGAGAAACAGCTCTCAAATTTCTCAACTAAACTAAAAGGCAACAATTATCAAACAATCCAGATCACCAAGTGTACCGCTGGCATTTCATGAAAAATGCTGGTAACAACTGGCAACATGCAAAAGGTATTCCCAAATCATCAATTACGACAATACATATGAAAAGGCTGATTCAGCTTAAAAGGTAGTGAATCCTTAGTAGAAACTAGTCTCGTGCAATACTAGATGTTAATTTTGTGTGTCAATATCCCTGCTTGAAAGGTTTATACGCAGACTAACAGGAACCAACACTCATGTCAATGATTACTGCCCCTTGGAAATTAGGCCCGCTGAATGATCACTGAGTCACCTACATGTTATCCACAATTAAATTGATTGCAAATATTTCACTTTTAGGATTATCAGAGAACAAAAATAAACACGTGTCTGCAGGGCAGGTGCAGGGGCCAATCTATTTCAAGTGGGAAGTATAAAAACAAACTGTCATTCAGGAAATATATATTTTTCTTAAAAAAACTTTTACGAGTGTTGTGGAATTCACTAGTATGTACAGGTTGAAGAAAGTAGAAGAGTTACAAGGTTAAAAGAAGCAAGTTTGGGTTCTTTTGGATGGTATAATGAGAAAAGGAAAAGAAGGGAATTGAAGGAAAAAGGAAGTCAGCTACATTTCCTAAGTTTATCTCACTTACAGGAGGAAATCAGATAAAATATTTTCAAATATATATTATCATTTCGAAGATGCTTGATTATTCTATATATTTTTGCAGGAGTTTAGCATTTGATAACTTGATCGAAGATTTCACACATTTCTTGTCAGAGTATCCAACCAAACAGCTGCTTCACTTAATCATAACTATGGAAATGGTCCTAGCTTGTGAATCAATAAGAACTAAACACAGCACCATGATGGCTCAGTTCCATACCAAGTCGAAGCATTTACCCTGAAATCTCAAGTTACTAGGTGAAGAGGCGACAAAAGATTGCACAATTACATTTGTCCAATACCAATAAAATTAAAATTTAAGCATGGAAAAAACTATGTGTATGTACCAATCAGTTTACGCATATTTAAGAAAAAATAAAATGATAAAAGTAACTAATGAAAAGGAAATAGACAGAAAAGAGGGTAAAGGATGCTTACTGGAAGGAATGGCAGGATTACAAAAACTCCCATCTTCTCTTTTCAGTAATACCCTCACTCTACCTACTTGCATGAAATCTCGAGGATATGCCTTATCAATCTATGATATCAAAAAATCATCATAAGACATAAATACAGCAATCACAAGCTCTAACTAAAAAAACAAAATTGTGGATTCAAACAAACCTCAATTGCAAAAGGAAGTTTGAGATGGCTACAGCAATCACCAATCTCAATACAAGTGGGATTCTCACACCCCTTTTCCACGCTAATCCGCCTCCCTTCAGCTATTGTTTTCTTTGAGTTAATGTAAACAGGATATACGACTACCCATTTCTTTATATTTGGCACTCCTCCATCCATCATTAACTATCTCTCCCTACTAAAAAAACCCACTTTTTTAAAAAGTAAATCATACAATTCAAGCGAGTAGCAATGCTGGTCTCAATAATAATAATAATAAAAAGCAATGATTTTATATACCAAGAAGTTAAAAATCAAAACTTTAACAAACTAAACAGGAGTTAATGAAAATTGTGAAATGGGGTTTGCTAAGGCATTGATTCATTACTTTCATTCAAATTCTACAATTGACACAAAAAACATATCTTGACCAGGAGTGGAATTTCAATGACTGTGTGTGTGTGTGTGAATTCTAGAAGGGAAGTCAGTGTCAGAAGAAAAGGAAACTGGATTTCGTAATTGCAAATGAAAGAGAAAGGAAGGGCTCACCAATGGAAATCCTGGCTTCGATCTAGTAGCGCTCTTTGATGTTGAAGGACGAGGATATGAGAAAAGTTCGCTCGGCTTTGGCTCTACAGTTTTTTTTACTTTATATATTTCCTATAATTGCAGCTTAGTCCCTCAAGTCAAGAAGTTGGAGCCCTATAAGAGAAATATCCAAATTACATTATCCCCCAAAGTTCTACCAACGCTATTTCTTCTCTCTTAATGGACCTATAGGTTTCTTATTAGATCCTGAATGGTAACGGGGTGCACAACAAAGCAACCTGTTTTTTTGTTATCAAAAATATTTTTGACGTTTTTGCTGAGGTTTTGAGGAGTTCGTTATTAATTTTATTTTTTTTAAAGAAGGTGCTTTTAGATTGTTTCAAAAATAACTTCTAAAAAATAAAAAAAATATATATATTAATATTTTTTTGCACAAAAATTATTTTAAAAATCATTTTTTATCGTACTCTCAAATAACAAATAATCTAAGATCCACCACCATATGGTAGAAAAAATACATTATTTTAAAAAAAATACATTACTTGTAAAAATTAACATTGATTTGGATCTCACACACCATGATTATATTATTATTATTATTATTATTATTATCATAACTATAACTAATATTGTCATAATTTTTATTCTTATTACTGTTACTATTATCATCATCATCATTATTGTTATAACCACAATTATTATTATTATTATTACTATTACTACTACTACTACTATTAATAATAATAATAATAATAATAATAATAATAATAATATCATTATTTGTTATATTATTATAATTATCATCACTATAATTATATATTATTATTATTATTATCATCATAACTATAACTAATATTGTCATAATTTTTATTCTTATTACTGTTACTATCATCATCATCATCATTATTGTTATAACCGCAATTATTATTATTATTATTACTATTACTACTACTACTACTATTAATAATAATAATAATAATAATAATAATAATATCATTATTTTTTATATTATTATTATTATCATCACTATAATTATTGATATCATGATCACTATAACTATTATAATAAAATATTATTTTAATTATTATAATCATTATTAATGTTATTATTATTATTTAAATAACAAAAATCATAAACTTGTTTTGGAAAGATAAAAATAATTGATAGAACGGAACTGAAAAACAATATTAAAAAAAAAAGACAAAATTAAAATAAATATTATTATTATTGAAAAAAAATCATAAATTTGATTTGTAGGACAAAAGAACTAATAGAAAAAAAATCAAAAATCAAAAGAAGTACCAATTCAAAAAACATCATATGCATAAATTATAATTGAAAATAAATAAAACTCAAACAAAAGAGAAAAAGACCAAAATCAAAAATCAAGACGAAAAGGATAGATCAAGAAACACCAACAGAAATTAGGGATGATTTTAGAAGATCATGAACTTTAAAAGGAATAAAAAAATTAAAAAAATAAAATAATGAGAAATGAAATGAAAAACAATATATATAAAGAAATTACAATTCAACAAAAAAAATTAAAAATAACAAAACTTGTATAAAAAGAAATTTGGATGAAATAAGAAATTAAGGGCATGAGGACTAAAATTAACAAACAACAAACTAAAATTATATATATATATATATATATATATATATATATATATATATATATATATATATATATATATATATATAATTACAATTCAACAAAAAAAAAAAACTTGCATAAAAAGAAATTTGGATGAAATAAGAAATTAAAAGCATGAGGACTAAAATTAACAAACAACAAACTAAAAAGATAACTATGTATTTCAATTTTTAGATGAGAGAAAAAAGGAAGAAGAAAAATGAACATCATCAATAATCCAAAAATTATAAGATTACATGTGCCACATCATGTGGAAGAGACCAAGATGGTGCATCTATTGAGACAACAAATGAAATCGGATGGTGTCACACATGCCATTTATTGAAGTGAATGCCTCCTAAATGTTGGCATGTCCAGAACACGTATCAACAATTTTAATTAAAAAACATATAAAAATATCAAAATACTCCGAAAAACAAAGGTTTTTTTTTTTTGTCTTTTATAAAATTAAAATTGTTATTTCACTATATATATAATTTGAAAAATCTGAAATACAACAGCTTAATATTTTTCTAATCTCAAGGCAAAAAAGTATTTTAGCTATTAGAAAACCTGTGAAAAGTTAATAAACCTCCAGGTAAACAACTTTAAATTTTGTTAACCCTTGGTGCAAAAGAGTATTTTTAATGTGTAAAAAATTTGAAAAATACTCAAATACCTCCAAATAATTTTTTAATGACAATCAGGCCATAGAAAATACCATAAAAAAACCTAAATCAAAAATTTAAATTTTAACACCTGAAGAATATAAAAATAATTATACCGTAGAGATCCTCTATAGTAGACTAATTTCTCCCCATGATATATCTTTTGCTATCATAGTTGTAAAATCCGTTCCGGGTACCGTTCTGATTTTTTGTTTGGAACGGAACGTTCCGGTTTCGGTGCATTCCGGCGTTCCGTTCCGGTTTTGTACTGTTCATATTTATTTAATTATATATATGAAAAAAATAAAATATTAATTTAACAAGTATAATTTAAATTCAAGATAAATGAAATTTAAATTATACAATACAAACATAATCTCAAAATTAGAAACATCTTTAAAATTCCAAAATATTATGAAAGTAAAATGTTCTAAAATAAAAGAAAAATACATCAAACATCTTCTACATCATTAATATAAAAATAAGGATCTTGATCTTGCTGTGGAACATAAGGAAAGTCGTCAACAAGACATTCCAATAGCTGGTCATTTCCACCAAGCTCATTCTCTTCATTTACACATGTCTCTTCATCATCTAAATTTAAAGTAGCGAAAGGTGCTTTGCCTGAGTATTTTTTTCCACATCCTGTATATTTTGTGAATAATCATGTCTTCGATGCTATCTGCCACACATGCTCCGTTTCTCCCACCCTCTTACGCTAAAAACCCAATCTTTTTTATTCCTTCAACCCCTCTGCTCCTTCTCCAAAATTCCCACGCCATTTCTTTGATCCCACCATCACCATGACTCTTCTTCTCCGATCCTTCCCTCTAATCACTCTCCGCACGACCAGACACTCCTCTCTTCCTCTCCTCCAAACTCTTCTCAAATATCACTTTTCCAAATCACTTTCAACAAAATACACAAAACCCCTTGCAGCTCTTTCTGCTTCTTCTTCTTCCCCTGAAACCATTCTCAAGCCACAACAACAACCAAAAGATACCCTCCACTGGGTCTCTCGTACCAACTTATGCGGCCAGTTATCCTTCAATGATGTTGGTCAATTCTGGTGTAAACGACGTCGTTTTGGGTTTTGGCTGACACCGGAACGGAACCCCCGGTACAAAACCGGGGCGTTCCGGCCGGAATGGCCGGATCGGTCCGGAATTCTACCCGGGACAAAAACGTCGCCGTTTTGTCCCGGATTTTTCAGTGGAACGGAACGAGATTTATAACTCTGTTTACTATGACGAACATGAACAGTGAAGGAGGAGGTAAGCCGACACCACAAATCTTTTAAACTAGCTAATTGCCCCGCGCGCTGCCGCGGGTATTCTTGTGTATATAATTTAACATAATTAAATCTATAACGATAAATTTATATGATATAAGTAAATAAAAGTTATAGATCAGGAGATAAAATGTATGAAATTTTGAGTTGAGTTTGTAACGCAAGCATAGATTACATCTTTTAGAATATAGGTATTGCGTCATAAACGATCACAAAAGAACGCGAACTAACATTAGAAAAAAGAGCAAGATATTTTTACCAGAGAAAAAAATTATTACTGAAATCATTATTGTGTACATAATTAAATTATTATTATTATCATTATTATTATTATTATTATCATTATTTTTTTGTGTTAATCATGAAAGGGAAAAAATGGAAGAGAAAAAAAATCCTAAAAACTGCAACAAAAGATGAAACAAAAGAATAAAACAAAAAAAAAAACTATCGTTGCTATCACTGCCAAAACAATAAAAATTATCAAATTATCCGGAGGAAAAAATCTTCAAAAACACTAACAAAAAAGTAAGCAAGAAAAACAATTAAAAATGATAATTGATGATGAAACAGAAATAAAAATTATTAGCTGAAAAAAATCGTTTAATCTGAAAATTTTAAAAAAATATATATGTTAGGGTTTGCTGGATCAAAACTAAAATACAATATTTATATATGCAAAATTTAATATAATAAAATAGCTTAACAAACCTTATCATAATAATAGCAAAATCAAAGCCTTAAAATCTAAAATTATCATTGCTTTTACTATTAAAACAATAAAAAAAATTAAATTATCTTGAACAAAACACTCAAAAACGTTAACAAAAGAGTAAGTAAGAGAAACAATTAAATTATTATTATTATTATTATTATTATTATTATTATTATTATTATTATTATTATTATTATTATTATTAACAAAAGGAAAATAAATAAATGAAAGACTAAAAATATCCTAGAAACTTGAACAAAAGATAAAGGAAAAAAAAATTATCATTGCTATTACTGCAAAAAGAATAAAAATTATCAAATTATCTGGAGGGAAAAAAACATTAACAAAAGAGTAAGCAAGAAAAACAATTAAATTATTATTATTATTATTATTATTATTATTATTATTATTATTATTATTATTATTATTATTATTATTATTATTGTGTTAATAATGAATGAAAAACCATAAATAAATGAAAGACAAAAAAAAAAAAATTTAATAACCTGAACAAAAGATGAAAAAAAAAAACTTATAAAGAAAAAAACTAATAATCTAATTTGAAAATATATAAAAAAACGAATAAAAAAACTAAAAGATAGAGCAAATGAAAAAAAAAATTATAGATGATAAAAAAAAAAAGATAAATTAATAGCTGAAAAAAATTATTTAATCTGAAAATTTTAAAAAATATATATTCCATGTTGCGGGTTGAGCGAATAATTTTTATAGGATTTGCTGAATCAAAATCAAAATATAATATTTATATATGTAAAATTTAATATAATAAAATAGCTAAACACACCCTATTATCACAATAGCAAAATCAAAGCCTTAAAATCTAAAATTAGCATTGATTTTACTATTAAAACAATAAAAATTATTAAATTATTCTGGGGAAAAAAAAAACTCAAAAACATTAACAAAAAAGTAAGCAAGCGAAACAATTAAATTATTATTATTATTATTATTATTATTATTATTATTATTATTATTATTATTATTATTATTAGTATTATTATTATTATTATGTTAATAATGAAAAAAACAAAAATAAATGAAAGACTGAAAATATCAAAGAAATTTTAACAAAAGATTAAAAAAACAAATATCATTACTGCTACTGTTAAAAGAATAAAAATTATCAAATTATCCGGAGGGAAAAAGAAAATCAACAAAAGAGTAAGCAAGAAAAACAATTAAATTATTATTATTATTATTATTATTATTATTATTATTATTATTATTATTATTATTATTATTATTATTATTATTATTATTATTATTAATGTTATTATTATTATTATTATGTTAAAAATGAAAGAAAAATAAATAAATGAAAGACTAAAAATATCCCAGAAACTTTAACAAAAGAAAAAAAAGAAAGTATCATTGTTATTTTTTTGCAAAAAAATTCAACCCCAACAAATAAGAAAATAACAAAAATTAAAGATCAAAGATAAGCACAGTTATATGTACATGAATAAAAGGAAGGATAATTCTAGAAATAAAAAGAAATAAAGGGATTAAAATAAAAAATTAAAAGTCATAGGGCTGAAATGAACATTAAATATAAAAGGATTAAAATCGAATTAAAAGTATAAGGACCGAAATGAAAATCAAATATATTATCAATTTTAATTAAAGGACAAAACTCAAAGAAATTCAAAATTCTGTACCGAATAAATTTAACTTTTTCAATTGAATCCGAAAATTAAAAGCAGGGGGACCGAATTGACAGTTGGACATTGAATCAATTCCAATCGGAGGACCCAATCGAAGAAAATCAAAACTTATATACCAGAAATCAGGAAACAAAACGAAATTAAAACAGAAAGGACCAAAAGGAAACAATAGCAAACTTGGGGGACTCTCATGCACTTGTACGTGCAGGAGAGAGAGAAAATTCGCCAGCGGATGTAAACGGCGACCGCCGTGTCCACGGACATCATATGCAGACACACGCCGCCGCGGGAGGAAGACCATGAGGAGGCGCATCGCCTGAGACTCCAGAATCTCATCTCCGACCACCGTATGATGCCGCACGCGCCGTTCAAACAGGGCGTGGGAATGAAACCCGTTGGACGCGTGCTCAGCACGCATTGACAGACCCGCGAAGAAAGAATAAAAAATGAGGGTCAATTACCTTAATGGCCCTGGTCGCAAGTGAACGTTTTTGTCTTATTAGGGGACAAACCCGTATTTAGCCAACTTCGAAAAATAATAAAATAAGAAGCCGACCGCCGGCCCGGACCAGACCGGTCTGGTCCGATGTGGTCAATGACGAAGGAGCCCCTGATTCTGGCGGCGTTTTTTTGTCGTTTTCGGGGGCTAATTTCGTTAATACACTGTTCAAAAGAGGAAAAAAAAAGAGGATGTACACTCGCGAAGCATCGGGTGAAATTGCACATGAATAGTGACAATGAGTCACGGTGCACAGTGAATTACTGTGCAAAACCTCGACGCCCTTTAGTTTTTTTTTTAATGTATTCGATGATACTAATGGAAAAGTACATTGGGTTTTGGATTATCATTTTACTCTTTTAATTTCCTCCGTCTTTCATGTCCGAGCATTATTTAGTGATTATTTTTTAGAAAGTTTTTTATTTAAAAATATATTAATATATATATATTTTTTAAATTTATCAAATATGTTTTTGAAATGCAGAGACAAATAATTTAGTCCTAAAAATGGATTCTTCTTCTTCTAGCAATGATTCTTATCCTCGGCTTCCTCAAATCTATCTAATTCAGCCAAGTTGATCAAAAACATTTCTAACTCAACTTAAAACCTGCTTGAATAGGTTTCAAATATAATTTTTTTTTGGATTAATCCATCTATTTAGAGGTTTAAATCAAAACATACTAAATCAAAACAATATATTATAATTTCAAATTTCGACCATATAATTACTAATATAATAATCACTGAAAAAAGTTAATGAGATTAGTCAATATATACAGCAAACTGACCGGACATCTACTTATATTAATAAATAAATAAATAAAAATAGATAGGCAGAAACTTGGTCTGACGGTCTAGCAGGTAAGGTTCTCTTCCTCTCACCTCAGTTCAAGCCCTGTCAATGCATGTCTGTCATCCCCGGGTATCTTACCTGTTCATTGAGCTTGCAGGAAGTTCAGTGGGCTCGGGGATTAGTTGAGGTACGCGTAAACTTACCCGGACACTCTGGTTATCAAATAAATAAATAAAAAACAGTATACTATAAGTTTTCATAAAATTCAACTCAGTGCTCAATTTTTTTTTGTTGAAATAGAAGAGTTTGCCGGGGCAGGAACGGGTGGTGAAAAATGAAAACGAACCTAGCGAGGTCCATCCTTGCCAGCTACGGCGATGATCATGAAATTGAACTATCTCTACCTCTTAATTTGTTGCTGTCAAGAAGCATCTTTCCAAGTACCGACACCCTAGCTAGCGACCAATTTTTGTTCATCTCTTCTTCGATGTTGTCTCAGGTCACCAAACTTCTAAATGATGTAATCACAGCAATTGGAGCCAATAGATATTACAACCAATTAGAAAACAAATTATTCTATTCTTCTTATTGATTAAATGGGTTTTAATTTCATGGTCATTGTGTAGAAAGGTTAACAAATATTATCATTCAAACATGATTGCATGGAACCTATAATATTTCTACGTTTCACTTTTATCTTACATTACTCAGTGTCTGGTATATATATATTAGATATTTTGGCATGAATATGTATATTTGGACACTTTTTGTGGATGCGAGCAAACTTCAATTCTTAAAAAGCGTATTTTATGAGTGTAGATGAGCGAGTAAAACTCCGACTATTTCAAGCTCTTATAAAAAATACATGTCATGACTCGAACTAGAGACTGACTGTGTAGATTGCAAGTTCTCTATCATCACATCATGTCTTTTGAGAATGTATATTTGGATTCGCCAATTAATTATGTGAAAAGATGTAAAGAAGTATTTTTTTTTTAAAAAAAAAACAAATTCGATATGAATATGCTTGTCCAAAATCAATGTGCATCCACAGTATTTTTCTTATCAATAATTTTGTGCTCTTACTATTTTGTGAAAGGGTACTAGCAAAAACTACCTGGAATATTGCATCAACTTTCTTGACATATAGTTCCATGCAAGAAAATGAAAAAAAAAAAAAGAGTATTCGTAAGCAAATTATTGCTAGATTATGGAATATTTTGCTGCCTAGCATATAGAGACCATATACATCGTGAAAAGATTTCTGAGATTCCTATTATTTCCTGCACATATATATTCTTTCAAATCTGCCTGTATATACGATTGGTATCTTCATATATACCTTGCCTTGCCTGGCAGAATACATAATAAAATACATGTATATACTCTTTATAATACATAGGTTTAGTATTTTATTAATTTGATATCTTCTCTTCCAAACAGAAGTAACTATATATGTCAAAGTTATCAATACCGTTTCGGTTGGTGCTTTGTTTTTTTCAATTCGAACGAAATATTTCTATTTCAGCGCCATTTCGGAGTTGTACTGTTTATGTATGTGTGTGTGTGTGTGTGTATATATATATATATATTAATTCAAAAAAAAAAGTTCAAATCCAAAAATAAAATTATTTAAAATTGTACAATTTAATCTAAAAAAAGATACAATAAAATGATTTTTCTGAACAAAATTATGAATTTATATAATATTACGAGAATATCATCATCATTCTTGCAAGATCATTAGATTCTTCGATTGTTCTGAAGTTTTAACATAATATATATAAATATGTCAAGAGACTCCTCGTAAAATTTCATGTCAATCTAACTGTCAGATTAAGAGATATGATTGATATTATAAAATTATTTATTATTTAAAAAAAATACTATTTGGACGAAACAGAACGGACAAAATAAAACCAGAAGGTTTTGGCCAGTATTTAGCTAAAAAATCCGGAACCAAATGAATTTTAAATAGAAATAAAAGCGGAAACAAAACGAAATAGAAACTAACGAGCTGATTTGCCCGCTTCGCTGAGTTTTTTTTTATCTATGTAAAAAATAAATTGATTTTAAAAATATTGTATTTTGTAATTCTAATATTTAATTAGTATAATTATAATTGATAAAATTTGCTAAAAATGGTTTTTTCAACCAAAATGTGATTGAATATTGTTATTGCCAAAAAACTTTTGATAAAATTTGTTAGAAAATTTGCTAAGAAGGTGAAATGATTCATTAAATTTACTCTGGTTAAAAAAAAAAAAACGGT
Source organism: Salix purpurea (assembly GCA_027405865.1). Taxonomy (NCBI): domain Eukaryota; kingdom Viridiplantae; phylum Streptophyta; class Magnoliopsida; order Malpighiales; family Salicaceae; genus Salix; species Salix purpurea. The sequence goes on along the minus strand of JAOWLH010000014.1, from coordinate 6,138,748 downwards.
TAAAAAAGAACAACTGACTTGGGCAGTAAAAAATAAAAAATACATGTGAAAAAAAGGTCATCGTTTCTTAAAAGGAAAAAAAAAGAGTCTAAAATATAAATTTTAATTTAAATTCAAAGCCAAAGATTTTTTTTATAAGATTTATTTATCATATTATTATCTTAAATATATTTAAGAATACCGATATTAATTTTTTTTTGCAAGAAAGCGTAGGTCATTTTTTTTCTCTCTTTATATATTTTTAGACGATAATATTAAATAAATATTAAACACATATACTTAGTCTCACATACTATATAGTGTGATCGAAATGAGAAGTGATTTTTATAGTTTTTTAATTGTAAATAACCTAGATAAATTTGTAAAAAAAAAATATGAGTTGCATGTTCCCCCCGTAATATTAGATATGACACATTATAAATACAAATATTGCAAATTTTTTTAAAAAAGAAATATAAATTTTTTGTGTGCTATAATTATTTATTTGCCGTCTAAAAAGAACAGTGTAGTCGAAACGGAAAGTGCCTTGTATATTTTTTAATTTTAGATAATATAGGCAAATTTGTTTACCTTTTGTTTTTTTGAGTTGTATTTTTTTCCGGCTAATATTAGATTTTAAATATTAAAAATCCATTTTTTTTAAGAAATAAACTTGAACAAAAGAGCACAAATTTAAAACTAACAGCATTTTTTTTATAAGATTTATTCATCATATTATTATATTAAATGTATTTAAGAATGTTGATATAAATTTTTTTTCCTGCAAAAAATCCGAGGTCATTTTTTTTTTCACTTTATATATTTTTAGGCGATAATATGCAATAAATATTAAAACATATAATAATGACTTGTTTGCCTTTTCATAGGAACAGTGTAATCGAGACAAAAGTGACTTGTATCGTTTTTTAATTGTAGATAACCTATGTAAATTTGTCAAATTTTTTTTCTTGAGTTGTCTTTTATCCCCAATAATATTAGATATAAAATGACTATTGTCATTATTGCAAAAACAATTAAAATTATCAAATTATCCCGAAAGAAAAAACACTCAAAAACATTAACAAAAGATTAAGTAAGAAAAAGAATATATTATTATTATTATTATTATTATTATTATTATTATTATTATTATTATTATTATTATTATTATTATTATTATTATTATTATTATTCTTGTGTTAATGATGAATAAAGAACCGAAATAAATAAAAGAAAAAAAAATCATACTAAATTTTTTAAAATTATTATTATTATTATTATTATTATTATTATTATTATTATTATTATTATTATTATTATTATTATTATTATTATTATTATTATTATTATTATTATTATTCTTGTGTTAATGATGAATAAAGAACAGAAATAAATAAAAGAAAAAAAATCATACTCATTTTTTTTAAAAAAAAAAACATAATTATTAGGGGAAAAAATTCATCTAACTTGAAAATAATAACAATAAAACCAATAAAAAAAATATAATAGATGATAAAACAAAACAAAAAATTATTAGCTGAAAAAATCATTTAATTTGAAAATTTTAAAAAATATTTGTTCTACGTTGCGGGCTGAGTAAACAATTTTTATAGGATTTGCTGGATGCAAATAAAAATATAATTTTTATTTATGCGAAATTTAATATAATAAAATAGCTCAACACCCCCTAGTATAACAATAGTAAAATAAAAGTTTGAAAATCTAAAATTATCATTGCACGGAGGATAATTTTAGTCATGGTACGCGTAAACTATCATTGATATCCTAGTTTTAAAAAATAATAAGAATAAGAATAAAAAAAAGGGAAAATAACTTTTGCAGACAGATATTTTCAAAATCAGCATTGTAGAAGGAAAAAACAAAAACATGGTAGTTTTAAAAAATAAAAATAATAATAAAAAGAAAAAGGGAAAGGGAAAGCAACTGTGCTTTCCCAAATAAGAAAAACAAAACGTATTTTAAAGAAAAAGAAAAAAGAAAAAAAAAAGGGAAAAGCAATTTTTAACAAAACGTATTTCAAACTTTCCTGCGCCCTTTTATTGTGTTTTTGCAATTGGTTGAAGAAGGTCGTTCCCTCGGGCATTGAATCTCTGGCCTTAGCCTGCCTACCAGTCTTGATCTCAGAGAGAGAGAGAGAGAGGAAAAAAAAAACCAAAACAAATTTGTTGGCTGAGGGGTTCGAACCCCTGCGCGCTGGCTCGACCACAGGTATTTCCTAGCTATTTTCACCATAAAAAATATAAAAAGCATCTATGTTTTAAAAAAAAAGACGGAAACAGGTGCACATACGCGCGCGAAGCAAGGGCTGAAAATGTCCAATGAACAGTGACAATGAGTCTGGTGCTACAGTAGAAGACCGAGCTGTTTTAGCTCTTTAGGTAATAAATATATGTAGGTAGATGAAAAGCTAGAACAACTATAAATAAATAAGTATATCTATATATTTATTTAAGGAGTTAGGTGACCCGAGTATGGAATCGTATCAAAGACTTAGCTTGTTACCATGCCCAATCATGAGTTTGGTGGTGTCCGTAAGTGAGCTCTGCTCCATTTTCCCCACCTCTTTCTCCATGCCTAGCCATGTGCTCTCCTTCATAAACAAAAAATGGAAACATTTATTTAAACCCTAAAAAGAACAAATGGAAAAGGGAGTCCATTACTAGTTTGTCCATATTCCTAGTTTTCCATTTTTTAGCTATAACGTGTCTCTTCTTATTAAAAAAACCATTACACATTCATAATATCATTTGTATTATTTTTTAATATATTTTTTCAAATAAAAACACTTTAAGTTTAAAATTTATATAAATTTATACTATCTTATGCTTGATTTTTATCAAATAAAATAAAAGTGATAGAAATTCAACTCGTGACAGCTGAGTTAATAAGGTTCTGATATCATATTAATGAATTATCTCAACTAAAAACTTAAATTATTAGATAAAATATCAAAATATAATTTATATTATTTTCTATCGTTAATAGCTTAACTCCTTATGTTGCAAAGATAATCCGTGCCTGTCTTTTGAGTGAAGTGTGTGATCTTGAATTGAATATCGAGACATCTTAACCAACAGTGGACATGGACCCTTCCTCTCTTCTTCAACTACCACTATGCATGATAAATTGGATCATTTTGAGAGACCCCATCAACCTCAAATCAACTTATTCTCCATCTCATTACAACCTTATTAACATGTTCGATCAGTTCGTGTTAAAGAAATAGCTCTCTCTCTCTCTCTCTCTCTCTCTCTCTCTCTCTCTCTCATAACTTGTGTCTAATCATGGGGAATGCAGCATCTTGTGCTCCGTCGATCATCTCGAACAGGGTGGTGATCAAGGTCTTGTTCTGCGATGATGGCAACCTGCAGATCTACACAAAACCAGTTAAAGCAGCAGAGGTGATGCTAGAGAGTCCTGGCCAGTTTGTTTGTGACTCTGCCAGTCTGAAAGTAGGTCATAGAATTCATGGTCTGGTAGCTGATGATGAACTCGAGAGGCGCCAACTCTACTTTGTTCTGCCCATGGAACTTCTCTACTCAGTGCTAACTCGTGAGGAAATGAGTTCGCTCACTTACAAGGCTACCAGAGCGTTGAAGTACAACAATTTTGTCAAGATTTTTCCAGTTCTTAGTGAGTTTTGCATTTTCCCTTCAGATGGAAAAACAATGGACAGTATGGCCGCAGAACAGCAGCCTGTGGAGAGGTATTCCAAGCAAAGATCATGGAAGCCCGCCTTGGAAACCATTGTTGAAACTCCTAGCTGCAGGCGGCGTTGATGATGATCAGCGTTCATGGTTTTTCTTTTTTTCAATTTCCTTCTTCTGTTCTTTCTTTTTCTGTTTTTGGCTGACATTTTGAGTAGATTATTAGCAATATTTGCCTGTCAAGTTCATTATAGTATAAGTTCTCCAGCTATTTATATTCAGAAATAGAGAAGTTTGTACTAGAATTACAGCTATATATTCTTATGAAATTTAAATGATATTGTTGCTCTACCTCAACCTCATTATTTGAACTTTGCTAATTCTTAAGATATGATCACTTAATTTCTGTAAGGAGATTGGTAATTGTGTCTTTCACATTATATTAATTCTTTGTAGGCATTCTCAAATTAGTTTTTTCGTGTTCCGAGTGTAAATCCATTCTATCAGGATTAGAGAAATCCCATAGGAGTCCGCAAGTGGCACGTCGTGATGGCAGAAGGTTTGCGATCGGCTTAGCAGGTCTCGAGTTCGAGTCAAAAATGTGCACCCCTTGTAAGCAAGCTTATCAATTCCGTTTTGTTTTTTCAATTGGAATGAAATATTTCGGTTTCGGAGCGTTCAACGTGCCATTTCGGTGCTGTACTATTTATGTGTGTGTGTGTGTGTCTATATATATATATATATATATATATATATATATATATATATATATATATATATATATATATATATATATTAATTGAAAAAATAGTTCAAATCCAAAAATAAAATTATTTACAATTGTGCAATTTAATCTAAAAAAAGACACAATAAAATGATTTTTTTAAACAAAATTATAAACATGTATAATATTTCGCAAGGTCATTATATTCTCTGAATGCTCTAAAATTTTTAACACAATATATATAAATATGTCAAGAGACTACTCGTAAAATTTCATCTCAATCTAACAGTCAGATTAAGAGATATGATTGATATTTTAAAATTATTCATTATTTTAAAAAAAAATACTATTTGGCCGAAGCAAAACGGGCGGAAGGAAACCAGAACATTCTGGCCAAAATTTGGGTGGAATTTCCGAAACAGACTGAAATTTTAAGCGAGGTAAAAACTGTGTCATTTTATCTCGTTTTTTAACTGGTACGAAACATTTCAACCGTTTCGGGCGAAATGAAATGAGATTGACATTTATGCTTGTAAGAGCCCGAAATAACCGAGGTTTTACTTACTCACCGTAACTCACAAAGTACGCTTTCCGGGATGTTTGGTTTCCACGCATCAAGAAAAAAAATCACATAGGATATATTTTCAACGGCGTAATGAGATTTTGATTTTACTAATTTTAAGAAAGAAATATATTTTATTAACCATAAATTATTAAATTAATCTTTTATAAGTAAGTTTTACAGGTATAAAATTTTGAATTAATCATCAAATTAAAAGGTACATGTTCGAGACTCAAATCATAGTTGTCGGTTTCGTTCTGTTTCGGTTGAAACGTTTCGTACCAATAAAAAAAAGGAGAAAAATGACATTGTTTTTACCTCGGTTTAAATTCCGACCCGTTGCGGATTTTTGGCCAAATACAAGCTAAAACGTACCGGTTTCATTTCGCCCGTTTTGTTTGGTCATATAGTGTTTTTTTTAAATAATGAATAATTTTACAATATCAATCATATCTCTTGATAAAACCATTATATTAAGATGAAATTTTACAAGGAGTCTCTTGACATATTATATATATTATATTAAAATTTCAGAGCAATCAGAGAATGCAATAACTATGCGAGATTGATAATGACATTCTTGTAATATCATACATGTTCATAATTTTGTTGAGAAAAATAATTTTATTGTGTCTTTTTTATATTAAATTGCGCAATTCTAAATAATTTTATTTTTGGATTTGAACTAGTTTTTTTTTAATTAATATATTTAATTACACACACATAAACAATACAACCCCGAAACAGCGCGCCAAAATGCTCCAAAACCAAAATATTCCATTCCAATTAAAAAAATAAAGCACCAACTGAAATAGTATTGACAATTATGACTCAAATATTGAACAAATTTTGTTTGATAGGAGAGAAATTGGGGTTGGTGTTTACAGATTGTCATACTTATGCTAGTTTTGACCCAAATTATTAAGGCAAATTGAACTTTTATGTAAAATTCTTATCTTAGAGATTTTAGAATGTGTTTGCTTTTGCGTTCAAGAAATATTTAAAAAAAAAACTTAAATTATTTTTTCTTGAAATAATATATATATATATATATATATATATATATATATATATAATTTTGGATTTTTTTGATATGATGCTATCAAAAACAAATTTTATATTATTTTAATGTATTTTCAAATAAAAAATACTTTGAAAAATAACCGCTACCATAATTTCAAGCATTGTCTTAGTATATGTTTGATATTGTGGTAGCTTTTGCAATTATGGTTTTTTCAAAAATAATTCTATAAAAAATATTTTTATTTATAATTAACATAAATTTTTAAAAATTTATGTTAGGTTAAAGCTATTGTAAGATGATTATTTACATGCAAGATAAATGAAAAGCAAACATCATGATAGAAAATCAAGTTATTTTAACTTCTACAATATTAATATTCTAAACACAATTATATATATGATATCCAATGCAAAAAACAAAAGTTATTTTACATTTTCACTAATAAAATTATTTTTTTAATTAAATAAAAAAATAAAAATTATCACAATATCAAATATTATGTTAATCATTTTGACAACTAGGCATGGTTTTCTCATACCAAGAGTCAATGTTTGTATCGGAATTTAGACTTTTATGTGTTTTTTTCTTATATCAATTAAATATAGAATAGAATTATGTATGATTTCTCCAATCCTGCGATATGGAAGGACACTCAGGATAATTACAATAGTCAGCTTCATTATAATATGATTATTACAGATATTGTTTCTTTTTTTCTTTTCTTTTTTATAATATGGGTGTTCAGATTACTTTGTGTGCACTTCGATAAATTACAGGTTCTGAAATTAATAACTATATAAATTTTAATGACCATCATATTATTAATCATAGGATTTGAATATGAGACCATAGGGAGAGCAAATTCTTTAATTTCAAACTCTTATCACCGGGTCACCTACTAAATGGTTAAAATTGTTTCTTTTTGTTTTGAGAGGAATGTGCTGTATAAGTCTAATTAAGTAATTTACATTAAGAAATTCATATAAAATATTTAAAAGTTTGTAGATTTGACGGGAAAACACTATTCATGTTAAAAACATATTACAAAATACCTAAAATGCTGTCAAAAATTTTAAAACCATCCATTATAAGGCAATATTAGCTCTTAAACATGAAGGACATTTTAGGTAAAAAAAAATGGGTTTGTGTAATATTTTCAAATTCTTTGTATATCTTTGTAATTTCATAAGACTTGGGGGATCTTATTGTAATGCATCATATTTATTATATAGTATTGATATAGAGTTGTCCGGATCCAATGTTTAATTTAGTTTCAGCATTAATGCCCTTTTCCTTTCTTAGTTGACCGGAAATGATAGAAATTGGTCACGTGTAATGCATGCCGACGCCTCCTTTAAAGGCTTTTGTTTCTCTTTATTCAACAAAAACTATTTCAAAAATCAATTGTGTATATTTCATAGGCAGCTGTGATGAATTAGGATTTTATTTGTTATGATTTTTAAAAATTAACCTTTTTTTAGAGGGTTTTCTTGGGTTTGTTTGGTTTTGGGTGTCATTAAATCAGGATTGTGTGTTATATTAGATTAACTAAACTTATTAAACTCAATTGACTCAATGACTCAGGTCTTGAATTTTTTTTATTTATTTGGAAATCCTCGCATCTTCTTAACTTTTTTTTATTTGAAACTTTTATTTTATCTTAAGGTGTTGCACCAACCACTTATATAGGTTTACTTAAGTTTTTTTTTTTATATATATATTTTATAAAAAAATATTCTTTTCTCCTTTGCCTTCAATATTTTGTTTAACGTAATTGGTCTTTCTATTTTATTTCATTGTGGGTTTCATGGTTTTATCATTATTTTATACCCATGTTGTGTGATATGAAAGGTAACTATAGTTGATCCGAGTCAATCTAGTGTGTTGTCATCTCATTATCTTTTTAAAGAAAATGTATCATGCACTATGTTATCATTTAAATATTTAAAAAGTATTTTGGCCATCATAAATCAAATTTTTAACTTCTTAACATTTTTATATTATTTATAGGTTGATAAAAAAATCAACTTGTAGCATAGTAAGAGTAAAAAAAACTAGTTGTAGCTAGAGAATGTGATAATTTGTCCCTTCCACTCATCACTATCACTAGAATATAGTTTGGATTAAGCAAATGAAGTGTTTGCTAAAAAAAAAAAAAAAAAAACTCCTAAAAGGGATGTTGTAAAATTAGTATTTCAATTACTCTTTAGTCATTAAATAAAAAATAATGACAATATGCAAATAAGAAAATATATTTCACCGATTTTTTGTTAGAGGATGCTAAGTGTGAGTGCGCGTGTGAAGTGTGTTAGTGCGCGTGTAAAGTTTACGACATAAAAGTGTAATTTTATAATCTACAATGAGAAAATAAAAACACGATGAGAAGATTTTGTGCTCCGGCGAAGTCCTATCCATATAATGACAGTAATTTAGCTCTATTTCTTTAGTGTTTTACATTATTTTGAAATGTTAATATAAAAATAACTTTTTTAAAATAAAAACTATATTATTTTAATATATTTTTATACAAAAATTATTTTAAAAAAAAACCACAACAACACTCTAAAAACTTTTTTTTTTATCTTATCTTCCCTATTTGGTACTGCTTTTCAAATTTGAAAAAATTGAAAACTATTCATTTTTATTTTTTACTTAAAAAATTTAGTGTTTTTAAATCATTTTCATATATTAATATTAAAATATTTTTTTATAAAAAAAAAACATCATTTTAATATATTTAAAAAAAATAAATAAAAATCAATATAAAAACCCTACTCTCAAACATTCATATAAGTGTTAACAAACCTCTGCTCTTTCAAGGGTGTATGTATGGTAGTATTTTTAGAAAATGTTTATGAAAAAAATTGAAAATTTTATATTTTTAATTTTTATTGTAAATTAAATTATTTTAATGAGTTGATATTAAACATAATTTTAAACAATAAAAAAATATTATTTTAATATATTTCTAAATAAAAAAACATTTTCCCAAACAGTCACTTCATTGGCGGTGGGAGGGGCCTTCAAAATTGCTTCCAACCAAATGGGCCAGGGTAGAATTGACAGAACCTTCAACTGTATATTCTCTGACAAATTGTCAATGTTAGTGGGTCATTTGCCATCCTTGACGGCACATTTAGAAAGGCAAAGTTTTTTCCACATTGACAACTCGCCAATTACGATGGAATTCTAAATTATTTTTTAATATAAAAAATAATATGAGCTTATTTTTCTACATTATAAGAATAATTTAATTTAAATTTAAAATAATAACATGTATTTAATGAAATAAAATAAAAAAATATATTACCTAATAAATCATAAAACAAAGCTATTAATGCTAAATATAAAATCAAAGTTGTTTGGACCACGTCTTTTTGAATAGTGAACATGGAAAAAGGGTAGCAATTATTGGCAATTTCAAATTTAATCCTTTTTTTTTAATCTATATCTTTCTACAAAACAATTAATTTTTTTTATGCAAAATCACCATGTCAAATAAAATAAAAACTTGAAGGATGGAGGAGGAAATTAGGCAATGAAAAAAACCGTGAAAGGGCTACCCCTTTTAATTACTTTGTTGAGATAGTAAATGTCAATCTTCTTTTTGCCCGGTTTGGTCGGATGCTAATGATAATGTCATGGAAAATGATGAACTGTCTGTTCACTGTGTTTAAAAGTATTTTTGAGAAAAATTTTATTTTTATTATTTATTTTAAATTAAGTGTTTTGGTGTTTATATATATATATGTTGATGTTAAAAATAATTTTTAAAAAATATATAATTATGATGTTTTTTTAACAAAAAACACTTTGAAAAGCAAACTCAAACATACCTCTAAATTGCCAGAATATCAATAGTAAATGTTTGTACGAGAGTGTAACTGTAGTTACTTTTGAAACTATTTCATTCAAAAATACATCCAAATTACTTTTTTTTATTTTGTAAAATATTATTTTTGACATTATTACATAAAAATAATCTAAAAAAAACACAAAAAAAATATAATTTGGCAAATGGCAAGCAAGGCCATCCATTCAATGAACAGTGATTCAATTCAATTAATTAAATTAAATTAAACTGGGATTTTTCTCAGAAGAAATAAGACAAATGTAACCCCCAAAAGGCCAAAACTATGGTGTTTTTTGTACAGAAATCGAATTGGACAAGGAGAAAAGGAAGTGAAATAAAACTGAATATCATAAATAAAAAGGAGAAGGAAAAGCAATGAACAATTTTTAACAAGTTACGTGTTATCCAGAACCACCACTACAGATCCCAGTGAGTGAAACCGGAAATCGCCAAAGAGCACCGGCCGATGATGATGAATTACCATCATCAACAGCGTCAGCAGGTGGCAAAACCCTTCCATCGGCAAACAACAACCGTCCATTCACTCCTCCGTTCCTCGGGTGCTCTGCCACCATCACGCCTTCAATTTCCAATGCAGCGTCCCCGAACCTCCTTTCCACCTCCAGAAACTCCCTCAAAGAAGCCGGCTTGGCCCCACCTCCATCTCGGCACAGGCTCCACCACCTCCTTCTCTTCCGCTCCGCCACCGCAGAAGCCCCCAGGTTCCTTCTCTTCATCGTGCTCCTTCCGGGGCTTCCGCCGTTCACGACGTTGTCGATGGCTGAGGACGCTGCGGTGGGGTGGCGTTGCTGGGAAGGTGCTCTGAAAGTGATGGCAGGGAACGTGACACCCATTAGAGTGCCTAATGTTGTGCTTCTATCATGGAAAAAAGAACCTGTAGACTGTATAACAACAGCACAACAAGAAAAGAAAACATTATCAAGAAATGGAAACATATAAAGAACATCAAGAAATACGTAAATTTGAAGAGAGAAAAAGAAAACAAGAAATGGGTCAATTGCAGAAAAGAAAAACAAGAGCAAGAACGGAAAAACAATGGAAAGGTTAAACCTTGAAGACTGAGTTGGTGCATACCTCAGTGTCAAGATCGGAGGATGAAATGGAGGAGTTGGTGGGGGAAGATGGAGGTGGAAGCATATCGTTTCTTGGATCTAACATCCTTCTTTACTATCTCTCTCTCTGTCTGAGATTTTTTTGGACGTCCGAGGAGAGACTAGCTGCTGCAACACAGGAGAGACTGATAGATGGGATTTAGATTTGCGTTATTTTGAAATCATCTTTGTTTTTAGTTTAGGCTCTTCTCATCTAATCCATTAATGGTGGTATGCCGCCATGAATGAGAAATCACAATTTCCTTATACTAATTAGTTTCTCTTTTCTCTTTTCTAGTGGTTGAGTACTAGAAGTCTAGAAGGGTTAACAATTCCGATTCAAATTCCTTTTAAATTAAGTTTTTTTTATATATATAGTTTAGATGGGCTGGTATTAAAAATAATAATAATAATTTTAATATATTTACACAAGATACTTTATAAAAAAAATAACTTTAATAAATCTAATAATTGCTTGTTACCGAATTTCAAAAGTATTATTAAAAAAACAATATTATAAATTATTTTTTGTGTTTTTTGATTATTTTAATTAGTTAATTTTAATATATTTATAAATAAAAAATATTTTTTTAAAAATAAAATCACATTCTAAAAACCACTGATCACTATTATCTTTTACATATTTTAATATTGCTTTTTGACTTTCACTTATAAAGGCTTGATTATTACATATTAATTGTCATTATTATCTTTAGATATCAGTGATGATGTTCAATTCGTCATCATATTTGGCAATATCTGCCCTATTTGGGAAGCTACTTGTAATTGAAAATTTTATTAACATCTATCCAGTTAGGCAATTTCTTTTTAAGAAAAAAATAAATAATTCTGTATGGGTCACCCCCGTCAAGCAACAAGACAAGTGGGAAGAAATTAAGCGCCAGTTTGTAAGTGTGGTTATGGTTATTTTTTAAACTATTTTTTTATTTAAAAATATATTAAAATTATGTTTTATTATTATTTTTTAAAAATTATTTTTATATAGTACATCAAAATATTTAAAAACACTAATTTTTTTAATTTAAACTTAAAAATAAAAATAAAAAAATTATATATTTTTTAAAAATACATTTAAAACATACTCCTAAAACAACACTTTAAGTCAGACAGCAAAATCAATGTTACAGATTAAAAAAACAAAAAGTTGATGAGCTTGCCAGCCGAGAAAGCTTTCAGGAAAGTCTGATTTTACCCCCTTCCTCTTTTTTGGCACCGTTGTAGAGATTATAATCAATCGACCAGAAAACCAACTGGACAGCAGTTCGAATGCGGCAAGGACATGATTACGAATCACTTCAAAAATATTTTATTTATTTATTTTAGTATTTTAGATTATTTTAATATAATATGTTGATGTGTAAAATCATTTAAAAAAAACAATTATTTTAATATATTTCTAAATAAAAAATATTTTGAAAAGCTACCGCAAATACACTCTCAAACACTCGGAGAAACCAAGCATTACTCCCTGCAGTATTTAGCAGGTTTCAAAAAAATCATCAGTATAAAATTATCATCATTATTAAAAAAACAAGAAGATTCGAATATCAAATTACCGAAATCACTGTATTATAATTAGTTCATTTTATAATCCAATTTAAATTAAATACAACAAACAAAATAAAAATTGTAAAAACACCTGTAATATCCAAATAACAAAAGTAAGTAATTCATTTTCTATCTACAAAAAGAATAAAATATCATTGAAAATTCATCGCTATATTACTATCATTATCATGACTACAATAGATAAAACTATTATCAACATTTGCCCAAAATATTAAAATCATTGATTTTCCCCAAAGAATAAAAAAAAGCAAAATATTTATACAAATTTTTTTTTTACTAAAGCTATCATTATTATTGTGTAAACAATAAAACCATAAAATCATCTTATTCGAAAAACAGATAAATATAGAAGAAAACAGTAAAAAAAAAAAAAGAATAAAGGGAGAAAGGGAGAAATATTAATTTTAAAATGATCACCAACATAAATTAAAATTTCAAGACAACAAAAAATAAAATGACAAAAATTAAAAACAAAAACTAAAAGCATAAATGCATAAATACGGGTAAAAAATAAACACAATCCAAGAAGGACCGAAAAAACCAAAGGAATTAATGCCAAATAAAAAATTCAAAGAATAAGAGCTAAAATGAAAAATAAAATATATAATTAATTCCAATCAAAGGACAAAATTGAAACAAATAAAAATCTTGGGATCGAAACAATAAAGGGATTTAAAAAAAATACAGTGTAATTTTGTAAAAAAAAATACAGGGTAATTTTGTTAAAAAAAATACAGTGTAATTTTGTTAAAAAAAATTAAAAGAATAAAGACCGAAATGATAAGTATCATATATGACCAATTTCAATTGGAAGACCTGCTGACCGAAAAAATTAAAGGAACCAAAAACAAACCAAAAATCAAAAGAATAAGGATTAAAATGAAAACCAACATAAATGATCAGTTTCAATTGAATGACACAATTGAAAACGATCAAAATTTTCATTGAAAACATCATGAATAAAAACGAAATAAAAAAATCAAAGACTTAAATAAAACAACCAAAAACCTGAAGGATTGACATGTATGTGCCAACTGCAGGAGAGAGAAAAGGAGGGAAAACAAAAATCATCCACCGGCGATTTACCGCCAACAATATTCAGCCATGTGTCACACCAAGAGGAAGGACATGGTAGTGCACCCGGAGACACAGTGTTCAGACATTTTACACCAGCTATAGCCACCACACATGCCGCCTAAGAGGCGCGTGCACGTGAAACACTATTGGTGTGTCCGTACAAGGCGCCTGTAGTAATTCCAAAAACAAATGATAAAAAATACAAAATTACTCATACACCCCTAAACCCAGTAGTAACCACGAAAAAACCGAACATGAAATTATCACAATACGCCCAAATCCATGCCTTCGTTTTTGTCTTTTCTAAGGGTACATATATAGTTTTACTATGCACAAATATATGAAAAATCTAAAATGCCCCCAACTATCCCTCATCTTTTTGTTAGCTCTCAAGGGTAAATTGATAGTTTCACTATGAAATTAAAATGAAAAATACCAAAAAATCCCAAACAATTTGAAAACACAACAGATGTCCCTGAAAATATATAAAATGTCTCTGAGGGTTAGATTTTTCAGTCCGAGAGGTAAAATGGTAATTTTATTGTTAAAATCCACAATGATTTGTGTCTAGAGACACAGTAAAACCACAACGCATTGTATTTTTTTTAATATATGATCAGCATATATCTATTTGTTATAAACAAAGCGCTAATATACAGCATCAAGATCAAGACCAAATTTTAAGAATTTACAAGCCAGTGATCTTGAAAAGAATCCAACCCTAGACAGAAACTAAAAAAATCACAATAAATCCATCTACATGGTTGATAAATCACTGATGTAGTCACCCCACATATCACCTGCAATTGAATCACGCAACTGGGAACTAAATTCTAGCTGTTCTGTATCAAAAGCAATGTCCAAAGCTGGGCTCTCAACTTGAATGATTGGCGGTTCCACCTCCAATGGGGGCAATGACTCCTCCATTTGCAGTGTATTATCATGTTCATGCATTTTAATAATCCAATCATCTGGTTTTTCCCTACAAATGTAATTGTGTAGCGCACACGCTGCTACAACCAATTTAACCTGTGTCTGTAAAGGGTATGGTGGGGCGGACATCAGTATGGGGAAACGTGCCTTTAAAGCCCCAAAAATACGATCAGTGACGTTTCTTAGTAACAAGTGCCTTTGATTGAATAGTTCTCTTGAATCTCGAGGAGGATAACCTCCCACAAACTCATTTAAATGACATAAAACACCGTTGTATGGAGCTATAAATCCTGGCATATTAGCATATTTGCTGTCCACAAGGTAGTACTTACCTACACCATCAAAATTTTCAACCAGCAGCAGAAGCAAAAGTGAACTAAATTAGTTGAAGCAATAAGATTGATTACATAAATTGGCATCTGAAATCCTCAAAGGCAGGTAAAAGAAAGAAGGTAAAAGGTTGGAAAGAATAAACTAACAGTAAGCTATGATGTGAGAGAAGCAAAATACCTTCAGGGACCTGCAACTTGTTCCGCCTTGTGAGTGCAGAGTTCAGAACTCGCAAATCTGATGCTGAACCTTCCCATCCAGCTAGAACGTAATGGAACCTCAGATCAAAGGAGCATGCTACCAGAACATTTTGTGAAAGCTGTCCATTTTTATTACGGAAAGGTCCCTGCTCATCTATACCAACCATCACTGGAATGTGTATCCTATCCACTGCTCCAACACAATCCTAGCAGCGAATAATTTGTATTTAGATGCAAGTCACACAAAAGAAACTGATTAACTCAAATTACATTAGGATTACCTTAAAATATGGATAAAATCGAGGATCTTCCAAGATTTCAGGTGGAATATCAGATCCAGGAGGCTGAAAAAAATCTAATGAAATTGCCATAATAGCATTCAAAACATTGTTAAAATGGCGACTAATGGTTTCTCCTGAATACCGGAACAATTCTTGAACAGCTCGAGTGCGTAGATTATGGCCAATAATGAACAAGAATATGGCTAATTGCTCCTCAATCTTGATTCTGTTTGTATGGCGTAGCAGGCCCTTGCCTTGCAAAATATCACATAACTTGTAGAATGCATGCTTATCCATGCGAAAATTTTCCAGACAACGGTCACTTGGACCTCTTAGAACCTCATCTACAAATTTGGTACCATTAGTTAAACTTATACTTAGTTCTTTGGGCATACAGTTCCCAAAAACTCCATCCTTTTCATCATCAGAGTTCTCCATGGAAAAGTCAACCTCTGCACTCAATCATATGTGCTGGTCAGACCCACCAAACAAAAAAGACAAAACATTCACTTAATTACTGTACAAATTAGGACAAAACATCATGAAAACAAGGTTTGAACAGAACAATAGTGGAAATAGGAAACAGTGAAGCTCTAATTTCACAGAGAACACTTTGTTGAGAAACAATAATAATAATAAAATAACAAAGTGAATGACGTGCAGGTGAGCAATCATCTTGAATTATCCATGATAAGCAAAATTGGCAAACCCAGATGGATGAGGCGAGATTCAACAGGCCTATTTTGCAAGAATTGAAATGAAATGAAAAAAAATCTATTACTGAATACACAAACGCCATGCTCAAATTGTACCATGCAAGTGTGCATTGTGTAAAACATCCTACTGTGAAGCACCTTGGTTATTTGAATTAGTAATCTTACCATGGTTGTCCCATGCAGCAAGAGGCATACAAAGCAATCATTCATAAGAAAAGAAAATTACCTGTCTCCACATTACAACCAATTCATTTTTCCTTTTTTCTAAAAGTGACTATATTGAGGAAGTTTAGTCTTTCCAAACTCTAAAAGGTAATCTTACAGTAACCTTCTCATTTCTTAGCTCATCGTGGATTAAATGGAAGCAACAACAGCTAATACAGAGATGAAAAATCCAGTACTGGAGAAGGCTATGTAGTTCTCACAATGCTACAGAGGAGACCAAAAGAATTCTTCTTAACTTTGAATATTGATGTGTTTACTCACTATACTGCATTCTTTAATTTCCCCAGCTTTCATTTCATTGCTGACAAATATAACCAGCTAAAACAAAACTCAATATTTTACTATCAAGTATTCTAACATCTCATCTGAGAAAGTCAAATAACAAGAGGATTCTAAAGGACTACAACTCTCAGCAAATGTATATGGCTCCGAAAGCAATGTTTACACTTCTTATAGCTATCATGATGTATACACTTGGCATGAGGGAAGGAATGGACCATAGAATGATCGAGCTCCCATCTTCCCGTAACTATACATTAAGTAAAAAGTTCTCAATCGCATGGATGTTTCTCATTTCAGATTTGTTAGCAGCTAATACAATAGGAAATAATCCCAGTGTTAGAGAAATAGAAAAATATGTTGTTAAGCAAAAACATTAACTAAAGGTGGGAAACAATGAGAATATGGTCAGCATGCACCTAGCACTGATGTTATCACAGTCAATAAACCCGAGGGCATAAGCAACAGGATCCCACATTCTTTGGATACTCATGCGAGTGCCACCTTTGGACAAAAACCAATCAGAGAAGCTGATCTGTAAGAAGAAAATGTGATTTCAAGGATAATATTAACAAATCGATTGAGCAACTAATCAAAGCACCAAAAGAAAGAGAAACATGATTGCTCTTACACTATCTAAATCCCTTATGTCCCTCAATGCTCCATCTGGATCAATAAGAGCCCTTACAACTGGACTCAGGGCAAGAGCAACCGCATTTCTTGCTTTATCATAAGGCTGCAATTGAGCATCACCATGAGAAAAGGATATTAAATGCAATCAGCAGTGATACATAATAGATGTCATGGCCCAGGAGACATACAGGTAACAAAAGAAGCAGCAGTTTGAAAGATAATAAACATGCTGATGACATTTTTTTAGCTAGCATCTAAAGTGAAGGATATTGCCCCATAAAATACACCTTTTTCAGTCATTGTTTCAAAGACACGCCGAGCTTTTGAAACCATTCCTTCTTTGCAGAGTCCATCAACCAAAATAGTGAAGGTCACTGTATTTGGCATAACATCTCTACTAACCATTTCTTTGAACAATCTAGTAGCTTCATTCAATTGTCCTAAATTGCAAAAACCATGGACTATGGAGTTGTAAGTAACAACATCTGGTTGAATGCCCCGATCCTTGCACTAGAAAACACTATTTTATAGTCTATTTTAACAAAACCAAAACACGTTATAAGCACATTCCTTGCACTAGAAAACACTATATCAATTGAATTAACTTGAAAAATAGTTTCAAAACATGAAATCAAATTAAGTTAGATTTTTCTTACTCGACTTTGATCTACTTTTTTAAGTAATACTAAGGTATAAAACAACTACCATCAAGTTTTTTTCATCAAATGGAACCCGTATAGACCAATATAATCCAATTTAGTATCTAGAACATGCAAAAATATTTACCTTCAATAAGAATATTATAGAGGACGATATTAGGTTCTAGTTTCTTCTCTTGCATTGCCTTGAGCAGTTTTAATGCCTCGTCCAAATGCCCATGTTTGCAGAAGCCATCTAGCAAAATCGAGTAAGTCGTCAAATCTGGAAGCAGGCCATAAGAACACATCTCCTTGAAAAGATTTAGAGCTTCCTGCGGTCTTCCTACCTGGGCACAGACCTTGCATAAGAGTGCTGTAGGTGACAGACAGTATCAGGAGGCAATGCTTTATGAGACATTTCAGCAAGGAGTGATTTTGCCTCTTCCATCCTTCTACTTTTGCAATATCCATTGATCAGGATGTTGTAACTATGTACATCAGGTCCACAGCCCTTGCGAACCATGATTTCAAACACCTTGCTGGCCTCATTCATTTCGCGCCGTAAACAGTACCCATTCATCAAAGCATTGTACGTGTAAATATCTGGCTCTACACCTTTTTCAGGCATTGTTTCAAAGACACGCCGAGCTTCTGAAACCATTCCTTCTTTGCAGAGCCCGTCAACCAAAATATTGAAGGTCACTGTATCTGGCATAACATCCTTACCAACCATTTCCTTGAACAATCTAGTAGCTTCATTCAGTTGTCCTAAATTGCAAAAACCATGGACTATGGAGTTGTAAGTAACAACATTTGGTTGAATGCCACGATCCAACATTTCAGATAAGAATTCCATGGCGTCATTTACTAGCCTATCTTTGCAAAGGTTGTCTATGATTGTATTATATGTCACCACATTTGGCTTGCCCCCATTTTGTTCCATCTTCTTGAACACTTGAACAGCCATATTTCTGTTGCCAGATTTGAACAAACCATTGATTATAGTATTATAACTAATCACATCGGGCTCATACCCTCTCTGTACCATCATATTAAACAACTCTACTGCATCTTTAATTTTCCCCTCATTGCAGAGCCCATTAGTGAGTGCATTGTAAGTGATAACATTTGGCTCTACGCCTTTTTCAGGCATTATGTCAAAGACACACTGAGCTTCTGAAACCATTCCTTCTTTGCAGAGTCCGTCAACCAAAATAGTGAAGGTCACTGTATCTGGCATATCATCCTTACCGACCATTTCTTTGAACAATCTAGTAGCTTCATTCAGTTGTCCTAAATTGCAAAAACCATGGACTATGGAGTTGTAAGTAACAACATTTGGTTGAATGCCACGATCCAACATTTCAGATAAGAATTCCATGGCGTCATTTACTAGCCTATCTTTGCAAAGGTTGTCTATGATTGTATTATATGTCACCACATTTGGCTTGCCCCCATTTTGTTCCATCTTCTTGAACACTTGAACAGCCATATTTCTGTTGCCAGATTTGAACAAACCATTGATTATAGTATTATAACTAATCACATCGGGCTCATACCCTCTCTGTACCATCATATTAAACAACTCTACTGCATCTTTAATTTTCCCCTCATTGCAGAGCCCATTGAGTAAAGTAGTGAATGTGATGGCATCAGGTTGAATACCTAGTTTGAACATCTTGCCCAAGACAGAGACAGCAAAATCAACATGTTTCGAGCGACAAAGGCAGTTAATCAATATATTTAGAGAATAGACATTGTGAGTGACACCGAGCAAATCCATTTGATTGCACAGAGAGACAACAGTGGAATACTGTTTCTTTTTGGCAATGGAGCCTAAGAATTTGCCAAACTCCACAACAGAAGGCCTAGGATTCATACGGACCATGCGATAGAATGAAGCCAAGGCATCATCAATACTAATGTTATTGCTATTATCACTAACAAGCCCGTCATTTTTTTTAGGCAAAGAAGGTTTCTTTGTAGAAGTAGAGGTAAGAAAGTGGTGATGTTTGAGGAATAAGAAACAAGGGAAATGAGGAAGAAAAGGAAAGATACCCATTTCCATTTGTTGTTGTTGAAGCTGAAAAGCAGAAGAAGCAGCAGCTCTAAAAGCGATTTTCCGCATGAACATCATCACTGCTAGGTTAAAAAGATGTTGTCTATCTTACTGTTGCTCTCCTCCTTCGAAGCCGAAGATGAAAGCTTTTTCACTCAGCCCCGCGTCTCTTTCTCAATTCGGGGTGTCTTGTCTTCTTGGGTTCAGCTTCGGCTGAAAAGCTTTTTATGAAAGGAACCCAATGGGCAGTAGACCATTTTACTTCTTATTTGAAGCCCAGAACTTTGAACACTTGTTGGCTCTCACTTTCTCAACATGACCCAATTGAGAAAATATGGGAAATCTTGGGATCTAATTTATAAACTTTACAAGTTTGGGATGTGATTAAGAATAGGTATATTGAGTAAGGACTAAATTGAGAACAAAAGAAAACACCAGTAGTTTCTTCCATTAATAAAACCACTACCGAGTCTGTACAGTGCCGGTGATTAACAATCTGCTACGGCCTCTAAAATCCACCGAGTGTGTAGCACCGGCGTTTTACCACTCTGCTACCAATTAGCAGACCATGAAATTCCGGTACGCCATGGTATGTTCGTCCAATCAGAACAGAAGCATGGAGGCTCATTCTCTGCTTAAGAGGCATGGATTTGATGTCTCCTCGTATGGAACTGGTTCTCACGTTAAGCTGCCTGGACCTTCCCTCAGAGAACCAAACGTTTACGACTTTGGCACCCCTTATAAGCAAATGTTCGATGATCTCAGGCGCAAAGACCCTGAACTGTATCCTCCTCCCTCTCTACTCTTCATTCTCTTCATTTTCTATAACCGAGGGTGTTTGGTTGCTGAGAGAATCTCCTTATCTTTTTTTTTAGGGGGGGTTGTTTAATTGGGTTTATGGTATTGTATTAATTGTTGCGAAGTTGGTTTTTTTTTTTTTTGTTAAGTTATTATGGGAATTACTTCAAAACCCAGAAAAGGGATTTGAAGAAAATAGCTAGATATGATTGCATTTGATGATGGAACCGGAAAAATTGAAAGGAATTTGAATTTTGATTATGGGTTTTCATTTATATATATATATATATATATATTATTGATTTAGCCTCCTAAATACGGCTGAAAAGCTTTCTATCGCTATGGGTAAATACGGGTAAAAATAATTTTGCCTAAAAATCTCATTTTATAACCTATTTTAACAAAACCAAAACACGTTCTAAACACATTCCTTGCACTAGAAAACACTATATCAATTGAATTAACCTCAAAAATAGTTTCAAAACATGAAATCAAATTAAGTTAGATTTTTCTTACTCGACTTTGATCTACTTTTTTAAGTAATACTAAGGTATAAAACAACCACCATCAAGTTTTTTTCATCAAATGGAACCCGTATAGACCAATATAATCCAATTTAGTATCTAGAACATGCAGAAACATTTACCTTATTTCTATACCAAAATTCAAAGAAACTCTCTCGATAGAAAAATTAAGGACTGGAAAATAATAAAAATAAAATTATATACCAAAAATAAATATAGAAAAACATAAGGAACTATAAAAGTCTAATTTTGGAAATTAGGGGGGAAATTGTACCTTTTGTGCCAACTTTTAACGCAACATTTATTTTTTTTGTGCTTTTTCTAAATTGATCATTTTCTTTCACTTTTGTCCCTGGCCAATATATCTAGATCAATTAGGTATTAAATTTGCAATTAAATTACACAACCAATGAAAAAAAGAAGTTAAGAGATCAAAGTGAGAATAAAAAAAAAAAAGCAGAAGAAGCAGGAGCTCTAATAGCGCTTTTCCGCATGAACATCGTCATTGTTAGAGCATCTCCAGTGGGGAGTGCCATTTTGGAGAGGCAAATCTCCAAAATGGCACTTTGAATAGTGTAAAAATGGCATTTTTGTTGATGTGTGCTCCAGTGGTAAAAGCCATTTTGGAGAGCCATTTATTTTTATATTATTTTAAATATAGTGCAATTATTTTGTATGTAGTTTAATCATGCAATTAATTATACAATTAATAAGAGTAAATTATATAATTAAATAATTGCTTTTAACAAACCCTCCAACAATATAATTATTAATTTTATATATTTCTTGTTAAGGTATTTGTAAATAAAAATAAATATTTTTGATATAATTATATTATTTTCTAATATATATATTACATTGATTATACGATTAATAGGAGATAAATGAAAAGCAAACATCATGACTGAAAATCAAGTTATTTTAACTTCTACAATATTAATATTCTAAACACAATTATATATATGATATCCAATGCAAAAAACAAAAGTTATTTTACATTTTCACTAATAAAATTATTTTTTTAATTAAATAAAAAAATAAAAATTATCACAATATCAAATAATATGTTAATCATTTTGACAACTAGGCATGGTTTTCTCATACCAAGAGTCAATGTTTGTATCAGAATTTAGACTTTTATGTGTGTGTTTTTTATATCAATTAAATATAGAATAGAACTATGTCTGATTTCTCCAATCCTGCGATTTGAAAGGACACTCAGGATATTTACAATAGCCAGCTTCATTATAATATGATTATTACATATATTGTTTTTGTTTTTTTTTATTATTATTATTAACATAGGTGCTCAAACTATTTTGTGTGTACCTCGACAAACCTTATAATGACCATGTAAAGTTCAGTGACCATCATATTAGCAATCATAGAATTTAAATATGAGACCACAGGGAGAGCAAATTCTTTAATTTTAATTTTTTATCACCGGATCACTACTATAGATTGTTAAGATTGTTTCTTTTTTGTTTTGAGAGGAATGTGCTGTATAAGACTAATTAAGTAATTTACATTAAGAAATTTATATAAAATATTTAAAAGTTTGTAGATTTGATGGGAAAACACTCTTCATGTTAAAAACATACTACAAAATACCTGAAATGCTGTCAAAAATTTTAAAAACATCCATTATAAGGCAATATTAGCTCTTAAACATGAAGGACATTTTAGGTAAAAAAAATGGGTTTAAGTAATATTTTCAAATTCTTTGTATATCTTTGTAATTTCATAAGGCTTGGGGGATCTTATTGTAACGCATCATATTTATTATATAGTATTGATATAGAGTTGTCCGGATCCAATGTTTAATATAGTTTCAGCATTAATGCCCTTTTTCCTTTCTTAGTTGACCGGAAATCATAGAAATTGGTCACGTGTAATGCATGCCGACGCCTCCTTTAAAGTTTTTTTTTTTTTCATGTTTGGACATCGTTCCTTTTATTTTATTTTATTTTCAAATTATATTCTTCAAAGTTAAATTGATTTTGGGGTTGGGCTTCTTGCTTGGATTTTATTTGTTATAATTTTTAAAAATTAACCTTTTTTGTTAAAGGGTTTTCTTGGGTTTGTTTTGTTTTTGGTGTCATTAAATCAGGGTTGTGTGTGTTATTAGATCAACTAAATTTATTAAACTCAATCGACTCAATTTTTTTTATTTGAAACTTTTATTTTACCCTAAGGTGTTGCACCGACCACTTATACAGGTTTTACTTAAGTTATTTTTTTTTATTTTTTTATATAAAAAATATTTTATTCTCCTTTTGCCTTCAGTATTTTGTTCGACGTAATTGATCTTTCTATTTTATCTCATTGTTAGTTTATGGTTTTATCATTATTTTATACCCGTGTTGTGTGATACGAAGGGTAACTATAGTTGATCCGAATCAATCTAGTGTTTTTCCATCTCATTATCTTTTTAAAGAAAATGTATCATGCAATATGTTACCATTTAAATATTTAAAAAGTGTTTGGCCATCATAAATCAATTTTTTAACATTTTTATATTTTTTATAGGTTGATAAAAAAATCGACTAGTAGCATAGTAAGAGTAAAAAAAAACTAGTTGTAGCTAGAGAATGTGATAATTTTTCCCAAAGGGATGTTGTAAAATTAGTATTTCAATTGCTCTTTAGTCATTAAATAAAAAATAATGACAATATGCAAATAAGAAAATATATTTCACCGATTTTTCTTAGAGGATGCGAAGTGTGAGTGCGCGTGTGAAGTGTGTTAGTGCGCGTGTCAAGTTAACGACATAAAGTGTAATTTTATAATCTACAATGAGAAAATAAAAACACGATGAAACCCGTAGAAGATTTTGTGCTCCGGCGAAGAATCCAATCCATATAATGACAGTAATTTAGCTCTATTTCCTTAGTGTTTTATATTATTTTGATATGTTAATATAAAAATAACTTTTTAAAAATAAAAAATATATTATTTTAATATATTTTTATACAAAAATTATTTTAAAAAACAACCACAACAACACTCTAAAAACATTTTTTTTATCTTATCTTCCCTATTTGGTACTGCTTTTCAAATTTGAAAAATTTGAAAATTATTCATTTTTATTTTTTACTTAAAAAAGTTAGTGTTTTTAAATCATTTTCATGTGTTAATATCAAAATAATTAATTTAAAAAAATATATCATTTTAATATATTTTAAAAAAATAATTAAAAATCAATATAAAAACTCTACTCTCAAACATTCATATAAGTGTTAACAAACCTCTGCTCTTTCGAGAGTGTATGTATGGTAGTACTTTTAGAAAGTGTTTATGAAAAAAATTGAAAATTAATTTTTTTTTTAAATTAAATTATTTTAGTGTTTTTAGATCATTTTAATGTGTTAATATTAAAAATAATTTTTAAACAATAAAAAAATATCATTTTAATATATTTATAAATAACAAAAAAACATTTTCCCAGACAGTCACTTCATTGGCGGTGGGAGGGGCCTTCAAAATTGCTTCCGGCCAAATGGGCCAGGGTAGAATTGACAGAACCTTCAACTGTATGTTGTCTGCCAAATTGTCAATGTTAGTGGGTCATTTGCCATCCTTGACGGCACATTTAGAAAGGCAAAGTTTTTTCCACATTGACAACTCGCCAATTACGATGGAATTCTAAATTATTTTTTAATATAAAAAATAATATGAGCTTATTTTTCTACATTATAAGAATAATTTAATTTAAAATTAAAATAATAACATGTATTTAATGAAATAAAATAAAAAATTATATTACCTAATAAATCATAAAACAAAGCTATTAATGCTAAATATAAAATCAAAGTTGTTTGGACCACGTCTTTTTGAATAGTGAACATGGAAAAAGGGTAGCAATTATTGGCAATTTCAAATTTAATCCTTTTTTTTTAATCTATATCTTTCTACAAAACAATTAATTTTTTTTATGCAAAATCACCATGTCAAAGAAAATAAAAACTTGAAGGATGGAGGAGGAAATTAGGCAATGAAAAAAACCGTGAAAGGGCTACCCCTTTTAATTACTTTGTTGAGATAGTAAATGTCAATCTTCTTTTTGCCCGGTTTGGTCGGATGCTAATGATAATGTCATGGAAAATGATGAACTGTCTGTTCACTGTGTTTAAAAGTATTTTTGAGAAAAATTTTATTTTTATTATTTATTTTAAATTAAGTGTTTTGGTGTTTATATATATATATGTTGATGTTAAAAATAATTTTTAAAAAATATATAATTATGATGTTTTTTTAACAAAAAAACACTTTGAAAAGCAAACTCAAACACACCTCTAAATTGCCAGAATATCAATAGTAAATGTTTGTACGAGAGTGTAACTGTAGTTACTTTTGAAACTATTTCATTCAAAAATACATCCAAATTACTTTTTTTTATTTTGTAAAATATTATTTTTGACATTATTACATAAAAATAATCTAAAAAAAACACAAAAAAAATATAATTTGGCAAATGGCAAGCAAGGCCATCCATTCAATGAACAGTGATTCAATTCAATTAATTAAATTAAATTAAACTGGGATTTTTCTCAGAAGAAATAAGACAAATGTAACCCCCAAAAGGCCAAAACTATGGTGTTTTTTGTACAGAAATCGAATTGGACAAGGAGAAAAGGAAGTGAAATAAAACTGAATATCATAAATAAAAAGGAGAAGGAAAAGCAATGAACAATTTTTAACAAGTTACGTGTTATCCAGAACCACCACTACAGATCCCAGTGAGTGAAACCGGAAATCGCCAAAGAGCACCGGCCGATGATGATGAATTACCATCATCAACAGCGTCAGCAGGTGGCAAAACCCTTCCATCGGCAAACAACAACCGTCCATTCACTCCTCCGTTCCTCGGGTGCTCTGCCACCATCACGCCTTCAATTTCCAATGCAGCGTCCCCGAACCTCCTTTCCACCTCCAGAAACTCCCTCAAAGAAGCCGGCTTGGCCCCACCTCCATCTCGGCACAGGCTCCACCACCTCCTTCTCCTCCGCTCCGCCACCGCAGAAGCCCCCAGGTTCCTTCTCTTCATCGTGCTCCTTCCGGGGCTTCCGCCGTTCACGACGTTGTCGATGGCTGAGGACGCTGCGGTGGGGTGGCGTTGCTGGGAAGGTGCTCTGAAAGTGATGGCAGGGAACGTGACACCCATTAGAGTGCCTAATGTTGTGCTTCTATCATGGAAAAAAGAACCTGTAGACTGTATAACAACAGCACAACAAGAAAAGAAAACATTATCAAGAAATGGAAACATATAAAGAACATCAAGAAATACGTAAATTTGAAGAGAGAAAAAGAAAACAAGAAATGGGTCAATTGCAGAAAAGAAAAGAAAAACAAGAGCAAGAACGGAAAAACAATGGAAAGGTTAAACCTTGAAGACTGAGTTGGTGCATACCTCAGTGTCAAGATCGGAGGATGAAATGGAGGAGTTGGTGGGGGAAGATGGAGGTGGAAGCATATCGTTTCTTGGATCTAACATCCTTCTTTACTATCTCTCTCTCTGTCTGAGATTTTTTTGGACGTCCGAGGAGAGACTAGCTGCTGCAACACAGGAGAGACTGATAGATGGGATTTAGATTTGCGTTATTTTGAAATCATCTTTGTTTTTAGTTTAGGCTCTTCTCATCTAATCCATTAATGGTGGTATGCCGCCATGAATGAGAAATCACAATTTCCTTATACTAATTAGTTTCTCTTTTCTCTTTTCTAGTGGTTGAGTACTAGAAGTCTAGAAGGGTTAACAATTCCGATTCAAATTCCTTTTAAATTAAGTTTTTTTTATATATATAGTTTAGATGGGCTGGTATTAAAAATAATAATAATAATTTTAATATATTTACACAAGATACTTTATAAAAAAAATAACTTTAATAAATCTAATAATTGCTTGTTACCGAATTTCAAAAGTATTATTAAAAAAACAATATTATAAATTATTTTTTGTGTTTTTTGATTATTTTAATTAGTTAATTTTAATATATTTATAAATAAAAAATATTTTTTAAAAAATAAAATCACATTCTAAAAACCACTTATCACTATTATCTTTTACATATTTTAATATTGCTTTTTGACTTTCACTTATAAAGGCTTGATTATTACATATTAATTGTCATTATTATCTTTAGATATCAGTGATGATGTTCAATTCGTCATCGTATTTGGCAATATCTGCCCAATTTGGGAAGCTACTTGTAATTGAAAATTTTATTAACATCTATCCAGTTAGGCAATTTCTTTTTAAGAAAAAAATAAATAATTCTGTATGGGTCACCCCCGTCAAGCAACAAGACAAGTGGGAAGAAATTAAGCGCCAGTTTGTAAGTGTGGTTATGGTTATTTTTTAAACTATTTTTTTATTTAAAAATATATTAAAATTATGTTTTATTATTATTTTTTAAAAATTATTTTTATATAGTACATCAAAATATTTAAAAACACTAATTTTTTTAATTTAAACTTAAAAATAAAAATAAAAAAATTATATATTTTTTAAAAATACATTTAAAACATACTCCTAAAACAACACTTTAAGTCAGACAGCAAAATCAATGTTACAGATTAAAAAAACAAAAAGTTGTTGAGCTTGCCAGCCGAGAAAGCTTTCAGGAAAGTCTGATTTTACCCCCTTCCTCTTTTTTGGCACCGTTGTAGAGATTATAATCAATCGACCAGAAAACCAACTGGACAGCAATTCGAATGCGGCAAGGACATGATTACGAATCACTTCAAAAATATTTTATTTATTTATTTTAGTATTTTAGATTCTTTTAATATAATATATTGATTTGTAAAATAATTTTAAAAAAAATAAAACAATTATTTTAATATATTTTTAAATAAAAAATATTTTGAAAAGCTACCGCAAATACACTCTCAAACACCCGGAGAAACCAAGCATTACTCCCTGCAGTATTTAGTAGGTTTCAACAAAATTACCAGCATAAAATTATCATCATTATTAAAAAAACAAGAAGATTCGAATACCAAATTACCGAAATCACTGTATTATGATTAGTTCATTTTATAATCCAATTTAAATTAAATACAACAAACAAAATAAAAATTGTGAAAACATGTAATAACCAAATAACAAAAATAAGTAATTCATTTTATATCTACAAAAAGAATAAAATATCATTGAAAATTCATCGCTACATTACTATCATTATCATGACTACAATAGATAAAACTATTATCAACATTTGCCCAAAATATTAAAATCAAGTGGAGTATTTTGAGGATACCGAGTTTTTTATCAAGTGGGAAGGGAAGTGGGACATTTTCTTTGATGAAGAGATGGAGGTTGCTAAGAGTGAAATTTCGAAGGAAGCAGATGATGGGTTTGAGCTGGTAAAGTAAGAGGATATGTGTGACTTGAACTGGCTTGAGCTTAGCAATGTCTGTGACTTTGGTATGTCATGTTGGATGATGATTTTTTGCCCTCTTAATTTTGATGTGCAGCTTCGTGTTAATGAACCAATAAAAATGATGATTTGTTTTGAATAATGTAGGTGGTTTACTTGCTGATTTGTACTCTTTTATGTTGATTTCTAGCTACTGTGATTTCTGTCAAATTTGTTGCTCGCCAATGCTGCCTGCTGTCTCACACCCTTCAAGAGCAGGCAACAGATTTTATGCTTGTTAGGCAGAAATGTAGGATGCTAAATGATGAATTGGTCACAGATTTTCAATAAAAGAATATCAGCTTCAATGGCTAGCGTCCTTGCTCTAGCAGAGAAACTTTGGGCAAAAGAAACGAACCATATGTCACCTCAACATTGTATAAACCATATGGACTCCTTCGATATGCACGCTGCGCCTTGAGGAATAAATACTCTTTTTTTTTTTTAAATAAAAAAAAAGTGCGGATAGCTTGGTCTCACCCTTGTGCAATACCATGATCATTACATGACATTAAGGCCTAGATTGCCTTGTAACTGAAACTAATCTTTACATTGGAAACGTTTTGAATTACATAAACTTAACCTTATAGAATCGTATATCCAACAACTATTTATTTCAGCCATGAATCATATAGCTTTGATATGTGATATGTAATTGCTATCATACAAGACTGAGCTCATCAGTTACCGTGTTCGATTTTGCGCTTTCTTGAGATTCGACAGCTGCGAGTTTTTTCCTCAAAGCTACTAACTCTTCCCCGGCATCGCAAATGTATGCTGAAGCTTGTCTGCCAGACAAAGTCGCTCCTTCCATGCTGTCTATGTAATCCTGTTCAATGCAGAAACTAGTCTGAATTTGCTGCAGTTGTTATTACAGTTTCACTCAAATAAAATCAAGCATTGCAGAAACAGCAACCTCCATTTCTATTTTTTCCAGATTTTGCTAGATTCCAGTGGCTCTCCACTTACGTGCTTAGATTAGCCTGTTAATCTCTCCGATGGATTTTCCCTTTTAATTAGTAGGCGCTTTCATCCAGAAAATTGTGGAGGCAAACACTAGAAGCTACCTTTCAGTCAAACTAAAAGCCGAAGCGAAATTTATGTTACCTGCTTTGTGTATGAGCCAGCAAGAAAGAAATTTTTCACAGGTGTCTTCTGATCAGGTCTGAAAGGATCTTTGCCAGGTCCTTCACGATATAAAGATTGCGCAATTTTCACAACGGATGACCAGATAACTTCTAGACCTTGTGATGAGGGGAACAAAGCCAGGACCTGATTGTGGAAATCAAAAAATAAGTGCATGACAACGAGAATACTGCACAACAGTAACTGGAATCAACAATTCATAATTCTATACACAAATAAGATTCAACCACTAGCTACAAAAGCAACAAGCACAATATTTTACCATCTTGTTATATAAAAGCTACCATCAGTGATGATGGAAACCATTCATCTCAAATTGCCTTTTGGTCCACAAGGGCCCATAATATCACAAAAAAGAGCAATTGCAGGTGGCATCACAGTTGAAAAGGACTTTCTTAAGGCCATGTTACTCGGTGCACAAACATTTTTAAATTCTAGAACTTCCCAAGCAAGCTGATTTCGATGTCCTAAAATTAATAAAGATGTTTTTTTAATTCACAAAAATATGTACAGGTTGTTTACACATGTCAAGGATATGAAAATGGTAGATTTTCAGGGTGTAAATACTGCCATCTGAAGCCAAGTTTACCATGTGTGCTCCCATGCAAAAGGTGAGCAGAAATGAAGGAAGCCTTAGGGATAAGTGCTCTGTCAAGCCGAACATTTTAATTTTAGAAGTTACTAAAGCCTGGAGAATTTAATCAAAGATTACCCACATTATGTTCTTGTACGACTTCCCAGAGCGTGTAATAGGGCTTATAACCGTAGATAGTAATGACTTAGGCATTGAGAGATAACTTTTAAATACTACAAACCTGCTTTGAGACTCTCTCTATGATTTTATCATTTGTCAAGGACATGTAAGGATCTCCAGGTGTCAGGACACATCTGAAACATTTAATTTTTGTGAACATAACAGATTGGGATGGGAATAGAAAAGATAACTATAAGGATATGTAAGGTACATTATCAATATTCCTTATAAAAAGCAGAAGCTAGCAGCAGTATACTGATAGTAGAGTTTTTTTTTCTTACTGAAGCAATGAACCTTGTCCTTCAATGTAGTAATCCTCTGGAGAAGTGAGTGCTAGGTCAGCAAAACAAGAAAAATCCGCATCTGGGGTATACAGGAGGTTATCTAAGCCAGAAGCTTGCCGCAACTGCCTATAAATCAAAAGAAGCAAGGGCTTAATGGAAAAGATGCTTATGAATTGTCTCAACTATTATCAAAGCAAATAATATTCTTTGCGTTTTCAAACATCCTGCTTTCACAATCAGAGCACCAGTATAGTGAGAAATTCACCTTGATCGTTCTAGATCCTGCAACTCTGTAACCCAGCCATTGTATCTTAGTTGTACTGTCACAACAGGTACTCCCACTAGCTCATATATATTATCAAAGAACTTTGATTCCCTCCACTGGGATGGAAGTAGTCTTTTAATTCCAGGGACATCACAAGCTGCCAAAGAATCAAACCACAGAATGACAAAAAATCATCAATGCTCAACTGAGATAGGATACAAAGAAAGAGAGAGGGCATATCGGACTGCATACCTACAACATATGCATCAGCTTTAACAACTTTCTTATCCGTAGCCTACAATGATAATTAAACGTATCATTAATGGAGACCTTACAATCAATGGTGGATTATAAACATAAAACACAGAAACCTCAAAAATACACATACACAATCTGATTTCTCAGATGTTTGGTGTACAAGTCTTGATCCTGCCATAACCTTACACACTCCGTTTCCTTCCATCTATTAATTTGCCCAGGTTCGATTTAAAAACTTCCCTATAGGTTATGGAATGAAGTTTTTAATTTCTATACTTTACAAGCACCAACTATATGCATCAATCTCAAGAGAATAACTCCATCAATTCTCCAATTGCAAACCCACAAATATGTGTGGGATATTCATTTCCTCTTCACTCATCAAAAGGTGGAAGACTGAATGCTTTGTCTCAACTCTTAAGCCCTTTTCCCAGGACAACTTCGATTTAGAACCATGGCCTACTGATAATATTCATTGAAACAATGTCCAGAAAAATAGATTGCACCCCTATTGATCCTTAAATTGGAGCGATGCAACCAGGCTCATGATAAAATCATTGAAGAGTAATCTAGATGATGCTTTCATACATCAATGTCAAAAGGGATTCAGTTTAAAAGAAGAAAAATGAGAAGTCATTTACCTTCGACGTGGCAAGTCCTGTGACAAGTATTTCCCCATCAGGAGATCTATCATAAAGTATCTGCCTGCACCCCCACCTCAAGTGAAACCTGCTCTTGCAGATAAAGAGATGTTAAAAAAACATCAATTATTGGGACCCAAAAAAAGAAAAGATAAGGAATGACTTTGAACCTATATTTTACAATTATACCTGCCTCCTTTATCTTCAATATACTTTCTAATGGGACCACTCAAGTAAACATCTGGAGAACCCTTGAGCATACGAAGTAAAGAGGCCTCTGTCTTGGTGGCAAACAATGAGAATATGGTCAGCATGCACCTAGCACTGATGTTATCACAGTCAATAAACCCGAGGGCATAAGCAACAGGATCCCACATTCTTTGGATACTCATGCGAGTGCCACCTTTGGACAAAAACCAATCAGAGAAGCTGATCTGTAAGAAGAAAATGTGATTTCAAGGATAATATTAACAAATCGATTGAGCAACTAATCAAAGCACCAAAAGAAAGAGAAACATGATTGCTCTTACACTATCTAAATCCCTTATGTCCCTCAATGCTCCATCTGGATCAATAAGAGCCCTTACAACTGGACTCAGGGCAAGAGCAACCGCATTTCTTGCTTTATCATAAGGCTGCAATTGAGCATCACCATGAGAAAAGGATATTAAATGCAATCAGCAGTGATACATAATAGATGTCATGGCCCAGGAGACATACAGGTAACAAAAGAAGCAGCAGTTTGAAAGATAATAAACATGCTGATGACATTTTTTTAGCTAGCATCTAAAGTGAAGGATATTGCCCCATAAAATACACCTTTTTCAGTCATTGTTTCAAAGACACGCCGAGCTTCTGAAACCATTCCTTCTTTGCAGAGTCCATCAACTAAAATAGTGAAGGTCACTGTATTTGGCATAACATCTCTACTAGCCATTTCTTTGAACAATCTAGTAGCTTCATTCAATTGTCCTAAATTGCAAAAACCATGGACTATGGAGTTGTAAGTAACAACATCTGGTTGAATGCCCCGATCCTTGCACTAGAAAACACTATTTTATAATCTATTTTAACAAAACCAAAACACGTTATAAGCACATTCCTTGCACTAGAAAACACTATATCAATTGAATTAACTTGAAAAATAGTTTCAAAACATGAAATCAAATTAAGTTAGATTTTTCTTACTCGACTTTGATCTACTTTTTTAAGTAATACTAAGGTATAAAACAACTACCATCAAGTTTTTTTCATCAAATGGAACCCGTATAGACCAATATAATCCAATTTAGTATCTAGAACATGCAAAAATATTTACCTTCAATAAGAATATTATAGAGGACGATATTAGGTTCTAGTTTCTTCTCTTGCATTGCCTTGAGCAGTTTTAATGCCTCGTCCAAATGCCCATGTTTGCAGAAGCCATCTAGCAAAATCGAGTAAGTCGTCAAATCTAGAAGCAGGCCATAAGAACACATCTCCTTGAAAAGATTTAGAGCTTCCTGCGGTCTTCCTACCTGGGCACAGACCTTGCATAAGAGTGCTGTAGGTGACAGACAGTATCAGGAGGTAATGCTTTATGAGACATTTCAGCAAGGAGTGATTTTGCCTCTTCCATCCTTCTACTTTTGCAATATCCATTGATCAGGATGTTGTAACTATGTACATCAGGTGCGCAACCATTGCGAACCATGATTTCAAACACCTTCTTGGCCTCATTCATTTCGCGCCGTAAACAGTACCCATCCATCAGAGCATTGTACGTGTAAACATTTGGCTCTACACCTTTTTCAGGCATTGTTTCAAAGACACGCCGAGCTTCTGAAACCATTCCTTCTTTGCAGAGCCCGTCAACCAAAATAGTGAAGGTCACTGTATCTGGCATAACATCCTTACCAACCATTTCCTTGAACAATCTAGTAGCTTCATTCAGTTGTCCTAAATTGCAAAAACCATGGACTATGGAGTTGTAAGTAACAACATCTGGTTGAATGCCACGATCCAACATTTCAGATAAGAATTCCATGGCGTCATTAACTAGCCTATCTTTGCAAAGGCTGTCTATGATTATACTGTAGGTCACCACATCTGGTTTACACGCATGCTGTTCCATCTTCTTGAACACGTGAACTACCATGCTTGTGTTGCCAGTTTTGCACAAACCATTGATTAAAGTATTATAAGTAATCACATCGGGCTCATGCCCTCTCCGTACCATCTCATTAAACAACTCTACTGCATCTTTAATTTTCCCCTCATTGCAGAGCCCATTAGTGAGTGCATTGTAAGTGATAACATCTGGCTCTACGCCTTTTTCAGGCATTATGTCAAAGACACACCGAGCTTCTGAAACCATTCCTTCTTTGCAGAGCCCGTCAACCAAAATATTGAAGGTCACTGTATCTGGCATATCATCCTTACCGACCATTTCTTTGAACAATCTAGTAGCTTCATTCAGTTGTCCTAAATTGCAAAAACCATGGACTATGGAGTTGTAAGTAACAACATCTGGTTGAATGCCACGATCCAACATTTCAGATAAGAATTCCATGGCCTCATTAACTAGCCTATCTTTGCAAAGGCTGTCTATGATTGTACTGTAGGTCACCACATTTGGTTTACACCCATTTTGTTCCATCTTCTTGAACACTTGAACAGCCATATTTCTGTTGCCAGATTTGAACAAACCATTGATTATAGTATTATAACTAATGACATCGGGCTCATACCCTCTCTGTACCATCATATTAAACAACTCTACTGCATCTTTAATTTTCCCCTCATTGCAGAGCCCATTGAGTAGAGTAGTGAATGTGATAACATTAGGTTGAATACCTAGTTTGAACATCTTGCCCAAGACAGAGACAGCAAAATGAACATGTTTCGAGCGACAAAGGCAGTTAATTAGAAAAGTGTTACAATAATTACAATAATTCATTTAGAGCAAGACTGTTAATTCTGTTTCGGTTGGTCCTTTGTTGTTTCAATTAAACTGGAATGTTTCAATTTCGAAGCGTTTCGGCGCTATATATATATATATATATAAAACAAAATTCATCAAAAAAAAGAAAATAAAATGATTTTTTTAACAAAATTATAAACATGTATAATATTATCAGAATACTATCATCAATCTCGCAATGTCATTATATTCTCTAATTGCTCTGAAATTTTAACATAATATAAATAAATATGTCAAAAGACTCCTCGTAAAATTTTATTTCAATCTAACAGTTGAATTAAGAGATATGATTAATATTGTAAACTTATTCATTATTTAAAAAAAAAAACACTATTTGGCCGAAACAGAATGAGCGGAATAAAACCAAAACGTTCCGGCTGAAATTTAGATGAAATTTCCGTAATGGGCCGAAATTTTTAAGTGAGATACAAACTACACCGTTTTATCTTGTTTTTTTAACTGGTACGAAACGTTTCAGCCATTTCAGCCGAAACGAAATGAAATTAACAACACTGGTTTAGAACCGGGGATCACCATGTTAATGTAAAAGGGGATTCTTAGCATTGGGTTGTCCAAGAGTAGCTCAATCTAATCCATTCAAACTTTACAGTTTTCCCATTCAAAAGGGATGGCAGTTAAAAAAATTAGCAAGATCTCAATCCACTTACCAAGAGCCTTTGTCAAGCTCTTGTGATCCTTGCACATTTCCACCATGGGAGGAAGCAAGAAGTGAACTGCAACTAGCTAGTTTAGATTCAATATGCCACATTTTTTTATGAATATAAAAGTAATGACACCACAACAACTTTGGACAATGAAGATCACCACTGTAAGTTTTTGCAGTTGGACCATCACATGGCGACATATCGGTGAATACAACTTAGATATATACCTCAGACTCTTAAAATTTATATAACCTATGAATGTAGACACCATACTTGATTATTTTACAGCAACTTTTGTGGACAAAGGGCTTTGTAGAGGGTAATGGAGCTTTAGTTGATCTTCTCGCCACTTGCTTGACGACTCTTCTCTTCTTCAACCTGTTCAAGCAACGCTTCTAACTCTGCTTCTGACAAGCCCTCTAACCGCTTCTGCAAGACCAGATTAAGGCCCAAATCCATGTCAGGAACAAACAAAAGAGGAATTCAAAGTGGTTATGGGGTATTTTCCATCCTTTTCCCATGTACTAAAACAATCATATCTAGAGTTTGGTTTTACACAAAAAGGTGTGAAATGACTGACTATACATAAACAAAGATACAGATAAAAGAGTAGATGCAAGAAATTTTTTGCAGCATATCAAACATCCAATTGTCAGCTTTTACCAAAACTCTTTTTCCACTAAATGAAATGGAGTTCAGTGGCTACCCTTTACATTCTTTATGAGAATATATGAGAATTATATGAAATACTTGCGCACTAATTTGTTACTAAGAGCAATTCAGGACTCGGAAAAAAGAAAGAAAGAAAAGAAATATCTAGTTATATTTAGTTTTTTCAACCATTTACGGGATAATAAAAGATATGCATCTAAGATAAAGTATACAAAATCGATCAAAAAGGAATCACTGTCGCAGTAAATCAAAGAACTTGTGTATACCCTTTTGAGTTAATAAAATGTTGGGATGAATTCCTGTAATTCCTAGTGTGCTTGTTGTATTTGTATTTATTTGTGTATTCTGCTTGCTTACAACATTAGAAAAGTGAGGGAACTCTTGGGTTTTTAGGACAAACTAGTTATAGGCAAACACGAATGAATTGGTGAGCGAAAGGTTGAGTCTAGTAAGACTAGACTACCGCATAGGGGCAAAAACTTTTGACGAGAAAATTAGCATTGTACCGACAGGGCCTTTTCATTTATGTTTCCATAAGTAAATACTGGCAAAAACATAATGGGAAAAGAAAGGGGAAATATACACGTCAGATAACATGTGACTTTTTCAGACATAATTACCAACATACAGTTTCTGTTGGTAAGTATCAATAGTACGAGGGATTTATAGTCGAGATTCAAAAAACTAAAAAAATATTATGACATAAAATTTATTCTGACAAAATTACTAACTAGATTACCAACAGGTATATTCCGTTGATAAATCCACTGGTAAATACTGAGGGATTTACTGTTGGGACTACAATGAGATTTAAAAACTCATAAACTACGATGACATTTGTTCTGACCAAATTACTGACAAGATTACCAACAAATATATTTCGTTGGCAAATACCAAAAGATTTATGATTGAGATTACAATTGTAACAGCTCGGCCCAACCTGCCATATATTGTCCGCTTTGGGCCTTACCGCCCTCACGGTTTTGTTCCTGGTGACGCGAGCCCACTTCTGAGCCTAACGCCCAAACGTGTATGACAAGTATGAAACCAGCACTCTTAATAAGGCTAGCTACCACTCCCTCACCCGCCGATGTGGGATACTACAACAATGAGGTTCAAAAACCTAGAAAGTATGATGACATTTACCTATATAATCCATTTGTAATGTTTAATTTATGACTTGACGATCGACCTTACTCCCCTTTTCTTTCTCCTTTTTCCTTCTCTATTTTTTCCTTTGCAATAAACTACCACTTTTAGTCACCCCTTCCACTTAATTTCAACACAATTCAACTTCTCATAATAAATTTGGCTACCTTTGTGGGCATTTGTGTTGTGATTCAACTTTTTTTTTTTGTAGGATTCTCCACTTTTAAGTAAACAAATCTACTATTTTTTTGTATTTTATTTCAATATGTTATTTTTTTTCCATATCTTTTAAGTATATTGATTTTGTTTGGGTCTTTACTACTTGTTTTTATAGTTTTTTTCAATAGAATCTTGTTGTATGGATTTATAACATGTACATTTAGGGTTTGTTTTAGATTTTATAAAATATATTTTAATGTATTTCTGCACATAAAATATTTTGAAAAACAATTTCGTCATACCTCAATAACACATTTAAGTGGAGTGGTGTCAAAAATTTAGATGGCAAGGCAATTTCCTGGTTCCAACAATGCATGCACATTATCAGGGCTACAATTTGTGGATGGCTACTCAGATGTTCATAATGGAGCACAAAATGTCATTGAAATGGTAAGGCAATGGACAAATTTACAACTAAACCATTCTATTATACAAAATTTGATTCTATAAAGCCACCAGTAGTTTGGATTAGCCCCAAGGCATGATTACATATATCCTACTGTCCAGCTTTCAAAAATTTGTAGCAATTTCCCATGAACAATTCTCAATCAAGTCCTAATTAATTTTCATTAACGTCTCCATCAAATTTTCTTCAAAACCATAAAATATAGCTAGAAGAAATATATCAATAGAAATTCTCAACATGACCCAATTGAGAAAATATGGGAAATCTTGGGATCTAATTTATAAACTTTAGAAGTTTGGGATGTGATTAAGAATAGGTATATTGAGTAAGGACTAAATTGAGAACAAAAGAAAACACCAGTAGTTTCTTCCATTAATAAAACCACTACCGAGTCTGTACAGTGCCGGTGATTAACAATCTGCTACGGCCTCTAAAATCCACCGAGTGTGTAGCACCGGCGTTTTACCACTCTGCTACCAATTAGCAGACCATGAAATTCCGGTACGCCATGGTATGTTCGTCCAATCAGAACAGAAGCATGGAGGCTCATTCTCTGCTTAAGAGGCATGGATTTGATGTCTCCTCGTATGGAACTGGTTCTCACGTTAAGCTGCCTGGACCTTCCCTCAGAGAACCAAACGCTTACGACTTTGGCACCCCTTATAAGCAAATGTTCGATGATCTCAGGCGCAAAGACCCTGAACTGTATCCTCCTCCCTCTCTACTCTTCATTCTCTTCATTTTCTATAACCGAGGGTGTTTGGTTGCTGAGAGAATCTCCTTATCTTTTTTTTTAGGGGGGGTTGTTTAATTGGGTTTATGGTATTGTATTAATTGTTGCGAAGTTGGTTTTTTTTTTTTTGTTAAGTTATTATGGGAATTACTTCAAAACCCAGAAAAGGGATTTGAAGAAAATAGCTAGATATGATTGCATTTGATGATGGAACCGGAAAAATTGAAAGGAATTTGAATTTTGATTATGGGTTTTCATTTATATATATATTATTGATTTAGCCTCTTAAATGTGAAAGGAAAAGCTTATGGTAACTATGTATGTGATTTTAAAGAAAAAATTTGAAACCTTGACAAGAGTTTCAGTTACAAGCGAAATGGGATATTGCCCATGCTTAAAAGAAATTCAGGTGTGAAACTGGCACCTCAACGCTGGCAAGACAATGCTGCTGATGGTTCCTTTACTGTGGTGTTAACTTTTGAAGAAAAGGTCTTTGATATGGTTCTTGAAGGTAAAGATGTATCTTTCGTTTTGCAATTTTTGTTCCCTTGGATATTTATGTAATAATGAGTTTTGCAGTTACTCTGCTCATATGCTTGTATAAAAAACTCACTTTTAGCCATTGATGAAAAGAGCCTTTAGATTGGGATTCTCCGTTATTTAGTAATTCATGTCTAAAACTTTTTTTCAAAAAAAAAAAAACACGAAAAGAAAAGGAAGTAATGTCTGGATACTAATCTTGATGGTGAAATGGTAGAAGTAACTTCTTTAGCTAAATCAAATAGGTTGACATCTTAAAAGTGTTACTCTTTGAGGTTCTTAGCTCAGTCTTGTTACTTATAATGCTCAATAACTCTTGATAGAATGTCTTTAGGAATTATTTAATGGGGTCAGGAACAGTGAAGATGAAATTGAGCCTATTTTTTATGGTGCACTGCTCCTTGCTGCTTTGTTTAAGAAGCTCCTCATTAGTGGAAGTTCAATCTAAAGATTTCAATGTAACTAAATGAATCTGAATCTAATATGTGGTGCGTTGTATGTAGAAGAACATGGGAAGAACAGGTGGACAAAACTGTTTGCTATTCCAATAGATCATGATAAGCTAACCAACTTAAAGAAGAGTGTTCTTCCTATCTAGGTTGAGATGTTGTAACAAATACTGCTTTAAGTTTGGGGTTTTTAAGGTATCTAGGTTGTTCTGTTAATTTAAATTGAGATTACTTCTATAGCTAACATTAGATGAAACCAATCTGCGCTAATTACAATCTTTTTGGGGGTCTAGTTGTCCTTTTGGATTTAAGATATCAGATTCTTACTTATTAAGGGGTTGTTTAGGATAAAGTATTTTTCATTCAAGATGTATCGAAATAATGTTTTTTTATTTTTTAAAAAATTATTTTTGATATTAGCACATTAAAACAATCTAAAAACACCAAGCTTTTTTGATTTCAAGTAAAAAAAAAATATAATTTTTTTCTTTTTTTTGCAAAAGCACCTCCCAAACAGGGTCTAAAACCTTTTTCCCTTTTTAGTTTCTTTTAGAATTTTTAGGATTGCATGTTTTAGCATGATTAATATCTGAGCGCCTCTGTTCCCTTTATAAACTTAGAGCACGAGGGAGAAATAGAATATAGCCAGATTTTTCATGTTCTTATCTGTCCTTTTTTACTTTCTATCTAGAACTCATGCCATGGGGAACCTTTCAGGCTTTTTTATTGTTTGCACTGGCCAGTATGTTTTGAGCTACCGGAAAGGTAGTGTTGGATTTTTCTGTGGGTACTGGGGAAGAACAATGGAAATAGGATGACATTCACTGTTCTTGGCATGTCTTCCCACACCCCTCGGTCTGTAATGTAAAATATCCCTTTACATGGATGGTCTCTAAGCTATGTCAACAGTGAATGGCTAAGATTTCATAGAACTTTGTAGAAGGATGTCATGTTTATGGGTTTTATGGAAATCTCAATATGAGGCTAAAGGATAAAGAACGAATGATGATCACTCCCAAAGATACAATAAAAAGGAAATAGTTCAAGCAAGCTCACCAGACTAGTTTAAAGAAATAGCTTATACTGGGCGTCATTTACTAGCCTATCTTTGCAAAGGCTGTCTATGATTGTACTGTAGGTCACAACATCTGGTTTACACCCATTTTGTTCCATCTTCTTGAACACTTGAACAGCCATATTTCTGTTGCCAGATTTGAACAAACCATTGATTATAGTATTATAACTAATGACATCGGGCTCATACCCTCTCTGTACCATCATATTAAACAACTCTACTGCATCTTTAATTTTCCCCTCATTGCAGAGCCCATTGAGTAGAGTAGTGAATGTGATAACATTAGGTTGAATACCTAGTTTGAACATCTTGCCCAAGACAGAGACAGCAAAATGAACATGTTTCGAGCGACAAAGGCAGTTAATCAATACAGTTAGAGAATAAACAGTGTGGGTAACACCGAGCAAATCCATTTGATTGCACAGAGAGACAACAGTGGAATACTGTTTCTTTTTGGCAAAGGACCCTAAGAATTTGCCAAACTCCACAACAGAAGGCCTAGGATTCATACGGACCATGCGATAGAATGAAGCCAAGGCATCATCAATACTAATGTTATTGCTATTATCACTAA
This sequence comes from Salix purpurea, assembly GCA_027405865.1. Taxonomy (NCBI): domain Eukaryota; kingdom Viridiplantae; phylum Streptophyta; class Magnoliopsida; order Malpighiales; family Salicaceae; genus Salix; species Salix purpurea. The sequence goes on along the minus strand of JAOWLH010000014.1, from coordinate 6,097,330 downwards.
CAAGCCCGTCATTTTTTTTAGGCAAAGAAGGTTTCTTTGTAGAAGTAGAGGTAAGAAAGTGGTGATGTTTGAGGAATAAGAAACAAGGGAAATGAGGGAGAAAAGGAAAGATACCCATTTCCATTTGTTGTTGTTGAAGCTGAAAAGCAGAAGAAGCAGCAGCTCTAAAAGCGCTTTTCCGCATGAACATCATCACTGCTAGGTTAAAAAGATGTTGTCTATCTTACTGTTGCTCTCCTCCTTCGAAGCCGAAGATGAAAGCTTTTTCACTCAGCCCCGCGTCTCTTTCTCAATTCGGGGTGTCTTGTCTTCTTGGGTTCAGCTTCGGCTGAAAAGCTTTTTATGAAAGGAACTCAATGGGCAGTAGACCATTTTACTTCTTATTTGAAGCCCAGAACTTTGAACACTTGTTGGCTCTCACTTTCTCAACATGACCCAATTGAGAAAATATGGGAAATCTTGGGATCTAATTTATAAACTTTAGAAGTTTGGGATGTGATTAAGAATAGGTATATTGAGTAAGGACTAAATTGAGAACAAAAGAAAACACCAGTAGTTTCTTCCATTAATAAAACCACTACCGAGTCTGTACAGTGCCGGTGATTAACAATCTGCTACGGCCTCTAAAATCCACCGAGTGTGTAGCACCGGCGTTTTACCACTCTGCTACCAATTAGCAGACCATGAAATTCCGGTACGCCATGGTATGTTCGTCCAATCAGAACAGAAGCATGGAGGCTCATTCTCTGCTTAAGAGGCATGGATTTGATGTCTCCTCGTATGGAACTGGTTCTCACGTTAAGCTGCCTGGACCTTCCCTCAGAGAACCAAACGTTTACGACTTTGGCACCCCTTATAAGCAAATGTTCGATGATCTCAGGCGCAAAGACCCTGAACTGTATCCTCCTCCCTCTCTACTCTTCATTCTCTTCATTTTCTATAACCGAGGGTGTTTGGTTGCTGAGAGAATCTCCTTATCTTTTTTTTAAGGGGGGGTTGTTTAATTGGGTTTATGGTATTGTATTAATTGTTGCGAAGTTGGTTTTTTTTTTTTTGTTAAGTTATTATGGGAATTACTTCAAAACCCAGAAAAGGGATTTGAAGAAAATAGCTAGATATGATTGCATTTGATGATGGAACCGGAAAAATTGAAAGGAATTTGAATTTTGATTATGGGTTTTCATTTATATATATATATATATATATATATATATATATATATATATATATATTATTGATTTAGCCTCTTAAATGTGAAAGGAAAAGCTTATGGTAACTATGTATGTGATTTTAAAGAAAAAATTTGAAACCTTGACAAGAGTTTCAGTTACAAGCGAAATGGGATATTGCCCATGCTTAAAAGAAATTCAGGTGTGAAACTGGCACCTCAACGCTGGCAAGACAATGCTGCTGATGGTTCCTTTACTGTGGTGTTAACTTTTGAAGAAAAGGTCTTTGATATGGTTCTTGAAGGTAAAGATGTATCTTTCGTTTTGCAATTTTTGTTCCCTTGGATATTTAGGTAATAATGAGTTTTGCAGTTACTCTGTTCATATGCTTGTATAAAAAACTCACTTTTAGCCATTGATGAAAAGAGCCTTTAGTTTGGGATTCTCCGTTATTTAGTAATTCATGTCTAAAACTTTTTTTCAAAAAAAAAAAAAAACACGAAAAGAAAAGGAAGTAATGTCTGGATACTAATCTTGATGGTGAAATGGTAGAGGTAACTTCTTTAGCTAAATCAAATAGGTTGATATCTTAAAAGTGTTACTCTTTGAGGCTCTTAGCTCAGTCTTGTTACTTATAATGCTCAATAACTCTTGATAGAATGTCTTTAGGAATTATTTAATGGGGTCAAGAACAGTGAAGAAGAAATTGAGCCTATTTCTTATGGTGCACTGCTCCTTGCTGCTTTGTTTAAGAAGCTCCTCATTAGTGGAAGTTCAATCTAAAGATTTCAATGTAACTAAATGAGTCTGAATCTAATATGTGGTGCGTTGTATGTAGAAGAACATGGGAAGAACAGGTGGACAAAACTGTTTGCTATTCCAATAGATCATGATAAGCTAACCAACTTAAAAAGAGTGTTCTTCCTATCTAGGTTGAGATGTTGTAACAAATACTGCTTTAAGTTTGGGGTTTTTAAGGTATCTAGGTTGTTTTGTTAATTTAAATTGAGATTACCTCTATAGCTAACATTAGATGAAACCAATCTGCGGCCTAATTACTATTAGGTTTGGGGGGTCTAGTTGTCCTTTTGGATTTAAGATATAAGATTCTTACTGATTAAGGAGTTGTTTAGGAGTGTAGTAAATTTTTTTTTTAAAGTGTTTTTCATTCAAAATGTATCAAAATAATTTTTTTTTTTTTTTTAAAAAAAAATTATTTTTGACATTAGCACATCAAAACAAACTAAAAACACCCAAAAAAATGTAATTTCAAGTAAAAAGTAAAAATAAAAATTTTCCTTTTTTTTCAAAAGCACTTCCCAAACAGGGTCTAAAACCTTTTTCCCTTTTAAGTTTCTTCTAGAATTTTTAGTAATTGCATGTTTTAGCATGATTAATATCTGAGCGCCTCTGTTCCCTTTATAAACTTAGAGCACGAGGGAGAAATAGAATATAGCCAGCCTTTTCATGTTCTTATATGTCCTTTTTTACTTTCTATCTAGAACTCATGCCATGGGGAACCTTTCAGGCTTTCTTATTGTTTGCACTGGCCAGTATGTTTTGAGCTACTGGAAAGGTAATGTTGGATTTTTCTGTGAGTATTTGGGAAGAACAATGGAAATAGGATGACATTCGCTGTTCTTGGCATGTCTTCCCACACCCCTCGGTCTGTAATGTAAAATATCTCTTTACATGGATGGTCTCTAAGTGTCAACAGTGAATGGCTAAGATTTCATAGAACTTTGTAGAAGGATGTCATGTTTATGGGTTTTATGGAAATCTCAATATGAGGCTAAAGGATAAAGAACGAATGATGATCACTCCCAAAGATACAATAAAAAGGAAATAGTTCAAGCAAGCTCACCAGACTAGTTTAAAGAAATAACTTATACTGTTAAAAATACCTGAATGAAGGTGCAGGGTGTTATAGCTAACTCACAAATGTTCAGCTTTCCCTTTTTCTTGTACTATAAGATTTATGAACTGTAGCAATTGTTGTCCCAGTCCCATTGTTTCAAAGTTTTGATAACATTTGTGTTAATTTGATCCATCTCATGACCATGTCTTTGATACGAGCAAACAAAATTATGAAGCTCTGCAATCAACTTAAAAAGCCGGAACTGCATTTGTTCTCCTGGTTGGAAACTGATTTGGTAATTGGAATGCAATGCATTTATCATAAGTTCAAAGTGCATCCATTTAAATAAGTACGTTGATATCTATTACATATGGTATGGAAAGAGAAAATATATAGGCACTAATTGGGTGGGTGCTAGCTAGCTTAGCAGAAGGGTCTCTTGGTATCATAACAACTAACCCGGGATCAAATCATGCTGACAATTGAGATGGGAAGATTAAGGGGAAAGGAAGGCTTACCATTGTTATAAGCCCAAGCTCCAATGGGTCTTATGATAAACAAAGAAAGGAATTAGTTGGTGCAATGGAGTCTGGATGGATATATATTGACGAGATGTCTAACACACGCTCAAATGGATACAATAGACTGGTTTGTGAGGGAATGAAGAGTCTCTTGAATATACAAGAACACTTGATCAGAAATGTTAAGGAAACTGAAACTGAAAAAGAAGAGTTTAGTCCATAAAGTTTCCAAGTAACTCCTAGATTGCCCTGTGGAGTTGTCAAGTGTTTACAAGTACTTTCTATTGACTAGATTTGTTCAACATATGAATTTACTTGAAGTGCGAGTTTATTCATGGAGTTAAGCTTGCATAAAAATCATTCACATAAGTTGTGGAGTGCTGAATTTAATTATAATTTGATTTAATTTCTGCACCCTGAAGATCTCCCTGATGCACAATGTATGCAGAGATGCATTCGGGTTGTAATGCTGCGCATATAGATAGTGTTTGCCCACATCAAAATCTCTTCATACAATTATTTGATCACTGCTTTGGAAATGTGCAGATCTCCATAACCGTGATCATGTTCTTTTGAAAAGTGTGCTGGTGATTAACTTAGAAGTAAAAGATAATCATGAGGAGGCAGCTGTAGGGGGTCAGCTCACTTTGGAACTCTGCCAAAAGGTAGAAATCCTATTTTGCATTAAATATACCATCTATTGTTCAGTTCTCTATGTGAATAGATTTTGAATGGATGATTGTTATATATAGATTGAGGCAGTTGAATCATGGGAGGATTCCATTGATGAGATTATCGCCGCATTTGAGGCAAAGCACCGGAGGAAGCTGGTGTATAGCATTTCCTTCTATTGACGATGCATCACCTACACTAAACGCGGAGGCTAGCAATGCTTGTGATTATCTACTTTTTTTGCAGTTTAATATGTAAATTTATTGTCCCAATTTTTCTGGGAATAAAACTCTCAGTTCACAAACAGAATTCATGGGATTTTAAGCTCAATGCATCTGCTCAACCATGGAGACTCGTTTCAAATTCCAAGAAGTTAATGGGATTTCTAGCCTTGGACATCCTTGTTCTTCCTAGACTTCAACAGGTTTTAATGATACAGTGGAGATTCTCAACTACATCAGGTTCACCAACAATGAACAAGCCAGTGGCAAGCAATCAGCATTAATCCTTGGAAAATTTGTGAGATGGAGCCTTTGAGTTTAGGGCATTCACAATTTCAGTTCTAGTTCTTCCAGGGATACTTGAGATGGGCATAATAGGTATGGATTGTTGAAGGAAACTTGGACTAGCTTTTGAGACTTCGTAAAAGATTTTTGAGAAGTCCTACAAAATATTGAAACTTTCTTGATTCTCACGTGAATAACATCATTTTTTTTAAATAAAATAAAATAAATTTTTTTTATCAAAGAAACAATCTCTTTAAGACAATAAATGGCATTATTGTTTGGCAAAATACACTAAATCACACATTACCTAAAGAGCTAAAACAGCTCGGAAATTTACTGTTCATGCAGACTAAAAACACTGTGTACTGGATATTTGTCTGTGTAGGCAGCAAAACTCATATTTTTCCTTTTTTTTTACTAAAACTAAACCTAGTCGCCCCCCTTCCCTCATATTCTAAAACTAAACCTAAACCTAAACCTAGCCGCCCCCCTTCCCTCATGTTCTAAAATTCTAAACCTAGCCGCCTTCCACCCCCTTTCCCTCAACTAATAGCTTTCCTTCAATCTTTCAAATTCGGAAGATAAAAAATAAGAGTTCAATCGGCGCCCTTTCAAGAGCTCTTTTTCCCTTCATAATGGGCAAGTTCATCGGGAAGGATTCGGGTAAAGGTAAAGTCGGGCAAGGAGATTGCAAAGGGTCATAGCAGAGCCAACGAGAAGATCAAAAGCAAGGTCTGATTTTTTGATATTTTTTTATCTTCTTCTCAAATTTAGGTTTTATTAACTTCTCTCCCTCTCTCTGCTAACTTCTCTCCCTCTCTAATTATTTCTAAAATTAGGGTTTCGAAACCCTAATTTTTAAGCTGATTTTCTGTAATCTGTTAACAGAGACAAAAATTTTTTTTTTTCAAGAATTAAGTTATGGATGAGGAGGCAGCAAAAGCTATGGAGCCTAACGCGGATCTGCTAGAATGGACGAAGAGGGACAAGCGCCGGTTACTTCATGCTGTGTATCGCCCGCTAACCTTGAGAGTAGCAATGAGTGAGGTTTTTATTTCGGCTTCTTAATATTTAATTTATGTAATTTTCTGCTTATTTTATTATTTATTTTTTTGAATTTATTTGTAATTAACTTTGCGTTTATTATGAAGGATTTTTTTTGAATTTATGCGTTTTTTACTAAATTAATTCTTTTTAATGTTTTGTTTGGCAATTTGTGTGATTTTCTGATATTTTCTCTATATTATTTTCAAAAATAGGTGTAATTAAATGTGCATATATGTGTGTGTGTGTATGCGCGCGAGCGCGCGTGTGTCATCAACATATCAAAACAATAAAAAAACTATAAAAGTATGTTTTTTTGCTTGGTCCTTGATTTGTTTCTTGCCTCTTTGGGTGACTGGGTTTTTCTTTTGACATCACTGGATGATGAGCGAGGGGGCTGATTTGTTTATTGGGTCGGTTTGTGTGTATCACTAGAGTATGGGTTGTATGGTTGCTGATCTCGATTTTATGGGTGTGTTGCTTGAGTGTGTTGCCAGTGGAGGGTTTCTTTGGATAGAAGAGTTTATTTAACATTTGAGATGAGATATTCAAGATATTTTGTCATAAAGGCAAGATTCCGTCAATAAATATTTGATCCTTCAAATATTTTTTGGCCAATGAAAAGTTGACACTTGAGATGAGATATTCAAGATATCTTGTCATAAAGACAAGATTCCGTCAATAAAGACCAACCAATAAAATTATACCACGTGGCATTGGAAAAGGACCTGAGAGCCCCTACAAATCTCTATAAATAGAGGGCTTCAACCTAAAGGTAAGGGGATTTGGAGGGATACAAAATTTTCTTGAAGATAAGCTCTTCAAGCAAGGAAGCTCTCTCTCAAAGAGTTCTCAAGCCTCCTTCATCTACGCTTGATGTCTACAAAGAATGAAGCTCTGTTGGATCAAGCCAAAACGCCCCATAAAAGTTTTTCAACAACAATTTGAAGACAAACCAAGGTACTCTTCAAAGCATCAAATCACAACATCTCACTTCGCAATACACGTCCAAATTCGCGTTCTCGCAAAGCACAAATCTTAGCTTGATTACTCAAATAAATCAAGTCACCATACATCAAATCCAAGGGAAGATTCAGAGGATTGCCATATTCTTTTGATAGAATATATTATGTAGAGATTGTACCCATTCATATATTTAATAAAATCATATATTTGTACACGTGTGCTTGTTTAATTTCAGGTGCATAAAATTGTGTCTACAATGTGATCAAAGCATTTTTCTTGCAAATCTCAACATAATCTCATGCATTATGTTCATGCTGGTTCTCTGTGAAATGAAAGCTTTCTCTATTCCATCTCTCAATTCTTTGTTTGATCGTGTGTTTTTTTTATTCTTTGTTTCTGTTTCTTCGCATAATTTTGTCACTAAAACAAGCGTTCTTTCAAGATACCATGGTATTGTTGGATTCGAGAGATCTTTCTCCATTTTGGATTCTTGCTGTAGCATTTTTTTGTCCAACATCTGCATTTAATTCCATCCTACAGGTTTTTATCATGATGTTAGTTTGGTTTTTGTATCAGTTAAAAAACGAGACAAAACGATATCATTTTTATTTCGGTTTAAATTCCAGTCAATTCTAGATTTTTCAGCCAAATATCGGTTAAAACGTTCCGGTTTCGTTCCGCCCGTTCTGTTTCGGGCAAATAGTGTTTTTTAAATAATGAAAAATTTTACAATATCAATTATATCTCTTAATTTGACCGTTAGATTGAGATAAAATTTCACGGGCAGTCTCTTGAAATATTTATATATATTATATTAAAATTTCAGAGCAATCAGAGAATATAATGACCTTGCGAGATTGACGATGATATTCTCATAATATTATACATGTCCATAATTTTATTCAGAAAAAAACCCGAAACGACTCGTCGAAACACTCTGAAACCGAAACATTCCACTCTAATTGAAAAAAAAAAACATCAACCAAAATGGAATTAACAACTTGGTTTCTATAGGATCAAAATGGAAAATAAAATTGGTCGAGTGTGATGATGGTGAGTTTTGGTTTCAAAATGGTTGGAAAGAAATTGAAGACTATTGCTCTCTATCTCATGGTTCCTTCCTAGTTTCTTTTAGATTAACATGGTGTCCAAGTCAGCTTACGAGCATATCGACTAATCTTATAGGCTCTGAAATTAATAATCATGTAAGCCTTCAATAATCATTATATTAGCAATCATAAAACTCGAACCTTACACTATGGAAGCAGACCCTTACTTCCTAGTGTTTGAACACTGGAGCTTATGTCTGTGCTGAAATCATTGAAGACAGCTCTGGTAGACAGAGAAGAAAGGAGAGTTCACCATTGCCACCACCTCATCGTCGTAAGAAGCTGAGAAATTTTTTAGATGATTGTATAACTTCTCTTCTGCCCTGCTGGGGCTAAATCTTTCAAAAAAGAAGAAGAAAATTTCATGAGCAAAGCAAATCCACGACATTTTGAAGGTTTAAAACTTCTAGATCTGGAACATTTTCTTTCTTCAAGATCAGATTGAAGAACAACGCCACTTTCTATACTTGTTCTGGTTTCATAATCGTTAGCTTCTTAAACTTCATTATTTGATCTTGCGGCACCAAGAGATGAGAGAGGCACGTGCGTTGACAGCAGATAGAAAGGATGAGACTCTTTAGGCCTGTTTGGGAGAGCGGTTACGGTAACTTTTCAAAGTGCTTTTCGTGCCGAAATACATTAAAATGATGTCTTTTTATTTTTTAAAAATCGTTTTTGACATCAGCACATCAAAATGATCTAAAAACACCAAAATATATTCATTTAAAATTAAAAAAAAATGAATTTCTGCAGCACGGCGGTTGAAATGCCGTGCCAAACGGGCTCTTTGTAGAGCCAGCACTGCTGCAAATCTAAAAATCCCTTGTTCAAGGTTGCCATGCAACCATCATATGTTCATTTTGGTTAGTGTTTACTTGACCACCAAAGTTTCTATCAAATTATGAATTCAATTCCTCTTCTTTTCCTGAATTAAAACTCCAAAGTGGATTAATTATTTTTATTAAAATAAATAATAAAATCTTCTCGTGACGTCATAATCAAAAGAAAAGTATTGAATTAGTATAAAGATAGATGTTGTTGCAAAAAAGACTTTGAATTATCGAGAATAGAAATTGTTAAAATACCCAACTTACCAAAATAGAAGCTCTCCATGCCCCAAAATTATTAATAGCCCTAAACTATGAAGGAGTCTTAAGAGAGAAACCCAAAACAGATCTCACAAATTGACCAAAACAAAAAACATTAACTTGGAGATTTAAGCAATAATGAATTCAATCTCTAGTACCATTCTTATTAAATAGAAAAGTGTAATTAGAAAAGTGTTACAATAATTACAATAATTCATTTAGAGCAAGACTGTTAATTCTGTTTCGGTTGGTCCTTTGTTGTTTCAATTAAACTGGAATGTTTCAATTTCGAAGCGTTTCGGCGCTATATATATATATATATAAAACAAAATTCATCAAAAAAAAGAAAATAAAATGATTTTTTTAACAAAATTATAAACATGTATAATATTATCAGAATACTATCATCAATCTCGCAATGTCATTATATTCTCTAATTGCTCTGAAATTTTAACATAATATAAATAAATATGTCAAAAGACTCCTCGTAAAATTTTATTTCAATCTAACAGTTGAATTAAGAGATATGATTAATATTGTAAACTTATTCATTATTTAAAAAAAAAAACACTATTTGGCCGAAACAGAATGAGCGGAATAAAACCAAAACGTTCCGGCTGAAATTTAGATGAAATTTCCGTAATGGGCCGAAATTTTTAAGTGAGATACAAACTACACCGTTTTATCTTGTTTTTTTAACTGGTACGAAACGTTTCAGCCATTTCAGCCGAAACGAAATGAAATTAACAACACTGGTTTAGAACCGGGGATCACCATGTTAATGTAAAAGGGGATTCTTAGCATTGGGTTGTCCAAGAGTAGCTCAATCTAATCCATTCAAACTTTACAGTTTTCCCATTCAAAAGGGATGGCAGTTAAAAAAATTAGCAAGATCTCAATCCACTTACCAAGAGCCTTTGTCAAGCTCTTGTGATCCTTGCACATTTCCACCATGGGAGGAAGCAAGAAGTGAACTGCAACTAGCTAGTTTAGATTCAATATGCCACATTTTTTTATGAATATAAAAGGAATGACACCACAACAACTTTGGACAATGAAGATCACCACTGTAAGTTTTTGCAGTTGGACCATCACATGGCGACATATCGGTGAATACAACTTAGATATATACCTCAGACTCTTAAAATTTATATAACCTATGAATGTAGACACCATACTTGATTATTTTACAGCAACTTTTGTGGACAAAGGGCTTTGTAGAGGGTAATGGAGCTTTAGTTGATCTTCTCGCCACTTGCTTGACGACTCTTCTCTTCTTCAACCTGTTCAAGCAACGCTTCTAACTCTGCTTCTGACAAGCCCTCTAACCGCTTCTGCAAGACCAGATTAAGGCCCAAATCCATGTCAGGAACAAACAAAAGAGGAATTCAAAGTGGTTATGGGGTATTTTCCATCCTTTTCCCATGTACTAAAACAATCATATCTAGAGTTTGGTTTTACACAAAAAGGTGTGAAATGACTGACTATACATAAACAAAGATACAGATAAAAGAGTAGATGCAAGAAATTTTTTGCAGCATATCAAACATCCAATTGTCAGCTTTTACCAAAACTCTTTTTCCACTAAATGAAATGGAGTTCAGTGGCTACCCTTTACATTCTTTATGAGAATATATGAGAATTATATGAAATACTTGCGCACTAATTTGTTACTAAGAGCAATTCAGGACTCGGAAAAAAGAAAGAAAGAAAAGAAATATCTAGTTATATTTAGTTTTTTCAACCATTTACGGGATAATAAAAGATATGCATCTAAGATAAAGTATACAAAATCGATCAAAAAGGAATCACTGTCGCAGTAAATCAAAGAACTTGTGTATACCCTTTTGAGTTAATAAAATGTTGGGATGAATTCCTGTAATTCCTAGTGTGCTTGTTGTATTTGTATTTATTTGTGTATTCTGCTTGCTTACAACATTAGAAAAGTGAGGGAACTCTTGGGTTTTTAGGACAAACTAGTTATAGGCAAACACGAATGAATTGGTGAGCGAAAGGTTGAGTCTAGTAAGACTAGACTACCGCATAGGGGCAAAAACTTTTGACGAGAAAATTAGCATTGTACCGACAGGGCCTTTTCATTTATGTTTCCATAAGTAAATACTGGCAAAAACATAATGGGAAAAGAAAGGGGAAATATACACGTCAGATAACATGTGACTTTTTCAGACATAATTACCAACATACAGTTTCTGTTGGTAAGTATCAATAGTACGAGGGATTTATAGTCGAGATTCAAAAAACTAAAAAAATATTATGACATAAAATTTATTCTGACAAAATTACTAACTAGATTACCAACAGGTATATTCCGTTGATAAATCCACTGGTAAATACTGAGGGATTTACTGTTGGGACTACAATGAGATTTAAAAACTCATAAACTACGATGACATTTGTTCTGACCAAATTACTGACAAGATTACCAACAAATATATTTCGTTGGCAAATACCAAAAGATTTATGATTGAGATTACAATTGTAACAGCTCGGCCCAACCTGCCATATATTGTCCGCTTTGGGCCTTACCGCCCTCACGGTTTTGTTCCTGGTGACGCGAGCCCACTTCTGAGCCTAACGCCCAAACGTGTATGACAAGTATGAAACCAACACTCTTAATAAGGCTAGCTACCACTCCCTCACCCGCCGATGTGGGATACTACAACAATGAGGTTCAAAAACCTAGAAAGTATGATGACATTTACCTATATAATCCATTTGTAATGTTTAATTTATGACTTGACGATCGACCTTACTCCCCTTTTCTTTCTCCTTTTTCCTTCTCTATTTTTTCCTTTGCAATAAACTACCACTTTTAGTCACCCCTTCCACTTAATTTCAACACAATTCAACTTCTCATAATAAATTTGGCTACCTTTGTGGGCATTTGTGTTGTGATTCAACTTTTTTTTTTTGTAGGATTCTCCACTTTTAAGTAAACAAATCTACTATTTTTTTGTATTTTATTTCAATATGTTATTTTTTTTCCATATCTTTTAAGTATATTGATTTTGTTTGGGTCTTTACTACTTGTTTTTATAGTTTTTTTCAATAGAATCTTGTTGTATGGATTTATAACGTGTACATTTAGGGTTTGTTTTAGATTTTATAAAATATATTTTAATGTATTTCTGCACATAAAATATTTTGAAAAACAATTTCGTCATACCTCAATAACACATTTAAGTGGAGTGGTGTCAAAAATTTAGATGGCAAGGCAATTTCCTGGTTCCAACAATGCATGCACATTATCAGGGCTACAATTTGTGGATGGCTACTCAGATGTTCATAATGGAGCACAAAATGTCATTGAAATGGTAAGGCAATGGACAAATTTACAACTAAACCATTCTATTATACAAAATTTGATTCTATAAAGCCACCAGTAGTTTGGATTAGCCCCAAGGCATGATTACATATATCCTACTGTCCAGCTTTCAAAAATTTGTAGCAATTTCCCATGAACAATTCTCAATCAAGTCCTAATTAATTTTCATTAACGTCTCCATCAAATTTTCTTCAAAACCATAAAATATAGCTAGAAGAAATATATCAATAGAAATTCTCAACATGACCCAATTGAGAAAATATGGGAAATCTTGGGATCTAATTTATAAACTTTAGAAGTTTGGGATGTGATTAAGAATAGGTATATTGAGTAAGGACTAAATTGAGAACAAAAGAAAACACCAGTAGTTTCTTCCATTAATAAAACCACTACCGAGTCTGTACAGTGCCGGTGATTAACAATCTGCTACGGCCTCTAAAATCCACCGAGTGTGTAGCACCGGCGTTTTACCACTCTGCTACCAATTAGCAGACCATGAAATTCCGGTACGCCATGGTATGTTCGTCCAATCAGAACAGAAGCATGGAGGCTCATTCTCTGCTTAAGAGGCATGGATTTGATGTCTCCTCGTATGGAACTGGTTCTCACGTTAAGCTGCCTGGACCTTCCCTCAGAGAACCAAACGCTTACGACTTTGGCACCCCTTATAAGCAAATGTTCGATGATCTCAGGCGCAAAGACCCTGAACTGTATCCTCCTCCCTCTCTACTCTTCATTCTCTTCATTTTCTATAACCGAGGGTGTTTGGTTGCTGAGAGAATCTCCTTATCTTTTTTTTTAGGGGGGGTTGTTTAATTGGGTTTATGGTATTGTATTAATTGTTGCGAAGTTGGTTTTTTTTTTTTTGTTAAGTTATTATGGGAATTACTTCAAAACCCAGAAAAGGGATTTGAAGAAAATAGCTAGATATGATTGCATTTGATGATGGAACCGGAAAAATTGAAAGGAATTTGAATTTTGATTATGGGTTTTCATTTATATATATATTATTGATTTAGCCTCTTAAATGTGAAAGGAAAAGCTTATGGTAACTATGTATGTGATTTTAAAGAAAAAATTTGAAACCTTGACAAGAGTTTCAGTTACAAGCGAAATGGGATATTGCCCATGCTTAAAAGAAATTCAGGTGTGAAACTGGCACCTCAACGCTGGCAAGACAATGCTGCTGATGGTTCCTTTACTGTGGTGTTAACTTTTGAAGAAAAGGTCTTTGATATGGTTCTTGAAGGTAAAGATGTATCTTTCGTTTTGCAATTTTTGTTCCCTTGGATATTTATGTAATAATGAGTTTTGCAGTTACTCTGCTCATATGCTTGTATAAAAAACTCACTTTTAGCCATTGATGAAAAGAGCCTTTAGATTGGGATTCTCCGTTATTTAGTAATTCATGTCTAAAACTTTTTTTCAAAAAAAAAAAAACACGAAAAGAAAAGGAAGTAATGTCTGGATACTAATCTTGATGGTGAAATGGTAGAAGTAACTTCTTTAGCTAAATCAAATAGGTTGACATCTTAAAAGTGTTACTCTTTGAGGTTCTTAGCTCAGTCTTGTTACTTATAATGCTCAATAACTCTTGATAGAATGTCTTTAGGAATTATTTAATGGGGTCAGGAACAGTGAAGATGAAATTGAGCCTATTTTTTATGGTGCACTGCTCCTTGCTGCTTTGTTTAAGAAGCTCCTCATTAGTGGAAGTTCAATCTAAAGATTTCAATGTAACTAAATGAATCTGAATCTAATATGTGGTGCGTTGTATGTAGAAGAACATGGGAAGAACAGGTGGACAAAACTGTTTGCTATTCCAATAGATCATGATAAGCTAACCAACTTAAAGAAGAGTGTTCTTCCTATCTAGGTTGAGATGTTGTAACAAATACTGCTTTAAGTTTGGGGTTTTTAAGGTATCTAGGTTGTTCTGTTAATTTAAATTGAGATTACTTCTATAGCTAACATTAGATGAAACCAATCTGCGCTAATTACAATCTTTTTGGGGGTCTAGTTGTCCTTTTGGATTTAAGATATCAGATTCTTACTTATTAAGGGGTTGTTTAGGATAAAGTATTTTTCATTCAAGATGTATCGAAATAATGTTTTTTTATTTTTTAAAAAATTATTTTTGATATTAGCACATTAAAACAATCTAAAAACACCAAGCTTTTTTGATTTCAAGTAAAAAAAAAATATAATTTTTTTCTTTTTTTTGCAAAAGCACCTCCCAAACAGGGTCTAAAACCTTTTTCCCTTTTTAGTTTCTTTTAGAATTTTTAGGATTGCATGTTTTAGCATGATTAATATCTGAGCGCCTCTGTTCCCTTTATAAACTTAGAGCACGAGGGAGAAATAGAATATAGCCAGATTTTTCATGTTCTTATCTGTCCTTTTTTACTTTCTATCTAGAACTCATGCCATGGGGAACCTTTCAGGCTTTTTTATTGTTTGCACTGGCCAGTATGTTTTGAGCTACCGGAAAGGTAGTGTTGGATTTTTCTGTGGGTACTGGGGAAGAACAATGGAAATAGGATGACATTCACTGTTCTTGGCATGTCTTCCCACACCCCTCGGTCTGTAATGTAAAATATCCCTTTACATGGATGGTCTCTAAGCTATGTCAACAGTGAATGGCTAAGATTTCATAGAACTTTGTAGAAGGATGTCATGTTTATGGGTTTTATGGAAATCTCAATATGAGGCTAAAGGATAAAGAACGAATGATGATCACTCCCAAAGATACAATAAAAAGGAAATAGTTCAAGCAAGCTCACCAGACTAGTTTAAAGAAATAGCTTATACTGGGCGTCATTTACTAGCCTATCTTTGCAAAGGCTGTCTATGATTGTACTGTAGGTCACAACATCTGGTTTACACCCATTTTGTTCCATCTTCTTGAACACTTGAACAGCCATATTTCTGTTGCCAGATTTGAACAAACCATTGATTATAGTATTATAACTAATGACATCGGGCTCATACCCTCTCTGTACCATCATATTAAACAACTCTACTGCATCTTTAATTTTCCCCTCATTGCAGAGCCCATTGAGTAGAGTAGTGAATGTGATAACATTAGGTTGAATACCTAGTTTGAACATCTTGCCCAAGACAGAGACAGCAAAATGAACATGTTTCGAGCGACAAAGGCAGTTAATCAATACAGTTAGAGAATAAACAGTGTGGGTAACACCGAGCAAATCCATTTGATTGCACAGAGAGACAACAGTGGAATACTGTTTCTTTTTGGCAAAGGACCCTAAGAATTTGCCAAACTCCACAACAGAAGGCCTAGGATTCATACGGACCATGCGATAGAATGAAGCCAAGGCATCATCAATACTAATGTTATTGCTATTATCACTAACAAGCCCGTCATTTTTTTTAGGCAAAGAAGGTTTCTTTGTAGAAGTAGAGGTAAGAAAGTGGTGATGTTTGAGGAATAAGAAACAAGGGAAATGAGGGAGAAAAGGAAAGATACCCATTTCCATTTGTTGTTGTTGAAGCTGAAAAGCAGAAGAAGCAGCAGCTCTAAAAGCGCTTTTCCGCATGAACATCATCACTGCTAGGTTAAAAAGATGTTGTCTATCTTACTGTTGCTCTCCTCCTTCGAAGCCGAAGATGAAAGCTTTTTCACTCAGCCCCGCGTCTCTTTCTCAATTCGGGGTGTCTTGTCTTCTTGGGTTCAGCTTCGGCTGAAAAGCTTTTTATGAAAGGAACTCAATGGGCAGTAGACCATTTTACTTCTTATTTGAAGCCCAGAACTTTGAACACTTGTTGGCTCTCACTTTCTCAACATGACCCAATTGAGAAAATATGGGAAATCTTGGGATCTAATTTATAAACTTTAGAAGTTTGGGATGTGATTAAGAATAGGTATATTGAGTAAGGACTAAATTGAGAACAAAAGAAAACACCAGTAGTTTCTTCCATTAATAAAACCACTACCGAGTCTGTACAGTGCCGGTGATTAACAATCTGCTACGGCCTCTAAAATCCACCGAGTGTGTAGCACCGGCGTTTTACCACTCTGCTACCAATTAGCAGACCATGAAATTCCGGTACGCCATGGTATGTTCGTCCAATCAGAACAGAAGCATGGAGGCTCATTCTCTGCTTAAGAGGCATGGATTTGATGTCTCCTCGTATGGAACTGGTTCTCACGTTAAGCTGCCTGGACCTTCCCTCAGAGAACCAAACGTTTACGACTTTGGCACCCCTTATAAGCAAATGTTCGATGATCTCAGGCGCAAAGACCCTGAACTGTATCCTCCTCCCTCTCTACTCTTCATTCTCTTCATTTTCTATAACCGAGGGTGTTTGGTTGCTGAGAGAATCTCCTTATCTTTTTTTTTAGGGGGGGTTGTTTAATTGGGTTTATGGTATTGTATTAATTGTTGCGAAGTTGGTTTTTTTTTTTTTTGTTAAGTTATTATGGGAATTACTTCAAAACCCAGAAAAGGGATTTGAAGAAAATAGCTAGATATGATTGCATTTGATGATGGAACCGGAAAAATTGAAAGGAATTTGAATTTTGATTATGGGTTTTCATTTATATATATATTATTGATTTAGCCTCTTAAATGTGAAAGGAAAAGCTTATGGTAACTATGTATGTGATTTTAAAGAAAAAATTTGAAACCTTGACAAGAGTTTCAGTTACAAGCGAAATGGGATATTGCCCATGCTTAAAAGAAATTCAGGTGTGAAACTGGCACCTCAACGCTGGCAAGACAATGCTGCTGATGGTTCCTTTACTGTGGTGTTAACTTTTGAAGAAAAGGTCTTTGATATGGTTCTTGAAGGTAAAGATGTATCTTTCGTTTTGCAATTTTTGTTCCCTTGGATATTTAGGTAATAATGAGTTTTGCAGTTACTCTGTTCATATGCTTGTATAAAAAACTCACTTTTAGCCATTGATGAAAAGAGCCTTTAGTTTGGGATTCTCCGTTATTTAGTAATTCATGTCTAAAACTTTTTTTCAAAAAAAAAAAAAAACACGAAAAGAAAAGGAAGTAATGTCTGGATACTAATCTTGATGGTGAAATGGTAGAGGTAACTTCTTTAGCTAAATCAAATAGGTTGATATCTTAAAAGTGTTACTCTTTGAGGCTCTTAGCTCAGTCTTGTTACTTATAATGCTCAATAACTCTTGATAGAATGTCTTTAGGAATTATTTAATGGGGTCAAGAACAGTGAAGGAGAAATTGAGCCTATTTCTTATGGTGCACTGCTCCTTGCTGCTTTGTTTAAGAAGCTCCTCATTAGTGGAAGTTCAATCTAAAGATTTCAATGTAACTAAATGAGTCTGAATCTAATATGTGGTGCGTTGTATGTAGAAGAACATGGGAAGAACAGGTGGACAAAACTGTTTGCTATTCCAATAGATCATGATAAGCTAACCAACTTAAAAAGAGTGTTCTTCCTATCTAGGTTGAGATGTTGTTACAAATACTGCTTTAAGTTTGGGGTTTTTAAGGTATCTAGGTTGTTTTGTTAATTTAAATTGAGATTACCTCTATAGCTAACATTAGATGAAACCAATCTGCGGCCTAATTATTATTAGGTTTGGGGGGTCTAGTTGTCCTTTTGGATTTAAGATATAAGATTCTTACTGATTAAGGAGTTGTTTAGGAGTGTAGTAATTTTTTTTTTTAAAGTGTTTTTCATTCAAAATGTATCAAAATAATATTTTTTTTTATTTTTTAAAAAATTATTTTTGACATTAGCACATCAAAACAATCTAAAAACACCCAAAAAAATGTAATTTCAAGTAAAAAGTAAAAATAAAAATTTTCCTTTTTTTTCAAAAGCACTTCCCAAACAGGGTCTAAAACCTTTTTCCCTTTTAAGTTTCTTCTAGAATTTTTAGTAATTGCATGTTTTAGCATGATTAATATCTGAGCGCCTCTGTTCCCTTTATAAACTTAGAGCACGAGGGAGAAATAGAATATAGCCAGCCTTTTCATGTTCTTATATGTCCTTTTTTACTTTCTATCTAGAACTCATGCCATGGGGAACCTTTCAGGCTTTCTTATTGTTTGCACTGGCCAGTATGTTTTGAGCTACTGGAAAGGTAATGTTGGATTTTTCTGTGAGTATTTGGGAAGAACAATGGAAATAGGATGACATTCGCTGTTCTTGGCATGTCTTCCCACACCCCTCGGTCTGTAATGTAAAATATCTCTTTACATGGATGGTCTCTAAGTGTCAACAGTGAATGGCTAAGATTTCATAGAACTTTGTAGAAGGATGTCATGTTTATGGGTTTTATGGAAATCTCAATATGAGGCTAAAGGATAAAGAACGAATGATGATCACTCCCAAAGATACAATAAAAAGGAAATAGTTCAAGCAAGCTCACCAGACTAGTTTAAAGAAATAGCTTATACTGTTAAAAATACCTGAATGAAGGTGCAGGGTGTTATAGCTAACTCACAAATGTTCAGCTTTCCCTTTTTCTTGTACTATAAGATTTATGAACTATAGCAATTGTTGTCCCAGTCCCATTGTTTCAAAGTTTTGATAACATTTGTGTTAATTTGATCCATCTCATGACCATGTCTTTGATACGAGCAAACAAAATTATGAAGCTCTGCAATCAACTTAAAAAGCCGAAACTGCATTTGTTCTCCTGGTTGGAAACTGATTTGGTAATTGGAATGCAATGCATTTATCATAAGTTCAAAGTGCATCCATTTAAATAAGTACGTTGATATCTATTACATATGGTATGGAAAGAGAAAATATATAGGCACTAATTGGGTGGGTGCTAGCTAGCTTAGCAGAAGGGTCTCTTGGTATCATAACAACTAACCCGGGATCAAATCATGCTGACAATTGAGATGGGAAGATTAAGGGGAAAGGAAGGCTTACCATTGTTATAAGCCCAAGCTCCAATGGGTCTTATGATAAACAAAGAAAGGAATTAGTTGGTGCAATGGAGTCTGGATGGATATATATTGACGAGATGTCTAACACACGCTCAAATGGATACAATAGACTGGTTTGTGAGGGAATGAAGAGTCTCTTGAATATACAAGAACACTTGATCAGAAATGTTAAGGAAACTGAAACTGAAAAAGAAGAGTTTAGTCCATAAAGTTTCCAAGTAACTCCTAGATTGCCCTGTGGAGTTGTCAAGTGTTTACAAGTACTTTCTATTGACTAGATTTGTTCAACATATGAATTTACTTGAAGTGCGAGTTTATTCATGGAGTTAAGCTTGCATAAAAATCATTCACATAAGTTGTGGAGTGCTGAATTTAATTATAATTTGATTTAATTTCTGCACCCTGAAGATCTCCCTGATGCACAATGTATGCAGAGATGCATTCGGGTTGTAATGCTGCGCATATAGATAGTGTTTGCCCACATCAAAATCTCTTCATACAATTATTTGATCACTGCTTTGGAAATGTGCAGATCTCCATAACCGTGATCATGTTCTTTTGAAAAGTGTGCTGGTGATTAACTTAGAAGTAAAAGATAATCATGAGGAGGCAGCTGTAGGGGGTCAGCTCACTTTGGAACTCTGCCAAAAGGTAGAAATCCTATTTTGCATTAAATATACCATCTATTGTTCAGTTCTCTATGTGAATAGATTTTGAATGGATGATTGTTATATATAGATTGAGGCAGTTGAATCATGGGAGGATTCCATTGATGAGATTATCGCCGCATTTGAGGCAAAGCACCGGAGGAAGCTGGTGTATAGCATTTCCTTCTATTGACGATGCATCACCTACACTAAACGCGGAGGCTAGCAATGCTTGTGATTATCTACTTTTTTTGCAGTTTAATATGTAAATTTATTGTCCCAATTTTTCTGGGAATAAAACTCTCAGTTCACAAACAGAATTCATGGGATTTTAAGCTCAATGCATCTGCTCAACCATGGAGACTCGTTTCAAATTCCAAGAAGTTAATGGGATTTCTAGCCTTGGACATCCTTGTTCTTCCTAGACTTCAACAGGTTTTAATGATACAGTGGAGATTCTCAACTACATCAGGTTCACCAACAATGAACAAGCCAGTGGCAAGCAATCAGCATTAATCCTTGGAAAATTTGTGAGATGGAGCCTTTGAGTTTAGGGCATTCACAATTTCAGTTCTAGTTCTTCCAGGGATACTTGAGATGGGCATAATAGGTATGGATTGTTGAAGGAAACTTGGACTAGCTTTTGAGACTTCGTAAAAGATTTTTGAGAAGTCCTACAAAATATTGAAACTTTCTTGATTCTCACGTGAATAACATCATTTTTTTTAAATAAAATAAAATAAATTTTTTTTATCAAAGAAACAATCTCTTTAAGACAATAAATGGCATTATTGTTTGGCAAAATACACTAAATCACACATTACCTAAAGAGCTAAAACAGCTCGGAAATTTACTGTTCATGCAGACTAAAAACACTGTGTACTGGATATTTGTCTGTGTAGGCAGCAAAACTCATATTTTTCCTTTTTTTTTACTAAAACTAAACCTAGTCGCCCCCCTTCCCTCATATTCTAAAACTAAACCTAAACCTAAACCTAGCCGCCCCCCTTCCCTCATGTTCTAAAATTCTAAACCTAGCCGCCTTCCACCCCCTTTCCCTCAACTAATAGCTTTCCTTCAATCTTTCAAATTCGGAAGATAAAAAATAAGAGTTCAATCGGCGCCCTTTCAAGAGCTCTTTTTCCCTTCATAATGGGCAAGTTCATCGGGAAGGATTCGGGTAAAGGTAAAGTCGGGCAAGGAGATTGCAAAGGGTCATAGCAGAGCCAACGAGAAGATCAAAAGCAAGGTCTGATTTTTTGATATTTTTTTATCTTCTTCTCAAATTTAGGTTTTATTAACTTCTCTCCCTCTCTCTGCTAACTTCTCTCCCTCTCTAATTATTTCTAAAATTAGGGTTTCGAAACCCTAATTTTTAAGCTGATTTTCTGTAATCTGTTAACAGAGACAAAAAATTTTTTTTTTCAAGAATTAAGTTATGGATGAGGAGGCAGCAAAAGCTATGGAGCCTAACGCGGATCTGCTAGAATGGACGAAGAGGGACAAGCGCCGGTTACTTCATGCTGTGTATCGCCCGCTAACCTTGAGAGTAGCAATGAGTGAGGTTTTTATTTCGGCTTCTTAATATTTAATTTATGTAATTTTCTGCTTATTTTATTATTTATTTTTTTGAATTTATTTGTAATTAACTTTGCGTTTATTATGAAGGATTTTTTTTGAATTTATGCGTTTTTTACTAAATTAATTCTTTTTAATGTTTTGTTTGGCAATTTGTGTGATTTTCTGATATTTTCTCTATATTATTTTCAAAAATAGGTGTAATTAAATGTGCATATATGTGTGTGTGTGTATGCGCGCGAGCGCGCGTGTGTCATCAACATATCAAAACAATAAAAAAACTATAAAAGTATGTTTTTTTGCTTGGTCCTTGATTTGTTTCTTGCCTCTTTGGGTGACTGGGTTTTTCTTTTGACATCACTGGATGATGAGCGAGGGGGCTGATTTGTTTATTGGGTCGGTTTGTGTGTATCACTAGAGTATGGGTTGTATGGTTGCTGATCTCGATTTTATGGGTGTGTTGCTTGAGTGTGTTGCCAGTGGAGGGTTTCTTTGGATAGAAGAGTTTATTTAACATTTGAGATGAGATATTCAAGATATTTTGTCATAAAGGCAAGATTCCGTCAATAAATATTTGATCCTTCAAATATTTTTTGGCCAATGAAAAGTTGACACTTGAGATGAGATATTCAAGATATCTTGTCATAAAGACAAGATTCCGTCAATAAAGACCAACCAATAAAATTATACCACGTGGCATTGGAAAAGGACCTGAGAGCCCCTACAAATCTCTATAAATAGAGGGCTTCAACCTAAAGGTAAGGGGATTTGGAGGGATACAAAATTTTCTTGAAGATAAGCTCTTCAAGCAAGGAAGCTCTCTCTCAAAGAGTTCTCAAGCCTCCTTCATCTACGCTTGAAGTCTACAAAGAATGAAGCTCTGTTGGATCAAGCCAAAACGCCCCATAAAAGTTTTTCAACAACAATTTGAAGACAAACCAAGGTACTCTTCAAAGCATCAAATCACAACATCTCACTTCGCAATACACGTCCAAATTCGCGTTCTCGCAAAGCACAAATCTTAGCTTGATTACTCAAATAAATCAAGTCACCATACATCAAATCCAAGGGAAGATTCAGAGGATTGCCATATTCTTTTGATAGAATATATTATGTAGAGATTGTACCCATTCATATATTTAATAAAATCATATATTTGTACACGTGTGCTTGTTTAATTTCAGGTGCATAAAATTGTGTCTACAATGTGATCAAAGCATTTTTCTTGCAAATCTCAACATAATCTCATGCATTATGTTCATGCTGGTTCTCTGTGAAATGAAAGCTTTCTCTATTCCATCTCTCAATTCTTTGTTTGATCGTGTGTTTTTTTTATTCTTTGTTTCTGTTTCTTCGCATAATTTTGTCACTAAAACAAGCGTTCTTTGAAGATACCATGGTATTGTTGGATTCGAGAGATCTTTCTCCATTTTGGATTCTTGCTGTAGCATTTTTTTGTCCAGCATCTGCATTTAATTCCATCCTACAGGTTTTTATCATGATGTTAGTTTGGTTTTTGTATCAGTTAAAAAACGAGACAAAACGATATCATTTTTATTTCGGTTTAAATTCCAGTCAATTCTAGATTTTTCAGCCAAATATCGGTTAAAACGTTCCGGTTTCGTTCCGCCCGTTCTGTTTCGGGCAAATAGTGTTTTTTAAATAATGAAAAATTTTACAATATCAATTATATCTCTTAATTTGACCGTTAGATTGAGATAAAATTTCACGGGCAGTCTCTTGAAATATTTATATATATTATATTAAAATTTCAGAGCAATCAGAGAATATAATGACCTTGCGAGATTGACGATGATATTCTCATAATATTATACATGTCCATAATTTTATTCAGAAAAAAACCCGAAACGACTCGTCGAAACACTCTGAAACCGAAACATTCCACTCTAATTGAAAAAACAAAACATCAACCAAAATGGAATTAACAACTTGGTTTCTATAGGATCAAAATGGAAAATAAAATTGGTCGAGTGTGATGATGGTGAGTTTTGGTTTCAAAATGGTTGGAAAGAAATTGAAGACTATTGCTCTCTATCTCATGGTTCCTTCCTAGTTTCTTTTAGATTAACATGGTGTCCAAGTCAGCTTACGAGCATATCGACTAATCTTATAGGCTCTGAAATTAATAATCATGTAAGCCTTCAATAATCATTATATTAGCAATCATAAAACTCGAACCTTACACTATGGAAGCAGACCCTTACTTCCTAGTGTTTGAACACTGGAGCTTATGTCTGTGCTGAAATCATTGAAGACAGCTCTGGTAGACAGAGAAGAAAGGAGAGTTCACCATTGCCACCACCTCATCGTCGTAAGAAGCTGAGAAATTTTTTAGATGATTGTATAACTTCTCTTCTGCCCTGCTGGGGCTAAATCTTTCAAAAAAGAAGAAGAAAATTTCATGAGCAAAGCAAATCCACGACATTTTGAAGGTTTAAAACTTCTAGATCTGGAACATTTTCTTTCTTCAAGATCAGATTGAAGAACAACGCCACTTTCTATACTTGTTCTGGTTTCATAATCGTTAGCTTCTTAAACTTCATTATTTGATCTTGCGGCACCAAGAGATGAGAGAGGCACGTGCGTTGACAGCAGATAGAAAGGATGAGACTCTTTAGGCCTGTTTGGGAGAGCGGTTACGGTAACTTTTCAAAGTGCTTTTCGTGCCGAAATACATTAAAATGATGTCTTTTTATTTTTTAAAAATCGTTTTTGACATCAGCACATCAAAATGATCTAAAAACACCAAAATATATTCATTTAAAATTTAAAAAAAATGAATTTCTGCAGCACGGCGGTTGAAATGCCGTGCCAAACGGGCTCTTTGTAGAGCCAGCACTGCTGCAAATCTAAAAATCCCTTGTTCAAGGTTGCCATGCAACCATCATATGTTCATTTTGGTTAGTGTTTACTTGACCACCAAAGTTTCTATCAAATTATGAATTCAATTCCTCTTCTTTTCCTGAATTAAAACTCCAAAGTGGATTAATTATTTTTATTAAAATAAATAATAAAATCTTCTCGTGACGTCATAATCAAAAGAAAAGTATTGAATTAGTATAAAGATAGATGTTGTTGCAAAAAAGACTTTGAATTATCGAGAATAGAAATTGTTAAAATACCCAACTTACCAAAATAGAAGCTCTCCATGCCCCAAAATTATTAATAGCCCTAAACCATGAAGGAGTCTTAAGAGAGAAACCCAAAACAGATCTCACAAATTGACCAAAACAAAAAACATTAACTTGGAGATTTAAGCAATAATGAATTCAATCTCTAGTACCATTCTTATTAAATAGAAAAGTGTAATTAGAAAAGTGTTACAATAATTACAATAATTCATTTAGAGCAAGACTGTTAATTCTGTTTCGGTTGGTCCTTTGTTTTTTCAATTAAACTGGAATGTTTCAATTTCGAAGCGTTTCGGCGCTATATATATATATATATATATATATATATATATATATATAAAACAAAATTCATCAAAAAAAAGAAAATAAAATGATTTTTTTAACAAAATTATAAACATGTATAATATTATCAGAATACTATCATCAATCTCGCAATGTCATTATATTCTCTAATTGCTCTGAAATTTTAACATAATATAAATAAATATGTCAAAAGACTCCTCGTAAAATTTTATTTCAATCTAACAGTTGAATTAAGAGATATGATTAATATTGTAAACTTATTCATTATTTAAAAAAAAAAAAACACTATTTGGCCGAAACAGAACGAGCGGAATAAAACCAAAACGTTCCGGCTGAAATTTAGATGAAATTTCCGTAATGGGCCGAAATTTTTAAGTGAGATACAAACTACACCGTTTTATCTTGTTTTTTTAACTGGTACGAAACGTTTCAGCCATTTCAGCCGAAACGAAATGAAATTAACAACACTGGTTTAGAACCGGGGATCACCATGTTAATGTAAAAGGGGATTCTTAGCATTGGGTTGTCCAAGAGTAGCTCAATCTAATCCATTCAAACTTTACAGTTTTCCCATTCAAAAGGGATGGCAGTTAAAAAAATTAGCAAGATCTCAATCCACTTACCAAGAGCCTTTGTCAAGCTCTTGTGATCCTTGCACATTTCCACCATGGGAGGAAGCAAGAAGTGAACTGCAACTAGCTAGTTTAAATTCAATATGCCACATTTTTTTATGAATATAAAAGGAATGACACCACAACAACTTTGGACAATGAAGATCACCACTGTAAGTTTTTGCAGTTGGACCATCACATGGCGACATATCGGTGAATACAACTTAGATATATACCTCAGACTCTTAAAATTTATATAACCTATGAATGTAGACACCATACTTGATTATTTTACAGCAACTTTTGTGGACAAAGGGCTTTGTAGAGGGTAATGGAGCTTTAGTTGATCTTCTCGCCACTTGCTTGACGACTCTTCTCTTCTTCAACCTGTTCAAGCAACGCTTCTAACTCTGCTTCTGACAAGCCCTCTAACCGCTTCTGCAAGACCAGATTAAGGCCCAAATCCATGTCAGGAACAAACAAAAGAGGAATTCAAAGTGGTTATGGGGTATTTTCCATCCTTTTCCCATGTACTAAAACAATCATATCTAGAGTTTGGTTTTACACAAAAAGGTGTGAAATGACTGACTATACATAAACAAAGATACAGATAAAAGAGTAGATGCAAGAAATTTTTTGCAGCATATCAAACATCCAATTGTCAGCTTTTACCAAAACTCTTTTTCCACTAAATGAAATGGAGTTCAGTGGCTACCCTTTACATTCTTTATGAGAATATATGAGAATTATATGAAATACTTGCGCACTAATTTGTTACTAAGAGCAATTCAGGACTCGGAAAAAAGAAAGAAAGAAAAGAAATATCTAGTTATATTTAGTTTTTTCAACCATTTACGGGATAATAAAAGATATGCATCTAAGATAAAGTATACAAAATCGATCAAAAAGGAATCACTGTCGCAGTAAATCAAAGAACTTGTGTATACCCTTTTGAGTTAATAAAATGTTGGGATGAATTCCTGTAATTCCTAGTGTGCTTGTTGTATTTGTATTTATTTGTGTATTCTGCTTGCTTACAACATTAGAAAAGTGAGGGAACTCTTGGGTTTTTAGGACAAACTAGTTATAGGCAAACACGAATGAATTGGTGAGCGAAAGGTTGAGTCTAGTAAGACTAGACTACCGCATAGGGGCAAAAACTTTTGACGAGAAAATTAGCATTGTACCGACAGGGCCTTTTCATTTATGTTTCCATAAGTAAATACTGGCAAAAACATAATGGGAAAAGAAAGGGGAAATATACACGTCAGATAACATGTGACTTTTTCAGACATAATTACCAACATACAGTTTCTGTTGGTAAGTATCAATAGTACGAGGGATTTATAGTCGAGATTCAAAAAACTAAAAAAATATTATGACATAAAATTTATTCTGACAAAATTACTAACTAGATTACCAACAGGTATATTCCGTTGATAAATCCACTGGTAAATACTGAGGGATTTACTGTTGGGACTACAATGAGATTTAAAAACTCATAAACTACGATGACATTTGTTCTGACCAAATTACTGACAAGATTACCAACAAATATATTTCGTTGGCAAATACCAAAAGATTTATGATTGAGATTACAATTGTAACAGCTCGGCCCAACCTGCCATATATTGTCCGCTTTGGGCCTTACCGCCCTCACGGTTTTGTTCCTGGTGACGCGAGCCCACTTCTGAGCCTAACGCCCAAACGTGTATGACAAGTATGAAACCAGCACTCTTAATAAGGCTAGCTACCACTCCCTCACCCGCCGATGTGGGATACTACAACAATGAGGTTCAAAAACCTAGAAAGTATGATGACATTTACCTATATAATCCATTTGTAATGTTTAATTTATGACTTGACGATCGACCTTACTCCCCTTTTCTTTCTCCTTTTTCCTTCTCTATTTTTTCCTTTGCAATAAACTACCACTTTTAGTCACCCCTTCCACTTAATTTCAACACAATTCAACTTCTCATAATAAATTTGGCTACCTTTGTGGGCATTTGTGTTGTGATTCAACTTTTTTTTTTTGTAGGATTCTCCACTTTTAAGTAAACAAATCTACTATTTTTTTGTATTTTATTTCAATATGTTATTTTTTTTCCATATCTTTTAAGTATATTGATTTTGTTTGGGTCTTTACTACTTGTTTTTATAGTTTTTTTCAATAGAATCTTGTTGTATGGATTTATAACGTGTACATTTAGGGTTTGTTTTAGATTTTATAAAATATATTTTAATGTATTTCTGCACATAAAATATTTTGAAAAACAATTTCGTCATACCTCAATAACACATTTAAGTGGAGTGGTGTCAAAAATTTAGATGGCAAGGCAATTTCCTGGTTCCAACAATGCATGCACATTATCAGGGCTACAATTTGTGGATGGCTACTCAGATGTTCATAATGGAGCACAAAATGTCATTGAAATGGTAAGGCAATGGACAAATTTACAACTAAACCATTCTATTATACAAAATTTGATTCTATAAAGCCACCAGTAGTTTGGATTAGCCCCAAGGCATGATTACATATATCCTACTGTCCAGCTTTCAAAAATTTGTAGCAATTTCCCATGAACAATTCTCAATCAAGTCCTAATTAATTTTCATTAACGTCTCCATCAAATTTTCTTCAAAACCATAAAATATAGCTAGAAGAAATATATCAATAGAAATTCTCAACATGACCCAATTGAGAAAATATGGGAAATCTTGGGATCTAATTTATAAACTTTAGAAGTTTGGGATGTGATTAAGAATAGGTATATTGAGTAAGGACTAAATTGAGAACAAAAGAAAACACCAGTAGTTTCTTCCATTAATAAAACCACTACCGAGTCTGTACAGTGCCGGTGATTAACAATCTGCTACGGCCTCTAAAATCCACCGAGTGTGTAGCACCGGCGTTTTACCACTCTGCTACCAATTAGCAGACCATGAAATTCCGGTACGCCATGGTATGTTCGTCCAATCAGAACAGAAGCATGGAGGCTCATTCTCTGCTTAAGAGGCATGGATTTGATGTCTCCTCGTATGGAACTGGTTCTCACGTTAAGCTGCCTGGACCTTCCCTCAGAGAACCAAACGCTTACGACTTTGGCACCCCTTATAAGCAAATGTTCGATGATCTCAGGCGCAAAGACCCTGAACTGTATCCTCCTCCCTCTCTACTCTTCATTCTCTTCATTTTCTATAACCGAGGGTGTTTGGTTGCTGAGAGAATCTCCTTATCTTTTTTTTTAGGGGGGGTTGTTTAATTGGGTTTATGGTATTGTATTAATTGTTGCGAAGTTGGTTTTTTTTTTTTTGTTAAGTTATTATGGGAATTACTTCAAAACCCAGAAAAGGGATTTGAAGAAAATAGCTAGATATGATTGCATTTGATGATGGAACCGGAAAAATTGAAAGGAATTTGAATTTTGATTATGGGTTTTCATTTATATATATATTATTGATTTAGCCTCTTAAATGTGAAAGGAAAAGCTTATGGTAACTATGTATGTGATTTTAAAGAAAAAATTTGAAACCTTGACAAGAGTTTCAGTTACAAGCGAAATGGGATATTGCCCATGCTTAAAAGAAATTCAGGTGTGAAACTGGCACCTCAACGCTGGCAAGACAATGCTGCTGATGGTTCCTTTACTGTGGTGTTAACTTTTGAAGAAAAGGTCTTTGATATGGTTCTTGAAGGTAAAGATGTATCTTTCGTTTTGCAATTTTTGTTCCCTTGGATATTTATGTAATAATGAGTTTTGCAGTTACTCTGCTCATATGCTTGTATAAAAAACTCACTTTTAGCCATTGATGAAAAGAGCCTTTAGATTGGGATTCTCCGTTATTTAGTAATTCATGTCTAAAACTTTTTTTCAAAAAAAAAAAACACGAAAAGAAAAGGAAGTAATGTCTGGATACTAATCTTGATGGTGAAATGGTAGAAGTAACTTCTTTAGCTAAATCAAATAGGTTGACATCTTAAAAGTGTTACTCTTTGAGGTTCTTAGCTCAGTCTTGTTACTTATAATGCTCAATAACTCTTGATAGAATGTCTTTAGGAATTATTTAATGGGGTCAGGAACAGTGAAGATGAAATTGAGCCTATTTTTTATGGTGCACTGCTCCTTGCTGCTTTGTTTAAGAAGCTCCTCATTAGTGGAAGTTCAATCTAAAGATTTCAATGTAACTAAATGAATCTGAATCTAATATGTGGTGCGTTGTATGTAGAAGAACATGGGAAGAACAGGTGGACAAAACTGTTTGCTATTCCAATAGATCATGATAAGCTAACCAACTTAAAGAAGAGTGTTCTTCCTATCTAGGTTGAGATGTTGTAACAAATACTGCTTTAAGTTTGGGGTTTTTAAGGTATCTAGGTTGTTCTGTTAATTTAAATTGAGATTACTTCTATAGCTAACATTAGATGAAACCAATCTGCGGCCTAATTACAATCTTTTTGGGGGTCTAGTTGTCCTTTTGGATTTAAGATATCAGATTCTTACTTATTAAGGGGTTGTTTAGGATAAAGTATTTTTCATTCAAGATGTATCGAAATAATGTTTTTTTATTTTTTAAAAAATTATTTTTGATATTAGCACATTAAAACAATCTAAAAACACCAAGCTTTTTTGATTTCAAGTAAAAAAAAAAATATAATTTTTTTCTTTTTTTTGCAAAAGCACCTCCCAAACAGGGTCTAAAACCTTTTTCCCTTTTTAGTTTCTTTTAGAATTTTTAGGATTGCATGTTTTAGCATGATTAATATCTGAGCGCCTCTGTTCCCTTTATAAACTTAGAGCACGAGGGAGAAATAGAATATAGCCAGATTTTTCATGTTCTTATCTGTCCTTTTTTACTTTCTATCTAGAACTCATGCCATGGGGAACCTTTCAGGCTTTTTTATTGTTTGCACTGGCCAGTATGTTTTGAGCTACCGGAAAGGTAGTGTTGGATTTTTCTGTGGGTACTGGGGAAGAACAATGGAAATAGGATGACATTCACTGTTCTTGGCATGTCTTCCCACACCCCTCGGTCTGTAATGTAAAATATCCCTTTACATGGATGGTCTCTAAGCTATGTCAACAGTGAATGGCTAAGATTTCATACAACTTTGTAGAAGGATGTCATGTTTATGGGTTTTATGGAAATCTCAATATGAGGCTAAAGGATAAAGAACGAATGATGATCACTCCCAAAGATACAATAAAAAGGAAATAGTTCAAGCAAGCTCACCAGACTAGTTTAAAGAAATAGCTTATACTGTTAAAAATACCTGAATGAAGGTGCAGGGTGTTATAGCTAACTCAGAAATGTTCAGCTTTCCCTTTTTCTTGTACTATAAGATTTATGAACTATAGCAACTGTTGTCCCAGTCCCATTGTTTCAAAGTTTTGATAACATTTGTGTTAATTTGATCCATCTCATGACCATGTCTTTGATATGAGTATACAAAATTATGAAGCTCTGCAATCAACTTAAAAAGCCGGAACTGCATTTGTTCTCCTGGTTGGAAACTGATTTGGTAATTGGAATGCAATGCATTTATCATAAGTTCAAAGTGCATCCATTTAAATAAGTATGTTGATATCTATTACATATGGTATGGAAAGAGAAAATATATAGGCACTAATTGGGTGGGTGCTAGCTAGCTTAGCAGAAGGGTCTCTTGGTATCATAACAACTAACCCAGGATCAAAGCATGCTGACAATTGAGATGGGAAGATTAAGGGGAAAGGAAGGCTTACCACTGTTATAAGCCCAAGCTCCAATGGGTCTTATGATAAAGAAAGAAAGGAATTAGTTGGTGTAATGGAGTCTGGATGGATATATATTGACAAGATGTCTAACACACGCTCATATGGATACAATAGACTGGTTTGTGAGGGAATGAAGAGTCTCTTGAATATACAAGAACACTTGATCAGAAATGTTAAGGAAACTGAAACTGAAAAAGAAGAGTTTAGTCCATAAAGTTTCCAAGTAACTCCTAGATTGCCCTGTGGAGTTGTCAAGTGTTTACAAGTACTTTCTATTGACTAGATTTGTTCAACATATGAATTTACTTGAAGTGCGAGTTTATTCATGGAGTTAAGCTTGCATAAAAATCATTCACATAAGTTGTGGAGTGCTGAATTTAATTATAATTTGATTTAATTTCTGCACCCTGAAGATCTCCCTGATGCACAATGTATGCAGATGCATTCAGGTTGTAATACTGCGCATATAGATAGTGTTTGCCCACATCAAAATCTCTTCATACAATTATTTGATCACTGCTTTGGAAATGTGCAGATCTCCATAACCGTGATCATGTTCTTTTGAAAAGTGTGCTGGTGATTAACTTAGAAGTAAAAGATAATCATGAGGAGGCAGCTGTAGGGGGTCAGCTCACTTTGGAACTCTGCCAAAAGGTAGAAATCCTATTTTGCATTAAATATACCATCTATTGTTCAGTTCTCTATGTGAATAGATTTTGAATGGATGATTGTTATATATAGATTGAGGCAGTTGAATCATGGGAGGATTCCATTGATGAGATTATCGCCGCATTTGAGGCAAAGCACCGGAGGAAGCTGGTGTATAGCATTTCCTTCTATTGACGATGCATCACCTACACTAAACGCGGAGGCTAGCAATGCTTGTGATTAACTACTTTTTTTGCAGTTTAATATGTAAATTTATTGTCCCAATTTTTCTGGGAATAAAACTCTCAGTTCACAAACAGAATTCATGGGATTTTAAGCTCAATGCATCTGCTCAACCATGGAGACTCGTTTCAAATTCCAAGAAGTTAATGGGATTTCTAGCCTTGGACATCCATGTTTTTCCTAGACTTCAACAGGTTTTAATGATACAGTGGAGATTCTCAACTACATCAGGTTCACCAACAATGAACAAGCCAGTGGCAAGCAATCAGCATTAATCCTTGGAAAATTTGTGAGATGGAGCCTTTGAGTTTAGGGCATTCACAATTTCAGCTCTAGTTCTACTAAGGATACTTAAGATGGGCATAATAGGTATGGATTATTGAAGGAAACTTGGACTAGCTTTTGAGACTTCGTAAAAGATTTTTGAGAAGTCCTACAAAATATTGAAACTTTCTTGATTCTCACGTGAATAACATCATTTTTTTTAAATAAAATAAAATAAATTTTTTTATCAAAGAAACAATCTCTTTAAGACAGTAAATGGCATTATTGTTTGGCAAAATACACTAAATCACACAGTGTACTAAATCAACTCTTGTTTGGCATTATTGTTTGGCAAAATACACTAAATCACACAGTGTACTAAATCAACTCTTGTTTGGCATTATTGTTTGGCAAAATACACTAAATCACACAGTGTACTAAATCAACTCTTGTTTGGCATTATTGTTTGGCAAAATACACTAAATCACAGTGTACTAAATCAACTCTTGTGTGTGTGTGTGTGTGTGTGTGTATATATATATAACAGAGAAAGAGTGAAAGAAAAAAAATCAAAAACCAAGAGGAGTTATTGTCTACTCTTTGATGAACACAAATACATGAACAATTCGTTGCTGATTCTTTTAACCTCGTTACTATTAGTTACAGAATTAATTCAAGTTAACATTTTTCTTATTTTTTAAAAAAATAATTATTCAATTGGATTCAATTTTTCGTTTTTTTCAATAGTCAATCTCGTATTTCTGTAAAAGTTGATTTTTTTTCCAACTTATTTGGACGAAACCTGATTAAAAAATTAAAAAAAAAAAAACAATATTAACAATGTTATGAAAATCTGACTAGAAGAAGACAATATATAAACCTAGTCTTTCACTATACACCAATATACGAACACAATATGGATTTCAATGATGAAATTGCTGTTTTTAACCGAAACCAATTTACTCATTTTATCAGGGGCGGTAATAAGGTGTTTTAACAAAGTTTATTGGTCATTATCTAATTGATTATTAGAGACATGTCGGGTTTTTTTATATTTAGAAGCGTAGTAAAATACTAAAATTACCGTAAAATAAGATTTATTTAACTGTGAGCTAGAGACTTTTTCAAGTTTTTATCTTTTAAAGTAAAATAAAATTACTAAACTGCCCTTAGAAACAAGATTTTTTTGAAATGGTGTTCTAGGGTGTGTTTTTTAATTTTTATCATTGATTTTTTTAGTTATACTCATTTTGAATAATATACAATTTAGTCTTTTAATAAATATCAAATATTATTCAAAAATAAAAAATAGTTGGCGCATGCAATATACGCATTAACGAGCGGGAGACTTCATGTTTTTTAAACAATGTTAGAAGTGACATGACATCCTTTTCTAGATGGTTAAACACATGTACATGATGGCGCAATATTTGAACCAAAACTCTACCAGATCATAATTTTACATTTTTCTAATCAATTAATTCAAAAAAATTCATTCATTCATTCTTTGTTTTTTTTTCTTTTATTTGTTTTTTTCTTTATTTTTTTGTTCACCTTTACTTTTAAGAATATTTAAACAATATCTTTAATAATGTAAACTTTTAGACAAAACAAAAATAAATTTCATGAATCAACGATAACTATGGTAGTATTTTAATTTAATAATGATAAATTAATAGGAATATTTCATAATAATGTAAGTATCGTGAAAAAGTTCGGATTTTGACATAAATTATTAATTTTCCAATTTTACGGTGTTAAACATATCTTTAAATTCAATCATTTGATCGAGCTAAAATTTTACAATAAGTGTCCTAACATATTGTTTTGTCTTAGAATAAGTGTCTAACATATTGTTTTGTGTTAAACCTCTAGATAAAATGATAGTTACAGGGGTAATTGCAATAAATAAACTTTAGGGGGAAACTAAGTAGGGGTAAAATGAAAATAAACCAAGATAACAACGCTCTACCTACAACACATGTAATTGTTCACTTATATTATAATAGTACTAAGAGAGAGAGGGAGGGTGAGGTTCATTTTAAGTTTTCTTCAAACTTTTTGAAAAACCCTTCCCGAAAGTGTGAAGAGAAAAAAACCTTTAGGGAGGAAAGGAGCTCGAGAGAGAAAGTGTGAAAAATAAAAAGGTGAAAAATAAAAAAGAAATTGTGAATTTCATTAGTTTTTCAAGGTTATTCGGAAGCTAATGATATCTACGTTGATATCAATATTTACTTGAATTGATTAGTCATTTCTAGTTATAAAAGCTAATGACATCAAATGGTAAATTGACATTGATATTAACAAAACGAACAATCGACAATATTAAGAAACTTGATTAGTTAATGAGCTTATTGATATAAACAATTCTCAAATTTTATTAGTTGTCTAAATTTGAGAAACTAATTATATGAGTGAGTTATATTGATATCAAAATTCGCTAAACATAATTAGTCATTTCTGATTTGAGAGACTAATAATATTGATGTGGTTTATCGTATCGGCGTTAATATGAAAGGTATAAATGAAAAATAAATTTTACTGGTTACTTTCAAGAAATAAAAAGGTTAATGATGTCATTAAGTTTACTGAATTGCAACCTTATTAGAAAATTGAATGGCAAATCATTGTGATCAAAGCTAATGATATCCATTTGGAATTGACTAATGACATGGGTTACAAATGAATATTTGATATTACAGGAGTAAAGATAAGTGGGTGAGTCGCTTAATGTTATAGAAAAATCTCAGCTGTAATTAATATTTGATACAAAAATATCATGATAATTCTAAAATTTAAATGTGTTTTATCCCATATATTTTAAGGTTGTTACATACAGTACTTGTAAGAATTTATTTTTCTCAATTAGACTTTTTTTTTTTCATTGCTAACTTTTTTATATAAATAAAAAAAAAAACATTTTCTTCTAGCTATTTTTAAAAAAGTTTATGAAAAAATTAAAGATTTAGCCCTCTATCTAGTGTAACCAAAGAAGAGAAATTGACAAAAGCATTTTGTATATATAACCCTAATATAGGGTAGCCATGCAATTTTATTTTATTTTATTTTCTTGTGGTACACAATGGATGAAGCACGAAGCCTAACCCATCATCTTGGTCAAACAACACCAGAAGCGCATCTCCCCTATCAAACCATCATTCATCCCAAGCTCCACTCTATAAAGGATTAGCCAAAGAAGGATATCATCTTGGTCATATGACAGAACGCATCATAAACCATAACCCTTTCTACTGCACCAATAAAACTACAATAAGAGAGGACGTCCATTTCTGTCCTGATTTCGAATATTTTACTACTGGACAAGCAGTAGGGAGGGAAAATAAGAAAACGAAGACAGCTGCAACTAAATTAGCACTACTTGATGGATCAAACGGTTGGAATATCGTCTCTTATGCATGCTGCTCTCTGATTGCATAAAATTTTAGTATCAACTTTGATATAATCCAAAAGCACAAAAGAGCAAGAAACGAAAAAACACAATGTTCCATGCACCCTCATTAGCCAAGTGGTGTACCTAGACATTTCAGTGATATCTGAGTATCTTGGCATCAAAGAGCTGATACTCACACCAGATTAGTACGAGTGTCGAGAAGGTTCCATGCTCTGTATTCCTGGTTCACCGATTACGAGCAACTATTTTCCTGCAATAAACAAGCTCAGTTATGCATATTTCCAAATTCCAAAGGAATGGAGATGATAGGCCCAGCATGATAACACAACTAGAACTAGAACATGGCACCAAACTAACGACTCAAAGCAGTTCATGTCTATGTGCGACAAATTAAACATGGGATGTCCATAGTCCTTTAGTTATTAGCAGGTCAACTTCAGCTAAAAGAAGAATACAGTGTGCCATATTAAAAGCTAAAATAGGCAGGTTAAACCCAAAACAAAACAATTGATCATACATTTTCTCATCAAGAATTGCAGGGGAGTTAAGGACCAAGAATGCCAGCAATATGTTCTATGAAAGCTTTTTAAGTGGACACTAGATGATATTTCTTAATGTTAAGCAAGATGATGAAACCAGCAACTCCAAGATGCACGTACTGATGCAAAGATGCTACAAATGAAGAAAGACACACCGTATAATAGCAAATCATATTACTTGAATTGAGGTTTCACTTTTCACTTTGTGAAAAGATGCATGCAAATTCACTTTGTAGAAAGACATGAATACAAAGGGTGTACAAGAACAAAAACTTTTGATAAAGCAAGATTCTGGAATTTTAGCATTCATTGATTGATGAGATAGGAGCCACTTCTCATCCAAATTTCTTCATGATAAAAAAAAAAAGAGTCAAGTTTCGACCAGCTAGTTGCATATCAAACCTGATACTCTCTCATGAAGAGACTATCTTTTCTTCTTCCCACCCTTCCCAGACTTGGATGTTGCAGCATTTGATGTGGATGCCGGCTCCTGCTTCTTGGTCCTCCCAGGATGTCTAGGTACCAATTCTGCAACATGGATCATAAGCTGCTTTCCTGCAATAAAGTTGGAAGTTTTTCAAATCTATCACATATGAAAAATAGGGCAGATACTAGTATACAAGTGACATCAGCCCACCAACTTTAAACTGATTTTTATTAGTTTTTTCCCCTGGTGCTTTACTTTCGTGATAGATGCATCAAAAATGCAAATGCAATTCTTTTTTATTTTTCTTCTACTTTCCCCTTTCATTCCTCCAGGTCAGTGAAGTACAGTGCCATGGCATATCAGGCATGATGAGACTCAAATTTCTCAACTAAACTAAAAGGCAACAATTATCAAACAATCCAGATCACCAAGTGTACTGCTGGCATTTCATGAAAAATGCTGGTAACTACTGGTAACAGGCAAAAGGAATTCACCAAATCATCAATTACAACAATACATATGAAAAGGCTGATTCAGCATAAAACGTAGTGGATCCCTAGTAGAAACTAGTCTTGTGCAATACTAATTTTTTATTTTGTGTGTCAATATCCCTGCTTGAAAGGTTTATATGCAGACTAACAGGAACCAACACTCGTGTCAATGATTACTGCCCCTTGGAAATTAGGCCCACCGAGTCACCTACATGTTATCCACAATTGAATTAATTGCAAATATTTCACTTTAAGGATTATCAGAGAACAAAATAAACATGTGACTGCAGGCCAGGTGCAAGGGCCAATCTATATCAAGTGGGAAGTACAAAAACAAACTGTCATACAGGAAATATTTTTTAAGAAAAAAACTCAAGAGTGTTGTGGAATTCACCCTAGATGTTAGCTCACAAGAGGCTCAACGGCTTACAACGTCACTTGATAGGAAAATGTCAATTCATTTTTTTACCTAGAGAGCTTCCCCGCAGAAATCGGCTTATGATTTCATCATGAGATTCCAGATCTAGTAACATCTGAAATGTAGACGAATCCGCTGAGAATCCTTTACCAACCATTTCATCAATAAATTGTACAGCAGTTGATGAGTCCCGATTTTGAAGAAATCCTTGAATGATAACATTATATGAGCAACTGTCCGGCGTGAAGCCATCATCTTCCATTTTTCTAAATGATTTGTATGCTTCATCTGACAGCCCTTCTTTAAGCAGTCCCTTGATCATGACAGAGTATGTCTGTAAAGTAGGTCGAATTCCATCCACAAAAAGCCTGGAAAATAGTTCCCAGCTATAAACATGCCTTCAATAAGAATATTATAGAGGACGATATTAGGTTCTAGTTTCTTCTCTTGCATTGCCTTGAGCAGTTTTAATGCCTCGTCCAAATGCCCATGTTTGCAGAAGCCATCTAGCAAAATCGAGTAAGTCGTCAAATCTGGAAGCAGGCCATAAGAACACATCTCCTTGAAAAGATTTAGAGCTTCCTGCGGTCTTCCTACCTGGGCACAGACCTTGCATAAGAGTGCTGTAGGTGACAGACAGTATCAGGAGGCAATGCTTTATGAGACATTTCAGCAAGGAGTGATTTTGCCTCTTCCATCCTTCTACTTTCGCAATATCCATTGATCAGGATGTTGTAACTATGTACATCAGGTCCACAGCCCTTGCGAACCATGATTTCAAACACCTTGCTGGCCTCATTCATTTCGCGCCGTAAACAGTACCCATTCATCAAAGCATTGTACGTGTAAATATCTGGCTCTACACCTTTTTCAGGCATTGTTTCAAAGACACGCCGAGCTTCTGAAACCATTCCTTCTTTGCAGAGCCCGTCAACCAAAATATTGAAGGTCACTGTATCTGGCATAACATCCTTACCAACCATTTCCTTGAACAATCTAGTAGCTTCATTCAGTTGTCCTAAATTGCAAAAACCATGGACTATGGAGTTGTAAGTAACAACATCTGGTTGAATGCCACGATCCAACATTTCAGATAAGAATTCCATGGCGTCATTAACTAGCCTATGTTTGCAAAGGTTGTCTATGATTGTATTGTAGGTCACCACATCTGGTTTACACGCATGCTGTTCCATCTTCTTGAACACGTGAACTGCCATGCTTGTGTTGCCAGTTTTGCACAAACCATTGATTAAAGTATTATAACTAATCACATCGGGCTCATGCCCTCTCCGTACCATCTCATTAAACAACTCTACTGCATCTTTAATTTTCCCCTCATTGCAGAGCCCATTAGTGAGTGCATTGTAAGTGATAACATTTGGCTCTATGCCTTTTTCAGGCATTATGTCAAAGACACACTGAGCTTCTGAAACCATTCCTTCTTTGCAGAGCCCGTCAACCAAAATAGTGAAGGTCACTGTATCTGGCATATCATCCTTACCGACCATTTCTTTGAACAATCTAGTAGCTTCATTCAGTTGTCCTAAATTGCAAAAACCATGGACTATGGAGTTGTAAGTAACAACATTTGGTTGAATGCCACGATCCAACATTTCAGATAAGAATTCCATGGCCTCATTAACTAGCCTATCTTTGCAAAGGCTGTCTATGATTGTACTGTAGGTCACCACATTTGGTTTACACCCATTTTGTTCCATCTTCTTGAACACTTGAACAGCCATATTTCTGTTGCCAGATTTGAACAAACCATTGATTATAGTATTATAACTAATCACATCGGGCTCATACCCTCTCTGTACCATCATATTAAACAACTCTACTGCATCTTTAATTTTCCCCTCATTGCAGAGCCCATTGAGTAGAGTAGTGAATGTGATAACATTAGGTTGAATACCTAGTTTGAACATCTTGCCCAAGACAGAGACAGCAAAATGAACATGTTTCGAGCGACAAAGGCAGTTAATCAATACAGTTAGAGAATAAACAGTGTGGGTAACACCGAGCAAATCCATTTGATTGCACAGAGAGACAACAGTGGAATACTGTTTCTTTTTGGCAAAGGACCCTAAGAATTTGCCAAACTCCACAACAGAAGGCCTAGGATTCATACGGACCATGCGATAGAATGAAGCCAAGGCATCATCAATACTAATGTTATTGCTATTATCACTAACAAGCCCGTCATTTTTTTTAGGCAAAGAAGGTTTCTTTGTAGAAGTAGAGGTAAGAAAGTGGTGATGTTTGAGGAATAAGAAACAAGGGAAATGAGGGAGAAAAGGAAAGATACCCATTTCCATTTGTTGTTGTTGAAGCTGAAAAGCAGAAGAAGCAGCAGCTCTAAAAGCGCTTTTCCGCATGAACATCATCACTGCTAGGTTAAAAAGATGTTGTCTATCTTACTGTTGCTCTCCTCCTTCGAAGCCGAAGATGAAAGCTTTTTCACTCAGCCCCGCGTCTCTTTCTCAATTCGGGGTGTCTTGTCTTCTTGGGTTCAGCTTCGGCTGAAAAGCTTTTTATGAAAGGAACCCAATGGGCAGTAGACCATTTTACTTCTTATTTGAAGCCCAGAACTTTGAACACTTGTTGGCTCTCACTTTCTCAACATGACCCAATTGAGAAAATATGGGAAATCTTGGGATCTAATTTATAAACTTTAGAAGTTTGGGATGTGATTAAGAATAGGTATATTGAGTAAGGACTAAATTGAGAACAAAAGAAAACACCAGTAGTTTCTTCCATTAATAAAACCACTACCGAGTCTGTACAGTGCCGGTGATTAACAATCTGCTACGGCCTCTAAAATCCACCGAGTGTGTAGCACCGGCGTTTTACCACTCTGCTACCAATTAGCAGACCATGAAATTCCGGTACGCCATGGTATGTTCGTCCAATCAGAACAGAAGCATGGAGGCTCATTCTCTGCTTAAGAGGCATGGATTTGATGTCTCCTCGTATGGAACTGGTTCTCACGTTAAGCTGCCTGGACCTTCCCTCAGAGAACCAAACGTTTACGACTTTGGCACCCCTTATAAGCAAATGTTCGATGATCTCAGGCGCAAAGACCCTGAACTGTATCCTCCTCCCTCTCTACTCTTCATTCTCTTCATTTTCTATAACCGAGGGAGTTTGGTTGCTGAGAGAATCTCCTTATCTTTTTTTTTAGGGGGGGTTGTTTAATTGGGTTTATGGTATTGTATTAATTGTTGCGAAGTTGGGTTTTTTTTTTTGTTAAGTTATTATGGGAATTACTTCAAAACCCAGAAAAGGGATTTGAAGAAAATAGCTAGATATGATTGCATTTGATGATGGAACCGGAAAAATTGAAAGGAAT
Organism: Salix purpurea; assembly: GCA_027405865.1. NCBI lineage: Eukaryota > Viridiplantae > Streptophyta > Magnoliopsida > Malpighiales > Salicaceae > Salix > Salix purpurea. Next base: position 6,056,305 of record JAOWLH010000014.1, on the reverse strand, counting down.
TTGAATTTTGATTATGGGTTTTCATTTATATATATATATATATATATATATATATATATATATATATATATATATATATATATTATTGATTTAGCCTCTTAAATGTGAAAGGAAAAGCTTATGGTAACTATGTATGTGATTTTAAAGAAAAAATTTGAAACCTTGACAAGAGTTTCAGTTACAAGCGAAATGGGATATTGCCCATGCTTAAAAGAAATTCAGGTGTGAAACTGGCACCTCAACGCTGGCAAGACAATGCTGCTGATGGTTCCTTTACTGTGGTGTTAACTTTTGAAGAAAAGGTCTTTGATATGGTTCTTGAAGGTAAAGATGTATCTTTCGTTTTGCAATTTTTGTTCCCTTGGATATTTAGGTAATAATGAGTTTTGCAGTTACTCTGTTCATATGCTTGTATAAAAAACTCACTTTTAGCCATTGATGAAAAGAGCCTTTAGTTTGGGATTCTCCGTTATTTAGTAATTCATGTCTAAAACTTTTTTTCAAAAAAAAAAAAAAACACGAAAAGAAAAGGAAGTAATGTCTGGATACTAATCTTGATGGTGAAATGGTAGAGGTAACTTCTTTAGCTAAATCAAATAGGTTGATATCTTAAAAGTGTTACTCTTTGAGGCTCTTAGCTCAGTCTTGTTACTTATAATGCTCAATAACTCTTGATAGAATGTCTTTAGGAATTATTTAATGGGGTCAAGAACAGTGAAGGAGAAATTGAGCCTATTTCTTATGGTGCACTGCTCCTTGCTGCTTTGTTTAAGAAGCTCCTCATTAGTGGAAGTTCAATCTAAAGATTTCAATGTAACTAAATGAGTCTGAATCTAATATGTGGTGCGTTGTATGTAGAAGAACATGGGAAGAACAGGTGGACAAAACTGTTTGCTATTCCAATAGATCATGATAAGCTAACCAACTTAAAAAGAGTGTTCTTCCTATCTAGGTTGAGATGTTGTTACAAATACTGCTTTAAGTTTGGGGTTTTTAAGGTATCTAGGTTGTTTTGTTAATTTAAATTGAGATTACCTCTATAGCTAACATTAGATGAAACCAATCTGCGGCCTAATTATTATTAGGTTTGGGGGGTCTAGTTGTCCTTTTGGATTTAAGATATAAGATTCTTACTGATTAAGGAGTTGTTTAGGAGTGTAGTAATTTTTTTTTTTAAAGTGTTTTTCATTCAAAATGTATCAAAATAATATTTTTTTTTATTTTTTAAAAAATTATTTTTGACATTAGCACATCAAAACAATCTAAAAACACCCAAAAAAATGTAATTTCAAGTAAAAAGTAAAAATAAAAATTTTCCTTTTTTTTCAAAAGCACTTCCCAAACAGGGTCTAAAACCTTTTTCCCTTTTAAGTTTCTTCTAGAATTTTTAGTAATTGCATGTTTTAGCATGATTAATATCTGAGCGCCTCTGTTCCCTTTATAAACTTAGAGCACGAGGGAGAAATAGAATATAGCCAGCCTTTTCATGTTCTTATATGTCCTTTTTTACTTTCTATCTAGAACTCATGCCATGGGGAACCTTTCAGGCTTTCTTATTGTTTGCACTGGCCAGTATGTTTTGAGCTACTGGAAAGGTAATGTTGGATTTTTCTGTGAGTATTTGGGAAGAACAATGGAAATAGGATGACATTCGCTGTTCTTGGCATGTCTTCCCACACCCCTCGGTCTGTAATGTAAAATATCTCTTTACATGGATGGTCTCTAAGTGTCAACAGTGAATGGCTAAGATTTCATAGAACTTTGTAGAAGGATGTCATGTTTATGGGTTTTATGGAAATCTCAATATGAGGCTAAAGGATAAAGAACGAATGATGATCACTCCCAAAGATACAATAAAAAGGAAATAGTTCAAGCAAGCTCACCAGACTAGTTTAAAGAAATAGCTTATACTGTTAAAAATACCTGAATGAAGGTGCAGGGTGTTATAGCTAACTCACAAATGTTCAGCTTTCCCTTTTTCTTGTACTATAAGATTTATGAACTATAGCAATTGTTGTCCCAGTCCCATTGTTTCAAAGTTTTGATAACATTTGTGTTAATTTGATCCATCTCATGACCATGTCTTTGATACGAGCAAACAAAATTATGAAGCTCTGCAATCAACTTAAAAAGCCGGAACTACATTTGTTCTCCTGGTTGGAAACTGATTTGGTAATTGGAATGCAATGCATTTATCATAAGTTCAAAGTGCATCCATTTAAATAAGTACGTTGATATCTATTACATATGGTATGGAAAGAGAAAATATATAGGCACTAATTGGGTGGGTGCTAGCTAGCTTAGCAGAAGGGTCTCTTGGTATCATAACAACTAACCCGGGATCAAATCATGCTGACAATTGAGATGGGAAGATTAAGGGGAAAGGAAGGCTTACCATTGTTATAAGCCCAAGCTCCAATGGGTCTTATGATAAACAAAGAAAGGAATTAGTTGGTGCAATGGAGTCTGGATGGATATATATTGACGAGATGTCTAACACACGCTCAAATGGATACAATAGACTGGTTTGTGAGGGAATGAAGAGTCTCTTGAATATACAAGAACACTTGATCAGAAATGTTAAGGAAACTGAAACTGAAAAAGAAGAGTTTAGTCCATAAAGTTTCCAAGTAACTCCTAGATTGCCCTGTGGAGTTGTCAAGTGTTTACAAGTACTTTCTATTGACTAGATTTGTTCAACATATGAATTTACTTGAAGTGCGAGTTTATTCATGGAGTTAAGCTTGCATAAAAATCATTCACATAAGTTGTGGAGTGCTGAATTTAATTATAATTTGATTTAATTTCTGCACCCTGAAGATCTCCCTGATGCACAATGTATGCAGAGATGCATTCGGGTTGTAATGCTGCGCATATAGATAGTGTTTGCCCACATCAAAATCTCTTCATACAATTATTTGATCACTGCTTTGGAAATGTGCAGATCTCCATAACCGTGATCATGTTCTTTTGAAAAGTGTGCTGGTGATTAACTTAGAAGTAAAAGATAATCATGAGGAGGCAGTTGTAGGGGGTCAGCTCACTTTGGAACTCTGCCAAAAGGTAGAAATCCTAGTTTGCATTAAATATACCATCTATTGTTCAGTTCTCTATGTGAATAGATTCTGAATGGATGATTGTTATATATAGATTGAGGCAGTTGAATCATGGGAGGATTCCATTGATGAGATTATCGCCGCATTTGAGGCAAAGCACCGGAGGAAGCTGGTGTATAGCATTTCCTTCTATTGACGACACTAAACATGGAGGTAGCAATGCTTGTGATTAGCTACTTATTTTGTTATTTAATATGTAAATTTATTGTCCCAATTCCTGGGAATAAAACTGTCTCAGTTCACAAACAGAATTCATGGGATTTTAAGCTCAATGCATCTGCTCAACCATGGAGACTCGTTTCAAGTTCCAAGAAGTTAATGGATTTTTTTTTTTTTTTGGCTAATATCTGATTATCTGAGTAAAGAGGAACTGAGGTCGTTTGAGATTTCATAACCTAGCTGGGCAGCATTGTGGTTGAAGATGATGTGATTAAAAATTTACCCAAACCAGAAAGTGGACGCTTCTGGTCTCTAGTTTTGCAGGAGCCACACATGATCATTGATGGTTATTCCTTTTATTTCACTGCATTTTTTTACTTCATCGTGAGAATCATTAACGGATAATTCTAAAATTCCATGCAGAACCTCGTCATCCCCTTGCACCTGAAAAGGTCAAAGCTATAATAATGTGTGCATGAGCGGTTGTGGTCAGGTTTTGGAATGGGGACAAGTCAGGAGATGTACGTTTATTCTCAAAGACCATGAGGAGTTATTGTCTACTCTTTGATGAACACAAGTACATGAACAATTCGTTGCCGATTCTTTTAACCTCGTTACTATTAGTTTCAAGGAAAATTCAACTTAACATTTTTCTTATTTTTTTAACTAAGTTTATTGGTCACTATCAAATTGATTAGAGACATGTCGGTTTTTTTATATTTTGAAGCGTAGTAAAATAATAAAATTACCATAAAATAAGATTTATTTAACCATGAGCTAAGGACTTTTTCAAGTTCTTACCTTTTAAAATAAAATAAATTACTAAACTACACTTAGAAACAAGATTTTTTGAAATGGTGTTTCAGTGTGTTTTTGAATTTTTATCATGGATTTTTTTGGTTATATTCATGATGAACGAGAGGCAATTTAGACTTTTAATAAATATAAAATATTATTTAAAAATAAAAAATGGTTGGAGCATGCAATACACGCGTCAATGAGTGGGAGACTTCATGTTTTTTAAAGAATGTTAGAAGTGACATGACATCCTTTTCTAGATGGTTAAACACGTGACATGATGGTGCAATTTTTGAACTGAAACTCTACCATATCATAATTTTATAGTTTTCTAATCAATTAATTCAAAAAAATTATTTCCTTGATTTTTTTAGTTTTTTTTTTCACCTTTACTCTTAAGAATATTAAAAATATATATTTAATAATGTAAACCTTTAGACAAAACAAAAAACAATTCATGAATCAGTGATAAATATGGTAGTATTTTAATTTAATAATGATAAATTAATAGGAATATTTCATAATAATTTAAGTATCGTGAAAAAGTTCGGATTATTGACATAAATTATTAATTTTCCAATTTTACAGTTAAGCATATCTTTAAATTCAATCGTTTGATTGAGCTAAAATTTTACAGTGAGTGTCTTAACATATTGTTTTGTCTTAGATAAGTTTCATAGCAATCTTAGCTCGAGATGATCTATAGATAAAATGATAGTTACAGGGGTAATTGCAATAAATAAACTTTAGGGGGAAACTAAGTAGGGGTAAAATGGAAATAAACCAAGATAACAACGCTCTAGCTACAACACATGCAATTGTTCACTTATATTACAATAGTACTAAGAGAGAGAGGGAGGGTGAGGTTTATTTTAAGTTTTCTTCAAACTTTTTGAAAAAACCCTTCCCGAAAGTGTGAAGAGAAAAAAATCTTTAGGGAGGAAAGGAGCTCGAGAGAGAAAGTGTGAAAAATAAAAAGGTGAAAAAATAAAAAAGAAATTGTGAATTTCATTAGTTTTTCAAGGTTATTCGAAAGCTAATGATATCTACATTGATATCAATATTTACTTGAATTGATTAGTCATTTCTAGTTATAAAAGCTAATGACGTCAAATGGTAAATTGGCATTGACATTAACAAAGAGAACAATCAACAGTACTGAGAAACTTGATTAGTTAATGAGCTTATTGATATCCACAATTCTCAAATTTGATTAGTTGTCCAAATTTGAGAAAGTAATGATATTAGTGAGCTATATTGAGATCGAAATTCGCTAAACATAATTAGTCATTTCTGATTTGAGAGACTAATAATATTGATGTGGTTTACTGTATTGACATTAATATAAAAGGTATAAATAAAAAATAAAATTTACTGGTTATTTTCATGAAATAAAAAGGTTAATGATGTCCATTTGGAATTGACTAATGACCTAGGTCACGAATGAATATTGATAATTTGAAGTTTAGCATACAAAAGAAAAGAATTAAACCTAATTACTTGTTGTAATTGAAATATTAGTGTCATTTATTTATGGTAATTTTATCTTTATGATAATCTCATACTCCTTTAGAGTAAATCTTTGTTATTACTTTTGACCTTATAGGCTAGGTATATTATGGGATAGTTTGACTTTTATTATAATCTCATTTACGCATGTAAAACATGTTTATTTTTAACTTCCAATTATAAGTATTTTCTGTTTATTTTTGTCAAATATTGTGTAAACTCTTATCAATATATAATTAGTGTCATTTAAAATATTGCAGGAGTAAAAATAATTAGTGGGTGAGTCACTTAATGTTATAGAAAAAACTCAGCTGTAATTAATATATGATACAAAAATATCATGATAATTCTAAAATTTAAATGTGTTTTATCCCATATATTTTAAGGTTGTTACATACAGTATTGGTAAGAATTTATTTTTCTCAATTAGACTTTTTTTTTTTCATTGCTAACTTTTTTATATATTAAAAAAAAAGCATTTTCTTCTAGCTATTTTTAAAAAAGTTTATGAAAAAATTAAAGATTTAGCCCTCTATCTAGTGTAGCCAAAGAAGTGAAATTGACAAAAGGCATTTTGTATTATATAACCCTAATATAGGGTAGCCATGCAATTTTTTTTTTCTTGTGGTACACAATGGATGAAGCACGAAGCCTAACCCATCATCTTGGTCAAACAACACCAGAAGCGCATCTCCCTATCAAACCATCATCCATCCCAAGCTCCACTCTATAAGGGATTGGCCAAAGAAGGATATCATCTTGTTCATATGACAGAACGCATCATAAACCATAACCAATTCTACTGCAACAATAAAACTACAATAAGAAACGACGTCCATTTCTGTCCTGATTTCGAATATTTTACTACTGGACAAGCAGCAGGGAGGGGAAATAAGAAAACGAAGACAGCTGCAACTAAATTAGCACTACTTGATGGATCAATCGGTTGGAATATCGTCTCTTATGCATGCTGCTCTCTGATTGCATAAAATTTTAGTATCAACTTTGATATAATCCAAAAGCACAAAAGAGCAAGAAACGAAAAAACACAATGTTCCATGCACCCTCATTAGCCAAGTGGTGTACCTAGACATTTCAGTGATATCTGAGTATCTTGGCATCAAAGAGCTGACACTCACACCAGATTAGTACGAGTGTCGAGAAGGTTCCATGCTCTGTATTCCTGGTTCACCGATTACGAGCAACTATTTTCCTGCAATAAACAAGCTCAGTTATGCATATTTCCAAATTCCAAAGGAATGGAGATGATAGGCCCAGCATGATAACACAATTAGAACTAGAACATGGCACCAAACTAATGGCTCAAATTCATGTTTATGTGAAACAAATTAAACATGGGATGTCCATGGTTCTTTAGTTATTAGCAGGTCAACTTCAGCTAAAAGAAGAATACAGTGTGCCATATTAAAAGCTAAAATAGGCAGGTTAAACCCAAAACAAAACAATTGATCATACATTTTCTCATCAAGAATTGCAGGAGAGTTAAGGACCAAGAATGCCAGCAATATGTTCTATGAAAGTTTTTTAAGTGGACACTAGATGATATTTCTTAATGTTAAGCAAGATGATGAAACCAGCAACTCCAAGATGCACGTACTGATGCAAAGATGCTACAAATGAAGAAAGACACACCGTATAATAGCAAATCATATTACTTGAATTGAAGTTTCACTTTTCACTTTGTGAAAAGATGCATGCAAATTCACTTTGTAGAAAGACATGGATACAAAGGGTATACAAGAACAAAAGCTTTTGATAAAGCAAGATTCTGGAATTTTAGCATTCTTTGATTGATGAGATAGGAGCCACTTCTCATCCAAATTTCTTCATGATAAAAAAAAAAAGAGTCAAGTTTCGACCAGCTAGTTGCATATCAAACCTGATACTCTCTCATGAAGAGACTATCTTTTCTTCTTCCCACCCTTCCCAGACTTGGATGTTGCGGCATTTGATGTGGATGCCGGCTCCTGCTTCTTGGTCCTCCCAGGATGTCTAGGTACCAATTCTGCAACATGGAGCATAAGCTGTTTTCCTGCAATAAAGTTGAAGTTTCTCAAATCTATCACATATGAAAAATAGGGCAGATACTAGTATACAAGTGACATCAGCCCACTCAACTTTAAACTGATTGTTATTAGTTTTTTCCCCTGGTGCTTTACTTTCGTGATAGATGCAACAAGAATGCAAATGCAATTCTTTTTATTTTTCTTCTACTTTCCCCTTTCATTCCTCCAGGTCAGTGAAATACAGTGCCATGGCATATCAGGCGTGGTGAGAAACAGCTCTCAAATTTCTCAACTAAACTAAAAGGCAACAATTATCAAACAATCCAGATCACCAAGTGTACCGTTGCCATTTCATGAAAAATGCTGGTAACTACTGGTAACAGGCAAAAGGTATTCACCAAATCATCAATTACGACAATACATATGAAAAGGCTGATTCAGCTTAAAAGGTAGTGAATCCTTAGTAGAAACTAGTCTCGTGCAATACTAGATGTTAATTTTGTGTGTCAATATCCCTGCTTGAAAGGTTTATATGCACACTAACAGGAACCAACACTCATGTCAATGATTACTGCCCCTTGGAAATTAGTCCCGCTGAATGATCACTGAGTCACCTACATGTTATCCACAATTAAATTGATTGCAAATATTTCACTTTTAGGATTATCAGAGAACAAAAATAAACACGTGTCTGCAGGGCAGGTGCAGAGGCCAATCTATTTCAAGTGGGAAGTATAAAAACAAACTGTCATTCAGGAAATATATTTTTTTTTATAAAAAAAAAAAACTCTTACGAGTGTTGTGGAATTCAATAGTATATACAGGTTGAAGAAAGTGGTAGGAAAGTAGAAGAGTTACAAGGTTAAAAGAAGCAAGTTTGGGTTCTTTTGGATGGTAAAATGAGAAAAGGAAAAGAAGGGGATTGAAGGAAAAAGGAAGTCAGATAGATTTCCTAAGTTTATCTCACTTACAGGAGGAAATCAGATAAAATATTTTCAAATATATATTATCATTTCGAAGATGCTTGGTTATTCTATATATTTTTGCAGGAGTTTAGCATTTGATAACTTGATTGAAGATTTCACACATTTCTTGTCAGAGTATCCAACCAAACAGCTGCTTCACTTAATCATAACTATGGAAATGGTCCTAGCTTGTGAATCAATAAGAACTAAACACAGCACCATGATGGCTCAGTTCCATAACAAGTCGAAGCATTTACCCTGAAATCTCAAGTTACTAGGTGAAGAGGCGACAAAAGATTGCACAATTACATTTGTCCAATAACAATAAAATAAAAATTTAAGCATGGAAAAAACTATGTGTATGTATCCATCAGTTTACGCATATTTAAGAAAAAATAAAGTGATAAAAGTAACTAATGAAAAGGATATAGACAGAAAAGAGGGTAAAGGATGCTTACTGGAAGGAATGGCAGGATTACATAAACTCCCATCTTCTCTTTTCAGTAATACCCTCACTCTACCTACTTGCATGAAATCTCGAGGATATGCCTTATCAATCTATGATATCAAAAAATCATCATAAGACATAAATACAGCAATCACAAGCTCTAACTAAAAAAACAAAATTGTGGATTCAAACAAACCTCAATTGCAAAAGGAAGTTTGAGATGGCTACAGCAATCACCAATCTCAATACAAGTGGGATTCTCACACCCCTTTTCCACGCTAATCCGCCTCCCTTCAGCTATTGTTTTCTTTGAGTTAATGTAAACAGGATATACGACTACCCATTTCTTTATATTTGGCACTCCTCCATCCATCATTAACTATCTCTCCCTACTAAAAAAACCCACTTTTTTAAAAAGTAAATCATACAATTCAAGCGAGTAGCAATGCTGGTCTCAATAATAATAATAATAAAAAAAAAGCAATGATTTTATATACCCAGAAGTTAAAAATCAAAACTTTAACAAACTAAACAGGAGTTAATGAAAATTGTGAAATGGGGTTTTAAATGCTAAGGCACTGATTCATTACTTTCATTCAAATTCTACAATTGACACAAAAAACATATCTTGACCAGCAGTGGAATTTCAATGACTGGCAGGAAAAAGAACAATATATATGTGTGTGTGTGTGTGAATTCTAGAAGGGAAATCAGTGTCAGAAGAAAAGGAAACTGGATTTCGTAATTGCAGATGAAAGAGAAAGGAAGGGCTCACCAGTGGAAATCCTGGCTTCGATCTAGTAGCGCTCTTTGATGTTGAAGGACGAGGATATGAGAAAAGTTCTCTCGGCTTTGGCTTCTACAGTTTTTTTAAATTTATATATTTCCTATAATTGCAGCTTAGTCCCTCAAGTCAAGAAGTTGGAGCCCTATAAGAGAAATATCCAAATTACATTATCCCCCAAAGTTCTACCAACGCTATTTCTTCTCTCTTAATGGACCTATAGGTTTCTTATGATCCTGAATGGTAACGTGGTGCACAACAAAGCAACCTGTTTTTTTGTTAGCAAAAATATATTTGACGTTTTTGCTGAGGTTTTGAGGAGTTCGTTATTAAATTTTTTTTTTTTAAGAAGGTTCTTTTAGATTGTTTCAAAAATAACTTCTAAAAAATAAATATATATATATATATATATTAATATTTTTTTGCACAAAAAATATTTTAAAAATCAATTTTTATCATACTCTCAAATAACAAATAATCTAAGATCTACCACCATATGGTAAAAATAAATACATTATTTTAAAAAAAATACATTACTTGTAAAAATTAACATTGATTTGGATCTCACACCGTCATTATATTATTATTATTATTATAACTATAACTAATATTATCATAATTTTTATTCTTATTACTGTTACTATCATCATCATTATTATTATTATAACCACAATTATTATTATTATTACTATTACTACTACTACTACTACTATTAATAGTAATAATTATTATTATTATCATAATTTTTTATATTATTATTATTATCATCACTATAATTATTGATATCATGATCACTATAACTATTATAATAAAATATTATTTTAATTATTATAATCATTATTAATGTTATTATTATTATTTAAATAACAAAAATCATAAACTTGTTTTGGAAAGATAAAAATAATTGATAGAACGGAAACTGAAAAACAATAAAAAAAAGGAAAAAATAAAATAAATATTATTATTATTGAAAAAAATCATAAATTTGATTTGTAGGACAAAATCAAAAACCATAAAAACTTTGAGAAAAGAACGAATAGAAAAAAATTAAAAATCAAAAGATGTACCAATTCAAAAAACATCATATGCATAAATTATAATTGAAAATAAATAAAACGCAAACAAAAGAGAAAAAGACCAAAATCAAAAATCAAGACTAAAATGATAGATCAAGAAACACCAACACAAATTAGGGACAACTTTAGAAGATCATGAACTTTAAAAGGAATAAAAAAATAAAAAAAATAAAAGAATGAGGAATGAAATGAAAAACAATATATATATATATATATATATATATATATATATATATATATATATATATATATATATATATAAGAAATTACAATTCAACAAAAAACATTAAAAATAACAAAACTTGTATATAAAGAAATTTGGATGAAATGAGAAATTAAGAGCATGAGGACTAAAATTAACAAACAACAAACTAAAATTATATATATATATATATATATATATATATATATATATATATATATATATAAAAAAAAATTACAATTCAACAAAAAAAAAAAACTTGCATAAAAAGAAATTTGGATGAAATAAGAAATTAAAAGCATGAGGACTAAAATTAACAAACAACAAACTAAAAAGATAACTATGTATTTCAATTTTTAGAAGAGAGAAAAAAAGAAGAAGAAAAATGAACACTATCAATAATCCAAAAATTATAAGATTACATGTGCCACATCATGTGGAAGAGACCAATGTACTGTATCTATTGAGACAACAAATGACCAGATTTGCCTATTGGATGGTGTCACACATGCCATTTATTGAAGCGAATGCCTCCTAAATGTTGGCATGTATCAATAATTTTTTAATTAAAAAACATATGAAAATATCAAAATACTCCTAAAGACTAAGGGTTTTTTTGTCTTTTATAAAGTTAAAATTGTTATTTTATTATATATATAATTTGAAAAATCTGAAATACAACAGCTTAATATTTTTCTAATCTCAAGGCAAAACAGTATTTTAGTTATTAGAAAACCTGTGAAAAGTTAATAAATCTCCAGGTAAACAACTTTAAATTTTGTTAACCCTTGGTGCAAAAGAGTATTTTTAATATGTAAAAAATTTGAAAAATACTCAAATATCTCCAAATGATTTTTTAATGAAAATACCATAAAAAAACTAAATAAAAAATTTAAATTTTAACACCTGAAGATTATAAAAATAATTATACCGTAGAGATCCTCTATAGTAATTTCTCCCCATGATGTAACTTTTGCTATGATGAACATGAACAGTGTTTTTTATTAAAAAATATATTTTTTTTAATATTATCAAATATGTCTTTAAAATGCAGTGGCAAATAATTTAGTCCCAAAAATGGATTCTTCTTCTTCTAGCAATGGTTCTTATCCTCGGCTTCCTCAAATCAATCTAATTCAGCCAAGTTGATCAAAAACATTTCTAACGCAACTTAAAACCTGCTTGAATAGGTTTCAAATATAATTTTTTTTTGGATTAATCCATCTATTTAGAGGTTTAAATCAAAACATACTAAATAAAAACAATATATTATAATTTCAAATTTCGACCATATAATTACTAATATAATAATCACTGAAAAAAGTTAATGAGATTAGTCAATATATACAGCAAACTGACCAGACATCTACTTATGCTAATAAATAAATAAAAACAGGCAAGCAGGGACTTGGTCTAGCAGGTAAGGTTTTCTTCTTCTCACCCCAGTTCAAGCCCTGCCAATGCATGTCTGTCACTTCTGCGGTGTCTTACCTGCTCATTGAGCTTGCAGGAAGTTCAGCGGGCTCGGGGATTAGTTGAGGTGCGCGCAAGCTTACCCGGACACTCTGGTTATCAAATAAATAAATAAAAAAAACAGTATACTATAAGTTTTCATAAAATTCAACTCTGTGCTCAATTTTTTGTTGTTGTTGAAATAGAAGAGTTTGCCGGGGCAGGAACGGGTGGTGAAAAATGAAAACGTACCTAGCTAGATCCATCCTTGCCAGCTACGGCGATGATCATGAAATTGAACTATCTCTAGCTCTTAATTTGTTGCTGTCAAGAAGCATCTTTCCAAGTACCGACACCCTAGCTAGCGACCAATCATTGTTCATCTCTTCTTCGATGTTGTCTCAGGTCACCAAACTTCTAAATGATGTAACCACAGCAATTGGAGCCAATAGATATTACAACCAATTAGAAAACAAATTATTCTATTTTTCTTATTGATTAAATGGGTTTTAATTTCATGGTCATTGTGTAGAAAGGTTATTAACAAATATTATTATGCAAACATGATTGCATGTAACCTATAATATTTCTACGTTTCACTTTTATCTTAGATTACTCAGTGTCTGATATATATATATATATATATATATATATATATATATATATATATTGGCATGAATATGTATATTTGGACACTTTTTGTGGATGCAAGCAAACTTCATTTCTTGAAAAGCGTATTTTATAGGTCTAGATAAGCGAATAAAACTCTTACTATTTCAAGGTCTTATAAGGGGTGCACGCCATGACTCAAACTAGAAACCAGCTGTGCAGATTGCAAGTTCTCTATCATCACGTCATGCCTTTTGAAAATGTATATTTGGATACGCCAATTAATTATGTGAAAAGATGTAAAGAAGTATTTTTTTAAAAAAAAAATAAAATTGAAATGAATATGCTTGTCCCAAAATCAATGTGCATCCACAGTATTTTTCTTATCAATAATTTTGTGCTCTTACTATTTTGTGAAAGGGTACTAGCGAAAACTACCTGGAATATTTCATCAACTTTCTTGACATATAGTTCCATGCAAGAAAATGAAAAAAAAAAAAAAAGTATTCGTAAGCAAATTATTGCTAGATTATGGAATATTTTGCTGCCTAGCATATAGAGACCATATACATCGTGAAAAGATTTCTGAGATTCCTATTATTTCCTGCATATATATATTCTTTCAAATCTGCCTGTATATACGACTGGTATCTTCATATATACCTTGCCTTGCCTGGCAGAATACATAATAAAATACATGTATATACTCTTTATAATACATAGGTTTTGTATTTTATTAATTTGATATCTTCTCTTCCAAACAGAAGTAACTATAGACGTCAAAGTTATCAATACCGTTTCGGTTGGTGCTTTGTTTTTTCAATTCGAACAAAATATTTCTGTTTCGACACGCCATTTCGGGGTTGTACTGTTTATATATATATATATATTAATTCAAAAAAATTAGTTCAAATCCAAAAATAAAATTATTTAGAATTGTGCAATTTAATCTAAAAAAAACACAATAAAATGATTTTTCTGAACAAAATTATGAATTTGTATAATATTACGAGAATGTCATCATCAATCTCGCAAGGTCATTAAATTCTTCGATTGCTCTGAAATTTTAACATAATATATATAAATATGTCAAGAGACTCCTCGTAAAATTTCATCTCAATCTAACTGTCAAATTAAGAGATATAATTGATATTATAAAATTATTTATTATTTAAAAAAATACTATTTGGACGAAACGGAACGAGCAGAATAAAACCGGAACGTTTTGGCCAGTATTTAGCCAAAAAATCCGGAACGGGATGGATTTTAAACAGAGATAAAAACAATATTCTTTTATCTCGTTTTTTAACTGATACAGTTTTAGTCTAAACAAAACAAAATAGAAAACTATTAATATATGTAGGTAGATGAAAAGCTAGAACAACTATAAATAAATAAGTATATCTATATATTTATTTAAGGAGTTAGGTGACCCGAGGATGGAATCGTATCAAAGACTTAGCTTGTTACCATGCCCAATCATGAGTTTGGTGGTGTCCGTAAGTGAGCTCTGCTCCATTTGCCCCACCTCTTTCTCCATGCCTAGCCATGTGCTCTCCTTCATAAACAAAAATGGAAACATTTATTTAAACCCTAAAAAGAACAAATGGAAAAGGGAGTCCATTACTGTGACGTGTCTTAGCTATATTCCTAGTTTTCCATTTTTTAGCTATAACGTGTCTCTTCTTATTAAAAAAAACCATTACACATTCATTTATATTATTTTTTAATATATTTTTTCAAATAAAAACACTTTGAGTTTAAAATTTATATAAATTTACACTATTTTATGCTTGATTTTTATCAAATAAAATGAAAGTAATGAGATTCGAACTCGTGACCGTTGAATTAACAAGGTTCTAATATCGTATTAAAGAATCATCTCAACTAAAAATTTAAGTTGTTAAATGAGATATCAAAATATGATTTATATTATTAATCAGTGCCTGTCTTTTGAGTGAAGTGTGTGATCTTGAATTGAATATCGAGACATCTTAACCAACAGTGGACATGGACCCTTCCTCTCTTCTTCAACTACCATTATGCATGATAAATTGGATCATTTTGAGACACCCCATCAACCTCAAATCAACTTATTCTCCATCTGATTACAACCTTATTAACATGTTCGATCAGTTCGTGTTAAAGAAATAGCTGCCTCTCTCTCTCTCTCTCTCTCATAACTTGTGTCTAATTATGGGTAATGCAGCATCTTGTGCTCCGTCGATCATCTCGAACAGGGTGGTGATCAAGGTCTTGTTCTGCGATGATGGCAACCTGCAGATCTACACAAAGCCAGTTAAAGCAGCAGAGGTTATGCTAGAGAGTCCTGGCCAGTTTGTTTGTGACTCTGCCAGTCTGAAAGTAGGTCAAAGAATTCATGGTCTGGTAGCTGATGATGAGCTCGAGAGGCGCCAACTCTACTTTGTTCTGCCCATGGAACTTCTCTACTCAGTGCTAACTCGTGAGGAAATGAGTTCGCTCACTTACAAGGCTACCAGAGCATTGAAGTACAACAATTTTGTCAAGATTTTTCCGGTTCTTAGTGAGTTTTGCATTTTCCCTTCAGATGGAAAAACAATGGACAGTATGGCCGCAGAACAGCAGCCTGTGGAGAGGTATTCCAAGCAAAGATCATGGAAACCCGCCTTGGAAACCATTGTTGAAACTCCTAGCTGCAGGCGGCCTTGACGATGATCAGCGTTCATGGTTTTTCTTTCTCTTTTTTTCCAATTTCCTTCTTCTGTTCTTTCTTTTTCTGTTTTTGGCTGACATTTTGAGTACATTATTAGCAATATTTGCCTGTCAAGTTCATTATAGTATAAGTTCTCCAGCTATTTATATTCAGAAATAGAGAAGTTTGTACTAGAATTACAGCTATATATTCTTGTGAAATTTAAATGATATTGTTGCTCTACCTCAACCTCATTATTTGAACTTTGCTAATTCGTAAGATATGATCACTTAATTTCTTTAAGGAGATTGGTAATTGTGTCTATCACATTATATTAATTCTTTGTGGGCATTCTCGAATTAGTTTTTTCGTGTTCCGAGTGTAAATCCATTCTATGATTAGAAAAATCACATAGGAGTCCTCAAGGATGCATAATATATAATGTGATAGTAGAGGATTTGTGATCTGTTTAGATTTCGAGTTTAAGTCAGAATATGCATTTCTTGTAAAATCTTAGAACAATTAAAGTTTTATTCGCTCATTTGAACCCACAAAATATATTTTCCGGGATATGTGGTTTTCTCGCATCTAGAAAATAAAAATCACATAAGTTATATTTTCAAATGCATAATGAGATTTTGATTTTACTAATTTTAAGAAAGAAATATATTTTATCAACCATAAATTATTAAATTAATCTCTTATAAGTAAGTTTTACAAGTAAATTTTTTTGAATTAATCATCAAATTACAAGATACAGGTTCGAGACTCAAATATTGGACAAATTTTGTTTGATAGGAGAGAAATTGGGGTTGGCATTTACAGATTGCCATACTTACTCTGGTTTTGACCCAAATTATTTAAGGCAAATTGAACTTTTATGTAAAAATCTTATCTTGGAGATTCTAGAATGTGTTTGCTTTTGTGTTTAAGAAATATTTTTAAAAAAAAACTTAAATTATTTTTCTCTTGAAATAATATATATATATATATATATATATATATATATAATTTTGGATTTTATGATATGATATCAAAAATAAATTTTATATTATTTTAATTTATTTCCATATAAAAAATACTTTGAGAAATAACTGCTACCATAATTTCAAGCATTGTCTTAATATATGTTTGATATAGTGATAGCTTTTGCAATTATGGTTTTTCCAAAAATATTTTTAGTTATAATTTTATGAAAGTAAATTTTTTAAAATTTATGTTAGGTTAAAGCTATTGTAAGATGATTATTTACATGCAAGATAAATGAAAAGCAAACATCATGACTGAAAATCAAGTTATTTTAACTTCTACAATATTAATATTCGAAACACAATTATATATGATATCCAATGCAAAAAAACAAAAGTTATTTTACATTTTTACTAATAAAATTATTTTTTTAATTAAATAAAAAAATAAAAATTATCACAATATCAAATATTATGTTAATCATTTTGACAACTAGGCATGGTTTTCTCATACCAAGAGTCAATGTTTGTATCGGAATTTAGACTTTTATGTGTGTGTTTTATATATCAATTAAATATAGAATAGAACTATGTATGATTTCTCCAATCCTGCGATATGGAAGGACACTCAGGATAATTATATTAGCCAGCTTAATTATAATATGATTACTACATATATTGTTAATTTTTTATTTTTTATTATTAACATAGATGTTTAGACTACTTTACGTGTACCTCAACAAATTTTATAGGCCTTAAAATTAATGATCATGTAAACTTCAGTTACCGTCATATTCGCAATCATAGGATTTGAATATGAGACCACAGGGAGAACAAATTCTTTAATTTCAAATTCTTATCACCGGGTTTGAGAGGAATGTGCTAATGAGTCTAATTAAGTAATTTACATAAAGAAATTCATATAAAATATTTAAAAGTTTGTAGATTTGATGGGAAAACGCTCTTCATGTTAAAAACATAATACAAAATACCTAAAATGTTGTCAATTTTTTTAAAACCATCCATTATAAGGCAATATTAGCTCTTAAACATGAAGGACATTTTAGGTAAAAAAAAAAAAAAGGTTTGTGTAATATTTTCAAATTCTTGGTATATCTTTGTAATTTCATAAGACTCGGGGGCTCTTATTGTAACGTATCATATTTATTATATAGTATTGATAGAGTTGTCCGGATCCAATGTTTAATTTAGTTTCAGCATTAACGCCCATTCCTTTCTTAGTTGACCGGAAATGATAGAAATTGGTCACGTGTAATGCATGCCGACGCCTCCTTTAAAGGCTTTTTTTTTTCATGTTTGGACATCGTTCCTTTTATTTATTTTTATTTTTTAATTTTGTTCTTCAAAGTTAAATTGATTTTGGGGTTGGACTTCTTGCTTTAGCCCAAGTTTAAGATTTTATTTGTTATGATTTTCAAAGATTAACCTTTTTTTTTAAAAGGGTTTTCTTGGGTTTGTTTAGTTTTGGGTGTCATTAAATCAGGGTTGTGTGTGTTATTAGATTAACTAAATTTATTAAACTCAATCGACTACTAGGTCTTGAATTTCTTCTACTTATTTGGAAATCCTCGCATCTTCTTAACTTTTTTTTATTTGAAACTTTTATTTTACTCTAAGGTGTTGCACCGACCATTTATACAAGTTTACTTATGTTATTTTTATATATATTTTTTATAAAAATATATTCTTTTCTCCTTTTGCCTTCAATATTTTGTTCGACGTAATTGGTCTTTCTATTTTATTTCATTGTAGGTTTCATGGTTTTATCATTATTTTATACCCATGTTGTGTGATAAGAAGGGTAACTATAGTTGATCCAAATCAATCTAGTGTTTTGCCATCTCATTTTTTTATATTTTTTACAGGTTTAATAAAAAAAATCGACCAGTAGCATAGTATGAGTAAAAAAAAGTAGTTGTAGCTAGAGAATGTGATAATTTGTCCCTTCCACTCATCACTATCACTAGAATATTGTTTGGATTAAGCAAATGAAGTGTTTGAAAAAGAAAAAGAAAACTCCTAAAAGGGATGAAATACTAGTTACTAAGTTTTATTTCTTCATTATTTTTTTGCAAAGTTGTAAAATTAGTATTTCAATTACTCTTTAGTCATTAAATAAAAAATAATGACAATATGCAAATAAGAAAATATATTTCACCGATTTTTTCTTAGAGGATGCTAAGTGTGAGTGCGCGGGTAAAGTTTACGACATAAAGTGTAATTTTATAATCTACAACGAGAAAATAAAAACACGATGAAACCTTAGAAGATTTTGTGCTCCGGCGAAGAATCCAATCCATATAATGACAGTAATTTAGCTCTATTTCTTTAGTGTTTTACATTAATTTGATATGTTAATATAAAAATAACTTTTTAAAAATAAAAAATATATTATTTTAATATATTTTTATACAAAAATTATTTTATAAAACAACCACAGCAACACTCTAAAAACATTTTTTTTATCTTATCTTCTCTATTTGGTACTACTTTTCAAATTTGAAAAAAAATGAAAATTATTCATTTTTATTTTTTACTTAAAAATTTTAGTGTTTTTAAATCATTTTCATGTATTAATATCAAAATATTTTTAAAAAAAATTATTTTAATATATTTTAAAAAAATAATTAAAAATCAATATAAAAACTCTACTCTCAAACATTCATATAAGTGTTAACAAACCTCTGCTCTTTCGAGAGTGTATGTATGGTAGTAGTTTTAGAAAGTGTGTATGAAAAAAATTGAAAATTAATTTTTTTTTAAATTAAATTATTTTAGTATCTTTAAATTATTTTAATGTATTGATATTAAACATAATTTTTAAACAATAAAAAAAACATAATTTTAATATATTTCTAAATAAAAAAACATTTACCCAAACTGTCACTTCATTGGCGGTGGGAGGGGCCTTCAAAATTGCTTCCGGCCAAATGGGCCAGGGTAGAATTGACAGAACCTTCAACTGTATGTTGTCTGACAAATTGTCAATGTTAGTGGGTCATTTGCCATCCTTGACGGCACATTTAGAAAGGCAAAGTTTTTTCCACATTGACAACTCGCCAATTACGATGGAATTCTAAATTATTTTTTAATATAAAAAATAATATGAGCTTATTTTTCTACATTATAAGAATAATTTAATTTAAAATTAAAATAATAACATGTATTTAATGAAATAAAATAAAAAATTATATTACCTAATAAATCATAAAACAAAGCTATTAATGCTAAATATAAAATCAAAGTTGTTTGGACCACGTCTTTTTGAATAGTGAACATGGAAAAAGGGTAGCAATTATTGGCAATTTCAAATTTAATCCTTTTTTTTTAATCTATATCTTTCTACAAAACAATTAATTTTTTTTTTTATGCAAAATCACCATGTCAAAGAAAATAAAAACTTGAAGGATGGAGGAGGAAATTAGGCAATGAAAAAAACCGTGAAAGGGCTACCCCTTTTAATTACTTTGTTGAGATAGTAAATGTCAATCTTCTTTTTGCCCGGTTTGGTCGGATGCTAATGATAATGTCATGGAAAATGATGAACTGTCTGTTCACTGTGTTTAAAAGTATTTTTGAGAAAATTTTTATTTTTATTATTTATTTTAAATTAAGTGTTTTGGTGTTTATATATATATATGTTGATGTTAAAAATAATTTTTAAAAAATATATAATTATGATGTTTTTTTAACAAAAAACACTTTGAAAAGCAAACTCAAACACACCTCTAAATTGCCAGAATATCAATAGTAAATGTTTGTACGAGAGTGTAACTGTAGTTACTTTTGAAACTATTTCATTCAAAAATACATCCAAATCGTTTTTATTTATTTTGTAAAATATTATTTTTGACATTATTACATAAAAATAATCTAAAAAAACACAAAAAAAAATATAATTTGGCAAATGGCAAGCAAGGCCATCCATTCAATGAACAGTGATTCAATTCAATTAATTAAATTAAATTAAACTGGGATTTTTCTCAGAAGAAATAAGACAAATGTAACCCCCCAAAGGCCAAAACTATGGTGTTTTTTGTACAGAAATCGAATTGGACAAGGAGAAAAGGAAGTGAAATAAAACTGAATATCATAAATAAAAAGGAGAAGGAAAAGCAATGAACAATTTTTAACAAGTTACGTGTTATCCAGAACCACCACTACAGATCCCAGTGAGTGAAACCGGAAATCGCCAAAGAGCACCGGCCGATGATGATGAATTACCATCATCAACAGCGTCAGCAGGTGGCAAAACCCTTCCATCGGCAAACAACAACCGTCCATTCACTCCTCCGTTCCTCGGGTGCTCTGCCACCATCACGCCTTCAATTTCCAATGCAGCGTCCCCGAACCTCCTTTCCACCTCCAGAAACTCCCTCAAAGAAGCCGGCTTGGCCCCACCTCCATCTCGGCACAGGCTCCACCATCTCCTTCTCCTCCGCTCCGCCACCGCAGAAGCCCCCAGGTTCCTTCTCTTCATCGTGCTCCTTCCGGGGCTTCCGCCGTTCACGACGTTGTCGATGGCTGAGGACGCTGCGGTGGGGTGGCGTTGCTGGGAATGTGCTCTGAAAGTGATGGCAGGGAATGTGACACCCATTAGAGTGCCTAATGTTGTGCTTCTATCATGGAAAAAAGAACCTGTAGACTGCATAACAACAGCACAACAAGAAAAGAAAACATTCAAAGAAGAGCAAGAAACGAAAATCAAGAAATGGAAACATATAAAGAACATCAAGAAACACGTAAATTTGAAGAGAGAGAAAGGAAAACAAGAAATGGGTCAATTGCAGAAAAGAAAAGAAAAACAAGAGCAAGAACGGAAAAACATTGGAAAGGTTAAACCTTGAATACTGAGTTGGTGCATACCTCAGTGTCAAGATCGGAGGATGAAATGGAGGAGTTGGTGGGGGAAGATGGAGGTGGAAGCATATCGTTTCTTGGATCTAACATCCTTCTTTACTATCTCTCTCTCTGTCTGAGATTTTTTTGGACGTCCGAGGAGAGACTAGCTGCTGCAACACAGGAGAGACTGATAGATGGGATTTGGTTTAGTGTTATTTTGAAATCATATTTGTTTTAGTTTTGGCTCTTCTCATCTAATCCATTAATGGTGGTATGCCGCCATGAATGAGAAATCACAATTTCCTTATACTAATTAGTTTCTCTCTTTTCTCTTTTCTAGTGGTTGAGTACTAAAAGGGTTAATAATTCCGATTCAAATTCCTTTTTAAATTAAGTTTTTTTATATATATATAGTTTAGATGGGCTGGTATTAATAATAATAATAATAATTTTAATATATTTACAAAAGATACTTTATAAAAAAAATTAACTTTAATAAATCTAATACTTGCTTGTTACCGAATTTCAAAAGTATTATTAAAAAAACAATATTATAAATTATTTTTTGTGTTTTTTGATTATTTTAATCAGTTAATTTTAATATATTTCTAAATAAAAAATATTTTTTTAAAAAAAAATCACATTCTAAAAACCACTTATCACTATTATCTTTTACATATTTTAATATTGCTTTTTGACTTTCACTTATAAAGGCTTGATTATTACATATTAATTGTCATTATTATCTTTAGATATCAGTGATGATGTTCAATTCGTCATCGTATTTGGCAATATCTGCCCAATTTGGGAAGCTACTTGTAATTGAAAATTTTATTAGCATCTATCCAGTTAGGCAATTTCTTTTTAAGAAAAAAATAAATAATTCTGTATGGGTCACCCCCCGTCACGCAACAAGACAAGTGGGAAGAAATAAACTCAGACAGCAAAATCAATGTTACAGATTAAAAAAAAGAAAAGTTGATGAGCTTGCCAGCCGAGAAAGCTTTCAGGAAAGTCTGATTTTACCCCCTTCTTCTTTTTTGGCACCGTTCTAGAGATTACGAGTTGATTGGCCCGTTTCGCTGGGCATTTTTATCTATGTAGAAAATTAATTGATTTTATAAATGTTATATTTTGTAATTTTAATATATAAGTAGTATATTGTAATTGATAAAATCTGTTAAAAATAGTTATTTTCACCCAAACTGTGATTGAATATTGCTATTGCTAAAAAACTTTTGATAAAATTTGTTAGAAAATGTGCTAAGAAGGGGAAATGATTTATTAGCAATTTGTTGTAACGGATACTCTGGTTAAAAACAACAAAACAACAAAAGAAACTCGGTTAAAAAAGAACAACTGAGTTGGACAGTAAAAAATCAAAAATACATGTGAAAAAAGGTCACCGTTTCTTAAAAGGAAAAACAAAGGGTCTAAAATATAAATTTAAATTCAAAGACAAAAAATTTTTATAAGATTTATTCATCATATTATTATATTAAATATCTTGAAGAATGCTGATATTAATTTTTTTTTCAAGAAATCGTAGGTCATTTTTTCTCTCTTTTTATATATTTTTAGGCGATAATATTAAATAAATATTAAACACATATACTTAGTCTCACATATTATATAGTGTGATCGAAATGGGAAGTGATTTTTATATGTTTTTAATTGTAGATAACCTAGGTAAATTTGTTAAAAAAAAACAATATGAGTTGCCTTTTCTCCCCAGTAATATTAGATCTGACACATTATAAATAAAAACATTGCAATATTTTTCAAAAAAGGAATATATATTTTTTGCGTGCTATAATTACTTATTTGCTGTCTTAAAAGAACAGTGTAGTCGAAACAGAAAGTGCCTCATATATTTTTTAATTGTATATAATCTAGGCAAATTTGTTTACCTTTTGTTTTTTTGAGTTGTATTTTTTCCCAGGTAATATTAGATCTTAAACATTAAAAATCCAATTTTTTTCTTCAGAAATACACTTGAACAAAAGAGCACAAAAATAAAATTCGAAGCCAATTTTTTTTTATTTTATAAGATTTATTCTTCATATTATTATATTAAATGTATTTAAGAATGCTGATATTAATTTTTTTCTTGCAAAAAATCTGAGGTCATTTTTTTTTATCTCTTTATATATTTTTAGGCGATAATATGCAATAAATATTAAAACATATAATAATGAGTTGTCTGCCGTTTAAAAGAAACAGTTTAATCGATATAAAAGTGACTTGTATCGTTTTTTAATTGTAGGTAACCTAGGTAAATTTGTCTATTTTTTGTTCTTGAGCTGTCTTTTATTCCCAGTAATATTAGATATAAAATGACTATTGCTATTATTGCAAAAACAATTAAAATTATAAAATTTTACCGGAAGAAAAAACACTTCAAAACATTAACAAAAGAGTAAGCAAGAAAAAATATTATTATTATTATTATTATTATTATTATTATTATTATTATTATTATTATTATTATTATTATTATTATATTATTATTATTATTATTATTATATTATTATTATTCTAATTAATGAAAGTGGCAGAAATAAATCAAAGAAAAAAAAATCGATGGAAAATAAAATTATTAGGAAAAACATAACAATTATTTGATAAGCATTAAAAATTTAAACAGGGATATTTTATAAGATTTATTCTTCATATTATTATATTAAATGTATTTAAGAATGCTGATATTAATTTTTTTGTTGCAAAGAATCCAAGGTCATTTTTTTTTTATCTCTTTATATATTTTTAGGCGATAATATGCAATAAATATTAAAACATATAATAATGACTTGTTTGCCGTTTAAAAGGAACAGTGTAATCGAGACAAAAGTGACTTGTATCGTTTTTTAATTGTAGGTAACCTAGGTAAATTTGTCTATTTTTTGTTCTTGAGTTGTCTTTTATCCCCATTTAAATATTACAAAAACAATTAAAATTTTAAAATTTTAACGGAAGAAAAAACACTCAAAAACATTAACAAAATAGTAAGCAAGAAAAATATTATTATTATTACTATTATTATTATTATTATTATTATTATTATTATTATTATTATTATTATTATTATTATTATTATTAATGAAAGTGGCAGAAATAAATCAAAGAAAAAAAATTTGATGGAAAATAAAA
Source organism: Salix purpurea (assembly GCA_027405865.1). NCBI lineage: Eukaryota > Viridiplantae > Streptophyta > Magnoliopsida > Malpighiales > Salicaceae > Salix > Salix purpurea. The sequence goes on along the minus strand of JAOWLH010000014.1, from coordinate 6,031,505 downwards.
TTATTAGGAAAAATGTTACAATTATTTGATAAGCATTAAAAATTTAAACAGGGATTTAAATCATAAATCAAAAGTTGAAGGGCTGAAATGAAAATCACATTTATTATCAATTTCAATCCAAGGATAAAATTGCAAAAATTAAAACCTGTGTACCGAATTTAATGACCAATTTGGACCCAATCCGGAAATAAAAAGTTCCAGGACCGAAGTGAAAGTTGCACTTTAATTCATTTCAACCTGAAGGACGAAATCGCAGCAAATTAAAACTAATGTAACAGAAGTGAAAGGTGCAGGAAAGGAAATTGCAAGTTCAGGGACCGAAGTGCAAAAGGTAACAAAACGGGGGCCTCTCCTGCACTTTTACGTGCAGGGGAGAGAGAGAAACGCTGCCGCCGTCTTCAACCGGCCTCTGTCGCGTCCACGGCCACCGTGTGGAAAAACGCGCTGCTCCGGGAGGAAGACCAAACAGAGGCGCACCGGATTGGACTCCGGTAGACCATTTCCGGTCACCGTATCATACCGCACGCGCCGCTTGAAAGGGGCGTCATGGGGGACACCGTAAGTCGCGTGGAACGCACGCGCCTGACAGATTTCGGAAAATATATATATAATAATGGTCAGTTACTTTTATGTCCCTGACCGTAAATAATCTATTTTGTCTTATTGGGGCTAGAATAGTCTTTAGCCATTTCAAAAATATTATAAAGAAATAAAGGGGTGCGGCGGACCGGTCCGGTCCGTACGCGTGCAATTACGGACGCACCCCTGAGCCTAAACGGTATTTACCCCTCAGCCGAACAACCTTTTTGTCCTATTACCAGGGTTAATATCGCCTATACACTGTTCATATAAGAAAAAAAAAAGGCAGACGAACAACCGCGATGCACGACCGAGAAATGGCCAGTCCACAGTGCATTTCTCTCTAGTGCTACAGTAGACACCCCGAGCTGTTTTAGCTCTTTTGTTAATAATCAATCGACCAGAAAACCAACTGGACAGCAGTTCGAATGCGGCAAGGACATGATTACGAATCACTTCAAAAATATTTTATTTATTTATTTTAGTATTTTAGATTCTTTTAATATAATATGTTGATGTGTAAAATCATTTAAAAAAAACAATTATTTTAATATATTTCTAAATAAAAAATATTTTGAAAAGCTACCGCAAATACACTCTCAAACACTCGGAGAAACCAAGCATTACTCCCTGCAGTATTTAGTAGGTTTCAAAAAAATCATCAGCATAAAATTATCATCATTATTAAAAAAACAAGAAGATTCGAATATCAAATTACCGAAATCACTGTATTATAATTAGTTCATTTTATAATTCAATTTAAATTAAATACAACAAACAAAATAAAAATTGTGAAAACACCTGTAATAACCAAATAACAAAAGTAAGTAATTCATTTTCTATCTACAAAAAGAATAAAACATCATTGAAAATTCATCGCTACATTACTATCATTATCATGACTACAATAGATAAAACTATTATCAACATTTGCCCAAAATATTAAAATCATTGATTTTCCCCAAAGAATAAAAAAAAGCAAAATATTTATACAATTTTTTTTTTACTAAAGTTATCATTATTATTGTGTAAACAATAAAACCATAAAATCATCTTATTCGAAAAACAGATAAATATAGCAGAAAACAGTAAAAAAAAAGAATAAAGGGAGAAATATTAATTTTAAAATGATCACCAACATAAATTAAAATTTCAAGACAACAAAAAATAAAATGACAAAAATTAAAAACAAAAACTAAAATCATAAATGTATAAATACGGGTAAAAAAATAAACACAATCCAAGAAGGACCGAAAAAACCAAAGGAATTAATGCCAAATAAAAAATTCAAAGAATAAGAGCTAAAATGAAAAATAAAATATATAATTAATTCCAATCAAAGGACAAAATTGAAACAAATAAAAATCTTGGGATCGAAACAAATAAAGGGATTTAAAAAAAAAATACAATGTAATTTTGTTAAAAAAAATTAAAAGAATAAAGACCGAAATGAAAAGTATCATATATGACCAATTTCAATTGGAAGACCTGCTGACCGAAAAAATTAAAGGAACCAAAAACAAACCAAAAATCAAAAGAATAAGGATTAAAATGAAAACCAACATAAATGATCAGTTTCAATTGAATGACACAATTGAAAACGATCAAAATTTTCATTGAAAACATCATGAATAAAATCGAAATAAAAAAATCAAAGACTTAAATAAAACAACCAAAAACCTGAAGGATTGACATGTATGTGCCAACTGCAAGAGAGAGAAAAGGAGGGAAAACAAAAATCATCCACCGGCGATTTACTGCCAACAATATTCAGCCATGTGTCACACCAAGAGGAAGGACATGGTAGTGCACCCGGAGACACAGTATTCAGACATTTTACACCAGCTATAGCCACCACACATGCCGCCTAAGAGGCGCGTGCACGTGAAACACTGTTGGTGTGTCCGTACAAGGCGCCTGTAGTAATTCCAAAAACAAATGATAAAAAATACAAAATTACCTATACACCCCTAAACCCAGTAGTAACCACGAAAAAACCGAACATGAAATTATCACAATACGCCCAAATCCATGCCTTCGTTTTTGTCTTTTCTAAGGGTACATATGTAGTTTAACTATGCACAAATATATGAAAAATCTAAAATACCCCCAACTATCCCTCATCTTTTTGTTAGCTCTCAAGGGTAAATTGATAGTTTCACTATGAAATTAAAATGAAAAATACCAAAAAATCCCAAACAATTTGAAAACACAACAGATGTCCCTGAAAATATCTAAAATGTCTCTGAGGGTTAGATTTTTCAATCCGAGAGGTAAAATGGTAATTTTATTGTTAAAATCCACAATGATTTGTGTCTAGAGACCCAGTAAAACCGCAACACATTTTATATTTTTTTAATATATGATCAGCATATATCTATTTGTTATAAACAAAGCGCTAATGTACAGCATCCAGATCAAGACCAAATTTTATGAATTTACAAGCCAGTGATCTTGAAAAGAATCCAACCCTAGCCAGAAACTAAAAAAATCACAATAAATCCATCTACATGGTTGATAAATCACTGATGTAGTCACCCCACATATCACCTGCAATTGAATCACGCAACTGGGAACTGAATTCTAGCTGTTCTGTATCAAAAGCAATGTCCAAAGCTGGGCTCTCAACTTGCATGATTGGCGGTTCCACCTCCAATGGGGGCAATGACTCCTCCATTTGCAGTGTATTATCATGTTCATGCATTTTAAAAATCCAATCATCTGGTTTTTCCCTACGAATGTAATTGTGTAGCGCACACGCTGCTACAACCAGCTTAACCTGTGTCTGTAAAGGGTATGGTGGGGCGGACATCAGTATGGGGAAACGTGCCTTTAAAGCCCCAAAAATACGATCAGTGACGTTTCTTAGTAACAAGTGCCTTTGATTGAACAGTTCTCTTGAATCTCGAGGAGGATAACCTCCCACAAACTCATTTAAATGACATAAAACACCGTTGTATGGAGCTATAAATCCTGGCATATTAGCATATTTGCTGTCCACAAGGTAGTACTTACCTACACCATCAAAATTTTCAACCAGCAGCAGAAGCAAAAGTGAACTAAATTAGTTGAAGCAATTAGATTGATTACATAAATTGGCATCTGAAATCCTCAAAGGCAGGTAAAAGAAAGAAGGGAAAAGGTTGGAAAGAAAAAACAATTCCTCAAAAGCTATATAATTATGGGGTTTCGCTAGGGTGGTCAAATAAACTAATAGTAAGCAATGATGTGAGAGAAGCAAAATACCTTCAGGGACCTGCAACTTGTTCCACCTTGTGAGTGCAGAGTTCAGAACTCGCAAATCTGATGCTGAACCTTCCCATCCAGCTAGAACGTAATGGAACCTCAGATCAAAGGAGCATGCTACCAGAACATTTTGTGAAAGTTGTCCATTTTTATTACGGAAAGGTCCCTGCTCATCTATACCAACCATCACTGGAATGTGTATCCTATCTACTGCTCCAACACAATCCTAGCAGCGAATAATTTGTATTTAGATGCAAGTCACACAAAAGAAACTGATTAACTCAAATTACATTAGGATTACCTTAAAATATGGATAAAATCAAGGATCTTCCAAGATTTCAGGTGGAATATCAGATCCAGGAGGCTGAAAAAAATCTAACGAAATTGCCATAATAGCATTCAAAACATTGTTAAAATGGCGACTAATGGTTTCTCCTGAATACCGGAACAATTCTTGAACAGCTCGAGTGCGTAGATTATGGCCAATAATGAACAAGAATATGGCTAATTGCTCCTCAATCTTGATTCTGTTTGTATGGCGTAGCAGGCCCTTGCCTTGCAAAATATCACATAACTTGTAGAATGCCTGCTTATCCATGCGAAAATTTTCCAGACAACGGTCACTTGGACCTCTTAGAACCTCATCTACAAATTTGGTACCATTGGTTAAACTTATACTTAGTTCTTTGGGCATACAGTTCCCAAAAACTCCATCCTTTTCATCATCAGAGTTCTCCATGGAAAAGTCAACCTCTGCACTCAATCATATGTGCTGGTCAGACTCACCAAACAAAAAAGACAACATTCACTTAATTACTGTACAAATTAGAACAAAACATCATGAAAACAAGGTTTGAACAGAACAATAGTGGAAATAGGAAACAGTGAAGCTCTAATTTCACAGAGAACACTTTGTTGAGAAACAATAATAATAATAAAATAACAAAGTGAATGACGTGCAGGTGAGCAATCATCTTGAATTATCCATGATAAGCAAAATTGGCAAACCCAGATGGATGAGGCGAGATTCAACAGGCCTATTTTGCAAGAATTGAAATGAAATGAAAAAAAATCTATTACTGAATACACAAACGCCATGCTCAAATTGTACCATGCAAGTGTGCATTGTGTAAAACATCCTACTGTGAAGCACCTTGGTTATTTGAATTAGTAATCTTACCATGGTTGTCCCATGCAGCAAGAGGCATACAAAGCAATCATTCATAAGAAAAGAAAATTACCTGTCTCCACATTACAACCAATTCATTTTTCCTTTTTTCTAAAAGTGACTATATTGAGGAAGTTTAGTCTTTCCAAACTCTAAAAGGTAATCTTACAGTAACCTTCTCATTTCTTAGCTCATCGTGGATTAAATGGAAGCAACAACAGCTAATACAGAGATGAAAAATCCAGTACTGGAGAAGGCTATGTAGTTCTCACAATGCTACAGAGGAGACCAAAAGAATTCTTCTTAACTTTGAATATTGATGTGTTTACTCACTATACTGCATTCTTTAATTTCCCCAGCTTTCATTTCATTGCTGACAAATATAACCAACTAAAACAAAACTCAATATTTTACTATCAAGTATTCTAACATCTCATCTGAGAAAGTCAAATAACAAGAGGATTCTAAAGGACTACAACTCTCAGCAAATGTATATGGCTCCGAAAGCAATGTTTACACTTCTTATAGCTATCATGATGTATACACTTGGCATGAGGGAAGGAATGGACCATAGAATGATCGAGCTCCCATCTTCCCGTAACTATACATTAAGTAAAAAGTTCTCAATCGCATGGATGTTTCTCATTTCAGATTTGTTAGCAGCTAATACAATAGGAAATAATCCCAGTGTTAGAGAAATAGAAAAATATGTTGTTAAGCAAAAACATTAACTAAAGGTGGGAAACAATGAGAATATGGTCAGCATGCACCTAGCACTGATGTTATCACAGTCAATAAACCCGAGGGCATAAGCAACAGGATCCCACATTCTTTGGATACTCATGCGAGTGCCACCTTTGGACAAAAACCAATCAGAGAAGCTGATCTGTAAGAAGAAAATGTGATTTCAAGGATAATATTAACAAATCGATTGAGCAACTAATCAAAGCACCAAAAGAAAGAGAAACATGATTGCTCTTACACTATCTAAATCCCTTATGTCCCTCAATGCTCCATCTGGATCAATAAGAGCCCTTACAACTGGACTCAGGGCAAGAGCAACCGCATTTCTTGCTTTATCATAAGGCTGCAATTGAGCATCACCATGAGAAAAGGATATTAAATGCAATCAGCAGTGATACATAATAGATGTCATGGCCCAGGAGACATACAGGTAACAAAAGAAGCAGCAGTTTGAAAGATAATAAACATGCTGATGACATTTTTTTAGCTAGCATCTAAAGTGAAGGATATTGCCCCATAAAATACACCTTTTTCAGTCATTGTTTCAAAGACACGCCGAGCTTCTGAAACCATTCCTTCTTTGCAGAGTCCATCAACCAAAATAGTGAAGGTCACTGTATTTGGCATAACATCTCTACTAGCCATTTCTTTGAACAATCTAGTAGCTTCATTCAATTGTCCTAAATTGCAAAAACCATGGACTATGGAGTTGTAAGTAACAACATCTGGTTGAATGCCCCGATCCTTGCACTAGAAAACACTATTTTATAATCTATTTTAACAAAACCAAAACACGTTATAAGCACATTCCTTGCACTAGAAAACACTATATCAATTGAATTAACTTGAAAAATAGTTTCAAAACATGAAATCAAATTAAGTTAGATTTTTCTTACTCGACTTTGATCTACTTTTTTAAGTAATACTAAGGTATAAAACAACTACCATCAAGTTTTTTTCATCAAATGGAACCCGTATAGACCAATATAATCCAATTTAGTATCTAGAACATGCAAAAATATTTACCTTCAATAAGAATATTATAGAGGACGATATTAGGTTCTAGTTTCTTCTCTTGCATTGCCTTGAGCAGTTTTAATGCCTCGTCCAAATGCCCATGTTTGCAGAAGCCATCTAGCAAAATCGAGTAAGTCGTCAAATCTGGAAGCAGGCCATAAGAACACATCTCCTTGAAAAGATTTAGAGCTTCCTGCGGTCTTCCTACCTGGGCACAGACCTTGCATAAGAGTGCTGTAGGTGACAGACAGTATCAGGAGGCAATGCTTTATGAGACATTTCAGCAAGGAGTGATTTTGCCTCTTCCATCCTTCTACTTTTGCAATATCCATTGATCAGGATGTTGTAACTATGTACATCAGGTGCGCAACCATTGCGAACCATGATTTCAAACACCTTCTTGGCCTCATTCATTTCGCGCCGTAAACAGTACCCATCCATCAGAGCATTGTACGTGTAAACATTTGGCTCTACACCTTTTTCAGGCATTGTTTCAAAGACACGCCGAGCTTCTGAAACCATTCCTTCTTTGCAGAGCCCGTCAACCAAAATAGTGAAGGTCACTGTATCTGGCATAACATCCTTACCAACCATTTCCTTGAACAATCTAGTAGCTTCATTCAGTTGTCCTAAATTGCAAAAACCATGGACTATGGAGCTGTAAGTAAGAACATTTGGTTGAATGCCCCGATCCAACATTTCAGATAAGAATTCCATAGCATCATTTACTAGCCTATGTTTGCAAAGGTTGTCTATGATTGTATTATATGTCACCACATCTGGTTTACACCCATGTTGTTCCATCTTCTTGAACACGTGAACTGCCATACTTGTGTTGCCAGTTTTGCACAAACCATTGATTAAAGTAGTATAACTAATCACATCGGGCTCATACCCTCTCCGTACCATCTCATCAAACAACTCTACTGCATCTTTAATTTTCCCCTCATTGCAGAGCCCATTAGTGAGTGCATTGTAAGTGATAACATCTGGCTCTACGCCTTTTTCAGGCATTATGTCAAAGACACACCGAGCTTCTGAAACCATTCCTTCTTTGCAGAGCCCGTCAACCAAAATAGTGAAGGTCACTGTATCTGGCATATCATCCTTACCAACCATTTCTTTGAACAATCTAGTAGCTTCATTCAGTTGTCCTAAATTGCAAAAACCATGGACTATGGAGTTGTAAGTAACAACATCTGGTTGAATGCCACGATCCAACATTTCAGATAAGAATTCCATGGCCTCATTAACTAGCCTATCTTTGCAAAGGCTGTCTATGATTGTACTGTAGGTCACCACATTTGGCTTGCCCCCATTTTGTTCCATCTTCTTGAACACTTGAACAGCCATATTTCTGTTGCCAGATTTGAACAAACCATTGATTATAGTATTATAACTAATGACATCGGGCTCATACCCTCTCTGTACCATCATATTAAACAACTCTACTGCATCTTTAATTTTCCCCTCATTGCAGAATCCGTTAGTGAGTGCATTGAATGTGATGGCATCAGGTTGAATACCAAGTTTGAACATCTTGCCCAAGACAGAGACAGCAAAATGAACATGTTTTGAGCGACAAAGGCAGTTAATCAATATATTTAGAGAATAGACATTGTGAGTGACACCGAGCAAATCCATTTGATTGCACAGAGAGACAACAGTGGAATACTGTTTCTTTTTGGCAAAGGACCCTAAGAATTTGCCAAACTCCACAACAGAAGGCCTAGGATTCATACGGACCATGCGATAGAATGAAGCCAAGGCATCATCAATACTAATGTTATTGCTATTATCACTAACAAGCCCGTCATTTTTTTTAGGCAAAGAAGGTTTCTTTGTAGAAGTAGAGGTAAGAAAGTGGTGATGTTTGAGGAATAAGAAACAAGGGAAATGAGGAAGAAAAGGAAAGATACCCATTTCCATTTGTTGTTGTTGAAGCTGAAAAGCAGAAGAAGCAGCAGCTCTAAAAGCGCTTTTCCGCATGAACATCATCACTGCTAGGTTAAAAAGATGTTGTCTATCTTACTGTTCCTCTCCTCCTTTGAAGCCGAAGATGAAAGCTTTTTCACTCAGCCCCGCGTCTCTTTCTCAATTCGGGGTGTCTTGTCTTCTTGGGTTCAGCTTCGGCTGAAAAGCTTTTTATGAAAGGAACCCAATGGGCAGTAGACCATTTTACTTCTTATTTGAAGCCCAGAACTTTGAACACTTGTTGGCTCTCACTTTCTATCATCTCCCTCATCCCATGTTTTGCCTAAATACGGCTGAAAAGCTTTCTATCGCTATGGGTAAATACGGGTAAAAATAATTTTGCCTAAAAATCTCATTTTATAACCTATTTTAACAAAACCAAAACACGTTCTAAACACATTCCTTGCACTAGAAAACACTATATCAATTGAATTAACCTCAAAAATAGTTTCAAAACATGAAATCAAATTAAGTTAGATTTTTCTTACTCGACTTTGATCTACTTTTTTAAGTAATACTAAGGTATAAAACAACCACCATCAAGTTTTTTTCATCAAATGGAACCCGTATAGACCAATATAATCCAATTTAGTATCTAGAACATGCAGAAACATTTACCTTATTTCTATACCAAAATTCAAAGAAACTCTCTCGATAGAAAAATTAAGGACTGGAAAATAATAAAAATAAAATTATATACCAAAAATAAATATAGAAAAACATAAGGAACTATAAAAGTCTAATTTTGGAAATTAGGGGGGAAATTGTACCTTTTGTGCCAACTTTTAACGCACCATTTATTTTTTTTTGTGCTTTTTCTAAATTGATCATTTTCTTTCACTTTTGTCCCTGGCCAATATATCTAGATCAATTAGGTATTAAATTTGCAATTAAATTACACAACCAATGAAAAAAAGAAGTTAAGAGATCAAAGTGAGAATAAAATAAAAAAGCAGAAGAAGCAGGAGCTCTAATAGCGCTTTTCCGCATGAACATCGTCATTGTTAGAGCATCTCCAGTGGGGAGTGCCATTTTGGAGAGGCAAATCTCCAAAATGGCACTTTGAATAGTGTAAAAATGGCATTTTTGTTGATGTGTGCTCCAGTGGTAAAAGCCATTTTGGAGAGCCATTTATTTTTATATTATTTTAAATATAGTGCAATTATTTTGTATGTAGTTTAATCATGCAATTAATTATACAATTAATAAGAGTAAATTATATAATTAAATAATTGCTTTTAACAAACCCTCCAACAATATAATTATTAATTTTATATATTTCTTGTTAAGGTATTTGTAAATAAAAATAAATATTTTTGATATAATTATATTATTTTCTAATATATATATTACATTGATTATACGATTAATAGGAGATAAATGAAAAGCAAACATCATGACTGAAAATCAAGTTATTTTAACTTCTACAATATTAATATTCTAAACACAATTATATATATGATATCCAATGCAAAAAACAAAAGTTATTTTACATTTTCACTAATAAAATTATTTTTTTAATTAAATAAAAAAATAAAAATTAGCACAATATCAAATATTATGTTAATCATTTTGACAACTAGGCATGGTTTTCTCATACCAAGAGTTAATGTTTGTATCAGAATTTAGACTTTTATGTGTGTGTTTTTTATATCAATTAAATATAGAATAGAACTATGTCTGATTTCTCCAATCCTGCGATTTGAAAGGACACTCAGGATATTTACAATAGCCAGCTTCATTATAATATGATTATTACATATATTGTTTTTGTTTTTTTTATTATTATTATTATTAACATAGGTGCTCAGACTATTTTGTGTGTACCTCGACAAACCTTATAATGACCATGTAAAGTTCAGTGACCATTATATTAGCAATCATAGAATTTAAATATGAGACCACAGGGAGAGCAAATTCTTTAATTTTAATTTTTTATCACCGGATCACTACTATAGATTATTAAGATTGTTTCTTTTTTGTTTTGAGAGGAATGTGCTGTATAAGACTAATTAAGTAATTTACATTAAGAAATTTATATAAAATATTTAAAAGTTTGTAGATTTGATGGGAAAACACTCTTCATGTTAAAAACATACTACAAAATACCTGAAATGCTGTCAAAATTTTTAAAAACATCCATTATAAGGCAATATTAGCTCTTAAACATGAAGGACATTTTAGGTAAAAAAAATGGGTTTGTGTAATATTTTCAAATTCTTTGTATATCTTTGTAATTTCATAAGGCTTGGGGGATCTTATTGTAACGCATCATATTTATTATATAGTATTGATATAGAGTTGTCCGGATCCAATGTTTAATATAGTTTCAGCATTAATGCCCTTTTCCTTTCTTAGTTGACCGGAAATCATAGAAATTGGTCACGTGTAATGCATGCCGACGCCTCCTTTAAAGTTTTTTTTTTCATGTTTGGACATCGTTCCTTTTATTTTATTTTATTTTCAAATTATATTCTTCAAAGTTAAATTGATTTTGGGGTTGGGCTTCTTGCTTGGATTTTATTTGTTATAATTTTTAAAAATTAACCTTTTTTGTTAAAGGGTTTTCTTGGGTTTGTTTTGTTTTTGGTGTCATTAAATCAGGGTTGTGTGTGTTATTAGATCAACTAAATTTATTAAACTCAATCGACTCAATTTTTTTTATTTGAAACTTTTATTTTACCCTAAGGTGTTGCACCGACCACTTATACAGGTTTTACTTAAGTTATTTTTTTTATATTTTTTTATATAAAAAATATTTTTTTCTCCTTTTGCCTTCAGTATTTTGTTCGACGTAATTGATCTTTCTATTTTATCTCATTGTTAGTTTATGGTTTTATCATTATTTTATACCCGTGTTGTGTGATACGAAGGGTAACTATAGTTGATCCGAATCAATCTAGTGTTTTTCCATCTCATTATCTTTTTAAAGAAAATGTATCATGCAATATGTTACCATTTAAATATTTAAAAAGTGTTTGGCCATCATAAATCAATTTTTTAACATTTTTATATTTTTTATAGGTTGATAAAAAAATCGACCAGTAGCATAGTAAGAGTAAAAAAAAACTAGTTGTAGCTAGAGAATGTGATAATTTTTCCCAAAGGGATGTTGTAAAATTAGTATTTCAATTGCTCTTTAGTCATTAAATAAAAAATAATGACAATATGCAAATAAGAAAATATATTTCACCGATTTTTCTTAGAGGATGCGAAGTGTGAGTGCGCGTGTGAAGTGTGTTAGTGCGCGTGTCAAGTTTACGACATAAAGTGTAATTTTATAATCTACAATGAGAAAATAAAAACACGATGAAACCTTAGAAGATTTTGTGCTCCGGCGAAGAATCCAATCCATATAATGACAGTAATTTAGCTCTATTTCCTTAGTGTTTTATATTATTTTGATATGTTAATATAAAAATATTTTTTTAAAAATAAAAAATATATTATTTTAATATATTTTTATACAAAAATTATTTTAAAAAACAACCACAACAACACTCTAAAAACATTTTTTTTATCTTATCTTCCCTATTTGGTACTGCTTTTCAAATTTGAAAAATTTGAAAATTATTCATTTTTATTTTTTACTTAAAAAAGTTAGTGTTTTTAAATCATTTTCATGTGTTAATATCAAAATAATTAATTTAAAAAAAAATATCATTTTAATATATTTTAAAAAAATAATTAAAAATCAATATAAAAACTCTACTCTCAAACATTCATATAAGTGTTAACAAACCTCTGCTCTTTCGAGAGTGTATGTATGGTAGTACTTTTAGAAAGTGTTTATGAAAAAAATTGAAAATTAATTTTTTTTTTAAATTAAATTATTTTAGTGTCTTTAAATTATTTTAATGTATTGATATTAAACATAATTTTTAAACAATAAAAAAAACATAATTTTAATATATTTCTAAATAAAAAAACATTTACCCAAACAGTCACTTCATTGGCGGTGGGAGGGGCCTTCAAAATTGCTTCCGGCCAAATGGGCCAGGGTAGAATTGACAGAACCTTCAACTGTATGTTGTCTGACAAATTGTCAATGTTAGTGGGTCATTTGCCATCCTTGACGGCACATTTAGAAAGGCAAAAAGTTTTTTCCACATTGACAACTCGCCAATTACGATGGAATTCTAAATTATTTTTTAATATAAAAAATAATATGAGCTTATTTTTCTACATTATAAGAATAATTTAATTTAAAATTAAAATAATAACATGTATTTAATGAAATAAAATAAAAAATTATATTACCTAATAAATCATAAAACAAAGCTATTAATGCTAAATATAAAATCAAAGTTGTTTGGACCACGTCTTTTTGAATAGTGAACATGGAAAAAGGGTAGCAATTATTGGCAATTTCAAATTTAATCCTTTTTTTTTAATCTATATCTTTCTACAAAACAATTAATTTTTTTTTTATGCAAAATCACCATGTCAAAGAAAATAAAAACTTGAAGGATGGAGGAGGAAATTAGGCAATGAAAAAAACCGTGAAAGGGCTACCCCTTTTAATTACTTTGTTGAGATAGTAAATGTCAATCTTCTTTTTGCCCGGTTTGGTCGGATGCTAATGATAATGTCATGGAAAATGATGAACTGTCTGTTCACTGTGTTTAAAAGTATTTTTGAGAAAATTTTTATTTTTATTATTTATTTTAAATTAAGTGTTTTGGTGTTTATATATATATATATATATATATATATATATATATATATATATATATATATATATATATATATATATATATATATATATATATGTTGATGTTAAAAATAATTTTTAAAAAATATATAATTATGATGTTTTTTTAACAAAAACATTTTGAAAAGCAAAATCAGACACACCTCTAAATTGCCAGAATATCAATAGTAAATGTTTGTACGAGAGTGTAACTGTAGTTACTTTTGAAACTATTTCATTCAAAAATACATCCAAATCATTTTTTTTTATTTTGTAAAATATTATTTTTGACATTATTACATAAAAATAATCTAAAAAAACACAAAAAAAATATAATTTGGCAAATGGCAAGCAAGGCCATCCATTCAATGAACAGTGATTCAATTCAATTAATTAAATTAAATTAAACTGGGATTTTTCCCAGAAGAAATAAGACTAAATCCCAGAAGAAATAAGACAAATGTAACCCCCAAAAGGCCAAAACTATGGTGTTTTTTGTACAGAAATCGAATTGGACAAGGAGAAAAGGAAGTGAAATAAAACTGAATATCATAAATAAAAAGGAGAAGGAAAAGCAATGAACAATTTTTAACAAGTTACGTGTTATCCAGAACCACCACTACAGATCCCAGTGAGTGAAACCGGAAATCGCCAAAGAGCACCGGCCGATGATGATGAATTACCATCATCAACAGCGTCAGCAGGTGGCAAAACCCTTCCATCGGCAAACAACAACCGTCCATTCACTCCTCCGTTCCTCGGGTGCTCTGCCACCATCACGCCTTCAATTTCCAATGCAGCGTCCCCGAACCTCCTTTCCACCTCCAGAAACTCCCTCAAAGAAGCCGGCTTGGCCCCACCTCCATCTTGGCACAGGCTCCACCACCTCCTTCTCCTCCGCTCCGCCACCGCAGAAGCCCCCAGGTTCCTTCTCTTCATCGTGCTCCTTCCGGGGCTTCCGCCGTTCACGACGTTGTCGATGGCTGAGGACGCTGCGGTGGGGTGGCGTTGCTGGGAAGGTGCTCTGAAAGTGATGGCAGGGAATGTGACACCCATTAGAGTGCCTAATGTTGTGCTTCTATCATGGAAAAAAGAACCTGTAGACTGCATAACAACAGCACAACAAGAACAAGAAAAGAAAACATTCAAAGAAGGGCAAGAAACGCAAATCAAGAAATGGAAACATATAAAGGAAATCAAGAAACACGTAAATTTGAAGAGAGAAAAAGAAAACAAGAAATGGGTCAATTGAAGAAAAACTAGAGCAAGAACGGAAAAACAATGGAAAAGTTAAACCTTGAAGACTGAGTGAATATCAAGAGAGAGTGGGTGCATACCTCAGTGTCAAGATCGGAGGATGAAATGGAGGAGTTGGTGGGGGAAGATGGAGGTGGAAGCATATCGTTTCTTGGATCTAACATCCTTCTTTACTATCTCTCTCTCTGTCTGAGATTTTTTTGGACGTCCGAGGAGAGACTAGCTGCTGCAACACAGGAGAGACTGATAGATGGGATTTGGATTTGTGTTATTTTGAAATCATCTTTGTTTTAGTTTTGGCTCTTCTCATCTAATCCATTAATGGTGTTATGCCGCCATGAATGAGAAATCACAATTTCCTTATACTAATTAGTTTCTCTCTTTTCTCTTTTCTAGTGGTTGAGTACTAAAAGGGTTAATAATTCCGATTCAAATTCCTTTTAAATTAAGTTTTTTTTTTTATATATATATATAGTTTAGATGGGCTGGTATTAAAAATAATAATAATAATTTTAATATATTTACAAAATATACTTTATAAAAAAAATTAACTTTAATAAATCTAATACTTGCTTGTTACCGAATTTCAAAAGTATTATTAAAAAAACAATATTATAAATTATTTTTTGTGTTTTTTGGTAATTTTAATTAGTTAATTTTAATATATTTCTAAATAAAAAAAATTAAAAAAAATAAAATCACATTCTAAAAACCACTTGTCACTATTATCTTTTACATATTTTAATATTGCCTTTTGACTTTCACTTATAAAGGCTTGATTATTACATATTAATTGTCATTATTATCTTTAGATATCAGTGATGATGTTCAATTCGTCATCGTATTTGGCAATATCTGCCCAATTTGGGAAGCTACTTGTAATTGAAAATTTTATTAGCATCTATCCAGTTAGGCAATTTCTTTTTAAGAAAAAAATAAATAATTATGTATGGGTCACCCCTGTCAAGCAACAAGACAAGTGGGAAGAAATTAGGGTATGTTTGGGAGAGCGGTTGCGGTAGCTTTTCAGAGTGTTTTTCGTGCTGAAATATATCAAAATGATATTTTTTTTATTTTTTAAAAAATTATTTTTGACATCAGCATATCAAAATGATCTAAAAACACCAAAACATATTCATTTAAAATGAAAAAAAAAATAGAATTTTTTGGAAACGGCGTTTGAAACGTTGTCCCAAACAGGCACTAAGCACCGGTTTGTAAACATGGTTATGGTTGTTTTTAAAAATATTTTTTGTTTAAAAATATATTAAAATTATGTTTTTTTTAAATCATTTTTATATAGCACATCAAAATATTTAAAAATATCAATTTTTTAATTTAAACTTAAACTTAAAAATAAAAATAAAAAATTATATATTTTTTTAAAAATACATTTAAAACATACTCTAAACAACACTTTAAGGCAGACAGCAAAATCAATGTTACAGATTAAAAAAAACAAAAAGTTGATGAGCTTGCCAGCCGAGAAAGCTTTCAGGAAAGTCTGATTTTACCCCCTTCCTCTTTTTTGGCACCGTTGTAAAGATTATAATCAATCGACCAGAAAACCAACTGGACAGCAGTTCGAATGCGGCAAGGACATGATTACGAATCACTTCAAAAATATTTTATTTATTTATTTTAGTATTTTAGATTATTTTAATATAGTATGTTGATGCATAAAATAATTTTTAAAAAATAATAAATAATTATTTTCTACATAAAAAATACTTTGAAAAACAACCGCAAATACACTCTTATACACCCGGAGAAACCAAGTATTACTCAGTGCAATATTTAGTAGGTTTCAACAAAATCACCAGCATAAAATTATCATCATTATTTAAAAAACAAGAAGATTCGGATACCTGAATTACCGAAATCACTGTATTATGATTAGTTCATTTTATAATCCAATTTAAATTAAACACAACAAACAAAATAAAAATTATGAAAACACCTGTAATAAGATAGTTGTCAATTCCGTTCCGTTCCGTTAAAAAAACCGAGATGAAACACCGTCGTTTTTGTCTCGGTTTTAATTCCGACCCGTTCCGGAACGTCTCGGTACCATTCCAGCCTTAAAATCCTCTTTATTTTGATTAACTTGTGATTTTTTTTTCTAATTTTGAGATTATGTTTGTTTGACTTTGTGTTTATATTGTATAATTTAAAGTTAATTTATCTTGAATTTTAATTATACTTGTTAAATTAATATTTTAATTTATATATATATATATAATTAATTATATATGAATAATACAACCCCGAAACGGCACGCCGAAATGGTCCGAAATCAGAACGTTCCGTTCCAATAGAAAAACCAGAACAGCGACCGGAACGGAATTGACAACTTTAATAACCAAATAACAAAAATAGGTAACTCATTTTCTATCTAGAAAAAGAATAAAATATCATTGAAAATTCATCACTACATTACCATCATTATCATGACTACAATAGATAAAATTATTATCAACATTTGCCCAAAAAATTAAAATCATTGAATTTCCCCAAAGAATAAAAAAAAGCAAAATATTTATACAAAAAAAATAATTACTAAAGTTATCATTATTATTACGTAAACAATAAAACCATAAAATCATCTTATTCGAAAAACAGATAAATATAGCCGAAAACAGTAAAAAAAAGAACAAAGGGAGAAAAGGAGAAATATTAATTTTAAAATGATCATCAACATAAATTAAAATTTCAAGACAACAAAAAATAAAATGACAAAAATTAAAATAAAAATTAAAAGCATGAATGCATAAATACAGGTAAGAAATAAACACAATCCAAGAAGGACCGAAAAAACTAAAGGAATTAATACCAAATAAAAAATTCAAAGAATAAGAGCTAAAATGAAAAATAAAAAATATAATTAATTCCAATCAAAGGACAAAATTGAAACAAATAAAAATCTTGGGATTGAAACAAATAAAGGGATTTAAAAAAAAATACAGTGTAATTTTGTTAAAAGAATTAAAAGAATAAGGACCGAAATGAAAAGTATCATATATGACCAATTTCAATTAGAGAACCTGCTGACCCAGAAAATTAAAGGAACAAAAACAAACCAAAAATCAAAAGAATAAGGATTAAAATAAAAACCAACATAAATGATGAGTTTCAATTGAATGACACAATTGAAAACGATCAAAATTTTCATTGAAATCATGAATAAAAATGAAATCAAAAGATCAAAGACTTAAATAAAACAACCAAAAACCTGAAGTATTGACATGTATGTGCCAACTGCAGGAGAGAGAAAAGGAGAGAAAACAAAAATCATCCATCGGCGATTTACCGCCAACCGTATCCAGCCACGTGTCACACCAAGAGGAAGGATATGGTAGTGCACCCGGAGACACAGTGTTCAGACATTTTACACCAGCTATAGCCACCACACATGTCGCCTAAGAGGCGCGTGCACGTGAAACACTATTGGCGTGTTCATACGATGCGCCTGTAGTAATTCCAAAAACAAATGATAAAAATACAAAATTACCTATGCACCCCTAAACCCATCAATAACCACGAAAAAACCGAACGTGAAATTATCACAATGCGCCCGGATCCATGCCTTCGTTTTTGTCTTTTCTAAAAGGTACATATGTAATTCCACTGTGCACAAATATATGAAAAATCTAAAATGTCCCCAACTATCCCTCATCTTTTTGTTAGCTCTCAAGGGTAAATTGATAGTTTCACTATGAAATTAAAAAGAAAATTCCCAAAAAACCCAAACAATTTGAAAATACCACATATGTCCCCTAGAAAATGTCTAAATGTCTCTGAGGGTTAAATTTTTCAGCCCGGGAGGTAAAATAGTAATTTTATTATTAAAATCCACAATGATTTGTGTCTAGGGACACAGTAAAACCACAACACATTGTATTTTTTTTAATATATGATCAGGATATATCTATTTGTTATAAACAAAGCGCTAATATACAGCATCAAGATCAAGACCAAATTTTAAGAATTTACAAGCTAGTGATCTTGAAAAGAATCCAACCCTAGCCAGAAACTAAAAAAATCACAATAAATCCATCTACATGGTTGATAAATCACTGATGTAGTCACCCCACATATCACCTGCAATTGAATCACGCAACTGGGAACTAAATTCTAGCTGTTCTGTATCAAAAGCAATGTCCAAAGCTGGGTTCTCAACTTGCATGATTGGCGGTTCCACCTCCAATGGGGGCAATGACTCCTCCATTTGCAGTGTATTATCATGTTCATGCATTTTAAAAATCCAATCATCTGGTTTTTCCCTACGAATGTAATTGTGCAGCGCACACGCTGCTACAACCAACTTAACCTGTGTCTGTAAAGGGTATGGTGGGGCGGACATCAGTATGGGGAAACGTGCCTTTAAAGCCCCAAAAATACGATCTGTGACGTTTCTTAGTAACAAGTGCCTTTGATTGAATAGTTCTCTTGAATCTCGAGGAGGATAACCTCCCACAAACTCATTTAAATGACATAAAACACCGTTGTATGGAGCTATAAATCCTGGCATATTAGCATATTTGCTGTCCACAAGGTAGTACTTACCTACACCATCAAAATTTTCAACCAGCAGCAGAAGCAAAAGTGAACTAAATTAGTTGAAGCAATTAGATTGATTACATAAATTGGCATCTGAAATCCTCAAAGGCAGGTAACAGAAAGAAGGGAAAAGGTTGGAAAGAAAAAACAATTCCTCAAAAGCTATATAATTATGGGGTTTCGCTAGGGTGGTCAAATAAACTAATAGTAAGCAATGATGTGAGAGAAGCAAAATACCTTCAGGGACCTGCAACTTGTTCCACCTTGTGAGTGCAGAGTTCAGAACTCGCAAATCTGATGCTGAACCTTCCCATCCAGCTAGAACGTAATGGAACCTCAGATCAAAGGAGCATGCTACCAGAACATTTTGTGAAAGTTGTCCATTTTTATTACGGAAAGGTCCCTGCTCATCTATACCAACCATCACTGGAATGTGTATCCTATCTACTGCTCCAACACAATCCTAGCAGCGAATAATTTGTATTTAGATGCAAGTCACACAAAAGAAACTGATTAACTCAAATTACATTAGGATTACCTTAAAATATGGATAAAATCAAGGATCTTCCAAGATTTCAGGTGGAATATCAGATCCAGGAGGCTGAAAAAAATCTAACGAAATTGCCATAATAGCATTCAAAACATTGTTAAAATGGCGACTAATGGTTTCTCCTGAATACCGGAACAATTCTTGAACAGCTCGAGTGCGTAGATTATGGCCAATAATGAACAAGAATATGGCTAATTGCTCCTCAATCTTGATTCTGTTTGTATGGCGTAGCAGGCCCTTGCCTTGCAAAATATCACATAACTTGTAGAATGCCTGCTTATCCATGCGAAAATTTTCCAGACAACGGTCACTTGGACCTCTTAGAACCTCATCTACAAATTTGGTACCATTGGTTAAACTTATACTTAGTTCTTTGGGCATACAGTTCCCAAAAACTCCATCCTTTTCATCATCAGAGTTCTCCATGGAAAAGTCAACCTCTGCACTCAATCATATGTGCTGGTCAGACTCACCAAACAAAGAAGACAAAACATTCACTTAATTACTGTACAAATCAGGACAAAACATCGTGAAAACAAGGTTTGAAACGGCACAATAGTGGAAATAGGAAACAGTGAAGCTCTAATTTCACAGAGAGAACACTTTGTTGAGAAACAATAATAATAATAGAATAACAAAGTGAACGTGGTGCAGGTGAGCAATCATCTCGAATTATCCATGATAAGCAAAATTGGCAAACCCAGATGGATAAGGCGAGATTCAACAGGCCTGTTTTACCAGAAATTAAATGAAATTGAAAAAAAATCTATTTCTGAATACACAAACACTATGCTCAAATTGTACCATGCAAGTGCGTATTGTGTACAACATCCTACTGAGGTACCTCGGTTATTTGAATTAGTAATCTTACCATGGTTGTCCCATGCCGCAAGAGGCATACAAAGCAATCATTAATAAGAAAAGAAAATTACCTCTCCACATTACAATCAATTCATTTTTCCTTTTTCTAGCAGTGATTATAATGAGGAAGTTTAGTCTTTCCAAACTCTAAAAGGTGATCTTACAATAACCTCCTCATTTCTTAGCTCATCGTGGATTGAATGGAAGCAACAACAGCTAATACAGAGATGACAAATCCAGTACTGGAGCAGACTATGTAGTTCTCACAATGCTAGAAAGGAGACCAAAAGAATTCTTCTTAACTTTAAATATTGATGTGTTTACTCACTATACTGCATTCTTTAATTTCCCCAGTTTCATTTCATTGCTGAAAAATATAACCAACTAAAGCAAAACTCAATATTTTACTATCAAGAATTCTGACATCTCATCTGAGAAAGTCAAATAACAAGAGGATTCTAAAGGACTACATCTCTCAGCAAATGTAGTTGGATGAGGAAAGGAATGGACCATAGAATGATCGAGCTCCCATCTTCCCGTAACTATACATTGAGTAAAGAGTTCTCAATGGCATGGATGTTTCTCACTTCAGATTTGTTAGCAGCTAATACAATAGGAAATAATCCCAGTGTTAGAGAAGTACAAAAATATGTTGTTAAGCAAACACATAAACAAAAGGTACAACTGAACATCAGGAAACGTACCATGAGGTAGATTAATGCCAAGCAAAAGGGAAAAGAAATTATTTACTGATGGAAGAAAAGAAAATACAATTTTAAATAGTTATGAAAGCTTTTTAGTGAGAAACAAAAACCTTTTATGAAAACCAAAAATATTGAATCCACAATTTTTATAAACAATAAACATGTGCTTGATAGCTATGCTCATTGGAAGTAGTTTAGATGTCCTTGAAGATGCAATGCAACACATGGTCTAAATGCCAGCCAAGATATGGTATTGAATATAAACTATTTTAAAGCAAGATGTTAATACAGCATTGTTATATACTGTTCCAGCAGCTCAAAGCCACATTCCTATGCAAATCACCACTACAAATTAAAAAACAAATATTAACAATAATTGGCATAAGAACTGCCATTAAATGGACTGGAACGACATGCAATGCAAATCTCAATTAAATCAATAAAATCGATGAAGAACTAGCATTATTCATGAGATCAACATCTAACTCATCAGCCCCTATCATCCCCTTTCACTAGCTCATCCACATTGGTCGTAAGAACATCACAGTTGATTCTAAATTAACCTTTTCCATTGCCATTAAAACCTCGATAATCTTAACAATGCTTCCTAATGAAACCATTAAGGGCAAAAAAGAAGAAGCAAACTAGCAAACCAAAATAAAATGATCCTCATAAAATCAACTAAGATCATTGATAAGGATAAAACTCATCACCACTAATTAATCACCTGCATTATACAGTTAATTACATCAAGTTCTTACTCAAACAACATAAAATTAAGAACCCAGATTTGAAAATCAATTTCACATCTTCTCATTTGACCAGAAATTAAAACGGCCCAGAAACAGTTTATTTACTCTTCAAAATTCAATAAAACTTATGGCACACACCATACCTGGAATCGTACAGTTCAAGCCTTAAAACGACGAGTCGTGCCGTTCCGTTGGAGAATTGGTGAGGAGAGTATCTATGACTAATTGAAAAGGAGGGCTTGAAAATGACTAGTAACGCCCTCTCTTCTCTAGAGTTGAGGACGAGAGCGAGATTATTGAAGGGTTTGTTTATGTTTTGGCTATTACCAGTTGCCAGGGAGTTTTGGGCAGTGTGTGAGTTGGTGGGGTGTGAGAAATGTGACTCAAAAGAGGGCCCGCAGTCCATTTTCTCGTTTGAAATGCTTGCCATTATTATTATTTTTATTTTTATTATTATTATTGTGGGTGTCCTTTCATCTATTTTCATTAATTTCACGAATTGTAAAATTATAGACCACATAAATCTTCAATTGTCATTATATTAGTAGTTATAGGATTTGAGCTTGAAACTATAGGAGAAACAAATCATTTAGTCTCAAACTCTTACTACTAGATCATCTATTAGATGATTATGCTTACCATTTTTTATGGATACTGTGGTGCCTAAAATATCAATTTTGTGATTTGGTGTATACTGACTATTTGGGTGCTTATTACTGTATTTTAAAAGTGTTTTTTAAAAAAATATATTTTTTTTTTCTTTTTAAATTAATTTTTTTGGGTGTTTTTAGATCATTTTAATATATTGATGTCAAAAATAATTTTTTTTAAAAAAAAATCATTTTGATACATTTATGAATGAAAAATACTTTCAAAAGCAACTTCAATCACACTTTCAAATAGATACTAGGTTGTTCATCTCTCTCTCTCTCTCTCTCTCTCTGTGTGTGTATTATATTGTTGGCATACACTCTGATTATTAACTCCAACATATATTTATGTATGTTTTCCTTACATCTTGGCATATATGCAGTTTTGGACAAAACAAAGATATTATTGGATTTTCTGTGATAATTTTAGTTAAGTGAGAGCCATATTCTGTTTAAATATCATAGTTGAATATAATACTAATGTGCATGGTTGTGTTTGTTGAATAAGGCTAGCAAACATATGCAATGGTCAAGTGAGAGCCAGATAAGTTTAGGCATACTAGTATTGAATCATCTCTTTGTAGTAAAATTTAAATAGAATTTTCATTACTCCTAAACATTTTGCCTGGACTCTATCTTTATGAATTTTATTTGATGATGATAGTGGAGATAATGGTATAAGGAATCATAATCATGTGAATTAAAAGGAAGAACATAGTACTTTGGATGAGTATACCACTATAATTTTGTTGATGATATTAGTAACATGGTAAGTGGTGTGAATGTTGCAAAAAAATAGCACATGTGATTGGAAAGGAAGCAAAAAACAAATTCCACAAAGAAAAATGGCAAATTGGGCGGTTTTAAAATTGAAGCTCAATTACCTAGATGTTTTGATCAACCATTAGATAGTGTCTTTGCCAAAAATGAATGCATATCTAAGAGTTAAGGTAAGAAATGGTTTAGTATTGACAATGTGATGGTTGAGCTTTATTCAATAGATGTTGTTGTCAAAGATGATGACTTTCATTAATATCAACAAAGTTTAAGGTCTTAAAATGAGAGTTTTGCCTTGCATCTACCACTCTCTTTAATTATATTCTCTTGCTTAATATATATATATATATATATATATATATATATATATATCATAATAAAATCCAAAAGTTAATTATATTCTCTTGCTTAATTCTAGTCATGACATGTGATTAGAAATAGTGGCCTATTTATTTTATAAAAAGACTTAATATTTTCTATACCAACTTTTGGCAAAACAAACTTGGATAATTAACCACCAAGAGCTTCAATGCATGTCATGTAATCACTGCAATGTCATCTTATAAGAATATTTAATGAGGACATTTACAGTCTTGCATTGGATAAGTGAATTTCCCTCAATGACAGAGTGAAAATCATGGAACAATGACAAAACTTGTCTTTATTGGTAACCACCAAACTCTCAAATTGCAAAATATATTAATTATATTCATTTATTTTATTTTGAAATAATAAAAATTATTTCAAACAAAATTTGAAGCCTCCAAAATTACCTAAATGTTAGGCATTTTGAAATAATATTTGTCAATCACTAATGTTACCTTTCTAACATCTCATACAATGCTTAGCCTAATGCAAATTTAACAAGAGTAATTTCATTCACCTCAATTTATCCTTTGAATACAAACCCGACCCACTCTTCCTAAGTAAACTCTTAGGACTAAAGTTTTTAAGTGTCATATTTTAGAGTTGAAAAACAAACTTCAATTTCTCATTGAATGTTGAAGTGAGGATACACTTTTTACATTAATAGTCTTTGTCATAAATCGTTTCTGGGTTATTCTCTAAAATCTATTTGAAATAAAAAAATATCATAAATAAAATAAAAATGACTTGCATTGGTGGAAAAATAAAGGTGGACATTTTGGATAAATTCGAGAGTTCGATCGTATCTCTATTGTGCCAAAAAATAAAGTAAAATACGGATATAAGGCTAAAATAATTTCTTATTTGATAAATCTACATAAAAATTAAATCTAAAGGCATAATTATATTTTTATAGGCCAATTTGATTTAATTGTGAGCCAATTTAAGTATAATTATGTTTAAGAATTAATTTGTGATTTAATTAAATGATTTAATGAAGTTCAAGGACTTAATTATACTTTAAATTGGTCAAATTAATTTTAGTAAGGGCTTAATTAATGAAAAATCAAGTTCGTGAACCTACTTTAGGTTAATTGAGAAGATTGGATTTTTTAGAGACCAAATTTAATTTTTGCAAAGTTAATTGGATGAAATCGGGGATGGAATTGAAGAAAATTGGTCAATTGAGGGTCAAATTGAATAAATTCAAAACCAAAGACTGAAGAATAAAGGACGCGTAAAGTTAAGGCTGCTATTGAAATTTTAGTGAAGATAAAATTGCATAAATTTAAAAGTTTAAGGTCAATTAGGAGTGTGATTAGAACAATTATAAATTGAGGGACCAATTTGTATTTCTGTTGTTCTGTAGAATTTTCAGACAGCTAATACAGTGTTTTGTGTTATGATATGTAACAATGCACGCCTGCCCGCTATTATATACAATGTTATGTGCACTGATTGAGGAGACATTGGTAAAGAAAACATATGCTAAAATTGTTGGCAAAAGGGGAAAAAATGTTATCAACCGGAAAAACTTGGGAGAATGCTATTTTTTCTCTGGAACTTTTACTTGAATTTCTTAATGTTCTAAGAATTGTATGAACCTTTATTTATAGGTAGTGAAAGATGATAATCTTGTCTTTATTAGGATAAAATTTCACTCTTTGATTAGATCTTAAAGCATCTCAATCATTGACTCAAAGTAAGCACCACAAGACTGTTAGATTTAACAATTTTGAGTTGTTTAAATTGTCAACTTTTAGGCGGTGTCATCGTGTGTGTAATGTCATCAATCTGAATTGACTATACCAAGTATGGTCAAACATCAAAAGATAATTTTTTTACATATACTGTCAAATTTGGTGAAGAATAGAGATATTAAATGTACTTGCAAATTAGGCACTAAACCTTACTTTTCAAACAAATTTTCAAAAAGAAAATGAATAATGACGAGACGACATGTAATTTGGACAATCAGCTGGATGAGATGACGTCTTGGCTGATCCTTTTTTAGTTATATTCTCCATAACAACATTGTTTTGGATTATGATTTTGTCCAAAGTTCTATTAAGTCCTTTATCTTATGATTATTCTAATTTCAACTCTAATTGACCTAATTTTTTTTTTTTATGCAATTTTACCTCTCATAAATTTCAATAACAATCAAACTTTGAATTCTTTTCAATTTAACCTAGAGTTCAAATAATTAAGTTCTTAGGGTTAAGGTCTTTTACAAAAAGGTCATTGATTGAGATTTGTTCAATTTAACCCTTAATTGGCCCTCATACTTTGATTTTATTGCAATTTACCCACAAATTTAAATCAATTGACTTCATAAAAAATCAACTTTCATATTCTAATTTTCTCAATTAAGTTCAAATTAGACTCTCAAACGTAATTGTTTTACTAATTAAACTTTTAATTAAATTAATTAACTCATTTAAAGTACTATTAAGTCATTGCACTTAATTAAATCCTTCAAGTGAACCCAAAATTATTTTTTAAATATGATTAAACTTTATTTTGACCCATTAATAAATAAAAATAACCAATTATAAAATTTAATTATGCCTTATGATTTAATTTTTATGAAGATTTGTCTAAAAAGTATTTATGTTGACTTTGAATCTGCATTTTTTTTATTCTTGGGAACAAAAAAGGAATGATTAAGCTTATAAATTGTCAAAATTTGTTACCTTGATTTCTCCACCATGACATTCATTTTTATTTTTTGTGTAAATCTTAGGAATAACTTAGAAATGGATTATGACAAGCCAATTAAGCTATCTTAGAGTTTTATTTACTAGTGTACAAATGCTCTTTTATATCACTTAGTATTTAGTTTGGAGAACACAATCATGATGAGATTGTGAGGAAGAGTTCAAATTAAACAAGCGGTGACTTAAAAAAACCACTTTGAAAAATATGATGATATTAAACATGTTTTTTCTCTTAAATGCCTATGATTTTACTTAGATATAAGGATGCATTTTTAAACTCTGATGACTTGAACTCTTATATTTCTCGTGTTGGTAAATCTCTTTTACAAAAATGTCATGATATTGAGATGAAACTCCTAAATCAATTAAAGAAACTTAGATCAAATTGATTTTTTTTAGAGTATCGATACATGATCAACCAATTTATAAGTGTAACCCATAGGAGACCAAGGAACTCCATAAACAAAAAAAGTTGATGTTTAAAGGTATATTAGAGAAAGTATGAGCTTATATATGGTTCCAATACTTTTAGCACAAAAGAAGAATGATTTTGGCATATATGTGTTGATTGTAGAACAATCAACAATATCACCATAAATTTTGGCATCATGTCCCTGGGTTAGATGATATATTGGATGAACTGGATGATTTGGTTTTTTTCTTTAAAATTGATTTGAAAAGTAGTTTTCATTAAATTAAGATGAGAGAATGTGATGAATAAAAAACCAATTTTAGAAAAGATTTTTTTTTTTAATATATCAAAAAGATTTAATTGAAACGAAAATACTACTCTACCATAAATACTAAGGTAGAGACAAACTAGGATTATTGGAACAAGAAAATTTCCTAGCCTATTTTTTAAAAAGATAAGTGGAGGCATGAATGGATTTTACATCTAAACAATTATTTTTCTTGTATTTTTCATCCATTAGTTGCGATATCATAAGATAAATTTTCATAATATTTATATTATTATTTTCATGTTAATTAGTTAGTTAGTTTAATTTGGCTATTTAAAGCCTAGTTTCAAATTGGGGCATATAACTCAATTAAGTTATCTTAAGGTTTTATTTTCAAGAGTACAAACATTCTTTTGTAAAACTTAATTTTTAGATTGAAAAACACATAAAGTTGTTGCATATTGTAACATAAAAATAAAGATTTTCTTGTTTTGTTCTTGATTAAACTACACTTTTTCAAGAACAAATCAATCTTTATTGTGGTTTTATACTTGTCTCGTGGTAAGGATATTATGTATAAGTGGTTATTGTAGTCTTGATGCCTTTGAGGAGGTTGTTTATCATGTCAAACTCAATTATCAATCTCAAGCTTGAATTGGATAGATCTTTTTTTTCATGAATTCAATTAAAAATTATGTTAAGGTTCACACCACTCATAAACTAAAATGTGAAAATAAATTGTTGAACCAAAAGGAAATTACAAAACTTACAAGGACTTTAAAGGAAAAGAAAGAAATATATGCTGGTGAAGAATTACATTTGCCCTTAATTTTAGATTGGATATGAGTTTTCTCATTGTGTTACATTTTAGTCCATCTGTTTTTAGTTTTGCTCATTCTTAATGAATCTTGACAAAATTATCACGACAATGTTTTCCCAGGCTTCTCGAGATGGGATGAATGTTGAAAAATGAAAAGGGTTTGTCAATAATCATAAAATTATATTGAGTAATTTTAGAACTCGTCACCTAGTATTACAGTACTCAAAAACTTAATTATATGCGATAGTCTTAGTAAGAGGACTTGTTGTTCAAAGGGAAGACACATCACCCCTATGACATTATATATAAGATAAGATATATTGTTGCATGATTGTTTTTCTTGTCAAATATCTATTCATTGGTTTGTTTTAAGGTTCAAAGTAAATCTTTTTTTGTATGGGAGTCTCTACTTTATTAAATCATAAACCTAACAGTTCTAAATTCTGAATTTTAGCATGTCATTTTACTTTTTGTATCTTTACTCTATATTATAGTCTTCCTCAACTACTAAAGTCTACAACTACACCTTAATAAATAAAATGAACAAAATAATTATTAAAGAGTTTTGACATTTTAACAAACCTCAATGAATAATCGTAAATTAATTACAATATCAATTTTTGCATTTTCAAAACATGAAGAAAGATGCAACATTTTTTTATGAAAATATCATTAGAATGATTTTAGGATTCGACCATATATACAAAAACAATTTTTTTTTAATGTTTTTCAAATGAGGTTTTTTTCATTTTTTTTTTTGAAATTTTGGGGAAAATAAGATATTTTATACTGAGTTTGTATTTGAAAAGGTAAGTAGACAACCTGATATTAAGCGAAATTCTTGAA
Source organism: Salix purpurea (assembly GCA_027405865.1). Classification (NCBI taxonomy): domain Eukaryota; kingdom Viridiplantae; phylum Streptophyta; class Magnoliopsida; order Malpighiales; family Salicaceae; genus Salix; species Salix purpurea. The sequence goes on along the minus strand of JAOWLH010000014.1, from coordinate 6,002,541 downwards.
ACAATATTAAAAAAAAATCATATTTTTCTTAAAATACTGATTATTTTTTTTTGGAATGTTTTGTTTTGATTTGTTTTATTATTATATATAATGAACAGGTTAAGACATCAAAAAGTTTATAAAACTTTGAAAAGGTCACAAAAATAAAATTCATCAATCTTTGCAATCAAAATCTAAATCATCCAAAGACTTGGTTATTTTTAGCTAGAACCCTAAATTTATATGATGTAAAAACAATTTGCTATCATTACAATTTTTCAATCATATATCTAAAACAATTTGTGAATGTATGTCTGTTAATATTATTTTTATTAACTTTGTTTAATACATGTAAAATGTTATATAGTTTTAATTTTTTATGTATTTTTTCAATAAACATTAATCATGAAGAAAAAAACTACATTGAACATTATTGGATGTACAATTCCAATAAAAACACACTAAAAGGTTGAAAATTACAATTGACTGACATGAAAGCAAATAAAAAGGTTATGACACCTTATAGACGAAGATGATGATGATGATAATACACTAAAACATGTGGGGAAAGCACCGTAGCTCCCCACACATTTCACTGCGGATTACTACAGTGCTTCCTTGCTATAATGGTTTTTTTTTGTTCCCAGCTACATTACATTTTTCCCCTGTTTTGCCGTTAAAGGTTTTTTTTTCCCGCGTTTTTCCCCCTAAAACATTTTTTTCTTGGTTATACTTTTTTTTCTTTTTCCACTTATATTTTTTTTTTTTAGTGTCCGGATCAGTTTAAGCACACCATGACTAATCTCCGAACCCATTTTTTTCTTTTCTTTTTATAACCAGGATGTCCAGACCAGCTTACGCGCACCACGACTAATTCTCGGATCCACTTTTTTTTTTATAATCGGGGTGTCCGGGTCAGCTTTCATTCCCCTGCTTTCCCTCTACAATACTTTTTTTACCTTGTTTTTTTTCTTCTTTTTATGCGTTTTATTTTGTTTTTTTGTTTCGAGCTACAGTGTTTTTTTTCGTGGTTTTTTCCCCTAAAACATTTTTCCCCTGGTTATACTTTTTATTTTATTTCTTTTTCCACTAATATATTTTTTTGTTTTGTTTTTATAACTGGGTTGTCTGGACCAGCTTAAATGCACCACGACTAATCCTCAAACCCAATTTTTTTTAAAACTTTTTTTTTCATATTTTTTCCCCTAAACTCCCCCCCCCCCCCCCCTCGTTATACTTTTTTCTTTCTTTTTCCACTTATTTTCTTTTTGTTTTTTATAGTCGGGATATTCGGGTCAACTCAAGCGGACCATGACTAATCCCCCGATCGATTGTTTTTTGAAAACAAGGGTGTCCAGGCCAGCTTACATGCACCACGACGAATCCTCGAACCCAATTTTTTTTTATTTTGATAATCGGGGTGTCCGGGTTAGCTTTCATCAAATATATTTAGGTTTCATTTCGGTCCTCATTCTTTTAATTTATGGATTGGTTTTAAATCTTTTAATATTTTCGGTATCAAAGTTTGGATTTGTTTCAATTTTGTCCTTGGAATGAAATTGATTATATATTTATTTTTCATTTGGCCCTTATACTTTTAATCTTTGATTTTATTTTAATTCCTATATTTTTTTTAAACATATTTATGAAATGGTTCCTATTTTTATCCATGTTTGTATGTATATGCTCTTAGTTTTTTTTGTTTTTAATTTTTATTATTTCCTCTTTTGTTAAGTTTTTTTTTTTAATTTTGTTTTCAAATTTTAATTTTTGTTGGTGATCATTTGAAAATTAATATTTATTATTTTTTCCCTTTTTTATTTTTTTGATTTTTTTTTATTTGTATTTATTGTTAAAGTCAAATAATATTTTTTAAGCTAATAATATTTATTTTTGTTCTGTCATTGATTTTATTTTTTAATTGCTTTTTTGTTAATATTTTTAGGAGTTAAAATTTCTAATTATTATAGATAAGACATTCAAAATAATGATAATGATTATTTGTAAGGTTTTTTGTCGTATAAATATGTTAGACTAATTATATATTTTTATATTTTGTTTTAATATTAACGTCTTAATATATATATATATATATATATATATATATATATATATAAATGACCTAAGTTTTTTTGAAAAAATCAAATTAATTCAATGTCAGTGTTCTGAAATACATTTAATATAATAATATTAAGAATAAATTTAATAAAATAAAAAATAATAATTTAATTTTTTTCTAACTACAACAATGGTGTTAACGATAGCATGGCAATAATAATTAAAATATTAATTATGTTCAATAGTGGTTATAATAACAGCTATAATAATTGTGATAATTTAACAATAATGATAATAACAATGAAGATAATATTAAAAATAATTCATTAGTTTATGTTATTTTTCTTAAAAATTGACTTTTACAATTTTTTTATGTATGATATTTCAGATTTAATATCACATAAAAAAAATTACGAAGTCACACGTAAATAAAACGGGTAGAAAAATTATGCCAAATTATCTACAATAAAAAAATATACGAGTCACTCACCCTACACTTTGCCATAGCCAGAAATAATGTTTTAACATGCAAAAAAATGTTAATGGTCTTAAATTATTTTTATGATGCTATGTATCTGAGTGAAATAATCAACCTATACAATTTTTGATTATTACTGTAGCAAAATTATTTACAATAATCATAATAATAATAATAATAATAATAATAATAATAATAATAATTGTATATTAGTTTTTTTATATATTCATTTTATTATGTAAAATATGTTTAAAATAATGTCATGGTATCAAGGGTATTTTCAAAAAAATTCATTTCTATTCGTAGTACAATAACCATAATACCCCTAAATAAGACAAAAACCAATAATTGTCAGTGGGGGTGTCATGGTAATTTCATATTTTCAGTGCACGGTAAAATAATTTTTGTAGCCTCAAATAAGATAAAACGGAAAAGTTACCTACGGGGTATTTCAAATATTTCACGTTTAACTATACATGCATATGAGAGAGTTTCACTCTCATTTTACATCACCAAAGCTAAACTTACAATATTTTTAAATGCAAGTTGCATTTGATACAAATAAAAATAACAATAAAATTAAAATATAAACTAAGAGCAGAGGTATATAGACTCAAACAAAAAATTAAGAATTATCTCAGAAGGACCGAAAATATCAAGGGATCAAAACTAAACAAAAAAAACAAAAACTAAAATAAAAAATAAAAAATTATACATGTTAAAACTAGACAAAAAAAATTTTTTAACCCCAGCGGCGCACGGGTTTATGACTCGTGAAATCTAAATGTCGTCTTATGGTAAGTCATTCTGGTCCCCTTGAGAATATTGAAACTATATTATTTTGGTGTGTGTTTAAATTTGTAGTATTTTTTGTGGTCACAATTTTTTTCTTAAGAAAATACAGGTTTAAAATAAACTATAAATTGTATTTTTTTGTAATTAAGATTTTAAAATAGATTTTTCAGTATAATTTATATAAAATTATACTTTTAAAACTATAATTAAAATAAAACAAATCTTTGCTCTTTGAAGATGGTTCCATAAAATGCGTGCACGTGTTTCGTGCCCGTTTGGAAAATATCAAAAAAATTGCTTTTTAACTAAATATGATTTTTTTAAATTATTATTTTTAGTGTTTTCAGATTATTTTGATGTCATAATGTTAAAAAATAATATTTAAAAAATAAAATATTATTTCAATATATTTTTAAATATTTTTTTTTAAAAAAAACAATCATACTCAAATTCTAAAACACACACTACTAGAATATTAAGTGATACGTATTGTTTGAGACTGTGGTTAAAGTTGTTTTTTAAAGTATTTTTTATTTAGAAATATATTAAAATAATATTTCTATATTTTTATAAAATTTCTTTTTGAAATCAATAAATCAAAACAATCTACAATCACTAAAAAAATTAAAATATTTTTTTCAAAAATATTTTTAAAATACTGTGATTACATTCGAATAGTAGCTTTGGTGTTTTTACTCAAGCTGCTGCTGGACGATTGTTTGCATCTGGTTTTGTGAAGTTTCCTACGTTGTCGTTTTGAACCAATGACTATGAAAACTTTGTTTTTCTTTCCCTTTTTCTGGAGGTTGCTAACTTCAAATTTACAACATCAAAGCCTTTACGATCGCCAAGAATCTTCCTGTCTTGTTCCTATGTGACCGTATTCAGACCATGTGATGCTTCTTCTTTTTTGTTGGAATTCGTTTTTAAAATAATTTTATTTAACAATATATTACAATAATTTATATTTTATTTTTAAAATATTATTCTTGACATCAATAATACTAAAAAATAATAATTTAAAATAAAAAAATATTTTTTTTCAAAAAAAACTTTTAAAACACTCTCAAACATGTTTTTAATCTAAATCATAGACATTCCATCCACTAACATTTTGATAATTAAAGAAAATGATTTTAATTTTTCCTAATGACAATACTATTTTCAAGTTAGCTTTCACTCGGTTAATATTAAATCTTAGTAAAAAATTTATGTATTCGCACAAAATGTTTTTTTTTTACGGGAGCCAAGGGGTATTATGATGATGTGGTGGAAAAAAGTTCAAGATCTGCATTACAGGTCTCGAGATCGAGTCAAGATGTCTCACCTTGTAAAAGTCTGAGACAGTTGGGGTTTTAAAGTCCCCAAGAAGAGCGGCATGATGACATAGAGCTTATGATATATGCAGCATGTCTCAAGTTTGAGTCAGGACGTGCACCTCTTGTAAGAGCCTGGAATAATCGAGATTTTACTCGCTCATCTTGAGAGTGGGGTTTATGTTTTTTTTTTCTATTTAAAAAATGTATATCTTAAATTCTTTTTATTCTAGATTCTCTATTTTATTTCATTTTTCTATTACATATTATCTAAGTTTTTTAGTTTTTATACAAAAGTTTGTAATAGTTTTTTAACAAGTAAAAACGAGACGAATGACAAATAAATATTTTGGGTGTATCTCCATAATTATGATTTTTTTGTATTTAAAAGTTTTTACTTATAATAAATTTGTTGGTCTTCGAGAGCCTTAAGTTTATAGTAAACAGTTTTATCTTTAGCTATGACCAAGTCATATTTCTAAATAATAATAATAATAATAATAATAATATAAGAGCATGTTCTCTTTAAATCTTTAAAAATATAAGTTATCATAATGGTATATCACATGCATTCATTAGAATATGCGTTGATGTTTTATATTAATGAGAGGAGTATAAAGGTTATGATATTTTTATGATGTTTCTAGAGTCATGCTTGATATTGTATTTTAAAAATATTTTTGAAAAAAAAAAATTATTTTTATTTTTTTAATAATTTTTTTTTTGGATATTTTTAGATCATTTTCATATGCTGATACAAAATAATTTTTAAAAATTATTTTGATGTATTTCTGAATAAAAAACACTTTAAAAAACAACTTCAAACACACGCCCAAACAAATAGAATTTCTTATCAAGCATTGAATAATTTAAGGAAAAAAACCCTAGTGCCCATAAATTAAAAGAGATTTTATTCCTTACTATTTCCGTTTGAATTTAAATAATTGGATTAAATCCTGACAAAAGTGGTAATAATTAAATCCTAGTTATTTAACCAAACCTACTAGAATACTAGATCAATTGAAAATCAATGTTTTTTAATTTGGAAATTGGATCAGCCTCGTCACTGCCACGCACGCTGTGTCCAGGTCTTATCTCTTCTTTTCTACTCCACTCAATCGCAGAAGACGCTGAGATTTTTCATAAAGTCTGGAAGCAACATGCAGGGCTGCTTCCTTGAATTGTCAACATAAAAAACGTGGATGCCACATGTTGTCTTGTGAATGGTTGAGATAGAGGTTGAATTATGTAGTTATTGGATAACTTAGGAGATACTAAAAAAATTATTAACAAAAATAGTTTGATTCCTATCTTACACGTCATCATTAATAAAAACAATTTCATGGTTAATCACTTGCAAACTAACATAACATAACATAAAATAACATAGGATAGATTGAGAAATGACATAATATTAAAAAACAAATGAAAAGTGATTAAAGTTTATAAGGAAAGTTTAAATACTTAGACATAAATATAAAGACATTGAGCTAATTTTAAGTGTATTCTTTGATGTTTAGTATATAACATAATTGTTAGATAATAATAATAACTTAATTTTTTTAGTCGAATTGATTCTTTAACAAAAAAACTTAGTCGAGTTGATTCCTTAACACACTCACACCACCTTGTAATGAGATTTGAATACAAGCAATGATATTTGGACTCGTAATTATTTATTCATTAAAACTCTTATACTATGTTAAAAACCAACTCAACCTTAAAACTTTAATTATTAGGTGAATATATATTATATGATTTATATTATTTTTTTAACACATACTCTCAACTATATTTTTTTAATAAGAATGATGAATTTTGATTTACGATCATTTAGATATCAGAGTTCTATATTATGTCAAGAAATCAACTCAAACTAAGAATTTAAATTATTAGGTGAAATTCAAATATATAATTTATATTATTCTCAAACTATAATTTAGTTTTTGAATTTAATAATTGTAATTAGGGGAGACTAAGTTTGGATTCAACAATGTTACCTAATCATTTTATATATATATATATAGAGAGAGAGAGAGAGAGAGAGAGAGAACTAATAATCATTTATGATATGATAATTAGGGTTAACAAACATGAGAAAAAAACTCATTTTTTATATTCACGAAAGTATGATATGATAAGATTCCCAGTAATGAAATGAGAATATAAAAACACATTACATCTAAAAATATTTTGAATTTTGAATGCTAAACTTGCTTAATAAAACTTGATGATTGGAAAATATTTCAGGATCAAATAAAAAATAAACTTAAAACAGAGGGGAGTAAATTAAGATTGAGATGAAAATATAAAATCATGGATCCTTCCACTATTTAATTATGATGTTTATATCATGTTTAACATTGAGTTTAAAAAATATTTTTGAAAAAAAAATAATTTTTTTTCTTTAAATTAAGCATTTTGGTATTTTTAAATCATTTTCATATCCTGATGTTAAAAATAATTTTTTAAAAATAAAAAAATATTATTTTGATATATTTCTAAATAAAAACACTTTAAAAATAAAAACCAAACTCACAAAGAAACACTTAATTATTTTATATTTTAAAACAATTCTACGAGGCGGAGTGGTGCTTGAAGTATATAATTTTCTTAAAACTAATTACAACTTGGCCTTTTCACTTATTTTATTTGTTTATATTTTTAAAAAATATTAAGAGGAAAAATAAATGGAAATAATAATATAAACTTATTATGATTTTTTTTTTCAACTAAGAAATGCTAAATCAAGCCCCAACAAGATTGGATTATTTATCTATTTATTTTTAATATTAGAAATATTAACTAGTTAATTTTTTTTTTTGGATAAGCTAAGAGGCAGGATTATTCAAGCCTGATAAGATTGAAGGCTCGATGAGATGCGAAACTATCTCCACCGCTCATCAGGTCAAGAATGAGGGCAAATTGCCAACAAGTTCTTGGCCTGGTGTCAGAGAGGAGATTTATCTTTTTCTCGTCCTAGATTCAAGTCTTGTTAGGCACGCCTGTCATCCCGCGGTGCCTTACTTGCTTATTGGGCTTGCAGGTTATTCAGTGGACCCGGGAATTTAATTGTGGTGCACGCAAACTGACCCGAACACCCCGATTATCAAAAAAAAAAGAAGAAAAAAGAATAAACTATCTTATGCAGCCATTTTCTTGAAAGATATTTCAACCCGTACCAGTGACGTGTATTTTTGGGTGACCAGTCTCCAAAAACAACAAAATTCAAGGAAATTAATTTTATTTTCTTATTTGATTAGAGACACACTTTTTCTAACACTTTTTATAATTTTTTTGAATTATTGTAATACGATAATATACACATAAATCTTGATATATATATATATTTAAAATATTTTAAAAAATAACAACTACTATTAATAAATATTTACTAATATCTACTATTAAATTAATTTAAGTAACCACTCTTATAATTTTAAATTGATCTTTGGCTTTTAGCTTTGTAGTAAGACTTTCTTGTAATAACTGACAGGTGCCATAATAAAAGTTGTTTGGAATCGAGATACGATAAATTATTATTTTATATTTTTAAATTATTTTAATGTAATGATATAAAAAATATAAAAAATATTATTTTAATATATTTTAAAAAACAAATATTTCAAGAAACCACTCCACCGAACATGTGATATTAAGCGGGTGCACTGCGATTCTCCTTTAAGAGAGAAGGCATATAATAACAATAATCATATTTCGTGTTCTACGCTTATTGCGATTTAATATATTACGAGTTCTTCTCCATCTCCTCGTATTCTCTCTACTGGCATATGCAAATCTCTTGATCTAAAAAAAGAGCAGTCGGTTAAGGGAGAAGAAAATATTGCGAAGCGCAATGGCGACTGATCGTGATGGCGTTGTTGGATTCGTCGGATTGGATGATTTGAGCTTAGATATGGCCGCTTCGCTTCTTCGTGCTGGCTACAAAGTTCAAGCTTTTGAGGTAATCACAAGAAAAGTCTGCTCTTTGCTTTGCCTTTTTATTTTGCTTTTGAATTTGTGTTGTTTGGTTGCTGAGAAAAACATGGAAGGACATTTCCATTTCGTTTTGGTTTCCTGGAAACGAAACCGATTTGATCGAGAAAAACGCCTCTTGGAGAGCCGTTTGGGAATCTCACAAAAGTCTATTGTTCTTTTTATGAAAAAGGGATTTTTCTAATTTCTTGATTTGATTCACTTAAGAAATATATATATATATATATATATATATAACCGGAATTTTGGAAAAAAAATTCAAAAGAAAAAAAAGGAAACGAATTCGTTTTCAGGACGAATGAAGAAAACAAATCTTTTGTTATTTACATTACTTGCCCTCATATATACTGATAATATTTTGAATGAACTAATTTGGGAAATTATATTAATAAAAAAATATGTTTTTTTTTTAAATTAAATAAAAAATCAATCATATCCATTTAATTTAATAAAAATGTTTAGTAATGTGATAATGATTGTTCTTAAAAAAAATAATTTTTAATAAGAGTATAATTAAAAATAAACAATTTTTTCTTTTGAAAAACCAACTGGCTTCTAAGTCAAACTTAGAGGTGTATGATTGAAACTGTATTTGGATTTATTTTTTAAAAATATTTAAGTTGAAAAATTATTAAATTAATATTTTTTATAATTTTTAATGTGTTAATATTAAAAATTAAAAAAAAAATATTTTGTTAAATAAAAAACACTTTTTTAACCCAACACAAACTTATCTAAGAAGACAAATAGTAAAAAGTAATTCGGTGTTATTTTAGAAACAAATAAAGTATAATACTAATTAGCGTAATTACAAGAAATCACCGGGTGGTTACGTAATTGGATTTTTTAGTGAAAAAAATGGTTTTGGTGGGGGAGGGGAGGGGCATTAGGAAGTGGAAGAGCTTGAAACCTTGAACCCAGGTGGCCAAATCGATTCAGGGGAAGCCAGCAGGGTCATAGCTTTCCAAGGATTGAAATTTGCCCTCTATATAAATTAGGTCCTTTGAGTTTTAAAATTTTCAATCGGATCCTTATAAATAAAAAAGTTTGGTCGATTTTCGGGTCCATATTATTCCATTTCCCCCCCTGAAACATGTGCTACACTTCTTGTCCTTTTCTTCACTTTTTAATTGATCCCTGGAATAAATATAACTTGTTCGTGTTTTATTATATGGTTGTAGTTGATTTTGAAAATAATTTTTGTTCATAAATTTATTAAAATATTTTTTTAAATTATTTTTGACATCAATATATTAAAATATCTAAAAATACTAAAATATTTAAAATAAATAAATAAAATTTTAAATTTTTATAAAAATATTTTTGAAATACAATACTAAACCCTCGTATTTTTCTAAATAGACACCCGATATATTAAAGCCTTTTTTACCTTCACTAGTATCCCATAGAAAAAACAAATGGTCCTCTCCCCGGTCCACGATCTTGGGCATATCGGGGCTAGTGGGGTGGCGCGTTTACCATCCTACCCACGCGCTCTCAAGCTTGTTAAAAGTATATTTTGGTTAATGTAATTGTGAGCCAGTGCTGCTCTGGATATGGTCCGCAAGCAATTATCTTAAGGACCTTTTTTTTTCCAGTAATAAAAAATAAGTACACTTTTTCTTAGGCGTAAAGAGGGAAAACTATAAAAATCTGCTCTCAGGTGGATCTCTATATGCCTTGCATGATATACCTATGGTACAATTGTCGGTCACCTCGAGTTATCTGTGTCTGTCTGGGATTTATTTTTGTTAAATTGTAAACAATGTTTTCTTTTAAAAACGTATATATTGTAATATAGTTGTACTTCATAACGCTATCAATAAGCATGTTGGCTTTCAAAGTAACATCAATCACGGGCCCCTACTCTTCTACTATGGCCTCACTTTACAAGGACATGTTACTGCGACATCTTCATGCGCAACTTAACCCACTATTCCACTTGCTGATAAATGTTTTGTGCTTATCACTGTATTTTAAAAATATTTTAAAGTAATTTTTATTATTGTTTTTAGATTATTTTCATGTGCTGATATCAAAAATAATTTTTTAAAAATAAAAAAAATATTATTTTAATATATTTCTGATAAAAAATCACTTTAAAAATAACCAGACAGTAATTTAATCGTTTGAGGGGGTCATACACCATCTTTTAAAGCACAAAAGTATCTGCTGGTCAAATTTCCATGCTAAAGGAGGACGTGCCTTCATTGAATTCCTTGGATACCTTCTGCTGGGCAAATTTCCATGGACGGACCTATCAAAACCAATGCACATGTTACATCCCAAGGATACCTTTTATTTTTAATCTTTCGATCAATCTCACAGGCATACCTTTGGCCTTATCTAAGGTCATAGCACCATCGCAAGTTGGTGACATGAATGTGTCACCAATGTTTGATTAGTGGAAAGTAGGTCCAATCCACTAGTTAAAAGTCATGTTTATTTTTTGTTTTGTATTTATTGACTATACCAATACTGTTATTGTCTCCTACAATCAATTTTGCAACTCAGTATATAAATTTAACTGATTTTTAATAGGTTACTTGATTGGCAAATTAGTTATTGTTAAATTGGGATTTTCTTGTTCTGCAGATAGATGAAACTTTGGTTGATAAATTTTTGAAACTAGGGGGAACGAGAAGTGCCAGCCTTATTGAGGCTGGGAAAGGTAAATGATGCTCGGATATGTCTATGTTTTACTGAAATGTTTTAATAGCTAAGCTATTCGGGGTGGGATGCCACTTATTTTAAATGGCTACGTTTTGTTTGTGGAATGCATTGCATGATAATGCATGGAATGGGTGTGACACATGATGTTTATATTCCACGCAAAATCTCATTTTTAATTGGGTTTCAGCACTCAAGAGGAATGTGTATAGAATATGTTTATAGTCCATGCAGCGTTTCTTTTTAAAAGTGAAATCCATTCCTAGCTTCCCTTTAGCTTCCATTTAGACTTTGCTTCTTTTCTATCGGATGTTTTCGTGGTACCAATGATGACATGTGCTTTCCTAGGTTATACTTGTACTCCATGGAATGACGCATATGATAACTCTAAGTAGAAACTGATTGATGCTTACCTACATTGTTCCCGCTTCTTACTTTTGAGTGGGAGGATCCTTGAAAGTATAAACAACTTCCTATTTGATTCATGCTCTGAGCTTGAAACATTCACATTTAATTTCACTTTTGAAGTGTCATGATTGTGTTTTAGTTTGATGTCTTGTAGTTTTATACACCCTTCTTTTCCAAAAAACTGCCCTGTAGTATTCTGATTTTGATAGATGCATGGAAACTTTATGTTATTTCATTTTTAAATGTAAGAGCCTGGAAGTATAAAACACTGTCCAAGTCAAATTTCTAAATCTTCATCATTGCTACTGTTGATCCACAAAAAAAGTGGAGCGTTAGCTAAGCGATGATTAATGTGGTGTTGGGGTTTATTCTGATTGATGTCTCGTGTCCTATGAAATTGTGCATTTAACTCTTTTTTCTTGCTTTTGGCATACAGAAGTTGCAGCTTTGATTGTTTTAATATCTCACGTGGATCAAATCAATGATGTATTTTTTGGCCAACAGGGTGTATTGAAAGGTATTCATGAAACTTATCCATTATACCTAAAGTTATCATTACTTTGTTGATATTCAGGATTCTTAACTCGATGGTATGCAGGATTGCAGAAAGGGGCACTCATCATCCTACGTTCAACTATTCTGCCATCATACATCCAGAATCTGGAGAAACGTCTCAGAGGTCATGTATATTGTGAATTTATAATGTTGTCCTTTCTTTTTAGTGGCACATTCTCCGGAAAGCATTTCTGTTAGTAATCTGGTGTAAATCTTGACTTCATTGCTTAGACTCCATGGCAAGGCAATGGAGGACACATTACCGCCCTTTTTCTTTTCTCCTCCCTCTTTTTCACCTTTTTATTTTTGCCTGTGAAATTTAAGTGCATGGCTTAGTTTTCTCAATATTAGCTACTGGTAACTTAATTTAGGATTGTCTTCATTATCTGTTAGTGATGCATGCATAACATTTGATCTTCCATTAGGAAACCTCATTGATAATCACAAACATATTATCCCGTTTTGGATTTCAAGTATAAGGGAACAAGGCATTCATAATAGGTTAGATTATCATAATTCCTGGTTAAATCTCAAACAGCCAACCATTTACATCAAATGTTAATAATGTATTTCTTCCCTGAGTTGTTTTTTTCTGCCTGTTATTGCACTCAAATGAGTGATATAAATATTAAGATTGGTGGCTAGGACTTGGCAAAATCAGTTGGATAAGTTATGGTGTGCAAGGTTATTTTGCATTCTTATGTAAAGGAACATATGCATAAAAAAATGAAGTACGGACATGGGACATGTGCATGTTCTTTTGCTCGCCCAACTTTTGCTGTAAAACTACTTGGCCTCAATCACAAATTGGCTCATCTACTAGAAGTTTTACTGAAAACTATTATCACTTTAGCATTCTTTTTTCTTCTTGGCAATCATTCATGATCCTGTTTGTTTCTCTCTTTAGGAAATACGACCCTCATGCATTGGTACTGAAATCAGTTTATTCTATTGATCTCACAGATGAAGATTCGATGGCTCATCTAATAGAAGCATATGTCTCCAGGGGATTTTCTGAAGTCTTAGAGGGAAGAACCATGGTAACACTGTTTGTTACACTAACAACTTTGCCTTCTTTATCTGCTCATTTGTAGTAGCCCAATTTCACATTTTTATCAGATAATTTGAATAGTTGAGAATTCTGATTACTTTGATTTATCTAGATTACATCCTCGGGAAGGTCTGAAGCTAATGCAAAGGCGCAGCCTATTCTTTCTGGTAAACTCATTTTATAATCTACAATCGTTCTATTGGAGCATATAGGCAATAGAATTGGAGAGGCAATTTGTCTATGTATTCTCTTATACAAATTATCATTATCTTTTACAGCAATGTGTGAAAAGCTTTTCACTTTCGAAGGTGAAGTATGCGCTGGAAGGTGTGATTTCTTCTTGGTCTTGTTAATCTTCCCATAATGTATTATAAACTTTGTGTAATTATATATTCTTGCTTTCGTGTTTTAACTTGATTATTCTAGAAAAAATGCAAGTATTAGAAAAAGGAAAAATGACACGGTGATTTAGACAAGCAACAAAGCACTTCTTGGATTTGAATTCAGAATATAGGACTACTCAAATAATGTTATGGCCTCTTGATTATCTAGAATTTGATATTTAGCTCTCCTTTTCTTCACAGTAAAATTAAAATGGTAAATGAGCTGCTTGAGGGCATTCATCTTGTTGCTGCACTGGAGGCGATTTCTCTTTGCACTCAAGCTGGAATTCATCCATGGATAGTCTATGATATTGTTTCCAATGCTGCTGGAAACTCATGGTGAGTGTTTGTGACTAGATGGGTCCTTTCTTTTTATCGATAAAAGAAGAAAGTTTTATTGGATAAAATTGCTTCAAGAAGCAGTTTGAAGATCCTATCATTCTGCTGTGACCAAATACTCCAAATCACAGAAAGGATAACATTTCCAAGTTTTCTCTATCCTACTCCTTTCTCATCCCAGTTCCCACCATGCATAGAAAAGAGTGAAAAGTTTAGTTTTACAAAGATTAAAATTAAATTGTCAACTAGCTCCATCAATTTCTCTATTAATCAACCTGCTGCTCCACCAGGCACACGCACACACAAAAAAAGAGAAAATAAACATGCAAGGATTTCTATGTGATTCAGCGATGTGTACCTGTTGATATTAGAGATATATGGTTAACATGCAGGCTAGGAATTTTGTCTATTTTTATTTCCCTAACCAGTGAAACACACTTGCATGGATGTGGCAATTATGCATTTCCTGGAACATAAACAACATGACTAGGAAAAAGTTTACATGTTTGGGGCACGAATGCAGATCTCATCTGATAAACAGCTTTGAGTCATACTGGCTGTCACCTCAGTGTCACAGTGATTACATGGTAAATCTCTCATTTCTAAGGCAGGTGATAATTACCAAGATTAAGAATCCATTAGGTGGTGGTATTGGTTTTGCCTCCCATCACTTTCCCATGGTTTCTTACAACTCATATTCAGGCCATGCTCTTTGATGTTTAGCGCTGTGTGATTTGCTACCTTTATAATAATGTCTTTTCCATTATTTGTTGGCGATGGGGTGATTCTTTTGTCATTGCAGGATTTTCAAAAATCATATTCCCCAGTTTTTGAGAGGTGATACCAAGGTGCATTCCTACAGGACTGTGGTCCAAAATTTGGTAAGGGACACTTTTATTATACATGTTTAAGGTTGGTTGCATTTAGAATAATGTGTACATGTGTGTGTGTCTTCCAGTTATGAGCTGAATTGTTTAGTTTATTGGGTTCATCTTTTGTAGGTATAATTAATTAGTTTTGAGTTTTGAATGCTGAATTTCTATTTAATCGAAGGTTGAAACTTGGCTCCTTTGCTGATGGATCACATGCTAGACAAGTTAACTCGTACATCCTGATTTATATATATAATTCTTTGTAAAACTGTTTATAGATGCTAACAATCTAATACAAAAACTGAGGCGGGATGAGAATAACATAAATAGAATGAGACAGTGTTTAACTTCTTTTTTACAAGTGTTCTACAGGGAGCTGTTTATTGTTGTATGCAATCATGTAAAGCACGTCAAGGCAGGAAAATAAAATAAAATAAAATCAAGAATAGCATCTGTTAGCTGAGCAGTATAGCAAATTGGTAGTGATAATGTGAGAAGATAAAGTAAATAAAGTTTTTTTTCGCAAATTAAACAGCTATGGAGTTAGAGATGATGCGGGATATGAGTATTAAAGATTTTTTTAGTTGAAAATAAAATTCACGCTGACCTAGAGTTTATAGTTGGGGCCAGAGAGACGTGGTTGCTTGTGAAGATGTTGTAGTTGAGGTTCAGGCTCCTGCTATTTTTGGACTGCTAGGAAACTTGATTTTCGGTGGAATAATAGTGGGGGTCTGGGCATTTGAACCAATATGAATTAACTAGTACCTGTAAAAGTTTTCCAAGAAATTTTGAAATATACCACCAGACATTTTTGGATCTTGTCTAAAACTGTTTGAGCATGTAAGTATAGACTAGAGAATCCCGTGGAATTTGTAATTCTAACACCTCAACTAGTTATTTTCAGCTAACTTTAAGCTCCATATATTTAAATATTTGATAACATATTTATCATCATTCTATCATTTTTTAATGACCTGAATTAATTTATAGAAGTGCTAGTGACAGTCACATTTGTTGAGACTGCTGTATCTCAGTCATTTGTAAAATACATGGAAGGTTAGTTCCATATGTTGATACACCATGTGAAAATGCTAACTTAACACTCCTCTTGACTAAATGACTCGAGTTTTTGATGAGTACCTTAACCTTTTATTTGCATTTACCAAATGATACTTGAGACTGATGGAATTTTCAAATTTTAGGGTGTTGTTTTGGATATGGCCAAATCGCTTATATTTCCTCTTCCACTTTTGGCTGTTGCCCATCAACAACTTATTCTTGGTAAACTCACAATCTGATATACTCATTGCTTAATTTCTCTAATCAACTAGTTTCCTTCTCAAAAATCTCCCTCCTATCAGGATCTTCACATGGTCAGGGTGATGATAGTGATGCCACATTAGTCAAGGTTATTCCCCTTTACTTGTGCTATAAAACTTCCCTTGCAGGTCATTATGACTTGCTTTTAGGCTGTTATTATTGAAAAAAATGGCTTGACAGATGCCTTGTTATCTTGTGCAATCTTTTTCCAGGTCTGGGGAAAATTGCTGGGAGCAAATATTCAAGATGCAGCCAGTGCAGAACTCTATGAACCTGAGCAACTGGCAAGACAAATTATTGCCAAATCTACTGTCGTAAAGAGAATTGGTTTCATTGGTCTTGGAGCAATGGGATTTGGCATGGCAACTCACCTGTTGAAATCAAATTTCTGCGTTGTTGGTTATGATGTAAATCCTCACTATTTTTTCTTCCTATTTTGATTAAAAGAGTCAGTTCCTGCTTGGAGCTGTGTAAGGATTGATTGCTGCCATTTCTGGCCCAAGTATCTTTCATGCAGTACTCATTAGAATAGAACTTTGATAACCATGCATCATTTATCCTGGTGAAATTTCCTTAACAATTGAATTGACCCTGGAATTCTTATCTTACTGTCTTCTAATAGTTTATGCTGATTGTCAAGGGAAGTGGACTTATTAATTTTTTAAAACTTCCCAGTTATAACCTTTTGAGAAATAAATTTTTTTCTATTTTCAGTTTTTTAATGTATGCTTATAGCTTCTATGTGTGTACTTGCCTGCATGTGAATTTGTTTATGCTTTGCATGTATGTATATTTTGCTTGCGGTACTTGTGTATGACTTTTTCTGGGGGCTTGTCTAGTTCATACATATTTTGTAGATTGATATTAATGTGTTTGTATTCCCATTTCAATTTTTTTTAGCTGCATCTTTTCTTGGGTGGCAGGTGTATAAACCAACACTAACTCGATTTGTAAATGCTGGTGGCTTGATTGGCAACTCTCCAGCAGAAACATCTAAAGGTTATCTTGAGCCACAAGTTTAAGTTTGATTTGCCTTTTCAAATATTCTACACAATATTTATAGTCCTTTTACGGAGCTAAAATTATTGGTTTCCTTAACATATCTTGTTCAGATGTTGATGTACTAGTAGTTATGGTCACAAACGAAACTCAAGCGGAGAGCGTTTTGTATGGAGATCTAGGAGCCATTGCAGGTACCTTCTAAAGCAAAATTTGTACATTAAAGTGAAGATGCTAACTCTCTGTTTTTTTTTTTTTTTTTTTTTTTTGTAATAGCCTTACCATCAGGAGCATCTATCATCCTTTCTTCCACGGTATCCCCTGCATTTGTGAGCCAGCTGGAGCGACGCTTGCAAAGTATGTCCTTTATAAAAGCGTAAATATCTATACTTTCAGCTATTCAAACTCCTGATGTGTTCTTATTAAATACATAGTTGTGTGTGTGTGTGTGTGTGTGTATTCAACTTACAAAAACTGTAGTTTCTAGCGTCATTCTTTGTCCTTAGTTTTGTAAAATTGACAATTCTCCGATATTTAATCTGTTCTATTATAATTCAAGAATGCTTAAAAATCACAATAAAATGTTAATTTATCAGCAGGCAATTAAATTCATTAACCAGTTATTGTGAGGAGGAATTTGGAGCAGTCCTACCCTTCAAGTTTTTTGCATGAAGTGGTTACACTGAATATATCAAAAAACATTTTCGTTTTCTTCTTGACAGTGTTCACTCCTGCACTAGAAATCATGAACTGACCCTAACAACAACTAGAATCAT
This sequence comes from Salix purpurea, assembly GCA_027405865.1. NCBI lineage: Eukaryota > Viridiplantae > Streptophyta > Magnoliopsida > Malpighiales > Salicaceae > Salix > Salix purpurea. Next base: position 5,984,546 of record JAOWLH010000014.1, on the reverse strand, counting down.
GAACGGATTCTGGTTGTTTACTTGCTTGACCTTTCCTGGCATGGCGTGAACTAATTCATTCAACTAATGTCTTGTTAACCAATCTGTTACTATAAATACATAGGAAAGACTTAAAGTTATTGAAAACTAATATTCATAGATCTTGGGAATACAAATGAATATTATAAAAGGGAAATGCTTAGTTTAGTTTTTATTCTTGCACATGCAAGATCTTGGATCTGAATAATGCCATTTCTTTTTAGTGATGTAAAAGCATGACATGACAGTTGAATATTCTCTCCTTGGAAAGTTACAACTTCTCCAATTTGGCATTAAGCTAGATAGAAAATGAGGATGGAGAATTGATGTGTGGAAAGAAAGCATGAGAAAATGTAACAAAAAATTGTTAAGAGAATAATATAAACCATATTTTGGGGTCTCATCTAACAGCTTAAGCTTTTAAGTGAGATGGTTCCTTAACATGATATCAGAGTCTTGTCGACCCAGTAGTTACGGGTTCGAATCTTAACACCTTCATTCTATTTAATAAAAATAAACATAAGGTAGTGTGGACCTGTGTGCAAGTTTCAAGCCCAAAAGGCTTTCACTTGAGGGTGTGTGTTAGAGAATAATATAAATCATATTTTGAAGATTACAACCTAAACTTTTAGGTGAGATGGTTCCTTAACAAAAATGACCTAGCTGAGTTTACACATGGATGAAGATTACAAGTTCTTTCTCTTTTACCATTTTAGATTTTATTGATTGTTTTTGCTTTTAAATCTGTTTCACTTTCTTTACATCTCTTGTTTGTAGGTGTCGTCCCCCCCCCCCCCCCCCCCTCCCCCCCCCCCCCCCCCTGTATTTGTCACCTATACTCTGGTTGGCCTTGGTTTTTAACGAGTTTGCTTGTCTCGATTCACAAAGAAGACAGTGGTTGTTTTTGGTTTAAATAACATGTAATTTCTTTAAATGCATGCAATGAAATTGCAGTGCCACTGCTAATTGAAGGAACAACTTATGGTTTAAGCTTGTTTAGGATGCTCTATTTTGTTATTTTGTGATTATGACCCCTATGATGCCATGTTTCCATGCTTCATTTTTCCCAATATTTTCTTACTCAAAAAAATGCAAATGTCGTAGGCAGGGGCTTGAAATTGGTGGATGCTCCTGTTTCTGGTGGTGTCAAGAGGGCCTCAGAAGGAACACTTACGGTCTGACAAAAAATGCGAAATTAGTTCATTTTGAAAGCAGCTATGTATATTTTGATAACTGTTTCTCAAAGTAATTTTATATTGCTGTCAGATAATGGCTTCTGGTACTGATGAAGCTCTTACATGTACCGGCTCAGTTCTCTCAGGTGATTATCTCATTAACTATTCTTAATTTTGAATGGAGGAGTTTCGTAGATCTAGATTACAACTTACCCATGGTTGTTAATTATGAGCAGCATTAAGTGAGAAGCTTTATGTGATTAGAGGAGGTTGTGGGGCTGGAAGGTATTGCAACATTTATTTTTCTCTCACCAAGCATTAAATCATCATTTTGTTGGTTCATTGATCAATTGAATTATGTATTAGTGTACAGACATGCAAAAATTGTCTTAGATAATCATATCATGCAGTCATAGAACTTTCCAGGGAACTGGATTCTTACTCTCTGTTCTTTTCAATTATTGCCTTTAGTGGTGTAAAGATGATTAATCAGCTGCTCGCTGGAGTTCATATAGCATCAGGGGCTGAGGCAATGGCGCTCGGAGCTCGATTAGGTCTCAATACAAGGATGCTGTTTGATTTTGTCAAGAACAGTGGAGGAACATCCTGGTTTGTTTCATGGGAAATGCACTGTTCTTCTAGTTTTTTTTCTTTTTATTGAGCTGAATTTGAGAATTTTTGTTATTGTCTTAGCCTTTAACACTTAATTTTATTTGAAATTAACGTGTGTTTTTTACCCATTTAAGTGATTATTTAAAAAAGGATGGTTGTTGCATCCCTTTTCATTAGAGGATTCAACTACTTCAATTCTTAAATTCATAGATTAATATCAGGAAAAAATTGTTTCCATTTGCAGGATGTTTGAGAATCGTGTTCCGCACATGCTGGACAATGATTATACACCGTATTCTGCACTCGATATCTTTGTGAAGGATCTGGTCTGACTGACATTTATCCTGCATTATGTTTGAATGAAGAAATTTTTTGATTCCTGGTTGTTAGTTTTTTAAAACTGCTGTATAATCATCTGCAGGGAATTGTTACCCGTGAATCATCATCCCTTAAAGTTCCACTTCATATTGCAACTGTTGCACACCAACTATTCCTGGCAGGTGTCGTGATCTTCTGTTTCCAGTTGTTATGTTTTCCCCAGTCCTTCTTTTGATATGATCTATAAGAGAATAATTTTTAATTTAAAAAGTTTTAGTTGGCTAAAGATAAGATTTATCTTATGCTTATAGTGAGATATGTGAGAACGATGTGTTTCTAGGTAAGTTGGATTTAATAAGAAATTCTTAGTTTTTTCTATTCCGTATCACAAGATATGACAATGCATAGTGGAAAATTGGGGCCTGCTTTGCCTTTTCTTATCCACAGGGAGGTAAGGATTGACTGGATAGTCAAGAAAAGGACAGAAAATGTAGGATCAACATGTTAGATGACCTTAAATTATTACGAGTAGTAGTGTCTTCATTGGCATAGAAAAGTACTACATGCACTGAAGGTCCAAAAAGGTAGAACGGGAGTTTGTGGCTTGTCATTATTATTGATTGCTCTGAAGTGTGTGTAGAATGGAGCTAAGGGATTTTTTTACTGACCTCATGTTGTTGGAGAAAGCTTATCTAAGTTGTCAAAACCTGGACAATCCAGGAGAACAAAGCATTTTACTAATGGCCCCGATTCAACCTTTATACAAGTGGGAGTTGAGCTGAAAGTCAAGCAACATTTGACTTATTAACTAGAGTTTTCAATAGCTTTAAAATGGTGACAGAAGACTTCAAATTATTTTTTTCTGTCAAATTCCAAAGATAAGGAAACGAAAACAATTAGACGAATGCCTTGGACATGCAGGTTGTATCGGAAATTTTTCTGCAGGATATGTGATGGAAAACTAGCAACATATGCCATTAATATTCATCTATATTTTGAAAATGTTTCTCATGCTAGTGCATATACATATTCTCCTTTACATTCACTTTAGTTACCTTTTCTTATATGTATTAGTTGAATTTCATTATTGAGCAGGCTCTGCTGCTGGCTGGGGTCGGCAAGATGATGCAGGTGTGGTTAAGGTATATCGATTACTTTTGAAATGTAAAACATTTGGAAGTTATTATATATGAATGAAGTCAGATGGTCACAGGTTTAACTTTTCTTTTTTGTATCAGGTTTATGAGACCCTCACAGGTGTTAAAGTTGAAGGAAAACTTCCTGTACTTAAGAAAGAAGTTGTCCTGCAGTCTCTTCCACCTGAGTGGCCCCTGGATCCCATTGATGATATTCATAGACTGAACCAGAGCAATTCAAAAACGTTGGTTGTTCTAGATGATGATCCAACTGGAACTCAAACTGTCCATGATATTGAAGTATTAACAGAATGGTGATCTCTTGCCTCTATAATGTATAATCGTTTTCCAAACCTGATAAAAAATAAAAATCAATATAAATATATATTTTTGTTTCATTCAGAAGTTTAGTTGTTTCATCCTTTTGTGTTAAATTCAGTTCTTTCTCTATATCTATAAAACGAACAAGCTCTTTTGAAGGTGCTTTTGCAAGTTTTAAATAACCGTGCCCACTCTCTTTGCAGGAGTGTTGAGTCACTAGTAGAGAAATTGAGGAAAAAGCCTAAATGTTTTTTTATCTTAACCAACTCCAGGTCATTGAGTTCTGAAAAGGTAAACAAAATTCTTCACATCTGATGTTATTTCTATTCATAAAGCATGTATCTTATTACAAAAGAAAAGAAAAGCAATTACTTATTCATCTTCCAATATCTACTCCAAGATAAACAATTTACTTGTTTGAGACTTGTATTTCTGATTATCCAATCAACTGTTTACAGGCGAGTGCACTGATTAAAGATATCTGTGGAAACCTAAGCGTAGCTGCTAAGTCAGTTGAGAATATTGATTATACAGTAGTTTTGAGAGGCGATTCAACACTACGTGGTCATTTTCCAGAGGCAAGGATAAAGTCCCTTGAGTGTCATATTATCATATTGTCAACGCTTTCATACCTTACCTTGTACAACCACATTATGATGTACTTAATTTATTTAGGAAGCAGATGCAGTAGTTTCACTACTTGGTGAGATGGACGCATGGATCATTTGCCCATTTTTTCTTCAAGGAGGCCGTTATACAATCAAAGATATACACTATGTTGCAGATTCTGATTGGTACAAGGATCCTCTTGTTAGATCATAGTGATTCTTCATTGGCATTTTGCATAAGAATACCTCTTTGTTTTCAGGCTTGTCCCTGCAGGGAACACAGAGTTCGCCAGAGATGCTTCTTTTGGCTACAAATCTTCAAACCTCCGTGAGGTCTATCTTGTTCATCCTTGTCTTGTACTTGAAAGGATATTATATATGGTAGTGACTTTGTGACTGTCTGGATTTTCAGTGGGTTGAGGAGAAAACTAGAGGCCGTATTCCTGCTAGCAGTGTCTCATCTATATCTATCAATCTTTTGAGGGAAGGTGGGCCAGATGCTGTTTGTGATACTCTTTGCAACTTGCAGAAGGTATGGATAATGAGCACTAGTTGAATATCTGAGTGATGTATCCATGCATTAATGGGATGGGAAATAGTTTTTCCATACCTTTATGATTAAAACAATTATTTTCTCTTCCCATTTAAGTATTGTTTATTGATGGTTTACTTTTTATGAGCTGAAATAGGGTTCAACTTGCATAGTTAATGCAGCAAGTGAACGCGACATGGCTGTATTTTCAGCTGGAATGATTCAGGCAAATTTCTTGCTATTATATATTTTAAATATTCTTTGTCGTGCCTAGCTAAAAACTTATGAAGCTCTTACATGCTTTTGCGTATTGAGCAGGCAGAATTAAGGGGAAAATCCTTTTTATGCCGCACTGCTGCTAGTTTTGTTTCTACCCGAATTGGAATTATTCCAAAAGCTCCAATACTACCAAAGGATCTTGGAATAAACAAAGAAAGAAAGGGCGGACTTATAGTTGTGGGATCGTATGTTCCCAAAACAACAAAACAGGTTGAAAAATGTGGGACTTTTGTTTTCTTTTTATTTTATGCCTACGGGGCTATTATTTTGTACAATGTTAACATTCATTGTTTTCATTAACTCACAGGTTGAAGAACTTAAATTACAATGTGGCCATTTTTTAAAGAAACTAGAGGTAATACAGACATGTTTTTGTATTTTCTCAATCTTGGTGTTAGTTTTGATTCTCTTCTTGAAGGAATATGATATATTATCTATCAGTAACTGGACATCCATAAGTTGTCATTTGTTCATGTACATGCACTCAAATATAACTTCTAATGCAATGGACTATTAATTTTTTTTTGTTGTTGTTATGAATAGGTTTCTGTTGATAAACTTGCCATGAAGTCATTAGAAGAGAGGGAGGAGGAAATCAATAGAGTGGCTGAGATGGCAAATTTGTTCCTTGGGGCTTCTAAAGACACTTTAATCATGACCAGTCGAGAACTCATTACTGGAAAAAGTATGTAATCTTTTCTTTTCTTTTCTCTCTTGTTGTTTGTGCATATTCTCATGGTGGTCCATAGGCCTCTAAATATTCCAGCTTGTGGAACCCTTTCATACTGGGAATGTATCTCCTGAACAGAGCAGTTTTATGAGCAAAATCTAGTAAGATCATGCATTCTCAATACAAATAGAGCTCATATTTTTTTTAAGAATCTGATATTCTAAAGATAAAGATAAAAATATACAAATTCAATGTCTAACAATGACCCAAATAGATGTTCTCAAATGTACCATGAACTGAATTAACATGCCTCCTACGCCTGCTACATACCCTGATCCCGAATCTTGTACAACAACCTGAACGTGCCATATTCATGGTTAATATTAGATCAACTGCTGATTTTTGAAAATAGGTGCTAAGATAGTAACAGATGTGGAAAGGAAAGAAAATTCCTCAACTCCGTCACAGTTTTCAGCTATACAAATTACGAAGGCCTTTTCTTATTGTCTTCTTTCTTAAATTGCCAGCTGCTTGTGAGAGCTTGGAAATCAACTTTAAGGTGAGCTCTGCATTGGTGGAAATTGTGAGGCGGATATCAACAAGACCACGATACATTCTTGCAAAGGTATTTCAATTTGTATAAACAAAAAAATTTCTATTTCCTTGTATTGTTTTAAGCTTAATCAAACCTCTGCTTGCTTGTTGAAATTTATTCTCCATTTTTTGCCATTTTCATTACACATTAAAAAATTTCTTTGGTAGTCTTGATTTATTTCAAACCATCATAGCTTACCCTTTGATACTGCGTGTTTCAATATATTCGAGAATATAATGCATATTTCTTAATCAGCTACTTAAACTTTTTGATAAATAGGTAAGAACGTCCTTAGTGAATGTCATTCAGGGCCTTGGAGCATCAAGTTTTCCTTCACTCTTGTGCTAATAGGCTGTTTAATTGAAAGGTTCCAAGCCTTTCCTGCCCTAGTTTTAACCATAAAGATTTGGGATCATTACGTACAACCCAGAATCTTACCAGAAAATCTTATTTATATTTCATTCCAAAAGTTGAATTTTGATGGGAGAGTTCTGCTTGAGACTACTTTTATCTACCTAAGGTGAAGTTTTCCTTCCAGCTTCCTTGAATGCCATAACAAAATGGTTTGTGCTCTAAACCCTTTCCAGTGGCAAGCTCAGGAATAAAGAGTCATAGTTTTGTGACTTTGGAGGTGAGCTTTATGCATCGCTCATCCACCTGACATGTACAAGTGTTGCTCAAACTATCATAGGCTGGATGCACTAGGAAATGGCAGTTTTTGCTTGCCTTCTTTGTAGCGCAAAGAGTGGTGGTAATTAGATTTAATTTTAGATAGCTGATATTTTCAGCATTACCTCTCTATCATTTAACTTGAAATTGCGATAGACATGTATATTTTGTCTAATAACAAGTGATCTCTCTCTTTCTCTCCGATTGCTCTCTGTAATAATAGTAAGTCCATTTTTGTCTCACTTGCTTACCCTTCAGCATTGTTTTCATAATCCATACAGTGACTGATCTCAGAACTATTTACTAATACAGTGTAACGATTTAAGTAAATTAACCTTCGAAGGCACATTTCCACTGGCCAATATACCTTTTCCCTTAGCTGTGATATGATTCTGGATACAAGTGGGATTCTAATATCTTGCTAAGAAACTTTTTACCATCTTACACCCTAATTTAGCTGATTCTCTTGTCTTGCTCAAGGGTGGAATCACATCATCCGACCTAGCTACAAAAGCTCTAGAAGCAAAATGTGCCAAAGTAGTTGGACAAGCCCTAGCTGGCATTCCATTGTGGCAGCTCGGTCCAGAAAGTAGGCATCCAGGTGTTCCGTACATTGTTTTCCCAGGTAAAAAAATTGTAATTTTATTTAGTTACTATCTTTCCATAAAATAAAAATAACTTGAACTTGTAATTTTGTTCTTTTTGCAGGTAATGTTGGTGACAGTAAAGCACTGGCTGATGTTGTGAAATCCTGGGCTCTTCCTTCTCGACTTTCATCAACAAAAGAACTTCTTCTTGTAAGTACTGCAAATTTATCTTTTAAATACTATATTTATTTGGATATTGAAATGTTTAGATATTGAAATTATCCTTATGAAGAACGCAGAGAGAGGTGGATATGCTGTTGGAGCATTTAATGTCTATAATATGGAAGGGGCTGAGGCTGTTGTAGCTGCAGCAGAGGAAGAAAACAGTCCTGCTATTCTACAGGTCAGAATGACATTTGATAAGTTGGACGAGTAATTTAGGAGACAAGATATGGAATTAAGCATGTCCTTTGAGACATGGATGTGAGCTTCAGACTTTTTCAAAATTATGGCTCCTTACTAAATTGCCAAAAGTTGTGCTCAACAGATTCATCCTAGTGCACTGAAGCAAGGAGGAATTCCATTGGTTGCTTGTTGTGTCTCTGCTGCTGAACAGGCCAATGTAAGTTTGTTTTTCATATCTTAAAATATATATTTTAGGGAAGTTGAAAGGGTAAGAGAGGAAGAAAAGCTTTATGGTTTGGATTTTGTGGTTTTTGCACCTTCATTTTATTTTCTGACAATTTTCCAGATGAACCAAAATATGTGCCAATTTTCAAACTATAATAAGCAATTTAAAGCTCCCTGGAAAGATCACTAAAAATTTAATCCCCTTTGGAGCCATTATTTTTCATTGAGGATCAAAATCATTTAAATGATTGCTTAGTGCTCTAGATAAAGAAGATAAATGCCTAAATAGATGAAAAATACTTGTTTGGTGTCTTTTTTATAATATATAATAAACTGTAATTTACATGCATGTTTTGCAGGTTCCAATCACTGTTCATTTTGATCATGGAACTTCAAAGCAAGAGCTAGTTGAAGCTCTTGATTTGGTGAGTGCTGCTTGTTATCCATGAAAAAAAGTACATGGTTCAACAAACTATGAAATTTTTAAATATTGGCAACTCCCATTTATCTATACCGAGGAATAATTTATTACTGAATTTGCATTTTCTTGAATCCAAACTCATGCCAGGGATTTGATTCATTAATGGTAGACGGGTCACATCTGTCTCTCAAGGATAATATAGCATACACGAAGTATATATCACTCTTGGCCCACTCCAAAAACATGCTGGTGGAGGCTGAACTAGGTAGACTGTCAGGGACAGAGGATGATTTGACTGTTGAAGATTACGAAGCAAGGCTGACTGATGTTAATCAAGTCAGTAAACTTCCTAATTCATTAAATAAATTAAGTATACCCATATTTTTTTTACATCCAAAATCACAGTTGTCTTGTCTTCATTTAAATTCAAGGCTGAAGAGTTCATTGACGAGACTGGCATAGATGCTTTGGCTGTGTGTATTGGGAATGTACATGGAAAGTACCCTGCAAGTGGTCCAAATCTCAGACTTGATTTGCTTAAGGTGAAGTATAAACAATCAAATGTTAGCCATTTTTCTGTTGCCATTGATAATGTTAGAATTGAGAGCTGAGATATCTATCTTTTAGATTTCACCTTCTCAGTGTGAGACAGCCAATGATTCTGTGCTGTCATGGTATAGCTCTATTGATTTTATGTTTTTTGTAGTCTATGTTTGAATTTTTCATGCATACTACATGGCTGATTGATGTCTTACAAGTATGAGAACGATGTTTGCACAGAGGGAAAATGAGGAAGTAAGACTATTTTAAATGGATTCTTGAGCTGCCAGCCAGTTTCTTAGATCTTTGATCTGGCATCATCATCCAAGTTTTTAAGAAGGAAGTTAAAAAGCGAGTTTAGATCCTCTGTAGCATATTCCTGATGTAATGCAGAAATCAACTTATTGAACTTGTACATCTTAGTGAAACTACAAACCCCTTCAAGTGCATCACCATTTTCATGTAAATCTAATAGGCTGTTCGCAATCTGGTTTAAGAAGTAAAGATCATCCACTTCTAATCTGCGAACTCTAACTATTTCTGCTTTACTTTTTCTTAACGCGTCCATCTTTAGGATTTGCATGCCTTGAGTTCAAAGAAAGGCGTATTTCTGGTGCTGCACGGAGCATCTGGCTTGTCCGAGGAACTTATCAAGGTACTCTCCCCCCCTCCCTCTCCCTCTCCCGTGAGTGCGCACGAGCATGTAAATTTGTGATGCATGTACATGATGGGAAGGCATTAGTTTTGTTGGAGCTTTCTGTTATTAGGGCATATAACAAAGCCTAAATCAGCATTGCTTAATGAATCTGCCACTGATTAACATAATCGACCTCCTTTGACTGCATCAAACAGGCTAGTATTCAGCGGGGGGTGACGAAGTTCAATGTTAATACTGAGGTGCGGAAGGCCTACATGAACTCACTAAGCAACCCCAAGCAAGATCTGGTCCATGTGATGGCTTCAGCAAAAGAAGCCATGAAAGCTGTGGTTGCAGAGAAGATGCGCTTGTTTGGTTCATCTGGAAAAGCATAATCCCCTCCCTTCCCACGCAAGGACTAGTCCCCCATTCATTGTTCCAGCAGAATAAAATTAATATTTAAGCTGCAATAATTTATTGTCCTTCTCTATATATTATCGGCACCCTTTCTGTTCCTGTCTAAGTTGAGCTACGGCTAACCTTTTAATCTATTATATTTTTCACTCCCATGGTAACTAATCGTTTTTGGTTCCATTTTGGAGTCCTTACAGAACAGATTAAAAAAACCCTCCACTTAAACGACACCATTCCATGGTTTTTGTTTTATTGATCATGATCTGTTAAATCCAGAGTCTAATCTCCAATGTTAATTGAGCAGATAACCCTGCTGATCTACACTCCAATACCTGCATAATTCTTTGGCACAGTGAGGATGGTTGAGGACCAAGTGCTACAATATTTTTTTTGGAAAGTAAACAGAACACTAAAAACAACAAATAGCCACAACAAGGCTGTTTAACTGAAAGCCGAATCCTTGCTAGTCCAACTAGTTATAATATTTCTAGAGAAACCAGCTAAACATCACTTCTAGAAGCTTCATTATTTAGTGATTTGTTTGTGAGTGTAGTTGAAGTTATTTTTGAAAGTGTTTTTTATTTAGAAATGTGTCAAAAATGATGTTTTATTTAAAAAAAAATTAATTTTGACATCAGCACATGAAAATGATCTAAAAAACAAAAAAAAAAAATTAATTTAATGTAAAAAATAAAAATAAATTATTTCTTTCAAAAGCCCTGCTACACTTTTCTAACAAGAAAAAGACGATGAATAGTACAAGCATCTTCGCAAAGTCAAGGCAAGGGCCCCTCCCTGTTTCCATTCGTATTGGTTTCCACTTACATTTTACACCACCCACTGTATCTTGGCTTCTTACTTAAGCTCATCCTGCCTTCATCAAGCACAAGCACCGCAAAAAATCCAGAAAAGAAAAATGCTTTCAGGGCTACTGAACTCACTTCTTTGGTTCATGGGCATGCTTTTGTTCATCAACTACATGGAAGCCACCACTTCTGGCTTCTCAAATGAGACAGACCAGCATGCTTTGCTTGCCATTAAGGATCTTATATCACACGATCCTTTCAGCAGTTTAAGCTCATGGAACAGCTCGCTGCAGTTTTGCAGCTGGCAAGGAGTTACATGCGGTCGCAGACATCGAAGAGTGACTTCCTTGAATCTATCTTCACTTGAACTGGCAGGTCCACTGTCTCCCCACATCGGGAATCTTTCATTCCTCAGGGTGATTGTGCTCAGTAGAAACAAATTCCATCACATTCTTCCTCCAGAAATTGGCCGGTTGTTTCGACTGAGACACCTTTCTCTAGAAGACAACTCCTTCCAAGGTGAACTTCCTTCCAACTTGAGTCATTTTTCGAACCTCAAATTCCTGAATCTAAAAGGAAACAATTTTAGAGGGAAAATTCCCAGTGAACTCGGCTCTTTGTCTAAGCTCCTCAGAATGAGTCTCGGCAGCAATCATTTCACTGGTTCAATCCCACCTTCATTTGGGAACCTATCTAGCATGCAGGGTGCAAGTCTAGGATTCAACAATCTGGATGGAATCATTCCTGATGAACTTGGACGACTCTCTGCCTTAGATTTACTATATCTTTATTCCAACAATTTGTCTGGTATGGTTCCTGAACAGCTTTACAATATCTCATCCCTCAATTCGCTCTCATTAGTGTACAACCAATTAACCGGTCCCCTCCCGCGTTATATAGGATCAACCCTGCCCAATCTGCAATCTCTTTATCTTGGAGGAAACCAATTCTTTGGTCATATTCCAGAATCTTTCGTCAATTGCTCAGGACTCGTAGATTTTGATTTATCATTTAATGCTTTAACCGGGCATGTTCCAAATAATTTGGGAAACCTGCAAAACCTTGAAAGAATATACTTTGGTAGCAATCCGCTTGGGGATGAGAATGGGAGTGATTTAACTTTTCTTACCTCCTTAACCAATTGCTCCAATTTAAGAGTGGTGAGCTTTTATAAAAATCGCCTTAGAGGCGTATTGCCAATTTCTATTGCAAATCTCTCGACCAACCTCAATTGGTTATCACTCACGAATAACTACTTGACTGGAGACATTCCTGTAGAGATTGGAAATCTTAAAAACTTGGAGTATCTTGCATTTCCTGGAAACATGCTTACAGGGAGATTACCTGATTCTATTGGAAAACTTTCCAAGTTGCAAGCGCTTTATGTTTACACAAACAAAATCTCTGGAAATATTCCATCCTCCTTCGGAAACCTTTCTCGAATGCTTACTCTCAATCTAGCAGACAATTTTCTTGAGGGAACTATACCAGTTTCTCTGGAAAATTACAGTCAACTAGAAGGGTTAGAACTTTCATACAATCATCTCAGTGGTGCGATACCTGAGAAACTTGCTGGTATCGATTCTTTATTTGGCCTCTATATGTCTTCAAATAATTTAACAGGTCCATTACCATCACAACTGGGTAATGCAGGAAATCTGAATGGATTGGATGTTTCAGAAAACAAATTATCTGGAAAAATTCCAAGTTCTATCGAGAGTTGTGTCATGTTGGAATACCTCAACTTGAGTGGCAATTTCTTTGAAGGAACTATTCCTCCTTCTTTCAAGAAGCTAAGAAGTATCCGAGTCCTTAACCTTGCCTACAACAACTTGTCTGGGCAGATTCCCAAGTTTCTTGGCGAATTACCTCTTCTTGGTTATCTCAACCTTTCCGGTAACAATTTTGATGGTGAAATGCCAGCTGAAGGAGTTTTCACCAATGCTAGTGCATTTTCAGTTGCCGGAAATGACAAGCTATGTGGAGGAATCAAGGCACTGCAATTGCATGAATGCCCAAAACAGAGACGAAAGACTGGAGTTCACCGGAAGGTAGTAATTCTTGCAAGTTGTGCTGCACTTTTCCTTCTTCTGGTGGTGGCATCTGTCTGTGCTGTTATACACAGGAGAAAACAAAAAAAAAGTGGACCTTCTTTGGCCTCACCATTAGAGAAGAAATACCAGAGAGTTTCCTATTCGGAACTTGTACATGCTACTAGTGGGTTCTCTTCGGCCAACATAATTGGGGATGGAAAATACGGTACTGTCTACAAAGGTACACTTGGATCTGATGATCAAGTAGCTGTAAAGGTATTCAAGCTTCGACAAAGAGGAGCCAGCAATACTTTCATGGCTGAAATCAACGCGTTGAGGAATATCAGACACCGAAATCTTGTTAGAATTGTAAATTCTTGCTCAACCATTGATTTCCAAGGCAATGACTTCAAGGCTTTGATCTTCGAGTTTATGTCAAATGGGAGTTTGGAGAGCTGGTTACATCGAAGTTCACTGGAATCACAAGACTTCAATAATTTAAGTCTGCTGCAGAGAATAAACATAGCGACTGATGTGGCCCTGGCATTAGATTATCTTCACAACCAGTGTGAAACGACAGTGCTTCATTGTGATCTAAAACCGAGCAACATCCTTCTTGACAATGACCTTACTGCTCAAGTGGGTGATTTTGGCCTGGCAAAGATTCTTTTAGCTGCTTCTGGGGAATCATTTTCTACAGATTCCAGCTCTATTTGCATACGAGGAACCATTGGTTATGTACCACCAGGTAAAATATTAAGCAATTACCCTTCTGTTAAGTAACCATCTCACCTAAAAGCTTAAGCTTTTAAGTGAGGCCCCATAATATGATTTATATTATTCTCTAACACACCCCCTCAAGTGAAAGCCCTTTGGGCTTGAAACTTGCACAGATCCACATCACCTTGTGCTTAGTTTTTATCAAATAGAATGGGGGTGGTGAGATTCGAACTCGTGACCGCTGGGTCAACAAGGCTCTGATACCATGTTAAGTAACCATAACTCGTGACCGCTGGGTCAACAAGGCTCTGATACCATGTTAAGGAACCATCTCACCTAAAGGCTTAAGCTTCTAAGTGAGGCCCCATAATATGATTTATATTATTCTCTAACACACCCCCTCAAGTGAAAGCCCTTTGGGCTTGAAACTTGCACAGGCCCACATCACCTTGTGCTTGATTTTTATTAAATAGAATGGGGGTGGTGAGATTCGAACTCGTTACCGCTGGGTCAACAAGGCTCTGATACCATGTTAAGTAACCATTTTTTTTTTTTTTTTTTTTTTTTTTTTTTTAACATCAATGCAAATTATTCTCTAACACCTTCCTCATATTCATTTAGAAATCAACTTGCTACATATCCAATAATCATGTTTGTCTTTTCTGCAATACATGCAATTAAAATTCCAATTTCGAAGATGATATATGATGGCTATGCTATCTAGGAAATCTTAGAAAAGACTTTATTAGTTTTTGCTTAAATTGCAGAATATGGAATGGGAGGAGAGGCTTCAACACAGGGTGATGTGTACAGTTATGGAATTCTCCTACTGGAGATGTTCACAGGAAAAAGGCCCACCGACAGCATGTTTACAGGTGACTTTAACCTGCATAGTTTCGTTGAAACAGCCCTTCCTGATCGGGTAATGGAGATTATTGATCCTCTACTTTCAATTGATAACCAAGAGGAAGTTCAGAAAAGGAGAAATGGTCCAAGAGGCAGAAGCAGCATCAGCATTGAAAAGGTAAAGAAGTGTTTGGAATCAATCCTGCAAATTGGACTTCGATGTTCTGCTGATTTGCCAAGTGAAAGAATGGTTATAGCAGATGTTCCCTCAGAACTGCATAAAATTACCCAGATTCTCTCAAACAGCTAGAGAGATCTCAGATGATGTAATCTATGAAAACTGACATACTTTTTGTTGTTTTTTGGTCAGAATACTTGAATGTTAAATGCAGAAGCTCGTTTTCTTCTAGCAAAATGAATGTACATAAGAATAAAAACTCATTAGTAGAAATCAAACCTTCTTTTCAAAAGTATCCTGTAGTAATGATTCCATCTGCGTGTTGCAAAAAGCCTGTTCTCCAGTCTCTGAAGTCTCAACCTTTTTAACCCTCCACGACTTTCTCAGGTTTTCTCTCTCACACAAAATCCCACAACAGTGTTACAAGAACTTTGAATTTCTCAGCTAAACAAATTTTAATTTGTTTTGTTCCTTGGTGTTTTCTCTAGTTCTATATGTTTCTGTCAGGCCCTTCTGTTATGTTCAAGATCCATGTTGCCACAAGATCCAAGTCTTGATTGTTCCCAGAATGTTGTGCTTGCAAAAACAGTTGCCCTGTACACAAGTTGTTCTCTTCAAGAAACCATGATCTCTGTCCCAAATCGGACGATACTGGACTTGACCAATATCTTCACTTTTAAATTCTAAAACTTTCCCTGGGAAATCTACATATTCTTTCCATTAAATCATGCTAACAAATGCGCCCCCCTTCTTACTTTCTAGACTTACCACCAAGAAGGAGGTCGATGCTTCAATCCATGAGAGATTCATATGATTCTTTGGCAGACAAACTTCAGAGGTGGTCAAGTCAATTTATCGTCACTAATTTTTCTATTCTGAATACTTCCAGAAATATATTCCACAAAGCTTTAATTTGTAGAAGCTTTTTCTCTTTGTGGAAATTTAAGTGAATAGGACACTGCCTTCAAATTTTTAGCCTTTGTTTCTTTAGATCTTGAGTAAAGACACAAAACTTCCAGTGTTCACACCCTCAACTTACATCATGGAGGAACAGACAAACAGCAACATTCTATCTCATGGATTTAACTCAGGAATTATCTAACTTAAACTGTTAGGTGAAGCAACATACGGTTCTTGAACTGCTTTACAATATCTCATCCCTTCTTTCTTTTCCATAGCTGACGAACAATTAAAAGGTCGCCTTCCCCTTTATTTAGGTTTCACCCTTCCCAAAATAAAAAAATTCTCATCTTGGAGAAAAAAAATTATGAGACTCGGTTAAAACTGTTTTTAAAAAATATTTTTTTAAAATGATTTTTTTTTTATATTTTTTAAAATTATTTTTAACATTAATAAATGAAAATAATCTAAAAATATAAAAAATTAATTTAAAATAGAAATTAAATATTTTATTTTAAATATATATATATATATTTTTGAAATGAAATGAAAAATGGGAACGCTTTAACAGGGTCCGTGAACAATAAATCTAGGAAACCTCCACGAACTTCAAATATTGAATATTGGCAAAATATATATGGCGGAAGAGGACCTCACTGACTTGACTCTTCTCATCTCATTGATCCTCTACTTTCAACTGATATCCAAGATGAAGTTCAGACAAGGAGAAATGGTCCAAGAGGCAGAAGCAGCATCAGCATTGAAAAGGTAAAGAAGTGTTTGGAATCAATCCTGCAAATTGGACTTCGATGTTCTGCTGATTTGCCAAGTGAAAGAATGGTTATAGCAGATGTACCCTCAGAACTGCATAAAACTACCAAGATCCTCTCTAACAGCTAGAGAGATCTCAAGTGCTGTAATCTATGAAAACTGGCATGCTTTGTGTTGTTTTTTGGTCAGAATACTTGAATGTTAAATGCAGAAGCTCGTTTTCTTCTAGCAAAATGAATGTACTAGACTCTTTAAGGTTATGGACCTAGCCTTCCAGTACATAATAATAAAAACTCATTAGTAGAAATCAAACCTTCTTTTCAAGAATATTTTTAAAATACAGTATAAAACACCCCTTAGGTGGTAACGCTTTAAAGGGTCTGTGCCAATAAGCCTAGGAAACCTCCACGAACTTCAAATATTGAATATTGGCAAAATATTTATGGCGGAAGAGGACGTCACTGACTTGACTTTTCTCATCTCGCTATCTACGAGCTTTCTTTCCCAGCACAAATGGTGAATGCTGTCAACTTGCCCCCAAAGTCCATGAACATTGAGAGCAATACACATTTAATTTTTATATGATAATTTTGATTTTGATTTTGATTTTTTAAAATAATTATACTGTATTTTTTTAAAAGAAATTTTTTTTATTGTTTTTTGGTCCCAAGATTTTAATTTGTTGCAGTTTTGTCCTTTAATTGGAATTAATTATATAATTTGTTTTTCATTTTGACACTTATTCTTTTAATTTTTTATTTAATATTAATTCCTTTGGTTTTTTTTCAGTCTTTCTTGAACAGTGTTTATTTTTTGTCCATATTTATGCATTTATGGTTTTAGTTTTAATTTTTAATTTTTGTCGTTTTATTTTTTGTTGGGATTTTATTTTTATTCGGTTCAGTTATGAAATTTTAATTTATATTGGTAATTTCTTTTTTTTTTGTTCTTTTTTTTAGTGTTTTCTGTTATTTTTATCTGTTCTTCGATTTTTTTATGCTGATAATATTTATTTTAGTTTTTTTCTTTTTTTGTTGTTGCTTTTGTTTACTCTTTTGTTAAAGTTTTTTTCGAGATAATTTTATGGTTTCATTGTTTGCCCAATAAAAATGATAATTATGGTGATTGTATTTTACTGGTAAAAAACTTTTTTTTTTTGTAAAAATGTTTTATTTTTTATTTTATTTTTTGAGACAATTTAATGATTCTAATTGTTTTAGCAGTAATGGTGATAGTAATTTTAGTTGTTATAGTCATGATAAATGTTGGTAACTTGTCAATGGATTTTCAATGATGTTTTTTTTTTTTTTATAAGTCGAAAATTAACGATTTATTTTTGTTATGAAGTTATCATTGGTGTTTTCATAATTTATATTTTATTATTGTATTTAATTTAAATTAGATTATGAAATAAACTATTTCGATGATTCATGTATCCGAAATCTTCTTGTTTTTTTAATGACAATGATAATTTTATACTGGTGATTTTGTTGAACCGTGTTAAACAAATAAATTTATATCGATTTAAAATTCATATATTGTATTAGAAACTTGAGCTTCATAGAAATTCTGCACAAATTGATTATTTTACCCAAATTTATAGTATAATAAAAAAGTCTTACGATCTTAATATCTCATACTCTTAATATATATTTTTTTGCGTTGAAAAAAATATAGTTTCAGTAGCGGCGAAGCACGGGTAAATAGCTAGTAATGATATAGATTTTGTTGCAAGTGTATTATGTTAGGCTTGTTCATTTTTGTTTCTCGTTGCATGCAGTATTTGTTTTATTTCCGGGGATTTTAGCTACCATGCATCCCCATGTTTGAATCTCACTATGACAATAGCCTTCAGCTGCATTAAAGTCTAAGAAATATTCTCCTCTTAATTGCAGCATTACGAAATAGTATGCTGGATTAGAAGCGAGTTCTCTTAGCTGCTATATCACTCTGTATAAATGCCCTCATGAGCTATTATTGGTTTTGTAGTCTAACACTCGCTTATTCTTGCCCACAACTACTACTTAATTGTTTTTTTTTTTTTTTTTATCATGGTAAATTCATTAAAATTGTTAACCTCGGCAAGTATTGAAAATTAAGTAAATGCTTAAGAAAATTTCAATTAACCTTAGTGGATCAAATATTAAATCGACCATGGCATTGCGAATTAACACATCAAACAAGTTATGGATTCAAGTGGGTTTAATTAATAAGTTGTTTTATTAAAAAGAAACCCTAAAAGGAGCAAAAAATGTGCTAGAAGGTGACCATTGATGGAGTTATTGGACACCAAAAGATGAAAAAGTGTTGGAAGATGATTAGATTGGGTTTAGATGCATTGATGAAAATGAGATTAAATGCGATTAGAATTCAAGAGGCAATTGGTCTTGGTGAAAGCATCGAGCAACATGAGTTTCATGTAAAAGGTCAGGGAAACAGAGGCATAAGATAGCAGAGTCCTCATTCTAGGATGGCTGCACGTTTTCCCGATGCATAAGACAGCTTGAGTGTTAAGCAGAGGCATGAAACTCAGCGTGCTTGGATACAGGGATATTAATGTTAAACCTTCGGAGGATTGAAAATGCTAACATGACGATTTCAATTCGGAGGATTGAAAATGCATCATAATATGTTACAAATTTTTGGTCCGTGCATGCCTGTGTTGAGTGCACCAATCACATATAGGTAAGACAACAGTTATGATAGTAGATTAAATATATATAATCAAAACTAATACTGCATTCTTACATTCTATGCACAGTTCTCCAAATATTGTCTTTTCATCTCGCCTCATCTTGTTCGAACAAGTTCAAGCGGTAAAGTTTCCATTGCCAGCTGAGATTTGAAAGACAGTTAAGATGGAAACAAATAGGTTTCCTCTACAATGAAATTCAGAGAAATGCTTACCCACAGTCGTGGAGTTCTTGGATCAGATTTTTTCTGCAATTTGGACAGTTCTGACTGAAAGCTGATGACTATGGACACTTTGAACTCGATTGAAAATGGACTGCAAAGAGAATTTAATAAAAGACAACGACAATTACCACAAGGTAAAACGCTAGCTTTTCAGAACAATCAGATGTGTGAGCAAACCCAAGCATAAAGCATTGATACTGCTAGGTAGGGGAACGAGTTCACAAGAATAGCTAGCAAAAAAAAGATACAATTGTAATATTTTTAGACGCTGGATTCTTGAGTTTTAAGAGACCTTTCGTTTCAATTTGAAAAAAAAATCTCAGTTGGGTTTGCACAGCTTTCCCACCTTGTATCAAACAATTCTCCCCTATATGAATTACTCAATTTTCCTTTTTGTCGGCAGAGCTAAACCCTTTAAAATAAAACAAAAGAGCATGCTTGGGGAAAATTCAAAATTTAAAACTACAAATAGAGCAAGTTTGAGTCATATAACCAACAGACAGACTTTACCAGCCAAGATGGACTTCATGTCCTTTCATGAATTAAAATGTCAATGAAGTGCTTATGCTTCTAACTCGTAGAGCCATTATGTAATTTTTTTAACATCACTATCATCCCCTTTTAAAGATAAGTACCAGCACTTTCCATCTTCATACAGATCCAAAAAGACAAGATAAAACAAGAGTCAGGAGAAGCTTGCAACTCAACCAGCAAAGACACTTGGACAAGTCAGAAGGCGAGGGAGGATCACATAGATAGGCAAAGTCAGATTACGACAGACATCTCCATCCGCTATCTGTAAACACCAGAGAAAAAACAGAAGTTTAAAATCAAAACATTGTACAAGTCAAAGTAATTTGGCAAGATTGGGAACATATCATACCTGTGTGGTCTGAATCAAAGAAGTTTCAGTCACAATTTTCTCTCCTACTAGAACTGACTCTACACGGAGCAAGTGTATGTCAATGGAGGAAATGGGAACTGCTGATGTTTCAACTGTCAACTCTCCACTGATGGGATCCAACAAGGAACACAGAGTAGATATTCTTCCTGTCACCCGAAAACCACCTATTGAATGACATCTATAATCAGTTGAGTTTCACTTGAACATAAGACGCTGCACAAATAAGATACTCAAGTGCCTGCATCACAAATACATGCATATAAATGCCAAAAGAGGAAACTATTTCTCCAAAATTCAAATTAAGGTTGGAGAAAGAGTCTTAGCTAAGATGACATAGAAGCATACCTGACTTTATTTCAGGAAGTAAAGGATGTCTCTGAGTGTCCTGAGTAATGTAAAAGATAGCCATTTCAGGAGAAACTGGTCGCTCAAGCACATCAGCTGAAAATGCAACAGCATGAGCAAGAAAGTAGCTTATTTAATTCCCTATCAATAATACATATATCATAAAAAGAAATAATCAAACCACACCTTTATCACTTTCAACTATAACTTCCGTGGTCGCAGATAATGATTTATAAAGGTATCCTCTAGCTATATCTACAGTAAACAAATACTATCACAGAAATCATTAATCATAAAGTCTTACAAAAGTGTGAAAGTAATTGTGGGAAAGCATTAGAACCATGAAAAATTAAAAAGAAGATAACAAGAGTAATTTCTGTTACAGATTTCTTCTTTTTACAGGACAAAAAATATATTCACCTGAATGCTAACATCCGTTCCATGGTAGGTCTCATAAAATCTTCCCAAACTTTTTTCCCCAGTTTGTTTCAAAACCATGGTAAATGGTAACTGCCATACCAAGCAAACACTAAAATTAACATAATAATAATAATAAACTATAACATAAGAGGTGAAAAGGGGATATATAATGATTGATAACACAAGCATGAAGGAAATGATATTTAGTTGGGGGGGGGGGGGGGGGGGGACTCCTACGAATGAGACTAGCCCACATTATAATTTCTTCAATTAAATTTTTTGTCAGGCATCAAAAAGCTAAAATCACACTGAATTTGAGCGAGTTATTAATACCTCAGTTGTACCTGAACCAATCTTTCCCGGTGGTTTAACCTCAATGCTCTTATTCCTGTTTCCATGTCAAGTAAAATTCGCAGCAATCAGGGTAATAATCTGCTTGAAAATCCATTGCTTAAATACAAAACATGAGAAATCACACACCAAGGCCACTAATTTGATCACCCGTTCAATACCGAGTTCAATTTCAGCACGCATTAACACAAAGCAAAACATATTTATAAGAGAAACAGAAATGTAGCCATTTTTCTCCCTCTTTTTTTCAATGAATCAACTATTATTTAACATTAAGCACACTTTATACAGTCATTTATAATAAGATAGAGCAAAAACACTAGTAATTGCATACACGATAGTGATCGGCTTGACAACACCATAAAAGGACTCAATAACTCCAGCTGATCCTCCACGAACCTGCTTTCATAACAGAGCACCACACCAAATCAGATTTTATAAAGTTATCTCGCAAATCAGACAGACAGATAGAGAGAGAGGTAGAGAAATTGATGAAATGATCCTGTAACCTGCAAGCTAACAGATCCGGTGACGGAGAGGCGAATTCCATGGTGAGAAATTGAGGAAGGAGAATTAATCACGATTTTTCCTTCAACAGGTTCCTGAAATTGATTGATTAAAGCAATGATGAACATCAATCACTAGTTAAAATTAAAATTATACTGAATAAAATTCTGTTTTATAGGGAGAGAGAAAGATTTACAGAGGGGCGATAGATACGGTTGGATCGAAAAAACTTGAGGACTATTTTTGTTGACATTGCTCCAACTCAGAGAGGCCGGGCACTGACTTCCTGAGTTTCCAGATACCGGGTAGGAGACTGGTGAGTCGACTTGCTTTCGAGTTTGGAAACTACAGACTCTCAACTATTAAAGGAGTTAATCCGTGTGTGATAAATACTACTACAATTATTATTTTATCTTTCAATGTGCTAAAAATAATTCTTGATTTTGGAGGTATTTTAAATTTTTTAATGAAATCAATTAACATTCACTGGTTGTTGGTTTAGCAATTCCAAAATGAAAAAAGAATTTCACCAAGTCAAATATTTTTTTCTAAAATAAAAAATATAATTTTTAACCCCATTAACAAGGTTGAAGTTTTACCAATACAACTTATTTCTCATGGGAACAACTTATTAGAATTATTTGATATTATTATAATCAAGCTAAAATTAGACTTGGAAGTTGTTATTTTAAAATTTCTCTAGTTATTTTTTGGATTGGGTTACAATTTTGTTCAATACAGTTCAGTTCAGTTCAGTTCAATTCATTATTTAAATATTATTATGCGTTATTTTTAGGAAAATTATGAATTTCTTACATTTAAAATTTATGAAATTAGAATTCTTTTTCTACAATTTAATTGTTATTTTAGAAATGAAAATATTCTAATTTCTCTCTTTATTCATTATGCTATCATCTCCACTAGAAGATTCAAAATCAAGGGACTCTAGATTGAATTTAGTTAGCAGTAAAAAGATTTATAAGATGCAAAGAGAACAATTGATGCGGGTGAAATATAAAGATAGCAAAACATGAAAGAACAAGTTAATTGCTTCCTCCTTCACCCTTTTTTTACAAATTTGACTTTTTATCAGTCAAATATTTGAGCGTACCATTAGGTGTTAATACTAAAAAAATCCCTACGTGAAAACCAGATATTTCAAAGATCTAGACAAGATTTTAATCTTGGAAAGGCAAAATGCTTTCAATAGCAAGAATAGTATGCTTGGTCAAGAGTGTTTTGTCATCTCTCCTTATCCACTACATGTATTTATTATGTATTCCAAAGCGTATGGTGAGACAAATTATATCTATGGAGTGTCAATTCCTATGGTTAGGTACCTCCAACAAACATAAAGTGTATAAGATTGTCTAGAAAGTAGTTTTAAGGGAAAAACAAATACGAGGGCTAAGAATTGGATTAATTATAGAAAACAACAATTATGTTCTCTTCAAATGGATATGGAAGTTGGATTTAGGAAATCAAGAACATTAGGAAGACTTCATCAGCAAAAAATATAAGTTAACTTTTAAGAATAGGTTACTTGTGTTGCCCAAGTGTCTTGACACTATCTAGTCTGATATTTACTCAACCATTAATTTTGATAACCATGTCTCTTCTGTTAAGATATTAAGGCTACTTTGTTTTATTATTTATTAAGGGTAGAACGGTCACTTTGTTTTAGCCTATATAAAGTTTCTTTATTTGTAAGTCAAGTGATTAATTAAGTATTGAATTATTCATTAATGAAACCCCAACCTCCTCTTTTATTTTTTATTTTCTCTTTTAGTTTGTTTTTATTGTTTACATATTCTACTATTTGAGACAATTACAAACCTTAAATATGGAATGGTGCTTCTATTGTGTTCAAGGATAAAGTATAGGTTGGTAACTAACCTCTGTTTGTGCTCTTTTCGTGACTATATCATCCATCATCTAAACAAAATGAGGATGTCATCTCTATATGTTGGTATTGGTGCTTCACCTAGAATCGAGATCTTGGGAGCAATGATTTGAGGCAGCAGAATATCTTAATAGAGATTCTTAACAGTGTTCACCTGCATGCATATAAAAAGATAAGAAATGTTAGATTTTGGGTGGTAAAGGATCCTATTTTGTTAAGTCTTCCTTTAACATCTTAGAACATCTCTAGTTCGTTGGACTTAAATCATTCTTATAGACATTTGAAAGAATATTTCTCCACTAAAATTTGAGAAATTGTTGTGACTAGCCTTCCATAACAGGTTGTGCACTCATTCCTTCCTAGCAAAACATGAAGATTTTTTCAACTAATAAAGACTTATGTCGTTTATGCAATTTTACCTATGAAATTATAGATCATATTCTTTTTCACTATCTTGTGTCTTGGATCTTCTAGAACAGAATAATTAGTTGGTGAAACCTCTCATAATGCATTCCTCTTTCTTTAGATTATCTCTATCAGTTGTAGCAAGGCTTGATCCACAAGAAATTTCAATACAAGGTATGAAAAGGTCCATTGTATGAAATTATTTGGTTAATTTGGCAAACTATGAATAAAAGCTCTTATCATCAACCCAAATTGGGAATATGCTATTTGACTTGTCTTCCAGTGGACAACAAGTTGGATTCATTCTCTTAAGAATGAGTTTAGTTACACGAGTATGGATTTGTTGGAAAATAAGGAATGTATTCCTTCATAGGATACAAGAAGTAGATTTTTACTCTAGTTTTATCTCACTTTTCCCTCTATTGTATAGACTTTCTAGGGGTGTTTAAGGGTTTGATAGAGATTGTTTTTCAAAATATTTTTTGCTTCTAAATATATCAAAATAATAATTTTTATATTTTTAAAATTATTTTTTACATCAACCCATAAAAATAATCCAAAAACATAAAAAAAAATCCAAGATTTTGAAAAACATGGTCTTAACAGCATTCCCAAACTTAAGCTTAGTCCACTGATTTTTCATCTTTTGGTGGCTATTACTTAATTTAATTAAGTGATATGTGAAAAAATAAAAAAATATCAATTTATTTGGTTCAGTAATACATCCACGATTACATTCCCAAACATAAACTTAGTGCACTGAATTTTTTTACTCGAGTAAAGTTATATTTAACAAAACATTCTTATAACTTTTTATTGATTTTAAAAAAACTAAAAACAAATGTGAATAAATTAGCAAAACTTATACCAAACATAATCAAGTGATACGTGGAATATTAAAAAAAAATCAAATTATTTGGTGGCAGGTAGGAAGCCCGGAAAAGGCATTAACATTCAATTCCGATAAACTCATCGATTCCATAACTGCAAAAGAGAGTACACAGAGAGAGAGAGTTTTACGTCAAATATTTTATTTAGATGCAGCACTTAGCGTGCATGCATGGTTGGTATCAATTGAGGAGTTTGTCAAGGAGAATAAACACCAACGAAATTCACGCCCCTCGAGCTGACATACACCGAGAGACCAGACTGCTGAGCTTCACTGATAGGAGTGCTTCCGTACTGTGCCTCGAGAGACACGATCTCCGAAATTGTACCAGATCCATCAACCCTGACTCTTATGGGGACTGGTGTTTGTGAAGCTTGCGTAACAGTCGCAGCTGCTATCAAGAAATCACCCAAAATAGTTCTCTTGATGTTATTTGGCCTCACAATATTAAGATTGCTTAAGATTATTTCTGAGGTCCCGGCGTTGCTTACGGTGAGCCAATATCGTTGAATCCTATTACCGATAAATTCTGAGACGAGGACAAACCTACCGTCTCTGCTAACTGCAGCCCCCGCTGCTCCTGAGAGATTTCTCATTAACACGGTGACATGATTCGTCCTCACGTCGTACTTCAATAACCTTCCTGTTGAGTCATTAGCTTGAAGACCTTTCGTCGAATTCCTGCGAAATGAGAGACAGAAATTCATCGGATATATCAACTCTTAGAACTCATCTCGGTCGGTTCCATATATACAAAAGATGGGCACTGCAAGTGTAAATTAATTAACGAATGACCTTAGATCGTAGACCGCACTCGTATCTGTAAAAAAGATGTTTCTTGTGATGGGGTCTATATCCAGACCATTGCAGAAGACAAAAGGTTGTCCTTCAGCACCGGTGGCAATTTGTTTAGCTAGTCTCCCATTTGAGTCGGCAACTAGGAGTCCGTAATATGCATCAGCTATGTAGAGTAGTCTTGCGATCGGATCATATGCCAGACCAAAAGGCCTTCCGCAGATAGGTCCTTTAACGGGATCATCGGTGGTGCCATCGCAAAATGCTATCGTCCTGACAAAATAGGTAGCAGTATGCTTGATCATGAGCAAGTTATTCCGAGATTTTCGAAACTAAAGAAGTAAGAGATCAGTACTGTCTATATATAATACTAAAGAAAACCAAAAAACTGAGGGAATTTTTACCGGTTTGGTGAGGTAAAGGCAAAATATGTGAAGCCAGTAAGTGGTTGATATCTAAAAATACGACCATCGCTAACCCCAGTATAGAAGGCTCCGCCGGGAAATTCAAAGGCAAGGGATTCAGGGCCGAAGCCTGAACGATGCAGAGAGAGCGATAGTCGGAAAACAGAAGAAAAAAATGGATAGGATCGAAACCATAGCTGTTTTAGGGCTTGTGCAGATACGAGCAAGTGCTAGAGTATTTATAGGCTCCAGAAGAGTTTTACAGCTTGTGTAAAAAGAGAGACCATCCTTTCCGAAGTATGGCACTAACAATGAATATGGGCTAATATATGGAGGAACTTGCCGTTACAAAACAAAATTACTTTTTTCCCTAAAAAGTGGCAGAAGCTTGGTGACTCAAAATGGTATCCATGTGATTACAATTCAAGCTATTTGGAGTGTTGCGGAGTGTTGCGGTTAGGGTAGGTATTTTCTGTTCCATTCCACTTTTATTAAAAAAAACAACCAAATTGAGAAGAAGAAGAAAAACCGAACTTATCCGGTTTAAACCGAACGATTTTGATTTGGTTTGGTTTTTTAATTAGAAAACCATAAACTAGTTTTGGTTTTTTAGACTTTATTTTTATTTTAACCAAGTTTTCTCTTCTCCCATTTAACCAAAATGAAAGTAAACCAAAAAATTTGAACTGAATCAAAAGAATAAAAAAAAATTAGCATATTTATTTTAATTTGAATCTGTTCGGTTTGGTTTCATTTTAGCGATTTTTTACTTAAAAAATCAAAAATCAAACCGGACAGAAAGTTTTAAAAAATATATAATAGGTTTAATCATTTTTTTTTTCTCATTTCGGTTATTCTCAGTTTTTTTTTTTCAATTTTCTCTGTTTAATCAGTTTTTTGATTTTTTTGTTCACCCCTAGTTTGAGTGAGTGAATTGATTGAGCTGAGCTGCATTTGGAATTAGTCCAAAAAACTAAACAGTTTCTGCAGAAATATACAGATTGTTTTTATCACAAAGAAAAGGGCTAGCTAGTTCTCCAAGTTGTGGAACTTATTGGGTCTTTAAAGGAATTGTTGTAGAAACACAAATTTTCCGCCAATCAAATTTCACCATGTGTTATTTTATTCTTTATTTTAAAGAATAAAATAAAATTGAAATAAATGACATGGAAAACAAATAAGCCTTCAAATATTTCTTGGCCAATGAAAAGTTGACATTTGAAATGAGATATTCAAGATATTTCGTCATAAAGGCAAGATTTCGTCAATAAAGACGGACATAAATGCAAGATCCTGTCAATAAAGACCAACCAATAAAATTATGCCACGTGGCATTGGAATAAAGACGGACATAAATGCAAGATCCTGTCAATAAAGACCAACCAATAAAATTACGCCACGTGGCATTGTAAAAAGACTTGAGAGCCCCTACATATCTCTATAAATAGAGGGCCTCAACCTAAAGGCAAGGGGTTGGATCCTTGGAGATACAAATTTTCTTCAAGATAAGCTCTTCAAGCAAGGAAGCTCTCTCTCTCAAAGAGTTCTCAAGCCTCCTTCATCTACACTTGAAGTCTACAAAGAACGAAGCTCTGTTGGATCAAGCCAAAACGCCCCATAAGAGTTCTTCAACACAACTTTGAAGACAAATCAAGGTATTCTTCAAAGCATCAAATCACAACATCTCGCTTCGCAATACACGCCCAAATTCGCGTTCTTGCAAGGCACAAATCTTCGCTTGATTACTCAAATAAATCAAGCCACCATACATCAAATCCAAGGGAAGAATCAAAGGATTGACATATTCTTTTGATAGAATATTTTATATAGAGATTGTACCCATTCATTATATTTAATAAAATCATATATTTGTACACGTGTGCTTGTTTAATTTCAGGTGAACAAAATTGTGTCTACAAATTTCTGGCGACTCCACTGGGGAAATCTCTACCTTTCATCTCTTCCCTTCAAGAAAGAATTTTCAACGAACTCTCAATGGCAACTAGGAGGAACATGATCACCATTGTCGCTTCGAAAAGCAACAAGGCCATTGATTCAAGTCCCCAACATGCTATTGAAGATTCTTCAACTCCACCATTGAAAACAAAATCCATCGTCGAGTTATATACGCAAACTAGGCCGATTCTCAAGATGACGTCAACTTCGAATGCAAGAGGGACACAAGATGTCGCCTCAAAGATGAAGCCACAAGCAACTCCACTACAAAAGTCAAGTGAGGCGCGTGAAATGGTCTTCAGCACTCAAGGTAACTTTGACGATTCACCTATGAAAACGTCTCCGTGTCAATCACCAAATAAGGCTTCGGGTTCTAGCACCATGTCAGTGATGATGACCGAGACAACATCTTTAGAAGATCAAGTGGCTAACTTGACAAAACTCGTCGAGGGGCTTTCGACTTCACTCAAGGCAAAAGACCACGAGATAGCAAAGTTGATGAACAAACTTGAGAGCTTGAACGAAAGAGGCCAAACCTCAACTAACAAGGCTTTTCAAGTAAATCAACTAGATGTCATTGAGGAGTCTACAATCGGAGCCGTGGAGAATATACGTGGTATTACTGATGGTATCTTCACCACAAATCAACTAAAAGAACTCATCAAGGAAGCCATCACAGACCAAGTGGAAAGCTCGATTCAACCCTCATATTCGTATGTGAAGCCGTACACCCAAAGAATCGACCTATTAAAGATGCCTCTAAGTTACCAACCACCAAAGTTTCAGCAGTTCGATGGCAAGGGAAATCCTCGACAACATATAGCTCACTTTGTGGAGACTTGCAACAATGCCAGGACTAATGGTGATCTCATGGTAAAACAGTTTGTTTGTTCCTTGAAAGGTAATGCCTTTGACTGGTACACTGACTTGGAGTCTTGCTCGATTGATACTTGGGAGCAGTTGGAGCGTGAGTTTCTTAACCGTTTTTACAGCACTCGTCGTGTGGTTAGCATGATTGAACTCACTAATGCACGTCAGTGGAAGGAAGAGCCTGTCATCGACTACATTCATCGGTGGAGAAACCTCAGCCTCAACTGTAGAGATCGACTCACCGAGAATTCTGCGCTAGACATGTGTATTCAAGGGATGCATTGGGGACTACGGTATATCCTACAAGGCATCAAACCAAAGTCTTTTGAAGAATTGGCTACTCGTGCACATGATATGGAACTAAGCATTGCGGCGGCTGAAAGTTCATCTTTACCTATGCAAGAGCCTAAAAGAAATAAGCCTGAAGGTCGTAGATTCGGAAAAAGCACTCTGAAGGTCGAGGGAAAGCAATCGCTATTAGTTAACTCGACTGCTGTAAGGGTACCAACTGGAGTTAAGAGGAATGATCATGCAACGCCGAATACCTTTCAAAGGGGTGAAAGAAAGAAACCATCATTGAAAGAGCGACAGGAAAAAGTGTATCCATTCCCTGACTCAGACATATCTAGGATGCTGGATGATCTGCTTGAGGCAAATATCATTGAGTTGCCGGAGGTGAAACGCCCTGAAGAAGCAAACCAAGTAGATAATCCGAATTATTGCAAATATCATCGCTTAATCAGTCATCCCGTAGAGAAGTGTTTTGTGCTGAAAGACAAGATCATGAGGCTACACGAGAATGGAGATATCGTTTTTGATGATGAAGTAGCAGCCTCTAATATCACAACCATGGTCAAGTCAGGACCATGTCAATCACTCTCTACAATAAGTTTTGGCTCCTGTGAACCTATAAGACTTGATGCCATTTTCCCGATGAGCTTCACTGTATCCTCAAGTCAAACTCCATGTATAACCCTCACACCCCAAGTTGACAACTTGAAGCCTGAATGGTCTGAAAATTATGATGATGAAGGATGAACTTTAGTCACGCGTAGAAGAGGAAGGAGGAAACACATACAAATGACAAAGCCAGCAAGAATGAGGATTTCAATGGTGAGGAAGCCAATTAGTGAGCCGATACGCCGAAAGACTCAACAAAAATCCATACCAGTTAGAAAGGAGGGTTTTTCAGCTCAAAGTATAAGAAAGCCTGTTACACTGAATGAGTACATGCCAACAAAAATGAAAAGAATTGAAAATGTACCTGTTGCTTGCTATCAGGTTGAGGAAGAGAAAACCCCTATTGATCATGATGACTCTTCAAACTTATCTCACGGTGTATGCACAACAGAGATATCCTTCAACGATGAGGACTTGTTGCTTGGATCAAAACTCCATAACCGACCTCTTTTCATTAAAGGATATGTTGATGAAAAAATAGTGAATCGCATCTTGGTGGATGATGGCTCGGCGGTCAATATACTACCTCTTAAGACCATGAGAGAGCTAGGGATTCCTATGGATGAACTCTTCCCAAGTCATCTGATGATTCAAGGTTTCAATCAAGGAGGGCAAAATGCTATAGGAAAGATAAGGCTTGCGATGCACATAGAAGATATGGAGTCCAATGCACTTTTCCATGTCATAGATGCCAAAACTACCTACAATATGTTGCTTGGGCGACCATGGATACATGAAAATGGTATCATCTCCTCAACACTCCACCAATGTTTTAAGTATTGCCGAGATGGACAAGTAAGAAAGATAATGGCAGACACCGATCCCTTCACCATAGCTGAAGCTCACTTTGCAGATGCAAAATTCCATTTCAAGTCAAATATGATGGAAGAAGCACAATCACCACCTGACCACTTAGAAAAGGGAATAATTGACTCTAAGAGCTCAAAAGGGCATAAGTCATCTGCAAGTGAAGGGGTATCTCAACCAACAAAGAATAAAGGAAAAGAAAAGGTGGTAGAAAACTTTGTGGACAATAAACCACCACGTAAAGTCGCGGCACTCCGATATATTCCAGTATCAGCAAGAAAAGAGGGTCAGTCTTCTTTTGCAAAGGATGAAGAAAAGATCAGTAAAGAGCTTGAAAACTTGACCTTGCCAGCTACTAATCTCGCCTTGAACAAGGTTTCAAAACCTTTACTAAAAGGGTTTGTTCATCAAACTGAGTCGGTGGTGATAGATCTTAAAGGACTCCCTGATAAACGGTCAAATGGCTTTGATCCCAACGCTTACAAGCTTTTAGCCAGGGCTGGCTATAGTCGGGAGGACATCAATGAGATATCAAAGGATGGTGATACGACTCAACTTGAAGGTAAACAAGTTTCTGCAAGGACTAGCAAGGCATGGAGAGTGAAGAAAACTTCTGGTAAAACTTTGAGGGCTGGTCTTGGATATGAGTCTTCCACACCACCACTATATTTTCATATTAAAGAAGCCTCACGATACATAAGTACGGAAGAAGTGAAGGACAAAAAACAAAACCAGCCAACACCTCTTAGAGTTTCAGTCTGGGATCGTCTTGGTGGAACTACAAGTCGTGGTCCTGTTTTTACTAGGATTAGAACCCAAAATAATGGAAGGGCGCTAAAACGTGCACCAGTCTTTGCAAGACTTGGTCAATCCATGTCGAAAGAGACAAGTTCGATGGGTAATTCAAAGGTTCTTCGTAGCAAAATACCTTCACGCATGAAGAGACAATGTGAGTGGGTGGTGAGTGCTGAAGAGACATTGAAAGGAAAAACACGCACAATAGTGATAACAAACCCTTCTGATGAAGAAGAAGAAGATGAAATAACGTGTCTCACTTCAAATCACATCACTATTGAAGAAGAGGATAATGATAAGTTTGTCGTCGAAGAAGATGTTGAGGAAGCTCCATCTTCCCTTGAATCAGAAAATAAACCTACAATGGATGAACTTAAAGAGGTTAACTTAGGAACTGATGAAAACCCACGACCAACCTTCATCAACGCAAACTTATCACCTGAAGAGGAAGCGAATTATATGGAACTCCTGATGGAATATCGAGATATCTTTGCTTGGTCCTATGATGAAATGCCAGGTTTAGACCCAAGAGTTGCTGTCCACCAACTAGCAGTGAAACATGGGGCTAGACCTGTAAAACAAACTCAGCGTCGCTTTCGTCCTGAACTCATATCACAAATTGAGGCTGAAGTCAATAAACTTATCGAAGCAGGTTTCATTCGTGAGGTCAAGTATCCTACATGGATTTCAAATATTGTGCCAGTAAAAAAGAAGAATGGCCAAATCCGTGTTTGTGTGGATTTTCGAGACCTTAACAATGCTTGTCCCAAAGATGACTTTCCACTTCCTATTACTGAGATCATGGTAGATGCTACCACGGGTCATGGGAGGTTAACCTTCATGGACGGTTCATCCGGCTATAATCAAATTCGAATGGCACCCGCAGATGAGGAGAAGACGGCTTTCCGAACTCCAAAAGGGATATATTTTTATAAAGTTATGCCGTTTGGCTTAAAGAACGCAGGTGCCACTTATCAAAGGGCAATGCAGAAGATTTTTGACGATATGCTTCACCAACATGTTGAATGCTATGTTGATGATCTCGTGGTAAAATCAAAAGAAAAGGAAAATCATTTGCAGGATCTTCGTTTGGTGTTTAAACGGTTACGTCGATTCCAACTAAAAATGAACCCATTGAAATGTGCATTTGGTGTATCCTCAGGCAAATTCCTAGGGTTTATAGTTCGACATCGAGGAATTGAGATTGATCAGTCTAAGATCGAGG
The DNA here is from genome assembly GCA_027405865.1 of Salix purpurea. Lineage (NCBI taxonomy): Eukaryota > Viridiplantae > Streptophyta > Magnoliopsida > Malpighiales > Salicaceae > Salix > Salix purpurea. Next base: position 5,951,678 of record JAOWLH010000014.1, on the reverse strand, counting down.
CCATTCTAAAAATGCCGGAGCCAAGAAACATCCATGAGTTGAAGAGTCTCCAAGGAAAATTGGCCTATATACGGAGATTTATTTCTAACTTAGCAGGCCGATGTCAACCATTCACCCACTTAATGAAGAAGGATACATCATTTTATTGGGATAAAGCTTGTACTAATGCCTTCAACAAGATAAAAGAATACTTGTTGAATCCACCTGTCCTTCGAGCACCGATACAGGGACGCCCACTTGTCCTCTATATTGCGGCTCAAATACGTTCCTTAGGAGTAGTGTTGGCACAACAAAATGATGAAGGCAAGGAAAGTGCTCTCTACTACCTTAGTAGGACATTAAATGGGGCTGAACTGAATTATTCTCCAATAGAGAAGACATGTCTAGCATTGATGTTTGCAATCAAGAAGTTAAGGCATTACCTCCAAGCGCATTCAGTAAGATTAATCTCTCGAGCTGACCCCCTCAAGTACATCATCTCAAGACCAGTATTATCAGGAAGATTGGCAAAATGGGCTTTATTGCTTCAAGAATTTGAAATTGTCTACGTCTCACAAAAAGCTATCAAAGGGCAAGCACTAGCTGATTTTCTGGCTGATCATCCTATTCCCGATGAATGGAAGTTCTCTGAAGACCTACCTGATGAGGATGTTATGTTTATTGAACTGTTAGAACCATGGAAAATGTTCTTTGATGGCGCAACACGACAAGATGGAGCCGGTGCTGGGGTTATATTCATCACACCAGAAGGAGAGGTCTTGCCTTTCTCCTTTTCACTTACCAATTGTTGCTCTAATAACATGGCTGAATATCAAGCTTTGATTCTTGGGTTGGAAATGGCCATGAATATAAAAATGTCTCGCCTTAAAGTTTTTGGTGATTCTCAATTAGTCATCAGACAACTCCTCTCACTATATGAAGTCAGGAAGCCAGAATTCATCCCGTATCACAAGTACGCACTTAAACTGATAACATCACTTGATTGTGTCACTTTAGAACATGTACCACGAAAAGAGAATAAGCAAGCCAATGCCTTGGCAAATTTGGCGTCAACACTAGCATCATGTAGTGAGGAGATAAATGTCCCCGTATGTCAAAGATGGGTCGTTCCACCACTAAGCCACGACATAGAAGAGAAAGAACAAGTGGGCATAGTTTCTGTCTACGAGATTGAAAGAGAAGACTGGCGTCAACCGCTTATCGATTATTTGAGACATGGAAAACTACCTAACGACTTACGCCATAAGACAGAGGTGAGGCGAAGAGCTTCTCGCTTCATATACTTCCAAGGCACTCTTTATCGACGCTCTTTTGAGGGAATCTTTTTGCGCTGTCTTGGAGAAGAAGAAGCAACAAAAGCACTTGAAGAAACTCACTCAGGGATTTGTGGAGCACACCAATCAGGCCCTAAACTTCACTTCCGGATCAAAAGAATGGGATATTACTGGCCAACAATGGTGAAGGATTGCATAGACTATGCTAGAAAATGTCAAAGTTGTCAATTGCATGCTAATTTGATCCACCAGCCACCCGAACCTTTACATCCAACAGTTGCCTCTTGGCCCTTCGATGCTTGGGGACTTGATGTGGTAGGACCATTGCCGAAAAGCTCCGGGGGGCATCTTTACATATTGGCTGCAACAGATTACTTCTCCAAGTGGGCAGAAGCTGCAGCATTAAGAGAAGTGAAGAAAGAGACAGTTGTAAGCTTCATCCGAACAAACATCATTTACCGTTATGGGGTACCAAGATACATCATAACCGATAATGGAAGGGAATTCTACAATACAGCCATGAACAAGTTGTGTGCACAGTTCAGTTTCAAACAACATAACTCTTCTATGTACAATGCTCCGACTAATGGTTTGGCGGAAGCCTTCAACAAGACTTTATGCAACATTCTCAAGAAGGTGGTGAATCGCTCGAAGAAGGACTGGCATGAGAGAATTGGTGAGGCGCTATGGGCTTATCGTACTACATTCCGAACACCAACTCAAGCTACTCCATACTCCTTGGTATATGGGGTTGAAGCTGTTCTTCCACTAGAATGTCAAATTCCATCTTTAAGAATTGCGATCCAAGAAGGGCTTTCCAATGAAGACAATGTTCGCCTACGCCTGGAAGAGCTTGAAGCTTTAGACGAAAAACGTCTCGAGGCACAACAACGACTAGAATGTTATCAAGCACGACTTTGTAGAGCTTTCAACAAGAAGGTGCGACCACGCTCCTTTCAAGAAGGGGATCTTGTCTTGGCAGTAAGACGACCGATAATCATGTCAAAACGCATGGGCAGCAAGTTCCTCTCCAAATGGGACGGCCCTTATGTGGTTCAAGAAGTCTACACCAATGGAGCTTATAAGATTGTTGATGAGAATGGATTGAGGATTGGGCCTATCAATGGCAAATTCTTGAAAAGATACTATGCTTGAAATCTGATGTAGCTCCTGGCCCGCACGAGCTAAAACTGTGAAAGGCACAAAAAAAAAAAATGAACTACGTTATGACTTGATCCTTTTATCCACAAAGGTACGTAGGCAACTTGGAATTCATTCCAAGTACAGTAATCCAAAAAAAAAATATCCTTTGAACTACGTTGTGACTTGATCCTTTTATCCACAAAGGTACGTAGGCAACTTAGAAATTATTCTAAGTACAGTCACACCATCCTTTAAAGTTGTTTGATCCATAGTTCTCGTTCACGTAGAGAGGAGAGACAAATAAACTTCAAGATAGATCGTAACATGGAAATCTAGGTAACAAGACATAAGCAAAGGCAAAATATAGACTTTATTAATAGAAAGAAGAGTTCTATTACATAAATTATGTAGCCTCAACAGAAAGTCATAAGCCGATGTTACCAAAACAAAACAAAAAAAAAATCCAAAGCATAATAAACCATTATCATATTACGGTTTCCAATTATGTCCTTCCATCTCCTTTTGTTTGGTCTCCAACAATCCTTTTAATTTTTGAAGAATGCCTGCGTCAGCTTCACTTATCACAGGGGAAGAGGATAGTGCGGTGATTTCTGCTCGAATGCCAGAGGTGATAATCTTTCTCTCAGAAAGCTTTTCATCACACGCCTTGAGAGATGACTCTAACTCAGTCTTCTTGCTCTGCAACTCCATCAATTGTCCCGTTATTTTTGTTATCTCAGCATGAGTAATAGAAATGGATGTAGATGCCTCCTCTTCAAAAGCTTCTGAATTTTTAAGTTGCACTTCAAGCTTTTCAACATCTAAGGCTCGTTGCTCTGATGTCATCATAGGAGATAATGAAGACTCTAAGTGAATAAACTTTTTAGCATCCTCAATCACCTCGGTCACCATTCTTCTGATAGAAGAGCAATCAACCTTTATATCTTCAATGGAGGGGAGGATCTTCTCAACTTCACCAGCCAGATCAGGAATATAATGGATCGGTGTGCGCGCAATCTTATTTCTGACGCTCTCCCAACACTTGATAGCAAATTCAGATCTTATCTCTCCTATTATGTCATCAGCACAATACCTAGTGATTCCTGAAGGCTCAAAGGCAGTAGTAGGTCCAAGATTATGCAAGTTGGTCGCTACATTAAAGACCGGTTGAGGTGGATTAGGCTGCTCATGTGGTAAACTGAATGAAGGTTGAGAATTTCCAATCCCAGCAGCTAAAATATTGAAAGGATTAGGGCTAGCAACAGAAGCAACACTCATTTCTGGCCCAATATACATATCAAAGTTATTCCCCAAGTCTTGTTGACCAAGCTAAAAAAAAAAGGGTTAATATATGACAAATAAAAAAAGAAAAAAAAAGAGAAGGAAAGTGTCAAACCAGTTCATCAATATTGTCTGGCATGATGGATGCACTGGGGACTCCATGAAGAAAACCTGAGCTGCAAGGATTGAATTTTTTTTTTGGTACGTTTTAAACGTTTCCAATGATGATCACTGTTTTCATGCTCACTGTCTTCCACATTTAAGATTGCTTCAACATCATCTTCCTCCTCCTGCTACATGCATATCCTTATGAGCATCTCAATAAAAAAAAAGGAAATTAATAAGGTACATAAAAAAGGGAGACGAGTACTTATTTACCGATTGTGGAGAAAAGGATTGTGCACTCCTTTCCTTTGCCCCTGAGGAGTTAGAAGATTTCTTATTAAGATGATCTTTTGAAGTACTCACTCTCTTTACACTAGGAATCACAAGTGGTGTCCTATTTATGTGGGCAGATGTTCGAGTACTATCTTCCTTGCCTGAATCAACATCAACTACCCGCTTGTCTCTTTTATAGGTAGGAGAAGAGCGTTTCCTTTTGGTTAAGAGAGGGTCATTCTTCTTTTCTTTTGGCCTTCGCGATACTATGGCAACATTAGGAGGACTTTTAAGAATGATCTTCATCTGTAGGGAGCAAACTTTGGACCACCTCGGAGTCCACCAATCCATGTAACGTTTAGTTACCAAAGGAAGCTTATCATTTGGGGGCAACGGAAGCTCGCACCGGGAATGAGTTTTGAGTTTGGTAAAGCTGAGCCAAAGCTGTAATACATCCTCCAAGGTTGGGACTCCAGTTCTCCCTCCAAAGTCACGAGGAATATGTTGGCAAAACCCAAATTATCTACTGAATCTATCAGGACAGTAAGATTCAATAATATAAGTATCATCATAACGAAGAGTCAAATAGCCGGATCGAATACACATAAAGTAGTCACTCTCGAGGACTGACAAGTTGCCATCATCATATAAGACCCCAACTTTAGTCAGGGGAAGTAACGCAGGAAATATGACTCTCTTAGGATCTTTGAAAAGAGCATGAGCTTGAGATTCAGTGAAATGTTTTGCCAACCCCACGCCGGCATATTTTGTCATCCCAGCTAACTTGGTAGGGCTAATTGTTGTTTGATGAGTGCCAAATTTTTCTGCAAGCCAACCCCTAAGAAAATGAATTGGAAAAGGGATGTCTCGTACGGCCACACTTAATGCAGATTGAACTTCCTTTAGACCTTTGAAGATACTTGCTAGAACTGGTATAGCAAGGGAGAATTGCCTTCCAGCTACCATCATGGATGCTACTTTGAAAGTGCTAGGACGAATGAAACCAACATCCTTGCTAGGAAATACAAATTTGCATATCCAACATGAAAGAAAAGCCGCTAAATAAACTTCATCCTGAATATGAGAAGGGACATTAAGCTCCTTAAAAGGATGAATGAATCTGCTGGAGCGAACACGAGACTTATCAATTGAGCCAGAAGGATAGTTAGTCTTGTTGGAGCCGCTGGACTTGCCCACAGAAAAAGGTACCTTGTATCTCAAGTCATCTCGAAACCAGAAATCTACCCAATCTTGAAGGGTCATTACATGGTCACCATCAATAGTCTGACATTCTTTATGAAAGGCGATGAATAGGTACTTACAGCTCTTTGGAAGAAAAGAACGTCCTTTCTTGTCAGCTTCATTAAGTTCATCAGCAGAAGGGATGACTTCATCATAAAAAGTGCCAAAAATGGGAAGGCCGCTATATGATTTTAGCTCCCAAAGAGATATAGACTCCTCGCCATTCGGAGTAGATAGCGTATTGGTAGCAGGATTCCAATGATTATAAAAAGAAAGGATGACATTCATCTGCCAGTCATATGTAAAAAGGGATGCAAAAACAGTGTCTTGGATATGTGCCCGCTCGAGGATTGGCTCGTAATGTTTCAAAATATCTTCTGTCCATTCCCAATACTTGGGAGTGTATTCAAGCGCATCGGAAATTGGGAAATAGTCTTTGCAAGTAGCATTTCCGTCACGTTTATGATAGTCTAATGATGGAAGATCAGCTAGAAAAGTTGTTGAATGTGGAAAGGAGGACTGAAGTTGTAAAACTGATTGAGGCGAACCACCGTGACCATGAAGTTCATAGGAAACCTCTGATGACCAGGAAGTCAAATGCTTGATGCTTTCGAAAGGCAGCTTCTTAGCAAAGGGACCAATGGCGGGTTCATATACGCGAAGGCTTGTCCGACGATACTTCTCCTCAATTACTAAGAATCTTTTAGTGGAAGAAGAAGAATTCTTGAAAAGCACCATCTAAAAAAAAAAAAGAGGGAAGACATATAAAAATGCAGGGATTAGAAGCATATTTAAAAGGAGAGGGACAAAATTACAAATCCTATAATACTTATATGTCCTAAAAAAAAAAAAAAAAAAAAAAAAAAAAAAAAAAAAAACTCGGCAAGACTAAGAACTTACCTTGATGAAGAGCCAAAGAATAGTGATGCTCCAATGTTAAAGAATTTCGTGACTTGCTAAAATTGATGATACGGGAAAGACAACAACTGTGACCCTTAAGAAACAACTCGGCAAGACTCGTGAAGTATTATGGCAAGAGAATTCAAATCACCCAAAGAAACCTGCGGCCCTGCAATAAGAATAGATGTTAATTAATGGAAACAGTGGGCTCACCAATAACTCATTCAGGCATAGTCAAGTCTACTTCAATAACAAGTTCGCGCCATCGATCATGTAGTTGCAGAAGCATAAAAGATTGCTTTTGGTTAACACACACATGTCAATAGTATGCTTTTCTTCAACATTGAAAAGCTGCAGGAAAAAAATTTTAAAAAAAAATGATGAGCAAGGGTTTGCAATTCTGGACCACTGGTTCAAAGATCATGTAAATTCACACATAAAGCTTGAAAAACTACGTGAATGAAACCAGTTCACATGCTGAAACAACAAAGTTGAAATTCTGCTCCGATTGGTCACAATGGACATGGCCGAGACTCATCATGAATGAGAGGGAAGAGACTAGAAACAGTGGACGAGCTAGAGAAGGCCCCAAAATCCCGTTGATCTCCTGCCAAGAGTTTCGGCCCCTGGTCACCGTTGGACCTTATGAATATGGCCCAGCGGGGAGAAGGTACACTACTTCTGATAAGATGAAAATGGCGTGCCAGTTTAACCAAGACAGTGTAATATCCGTTAAAATCTTGTGTAACAAGGTGGCAGACATGGCCAGCGAAGCAAGGAAATTTTATGATGAATTATCAACGGGACAGTCTCTTGGAGAAGCAAATATTGCCCACCTGTTTTCCGCACCATTCATCATATTTTTTTTTCTTTGATTCTATTGCACTCTTCATTTCCTTGGCAGTTGTGGTGGTGCAGACATCAGTTGTGGTCATCGAGAACAGGGTAAAGAAGCAGTTGATGAGCATTATAAACAAATTGATGTGGATGGCTTGCATGCTTGTTTCGGTTGCATTCTTGGCACTATCATATATTGTCGTCGGCGAGAATGAGAAATGGTTGGCTGTCGGAGTGACAATTATCGGAGCAACTATAATGGTTACAACGTTAGGGACAATGTGTTACTGGGTTGTAAAACATCGGATTGAATCCTCAAGCATGAGGAGTATACGAAGATCATCGCTGGAGAGTAGGTCACGCTCGTTTTCAATTTCTCTGAGGTCAGACTCTGAGATGTTAAACAGCGAGCATAATAGAATTTCACAGGCTAAAACAACAAAAACGAAATTCTGTTTCCACGGGTTTGTAAACACAATGGACATCCAAGATTGAAAGTTTTGGCAGTGCGGCTAACAGTAAGGAAAAGTAATCTGCATAATTTATCCTTTTCTTTTTGAAAAGATTCTGGCAAGATAAATGAGCTATCTAGCAAAATCAAGTAAATAGTCATTAAAAGTTTCAGATCGAGACCTTAAAAAGAAGATTGTTGGCAAGCATGTCCACGGCAAGCTGTTCCTCCACAAGAAGCAGTCCTGACTTTGAAGACAATGGTCCGTAAGGCCTCTCCAGTCGAAAAAAAAATCTTCCTACAGTCGGGAAAGAAAGGAAAGAAGAAAAAAAGAACTTCAGTTATTAAGAGCATAACAAAAACAGTAAAAAAAAAAAAAAAAATTGCTTACCAAGCTATCACTAATCTCACGTCTGGTCACGAGGAAGACTCCTTTGCTTCGAAACTTTCTGTGATGAGCAACATGAAGGCTGCGTGGCAAGTAAAAAAAAAAAAGGGGGGGGCAATATAATGTTCTTTTATAGCCTCCTGAATGACTCTTTCCTAATCTAAAACAAATCTTTTCCTATTCTGTGAGAGCAAATCGGTTTCCAGTACAGGAAATTGTGTTGTTCCCTTTCTTAATAATTCATTCACGCTGGACAATTCATCCAATCTCGAAGAAAAAGGGTCAATTAAGCTAAGTCAGGCTATTAGTATGGGAAGATCTTTTGTTTACTCCTGGCAGCCATTCATTTAGAAAGGAAAATCAATTAAACAAAGCAATTTACGTGCATGAATTACTTTCCTCTCTGAACATCCTTCCAGGAAAGGGTTAAGATTAATTAAGAAGGGAGGGCACGGTTCCCAAAGCAGAGGGAAAAGGGAGTTGCAACTTTCATAGTTCATAACTTGTTGACCGCTACTCAGAATCACAAACAGATTGCGTTATTGGATTCAGAATAACAAGATCTTTAAAACAAGATATTACAGTGACTATTTTCGGTGAAAAAAAAAATTCACGTAGCCAGGTCAAAGTGTGGGTTGTTATTCGGGCATAAAGATAAATTTTGTTTGGTCCTGCATATGCAGCAATCTCAAATGAACAAGTGGACCTGAATATTCTATCATTTGATTTGATAAATCTCAATCAAGATCGATCCATAAATTTTCAATTTTTGATTATCATATTTTATTTTCACAATAAGATTTATCTGCTTGTTGTAAAAATCTAATATGATCAAATCAAATTTTAGTCAGAAATATAAAACCCTCACAGCCATATTTTCGAGACATGCCCACTTGTTCCAAAAGTAAGTGAACTTGTCTCGAGGGGGCATCTGTAGAAACACAAATTTTCCGCCAATCAAATTTCACCATGTGTTATTTTATTCTTTATTTTAAAGAATAAAATAAAATTGAAATAAATGACATGGAAAACAAATAAGCCTTCAAATATTTCTTGGCTAATGAAAAGTTGACATTTGAAATGAGATATTCAAGATATTTCGTCATAAAGGCAAGATTTCGTCAATAAAGACGGACATAAATGCAAGATCCTGTCAATAAAGACCAACCAATAAAATTATGCCACGTGGCATTGGAATAAAGACGGACATAAATGCAAGATCCTGTCAATAAAGACCAACCAATAAAATTACGCCACGTGGCATTGTAAAAAGACTTGAGAGCCCCTACATATCTCTATAAATAGAGGGCCTCAACCTAAAGGCAAGGGGTTGGATCCTTGGAGATACAAATTTTCTTCAAGATAAGCTCTTCAAGCAAGGAAGCTCTCTCTCTCAAAGAGTTCTCAAGCCTCCTTCATCTACACTTGAAGTCTACAAAGAACGAAGCTCTGTTGGATCAAGCCAAAACGCCCCATAAGAGTTCTTCAACACAACTTTGAAGACAAATCAAGGTATTCTTCAAAGCATCAAATCACAACATCTCGCTTCGCAATACACGCCCAAATTCGCGTTCTTGCAAGGCACAAATCTTCGCTTGATTACTCAAATAAATCAAGCCACCATACATCAAATCCAAGGGAAGAATCAAAGGATTGACATATTCTTTTGATAGAATATTTTATATAGAGATTGCACCCATTCATTATATTTAATAAAATCATATATTTGTACACGTGTGCTTGTTTAATTTCAGGTGAACAAAATTGTGTCTACAATTGTATTTCCTTTGGCAAATTGTATTCAGGCGGAAACTAAATACAATAAACAAAGCAAGATCACATGAATTTTAATGAGTCAAAGGATCTGTCGATATGAACCCCAAGTTCGAGGCTTTTAATTTTTGCTAGCACCTTAATAATATTGTTTGTCTCCTTAGGAGGTTTATAATGCCTTAAATAGGCCTGAAATCCTACCTAAATTAAAATACAAAAATATAAATTCAAGATTATAAGGAAGGAAGAAATCCAAAAAATAGCATGAAATCCAAAAATAATAAGAAAAATCACAAAAACTCCCAATATTGAGTGCACAAGATGAGATTTAAAAAAATATATAGATCCAATAGTTTAAAAATAGTCTCTAGAAACTCCTGTAAAAATTTAAACGTGATTTAATGGTCGGATTAAAAGTTACGATCTTTTTGAGTCGTTATTCTACTCTAGTGCGACCAAACCTCTTCTTGGGCCTAGACTTGTCCCACTATTTCATAAATGTATCTACTAGGCTATTAACTTGATCAATCAAGGATAAATCCCTGTATGGTTGTAGAAGACTCACAATGAACTGCTTAGAATCACCCATTATCGCAAATTAATTACATCACAAACAATGGCCTCATGATAATTACTTATCTCCTTGTACTAACTAGTTTGATATTCCTAACATGTAGCATTAATCTCATATTCAATTCCTCTCTCATTTCCATTTTTGAAAAAGCAAAAACTGCATTGCCTTATGATTATTATTCCTTTTGAACACTTTTTATTTTGTTTGCTTATGCTCCCTAAATGATGTTTGTAATCAGATATAAACATCTCAACATGTGAAGAAGTAAATTAGAATTTGTTTTTTTTTTGTGAAATAGAAGAATCAGCCTATGGGTTGAAAATTGGTCAACTACTTAAATTAAATGAATCAAATGACCGATTAAAAAACAGTTAACCAATTAAGTCACTATAATACTTTCCTAATCAAATTAGAATTAGTTTGGCTTAGTTTAATTTTTTAATTTTATAGTACTTTATACCTATAAATAGGCTTATAATTGGGAGCATAATTTTAATGTGTATAGAGAAACATTGGTTAATTCAAAGTTATCATTTCAATCTTCTTGTTTGATAAAGGATAATTGTAAGACTTTGTGTATTTGGATGAAAGATTGGCTAGGTTTTCAAGATGTGTGAATAACGGTTGAAAAAGCTTTGAAAAGCCTATAGACAAAGCAATGTTGACTTCAACCCAAAGATAGGTTATGCAAATGGTACAAAGAAAAGATTAACAAACACTCACATTATCCACCAATGTTTATATGATGTCATTTTTGAGATAGGAGCTAATGTAACCACTATTAAGAAAGCAAAAGAAGTTTTGCAATAATTAAACCAAGGACCTAATGATATAAGAAATGTAGGCCTATAGAAGTTACAAAATGACTTTGAAAAATCATAGATGTTTGAATTAGAAAGTATTTCAAATTACTTAACTAAAATATTGGTCATATACAATCAAATGAAGAAATATTAGGTGAAGATGAAGGAAACACATGTAGTAGAAAAGATTATATGCTCATTGCAAAAAAAAAAAAAATCCATTAATATGAAGGTTGCAATACAAGAGTCATAAAATATGGATTTTCTAACCATTCAAACACTTATGAAAAAACTTTATGCATGTCAAAAAAATTAATGAAATTCAATAAAACATGGATGTACACGCACTTTTCTTAAAATTATCTACAAAAGAATCATGGTTCATGTCTGAAGGATGCAGAGAGAACGAAAGGAGAAAAAGAGAAGACAACAATGGATAGTATTAATACCATAGCCACTGGTATGTTATGTCATGTTTGGGATGAAGGGATGTTTGTGCTCTAGTATTTACTTAGTTATTTGTCTCGCCCACGTTAATTTTTTAATATATATATATATATATACACTTTTTACGATGCATTTTTAAAACATAAAAAGAATCTTAAGAGGAATTCAAAAGAACCATGATCTAATTAAATAAATGGAGAGCTATTTATGCAAAAACCAAATATCAATCTCATCCGAGCCAACACATAAATCATTTAAACTCATGACTTAAATTATAAATTTAATTGGGTTTAAAAAAATTAATATTATTTTATTTATCTAAAATAAAAACCTATAGAACCATAAAAATATCAAAGTATTTGAAAAATCAAATCAAAACAAATTACATTACCCAATTAATAGTTAACTAAATACTAAGTGATAAAATTAGAAGAAAAAATACAATTATAATCGTAATTGATACAAAACAAAATCTTAATCTCTCGAGCTAAGAAGATAGAGCTCCTAGGCCTCCACAAAAAAGACCAAGCGTGCGGGGTTGGATTAACCCATGCGTCTAGGCTTTATTTTCTTAATTCTCTTAAATTATTCTACCCTTAATAGTTTGAAGATAAAAAATAGAGGCCACATGTCACCTGCCTGAGGCAAATGACACTTTGCCTCTACTCATAAAAAAAATTCATTGAAACCTAAATCACTCATTTTTATAATTAGAATCGGTCTCAACTAAGATTTTCTTGCTCTATCATCTGAATCCAACCATTCTTTGTCTCTTCTCTCTCAAACTATGGGAGAGAAAAAAATGAATCAAAACTGAATTTCATAAATTGTCAGGGACTAAAAATTTATAACCTGAAAAGTTAGGGGCTGAAGTGTATATATGGTCCTAATTTTAGTCAAACCATCTCTTTTTGATGTATTTTTTTTTTTATTTTAGTCTTCTATCTTTGAATCTTGTATTTTCTTAATAAATATGTTTTAATTTGCCATCAATTTGAGCCTATAAAGATGCAATAATTTTTTTTTTTAAATGATTTGTATTTCGGTGAACAATAACGTGGGTGTCATAACCCAATTTTGGGTTATTCCCCAAAACTACCTGAAAATAACAAAAAAATAAAATAAAAGGGGCTGGTGTCGGTAGGAAAATCAAGGTGAAATTTTGAATATTTTCGAGAGTTCAATCGTACTTTTTTTTGTGCCTAAAATGAAGGAAATCGCAGATTCAATGCTAAAATAATTTATTATCAGATAAATCTGCGTAAAAATTAAGTCGAAAGATATGATTATATTTTTATGGGTCAGTTTGATTTAATCGTTGGCCGATTTAAAAGTATATTTATGTTTGAGAATTAATTTAGGGTCCAATCGAAAGATTTAATTAAGTGCAAGGACTTAATTATATTTTAAATTGGCCAAATTAATTTTATTAAAGGCTTAATCGATGAGAAATCAAGTTCTTGAATTTAATTCGGTTTCAATTGATGAGATTGGAATTTTTGGAGACCGAGTTTGAATTTTTCCAAGTCAATTATGTGAAATCGGGGGCCGAATTGAATAAATTGAGAGTTTAATGATCAATTGAGGGTTAAATCGTACAAATCAGAAATTAAGGAACAAAATCATAAGTTTAAGTCCAATTAAAAATACAATTAGAACGATCACAAATTGAAGAACCAAACTGCAATTACACCTCCCAAGAGCATTCAGCTCACGCCATCTCCTGCACTGCCGCAGACAAGCCCCCTGCGCATGCCACCGACGGCTATTTTTTTCAAGTATGCTGCCGCAGGAGGTGACCCACCGTTGCAACGGCTACCTCCTGCGGCTATAGAGAAAGATTTTACTAGCAGAGGAGAGACAGAACAGATGAGAAAAGAGAGGAAAAAAGTTGATAACAGAGAAGAGAAGATTTACGTTGAAAAGAGGCAGAGAACGGAGCAGAGAGGAGACTGAACAGAGAAGAAAAAAAAAGAAAAACAGGCGGGAAAATTCTGAAAATTGACAGATTCTTAGCAAATAAAAACAAGAAGAAAAAACACACGAAATAATATCATCATCTCCATCTCCCTCGACGTCGAGCTCTCTCTCTCTACCTCTCGGTCTGTCACAAACAGACAGGCGTTCTCTTCCCTCTCCCTCTCGGTCTGCAACTCCGACGCCAGCTCAAGCCACCCAACTTCACCCTCATCACCTCCGGCAGCCTCCTCTCCACGCCAAACAGCCCAGCAGCAACTCAGGCGAAGGCAACAGGAGCAGCCCCAGTTGACAGCAACGAATCCCGTCACCTTCCGGCGGACACTCCGGCCACCACAGGCCACCGTTTCCGACACCATCACGACCAGAAGAACTACCTCGACCTCCTCTACCCAACGGTATTAACATGTACGCCGTTCGTTACACTCGAAAATCCTCCATGATTTCTACTGTAGCAGCTTCTTCTTCCTCTGCATGTGGGGACTGAATTAATTCACTCCCCCGCAGTGCTGTTTGGGCCGGGCTTTCTGCCCGGCCCGATTTTTGGAGAAGGCGGGCTTCCAGCCCATTTGGGTGGAAGCCCAGCCCAAGGTAAGTGGGCTGGCAACCTGGCCCATCAGGGTTGGGCAGCCAGCCCACCATTAAATAAATAAATAAAAATAAATAAAAATAAATAAAAAAATACAAATTTGCATGAAGAATATATATATATATATATATATATATATATATATATATATGTTTTTTAAAATGATCAAAATACAAAAAATATGTTGTTTTATGCATACAACCAATACACTAGCATGTTTTTGAAAATTCTTTTTCTTGCAAGAAAATATATATTATCTCGGAGTTCGAAGAAAAAATACATTTTGGCATGGATTTCACAAAGAAAAATCACTTCTTGCATTTTTGGATTTTACAACATGTTTGTAAAATCCAAAGGGTATTGGCCAATATTCCAAAAAATATAAAAACCTTTTTTGGTGATTCATATTATTCACTGTTGGTATTTGGATAAATAAATCCTTAAAGGTTAATATCCAAAATATTCGGCGGGGATAATTCGTTATTATTCACTATTGGTATTTGAATAAATAAATCTTAAAAGGGTTAATATCCAAAATATTCAGCGGGAATAATTTGTTGTTATTCACTGTTGGAAGTTGGATAAATGAATCCTAAAAGGGTTGATATCCAAAATACTTTAACAGGAATAATACATCATTATCATTTAACCAATACATTTTCAAAAGATTAATAATATAGCAAATCATAAGCAAACAAAAACGTTAAGCAGCTTACCTTAGGTAGGGCGTACTAGGGGTGCTAAAACCTTCCCTTTACGCAACCAGTACCTTACCTTAGAATCTCTAAAAGACCAGTTTTAGGTTTCCTAGTAACCATAATTCTAGGTGGTGACTCCCTTTTCCACAAAAATAGAAGATAAGACCCCCGACATTGAATATTCCCCTGCCTTGCGGGAGGGTCGCCGCGACGCTGCTCTCTCGCGACGGGGTGCAACAGTGGGGAACACTATTTCCCCTTGTTTTGTATAAAGAGAGAGATTCAAAATCAAGATGCTATACCAAATATATTATGTACCGAATCAAATCTTATGTACCGAATATATTAAGGGATTTTAAAGCAATCCGAAAATTAAAACAATAAGGACCGAAATGAAAATGCAATAAATAATCAATTTCAATCGAAGGACACAATTGAAACAAATCAAAACTTACATAATAGAAATAAGGACCAGACAACACAATTAAAAGCTAAGGGACTGAAATGCAAAAGCAAGAAAATCAGGGGGTCGTCGAGTATTTAGGGTGAAGGAGAGAGAAAAGGGAGGGAAAAGTTCGACCGCCCACCGTCTCGTCTCCAGCCACCTTTAACTTGCACGCGCCACACCATGAGGAAGATCACACGGCGGCGCATCCACAGAGAAGCCAGATGCACATTTTCCTCCACCGTATGACACTGCACGCACCGCCCAAAGAGGGCGCAAGGCGGATCACCGTGGCCCGCGTGTGACACACGCGCCCACAGTAACCCGAGATAAATAATAAAAAATTATGGTCAATTACCGCGCTACCCCTGTACCCAAGTCATCTATTTTGTCCTATTAAGAGCTATATCTGTATTTAGCTATTTTAAAAAAATGTGAAATGATTTTTGTCCTTTTCGAGGGACAAAATGGTTAATTTACTGTGCAAAGAAATATAAAAAAATAAAAAAAGCGGCGACCCGGACCGGACCAAAATTGTGCAATTACCGTCGAACCCCTCTGCCTAGGAGCCACTTTTTGTCTTTTTCGAAGGACAAAATCGTTATTTTACTATGCAAAAAAAAAATAGTAAACCGGCCACTCGAACGACCCGAAAAATGAGTAATACTATTGTAATCCATAGTGAAAACTCACACAAGCTATAATAACAACTCTGAGCTCTTTTAGTATAATAGATAATTTCCCATATACTTCAAAACAAGGTAGAAACAACCACGATTTTTGCATACACCTTCAAAGCTTTATCAAATTGAAGTGGTTGATCCTCTTCAGAATGTTCACTTCTTTTGTTACATCTCTACTCATTTTCTTGGCAGCTAAGATCTCCCCACCAAACTCTCCACGATACATAGAGCCATTTATTCTACTTTCTGAACTGAAATTTTCAGTAGATTTCCTTACCTCTTCAAATTTGAAGACTTTCAAATTTTGCTCATAGCTTGCAATTTCATAACGAATGTCTTCTGGCGCTACCTGTTTTCTTTCGTTGCCTCTGCCAGAAACCTTTTCTCTTGTCTTTTTGCAAGAGAGAAAAGCGACAACTGCAATGATATTGATGACTACCGAAGCTCCTCTTTTGATCATCAAGATCTTTTTGAGTTTTTCAGTGAAATTTACCAGTACTGCCAGCTCTACTAATTCCTCAGACAACATCATCTTTTATGGCAAGGTCATACCTTACACAGGAGAAACGATGGTAGTTTAGACAAAACAAAACCTGGGATTTGCGACACAAGAAACAGTTTCTTTGACTTGTTTTTTTTTCAAGGCCAAAACGGCACAATTGGTATCATACCAGCGCATTTCGGCCGCTATTTGACTGAAAAATCTGGAACGGACCAGAATTTAAATCGAGAAAAAAACAACGTTATTTTGTCACATTTTTTTACTGATACAAAATGTTTTGGCCATTTTGGCCGAAACAAAACGAAACTGACAACTATGGCAGTAGCAAGCCCAGGTAAAAGTAGCGGCAGCGGCATCACAACAACAGCAGCAACCTTCCAACTCTTCTCTCGGCCATCACGGACCACCATTTCTGACGCCACCATCACAAGAAGAACCACTTTGGCCTCCTCTAACCAGCGATAGCGGCAGGTGAGCCTCTCATCATAGTCGGCCGACCACCATGTTATTGTTCACGTGTTACATGAATATTGCAAGAGTGAATTAATTTACTCCGCACTGTTCACGTAATACATGAACAGTGCAGCATCCCATTTTTTAACTCTTGGGCTGGACCTACTCTCGGCCTAGCCCAAGTCTAGTAGAGTTGGGCCTTTTGGCCCAACTTGGCTGGGTCAACCCATTTAGTTGGGTTAGGCCTAGTTTGATTTTATAAAAATCATATTTTTTAAAAAATAAAAAAATATGTAGATAGAGATCAGTCCTGATGAAAGAGAAAAGCGTGTAACTTTGTTTCACACCACAACCCTATTGCTTTTCGATTGATTATGGATCAGAAAGTTGAGAAGATCAGTGCATTCCTGGATGAAATTCAGAAACTTGCAACTAGATTGGGCCTTGGAATTATATCTCTACAACATGTAGATAGAGATCCTGAAACTCAGTATGGATTGCAGATGTTGTTCCTGATGATATTTTACCAGATGTTGTTCCTCGATCGAATAGCAAGGGATCGCTGCGCCCTTCATGTATGGATTTAGTTCATGATGGAATTGCAATTAGTTTGATGAGAGAATAAAAACAAGTGTCTAATTTACATGAATTATTAGTTATATTTTATTATTATAATTATTAAATCTACAATATTTAAAAAAACAATGTATATATATATATATATATGTATGTGTCCTTTAAAGTAATTTCACAAGTTGACAACAATATAAAAAACATGGTAACCAAACACACAAAACTGCTTTTTATTTCCTAGGATTTTAGCTGCCATGCATCCCCATGTTTGAATTTCACTATGACAATAGCCTTCAGCTGCATTAAAGCCTAAGAAATATTCTCCCCTTAATTGCAACATTACGAAATAGTATGCTGGATTAGAAGCTCGTTCTCTTAACTGCTATATCACTCTGTATAAATGCTCTCATGCTGTGGGTAAAGATGGATCAAGGAGAAGAGCTATGATTGGTTTTGTAGTCCAACACTCGCTTATTCTTGCCCAAAACTACTCTTATTGTTTTTTTTTATCATGGTAAATTCATTAAAATTATTAACTCGATAACTATTGAAAATTAAAAATAAAGTAAATGCTTAAAAAAACTTCAATTAACCTTAGAGTATGAAATATTAAATCGACCATGGCATTGTGAATTAACCCATCAAACAGGTTATGGATTCAAGTGGGTTTAATGTTAGAGTATAGAAGAATATTCTAGAATAGTATAATGTGTATAAATAGAGAAGTGTACACACAACAATGTTATGCAAAACAGAATTCAATACAATACAATTTTAAATTTCAGTTTCCCTCTCTTTTCTCTCTTCTCCCTCTTCCCTTCTCTAAACTACTTCTTTCAATTCTGTAAACTCTCAATCCTAACATGGTATCAGAGCTGCTATTATGCTAACGCATGAATTGATCCAAGCTTCCGCAATGTAATCCTTCAAATGGATCATTCAAAAAAAAAAAAAAAAAACCTGCAGCTGAAGAAGATGAAGATGATCATCCATGCCGCTGCTGCTCCTCATTATGGAGCTGGCAAACCTGCTTCTCCAATAATCTAGATGTTTCTCATTTTCCTTTCGCAGAGCATCTGTTTCTCATTTCACTCTAACTCTCTGCATTGTCTTTGTTTTCAATTTCTTACGCTGAAATTTTCAACAACAAATCTTGCATTTTCTTCAACATCTGTTTCTTCTCCTCTCCAGTCTCAGTAAGACATTTCAAATTCTCAAAGTTCAGTTAAAAAAAAAAAAAAACCTGGATCGGTTTCCTGTTTCAGATTGGTGTGCTCAGGTTGTTCCGATCATCAAGCTCGAAGAAGTCGTTCTCTCTACTGAAAAGGAGAGTAGCTCTTTTGGCAATCTCAAAATCATCAACCACGACAATGAGCAGAAGCAGAAGCAGATTTGTTTGGTTTCTGAGAGGGGAGGCTCTGCACTCGTGACATGGATGCGACAGAGCATCTACCAGTAGTCCATAAGTGAGGCCAGTCCGCCATTGATGAGTTCCATTTCTCAAATAAGCCATATGAGCTGTTGCTCTAAACAGATGTCGCTCCTTCAGATCTGAGTCCATATCCAAAGCAGAGAGACACGATGGCTGCGACAAAGACAGAGCCCAAGGAAGGTTAGATCCCGGCGGTAGGTGAATCTTCATTATATGCTAAGCAAGGCAGTTAAAAAAAAAAAAAGGGCTGAGGCGTCGACGGAAAATCGAGAAGAAAATTAGTCAGAGTCTCAAAGATCAAGAGGAAGACGGAGATCATGGACAGCAAGAAGATCACCCTGGTGCTGATGGTTGCCGTGGTTTTTGTAGCCACCACTGCTCACTCCACCCTTGCCGTGCGCCAATTTCCACCACTGCTCACTTCAAACATACTGCTGCAAAGATGGAAGCAACGAGTTGGGTTGTCTCCCCAGTGGAGGTTTCTGCATGTTCCAGCCGACGAATTGCTATGGAAATTGTGGATGCCTATATCCAGTCGGGGTCTGCTATGGATCAGGGCTGCGATGGGAGCAGAGGAAGAAGATGATGAGAGACGTGGCTGCGGCGTGGCTGAGAGAGAAATTAGTAGAAAACCTAGATTTTGTATGTGCTGATGTCGTTTGTGTTTTGTGTGCTTTGTGTTTTGTGTGCCGTTTTATGTCTCTCATCCTACCGTTTTGATAAAGATTAAAATTAAAAAAAAAAACGAAAAAAAAAAAGATTAAGAAAAACTTAATCCAATGAAGAAGAAGAAGAAGAAGAAAATGAATTCTTACACAGATTAAGAAATTCATCGGCAAAAACTTCAGAAAAACTGAAGAAGCCAAATGAAATCCTTCAGAAAAAACTGAAGTAGATAAATGAAATTCAAACCCATTCTATCACCTCTCTTACCTCCCATTTCTTTTTTTCTCATCCCTCTCTTCTCAAAGTCTTACAGACAAATGAAATTCTGGTCAAGAAATAGACCAATGAAATTCCTTCTCTTCTCTCGTTTACATACTGTTTGTCAAAAGAATTAAGTACTCTTGTATTTCATTTTCATTGTTGCAATCTCATGCTTAGTTTATCAAAGCATGAGATTGAGGGGGGATGTTAGAGTATAGAAGAATATTCTAGAATAGTATAATGTGTATAAATAGAGAAGTGTACACACAACAATGTTATGCAAAACAAAATTCAATACAATACAATTTTAAATTTCAGTTTCCCTCTCTTTTCTCTCTTCTCCCTCTTCCCTTCTCTAAACTACTTCTTTCAATTCTGTAAACTCTCAATCCTAACATTTAATAAGTTATTTTGTTAATAAAAAAAACCTAAAAGGAGCAAAAAATGTGCTAGAAGGTGGCCATACACCAAAAGATAAAAAGAGTTGGAAGATGATTAGATTGGGTTTAGATGCATTGATGAAATGAGATTTAATGCGATTAGAATTCAAGAGGCAATTGGTCTTGGTGAAAGCATCCAGCAACATGAGTTTCATAATACAGAGTCCTCATTCTAGGATGGCTGCACGTTTTCCCGATGCTTAAAACAGATTGAGTGTTAGACAGAGGCATGAAACTCAGCGTGCTTGGATACAGGGAGATTAATTTTAAACCTTCTGCATCTTTAAAATTTTCAATCTGCTAACATGAAGACGATTTCAATTCGGAGGATTGAAAATGCATCATAATATCTTACAAATCTTTGGTCCATGCATGCCTGTGTTGAGTGCACCAATCACATATAGTTCTATATGTTTCTGTCAGGCCCTTCTGTTATGTTCAAGATCCATTTTTCCACAAGATCCAAGTCTTGATTTTTCAAAAACAGTTGCCCTGTACAAAAGTTGTTCTCTTCAAGAAACCATGATCTCTATCCCAAATTGGACGATACTGGACTTGACCAAATTCTTTCCATTAAATCATGCCAACAAATGCGCACCCCTTCTTACTTTCTAGACTTACCACCATGAAGGAGGTCGATGCTTCAGTCATTGAGAAATTCACAAGATTCTTTGGCAGACAAACTTCAGAGGTGGTCAAGTCAGTTTACCGTCGCTAATTTTTCCATTCTGAATTCTTCCAGAAATATATGCCACAGAGTTATAATTTGTAGAAGTTTTTTCTCTGTGGAATTTTAGTGAATTCACTGACTTCAAATTTTTAGCTTTTGATTCTTTAAATCTTCAGTCATAAAGACACAAAACTTCCCAGTGTTCACACCTTCTGCTTACACCATGGAGGAACAGACAAACAACAACATTCTATCTCATGGATTTAACTTTTAGAAACATGTCATCTAAAAATTAAAAATGTTAGTTGAAACTCTAGAATATGATTTGTATTATTTTCTAACACACTCCCTCAAGTGAAAATCTTGTGAGTTTAACTTGCACGAAGTCCCACATTATCTTATGCTTGATTTTTATCAAATATAATAAGGGTGGTAAAATTAAAACTTGTATTAAATATGTTTTAATTAATGATTAAAACAGTATTTTTGTTATCATTAAATGTTTTGCTGTCATAGGTGTTTTTAACCAATTTGCTCATCAACTAAAATTAAATCCTTTATTCAAACGATTTTAAATATATGGTCTTATATAAAACATATTCATTTATGTGAATAATTTTTCATAGATAAACCCAAAACTCAAACTTACAAAGTTTTAAAAAAGAAAAGTAACAATGTATCCTCATATCGATTCATTAATTCAAAGTATAGAAATTCACTTTAAAATTCTCATATAAAAAAATAAATTAAACACACCTCTTTGATTATTAATTAATCCTGCCCTTTGGGCTGTGAAGAACTCCATTGCATTCAATCATAAAATGCAGTTTGATCCATTCTGTATCTTGACAAATGTTTGTAAACAAGTTTATTGATAACAAAAATACAGTTTTAATCATTAATTAAAACATATTAAGGGTGAATAAAGGAATAATCTTTGATGGTGTAAAGGTCGTTTTTAAAGGAATAATATTAAAGTTTATCTATTAAATATGTAATTTTAGACATGTATTTTGTGTGCATGTCTTTTACTTGCAAAAACTGAAAAAATAGATCAACATTACCAACATTAAAAGAACCAACTAAGACAATATATGTTGTTTTAGATCTTTAGGAGGTCAGATGGGGTATTCTTTGATAATATGACCATTCCTTTTACAATAATTGCATAAAACACTAGACAATGCTCATATATCTTCCCCTTAGCTTGTTTTGGGTTACATAGGCCATAGAAACGAGGGTTGATCAATGTTATTCCATGGCATTTTGAGTGAGAAGATGTTGATCTTCATAGAAAAAAGATATCTTTGAGGCATGAATCCAAGGAATGAAAAGGTTCTCGGTTCTTAGGATTAGATTTAATGACTTCTAATTCATATAGTATTTTGATAAAAAAATGTTCCTTTTTAGTAGATTCATGAACAAATTGAGTGAAAATAAGACCTTTAGTAGGTAAAGTTGCATATCAATATATTATGCCAAAAGATTAATAAAACTATAGTAGAATCTAAAGATAAAAATATTGCTCTATTAAAGGTTAGCCAAGTTATGTTAAAGCTAAAACAAACATGTAGAGTTATGCTAACTATAAAACATCTAGAGATAATTCCATATCTCGACTATAGGTATAAAGGATCTAAGATTCAAGCTAATGTTGTATTCCAAAAATCCTAAAATCCATGCCTTGACTAGGGCATCCATGACCTCTCATTTGGTATTTTATTCGTTATCTTTGTTTTTATCATAATCAGAATTATTGTTATTAACATGGATCTATAAATCCTTCCCTTTGACAAATATCATGAATTCTAGCCATTAAAATAAACAAAAAAAAATTAGACTTTTTAGAATAACTAAGAATAAAAGACTGCACTAGAAATAAGATAAACTTGAGAAAAAATAGAGATATGAAAAATCTATTATCTCTCTTCATATGCTGGCAATCAATTTATTCAATATAAAATCCTTTTAATATCACAAAGAGAAAAGAAGAGTCTTGAAATCATAATTCATCAAGATATGGTGGAAATAGTAGGCAATGAAAAGTGACTGAAAACCTCAATTCGATTGTGAATTAAAAAAGTTGATGTGAAATAAATCAATTACACTCATCAATGGATAATTACAGTTATTATTATTTCAAAGACTATTTTCTCAAGTGGACCTTCACTGTATTTGTTTTGGGTGCTCTTGCGAAGTAAATCTTGATTTCTATTTCGTTCCATGTCGTGTGAGAACTAATGTTTGAACACAATGCCCAAAATATAAAATAAAATAACAAAGTAATGATTATTATGAATTAATAATAATGTTCCACTAACTTTTAATCCAATCACTTTGGTTCCGTCGACGTGCAATTTGATTTGGTGGAAAATGTTGTGGAGGACCTTTGAACAGCAAATTGAAATTGTTTTAGTGGAAAATTAGGTGGAAAAGTGTTTTCAGATTAATTACAAAAAATTGTGTAAGTTAAAAATATTGAAAATATCATAAAAAACAAACTTAATTTGAACAAAATTTCCAATTTTTTTTTCTTGAGATGAAAAACAATGTTATATAAGCATATTTTCTGTTTTTCTTGGTTGAAAACATATTTTAAAACTTAAAAATGATCATGTTTTTTTAATTTTTTAAAATTAAAATGAAAAGAAAGCTAAAAATAAAAAAAAAAAGAATTTCATCCAACACATTGATAATTCAAATCTTTATTTTTTATATTACAATATGAATTAATGATATTTAGTAAATATACAAAATAATATGACTTTTGTTTTTTGTATGAGGTGTGGAAAAGTATATTTTTTTCTTAACTTTTTATTTTTATTTTTTATCCTTTTATTTTGAGAACGTAGTTTTTCAGTTATAACATTGTTTTTATTTTATATTTCAGTCCACAAAACTTTAAAACAGAAAGAAAGTTGTAGAAAAACAAGAGAGTTAAGAGAAAGTGATCCCTGTTTGCATTCGTAGATTCGTATTGGTTTCCACAGATTTTACACCACTGTATACTGAACCAGTGGTCTAACAAAACGGAGGATCTTGGCTTCTTGCTTAAGCTCATCCTATCTTCATCAGGCACAAGCACCGGAAAAAAACCAGAAAAGAATTATGCTTTCAGGGCTACTGAACTCACTTCTTTGGTTCATGGCCATGATTCTGTTCATCAACTACATGGAAACCACCGCTGTCACCGCCGCTTATGGCTTCACAAATGAGACAGACCAGCATGCTTTGCTTGCCATTAAGGATCTTATATCACACGATCCTTTCAGCAGTTTAAGCTCATGGAACAGCTCGCTGCAGTTTTGCAGCTGGCGAGGAGTTACATGCGGTCGCAGGCATCGAAGAGTGACTTCCTTGAATCTGTCTTCACTTCAACTGGCAGGTCCACTGTCTCCCCATGTCGGGAATCTCACATTCCTCAGGGTGATTGATCTCAGTACAAACAGATTCCATCAGATTCTTCCTCCAGAAATTGGCCGGTTGTTTCGACTGAGATACCTTTCTCTAGAAGACAACTCTTTCCAAGGTGAACTTCCTTCCAACTTGAGTCATTTTTCAAACCTCACATTCCTGGATCTATACGGAAACAATTTCAGAGGGAAAACTCCCAGTGAACTTGGCTCGTTATCTAAGCTCCTCGGATTGAGCCTCGGCAGGAATCATTTCACTGGTTCAATCCCACCTTCATTTGGGAACCTCTCTAGCATGCAGCGTGCAAGTCTAGCATTGAACAATCTGGATGGAATCATTCCTGATGAACTTGGACGACTCTATGCCTTAGATTTTCTAACTCTTTATTCCAACAATTTGTCTGGTATGGTTCCTGAACAGCTTTACAATATCTCATCCCTCAATGTGCTCTCATTAGCGGAAAACCAATTAACCGGTCCCCTCCCGCGTTATATAGGATCAACCCTACCCAATCTGCAAAATCTTTATCTTGCAAGCAACCAATTCTTTGGTCATATTCCAGAATCTTTCGTCAATTCCTCAGGACTCGTAGATATTGATTTAGCATATAATGCTTTAACCGGGCCTGTTCCAAAAAATTTGGGAAACCTGCAAAACCTTGAAACAATAAACTTTGGTGGCAATCCGCTTGGGGATGAGAATGGGAGTGATTTAACTTTTCTTACCTCCTTAACCAATTGCACCACTTTAAGAGAGGTGTGGTTTTTTGAAAATCGCCTTAGAGGCGTATTGCCAATTTCTATTGCAAATCTCTCGACCAACCTCATTTGGTTTTCACTCGCGACTCACTACTTGACTGGAGACATTCCTGTAGAGATTGAAAATCTTAAAAACTTGAGGTATCTTGACTTTTCTGAAAACATGCTTACAGGGAGATTACCTGATTCTATTGGAAAACTTTCCAAGTTGCAAGAGCTTTATGTTTACACAAACAAAATCTCTGGAAATATTCCATCCTCCTTCGGAAACCTTTCTCGTATGCTTCATCTCAATCTAGCAGACAATTTTCTTGAGGGAACTATACCAGTTTCTCTGGAAAATTACAATCAACTAGAAGAGTTACAACTTTCATCCAATCATCTCAGTGGTGCGATACCTGAGAAACTTGCTGGTATCGATTCTTTATTGGGCCTCTTTATGTCTTCAAATAATTTAACAGGTCCATTACCATCACAACTGGGTAATGCTAGAAATCTGAATGAATTGGATGTTTCAGATAACAAATTTTCTGGAAAAATTCCAAGTTCTATCGATAGTTGTGTCATGTTGGAAGACCTCAACTTGAAGGGCAACTTCTTTGAAGGAACTATTCCTTCTTCTTTCAAGAAGCTAAGAAGTATCCGAGTCCTTGACCTTGCCCACAACAACTTGTCTGGGCAGATTCCCAAGTTTCTTGGCGAATTACCTCTTCTTGGTTATCTCAACCTTTCAGGTAACAATTTTGATGGTGAAGTGCCAGCTAAAGGAGTTTTCACCAATGCTAGTGCATTTTCAGTTGCCGGAAATGACAAGCTATGTGGAGGAATCAAGGCACTGCAATTGCATGAATGCCCAAAACAGAGACAAAAGACTGGAGTTCACCGGAAGGTAGTTATTCTTGGAAGCTTTGCTGCACTTTTCCTTCTTCTGGTGGCGGCATCTATCTATGCTGTTATACACTGGAAAAAACAAAAAAAAAGTGGACCTTCTTTGGCCTCACCATTAGAAAAGAAATACCAGAGAGTTTCCTATTCGGAACTTGTACATGCTACTGGTGGGTTCTCTTCGAACAACATAATTGGGGATGGAAAATACGGCATTATCTACAAAGGTACGCTTGGATCTGATGATCAAGTAGCTGTAAAGGTATTCAAGCTTCGACAAAGAGGAGCCAGCAAGACTTTCATGGCTGAAATCAACGCGTTGAGGAATATCAGACACCGAAATCTTGTCAGAATTGTAAATTCTTGCTCAACCATTGATTTCAAAGGCAATGATTTCAAGGCTTTGATCTTCGAGTTTATGTCAAATGGGAGTTTGGAGAGCTGGTTACATCCAAGTTCACCGGAATCACAAGACTTAAAAAATTTAAGTCTGCTGCAGAGAATAAACATAGCGATTGATGTGGCCCTGGCATTAGATTATCTACACAACCAGTGTGAAACGACAGTGCTTCATTGTGATCTAAAACCGAGCAACATCCTTCTTGACAACGACCTTACTGCTCAAGTGGGTGATTTTGGCCTAGCAAAGATTCTTTTAGCTGCTGGTGGTGAATCATTTTCTACAGAGTCCAGCTCAATTTGCATACGAGGAACCATTGGTTATGTAGCCCCAGGTAAAATATTAAGCAATTACCCCTCCTCATATTCATTTACAAATCAACTTGCTACATATCCAATACATTTAAAGATGATATAAAACATCGTTTCAAGCATGATGGCTATGATATCTAGGAAATCTTAGTAAAAGACTTTGAGAGTTTTTTCTTAAATTGTAGAATATGGAATGGGAGGAGAGGCTTCAACACAGGGTGATGTGTACAGCTATGGAATTCTCGTACTGGAGATGTTCACAGGAAAAAGGCCCACCGACAACATGTTTACAGGTGACTTTAACCTGCATAGTTTCGTTGAAGCATCCCTTCCTGATCGGGTAAAGGAGATTGTTGATCCTCTACTTTCAACTGATATCCAAGATGAAGTTCAGACAAGGAGAAATGGTCCAAGAGGCAGAAGCAGCATCAGCATTGAAAAGGTAAAGAAGTGTTTGGAATCAATCCTGCACATTGGAATTCGATGTTCTGCTGATTCGCCAGTTGAAAGAATGGTTATAGCAGATGTTCCCTCAGAACTGCATAAAACTACCAGGATTCTCTCTAACAGCTAGAGAGATCTCAAGTGCTGTAATCTATGAAAACTGGCATACGTTGTGTTTTCTGTTTGGTCAGAATACTTGAATGTTAAATGCAGAAGCTCATTTTCTTCTAGCAAAATGAATGTACGTAATAATAAAAACTCATTAGTAGAAATCAAACCTTCTTTTCAAGAGTATCCTACAGTAATGATTCCATCTGCATGTTGCAGAAAGCCTGCTCTCCGGTCTCTGAAGTCTCAACTGTTGGAAAATCTGGAAAATCAAATTTTGGTGAAGAACAATTACTGTTCAAATCACCCTCAGGATTTTGTCCCTGATGAACAAAAACAAGCACTGTTCAAATCAGTGCAAAAAGAACCGAGAACCTGCCCAGAATTTTCCCAGAATTTGTGCAATAATTTAAACACAATTCAAGACAATAATAAGTGTATAACAAGGGGCAGAATAGCTCAAGGTTACTGCCATCCCTTAAATTTCATATATAGAAAAAATCAAATTACAAGAATAGAAATTCAAGCTATTACAATCTTTTCTACTTAAAACAGTAAATAAAACTGAGAAAATAAAGCAATAAGATATGATCAAATATAATTTGATCTTACTTAACTAAAACATAAACTCTTAAATTAAAACATGATAAAAACAATAAAGGAAAAATCAAGATGATCTTCACGGCTCCAGTTTCTTCATTTCCAGCAGACTTGGGATCAGTTGACTTTTGTTGACTTTGATCCTCCATTTTCAACACTCCCCCTTGATTCCAATCTGCTCATGCCAATAATCTCTCTCAATTCTTCAAACCTTTCTTTGGCTAAGGGTTTTGTAAACAAATCTGTCAATTGTTCCTTTGAGGTGCAATATTTCATCTCAAGTTCACTCTCTTGCTGAAATTGTCGAATGGCATGGAACTTAATCTTCATGTGCTTGGTTCGATCATGAAACACTGAATTCTTAGATATAGCAATGGCTGACATATTATCACAAAACAATTCAGTAGGTTCAAGTTGATTTAGGCTCAAATCTCCCAATATTTTTCTTAGCCAAACAAGCTGATTTGCAGCTACATAGGCTGCAATATATTCAGCTTCTGCGGTAGAGTGTGCAACCACACTTTGCTTCTTTGAATTCCAACAAAAAATGCTTCTTCCCATGGAAAAGCAATAACCAGAAGTGCTCATCATCTCTTCATCACTTCCAGCCCAATCACTGTCACAAAAACCTATCAATTTGACAGTTTCAAGTTTATCAAACATCAAGCCATAATCCAATGTACCCTTAAGATACCTTAACACTCTTTTGGCAGCAACATAGTGTGTTTGACTTGGATTTTGCATAAACCTTGATAGGTAGTTTACTGTAAACACAATATCAGGTCTTGTGGCAGTCAAGTATAGCAAACTTCCAATCAAGCTTCTATAAATTCGACCATCAGCCCTGTTTTCATCATCATTTTTCATCAATTTCTGACCAGCCACCATAGGGGTGCTGTCAGGTTTGCAATTTTCCATTGCAAACTTGTTCAGTAACTTCATTGTGAAGTTTCTTTGGCACACAAAACATCCTGAGCTTGATTGAGTGATTTCCATCCCCAGAAAATAGGATAGTAGGCCCAGTTCATTCATCTCGAACTGTTCTTCATTTTCAGCTTGAACTCATCAACCAGCTGCTCATTATTTCCAGTGATCAATAGATCATCAACATAAACTGATACAATCAGTATATGTTTATCAACCTTTTTCACATACAAGGTGGCTTCATTTAGACTTTTTTCAAACCCCAAGCTCAGCAAAAACTCATCTAGGTGGCTGTACCAAGCTCTAGGAGCTTGTTTTAAGCCATACAAGGCCTTTTTGAGAAGGTAGACCTTGTTGGCAGTGATGTTAACTTCAAAACCTTCAGGTTGCTCAATATATATTTCTTCATCAAGTGTGCCATTTAAGAAGGCTGACTTGACATCCATTTGCCACACATACCATCCAATTTGTGCAGCAATCATAAGCAACAATTTGACAGTATCAAGCCGAGACACAGGAGCAAATGTGTCATGAAAGTCTATACCTGGTTCTTGAGAATACCCCTTAACCACAAGCCTTGCTTTGTGTTTGTTGATGCTGCCATCTGCATTAATTTTGGTTTTGAAGATCCATTTTACCCCAATCACTTTCCTGTCAACTGGTCTGTCCACAAGTGTCCATGTCTCATTCTTCTCAATCATCAACAACTCCTCCTTCATAGCTGCCATCCATGTGTGTGAGTTCATAGCTTCTTGAACATCATAAGGTTCAGCTTCTGCTACATTGCACCTGCTATAGACCTCACTTAGAAGCCTTGTTCCTCTCACAGGTTCATCTTCATCATCAGAAGCAGGTTGGACAATTTCTGGTTGGAAATCATCATCATTGGTCTTCTCGGCTAGTTCATCTTCCCAATTCCAGATTTTGTCTTCATCTACTTTCACATTCCTTGCAATCACAGCCTTATTAGATTTTAAATCAAACACTTTATATCCACTTGATTTAGTGCTATAACCTAACAAAATCCCCAACTCAGCCTTTTGATCAAGCTTCCCTCTATTCACCTCAGGCAGTAGGTAAAAACAGGGACTTCCAAACACTCTCAAGTGTTCAACATTCGGTTTGTAACCATGCCACAACTCATAAGGAGTTTTCTCTCCCAACACTTTAGTAACCATTCTATTCAGAAGGTAAGAAGCTGTACTTACAGCTTCTGCCCAAAATTTGAGTGGCATTTTCTTCTCAAACAAAAGGCATCTAGCCATCTCCATCAAGGTTCTATTCCTCCTCTCACACACACCATTTTGTTGGGGTGTGTATGGTATAGTGAGTTGGTGTTTAATCCCTTCTTTTTCTAACAGTTCATCAAGTTTATGAGAGGTGAATTCACCCCCATTGTCAGACCTTAAGGCCTTCAGCTTGGTCTCAGCTTCTCTCTCGGTTGCAGCCTTAAATTTCACAAATACATCAAACACTTCCCCTTTTGTTTTGAGAAAGTAAACCCAGCAATATCTACTATAATCATCAATGAAGAGCAAGAAATACTTAGCACCATTTAAAGATTCAGTCCTCATAGGACCACACACATCAGTAAAAACCAGCTGCAACTTACAAGTGGCTCTAAAGGAATTTTCATTAAAAGCTATCCTTGTTTGTTTACCTAATTGACAAGCCTCACATACTGCCTTTTGCTCTTGGATATCAGGTAAACCAAAAACCATCTCATGATCTGCCATTTTCTTCAAAGTGGCATAGTTAAAATGCCCTAATCTTTTGTGCCATAGCATTGATTTTGAGTTTTCAGTT
Source organism: Salix purpurea (assembly GCA_027405865.1). NCBI lineage: Eukaryota > Viridiplantae > Streptophyta > Magnoliopsida > Malpighiales > Salicaceae > Salix > Salix purpurea. The sequence goes on along the minus strand of JAOWLH010000014.1, from coordinate 5,921,148 downwards.
ATACTCAAATTCACATGCTCATTCTTCACACCAAGATTAAAACTCCTATTATTCATCTCAGCAGCAAACAAAATCACCCCTTTAACATCCCTTATGGTGCATATGTTATCAATGAAGGATAGTGAGTAGCCTTCTTCAAGTAATTGGCCAACACTCACTAGATTTTGTTTAATTTCAGGCACATAAAGCACTTTATCAAAAGTTCTTTTGCCTGCCATTGTTATAATGTCTACATCTCCTCTCCCTTCAACACTCACATATTGACCGTTAGCCACTTTTACTCTAGACTCATAATTCGAATCCAAGGTATTAAACATCTTAATGTCAGCAGTCATATGGTTTGTACAACCACTATCAACAAGCCAGTTTGAAGCATTTACCTCTACTTGGTTGCAGCCTTGTTCAGTCGTGGCCATGAACAAGTGCTCAGCTTCACCTTCAGTTTCCTTTGCAACATAGGCCTGTTTTGCAGCTCCAGTCCCCATGTTTGTTTTGCAAAACTTCTGAAGGTGTCCATACTGATTACACCTCCTGCATTGAGTGTTCTTGAGCCAACACCATGACTCAAGATGATTAGTTTTGTTACAGTACTTACAAGCAGGAAATTGTTCCTTTTTCTCCTTCCCTTTTGTGTTGAAACTGCTGGGATGATTCTTGTTTTGTTGCCAACTTTTGTTTTGTTGAAATTTGCCAACTTCTCTTCTGCTTCCATAGTTCTCCTTAGGGAAATTTTGACTCCGAAATTTTCCCTTGAAACTTGCAACAAAAGCTTCTTCACTTGAGCTATCAAGCCTGAAAGCTTGCCTCTGCTCCACTGCCTGAAGAGCATTGATTAACTCTTGAAGGCTTAACTGAGTGCAGTCCTTTGAATCCTCAAGAGAACAGATTTTGTTCTCAAATTTTTCAGGCAAACTCACAAGGACTTTTTCTACAACTCTTGATTCTTGAATATCTTCACCCAACAGTCTCATCTGGTTGACAAGTTTGGAAATGTTGGATGAAAATTCCTTAATTGATTCAGTCTCTTTCATCTTCAGCCCTTCGAATTGCCTTTTCAAGTGCAATACCTGCATTCTTCTTGACTTCTCATCTCCTTGGAACTCAGCTTTCAGTTTGTCCCATGCTTCCTTAGCAGTTTCACACGCCATGATTCTTGAAAAAATCTCCTCACTTACTGCATTATGAATGCTAGTAAGGGCTTTGAATTTTTTGGCTCTTTGTTCATTAAAGTACTTCAACTGGTTCATAGTTGGATTGTTATTCAAGGGAATTGGTTCCCTTTCAGTCTCCACATCTTCCCATAAGTCGAAAGCTTTAAGATACATCTTCATCTTCACTGCCCAAACTCCATAATTTGATCCTGTGAACATAGGTGATTTTGACAAAAATGATGAGGAGTCCATCTCTGTCAAAACAGATTTTTCTTCTTGCAGGTATTCCTTGTATTGGAAACAAAGAACAAGAGTAGCAGTTGATGATTACAATCAATTTCGAATCTCTTAAAGAACAAATCAAGATAATTTTCTTGATTAAATTTCTAAACACTCGTGTTTCACTCACCTTCCCTTCAAAGTTAATAACTTTGAAAAATCTCACAATTCCCTCGTGTTTCTCACAGCCCTTCTAAGATCAGAATCGCTCTGATACCAATTGTTGGAAAATCTGGAAAATCAAATTTTGGTGAAGAACAGTTACTGTTCAAATCACCCTCAGGATTTTGTCCCTGATGAACAAAAACAAGCACTGTTCAAATCAGTGCAAAAAGAACCGAGAACCTGCCCAGAATTTTCCCAGAATTTGTGCAATAATTTAAACACAATTCAAGACAATAATAAGTGTATAACAAGGGGCAGAATAGCTCAAGGTTACTGCCATCCCTTAAATTTCATATATAGAAAAAATCAAATTACAAGAATAGAAATTCAAGCTATTACAATCTTTTCTACTTAAAACAGTAAATAAAACTGAGAAAATAAAGCAATAAGATATGATCAAATATAATTTGATCTTACTTAACTAAAACATAAACTCTTAAATTAAAACATGATAAAAACAATAAAGGAAAAATCAAGATGATCTTCACGGCTCCAGTTTCTTCATTTCCAGCAGACTTGGGATCAATTGACTTTTGTTGACTTTGATCCTCCATTTTCAACATCAACGACTTTCTTAGGTTTTCTCTCATACAAAATCCCACAACAGTGTTACAAGAACTTTGAATTTCTCAGCTAAACAAAATTATTTTAATTTGTTTCGTTACTTGGTGTTCTCTTTAGTTCTATATGTTTCTGTCAGGCCCTTCTGTTATAGTGTATCAAAGCTAGTAGTTCAAGATCCAGTTTACCACAAGATCCAAGTCTGGATTCTTCCCAGAATGTTGTGCTTGCAAAAACAGTTGCCATGTACTCAAGTTGTTCTCTTCAAGAAACCATGATCTCTATCCCAAATTGGACGTTCCTGGACTTGACCAATATCTTCACTTTTAGATTCTAAAACATTCCCTGGGAAATCTACAAATTCTTTCCATTAAATCATGCTAACAAATGCGCACCCCTTCTTAAATTCTAGACCTACCACTAAGAAGAGGTCGATGCTTCAGTCCATGAAAGATTGATAAGATTCTTTGGCAGACAAACTTCAGAGGTGGTCAAGTCAATTTACCGTCGCTAATTTTTCCATTCTGAATGCGTCCAGAAATATATTCCACATAGCTATCATTTGTAGAAGATTTTTCTCTTTGTGGAAATTTTAGTGAAAAGGACACTGACTACAAAATTCTAGTTTTTGTAACTTGAGTCATAAAGAGAACTTCCTTGTGTTCACACCCTCTGCTTAGACCATGGAGGAACAGACAAACGACAGCATTCTATCTCATGGATTTAACTCCTACAAACAAGCCAAATTTTGATAATAAATCCAGTTTTGATACGATGAGAGGAAATTTCCAATGGCTTAACATTTGCTCGACCAATGACATGGACTCCTAAGGTTTCTAAACCCCATTATGAAAATAGAGAATATACAAAGAGTTGTTTGAGCATGTCACGTGCTGGCATGTGAGGGGCGTGCGTGACAGGTGTAGGTGGATGATGCGGAGAGGACAGGTGGAAGCAGATGGGCGAAGGGTGGAAGTGTGTGGGAGCTGGCAAGGCAGGCGACAGGTGGACGGTGTATGGCAGCTTGCAGATGGAGGCCACAGGTGGAAGGCATCGTGCGGCTGGAAATCACTTCATCAGTCGGCTGAGAAGGACTGATGTCAAGTCAGTCTGGAAGGGTCCATTGGGGTGTAAGGGAACTAGTTCAATTTTAAGTATTAGTTGAATAAGTTACTTAGGAATAAATGGGTATTATTGAGTCAGTTTAGTTTATGAGTCAGCATTATTATTCTTGAATAAGTCAATTAAGTTAGTGATAAGTCCAATAATTGAGTCGTGTCTACTGGGAGCCTTGAACCCCGGTAATTCGTTTATTTTTGCTTATATTAGTCGTCATTCAGAAACAATTGTTATTCAAGAAATTTCTCAATAAACATTCAAAGGAGGTTTTGGATTCCTCGAAAATCCATATTTTTATTGTCTCAAATTGCTTGGAACGTTACATTGGTATCAGAGCAGGTCTTTCCATGGCAGAGGGAACTCGTTTTAATCAGTTGGCAGAATCGATTGCATCTGTAAAAAACAATCAAGATCAGACACAACACAACTTGAATACTTTACAGGAAATAGTTCAAGGATTAGCACAGAAGCTGGAGGTGGTGGCTTCCCATGTGGAAGCCTTGGTGAAATCAAAGGCTGCCCAACATTCGGGTGAACCAGGAGGGTCGACCCAAATTACTAATCCTCTCTATGAGGATAATCCAGGAGGCATACAGACAAGATCAATTCGGCTGGATTTTCCCAAATTCAATGGGGAAAACCCGAGCGGGTGGATCTACCCGGCGAACCAGTTTTTTAGTTACCACCAGACTAATCCTCATCACAAAATTCTTTTGGCATCCTTCCACATGGAAGGGAAGGCATTGGTTTGGTTTCAGGACATAGAGGCAGCAGGTGGGCTGAACAGTTGGGAAGGCTTCCTACGGGCCTTACAAACCAGATTTGGGGCCTCTCCTTATGATGACCCAATGGAGGCCCTAATCAAACTCAAACAAACCTCTACTGTTGAGGAGTACAAGGGACGGTTTGAATATCTTTCAAACCAGTTAAGAGGGCTAGATGAGTCCTACAAACTCAGTTGTTTTCTGAGTGGGTTGCGTGAGGATATTCGGTTTTATGGTGAGAATGTTGAATCCCATTAACTTGCACATGGCTTTTGGCTTAGCCAAAATGCAAGAGGAGAACGTGGCTGCTATGAGGAGAAATGCCAGGTTCAATTCAGTATCTAATGTGGGCCATGGGCCCAGTGGGCCAGCTCGAGGGCCGAATGGGCCGAATGGGCTGAATGGGCCAAATTCTCAGTTTGAGAAAAAAGCCACCATTCCAATCCAAAGGCTGTCACCAGCCCAGATGAAGGAGAGAAGGGATAAGGGCCTATGTTATAATTGTGATGAGAAGTGGGGGCCCGGCCATAAATGTAAATTGGCCCGTTTGTTTGTAATGGAAGGAGAGGAATTGAATGGTGACGAGTTGGACAGGGAAGAACTAGCTGAGGGAAATGAAGGTCAACAGTGGGAAGGAGCAATTATTCAGGATGATGTGGAACCTGAAATTTCTATCCATGCCTTATGTGGATCACCTAGTCCTAAGACTATGAGGATTTTAGGATTTATTGGCAAGAGAGCAGTGGTTATCTTGGTGGACACGGGGAGCACACACAATTTTATAGACCCTTCAATTATCAAAGCTGGAAAGCTCATGTATGATACACGGGAGCAATTAAAAGTCAAGGTTGCTAATGGGCAAACCGTGAGCTGTGAAGGGAAAACTAAGGGGGTTCCATTACACATGCAAGGGTATAGTTATACCATTGACTTCTTCATAATTACACTAGGGGGCTGTGATATTGTTTTGGGAGTGCAATGGCTCAGGACATTGGGGCCAATCCTATGGGATTTCTGCAAGCTATTCATGGAGCTCTCAATATTGGGAGATTCACGCAAGTTACAAGGTATGGCTTCTGCTAGTTCATTGATTACAGAAGGTAGAAAAATTGGTAAAATGACTAGACAAAACATGCGAGGGCTAGTTATACAGCTGCTAGATAATGAATTTCCCAAATTGCAATCCATTGATAATTCTAATGAGCCTTTACTAGATAATCTCTTGCATGAATATTCAAACATTTTTTCTGAGCCAAAACAATTACCCCCTACCCGAGACCATGATCATCATATAGTTCTACATTCAGACTCAAAACCAGTTTGTGTGGGTCCTTACCGATACCCCTACTTCTAAAAAACAGAAATTGAAAAGATAATACAGGAAATGCTTAAGTCCGGTATTGTCAGGCCCAGCCATAGCCCTTTTTCGTCCCCAGTATTACTCGTTAAGAAACAGGATGGGAGCTGGAGACTTTATGTAGATTATAGGGCTCTAAATAAGGAGACTGTGAAGGTAAAGTTTCCTATACCTATTGTGGACGAACTCCTAGATGAACTACATGGGGCAACAATTTTCAGTAAACTAGATTTAAGGTCTGGTTATCATCAGATTAGAGTTCATCCGGAAGATATACCTAAAACAACTTTTAGGACACATGAGGGTCATTATGAATTCTTGGTTATGCCATTTGGGCTCACTAATGCCCCGACAACTTTTCAAAGCCTTATGAAAGAGATTTTTAAACCATACTTGAGGAAGTTCATTTTAGTGTTTTTTGATGATATTCTGGTTTATAGTAAGTGTATGGCAGACCACCTTAAACATTTAAAGGAGGTCTTGGAAGTTTTGAAGATACATCAATTATATGCTAAGGAATCTAAATGCTGTTTTGGTTGTGAGGAGATAGAATATTTGGGGCATTTGATTTCAAAGGAAGGGGTTCGGGCTAACCCTAGCAAAATAGAAGCTATGCTGGATTGGCCATTACCAAAAAACCTAAAATCTCTTAGGGGGTTCTTAGGGTTGACGGGATACTATAGGAAATTTATCAAAGGGTATGGTCTAATAGCTGCCCCTCTCACAGCTCTATTAAAAAAGAATTCATTTCAGTGGAATGACTTGGCAAGGAGGGCATTTCAAAATCTTAAGCATGCTGTAACTAACCCTCCAGTTTTAGCCTTACCTAATTTTTCTATTCCATTTGTTATTCAATGTGATGCTTTGGGTATTGGTGTGGGTGCTGTTTTGATGCAACATGAGAGGCCATTAGCTTACATGAGCGAGGCCTTGAAAGGAAAGGCACTACAATTATCAACCTATGAGAAGGAGTTGATGGCATTGGTTCTAGCAGTTAAAAAGTGGAGACCTTATTTACTGGGTCACCAATTTAAAATACAAACAGACCATCAAAGTCTCAAGTATTTACTGGAACAAAAGGTTGGTACCCCACTACAACAGAAGTGGATTACCAAGCTTTTGGGTTATGAATTCACAGTTGAATACAAACAAGGCAAGGAGAATAAAGTCGCAGATGCTTTATCAAGGAAAATGGAAGAACAGGAGCACACAATTTCAGCAATAACAGTTCCAGTTACTGATTGGCTAGAACAATTAAAGGCAAACTATGCTACAGATGATAGTATGTAGAAAGGCTCAAAGAAGTGCAACAAGGAGCAGCAGCAAACAAACATTACACAGAGAGAAATGGGCTACTATTTTATAAAGGAAGGCTAGTTATTCCTTCTTCTCAGGAGTTGAGAGACAAGATTTTAAACCTAGTACATAGTAGCCCACAAGGGGGCCACTCAGGGTTCCACAAGTCTCTACACAGGGCAAGAGCTGAGTTCTATTGGGCTGGGATGAAAGGTGCTATAAGGAGATTTATAAGGGAATGTGATGTATGCCAGCAGAATAAGGCTGAGAACATCCATTCCCCAGGGTTATTACAGCCTTTACCAGTTCCTATGAGGATTTGGAGTGACATCACTATGGATTTTATTGAGGGATTACCTCGGTCAGATGGGTTTACTGTGATTATGGTGGTGGTGGATAGGCTGTCAAAGTATGCTCATTTCATTCCTATTTCACACCCTTACACAGCTTCTAAAATTGCACAAGTGTTTTTACACAACATTTTTAGGTTACATGGTATGCCATCCTCAATTGTTATCGATCGGGACCCTACTTTTACTAGCAACTTTTGGAAGGAATTCTTTAAATTACAAGGGATCGAATTGAAGTTTACTAGTGCTTATCATCCTCAGACCGATGGTCAAACAGAAATTGTAAACAAGTTGGTGGAGCAGTACTTGAGGTGTTTTGCGGGTGATAAACCTAAGGCTTGGTCTCGGTTCATTCCTCTAGCAGAATGGTGGTACAACACAGTAGTGCATGAATCAACAAAATTAAGTCCCTTTGAAGCAGTTTATGGGTACCCCCCCCCCCCTAAATTGCTAACATTCACAGAAGGAACTACAAGGGTGTAAGAAGTGGAAAATACCTTAAGAAGCCGAGAGCAGATCCTCAGCATCTTGCGGTCCAACCTGCAACAATCACAAGAGAGGATGAAACGCTTTGCTGACTTAAAGAGAACCGAGAGACATTTTGAGAAGGGAGAATGGGTCTACCTGAGGTTGCAGCCCTACAAACAGCAAACGGTGGCTCAAAGGAAAAACATGAAGTTGGCTCCGCGCTTCTATGGACCATTTGAAGTGGTCGAAAAGGTGGGTGCGGTGGCATACCGGCTTAATTTGCCGGTGGAGTCAAAGATTCACAATGTTTTTCACGTCTCTTGTCTGAAACCCAAGCTGGGTCGTCGGCACCAACTCGTAGTGACGTTACCACCCACTGACAGTGAAGGGGTGTTACGGCCGGAGCCAGAAGAAATATTAGAGAGGAGGTTGAAGAAGGTGAGAGGAAGAGCGGTCACGGAACTTTTGGTAAGGTGGAGAGGTTTGTCTGAAGAAGAAGCATCTTGGGTGGAACGGGAAGAATTGTGCAAAAATTTTCCTGACCTTGAGGACAAGGTCTTCTAAAAGAGGGGGGCAATGTCACGTGCTGGCATGTGAGGGGCGTGCGTGATAGGTGTAGGTGGATGATGCGGGTGGATGATGCGGAGAGGACAGGTGGAAGCAGATGGGCGAAGGGTGGAAGTGTGTGGGAGCTGGCAAGGCAGGCGACAGGTGGACGGTGTATGGCAGCTTGCAGATGGAGGCCACAGGTGGAAGGCATCGTGCGGCTGGAAATCACTTCATCAGTCGGCTGAGAAGGACTGATGTCAAGTCAGTCTGGAAGGGTCCATTGGGGTGTAAGGGAACTAGTTCAATTTTAAGTATTAGTTGAATAAGTTACTTAGGAATAAATGGGTATTATTGAGTCAGTTTAGTTTATGAGTCAGCATTATTATTCTTGAATAAGTCAATTAAGTTAGTGATAAGTCCAATAATTGAGTCGTGTCTACTGGGAGCCTTGAACCCCGGTAATTCGTTTATTTTTGCTTATATTAGTCGTCATTCAGAAACAATTGTTATTCAAGAAATTTCTCAATAAACATTCAAAGGAGGTTTTGGATTCCTCGAAAATCCATATTTTTATTGTCTCAAATTGCTTGGAACGTTACAGAGCACTAAAATATGATTTCAGGGCCAGTAAAAATATTCCTTGTTTGCACTGTATTTTGTTCCATCAACAACAACATGGAAACTGCTGCCACCTTTGGCTTTACAAATGAGACAGACATAAGTGTTTAAGCTTCGTGGGTGTATGGAATCCGATTTAAAGGTGTTTTTTTTTTAAATTATTTTTATTTTATTTTTTATTTTAAATTATTTTTTAGATCGTTATCAAATATAATTTTTTATATATAAAAAAATATTATTTTAATATACAACTAAATGTTTACTATTGAATAAATATACAAATTTTTGTTTACTATTTATTCTCGATTGTGCTACTGAGAATAAGAGATCAAGTATGCCTAGAAAACAATATTCAACTAAATGTTGCTTGTCATATGCTTGTGTGTCTCGTCAAAGAAACTATTTTTTGTTATGTTTTAGCCCCTGGTTGAGAAAGAAGAGAGAAAAGTCACTAAATTTTAATAGTAAAAACAGAAACATGATGTTGATGCTTATTTGGGCCACTAAAATAGATGAAATTTGATGAGGAAAGTTCATATAAGGAGTTTTCTTACCTTTAAAGTTCATGAAAAATAGATCGGAGCTCAAGATGATTTTTTATTTCAGGTTTTTTTTAGTTTTTGGGGCGGGTATTTGGGTTTTTTTAGACCATGAAAATGTTTATCATGGTTTCTAAAATGTTTTGAATGTGTTTTGGGTCAAAAGTGGGGTTGAAACGAGTTTTTGGTTTAGAAAAGATTAAGCCCTGATTTTTTATGACTGAGGTGGTTGAAATCTAGGCAAAATAGATGACGCGTTAACTGCCTTAACAAACAAGGTGTCGTTTGATAATTTTTTTAAAAAAAAATATTAGGGTGGATGACATATTGTTTGACCCATGTTCTGTGAAAAACATTAAAGCCTAATCGTGTGAGATTGTCAAGGCAAATCCACATGTGAGCCTGAACAAAATGAGTTAGGCGGGATTGCCTAACTTGCCAAGCCTATTAGCATCTTATCTCTTTTTTATTATTATTATTAATGTTTCTTTTTATATGCTTTTTTCAAAAAAAAATATTTGGATTAATACCCCTTTTTTCTTTTTTATTCCCTTTATGGAGCCTCTTTTGAATGATGATAATTTTCTGGTTATGCATTTAATATTCAAAAAGGTTTTTTTAATGTTTCATGTAGATGAACTATATTTTTATAAATATTTTTTTCTTAGATAATATTTCTAATAGGTGTAGCCTTACATAATATAATTTTTTTATTTAATCAATTTAATATGTTTATCTACTTTTATTGTCATTTGATTTAATAAAAAATATTAATAAACAAAATATAGCAAACTTGATCGAGTAAATATCTAATCTTGAGAGATTAAATATATTAATCTATATCTGTCACTCGAAATTTCGAATTTTATTTTTAGATATCGTTAATTTTTATTTATTTATTAGCACACATAACTCACAATTTATTTGATTACATATATGAGCAAAAATATATTAAAAAAACCTGCATACATAACCTTTTAAAAAAGAATTATCTTATCCACAGTATAGCGTATGTTATTTTGTGTAAGTTAGGGGTGAGCAAAAAAATCGGCCAACCGATTAAACCGAGAAAATAAAATAAAAAAACCAAAAAAACTGAACCGGAAAAAAAAATTGATTAAACTGATTTGAAAATTCTGAAGAATATTCGGTTCGGTATCGGTTTTGTAAGGCAAAAACCGATTAAACAGAACCAAACTGAACCGGTTCGGTTAAAAGAGGCATTATAAATAGAAACTTTCTTATTCTTTTCTTTTTAACTCCCCTAGCAGCCAGCCTCCCCCTCTCCCTCCCCCTGCAACTGTAACCAACCCCAGCAGTCACCCCCTCTCTCCCTTTACAACTGCAATCAACCATTACCCTCCCTTCCTCTGCAATATGAGCTGCATCCATTATCCTCAGTCCCTCTGCATCCATCATTGTCCCCTCTTTACACGGTTGCAGTTTACAGAAGGTAAGTTCTCCTCACAATTCTAAGCAGCCCCCATTTCTCGCTCTAATTACTATAATTGGGCGTTACTTGTTGAGGACCAGTCTCAAATCCCAAGTATGGCATTGTTATTTGGAGTCAAACACTAAAAATATGGCTAAAGTTTGTCTGGTAACATGGGGATAGTTAAATGAGTCCTCCACAAGTTATTCAATAGATCCACCTAACCAACAAATCAACACTGACTATGCTTGTAGGTTTCTAACGTTTATTTATGCATGCACCTAATGTAGATTTGCAACAAGGAAGACAACATAAAACTTGCAAAACATTTTTTTTGGTAAATACCTCAATAATATTCCTTGAGCTAGTTCCTGTGCTGTGAAAATCTTTGTATATCGATATGATATTTACTTTCTTATTTTCTCATTCATTTTCTTCTTTCACAATGTCTTTCAAATATTGAATGACATGACTGGAAATTTAGATGTGAAGAAAGCATGCAGCAGTGCTATGAAACTTCACAAGAAATATTTTAAAAATATGTTTTCTTACCTTGGAGTGCTGTTATAAATTCTGATGTTGTATTTGAAATATTCAATTAGTTGAAAGGAAGTAGAGAAAGCAAAGTGTTGGGGAAAAAACCACAAAAAGAAAGTCTAAGTGTCAAAACTTTGTATCAACCCTTTTTCAGCTTGTAGGATTCTGAGTTGCTTGTTAATTAGCTAAGTTCTTTTGGTTATTCCTTGAACTTCCAGTCATTCATTACTCTTGCAGGAGAAGAAGCCATAGCCTATAATGAAACACATGACTTTTTCCTTAGTTGATAAATACTGGGAAGCCTTTGAAGGCAATATTTTGTAATTTAATTTTTAACTCATTCACGTTTGTAATTTAAATTATTGTTACTCATACTCAATTAAACAAAACAACATAATAGTATTAGAAAAGCAAAAAAAAAAAAACTTAAACACAATATTAACACTAAAAATTTAATACAAATTAATATTTAGGGGCAAAAAAATTTTAAAATACTTTGGGAAGCAGTCTTTCTTAATATTAATTGTAAGCCCAATAGAAAGCCCAATAAAAAGCCCAGCAAAATCCTATCAATTGGCTCAACAAACAATTTCGATTTCCTGTATTTGTTTAACATAAAAACCAAGCCGAACCGAACTGAAAATGGTCAGTTTTTACTAGGTTCGGTTCGGTTTATTTAAAAAAAATTATAATTTTTGGTTTGGTTGTTTTTTTTATAAAAACCGAACCGAACCGAAAATGCTCACCCCTGTTAGAGTATAGAAGAAAGAATATTCTAGAGTAGTGTATTTGTATTCTAGAGTATGAAAGAATGTATGAGAAATATGTATAAATAGAGAAGTGCACACACAATAAAGATATGCAAAACAGAAATCAATACAACACAATTTTAAATTTCAGTCTCCCTTTCTTTTCTCTCTTCTCCATCTTCCCTTCTCTAAACTAATTCTTCTTTCTCTTTCAATTATCTACAAACTCTCTCTATCCTAACAAGGTATCAGAGCTATTATGCTTACGCATGAATTGATCCAAGCTTCCGCAATCTGATTCGTTATGCATTATTAAAAAAAAAACTGGATCTGTTTCCTGTTCTAGATCGGTGCTCAGGTTGCTCCGATCATCAAGCTCAAATAAGTCGTTGTCTCTATTGGTGAGGAAGATGAGGACCTGTCAGAAACACAGAAGCACAGCAGTCGATGAAAAGGAAGATGTCGTACGTTACTGAAGCCTAGTGAAATTATCCAACGCCATGGGAGAGATAGTCGCAAAGTGATTCCGAAGAGGTGACGCGAATTGTTGCAACATAGCCTCCTCCTCTACCTCAGCTAGAAACCAGAAGATCACAAATAGCGGAAGATCTGTGTTGCTGCTATGGCAACATCTAACATCTTCCATGCCAAATCAAGGTCAGACTCCTCTTCATCTGCTTCAGCAAGATCCTCATCATCACTTTTGTCATCTTCGTCTTCTGCTCCTCCTCTCTCCACTCCTTAAATCGAGCATTCCGTTTTTTCAACGAGCCTTCTAGTCTCAGTAAAAAAAAAAAACTCTCTGCACAGTTTTGTTACTCTTCTACTAATACTCTCAACTCTTCAATCTGCACAAAAAAATTCCTACATTCAAATTTTGCACAAAAAAAGAGCAGCAACAGAGTGAGAAGTACAGTGCATTGTGAAGAAGCAGCCACAATTCTCCCTCTTTCCCCTCAGAATCAATATTGCATAACCCAACCCACTCGCCAAGAGTCTTAGCACTGGGAACTGTCAATAAGCCTACACCATGGTCAGCATAGAGTGCTTTGGCGAGTTTGATATAGTCTGGCTGGTTGCAGTCCTCTGCTAGTACACAGAGGTGGGCAGCATGCTTCTCAATCACTTTAGCATCTTCATGGAGGCCCCGAGCAAGTCCACCATGAGCAAGGGACGTTTTAGAACAAGCTGCCATGCTGTCATCAAGTCCATGGCCTCAAGAGGCTGAGCAGGAGTCTCAGCGGGAGCAGGAGCCTCTTCACCTGACATTTTTCAGGTTTTGTTGATGATTTTAGAGCAGAGCAGAGGAAGAAGATGATGAGAGAAGTGGCTGAGGCGGCTAAGAAGAATTTGTTGTGAAACCCTAGGTTTTGTGTTTTGTGTGCTGTGTATTGTGGTGCCGTTTTATGTGTCTCCTACTGTCGTTTTGATAAAAATGATAAAAAAATATCGAAAAAAAAACGAAAAAAAAGAAGAAAGAAAGAAATCAATATCATTGAGAAATAGACAATGAATTCTTACACAGATTAAGAAATTCATCAAAAAAAAACTTCAAAAGAAAAACTAAAGTAGACAAATGAAAAACTTCAGAAAAACTGAAGTAGACAAATAAAATTCAAACCCAATCTATCACTTCTCTTACCTCCCATTTCTTTCTTCTCATCCCTCTCTTCTCAAAGATGAAAAACTTCAAAAAACCTGAAGTAGACAAATGAAATGTCAATCAAGAAATAGACATATGAAATGTCTTCTCTCTCTTCTATTTTCTTTGACATTTGACCATTCTTCTTCTTCTCAATCTCTCAAATTCTCAAAATCTTCTCAATCAAATTCAAACTTATTTTTCTATTCTCTTCTTTCTATTTTCCAAACTGATTTCTATTAAACACGGTTAAGTACTCATGTGTTTTGTTTTTATCCCCGCAACAGTCAGTATTATTTTGCAGATATCTTGACAAAAAGCCTCACTGCTCCTCTGTTTCAAAGTCATTGCTGCAATCTCATGCTTGGTTCATCAAAGCAATAGATTGAGGGGGGATGTTAGAGTATAGAAGAAAGAATATTCTAGAGTGGTGTATTTGTATTCTAGAGTATGAAGAATGTATGAGAAATGTGTATAAATAGAGAAGTGCACACACAACAAAGATATGCAAAACAGAAATCAATACAACACAATTTTAAATTTCAGTCTCCCTTTCTTTTCTCTCTTCTCCATCTTCCCTTCTCTAAACTAATTCTTCTTTCTCTTTCAATTATCTGCAAACTCTCTCAATCCTAACAACACCTAGTGTAAGTTGTGTGGTGCAAATTGCCTTTATTTATTAAGTGTGATATAGTTTTTCTATTAAATATGTAATTTTAGATATGTATTTTGTGTTCATGTCTTTTACTTGCAAAAACTGAAAAAATAGATCAACTTGAAAAATAGATATTGAAAGGAAAGTATTGTTATTTTCTGTTGTCAAACTTTAGTTATCAAACCTATTGTTTATTTGTCAAATTTGACTGCTAGAAGTAGATTTGTTGTTTATTTGTTAATTTCCTTGATTTGTGGCAATAATGCATTAATTGTCTGTTGTCAAGTTATTTGCCAAATTGAGGAAAATGTATCTCCATGAGTTAACTATACGCTTTACCATTTGGCTACACTTTTTATAATACTTAGAGCATCTTTATTAGCAAATACCAAATAAAATTCAAACTTTTAGAAAATTTACTGTTAACATTTTAAATTTTAAAAATCTAAATTAAAAAAAAAATAACCGCCAATATTTTAAATTTTAAGATTTCAAAATTTGAAAAATAACTGCTACATTTTTAATTTTAAGATATCAACATTTGGAAAAACAATACATCTATAAATATGCTCATATACTTGAACAATTTTATTCATTAATCTCTTCTTTACCATGTTTACTTTGTTTGTCTTAAATTTCATCATGGATCATTCTAATTTCAATTTTTATAAAGCTTTTGATCTTGATGATATCACTCTCATGTTCACCAAAAAGTTGTCATTGCAATGGTTGTTGAAGAAGAATCAAATCATCAAAGATGGAGAACAGGGTTTGTGGCTCTATTCTTGATCACAATATCGTAAATTGTAATAGAAAAGAAAATCCTATTTTCTTTGTAAGCCAATTTCAAAGGAGATTTATGATTATTCATTGTTTTTTTTTTAGATTGCAAATGCAATGAAAACTCACAATCCATTCTTCTAATAAAAGGTAGATATTGTCGATGCTTTTGGCTTATCTTGCTTTCAAAAGATAATTGTAGTTCATATAATACTTGCATATCATAGTCTTGTAGATTTTATTGATGAATATCTTCCATTTAGGGAAAACACTATGATAGAAAGTCTTAAAGTTTTCATCAAAGAAATCATGAAAGCTTTAGTAATTGTTATCTAAGAGCACCAAACGACACTGATAGTGCTTGATTACTATCAACTAGAGAGCAACGTGAGTTTCTAGGAATGTTATGGAGCGTTGACTAGATGCACTAGAAAAAAGAGAATTTCTCGACTACAAGGAATGTTATGGAGCGTTGACTATATGTTATGGAGCAAAGTTTGACTTGATTGAAAATAATTTTAGAAATTAAGCATTATAATATACTTAATTCATGAATTATAATTGTCCTAAAAAATCAAGCAGGAGCTGATTGACTAAATTTCTAAAATTATATTATGGACATTATTTAAGAGACAAATAGATATTCTGTCGATTATAGGGATTTTAGGATTTTCTATAAATATAAAGTTATTTCTCTTATATTTTTGATTGGTCATCTACTAGACCGAAAAATGATATAAATTACAAAATAGAACTAACACTCTATGCTCGTAGATCCACTTCTTTTCCATCACAAATGCAAAAAACAAAAAGAGTAATTAATTTTGTCGGTCCATCTAAAATATGGTTGGTTAGAAAATATATCATTTCTGTTGGTAATAAGTATGCATTTAAAATAAACTGTTGGGTAGCAATTTGCACCGAATACTTGGGCCGTAGAAAGGGGACCAAAGCTTGAATTCCCACCTATCTACGAGCTTTCTTTCTAAAAGTCAATACACATTTACAAGCTGGAGAAAATTCAGATAATGATATAGATTTTGTTCCAAGTGTATCCTGGCTTCTTACTTAAGCTCATCCTGGCTTCATTAGGCACAAGCACCGCAAAATACCCAGAAAAGAAAAATGCTTTCAGGGCTACTGTATAAGAGAATTTAGAGACACAATATGAATGAATAATTCCACCACACTTTTTATTGAAGCTTTGTAGTGTATATATATACAAGGAGTAGCTACAGAGATGCCTATAAGTTTGCTGAAAGTTAAGGCTGGAGATTTGTACATTAATGAGGGGGATTACAATTGCTAAATGTGGAAGTATAAGCAACGGTCTGAATATGTAACGGTAGGATTCTAAACATGGAAGGTGATTTGCTGCTGCTGTTGAATGATTAATCTGGATTTTTGCATGTATCCTCAATACGCCCCCGCAAGATTGGGCTACCATCGGTTAGGCCAATCTTGGACCTGAGAAATTCAGTGCGCTGGTGAGACAAGGGTTTTGTCAGGAGATCCGCAAGTTGGTCCTGAGTATGGACATGTTGAACTGTGAGTGAACCCTTTTGAACTAAATCACGAACAAAATGAAGATCGATCTGAATATGCTTCATTCGGGAGTGATGCACCGGATTATAGCTGAGGTGAGTGGCGCCGAGGTTATCACATAGTAACAACGGAGCAGGTTTGATAGGGAAGCCAAGTTCAGAGAGAAGACCATGTAACCATATCGTTTCTGATGCTGCATTGGCAAGTGATCTGTACTCGGCCTCGGTAGAGGATCGGGCAATGGCTCGCTGTTTTTTGGAGCTCCAGGAGACAGGATTCTGACCAAGAAAGCTAATGTAGGCTGACGTAGAGGAGCGATCATCGATGTTCCCAGCCCAATCAGCATCTGAGTATGTTGTAAGAGTCCAAGAGGTGTTCTTTTTGAGATGTATGCCGTGAAAGATGGTTTGCTTGAGGTACCGAAGCAATCTCTTTACGGCTGCCCAATGGGAGTGGGTAGGTTTGTGCATAAACTGTGACAATTTATTGACAGCAAAAGAAATGTCAGGACGAGTTAAAGAAAGATATTGAAGACTACCAATTACCCGACGAAATTCGGTGCTGTCGAAGGCAGCAGTGCCATCATCCAGTTTTAGTGAAGTGCTGGTTGATAATGGAGTAGAAATGTCCTTGGCTCCCACCATGTTTGTTGAGATAAGTAAATCCCGAATGTACTTATGTTGGGATAAGAACAAACCTGCACAAGTGGGGAGAACTTCTACCCCTAAAAAATAATTAAGAGTACCCATATCTTTTAAATAAAATTTGGAACCAAGTTGAGTCACAATTGATTGCACAAATGAAGGAGTATTACCAGTTATTACAAGATCATCTACATAAACTAATAAGAAGCAGATTATCGAATCAGTACGATAAATAAACAGAGAAGGATCAGCTTGACATGTAATGAATCCGAGAGCAATGAGAGCAGTTTTAAGTGTGCAGTACCAAGCCCTAGGGGCCTGTTTAAGGCCATAAATGGCTTTGCGTAATCGGCAGACATAATGAGGTTTAGAGGGGTCCTTAAAACCTGGTGGTTGACTCATGTGGACAGTTTCAGCTAATTGACCATGTAAAAAGGCATTGTTCACATCCATTTGTCTTAAGGACCATCCCTTCATCACGGCAATACTAAGCACAGTTCGAATAGTCGCAGGTTTTACAACTGGACTGAAGGTCTGAGTATAATCAATTCCATATTTTTGGTGAAAGCCCTTGGCTACAAGCCGGGCTTTAAACCGATCAATGGAGCCATTGGGTTTTCGTTTAATTCGAAAAACCCATTTGCAGCTGACAGGATTACAGCCAGGTGGAGGGGGAACTAAGTCCCAAGTACCATGGCGCATAAGAGCAGTGAGCTCATCAGACATGGCAGCACGCCACTGAGGTATGGACAGGGCTTGTGTTACGCACGTAGGTTCTAGACTCTGCGGTAGGGGATGTTTGGTTACAAGATTGACCTGTTTAGGTTTAAATATTTGGTTCATAGATCGGGTAACCATAGAGTGTGTGCGTTGATTCGTGGGGTTAATGGAGCATGTGGAAGGCACCGTGAGTGGTGGTGGCTGTGATGGTGAAATGACTGGACTAGAGGGAGACCCATGTGAAAGTGATGCAGATAATTTTGCTCTATTTAGGAGTTTCATATAGATTCACACAAAGAGGGAGTGTTGAATATTGTTGTATCTCCCAACAAGTGGTATCAGAGCTTGGTGCGATCGAGCACCCTATATATCTTGTGTTGAATAATGGAGGCTAATCTAAGTAGAATGGTGTGTTTGAATGGTTCAAATTATCATATATGGAAAGGTAAAATGGAAGACCTGCTATATGTGAAACAATTTCATTTACCTGTGTTTGCGTCTGAGAAGCCAGAAAATAAATCTGATGAAGAATGGACTTTGATGCATAGACAAGTATGCGGATATCTTAGACAGTGGGTAGATGATAATGTGTTGAATCATATTGAGGGTGAGACACATGCACGCACACTTTGGAAAAAACTTGAGGAGTTGTATGCTCGTAAGACCGGGCATAGTAAAATGTTTTTGATGAAGAAATTGATGTATTTGAGATACCAAGATGGAACTCCTTTAACGGATCACTTGAACACTTTCCAAGGAATTATTAATCAGCTTGCTGGGATGGGTATCAAGTTTGATGAAGAGGTTCAAGGGTTGTGTTTACTTGGTACATTGTCGGACTCTTGGGAGACATTTAGAATGTCATTATTTAACTCAGCCCCGAATGGTGAAATCAATATGGATCTGGCTAAAAGTAGTATATTGAATGAAGAGATGAGAAGAAAATCACAGGGATCCTCTTCACAGTCAGAGGTGTTGGTTATAGAAAGAAGGGGGAGGAGTAAGAGCAGAGGTCCGAAAAATAGAGATAACAGCAGAAACAAGTCCAACAGGTTTGCCAATGTTGAGTGTCATCATTGTGGCATGAAAGGGCATATCAAGAGATATTGTAGACAGTTGAAGAGAGAGAACAAAGAGAAAGGGAAGGAGATACAAAATGACGATGGCAAGAATGGTAATCGAGTTGCCACCACTACTTCCGGAGATTTCTTCACTGTTTATGATGATGATGTCATTAATTTTGCATGCCATGAGACCAGTTGGGTGATTGACAGTGGTGCTTCAACTCATGTTACATCCCGACAAGATTTCTTCACTTCCTATACAGCCGGTGACTTTGGGACAGTGAAGATGGGCAATGATGACTTGGCCAAAATTATCGGTATTGGAGATGTGTGCTTGGAGATGAGTAATGGCATGAAGTTAGTTCTTCATGATGTGAAGCATATTCCTGACATCCGCTTGAACTTGATATCTGTAGGCAAACTTGATGATGATGGGTATTGCAGCATCTTTCATAATGGTCAGTGGAAGCTCACTAGGGGTGTTATGGTTATTGCTCAAGCTTATAAGCTTTCTACTCTGTATATGTTAGAAGCAAAACTCTCCAAAGACATTATTAATGCAATGGATGATGAATCTTCTACAGAGTTATGGCATAAGAGACTTGCTCATGTGAGTGAGAAAGGCTTGGAAATATTGGCCAAGAAGAATTTGCTATCAGGAATGAAGAGTGCATCTTTGAAAAAGTGCACACACTGTTTGGCAGGTAAGCAAAACAGGGTTTCCTTTAAGAGTTCCCCTTCTGCCAGAAAGACAGATATACTTGATCTTGTACATTCAGATGTATGTGGTCCTATGAAGACTAAAACACTTGGTGGTTGCCTTTACTTTGTGACTTTCATAGATGATCATTCAAGGAAATTATGGGTATATACCTTGAAAAGCAAAGATCAAGTATTTGATGTGTTTAAGCAATTTCAGGCTTCAGCTGAGAGACAAACTGGGAAGAAGTTGAGGTGTATCAGAACAGATAATGGGGGGGAGTATTTGGGTCCTTTTGATGAGTATTGCAGGCAACAGGGTATTCGGCATCAAAGGACACCTCCAAAGACTCCTCAGTTGAATGGTTTGGCTGAAAGAATGAACAGAACTCTGGTTGAGAGAGTAAGATGTTTGCTTTCACAATCACAGTTGCCAAACTCCTTTTGGGGGGAGGCTTTGAACACATCAGTACATGTTCTTAATCTCACTCCATGTGTTCCCCTTCAGTTTGATGTACCAGACAAGGTTTGGAATGGCAAAGATGTTTCTTATGATCATTTGCGTGTCTTTGGATGTAAGGCATTTGTGCATATTCCCAAAGATGAGAGATCAAAGCTGGATGTGAAGACCCGACAGTGTATCTTCCTAGGCTATGGCTTAGATGAGTTTGGTTACAGGTTGTATGATCCAGTTGAGAAGAAACTTGTGAGAAGTCGAGATGTTGTGTTTATGGAAGATCAAACTATACATGATATTGAGAAGACAGAAAAGGTAGTGCCTCGATATAGTGATTGTTTGATTGACTTGGATTCGTCTTCTTTGATAGATTTGCCAGCACAAGTTGAACATGATGTTCAAAATGACTTCCAAGTTCCAGATGATACAGATGTTCCCTTACAGGATGAATCTCATGATCAGTTGCGAGTACCAGAGATACCACCAGATGTTCCACCCAGAAGGTCTACCAGAGATCGACATCCTTCCACTCGGTATTCTGTAAATGAGTATGTGTTATTAAATGACGGGGGAGAGCCCGAGTGTTATGCAGAAGCCATGGAAGATGAGCACAAGTCAAAGTGGGTTGATGCTATGCAAGATGAGATGGAGTCATTGCATGACAATCACACCTTTGATTTGGTAAAGCTGCCAAAGGGTAAGAGAGCCTTGACAAACAGGTGGATTTACAAGGTGAAGCAGGAAGAATACACTTCACAACCACGATATAAAGCTAGACTGGTTGTGAAGGGATTCAGGCAGAGAAAAGGCATTGACTTTGATGAGATTTTCTCTCCGGTTGTGAAGATGTCATCCATCCGTGTTGTTCTTGGTTTAGCAGCTAGTCTAGACTTAGAGGTTGAACAAATGGATGTGAAAACTGCCTTCCTTCATGGTGATTTGGAGGAAGAGATTTATATGGAGCAGCCAGAGGGTTTTAAGGTGAAAGGAAAAGAGGACTATGTGTGTCGGCTGAAGAAAAGTCTTTATGGTTTGAAGCAGGCACCTAGACAATGGTATAAGAAGTTTGAGTCTGTTATGGAGGAGCAAGGCTACAAGAAGACTACTTCTGACCATTGTGTTTTTATGCAAAAATTCTCTGATGGTGATTTCATTATTTTATTGCTTTATGTTGATGATATGTTGATTGTTGGCATGGATTCTTCAAGAATTGACAGGTTGAAGAAGCAGTTAAGTCAGTCATTTGCAATGAAGGACTTGGGGCCAGCAAAGCAGATTCTTGGGGTTCGTATTCATAGATCCAGAAAAGATAAGAAGTTGTTTATATCACAAGAGCAATACATTGAGAAAGTGCTTGAGAGGTTCAACATGAACAACGCTAAAGTGGTTAGCTCTCCTCTTGCTACACACTTTAAGTTGAGCACAAAGCAAAGCCCTTCGACAGATGAAGAGAAGGAAGATATGGAAAGAATTCCATATGCCTCAGCAGTAGGAAGCTTGATGTATGCAATGGTTTGTACGAGGCCAGACATAGCTCATGCAGTTGGTGTTGTTAGCCGGTTTCTTTCAAATCCAGGAAAAGAACATTGGAATGCGGTGAAGTGGATTATGAGATATCTACGAGGGACTTCCAAGATGTGTCTTAGCTTTGGGAGTGGTAAACCAATGTTGGTTGGCTATACGGATTCTGATATGGCTGGAGATATGGATACCCGTAAGTCTACTTCGGGTTACTTGATCACCTTCTCAGGAGGGGCTGTTTCTTGGCAGTCAAGGTTACAAAAATGCATTGCACTTTCTACAACTGAAGCAGAGTTGATTGCAGCAACGGAAGCTTGCAAAGAGTTGCTATGGATGAAAAGGTTTTTACAGGAGCTTGGTCTCAAACAACAACAATATGTGTTGTTTTGTGATAATCAGAGTACTATCCACCTTGCAAAGAACTCTTCATTTCATTCAAGATTGAAACATATCGATGTAAGGTATCATTGGATAAGAGATACTCTCAATGATAAGCTGTTAACTCTTGAGAAAATTCACACCGATGATAATGGCTCTGATATGCTAACGAAGGCTCTAACAAGGGAGAAGCTTGAGACATGTTGCTCGATCGCCGGGATGGCGAATCCCTCCACCTAGTCGGGAAGGGGGAGATTTGTTGGGTTTGGGTTTCCCTCCTAGGAAGAGGATGGCCCAAATATCTTGTGTGGATTTAGCCCACATGAAAGGACCCACTTAAAGGGTAGGGCACACTTCTTTTGGCTGCTGAAAAAGAACAAAAAGAGACAAGAAAAGAAAAGAGAAAAAGAGTGACAGCCGAGAGGAAAAGAGACAAATTGCAGCAGAACACTTTGTCTTCTTCCTTGGATTGCCAGCTCGTTAACCGTTGGATCGGGCTGAGATTTGGAAAGCAGATTCTTGACACATTGATCTTCAATTTGAACGGTTGGATTGAAGATTGGAGCTGTGGAAGTTGATCTGCTTGACAAAAATCGGGGCTGTCAGTTTGTGAGCCTTTTCTCAACTTTATTCTCTTTAATTCTTGTTGCATTCCAAGAATAGCTTAATCTTGATGATATATGTTGTAGCCCTTAGTTTAATCTAAGGAAGAACATTGTGTACCCATCATTTGTGTAGTGGAATTGTTTGAGTGGACTACGGTCCCGTGGTTTTTCCTTCTCATATTGGGAAGGTTTTCCATGTAAAAATTGCGTGTTGTGCTTGTGGTGTTTGGATATATTTTTCCGCATATAATTTGCTCTATTTAGGAGTTTCATATAGATTCACACAAAGAGGGAGTGTTGAATATTGTTGTATCTCCCAACATTTCCTTCCAACTTGAGTAATTTTTCAAACCTCGTATTCCTGAATCTAGAGGGAAACAATTTTACAGGGAGAATTCCCAGTGAACTTGGCTCGTTATCTAAGCTCTTACAATTGAACCTCGACAGAAATCATTTCACTGGTTCAATCCCACCTTCATTTGGGAACCTATCTAGCATGCAGGGTGCAAGTCTAGGATTCAACAATCTGGATGGAATCATTCCTGATGAACTTGGACGACTCTCTGCCTTAGATTTACTACATCTTTATTACAACAATTTGTCTGGTATGGTTCCTGAATAGCTTTACAATATCTCATCCCTCAAAAGGCTCTCATTAGTGGACAACCAATTAACTGGTCCCCTCCCGCGTCATATAGGATCAACCCTGCCCAATCTGCAAGGTCTTTATCTTGGACGAAACCAATTCTTTGGTCATATTCCAGAATCTATCGTCAATTGCTCAGGACTCGTAGATTTTGATTTATCATTTAATAATTTAACCGGGCCTGTTCCAAATAATTTGGGAAACCTGCAAAACCTTGAAATAATAAACTTTGGTAGAAATCCGCTCGGGGATGAGAATGGGAGTGATTTAAGTTTTCTTACCTCCTTGACCAATTGCACCAATTTAAGAACGGTGCGGTTTTTTAAAAATCACCTTAGAGGCGTATTGCCAATCTCTATTGCAAATCTCTCGACCAACCTCTATTTCTTAACACTCCACACTAACTACTTGACTGGAGACATTCCTGTAGAGATTGGAAATCTTAAAAACTTGGCGTATCTTGGATTTTCTGAAAACATGCTTACAGGGAGATTACCTGATTCTATTGGAAAACTTTCCAAGTTGCAAGAGCTTTATGTTAACACAAACAAAATCTCTGGAAATATTCCATCCTCCTTCGGAAACCTTTCTCGAATGCTTACTCTCAATCTAGCATACAATTTTCTTGAGGGAACTATACCAGTTTCTCTGGAAAATTACAGTCAACTAGAATGGTTAGACCTTACATACAATCATCTCAGTGGTGCGATACCTGAGAAACTTGCTGGTATCGATTCTTTATTGGTCCTCTCTATGGCTTCAAATAATTTAACAGGTCCATTACCATCACAACTGGGTAATGCAGGAAATCTGAATGAATTGGATGTTTCAGAAAACAAATTATCTGGAAAAATTCCAAGCTCTATCGAGAGTCTATTCCTTCTTCTTTCAAGAAGCTAAGAAGTATGCGAGTCCTTAACCTTGCCCACAACAACTTGTCTGGGCAGATTCCCAAGTTTCTTGGAGAATTACCTCTTCTTGGTTATCTCAACCTTTCCGGTAACAATTTTGATGGTGAAGTGCCAGCTGAAGGAGTTTTCACCAATGCTAGTGCATTTTCAGTTGCCGGAAATGACAAGCTATGTGGAGGAATCAAGGCACTGCAATTGCATGAATGCCCAAAACAGAGACGAAAGACTGGAGTTCACCGGAAGGTAGTAATTCTTGCAAGCTGTGCTGCACTTTTCCTTCTTCTGTTGGTGGCATCTGTCTATGATGTTATACGCAGGAGAAAACAAAAAAAAAGTGGACCTTCTTTGGCCTCACCATTAGAGAAGAAATACCAGAGAGTTTCCTACTCGGAACTTGTACATGCTACTGGTGGGTTCTCTTCGGCCAACATAATTGGGGATGGAAAATACGGCACTGTCTACAAAGGTACTCTTGGATCTGATGATCAAGTAGCTGTGAAGGTATTCAAGCTTCGACAAAAAGGAGCCAGCAAGACTTTCATGGCTGAAATCAACGCGTTGAGGAATATCAGACACCGAAATCTTGTCAGAATTGTAAATTCTTGCTCATCCATTGATTTCAAAGGCAATGACTTCAAGGCTTTGATCTTCGAGTTTATGTCAAATGGGAGTTTGGAGAGCTGGTTACATGCAAGTTCACCGGAATCACAAGACTTCAAAAATTTAACTCTGCTGCAGAGAATAAACATAGCGACTGATGTGGCCCTGGCATTAGATTATCTTCACAACCAGTGTGAAACGACAGTGCTTCATTGTGATCTAAAACCGAGCAACATCCTTCTTGACAACGACCTTACTGCTCAAGTGGGTGATTTTGGCCTGGCAAAGATTCTTTTAGCTGCTGCTGGGGAATCATTTTCTACTGATTCCAGCTCAATTTGCATACGTGGAACCATTGGTTATGTAGCCCCAGGTAAAATATTAAGCAATTACCCCTCCTCGCATTCATTTAGAAATCAACTTGCTACATATCCAATAATCGTGTTGCATTATCATTCCAATTTGAAGATCATATATAACATCGTTTCGAACATGATGGCTATGATATCTAGGAAATCGTAGTAAAAGACTTTGTTAGTTTTTGCTTAAATTGCAGAATATGGAATGGGAGGAGAGACTTCAACACAGGGTGATGTGTATAGCTATGGAATTCTCCTGCTGGAGATGTTCACGGGAAAAAGGCCCACCGACAGCATGTTTACAGGCGACTTTAACCTGCATTGTTTCGTTGAAGCAGCCCTTCCTGATCGAGTAATGGAGATTATTGATCCTCTACTTTCAGTTGATATCCAAGAGGAAGTTCAGACAAGGAGAAATGGTCCAAGAGGCAGAAGCAGCATCAGCATTGAAAAGGTAAAGAAGTGTTTGGAATCAATCCTGCAGATTGGACTTCGATGTTCTGCTGATTTGCCAAGTGAAAGAATGGTTATAGCAGATGTTCCCTCAGAACTGCATAAAACTACCAAGATTCTCTCTAACAGCTAGAGAGATCTCAAGTGTTGTAATCTATGAAAACTGGCATAAATTTGTGTTTTTTGTTTGGTCAGAATACTTGAATGTTAAATGCAGAAGCTCATTTTCTTCTAGCAAAATGAATGTAC
This sequence comes from Salix purpurea, assembly GCA_027405865.1. Classification (NCBI taxonomy): domain Eukaryota; kingdom Viridiplantae; phylum Streptophyta; class Magnoliopsida; order Malpighiales; family Salicaceae; genus Salix; species Salix purpurea. Next base: position 5,895,286 of record JAOWLH010000014.1, on the reverse strand, counting down.
GTAATAATAAAAACTCATTAGTAGAAATCAAACCTTCTTTTCAAGAGTATCCTACAGTAATGATTCCATCTGCATGTTGCAGAAAGCCTGCTCTCCAGTCTCTGAAGTCTCAACGACTTTCTCAGGTTTTCTCTCACACAAAATCCCACAACAGTGTTACAAGAACTTTGAATTTCTCAGCTAAACAAAATTATTTTAATTTGTTTCGTTTCTTGGTGTTCTCTTTAGTTCTATATGTTTCTGTTATGGTGTATCAAAGCTAGTAGTTCAAGATCCAGTTTACCAAAAGATCCATGTGTTGATTCTTCCCAGAATGTTGTGCTTGGAAAAACAGTTGCCCTGTACACAAGTTGTTCTCTTCAAGAAACCATGATCTCTATCACAAATTGGACGATACTGGACTTGACCAAATTCTTTCCATTAAATCATGCTAACAAATGCTCACCCCTTCTTACTTTCTAGACTTACCACCAAGAAGGAGGTCGATGCTTCAGTCCATGAGAAATTCACAAGATTCTTTGGCAGACAAACTTCAGAGGTGGTCAATTCAATTTACCGTCGCTAATTTTTCCATTCTGAATGCGTCCAGAAATATATTCCACATGCTATCATTTGTAGAAGATTTTTCTCTTTGTGGAAATTTTAGTGAAAAGGACACTGACTACAAAACAAAATTTTTAGTTTTTGTTTCTTTGTAACTTGAGTCATAAAGAGACAACTTCCCAGTGTTCACACCCTCAGCTTAAAATATAAAATAAATTAATTTAAAATAAAATATATATATTTTTAAATTTTATTAAAAATATTTTTGAAATGAACGCTTTAACAGCGTCCGTGACAATAAATCAAGGAAACCTCCACGAACTTCAATTTCAATTTTTATATGATAATTTTTATTTTTATTTTTATTTTTTAAAATGATTATACTGTATTTTTAAAAAGAAAATTCTTTTATTGTTTTTTGGTCTCATGATTTTAATTTGTTGTAGTTTTATCCTTTAATTAGAATTAATTATATATTTTTTTTATTTTGATACTTATTCTTTTAATTTTTTATTTAGTATTAATTTCTTTAGTTTTTTTGGTCCTTCTTGGACAGTGTTTATTTTTTGTCCATATTTATGTATTTATACTTTTATTTTTTTTCAATTTTTTAATTTTATTTTTTGTTGGGGTTTTATTTTTATTCGTTCCAGTTTTGAAATTTTAATTTATTGGTAATTTCTTTTTTCCCTTTTTTCTTTTTTTAGTGTTTTCTTTCATTTTTATCTGTTTTTCAGATCATATAATTTTTTTATGCTCAAAATATTTATTTTAGTTTTTTTCTTCTTTTTTTTGTTGTTTTTGTTTACTCTTTTGTTAAAGTTTTTTTTGTGATAATTTTATGGTTTTCAGTGTTTGTGTAATAAAAATGATAATTTTAGTGATTGTTTGTTTTATTGTTTTCTTGCTTGCTTTTCTGTAAAAATATTTTGATTTTTATTTTTTGGGACAATTTAATTATTCTAATTGTTTTGGCTGTAATGGTGATAGTAATTTTACTTGTTATAGTCATGATAATGATGGTAACTTTGCAATGGATTTTCAATGATGTTTTTTTCTCTTTATAGGTAGAAAATCAACGATTTATTTTTGTTATTAAGTTATCGTAAGTGTTTTCACAATTTATATTTTATTATTATATTTAATTTAAATTAGATTATGAAATGAATTAATTCTAATACAGTGAATTCGATGATTCATGTATCCTAATCTTCTTGTCTTTATAATGATGATGATAATTTTATGCTGGTAATTTAGTTGAACCCTGTTAAACAGATAAATTTATATTGATTTAAAATTTATATATTTTATTAGAAACTCGCGTTTCGTAGAAATTCTGCACAAATTGATTATTTTCCCCAAATTTATAGTATAATAAAAAAAATCTTACAATCTTAGTATCCCAAACTCTTTATATATATATATATATATATATATATATATATATATATATATATATTTGTGTTGAAAAAATATAGTTTTAAATGTGGCGAAGCACAGGTAAATGGCTAGTAAGGATATAGATTTTGTTGCAAGCCTAACATGTTAGGCTTGTTCATTTTTGTTTCTCGTTCCATGCAGTATTTGTTTTATTTCTGGGAATTTTAGCTGTCATGCATCCCCATGTTTGAATTTCACAACGACAATAGCCTTCAGCTGCATTAAAATCTAAGAAATATTCTCCTCTTAATTGCAGCATTACGAAATAGTATGCTGGATTAGAAGCTCGTTCTCTTAGCTGCTATATCACTCTGTATAAATGCCCTCATGAGCTATTATTGGTTTTGTAGTCTAACACTCGCTTATTCTTGCCCACAACTACTACTTATTGTTTTTTTTATCATGGTAAATTCATTAAGATTGTTAACCTCGGCAAGTATTGAAAATTGAAAATTGAAAATTAAGTAAATGCTTAAAAAAACTTCAATTAACGTTAGAGGATCAAATATTAAATCGACCATGGCATTGTGAACTAACACATCAAACAAGTTATGGATTCAAGTGGGTTTAATAAGTTATTCTGTTAAAAAAAAAAACCTAAAAGGAACAAAAAAAAATGTGCTAGAAGGTGGCCATTTATGGAGTTATTGGACACCAAAAGATGAAACGCTAGAGAATTCAATAAAAGACAACGACAATTATCACAAGGCATAAAACGCTAGGTTTTAAGAACAATCAGATGTGTGAGCAAACCCGAGCATAAAGCAGTGATACTGATACGTAGGGGAACGAGTTCACAAGAATAGAAAGCAAAAAAAAGATACAATTGTAATATTTTTAGCAGACGCTGGATTCTTGATTTTTAAGAGACCTTTCGTTTCAATTTGAAAAAAATAAAATCTCAGTTGGGTTTGCATAGCTTTTGCACCTTGTATCAAACAATTCTCCCCTGTATGAATTACTCAATTTTCCATTTCATCGGCAGAGCCAAACCCTTTAAAATAAAACAAAAGGGCATGCTTGGGGAAAATTCCAAATTTAAAACTACAAATAGAGCAAGTTAAGTCATAGATATAGAATTGTGATGCTACGTAGAAGAGAAAGATGAGAACAGAGAAGAGCAGAGTTTTTTTGTCACTGTCCACTATACGCTCTTATTCACTTGTCTTGCTGTATAAATATTGTTACAAGGCTGATTCTATTTACAGAATGTAGAAGGTAACGGTGAGGACAATTAATTGTATTCTTTACAAAAGGAAAGTCAACTGATCAAGTTGATTGAGGATTGCAGGGAGCAGATTCTATGGTTGATTGAGGAATGCTGGGAGCAGATTCTATGGGATTGAGTTGATCTTCTGTTATATCTTCTTTACCCCCTTTCAAGCACAACGGAGCAACGCGAAGATTAAACTTGGACTTAAGAAGACAAAACCAATCACGGCTCAGGCCTTTGGTGAAGATGTTAGCAAGTTGATGAGAGGAGGGAACATGGATGGTATGGAGGGCTTTGCGAGCAACCAATTCACGAACAAAGTGATAGTCAATCTCAATATGGCAAGTGCGAGCATGGAAAATGGGATTAGCAGCTATGTGAATAGCCAAGAGATTGACGACATAGATGCAAGGAGCATTTTGGAGAGGAATGCCAAGTTCATGAAATAGGAATTCAAACCAGCAAATTTCAGCGGTCGTGGGCAAGAGCACGATATTCAGCTTCAGTGCTAGAACAAAAAACAGTGGACTATTTCTTGGCAGTCCATGTGAGAATATTAGGGCCAAAAAATATGCATGCACCCGTGGTGGATCGACGATCATCTACAGAACCAGCCCAATCAGCATCCGAAAAATTGCATAAACTGAAGTCATCGAATTGGTGGAACACAAGGTCTTGATCAACTGTACCCTTAATATATCGAATAATACGATTGACAGTCTGAAGATGAGAGGAACGCGGATTGTGCATGAACTGACAACCTGGTTGACAACAAATGAGATGTCAGGCCGTGATAGGGTAAGATATTGGAGGCCACCAACCATACTTCGATAGATAGAGGGATCAGAAAGGGGATCCCCATCCAGACATGATAATCGAGTATCAGAAGGTAACGATGTAGGACATGGTTTACACTCAGTTATATTGAACCATTTCAATAAGTCAACTGCATACTAAGTTTGAGAGAGGAATAAATGATCAACAAATCATGTGATTTCCATGCCAAGGAAGAAATTAAGCTCACCCAGTCAGCGACTGTCAAAGGTGGAGCATAATTGATCAAGAAATTGGTGAACACACTGTAGATCAGATCCAGTGATAATGATATCATCCACATAGACAAGGAAATAGATTTTGCAGGAAGAGGAGCAGTGAATGAATAAAGATGCATCGGTTTGGCTATGAGAAAATCCTTGAGCAAAGAGAAAAGCACTGAGACTTGGAACCAAGCTCTGGGAGCCTGTTTAAGGTCATAAAGGGCTTTATGAAGCTGACATCATGTGGACGTGAGGAATCATGAAAACTAGGAGGTTGTTTCATGTAAACAGCTTCTTGTAAATATATGTTTAAGAATGCATTCCGAACATCAAGTTGTTGAAGAGACCAATTTAGGGACACAGCTAGAGATAAGATGGTGCAAATGGTAGCCGGTTTAACAACCGAGCTAAAAGTTTTGTCATAATCAAATCCTTCTTGTTGATTGAACCCTTTGGCCACAAGTCGGGCCTTGTAGCGATCAATAGAGCCATCAGCTTTCCGTTTGACCTTGAAGACCCATTTGCAGCCTACAATGTTCATCTGCGGTGAGGCGGGAACAAGAGACCATGTTTGATTTCTCATGAGGGCATCATATTCGTCCTGCATAGCAACTTTCCAGTGACTGTATTTGGAAGCTTGGGTAAAGCTCGTTGGTTCAATGGACATGGGATCAGAACAATCGGCATAGAGAGCATGAGGTAAAGGGTGCAGGGTGGTGTGGGAATAGAGTGGTTTGGGTTCACGACCAAAAGGGATGATGGTTTTGAGGCTCTTGAATTTTTTAGGAGGATTTGGTGTATCAGGAGAGTTAGGGAGGAGAGAGGGGTCAATAGGGGAAGGAGGGGGTGTTGACATAGGTGAGATGGTAGGGGTTTGGGGCTTAGAGGAAGGAACTACTACTGGTGGACTGGGGTAAAGAACTGGTATGGATGGAGTTTGGGGGTGTTGGCAGAGGGAGTGACTGATGGATTGTCAAGGAGAGGTTGCGTGGGAGTGACTTGTATGGATGGAGATTGGGGTGGGTTGACAGATGGAGTGACTAATGGAGAGTCGAGGGTGATGGGGAAAGATTGAGTTGGTCTTATGGAATCGGAGATTGATTGAGGGGACATTTTGATCCCAATATCCGTATGAGCAACAAGTGTGGATTGGGCAACTAGTGGAAGTTGAGGTTGTTGGTAGGGGAAGCTTGCCTCATCAAATACCACATTCGGGGATATATAAATCCGACCTGAAGCAGGATCAAGACAACGATATCCTTTATAATGATCATCATAACCAATAAATACACATGGAACAGATTTAAAGGATAATCTATGTCTATTCTATGGAACCATATGAGGGAAACAGGCGCAACCAAAGCTTTTTAGAAATGTGTAATCTGGTGGGTGTTGAAGAAATTTCTCATAAGGTGATATATGATTAAGTTTAGGGGTTGGTAGGTGATTAATGAGAAAAACCGCAGTGGTAAAGGCTTCAACCCAAAAACTGTGGGGCAAGCGAGAATAGGCCAGCAAGTAGAGTCCCATTGCAACGATATGTCAATGTTACCTTTCAACTACTCCATTTTGTTGAGTGTAGGGACATGAGATCTGATGAGATATTCCATGATCACCTAGGAATGTTAGAAATAATTTGCTTGTAAATTCACCTCCACCATTAATCTGCAATTGCTTGATGTAAGCGCTAAAACGATTTTCCACCAATTTTTTGAAGTGAATAAATATAGTAAAAACTTCTGATTTCTTAGCTAGTGGATATACCCAAGTAAATCGAGTATGGTCATCGACAATAGAGAAATAATAATGATAACCAAAATTTGAAGATATTGGTGCAGGACCCCATAAATCAAGATGTAGGAGCGCTAATGGAAACTAAGCATGAGATTGTTTGTCTTCAAATGGCAATTGACAAGATTTTCCCAATAGGCATATATGACAATTTTTATTGGAGACAAGTGTTGTAACAACCCGTAATTTTTTTTTTTTTTTAATATATGTCATTGCTCAACGACCCATATCCATTCACTTCGGTAAATACCATCCATACAATAATCGTTCTATTAAAGAAAATAACTTCTCATGAGAGTACAATACTACAGTTTTCACAACTAAAGATTTAGATTAAAAGTATACATACATGGTTATGAGTTTACGTTCTTAATCTACTAGTGATATTACCCGTCGATGTGGGATATTACAAGTGCACCATTAAGTGGTAAATGGTACTTATTCAATAATGTAGTAAGAACTGAGTGAGATGGGTGTCCAAGCTTGACATGCCATACATCTTTTGTTGTACGCTTTTCATAACAGGCAATCTAACGAGCAATGTCGGAAGTTGTCTGAATATGATAGCGGCCATCAAAACTACTGCCAGTAAGAAGTACCTTCCCCATTTTGTTGTCCTTCACAGAAAAACCATTAGCATCCATTTTAAAGTAACAATCATTATCAGAGCAAAAATGACGAATAGAGATTAAGTTTTTGCAGATCGCAGGCACAAAAAACTTCATTAAGATATAATGATTTTTACGCTCCAGACAAATGTGTGTTGCCAATATGAGTTGTTGCTAATTGATTGCCATTGCCAACAATTATTTTATATGTACCTGTATAAGGAAGAGCATCCGGGAGAGAGCCAATGTTGGCTGTCATATGGTGAGTAGCACCCGAATCAAGACACCGATTTAGATTGGCAATATCAGCAGTAGGAGAGGATGTAGAGGCAACATAAGCTTGGGGTTTTTGGTCAGGACAGAAACGGGATATGTGCCCTAGCTTATCACACCTAAAACAAATAATTTCACTGCATTGGGTTTTTCGAAATCTGCCGTGTGGTGTTGGAAGCAAAGGAGGGCGACCATCAGAGAGCGTTGCAGTTGAAGGGATGATGGCAGATTGTGGGTCATGATGCTGAGAGTGATGATTTGGAGACCAAGCCCCCTGTGTGTGCTCCCAATGCCCTATTCGCCTTGATCCACGACCTTAAGTCCAATTTCAGCCACGACCTCTTCCAAAATTGTTGTGATTATGATTGGGTAATTTGGAATTGAAGTTGCGTTTGTTGGGGACACGGTCAGCAACCATAGCTACACCTGTGGACAAGGTAAGGGACATTCTTTTCTGCAGATGTTCTTCTCTTAGGGCTAGATCATAAAATTGATCAAAATCAATGTCAGGATGCAGGTGAAGTGTTGTGGCTAACTCCCTATATTCAAGACGCAATCCATCCAAAACATAGCTGATAAATTCATCATCATCCATTGTTGCACCGGATTGTATGAGAGAATCAAAGAGTGATTTGGCATAATTGAGGTAATCAACAACTGTTGTGTTGTTATCTTTCCTGAGGGTGCAAATTTGATCTCTAAGGATTCGTACGCGGGTGCTAGCAAGTGGTGAGAGTCGCTTGGCCAGCATGATCCAAGCTTGATTTGCAGTGGTACAAGGGATGAGGAGTGTTTTGATGGAGGTTGAGGAGGTTGCTTTGATCCAACTCAGGACCAATTTATCTTTTGCCAACTCTGGGTGCACAGAACCATCTTCTTGCAAATTGGGTGGTTCTGTGTTGTTCTTGATGACTGCTGTGAGGCCATGCATCTCCAGTATGTCTTCAAATTGGGATTTCCAACTTAGATAGTTGGTGCGATCCATAGGTACTGTGAATAGAGATGAGATATTGAAAGAAGTGGGTAAGTGATGGGATGAGGATGAAGGTGAGGAAAGTTTTGACATTTTAGAAATCAATTTTGACATATCAATATTGCTTGATTCTCCAGATTTGGTGTGTCTGCCATTGCTTTAGGTAGGATCGAGATGTTGAGGGTTAGCTCAAAAATGGCTCTGATACCATAGAGAATTTTGATGCTACGTAGAAGAGAAAGATGAGAACAGAGAAGAGCAGAGTTTTTTTTTGGCACTGTCCACTATAAGCTCTTATTCACTTATCTTGCTGTATAAATATGGTTACAAGGCTAATTTTATTTACAGAATGTAGAAGGTAACGGTAAGGACAATTATTTGTATTCTTTACAAAAGGAAAGTCAACTGATCAAGTTGATTGAGGATTGCAGGGAGCAGATTCTATGGTTGATTGAGGAATGCTGGGAGCAGATTCTATGGGATTGAGTTGATCTTCTGTTATATCTTCTTTAATAGAATCAACAGACAGACTTTACCAGCCAAGTTGGACTTCATGTTCTTTCATGAATTAAAATGTCAATGAAGTGCTTATGCTTCTAGCTCGTAGAGCCATTATGTATTTTTTTGAACATCATTATCATCCCCTTATAGAGATAAGTACCAGTGCCTTCCATCTTCATACAGATCCAAAAAGACAAGATAAAACAAGAGTCAGAAGAAGCTTGCAACTCACCCAGCAAAGACACTTGGACAAGTCAGAAGGAGAGGGAGGATAACATAGATAGGCAAATTCAAATTACGACAGACATCTCCATCCGCTATCTGTAAACACCAGAGAAAAAACACAAGTTTAAAATCAAAACTTTGTACAAGTCAAAGTAATTTGACAAGATTGGAAACATATCATGCCTGTGTGGTCTGAATCAAAGAAGTTTCAGTCACAATTTTCTCTCCTATTAGAACTGACTTTACACGGAGCAAGTGTATGTCAATGGAAGAAATGTGAACTGCTGATGTTTCAACTGTTAACTCTCCACTGATGGGATCCAACAAGGAACACAGAGTAGATATTCTTCCTGTCACCCGAAAACCACCTGTTGAATAACATTTATAATCAGTTGAGTTTCACTTGAAAATAAGAAGCTGCACAAATAAGATACTCAAGTGCCCGCATCACATAAAAAATGCTCTCTGAAATGCTCTCTGAAACGCTCTCTGAAACCACTGAGGTTTCAACCGAAGAAACAGATTTGTTGACAAGATCAAGTAAGAAGGTAAAGATTGGAGATAATACTGAAGAAAGTTATGTGGAGAAACTAATGGGAGAATCATTGGCAACACATGGAATTGATGAGGACAACCAGCAAACCGACTGCATATCGGAGGATGAGGATGATGACTCTGACGAAGATGATTGCCCGGTTATCAAACTCTCTAGTGAAGAGAAGAAACGTATTCGGCCACCTTGGCAACAGACTCTCATAATCAAACTTATGGGACGGAAGGTGGGATACATGTTCTTCATGCAAAGATTGAAAAATATGTGGAAACTTAGGGGTGATTTCACATTAACAGATTTAGGTAATGATTTCTACTTGGTGAAATTTGCCAATTCTGATGACAGGGAACATGTTCTTTTTGGGGGTCCATGGATGGTGACTGATCATTATTTAACAATAAGAACATGGCATCCCAACTTTGATCCAGCCGAAGCCACAATAGACAAAGTAGCAGTATGGGTTCGTTTACCTGATTTGGCCTTAGAATACTACGATACTTCAGTATTGTGGAAGATAGGGAACAAAATTGGGAAAACACTGAAAATTGACCGAACAACTTCGGTAGGCATGAGAGGGAACTTTGCGAGATTATGTGTGGAGGTGGATCTCACGAAACCCTTATTGGCGAAATTTAAACTACGACGGAGAGTTCGTCGCATAATGTATGAGGGATTACACTCTATTTGCTTCCATTGTGGACAATACGGACACAAGCATGAAAATTGTCCTCATACACCTCATGCGGCTCAAGAGGAACCCAGTGAAAAGGAAGAGATTAGAGACCAGTCTGTACCCATAATCAGACCAGAAATCATGGAATCCTTCGGCGCATGGATGATTGCTGAACGTCGGCAACGACGACCGAACAAGAAGATGGTGATGGAGGAGCACAACCGAAATAGGAAAGGAGGAAATTCAGGCGTCAGTTCAGGAAAACCATTAAAGACTGTAACGGGAAAACAATTAAATGTGTCTGCACGTTTTGATGCGTTGATGGCGGTTGAAGAAGATGCTGCAGATTCGGGAGAGGGAAGTAAAGAAAAGGAAATAAATGAAAATGAGAATGGAGAAGTTACTTTATGTAGCGAAGCTGGAAGAATATTGGGGCACAAAAACCAGCGGGCCGACAGTGGCCAAGGAGAAATTCATGGAGGACAAAGCCCAAAAAAATGGACTCAAGAACTTATGGAATGAAGCCCATGGTTGCTGCTGGAAAGGCCACGATCCACGGGAAAGAGAAGCATGTCCAGACTGAACAAGAAGGCCCAAACCGGATGGACTCAAGGGAGGATGGGCTGAAGAAACCGGAGGAAGTCAGCAAGGCCAACATGCACGGCTCAGGAAAGAAGCAATCTCGGGCTGAGAGAGGAAAAGAAAAAGTGCAAGACAGTGAGCAGCTAATTGGAAGAGAAACTGGAGCAGGAAGGAGAGCAGGCAAATCGGCAATGGAGAAACCGAAGGCAACAACAAGCTATGCAGGCCAACGGACACAAGTGCAACAAAGAGAATTTCGTACCTACCATGAAATGTACAGAAATGTTACAAATAGAAATCATACCCCACAGATTCAAGCTCACACATCAGAACCTCCAGATAATGAAATTGGAATTAAAAGAGGAGATGAGATGGGAGATGAAGGAGAGGCGATGGAGGTGGTAATTGAGCCTAGAGAGGAGATGAGGATGGTTGAGGGGATGTCCCACACGGAACCAAGTGAGACTGAAGAGGAGATGATGGTAGATAAGGGTTTGGCCTGCACGGAACAATCCAATTGAAGTTTTCTTCTTCATGGCTTGTAAGTTAAACTATCCCAATTAAATCATGAAGTTTTTCTTTTGGAATTGTAGAGGAGCAGGCAGTAGAGAATTTTGTGCTGTGATGAAGGATTTGAGGAAAACTCATAATTTTCATATAATGGCAATTGTTGAACCGAGAGTGAGTGGGGTGAAAGCAGACAAAATTGTTGAACAATTGAATTTTGAATCTAGCTGTAGAGTTGAGGCTCAAGGGATGTCTGGGGGTATATGGGTGTTATGGAATAATTCAAAAGTGCATGTTAAAATTTTGAATTCTTCAAGACATTTTATTCATGGTATTGTGGATGAAGGGAGTAATGAGAAATGGTTATTCACTGTGGTGTATGCAAATCCAAATGCAATTTTGAAAAAACAGTGTTTTGAAAAAGTTGCAAAATTGGCCAGTGGTGTTAGATTACCATGGATGGTTATAGGCGACTTTAATGAAATTTTGATGGCGGATGAAAAAATGGGAGGAGCTGCTGTGGATAATCAACGATGTTATCGTTTTGCTAGATGGGTGCAAGAGTGCCAGTTAATAGATTTGGGAAGTAAGGGCCCAAAGTTCACATGGCGAGGAGGTTGTAGAAATGGTTATGGAAGAGTTTATGAAAGGCTGGATAGATGTTTTGGGAATGATCAATGGAGAAATTTATTCAGTAATGCAGATGTTTTGGTTCTTCCAAGGTATAAATCGGATCACTATCCAATCCTTGTAGAGCTAAAAGAAATGGGAACAAGGATTTCTAATTCAGAAAGACCATTCCGTTTTGAGGCAGCTTGGATTCATCATAATGAATTTGCAGAGTTCTTGGAAGTTAACTGGGAGACAGCCACAAAGATTCCCACCACTTTGACAGTTTTGACAGAAAAATTAAGGACATGGAACAAGCTTGTGTTTGGCAACATTTTTCAAAGGAAGAAAAGGGTTCTGGCAAGACTGGGGGGTGTTCAGAAAGCGATAACTAGTAGAGGGAATCAGTTTCTCTATCGGTTGGAGGATGAATTATCTACTGAATATGGGCAAATTATCCAGCAGGAGGAGATACACTGGTACCAAAAATCGAGATGCCAATGGATTAATCATGGGGATAGGAACACTTCCTATTTCCACACAAAAACCATTATTCGAAGGCAACGGAATAAAATTAAAGCTTTGAAGAATGAGTCTCATGTTTGGATATGGGAGGAGTCTAGACTAAAAGAAATGGCACGAGATTTCTTTCAAAACTTATTCATGAATGATACGAAGGAATATCAGGGGACTAGAAGAATGGAGGGGCAATTTCCTGTAATAGCTCTGCATGATATGGAAAAATTAATCATTCCTGTGATAGACGAGGAGATAAAGACAGCTGTTTTTGACATGAAACCTTACAAGGCTCCAGCTCCGGATGGTTATCAACCAGTGTTTTATCAGTCGCAGTGGAGAGTGGTGGGCCAGTCAGTTTGCCGGTATGTAAAGGATATTTTTGAGGGAAAAAATGAAGTTGCTGAGATTAATCATTCCCACTTAGTTCTCATTCCAAAAATTCCAACACCGGAGTATTTACATCAGTTTAGACCTATTGGTCTATGTAATGTTTTGTTTAAAATTGTGACTAAGGTGATAGTTGAGAGAATGAAACCTTTGATGCCAAATCTGATAAGTGATGTTCAAAGCAGTTTTGTTCCAGGAAGACATGTCACAGACAATATCATTATAGCCCAGGAAATCATCCATTCAATGCGAAGATTGAAAGGCAGGAGAGGAGTCATGGCTATAAAAGTAGATCTGGAAAAGGTGTACGACAGGCTAAGTTGGAACTTTATCAGAGACACTCTAAATGATGCCAGATTTCCAAGTGATTTGATAAGGCTAATCATGCAATGTATAGAAACTCCAACTCTTAGTGTGCTGTGGAATGGAAGTGCATCTCAGAAATTTAATCCATGCAGAGGTATAAGACAGGGGGACCCGCTTTCGCCATACATTTTTGTACTGTGTCTAGAAAGATTGTCCCAAATAATCAATAAGAGTGTGGAAGATGGGAGATGGAAGCCGTTCACAGTGAGAAGGAATGGACTGAAGATTTCTCATTTATGTTTTGCAGATGATATGTTATTATTTGCAGAAGCCAGTGTGGACCAACTGAACAAGATTCAACAGTGTCTTGATGAGTTTTGTGCAGCTTCGGGTCAGAGAGTAAGTGTGGCAAAAACAAAAATTTTCTTTTCCAAGAATGTATCGAGCGCCTTGGCGGAGAATATTAGTCGTAACAGTGGTTTCATGGTTACGAAGGATTTGGGAAAATACCTTGGGGTCCCTTTGTTGCATCAAAGAATTACGAAGCAAACATACAGCTATTTACTGGAAAAGTTGCAACAAAAGCTAACTGGATGGAAGGCAAAAAACTTATCTCTAGCTAGAAGGATTACTCTATGTAAGGCTGTGTTATCAACTATCCCCTTATATTCAATGCAAGCTGCGGTAATCCCAAAACATACATGTAAGGAGATAGAGAAAATTTGTAGAAGATTCATATGGGGTCAACAAGATGGAAGAGACAAGATTCATCTCGTAAACTGGACAAGGCTGTGTCAACCAAAGGAAGAGGGAGGATTGGGGATAAAGAAAATGAAGACTATGAATAAGGCTTTTGTAATGAAATTAGCTTGGGGGATAGCTCAGGAGAACAACATGTGAGTTAGATTTCTAAATTAGAAGTACTTGAAGTCTAGTAGAAGAGATGACCACCCGACTGCTACCACGAGGGATTCAGTTCTATGGAAAGAAATTTGCAGGGTATGGCATACAGTGCAGCAGAATACCAGTTGGAATTTAGGAAATGGAAAGCAAATCTTATTCTGGAAAGATAGCTGGTTGGCAAGCTATGGCCCTTTATACAGGCACATAATTGGGGAGGTTCCGGTGGATACAATTAATTACACAGTGGCTGATATGGTGGATGAGAGGGGTAAGTGGAAATGGGGAGAATTTGCTCACCTAATCCCCATGCCAATTGTGATGGGAGTTGCTGGTCACATTCCTCCTAATCAGGATATGGTTGTAGACACCATGATTTGGGACCAATCTTCAAATGGCAGATTCAAGACAAAAACAGCTTATAGTGTGCAGGAAGAAAGGAGATTAATGGATCATGATCCCATTTGGAAGGTTATATGGCAGTGGAAGGGATTGGAGCGAATCAAATTTTTTCTTTGGACTGTGGCGCACAATTCAATAATGACAAATGAAATGAGATGGAGAAGAAGGCTGACAGATAACCGATGCTGTAACCAATGCTTAAATGAAGTGGAAATAGTAATTCATGCTTTGAGAGACTGTCCTAAGGCCCGAAAGATTTGGGAGGTGTTTGTCAAGGTAGAGGAAAGAGAACTTTTTTTCAGCCAAAGTTGGTATTCTTGGATGATCTCCAATATGGCCATCAGAAAAAGAGTTGATAGCAATATGAATTGGCCTTTGGAATTTGGCATCATATTATGGTACATCTGGAAAGAGAGATGCAACAACGTGTTTGGCTCTAATCAAGGTAATTGGTATGGAACTATTCTAGCAATAAAAAGAATGGTTTTAGATCATACAAATATTCCAGTGACTGGTATAGGAGAGAGGAGCCAGAGAAAGGAGATTCAACAGGTCGGTTGGACCTATCCAGAGAATGATTGGATTAAATTGAATGTGGATGGGTGTAGCAAAGGAAACCCAGGTGTTGCAGGTGCGGGAGGAGTTCTTCGGGATAATATGGGTTCTTGGATAGCAGGTTTTACAAGGAATAATGGGATATGTTCATCGGTTACCGCTGAATTATGGGCAGTTTACATAGGACTTCAACTTACATGGGAGAGAGGATACAGAAAGGTGATATTAGAGTCCGATTCTCGTGTGGTAACTGGGCTTATGCAGGGGAATACACTGAGCATGGACAGAAATTACACATTAACCATGCAGATTAAAGATATGCTGGAGAGAGATTGGGAGATTCAAATGGTTCATATTTATAGAGAGGCTAATTGTGTGGCTGATTGGTTAGCTAACTATGGGCTAAGTAGGGATGTGTTAGATAGTCAGACTGATGTATTAACGGATCCACCGTCCGGATTATATACTTTGTTGTACTATGACCTGATTGGGTCTACTATTCTAAGGTTAATCTAGTAGGGCTTTTAGCCCCGATTTTTATCCCAAAAAAAAAAAGTGCCCGCATCACAAATACATGTATACAAATGCCAAAAGAGGAAACTACTTCTCCAAAATTCAAATTAAAGGATGTCTCTGAGTGTCCTGAGTAATGTAAAAGATAGCACATCAACTGAAAACATAACAGCATCAGCAAGACAGCGGCTCATTTAATTCCCTATCAATAAAAAGAAAAAACCAAACCACACCTTTATCACTTTCAACTATAACTTCCGTGGTCGCAGATAATGATTTATAAAGGTATCCTCTACCTATATCTACAGTAAACAAAAACTATCACAGAAATCATCAATCATAAGGTCTTACGAAAGTGTGAAAGTAATTGTGGGAAAGCATTAGAACCATGAAAAATTAAAAAGAAAATAACCAGAGTAATTTTTGTTAAACATTTCTTCTTTTATACGACAAAAAATATATTCACCTGAATGCTAACATCCGTTCCATGAAAGGTCTCATAAAATCTTCCCAAACTTTTTTCCCCAATTTGTTTCAAAATCATGGTAAATGGTAACTGCCATACCAAGCACACACTAAAATTAACATAATTATAATAATAATAATAATAATAATAATAATAATAATAATAATAATAATAATAAACCATAACATAAGAGGTGAAAATGGTATATATAATGATTGATAACACCAGCATGAAGGAGATGATATTTCATGGGGGGGGGGGGGGGGGGAACTCCTACGGATGAACTAGCCCACATTATAATTTCTTCAATTAAATTTTTCGTTAGGCATCAAAAAGCTAAAATCACACTAAATTTGAGCGAGTTGTTTGTTATAAATACCTCAGTTGTACCTGAACCAATCTTTCCCGGGGGTTTAACCTCAATGCTCTTATTCCTGTTTCCATCTCAAGTAAAATTCGCAGCAATCAGGGTAATAATCTGCTTGAAAATCCTTTGCTTAAATACAAAACATGAGCAATCACACACCAAGCCACTAATTTGATCACCGTTTAATACCGAGTTCAATTTCAGCACGCATTAACACAAAGCAAAACATATTTATAAGAGAAACATAAATGTAGCCATTTTTCT
Organism: Salix purpurea; assembly: GCA_027405865.1. Lineage (NCBI taxonomy): Eukaryota > Viridiplantae > Streptophyta > Magnoliopsida > Malpighiales > Salicaceae > Salix > Salix purpurea. Next base: position 5,879,079 of record JAOWLH010000014.1, on the reverse strand, counting down.
CCCTCTTTTTTTTTCAATGAATCAACTATTATTTAACATTAAGCACACTTTCAGTTTAACTAACTCAATTGTAAGAAGAGAAGATCAACTTGACCTCTCTAGTTAGTTACAAGTTCGTTACAGATGGATACAAACATGTGTAATGCATGGGTTTTCTGCAGTATATAAGCAGACAATTCATCAAACAATTGTAAGGTGTGAAATTGAAAGAACTGACCTTTTTTCTGAAAATCCATTTCTGCTCCAAAAGCTCTCGATCAAAATCCTTTCTTTTCTTCTAAAACAAAAGCAGAGCAACTGCAAATTAAACCAAACAATCAATTGAAGATTTCTACAAGAAATAAAAACTCAATTGAAAAACTTACATGGTATCAGAGCTAAACTGATTCATCAAGAAGGGACATGAGTTGTGAAATCAAGAAATACAAGATTATAATGGCAGGATCATCAAGTTCTGGAGGAGACCTAATAACTCCACAGTTCAATGGAAATAATTACAATTTTTGGTCAGTAAAGATGGAGAGTGTGCTAATTACATATGATCTATGGGAGGTGATTGAGATTGGCATGATATCTCAATCAAATGCTGAAAAATAGTTTGCTGAAAAAGGAAATGAAGCTGGAGCTTCAAAAGTTGTACCTGCTACTGCACTTAAAATTTCAAGAGAAATGAAGATTAAAAATGCAAAAGCTCTAAGCCTCATTCAAGGATCAATAATTGATGAGTTGTTTCCAAGAATAAGTAATAAGAAGAAAGTAAAAGGAGCTTGGGACATCCTGAAGAGAGAGTTCAGAGGAGATAAAAAGGTTAGAGCAGCTAAACTTCAAGCGATTAGAGCTGAGTTTGAATATATGAAAATGTCAGATAAAGAAGACTTAGATGACTATCTTGCTATTTTTTTTGACATGATAAATAACCTCAAATCACTTGGTGAAGAGGTGACAAAAATAAGGATAGTACAAAAATTGTTAATGAGTCTCAGCAGGAGATATAAATCTATTGTCTCAATTATCGAAGAGACAAGAGATCTTGAAATCCTTAGAACTGAAGAGGTAGTAGCATCTATCAAGGTATTTGACAGAAGAGAATGTTTGTATGATGAGAGGGAGAAATAAAGAGTTACCGAGAGAGCATTCAATAGCTTAAAATTGGGAGGTAATCAATTTTATGGCAGTAACAAGGGCTCACATTTCAAATCAAGACAAGGCTGACAGGGATAAGAAAGAAGACCTGCAAACTTGTCATCAAATGTTTATAGCAATTATGGTTCAAACTGGAATCAGCGAACTAGAGCAAGTTCTAATAATTCCTTCAATTCACTTGGTTCAGGTGACTTGGTTCAAGCTACTCGAAAGGGAACACTTATGGCTGATACAAGTCAAGGAAGGAGGTATATTGAAGAAGTGCTGCTGGTTCCAGGCTTGGACGAGAATCTACTGAGTGTGGGGCAGATGTTGGAGGATGGATATTACATTTTATTTGGGGGTAACAAGGCAATATTTTTTTATGATGAGAACCTTACAAACATGTTCGCAAGGGTTGGGATGAAAGGTAATAGATGTTTTCCACTCTCCCTTGAATCAATATTACCTGCAGCAAGAAGGGCTTCAGTAGTTGAAGAATCATGGATTTAGCACAAGAGGTTGGGTCACCTGAATTTTGACAGTATGCAGAAAATGCAGCAGAAGAGATTGGTTACTGGATTGCCTATTTTGACCAGTATAGATGCTGTGTGTGAAGGATGTGTTCTAGGGAAGCATAAAAGGGAGAAATTTGCTAAAGAAGGAAGTTGAAGAGCAAGCAATCCACTTGAATTGATCTACACAGATTTGTGTGGACCAATGCAGCATGAATCAAGTAGACGTAACAAATACTTTATCACATTTATTGATGATTTTTCAAGAATATGTTGGGTGTATTTCTTGAAATATAAATCAGGAGCTTTAAATGTGTTCAAAAAGTTTCAAGCTTTTGTTGAATTGCAAAGAGGCTTCAAAATAAAGAAGTTGGAAGTGACAGAGGAGGTGAGTATACCTCCATTGAATTCCAGAAATTCTATGAAGATAAAGGGCTGGAAAGGCAGCTAACTGTTGCATACTCCCCTCGGCAAAATAGAGTGGTTGAGAGGAAGAATAGAACCATATGTGAGATGGCTAGATCAATGATGAAGGAGAAGGATATTCCTGTTGAGTTTTGGGCCGAAGCTGTCAACATGGTAGTGTATTTGCAGAATAGCTGTTATACAACATCAATGTCAAATTTGACACCTTTTGAAGCATTTACAGGAAGAAGGTCGGGCATCAAACACCTCAAAGTGTTTAGATGTGTATGTTATACTCATGTTCCAGCATGCCTAAGACAGAAGTTTGATGGTAAAGCTGAGAAAGGGGTATTCATGGGTTATGGCAACTGCGAAAAAGGTTACAGAATATACATTCTGCAATCTAAGAAATTGTGCTATCTCGAAGTGTGGTGTTTGATGAAAACCATAAGTTTTCATGGAAGGAAGGGCATGAAGAGGATAAGAACTTTATCCCCTTACTTCTAGTGCTTCAAGGCAATGAAGAAGAAGCACAAACTAAAAGCATTCAGTCAAATAATGGTTAATGTTCTCAGGAAATTGCAGAAAACAGAGAGGTTGATGAAGACAGCAGCTCAAGGTCAAGGTTTAATGCATCAACTCCAGTAAAGCTCAAAACGTTGGAGGATATATATGCTAGATGTAACCTGAGCATGGCAGAACCTGAATACTATTTAGAAGCATCTGGAGAAGCAGTGTGGCAGAAAGCCATGAAGGAAGAATTGGAGATGATTAAGAACAATGATACATTGAAGCTGGGGGACAGGCCTAATGAAAAGCCTATCATTGGGGTCAAATGGGTGTTCAAGACCAAGCTAAACCTAGATGGGACAATCAACAAGTACAAGGCTAGAGTTGCAGCAAAGAGGTATGCTTAGAAACCAGGAATTGACTACAATGAGACCCTTGCACTAGTGGCTAGACTGGACACAATTCAGACTCTAGTAGCACTTGCAAGTCAGAAGAACTGGAAACTATTCCAGTTAGATGTTAAATCAGCATTCCTAAATTGTATCAATTTATGTAGATGAATGAATTCAAAAGGGAAATGATGCAGAGGTATGAGATGACCGATCCTGGTCTTCTCCATCATTTTCTAGGAATGGGAGTGCTGCAATCTGATCAATGCATATTCATTCACCAAAGCAAATATGCAAGGACCTTACTGGAGAAGTTTGGGCTTACTGATTGCAAACTAGTTTCAACTCCACTAGTTATGGGAGAGAAACTGAGGAAGGAGGATGGAAGTGAGCTAGCAGATGAAAACATCTATAGAAGAATTGTGGGAAGCCTACTGTACTTGACAACAACAAGGCCTGACCTCATGTATGTTGCCAGCTTGTTGTCTCGGTTTATGAATAAACCGACAAAGAAGCAAATGGGAGTTGCAAGAAGAGTCCTTAGATATGTTCAAGGAACCCTTGACTATGGGATAGAGTATGCCAAACATAAGTCCACAACTCTTGTGGGGTTTTGTGATGCAAATTGGAGAGGAAGTGAAGATGACAGTAGGAGCACTTCTGGTTATGCATTTGGTTTTGGAAGTGCAGTTTTTTCATGGGCTTCAGTGAAGCAAAACATGATAGCATTGTCAACGGCATAAACTGAGTATGTCTCAGCTTCTGAGGCAACTACACAAGCAATATGGCTAAGGGTTGTGCTTGATGATCTAGGTGAAGTGCAAACAAAGGCAACACTACTATACTATGATAACATGTCAGCAATTGCGATGACAAAGAATGCAGTATTTCACCACAAAACAAGGCATATTAATAGAAAAATCCAGTTCAAGGAGGTGTAATTGACATGAAGTTCTGCCGAAGTGAAGATCAAGTGGCAGATATATTCACTAAGAGTTTACCTAAGGATAGATTCAATCTATTGAGGTCTATGCTCGGTGTCAAACCAGTACGCACCTTAGGAGGGAGTGTTGATTATTAAGATGCTTACGTGGATATAAAACTCATCAACAAAAGTGGAAGAAAGCAGAAGCAGAGTTGATTAACAAAGATTGTATTGTAATGCTTTTTTAGTTTAACTAACTCAATTGTAAGAAGAGAAGATCAACTTGACCTCTCTAGTTAGTTACAAGTTCGTTACAGATGGATACAAACATGTGTATAAGGTCAGTTCTTATATACTGCATGGGTTTTTTGCAGTATATAAGCAGACAATTCATCAAACAATTGTAAGGTGTGAAATTGAAAGAACTAACCTTTTTTCTGTAAATCCATTTCTGCTCCAAAAGCTCTCGGTCAAAATCCTTTCTTTTCTTCTAAAACAAAAGCAGAGCAACTGCAAATTAAACCAAACAATCAATTGAAGATTTCTACAAGAAATAGAAACTCAATTGAAAAACTTACAATTATCCTGTAACCTGCAAGCTAACAGAGCCAGTGACGGAGAGGCGAATTCCATGATGAGAAATTGAGGTAGGAGAATTAATTATGATTTTGCCTTAAACCAGTTCCTGAATTGATTGATTGATTGATTAAAGCAATGATGTGAAGAAGGAAGTTGAAGCTGACATTTTAAAGTTGTTAGAATTCTGGTATTATGTTATAACAAATCTGTTATGTTGTTACAACATGTGTTCATTCTTATTAGTTAAGCTAGTAGTTTCTGAGTCAAAGAAGTGGCTATATAAGCCAGTGTAAATATTCAATAACGGAGCTAAAAGAACACGAACTTACATTTCTATAATTCTCTCTTCTTTCTGCTTCTGCTCTTCATTTCTGCATTTCTGTTTTTCATAAACTGGTATCAGAACCTGAGAAGAGCACAAAGATGGCAGAGTCAAGTCACTTTGCACAATCCTGCATTCCTAAATTTGATGGAGGTTATGAGCATTGGAGTATGCTCATGAATAATTTCCTAAGATCAAAGAAATACTAGAGTGTGGTTGAAACAGGCTTCTTAGAACCAGCATCAGGAGCAATACTGACAGGACTGGAAAGGAAGAACTTTGAGGAATTGAAACTGAAGGACTTGAAGATCAAGAACTAGTTATTTCAATCAATAGACAAAACCATCCTGAAAACTATCACTCAAAAGGACACAGGCAAGCAGCTATGGGACTCCATGAAGACCAAATATCAAGGAAATGCAAGAGTGCAACGTGCTCAATTGCAAATTCTACGAAGAAACTTTGAGGTATTAGAAATGAAAGTTGGAGAATTAGTGACTGAGTATTTCAGTAGGATATTGACAGTAGCAAATGACATGAGAAACTTGGGAGAAGACATGCCTGATGAGAAGATTGTTGAAAAAATCTTGTGAACACTCATTGAAAACTAACTTCAACTATATTGTTTGCTCAATTGAAGAGTCAAATGACATTAATACTCTTACGGTGGATGAGCTACAGAGCTCATTAACTGTTCATGAACAGAAATTCAGAAAGAATAGAGGAGATGACCAAGCACTAAGAGTGTATGATGAAAGATTTGGAAGAAGAGGCCGGGGAAGAAATAGCTTTAGAGGAAGAGGCAGTGGAAGACTAGCTCAACTGTTCAATAAAGCCATGATATAATGTTTTAAATGTCACAGGCTTGGACATTTTCAATATGAATGTCCTAGCCTCAACAAGGTGGCAAATTATGTTGAACTGGAAAATGAAGATGGGATGCTATTATTGACACATGTCGAGCTACACAAGGAAAGACAAAATGATAAAGATGAAATACTGCTAATGACACAGATTGAGCTACACGAAGATAGACAAAGGGATGAAGATGAAATGCTATTGATGACATATGATGAGCTACAAAAGGAAAAGTAGGATGATGCATGGTTCTTAGACTTGGGCTGCTCTAATCACATGTGTAGAGAGCAAGGTATGTTTACCAATCTTGATGAGAGTTTTCAACATTCAGTAAAATTGAGAAATAATAATAGGATGAGTGTGGTGGGAAAGGGGATTGTGAAGCTATTGGTGAATGGATTATGTTATGCAGTCAAAGAAGTTTACTACGTCCTAGAGCTCAGCAATAACCTTCTAAGCCTAGGTCAACTTCAAGAAAATGGCTTGGCAATATTAATTCAAGGAGGGACATTGAAAATCTATCACCCTGAAAGGGGTCTGATTATTTAGACCACAATGAGCACAAATAGAATGTTCATATTGCAGACTCAAAATCAGGAAAACCCAATGATCACAAGTGTTTTCATGCAAACACTCAAGATGTGGCTCTCCTATGGCATAGGAGATATGGTCATTTGAGTTATACAGGCTTACAAACACTACAATGTTAGAATATGGTACTTGGACTCCCTCAATTTCAAGCTTCAAGAACAGCATGCACAGATTGTATTGCAGGAAAACATCACAAAGATGCAATACCAAAAAGGTCCATGTGGAGAGCAGCTCAGCCACTTGAGCTTATTCATGCAGATATTTGTGGACTGATATCACCAATGCCTAATAGTGGTAAGAAGTACATACTGAGTTTCATTGATGATTACATCTGCAAGGCAGGGGTATACCTGCTGAGTGAGAAGAGGGAAACACTGTAGTGTTTCAAGGATTTCTAGAAACTAGTGGAAAAGGAGAAAGGCTTGTTTATCAAGTGTCTAAGAACAGACCGAGGGGGGTGAATTCACATCAAATGAATTCAATGACTTTTTTAAAAGGAATGGTGTCAAAAGGCAATTAATAGCTGCCTACGCACCCCAACAAAATGGGGTGGCAGAGAGGAAGAACTGAATTGTGATAAACATGGTTCACTTTATGTTGTCAAATAAAAAGGTGGCAAAGAACTTCTAGGAAGAGGCAGTAAATTGGACTTTCTATGTCCTAAATAGGTGCCTAATATCAGCAGTTGAAGGTGTTACACCATAGGAGGCTTGGAGTGGAATATGTTGTCCTAAATTGAGCAATAGAAGTACTAGTATTCTTCTTGGTATAAGTAAGGAGACAAAGGGATATAGACTGTATGATCCCATAGCTAAAAGAATAGTTGTGAGCAGGGATGTGGTCTTTGAGGAGGAAAAAGAATGGAACTAGGATATGAATTATCAGGAGGAAATTGCAGTAAATTTAGAATGGGGAGAGAGTGAAGAAAACAGGGTGAGTGAAGAAAACAAGGGTGAGAGAGGAGTGTGTGGAATTGAGAATACTAACAGTGAGGGTGAGAGAGAAGGAAATACCAGAGGAGATAATGTTATAGATGAAAATGTTATAAATGAAGGGAGTGTAGAAAATGTGGATGATGAAGGAAGAGCGAATGATAACACTACTGAATCTGAAGTAAATGAAAGAAGGATAACTCAACTACCAGTATGGATGAATGAGTATGTTGATGGAGAAGGCTTAAGTGAGGATGAGGTTTATATGGCACAAGTAGTCGCGATTGAGGATCCACTCTACTTTGAAGAAGCAGTAAGGGATGAAAAATGGAGACAAGCCATGGATAATGAAATTGTATCCATTGAGAAGAAAAAACATGGACATTAACTGATCTACCAGTTTTAGTTGTTAAATCCATTCCGTTCCGGCCGGAACAGCCTGAAAATTCCGTTCCGTTCATAAAACTGGGACAAAATGACGTCGTTTTCGTCCCGGTTTTAATTCTAGTCCGTTCCAGAAAATCCGGCCCAATTCCGGTCGGAACGCCTTGGTTCCGTTCCGGGCGTTCCGTTTCGGGTTCATCAAAACGACGTTGTTTAATGTATCCTTACAAAACACACAGAAACATCCCCGGTTCCACAATTCCCAAATCAATTTCCTTTCCCAAATCAATTCCCCATCAGCTGCTGGTGCTGCTCAACTCATATCTCAAGTTTTCGATACCTAATCCAGTAATCCCTCACCTGAAAATCTCAATCCCTAACTCAAAATCGCAAGCCCGAACTTGTTCTTCCACACGACGACACCACCAAATCTTCATCGGCTCTTCACTTCTTCCCCAAATCTCAATTCATCGGCTCTTCACTTCTTCCCCAAATCTTCTCACGGTAGCAACTGAAAGTGAAAGGTAAACATTCCAGTCCCCAAATCCTTGAATTTATTGAAACTGGGCATTTATGTATGGAATGTGTGAATAATTGATATTGATATTGTTGTGTTGCTGATGGATTGATATGACAGTCCCCAAATCATCCCAAAACTCATGTTTGATAAGTGGGCGTAGATGAAAAATATTAAAATTAAGTCTACTGCTATTTTTTTTCAGTATGTTAAACTTTATGCCTTCTTTATTTTCAGTTGAGAAGAACCTTTTTTTTTGTATGCAGATGTTCATTCTTGTTATGTTCCTGTATCATAACTCTATGCTGGTTAAGATGAGTATAAAAAATTGGGGATTTTAGGGGAATGTTAGTGAAATGAAAACAAATGCCCTGGATGTGTTCGTTGGGTAATCCTTGATAGATTTTTCACAGCTTACGCCCTCCCAAAACCTGTTCCTATTTTCATACTTTTGTTATGAATGATATGCTAATCAGGACTATGCTATCAGCCAGGTTTTCTTGTCAAATTTATATCAAATTCCTTCAATGAATAATTTAATAAACTGACTATTAAGTTTCATGCCTGTATATAATTCGTGGTTGCTCAAAATAAAGTAGAAGCTAGCTTTTCATTTAAGAGGATACGAGAAATTAGGTAAAGAAATATGACCTATAAAATTTTGAGATATTGAGCAGTGATGACTGTTAACCATGTTTGATTAAATTTGGGAAGCTCAATGTGGTAAACTCTTGCTATTGGGAACTGAATTCTCACATGGAAAAGTATCATAAGGATCTGGAAAATGTTTGAAGAACTTTTGCTTAATGTTAACGCTAATGAATATATATGTATAGCTTCCTATCTGATCTGGCATTGAGAGACATGAATTCAGCCCCTACCTCTCCTTTTCATAAACATGTCATGTCATTGAATCTATTTGATGTGTAATTTTATTTTAGGTTTTTTTACCTCTAAGTTCTTTTGGAACTTGTTTTAAATCTTTATGGGTTGAACTTGCTTTTCAAGGAGTATGTAACTATGTATGAATCAGAATTCTAAATTCACAAACTTTACTCCTTTGTTGTTTTTTTATCTTGAACTGCGGCAAATGGTTTTGCAAGTAGCCTAGTATAGTACTTGGATTGTCGTTGATTATGAACTTCCTTCCTTGAGGATATGACAACATGTTATCTTGAACCGAAATTTCTATTAATTTCTAACTTGTGTTATCTTTTTACAACAGATTAAATTACATGGCTGAAAACTCATCTAGTGGTGGGACTTCCATTTCTTCAGCTCCAACAAGATCAGATGATCCAGCATGGGCTCATGGACAGGTGGTTGCTGGTGCAAAGAATGCAAGTATATGTGTTCATTGTAACAAACGAATCAATGGTGGTGGTGTTACTCATTTGAAGTATCACCTTGCTGGTATTAAAGGTCAAGTTGAACCTTGTAAAAGGGTCCCTCCAGATGTTAAATGGCAAATGAAACAACTGATAGAGGACATGACAACGGAGAAAGAGAAAAGAAAAAGAGTTATAACTGATATTGGAAATTCTCAATCAGTTTCCAATGATGAAGAAGTTGAAGAGGGTGATGATGCAAATCCTCATTTGGGTGATATACGTTCACAAACAAATAGAAGATTGACAATGCAAGGAATAAGTACAACTAGAAAAAGGATACCTTTATTTGCTCCACGAACTACCCCAGGTTCACAACCTAGTATTAGAAGTGCAATGGCTTCTAAAGAGATGGAACACAATGCAAGAAAAGCCATAGCAACATGGTGGTTTGATGCTAATATACCGTTTAATGGTGCTAAGTCATATTATTATCAGCCAATGATAGATGTCGTAACATCAATGGGACCTGGTTTTAATGGACCATCATATCATGATTTAAGAGGATCACTTTTGAAAGATGTAGTTCATGATGTCTATGAATCTATTTTAGGAATCAAGGCTGATTGGAAACTTTATGGATGTTCTATTATGGAAGACGATGGTCAAATAGGAGAAATGTATCAATTGTGAATTTCCTTGCTTATTCTCCGAGAGGCACCATATTCTTGAAGTCTGTTGACACTTCAGGACATCAAAAAGATAAAGAGACATTGCTTGAGATGTTTGATGAAGTTGTCAAAGAAGTTGGACAAGAAAATATTGTCCAATTTGTTAGTGATAATGAGGTTGCATTTAAGGCTGCTGGGAAAGCTTTGCAACAAAGGTATGGCACCTTTTTTTAGTCTCCTTGTGCTGCCCATTGCATTGATTTAATGCTAGAAAATATTTGTGATCCAAGATATTTTCCAATCATTGATGAAACCATTAAAAATACAAGAAATATAACCAAGTTATATATAATCATGCATGGGTTTTAGCTTTGATGAAGAAAGAATTCACAAATGGAATGATTTATGTCGTCCTAGCATAACAAGGTTTGCTACCCATTTTTTAAGCATCCAATGTTTACTGAAGTTTAAGAATGAGCTTCGACAAATGTTTACTTGCACAAAATGGGTTGAATCAAGTCATGGCAAAAGTCGGGTTGGAAAGGAAATTGCTGCTATAGTTTTAGAAGATAAAGACTTTTGGCCGAGATGTGCACATATAATCAACGTCAGCGAGCCTTTAGTACGAGTTCTAAGGTTAGCAGACAGTGAAGAAAAACCATCAATGGGATATTTATATGAGGCAATGGATAAAGAAAAAGAAGCCATCAAAACAAGGTTGAAAAATAGAATATCTCAATATGGACCATATATTCAGGTAATTGATGCTAGATGGGATAAGCAACTTCATAGTCCATTACATGCAGTAGGATGTTTTCTTAATCCTGTAATTTTTTTTGAGGCCTTCTTTTTCAAAACAAAAGGAGGTAACTCGAGGTTTGCTTAACACAATTACTAGATTGGTTCCTGATTGTAATATTCAAGATATCATTGGTGCCCAAATTGAGGAGTATAAGAAAGCAACTGGTGATTTTGGCATGTCCCTAGCTATTCGTCAAAGAGAAAAGTTAAATCCAGGTAATAACTTCTATTTTTTTTAAATATAATGTCTTTTTTTATCTATAATATTTGATTTATTCAAATTTTCTTATCTAGTTGCATGGTGGGAGCAATTCGGCAATGATACTGAAGAACTTCAAAAGTTTGCAATTCGAGTTCTTAGTCAATGTTGTAGTGCAACTGGGTGCGAAAGAAATTGGAGTGTATTTGAATTCATCCATTCCAAAAAGTGAAATAGGCTTGAGCACAAGAGATTAAATGATTTAGTATTTGTTCGTTATAATCTAAAGATTCAACAGAGGTAAAATATCAATACTATTATATTAATAATTATTTTCTATTACATTGCTATTAATTTTTTTAATTTCTTTCGTGTTTATTCTTTGCAGGAATTTGAACAAAACAAGAGATGCTTTAGATCCCATTAGCCTTAATAACATTGATCTATTAAATGAATGGATTTGTCAAGAACCCAATCTTCTTGATGGAGAGGATATAAGTTAGGAGAGTATCGAAGAACCTTTGTCTACTTTAAATTAGATGATGAAGAGACATGTTTTAATGAGGAGAATGAGCTTGGTGGAAATGACCAACTATTGGAATATCTAGTTGATGACTTTCTTTATATTCCACTGCAAGATCAAGATCCTTATTTTTATATTAATGATGTATGTTTGATTTATATTTCTTTTATTTTAGAACATTTTACTTTCATAATATTTTTGAATTTTAGAGATGCTTCTAATTTTGAGATTATGTTTTTTTGACTTTGTGTTTGTATTGTATAATTTAAAGTTAATTTATCTTGAATTTTAATTATACTTGTTAAATTAATATTTTATTTTTTTCATATATATATATATAATTAATTATATATGAACAGTACGATACCGAAACGGCACGCCGGAACGCTCTGAAACTGGAACGTTCCGTTCCAATTGAAAAACCGGAACGGTATTGACAACTATGCTACCAGTCGAGGCTAAGAAGATTGGTGTTAAATGGTTGTACAAAACCAAATACAATGAATGTGGAAAGATTGACAAACACAAGGCACGATTAGTAGCCAAAGGATACACACAACAATATGGCATAAACTACACCAAAGTGTTTGCACCAGTTGTAAGGATGGATACAGTTAGAATGATCATAGCATTGGTTGCTCGCAAAGGATGGAAAATTGGACAATTAGATGTTAAGTCAGCTGTCTTGCATGGTGATCTAATTGAGAATGTATATGTTGAGCAACCAAAGGGGTATGTGAAGAAAGGAAAGGAACATTTGGTTTACAAATTGCACAAGGCCTTGTATGGATTAAAACATGCTCCACGAGCTTGGTTTAATCAGATTGAAGGACATTTTCTCAATGAAGGATTTCAGAAGTGGGAAAGTGAGCAAACATTATTCACCAAGAAGAACAACTCTGGGAAATAATAATTGTAAGCATCTATGTTGATGACTTAATATTTACTAGGGATGACAATGCTATGATATCAGAATTCAAGAGGTCCATGCTACAAGGATTCGATATGACAGACTTGGGATCCATGTGATTTTTCCTTGGCATAGAAGTAATGCAGAGAGATGATGGTATCTTCATATGTCATCGAAGGTATTCCCTAGAAATTCTGAGAAGATTTGGGATGGTGGAGAGTAATGAGGTTAGCAGTCTAATTGTTCCTGGATTCAAAGCTAGTAAGGATAAGGATGGAGCACCTGTGGATGAAAGTGTTTTTATGCAACTAGTGGGGAGTTTGATATATCTAACAGTGACAGGACCCGATATAATGTTTGCTACTAGCCTCACAAGTAGGTATATGGCTAAACCTACTGGTCTTCATCTACAAGCAACAAAAAGAATTCTACGATACCTAAAAGGAACTGCAGACTATGGTATCCACTATAAGAGAAATAAAGACAGTGAACTGGAAGCATACACAAACAGTGACTACGTAGGTGACATGGATGATAAAAAGAGTACAAGTGGCTACGCATTTTTGTCGAGTTCTTCATTGGGATCAAAGAAACAACCAATTGTCACTTTGTCAACTATGGAAGTAGAGTTTGTAGCTGCTGCAGTATGTGCATGTCAAGTAATTTGGATTAAGAGAATATTGAAGGAGATGGGACACTGTGATGACAGATGCATATATATCAAGTGTGACAATAGTTCAACAATTAAGCTGTCAAAAAACCCTGTGATGCATGGTCGAAGTAAGCACATAGATGTGAGGTTCTTCAGAAATCTCACAAGGTCAGGATCAATTGCTCTGATTCACTGTGGAAGCCAAGATCAAGTAGCACACATAATGAATAAGCCATTGAAAGTGGATGTATTTCAGAAACTTCAAAAATCACTGGGGGTATGCAATATCACTGAATTAAGCTAAATGTTATGCAGAAATTAGCTTAAGGGAGGGTTTGAAGAAGGAAGCTGAAGCTAACATATTCAAGTTGTTAGAATTCTGGTATTAGTATTCAAGTTATTAGAATTCTGGTATTCTATTATAACAAATATGTTATGTTGTTATAACATGTGTTCATTGCTTGTTAGTCAAGCTAGTAGTTTCTGAGTCAAAGAAGTGGCTATATAAGCCAGTGTAAATATTCCATAATGAAGCTAAAAGAACACAAACTTACATTTCTATAATTCTCTCTTCTTTCTGCTTCTGCTCTTCATTTCTGCATTTCTGTTTTTTACATGATGAACATCATTCACTAGTTAAAATTAAAATCATACTGAATAAAATTTTGTTTTATAGGGAGAGAGAAAGATTTACAGAGGGGCGATAGATACGGTTGGATCAAAAAAACTTAAGGACTATTTTTGTTGACATTGCTCCAACTCAGAGAGGCCGAGTACTGACTTACTGAGTTTCCAAATACCGGGTAGGAGACTGGTGAGTCGACCTGCTTTCGAGTTTGGAACCTACACTCTCAAGTCTCAACTATTAAAGGAGTTAATCCGTGTTAGATAAATACAGTGTATATAGATTACTATGTATTATAATAATATAATTATTATTTTACCTTTCATTAAAAATAACTTTTAGTTTCAGGGGTATTTTAGACTTTTCATAAAACCAATTGTCATTAACTAGTTGTTAAAGAACATCTCACATATTTATGGTTTAGACAATTCCAAAATGAAAAAGGAATTTCATCAAGTCAAATATCTTTTTTCTAAAATAACAAATATAATTTTTGACCCATTTAACAAGGTTGAAGTTTTACCAATACATTATTTCTCATGTGAACAACTCATTAGAATTATTTGATATTATTAGAATCATGCTAAAATTAGACTTGGAAGTTGTTATTTTAAAATTTCTCTAGTTATTTTTGGCTTAGGTTACAATTTTATTTAATATAGTTTAGTTCACTATTAAAATATTTAAATATTTTTGTGCTTTATTTTTTTAAATATATGAATTTCTTGCATTTAAATTTATGAAATCAGAATTTTTTCTACAATTTAATTGTTATTTTAGAAATGAAAATATTCTAATTTCTCTCTTTATTCTTTACGCTATCATCTCCACCAGAAGATTCAAAGTCAAGGGACTCAAGATTGAATTTAGTTACCAGTAAAAAAAATTATAAGATGCAAAGAGAACAATTGATGCGGGTGAAATATAAAGATAGCAAAACATGAAAGAACAAGTTAATTGTAAGGGGTGAAAGGGGTTGCTAAGGTGAACCTCAAATTCACTCCTTTATTTTCTCTGGAATTAAATTGATAATGTTTCTCTGGAATTATATTTTATATATGTATATATATATATATACATACACACATATACAGTATAACCCCGAAATGGCGTGCCGAAACGCTCCGAAACCGAAACATTCCGTTCCAATTGAAAATACGAAGCACCAACCAAATAGATTTTGACAAATTTGCATCAAACATGTTATGGATTCAAGAGTGTTTAATAAGTTAAAACCTAAAAGTTGCAAAAAATGTGCTAGAAGGTGGCCATACACCAAAAGATGAAAAGAGTTGGAAGATGATTAGATTGGGTTTAGATGCATTGATGAAATGAGATTTAATGCGATTAGAATTCAAGAGGCAATTGGTCTTGGTGAAAGCATCGAGCAACATGAGTTTCATGTAAAAGGTCAGGGAATCCATGCCTAGCAGAGTCCTCATTCTAGGATGGCTGCACGTTTTCCCGATGCATAAAACAGCTTGAGTGGTAAACTGTTAAGAAACCATCTCACCTAAAAGCTTAAGCTTGTAAGTGAGGCCCCATAATATGATTTATATTATTCTCTAACACACCCCCTCAAGTGAAAGCCCTTTGGGCTTGAAACTTGCACATGTCCACATCACCTTGTGCTTAGTTTTTATCAAATACAATGGGGGTGGTGAGATTCGAACTCGTGACCGCTGGGTCAACAAGGCTCTGATACCATGTTAAGGAACCATCTCACCTAAAAGCTTAAGCTTTTAGGTGAGAGGGTTCCTTAACATAAACAGAGGCATGAAACTCGGCGTGCTTGGATACAGGGATATTAATGCAAGCCTTCTGCATCTTTAAAATTTTCAATCTGCTAACATGAAGACGACTTAAATTCGGAGGATTGAAAATGCATATAATATCTTACAAATCCTTGGTCCATGCATGCCTGTGCTGAGTGCACCAATCACATATAGTTCTATATGTTTCTGTCAGGCCCTTCTGTTATGTTCAATATCCATTTTTCCACAAGATCCAAATCTCGATTCTTCCCAGAATGGTGTGCTTGCTAAAACAGTTGCCCTGTACACAAGTTGTTCTCTTCAAGAAACCATGATCTCTATCCCAAATTGGACGATACTGGACTTGACCAAATTCTTTCCATTAAATCATGCCAACAAATGCGCACCCCTTCTTACTTTCTAGACTTACCACCAAGAAGGAGGTCGATGCTTCAGTCCATGAGAAATTCATAAGATTCTTTGGCAGACAAACTTCAGAGGTGGTCAAGTCAATTTACCGTCGCTAAATTTTCCATTCTGAATGCTTCCAGAAATATATTCCACAAAGCTTTCATTCGTAGAAGTTTTTCTCTTTGTGGAAATTTTAGTGAATAGGACACTGACTTCAAATTTTTAGCTTTTTTTTCTTTGTAACTTGCCTCATAAAGACACAAAACTTCCAGTGTTCACACCCTCAGCTTAAACCATGGAGGAACAGACAAACAACAACATTCTAACTCATGGATTTAACTTCGGTAAAGAAACCATCTAACATAAAAGCTTAAACTGTTAGGTGAAATCTTAAAATATGATTTATATTATTCTCTAACATACCCCCTCAAATGAAAGCTTTTTAGGCTTGAAACTTGTACACATGTCTACACTACCTTGTGCTTGATTTTTATCAAATAGAATTAGGGTAAATAGATTCGAACTCGTGACCGCTAGGTCAACAAGGCCATGATATCATGTTAAGGAACTATCTCACCTAAAAATTAAACAGTTAAATGAAGTCCCAAAATATAATTTATATTATTTTCAAACAATACATATAAGCCAAATTTTGGTCATAAATCTAGTTTTGATACGATGAGAGGAAATTTCCAAAGGCCAATTGCTTAACATTTTCTCGAGGGGCGAGTGTAGAAAGCGTATTATAATTGATTCGCATGGAGCACCATTTGCTCGACCTATGACATGGACTCCTAAGGGTCCATGCCAATAAATCTAGGAAACCTCCACGAACTTCAAATTCTGAATATTGGCAAAATATCTATTGCGGAAAAAGATGTCACTGACTTGACTTTTCTCATCTCATTCACCAATCACTGCACCTATCTACTACCTTTCTTTCTCACCACAAATGATGAATGCCGTCAACTTGCCCCCGAAGTCCATGAACATTGAGAGCAATACACATTTACAAGCTGGAGACATTTAAGATAAAGATATAGATTTTGTTGCAAGTGTAATATGTTAGGCTTGTTCATTTTTGTTTTTCGTTCCATGCAGTGCTTGTTTTATTTCCGGGGATGGATTAAAGAAAGCATTCTTGGGTATAAATGCTGTGGGTAAAGATGGATCAAGGAGGAGAGCTCTTATTGGTTTTGTAGTCCAACTCTCGCTTATTCTTGCCCAAAACTACCACTTGTTTTTTTTTATCATGGTAAATTCCTTAAAATTTGTGGGACAAGTATTGAAAATTGAAAATTAAGTAAATGCTTAAAAAACTTCAATTAACCTTAGAGGATCAAATATTAAATCGACCATGGTATTGTGAATTAACCCATCAAACAAGTTATGGATTGAAGTGGGTTTAATAAGTTAAAATCCCTAAAAGGAGCAAAAAATGTGCTAGAAGGTGACCATTTATGAAGAGGAAGATTCATGGCAAACCCCCTTAATTTAATTTCTGTTGCCCTGCTACACTTTTCCAACAAGAAAAAGACTATGAATAGTACAAGCATCTTCGCAAAGTCAAGTCAAGGGCCCCTCCCTGTTTCCATTCGTATTGGTTTCCACTTACATTTTACACCACTGTAGGATGGCTGCACGTTTTCCACATGCATAAAACAGCTTGAGTGTTAAACAGAGGCATGAAACTCAGCGTGCTTGGATACAGGGATATTAATTTTAAACCTTCTGCATCTTTAAAATTTTCAATTTGCTAACATGAAGACGATTTCAATTCAGAGGATTGAAAATGCATCATAATAGTTCTATATGTTTCTGTCAGGCCCTTCTGTTATGTTCAAGATCCATTTTGCCACAAGCTCCAAGTCTTGATTCTTCCCAGAATGGTGTGCTTGCAAAAACAGTTGCCCTGTACACAAGTTGTTCTCTTCAAGAAACCATGATCTCTATCCCAAATTGGACGATACTGGACTTGACCAATATCTTCACTTTTAAACTCTAAAACATTCCACAAATTGGCAGACAAACTTCAGAGGTGATCAAGTCAATTTACCGTCGCTAATTTTTCCATTCTGAATGCTTCCAGAAATATATTCCACAAAGCTTTCATTCGTAGAAGTTTTTCTCTTTGTGGAAATTTTAGTGAATAGGACACTGACTTCAAATTTTTAGCTTTTTTTTTCTTTGTAACTTACCTCATAAAGACACAAAACTTCCAGTGTTCACACCCTCAGCAAAACATTTAATGATAATAAAAATACAGTTTTAATCATTAATTAAAACATATTAAGGGTGAATAAAGGAATAATCTTTGATGGTGTAAAGGTCGTTTTTAAAGGAATAATATTAAAGTTTATCTATTAAATATGTAATTTTAGACATGTATTTTGTGTGCATGTCTTTTACTTGCAAAAACTGAAAAAATAGATCAACATTACCAACATTAAAAGAACCAACTAAGACAATATATGTTGTTTTAGATCTTTAGGAGGTCAGATGGGGTATTCTTTGATAATATGACCATTCCTTTTACAATAGTTGCATAAAACACTAGACAATGCTCATATATCTTCCCCTTAGCTTGTTTTGGGTTACATAGGCCATAGAAACGAGGGTTGATCAATGTTATTCCATGGCATTTTGAGTGAGAAGATGTTGGTCGTCATAGAAAAAAAATATCTTTGAGGCATGAATCCAAGGAATGAACAGTTTCTCAGTTCTTAGGTTTAGATTTAATGACTTTTTAGTAGATTCATGAACAAATTGAGTGAAAATAAGAGCTTTGGTAGGTAAGTTGCATAAATTATATCAATATATTATGCCAAAAGATTAATAAAACTATAGTAGAATCTAAAGAAAAAAATATTGTTCTATTAAAGGTTAGCCAAGTTATGTCAAAGCTAAAACAAACATGTAGAGTTATGCTAACTATAAAATATCTAGAGATAATTCCATATCTCGACTATAGGTATTCCAAAAATCATAAAATCCATGCCTTGACTAGGGCATTCATGACCTCTCATTTAGCATTTTATTTGTTATCTTTGTTTTTATCATATATAGAGTTGTTGTGATCAACATGGATCTATAAATCCTTCCCTTTGACAAATATCATGAACTATGTTGAGCAATTCTAGCCATTAAAAAAAACAAAAAAAATAGACTTTTTAGAATATATAATTTTGAGATTGTTTGATGTAGAATAACTAAGAATAAAAGACTGCACTAGGAATAAGATAAACTTGAGAAAAAATAGACATTGAAAGACAAACAAAGATGGAACTAAGATTAGACTGAGAAAGATTTAATACCATGACAAAATTTAAAAACTATGAGCGAAAAAACAATTGTGTTCCCTATGTAAAGAACTGATATTTATCTTGAATATAATCATAAGCTAAACTTTAGCTACTATAAAATAACTTATCATATACATACATTTTTAATATCTAGTCTACAAATAGTATCCTAACAAAGTAAAGAAAAAGATATTTACAAAAAATCTTTAAATAAACAATTAATTCCTTTGATAAGAAGATGGTATAAAACATGGAATATACCTACAAAAGTAATACTATAAATAAACAATTAATTCTATGAAAGTAAAGATTAATATAAAATAAAATAACAAAGTAATTATTATTATGAATTAATAATAATGTTCCACTAACTTTTATTCCATTCACTTTGGTTCCATCGACGTGCAATTTGATTTGGTGGAAAATGTTGTGGAGGACCTTTGAGCAACTAAATGAAATTGTTTTAGTGGAAAATTAGGTGGAATAGTGTTTTCAGATTAATTACAAAAAATTGTGTAAGTTAAAAATATTGAAAATATCATAAAAAACAAACTTAATTTGAACAAAATTTCCATTTTTTTTTCTTGAGATGAAAAACAATGTTATATAAGCTTATTTTCTGTTTTTCTTGGTTGAAAAAATATTTTAAAACTTAAAAATGATCATGCTTTTTTATTTTTTAAAAATAAAAATGAAAAGAAAGCTAAAAATAAAAAAAAACGAATTTCATCCAACACATTAATAATTCAAATCTTTATTTTTTATATTACAATATGGATTAATGATATTTAATAAATATACAAAATTTCATTACAATATGGATATTTTTTATTTTTATTTTTTATCCTTTTATTTTGAGAACGTAGTTTTTCAGCTATAACATTGTTTTTATTTTATATTTCAGTCCACAAACCTGTAAAGGAGAAAGAAAGTTGTACAAAAATAAGAGAGTTAAGAGAAAGTGATCGTCGGCCAATGAAAAATATCAATTTCATTTTTTTTTTTTTTAAAGATCAAACCTGCTGCAAACTGCAGCAGTTAACTGTGGTGAAGACTAAACAGTTCTCTTCAACATTGTTAAAACTACACCATGAACACTGTTGTCTAGTAAATGCATGAACATTTCACTTCTTTAAGAGATTTAAAAATGTTTTTTTGAAAAAAAATTAGTGTTTTTAGATATTTTAATATATTAATATTAAAAATAATTTTTTAAAAATAAAAAAAAATATTTTAATGTATTTAAAAAAAAAACATTGTTCCCAAACAGTCAAGATTCATGGCAAACCCCCTTAATTTAATTTGTCAAGGGTCCCTCCCTGTTTGCATTCGTGGATTCTCGCATTGGTTTCCACTTAGATTTTACACCACTGTATACTGAACCAGTGGTCTAGCAAACGGAGGATCTTGGCTTCTTGCTTAAGCTCATCCTATCTTCATCAGGCACAAGCACCGAAAAAAAACAGAAAAGAATTATGCTTTCAGGGCTACTGAACTCACTTCTTTGGTTCATGGCCATGATTAAAAAACCTTCAATTAACCTTCGAGGATCAAATATTAAATCGACCATGGTATTGTGAATTAACCCATCAAACAAGTTATGGATTGAAGTGGGTTTAATAAGTTAAAAACCCTAAAAGGAGCAAAAAATGTGCTAGAAGGTGACCATTTATGAAAAGGAAGATTCATGGCAAACCCCCTTAATTTAATTTATGTTGCCCTGCTACACTTTTTCAACAAGAAAAAGACTATGAATAGTACAAGCATCTTCGCAAAGTCAAGTCAAGGGCCCCTCCCTGTTTCCACTCGTATTGGTTTCCACTTACATTTTACACCACTGTATCTTGGCTTCTTACTTAAGCTCATCCTGCCTTCATCAATTACAAGCACCGCAAAAAAACCAGAAAAGAAAAATGCTTTCAGGGCTACTGAACTCACTTCTTTGGTTCATGGGCATGCTTTTGTTCATCAACTACATCGAAGCCACCACTTCTGGCTTCTCAAATGAGACAGACCAGCATGCTTTGCTTGCCATTAAGGATCTTATATCATACGATCCTTTCAGCAGTTTAAGCTCATGGAATAGCTCGCTGCAGTTTTGCAGGTGGCAAGGAGTTACATGCGGTCGCAGGCATCGAAGAGTGACTTCCTTGAATCTGTCTTCACTTGAACTGGCAGGTCCACTGTCTCCCCATGTCGGGAATCTTACATTCCTCAGGGTGATTGATCTCAGTGCAAACAAATTCCATCAGATTCTTCCTCCAGAAATTGGCCGGTTGTTTCGACTGAGATACCTTTATCTAGCAAAGAACTCCTTCCAAGGTGAACTTCCTTCCAACTTGAGTCATTTTTCGAACCTCATATTCCTGAATCTATACGGAAACAATTTTAGAGGGAGAATTCCCAGTGAACTTGGCTCTTTGTCTAAGCTCCTCAGAATGAGCCTCGCCATCAATCATTTCACTGGTTCAATCCCACCTTCATTTGGGAACCTCTCTAGCATGGAGCATGCAAGTCTGGAATTGAACAATCTGGATGGAATAATTCCTGATGAACTTGGACGACTCTCTGCTTTAGATTTTCTATGTCTTTATTCCAACAATTTGTCTGGTATGGTTCCTGAACAGCTTTACAATATCTCATCCCTCAATTCGCTCTCATTAGTGGACAACCAATTAACCGGTCCCCTCCCGCGTTATATAGGATCAACCCTGCCCAATCTGCAAGGTCTTTATCTTGGAGGAAACCAATTCTTTGGTCATATTCCAGAATCTTTAGTCAATTCCTCAGGACTCGTAGATTTTGATTTAGCATTTAATGCTTTAACCGGGCCTGTTCCAAATAATTTGGGAAACCTGCAAAACCTTGAAAGAATAAACTTTGGCAGCAATCCGCTCGGGGATGAGAATGGGAGTGATTTAACTTTTCTTACCTCCTTGACCAATTGCACCAATTTAAGAGAGGTGTGGTTTTTTGAAAATCAACTTAGAGGCGTATTGCCAATCTCTATTGCAAATCTCTCAACCAACCTCTATCGGTTAATACTCCACACTAACTACTTGACTGGAGACATTCCTGTAGAGATTGAAAATCTTAAAAACTTGGGGTTACTTGACTTTTCTAAAAACATGCTTACAGGGAGATTACCTGATTCTATTGGAAAACTTTCCAAGTTGCAAGAGCTTTATGTTTACACAAACAAAATCTCTGGAAATATTCCATCTTCCTTCGGAAACCTTTCTCGGATGCTTCTTCTCAGTCTAGCAGACAATTTTCTTGAGGGAACTATACCAGTTTCTCTGGAAAATTACAGTCAACTAGAAGGGTTAAAACTTTCATACAATCATCTCAGTGGAGCGATACCTGAGAAACTTTCTGGTATCGATTCTTTATTTAGCCTCTTTTTGGATTCAAATAATTTAACAGGTCCATTACCATCACAAGTGGGTAATGCAGGAAATCTGATTGACTTGGATGTTTCAGAAAACAAATTATCTGGAAAAATCCCAAGTTCTATCGAGAGTTGTGTCATGTTGGAAGACCTCAACTTGAATGGCAACTTCTTTGAAGGAACTATTCCTTCTTCTTTCAAGAAGCTAAGAAGTATCCGAGTCCTTAACCTTGCCCACAACAACTTGTCTGGGCAGATTCCCAAGTTTCTTGGTGAATTACCTCTTCTTGGTTATCTCAACCTTTCCGGTAACAATTTTGATGGTGAAGTGCCAGCTGAAGGAGTTTTCACCAATACGAGTGCATTTTCAGTTGCTGGAAATGACAAGCTATGTGGAGGAATCAAGGCACTGCAATTGCATGAATGCCCAAAACAAAGACGAAAGACTGGAGTTCACCGGAAGGTAGTAATTCTTGGAAGTTGTGCTGCACTTTTCCTTCTTCTGTTGGTGGCATCTGTCTATGATGTTATACGCAGGAGAAAACAAAAAAAAAGTCGACCTTCTTCGGCCTCACCACTAGAGAAGAAATACCACAGAATTTCCTATTCGGAACTTGTACATGCTACTGGTGGGTTCTCTTCGACCAACATAATTGGGGATGGAAAATACGGCACTGTCTACAAAGGTACGCTTGGATCTGATGATCAAGTAGCTGTGAAGGTATTCAAGCTTCGACAAAGAGGAGCCAGCAAGACTTTCATGGCTGAAATCAACGCGTTGAGGAATATCAGACACCGAAATCTTGTCAGAATTGTAAATTCTTGCTCAACCATTGATTTCCAAGGCAATGACTTCAAGGCTTTGATCTTCGAGTTCATGTCAAATGGGAGTTTGGAGAGCTGGTTACATGCAAGTTCACCGGAATCACAAAACTTCAAAAATTTAACTCTGTTGCAGAGAATAAACATAGCGACTGATGTGGCCCTGGCATTAGATTATCTTCACAACCAGTGTGAAACGACAGTGCTTCATTGTGATCTAAAACCGAGCAACATCCTTCTTGACAAAGACCTTACTGCTCAAGTGGGTGATTTTGGCCTGGCAAAGATTCTCTTAACTGCTGCTGGGGAATCATTTTCTACAGATTCCAGCTCAATTTGCATACGTGGAACCATTGGTTATGTAGCCCCAGGTAAAATATTAAGCAATTACGCCTCCTCGCATTCATTTAGAAATCAACTTGCTACATATCCAATAATCGTGTTGCATTATAATTCCAATTTGAAGATCATATATAACATCGTTTCGAACAGGATGGCTATGATATCTTAGTAAAAGACTTTGTTAGTTTTTGCTTAAATTGCAGAATATGGAATGGGAGGAGAGACTTCAACACAGGGTGATGTGTATAGCTATGGAATTCTCCTGCTGGAGATGTTCACGGGAAAAAGGCCCACCGACAGCATGTTTACAGGCGACTTTAACCTGCATTGTTTCGTTGAAGCAGCCCTTCCTGATCGGGTAATGGAGATTATTGATCCTCTACTTTCAATTGATATCCAAGAGGAAGTTCAGACAAGGAGAAATGGTCCAAGAGGCAGAAGCAGCGTCAACATTGAAAAGGTAAAGTGTTTGGAATCAATCCTGCAGATTGGACTTCGATGTTCTGCTGATTTTCCAGGTGAAAGAATGGTTATAGCAGATGTTCCCTCAGAACTGCATAGAACTACCAAGATTCTCTCTAACAGCTAGAGAAATCTCAAGTGCTGTAATCTATGAAAACTGGTATACGTTGTGTTTTTTGTTTGGTCAGAATACTTGAATGTTAAATGCAGAAGCTCATTTTCTTCTAGCAAAATGAATGTACGTAATAATAAAAACTCATTAGTAGAAATCAAACCTTCATTTCAAGAGTATCCTACAGTAATGATTCCATCTGCATGTTGCAGAAAGCCTGCTCTCCAGTCTCTGAAGTCTCAACGACTTTCTCAGGTTTTCTCTCACACAAAATCCCACAAGTGTTAAAGAACTTTGAATTTCTCAGCTAAACAAAATTATTTTAATTTGTTTCGTTTCTTGGTGTTCTCTTTAGTTCTATATGTATCTGTTATGGTGTATCAAAGCTAGTAGTTCAAGATCCAGTTTACCACAAGATTCAAGATTCTTCCCAGAATGTTGTGCTTGCAAAAACAGTTGCCCTGTACACAAGTTGTTCTCTTCAAGAAACCATGATCTCTATCACAAATTGGACGATACCGGACTTGACCAATATCTTCACTTTTAAACTCTAAAACATTCCCTGGGAAATCTACAAATTCTTTCCATTAAATCATGCTAACAAATGCGCACCGCTTCTTACTTTCTATACTTGCCACCAAGAAGGAGGTCGATGCTTCAGTCCATGAGAAATTCACAAGATTCTTTGGCAGACAAACTTCAGAGGTGGTCAATTCAATTTACCGTCGCTAATTTTTCCATTCTGAATGCGTCC
The DNA here is from genome assembly GCA_027405865.1 of Salix purpurea. Taxonomy (NCBI): domain Eukaryota; kingdom Viridiplantae; phylum Streptophyta; class Magnoliopsida; order Malpighiales; family Salicaceae; genus Salix; species Salix purpurea. Next base: position 5,853,971 of record JAOWLH010000014.1, on the reverse strand, counting down.
AGAAATATATTCCACATAGCTATACTTTGTAGAAGATTTTTCTCTTTGTGGAAATTTTAGTGAAAAGGACACTGACTACAAAATTCTAGTTTTTGTTTCTTTGTAACTTGAGTCATAAAGAGACAACTTCCCAGTGTTCACACCCTCAGCTTAGACCATGGAGGAACAGACAAACAGCAACATTCTATCTCATGTATTTAACTCCTACAAACAAGCCAAATTTTGATAACAAATCCAGTTTTGATACGATGAGAGGAAATTTCCAATGGCTTAACATTTGCTCGACCAATGACATGGACTCCTAAGGTTTCTCAACCCGATTATGAAAATGGAGGTTTTAATAGAGATATACAAAGAGTAGTTTGTACTGTATTTTGTTCCATCAACAACAACATGGAAACTGCTGCTACCTTTGGCTTTACAAATGAGACAGACATAAGTTTATCTGTCAAATCTTCGGGGGTGTTTGGAATCCGATTAAAAGTGTTTTTTTTTTTAAATATATATTTTATTTTATTTTTTGTTTTAATTTTTTTTAAATAAAAATTTTAAATTTTTTATTAAGTTTATTAAGAATAAAGAAATTGATTTGCACTTTATCTAATTTATCTTTTAAGTTTGTTAATTGTGTTGTGTATTTATTAAGTCATGAGATTTTTACTGTTTAGTGGTAAAAACAGAAATACGTTGTTAATGTCTATTTGGATACAGGGATATTAATTTTAAACCTTCTGCATCTTTAAAATTTTCAATCTGCTAACATGAAGACGATTTCAAATTTTCAATCTGCTAATATGGTAAAGTTTCCATTGCCAGCTGAGATTTGAAAGACAGTTAAGATGCAAACAAATAGGTTTCCTCTACAATGAAATTCAGAGAAATGCTTACCCACAGTCTTGAAGTTCTTGGATCAGATTTTTTATGCAATTTGGACAGTTCTGACTGAAAGCTGATGACTAATAGCTCCAATTTCACATTTCAATACTTGCAAGCTGTTGAGATTTTAGAATGATAAGTTGCAGAAAACGTAGATTTGAATCTTCCGAATTTATTATAAATCTTCTTTAATTTATAGAGTGCATGATTACGTGTGGATTATATGTGTATAATTTTCTTCATAACACCTGAAAGAAAGAAAAGTAGAAGAATTAATTCAATGCCCTTGCAGTTTGGTTCAAGGAGAAAAACGTTTCTGCAGTGTCTGCCTCGTTTATAGGACATAAGTTTAATACCTGCAGGCTACAGATTCGTCAGCTATCTTTTATTCGGTTTTATAGGACACAGTCTTGGAGTTCTGGGATCAGATTTTTTATGCAATTTGGACTCTTTGAACTCGATTGAAAATGGACTGCAAAGAGAATTCAATAAAAGACAACGACAATTATCACAAGGCATAAAACGCTAGCTTTTAAGAACAATCAGATGTGTGAGCAAACCCGAGCATAAAGCAGTGATACTGCTACGTAGGGGAACGAGTTCACAAGAATAGCAAGCAAAAAAAAGATACAATTTTAATATTTTTAGCAGACGCTGGATTCTTGATTTTTAAGAGACCTTTCGTTTCAATTTGAAAAAAAAAAATCTCAGTTGGGTTTGCATAGCTTTCCCACCTTGTATCAAACAATTCTCCCCTGTATGAATTACTCAATTTTCCTTTTCATCGGCAGAGCCAAACCCTTTAAAATAAAACAAAAGGGCATGCTTGGGGAAAATCCCAAATTTAAAACTACAAATAGAGCAAGTTAAGTCATAGATATTGAATTGTGATGCTACGTAGAAGAGAAAGATGAGAACAGAGAAGAGCAGAGTTTTTTTGGCACTGTCCACTATCCGCTCTTATTCACTTGTCTTGCTGTATAAATATTGTTACAAGGCTGATTCTATTTACAGAATGTAGAAGGTAACGGTAAGGACAATTAATTGTATTCCTTACAAAAGGAAAGTCAACTGATCAAGTTGATTGAGGATTGCAGGGAGCAGATTCCATGGTTGATTGAGTTGATCTTCTGTTATATCTTCTTTACCCCCTTTCAAGCGCAACGGAGCTATGCGAAGATTGAACTTGGACTTAAGAAAACAAAACCGATCACGGCTTAGGCCTTTGGTGAAGATGTCAGCAAGTTGATGAGAGGAGGGAACATGGATGGTATGGAGGGCTTTGCGAGCAACCAATTCACGAACAAAGTGATAGTCAATCTCAATATGGCGAGTGCGAGCATGGAAAATGGGATTAGCAGCCATGTGAATAGCCAAGAGATTGACGACATAGATGCAAGGAGCATTTTGGAGAGGAATGCCAAGTTCGTGATATAGGAATTCAAACTAGCGAATTTCAGCGGCTCAGCTTCAGTGCTAGAACGAAAAACAGTGGACTGTTTCTTGGCAGTCCATGTGAGAATATTAGGGCCAAAAAATATGCATGCACCCGTGGTGGATCGAAAATCATCTACAGAACCAGCCCAATCAGCATCCGAAAAATTTCGTAAACTAAAGTCATCGGATTGGTGGAACACAAGGTCTTGATCAAATGTACCCTTAATATATCGAATAATACGCTTGACAGTATGAAGATAAGAGGAACGCGGATTGTGCATGAACTGACACACCTGGTTGACAGCAAATGAGATGTCAGGCCGTGATAGGGTAAGATATTGGAGGCCACCAACCATACTTCGATAGATAGAGGGATCAGAAAGGGGATCCCCATCCAGACATAATCAATATACCTACATCATGCTAATCATCATCATCATCACTTGTAATCAAATAATCATCATTATCATCATCACCAACGACTTCATTATCATAATCAATTTCCTCATCCGAATCCATTTCATTATCTTCTCCCCAATTTCCCTCTACCGTAAGCAAATCATTTTGGTTGACTTCTTCATAATAAGATGTGTCAACAAATATACTTGGTTCATCAAGTGTCATATTAGGAAGCACACAACATGGTTGAGAAATTTCATCTGATTGATCAACATCAAATGTTTTAACATTGTCATTGTTTTCAATAAATTCACCCATATCAATATTATAACAACTTCTAGCTGTTGTCTTCATAACTGCCCACCATTCTGAAGATTTATTATCGGGTGGACATGTATAGTAGACTTGTTGACATTGTTGCGCCAAGACAAAATCTTCATTTCCATGTAGTCTAGAGGTATGCTTGATTTCAACCAAACCATTTGAACGATGCACTTTAAGCCCACGTTTGGTATCGTACCAATGACACTTAAACATAAAAACCTTGCACTTACTCCCTAAATATTTAAGTCGGATCACTTTTTCAAGCATTCCATAATAATCAATTTCATTAGCATTGTAGCAACTTCCTTTCACACAAACCCCGCTATTCATTGTTATTTTATAGCGACCATAAAATTGAGTATGAAATTTAAACCCATTGACATAATACCCATTATAACATTTCACGGAATTTGACGGACCCATAGAAAGTGCAAAGATTTGATTCTCAATTCCAGTTGATTTGTATTCAACCTAGCATAACAATAACAATGTATGAATTATTATTTCATACAAAATAGTAAAGTTAACAAAATATGTCCTGAAAAATACTTACATGATTTTTCAACCGAATTGGAAATTCCACCTCACATAGTTTTTCAATTTCAATATCCCTCAATTGTGGTTGTTGTGAATGTAGCTCATGCCGACATTCCCTAAATTTTAAATTGTTAGTTGAAATCAAGTTATTATAAATTCAGAAACAAAATAAAATATTTCACACTTACTCTATATAGGGTTTCAATTCTTGACAATTGAAAATGACATAGTTGTGCGCAATTTTCATTTCTTCTTGAGATAATTGCCGTCTATAATATTTTTTAGACAATTTTCTTCCTGGATAGGAAAAAATAGAAAGTTGTCCACCTTCACTTTTAGCTCCACCATCGTCATTTTGTGGAACTCGATTCCATATTGTTTGAACGTCATCACCAAAATAATAAGACGCAAAATTTGTAATTTCATCTATCAAGTATGCTTCACATATGGAACCCTCAACTTGGGCTTTATTGGTGACTTTCTTCTTCAAATAAAACATATACCTACATTATTTATGTTAATTAGTTTGAAAAATAAACAAATTATTCAATTAAAGTGAATAAAAATTACATTGTATGAAAACATACAGTTCAAATGGATACATCTATCGATATTGAACGGGTTCACCAACTTGTGCCTCATAAGGTAGATGTATTGCTAAGTGCTCCATGGAGTCGAAGAACGATGGAGGGAAAATCCTTTCAAGTTTACAAATTATTTCAATAATGCTTCTCTGCATCAACTCCAAGTGTTGGACATTTAAATTTGTCGCACAGATGTCCTGAAAAAATACTGACAATTCTGTTAATGCCTCCCACAATGGTCTAGGCAAGTAAGGTCGGAACGCAACAGGAAAAAGTCTTTGCATAAAAACATGGCAATCATGACTTTTCATGCCCGAGACCTTACATTGTGCCTCTTTTACACACCGTGATATGTTTGAAGCATAACCATCAGGAAAGGACAACTCTTTCATCCATGACAACAATTGTTGTTGTTCTTTCTTGAAGAGATAATAAGTGGCTTTCGGTTTGTAAACTCGACCACTTGCATCTTGTTGTAAATGTAAGCTTGGCTTTTTACAATATAACTGAATATCCAACCTAGCCTTTACATTCCTTGCTTCTATCAGGGCAATCCATTACCGTGTAGAAGATATTGTCAAAGAATTTTTTTTCTATGTGCTTGACATCTAGGTTGTGACGAATTACATTTGTATGCCAATATGGAATCTCCCAAAAAATGTTTTTCTTCACCCAATTGTGATAGACACCAAATCCGGGAATTTTACCACATTTTGAAGAGCTAACAACATGTCCCTCGGTAAACTTAGAAACTTCAGCTAACATTTCTAAACCAGATCGACGAGGAAAAGGAGGGAGCTCTTCAATTACTCCTTTTATAAACTTATTTGACTGATATCTGTAAGGGTGATTCATGGGTAGGAATCGTCGATGACAGTCAAAGAATGAAGTTTTCTCACCATGTTTTAATCGAAATGCCTTGTTGTGTTCCATACAATAAGGACATGATAATTTGCCATGTGTACTCCAGCCCGACAACATACCATATGTTGGAAAATCACTTATGGTCCACATCAAAGCTGCTTTTAACTGAAAATTTTCTTTATGGTATACATCATAAGTTTCAACACCTATAGACCATAACTTATTCAATTCATCAATCAAAGGTCTTAGAAAAATATCAAGTTTTTTTCCCGGATTCTTTGGCCCAGGAATTATCATTGATAAAAACATAAATGGTCTTGTCATGCACTTCTAAGGAGGCAAATTGTACACAATCACAATTATTGGCCAACAAGAATATGCATTTGAAACCATATCAAATGGACAAAACCTATCAGTGCATAATCCTAATCGAACATTTCGTGGATTTGTCGCGAAGCTCGGATGGACACGATTAAACTCTATCCAAGCATATCCATCTGATGGGTGCACCATTACTCCATCATCTGACTTATGAAAATGATGCCATGTCATATCTTTGGCATGATGTGGAGACATAAATAGTCTCTGAAGTCTTGGTGTCAATGGAAAGTATCGGAGTTGCTTCTCCACCTTGTAAGAGCCTTTACTAGTAGGGTTTCTAGGTTTGTATCGTGAACTTCCATAGAAATCACACCTTATTTTCATCTCATCAACCCCATAATACAGCATGCAGTTATTACGACACACATCATATTTCTCATAACCAAGTCCAAGTGGCCGCATAAATTTCTTGGCATCATAAAAAATTGAAACCAAATTAGCATCATCAGGCATGTCTTAGCAAATTCAGTGAATTTGTTGGAGGCATTCTGAGTTAAATTTAAATTTGACTTCATATTAAGCAATTGTACACAAGCAGATAGTTTTGATTGCTTAGTACACCCATCCCACAAAGGTTCCTCTGCATCTTTCAACAACTTAAAAAAATTAGATGCCTCTAGATTCGGAGGTTCCTCTATCACAACAGTAATGCAAACCTTATCATTATAGTATGCATCATCATTCCTCATTGCATCTAGAACCATATTTCTATATGGATTTGCATCTCCCTTATCATTCACAACACGACTAATCCCTCCTGATGAAGGTCCGACCAATATATCTGTGTCATAAGGCTCCCCGTGTACAGTCCAATTTTTATAATAAGGTAAGAACCCTTTTGTCAATAAGTGCTTACAAACATCATCTTCTTTTTGAAACTTTTGATTTTTGCATCTCACACAAGGACATCTAATTTTCCCCACTGATACATTTTTATCAATTGAATATGCAAAACTGATAAATCTTCTAACACCCGTAATATATTCAGGATTCAGACGATCATTTCTCATACGACGATACATCCACTCTCGATCATCCATATTAATCTAGTAAACATTATAATACAGAAACATTTTAGAATGTAAATTAAAATTAATATGATTTCAATAATCGAAACATAATTTCTGTTTTTTTTTATTTCTCAACTATAGATTAATGCGCAGTATCCTTTTCATTTCAAAATTAATTAGACTTGGCACATTGAATGAGAGGAGCAACACACACAGCAGCACCATACACAATAATATGCATTTAATAGATACTAATACTAAAAAGACACAATAAACAAATTACACTAACCTTTCAGTGAATTTAATAGAATTTGAAGTCAAAAGATATTGATCAATGCTTGATGCTCCTATCAAAAACCCTGAATAGAGAGATATTGTTAGTACATTCAATAAAAAATTTAATATCAACCAGCAGCAATATTAAACTTTATTTATATTCGATTGCATCCTTTAGGCCTAGAATCACAATTAGTTTGACAAGAGTTGTTTAAGGTCTATTTGGAAGTATTTTTGAATCATCCGCAAATATGTTAAGTTATTAAATTGAAATGGTTCTTGGCAAGGTAATACGAACCTTAATTAAACCATATATGCAGAGAACTAAACACTCTATTCCTTTTCCTAAAACTCACAAGCATAATTTTCTTAAAACAGTATTCATATTTTATACAAATAATGATTAAGTAGTCATTAGACGGGTAACAGACTTCAAGCTCCCAGATTCAAATAGAAATAAAGTCAAAAGCATCCACTAAGTATAACAATAACATTAATAACACCACAGAAAAGCAGGTTGTCTGTCCCCAAAGTATTTTTCATGATAAGCACTTGTGCAAGATTTGCAGGAAGTGCTCTGTACATTTGCTCTAACAATCTCAGAGACTAACTAATAACTTGTTACTTTTGAATTACCAATAAGGCTGAAATGCCCAGAAAGATAGTAGTTAACCATGAACATAATTACCAAGTTCCACACAGGAAAATTGTTCCCACCTCTTTCTCTATATAACTGTATGATCAGATAAAACTTATTCGTACGAATAAAATGAAAATATATATTTTGAAAATGAAATGTGTAAAAAAACTCCCTAAACCCATTAAGTTCAAATAATTAAAACTCAAATTTCTCGACAAAATCACTTAATTAGTCACAACCCATGAGCATAGATGGTGCCGAGCCAGACCCATCACAATGCTCTCCAAAAACTCCCTAAACCGTAAACAAATTTCGAAACTAAGGAAAATTAAAAAAATTGAAAGAGATGGAGATCAATTGACCGTACCTGAGGTAGATCTTCGTAGTGGTGGTGATGGGTCTGCTGGGTAACTGAAGCTCGACGCCGGTGAAGTGGAGATCGGGAACAAGAGATGGAGATCAGCTGGTTCGATGATTCGATGATGAGTAAATGTTCATAAATGGCAAACGAAAGAGAGGAAGACAAGAATGGATATTTAATGTTCATAAATGGCATGTGAAAAAGTTAAACGGCCCGCGCGCGCGTTGGGCGTTGCATATTTATTTTGCAACAGATTATCAGTTGCAAAGTATGTTACTTTGCAACGGAAAATCCGTTGCTAAAGCAAAAAAATCCCTTGCTAAATGTTTTAATTTGCAACGGATAATCCATTGCAAATGACAATTACAACGAAAAATCCGTTGCAACCCTTGTTTTTCTTTTTTAATTTCTAACATTAGTTTAGCAACGGAATATCCGTTGCTAAACAATGTCCCGTTGCAAACGGGGCCCTTTTCTTGTAGTGGTATCACAAGATATGACAATGCATAGTGGAAAATTGGGGCCTGCTTTGCCTTTTCTTATCCACAGGGAGGTAGGGATTGACTGGATAGTCAAAAAAAGGACAGAAAATGTAGGATCAACATGTTAGATGACCTTGAATTATTACGAGTAGTAGTGTCTTCATTGGCATAGAAAAGAACTACATGCACTGAAGGTCCATAAAGGTAGAACGAGGGTTTGTGGCTTGTCATTATTATTGATTGCTCTAAAGTGTGTGTAGAATGGAGCTAAGGGATTTTTTTCACTAACCTCATGCTGTTGGAGAAAGCTTATCTAAGTTGTCAAAACCTGGACAATCCAGGAGAACAAAGCATTTTACTATTGGCCCCGATTCAACCTTTATACAAGTGGAAGCTGAGCTGAAAGTCAAGCAACATTTGACTTATTAACTAGAGTTTTCAATAGCTTTAAAATGGTGACAGAAGACTTCAAATTATTTTTTTCTGTCAAATTCCAAACATAAGGAAATGAAAACAATTAGACGAATGCCTTGGACATGCAGGTTGTAACGGAAATTTTTTTGCAGGATATGTGATGGAAAACTAGCAACATATGCCGTTAATATTCATCTATATTTTGAAAATTTTTCTCATGCTAGTGCATATACATATTCTCCTTTACATTCACTTATATGTATTAGTTGAATTTCATTATTGAGCAGGCTCTGCTGCTGGCTGGGGTCGGCAAGATGGTGCAGGTGTCGTTAAGGTATATCGATTACTTTTGAAATGTAAAACATTTGGAAGTTATTATATATGAATGAAGTCAAATGGTCACAGGTTTAACTTTTTTTTTTGTATCAGGTTTATGAGACCCTCACAGGTGTTAAAGTTGAAGGAAAACTTCCTGTACTTAAGAAAGAAGTTGTCCTGCAGTCTCTTCCACCTGAGCGGCCCCTGGATCCCATTGACGATATTCATAGACTGAACCAGAGCACTATTGAAAATGCATGATCAAAGTCAACCAAAGTCAACTGATTCCAAACCTGCAGACATGAAGAACTGGTGCTGCGAAGATCATCAAGAATTTTCCTTTACTGTTTTTATTTTGTTTTAATTGAAGAGTTCATGTTTTAGTTAAGTTAGATCAAATTATATTTGATCATATCTTGTTGCTTTATTTTCGCATATTTATTTCCTGTTTTAAGTAGAAGAGATTGTAATAGGTTTGAATTTCCATTCCTGTATTTTTGATCTTCTTCTATAAATAAAAGTGAAGGGATGGCAGTATCTCAACAAGAAATTCTGCCCCTTGTTCTGAATATTTTTCGTTAAGAATTTGTTCTTTAGCCCTTAGAATTTCTGGGAAAATTCTGGGCAGATTCTTGGTTTCTCAGCACTGATTTGAACAGTGCTTGTTTCTTTGCGACAGACACAAAATTCTGACAGTGATCTGAACAGTGATTGTTTGTTCTTCAGGAAATTTTCCAACAAATGGTATCAGAGCGATTCTGATCTTAGAAGGGTTGTGAGAAACACGAGAGAATTGTGAGATTTTTTCAAAGTTATTAACTTTGAAGGGAAGGTGAGTGAAACACGAGTGTTTAGAAATTTAATCAAGAAAATTATCTTGATTTGTTCTTTAAGAGATACGCAATTGATTGTAATCATCAACTGCTACTCTTGTTCTTTGTTTCCAGTACAAGGAATACCTGCAAGAAGAAAAATCTGTTTTGACAGAGATGGACTCCTCATCATTTTCGTCAAAATCACCTATGTTCACAGGCTCAAATTATGGTGTGTGGGCTGTGAAGATGAAGACTTACCTCAGGGCATTTGATCTGTGGGAGGTCGTGGAGACTAACAGGGATCAAAATCCCTTGAACAATAATCCCACCTTGAATCAAATCAAGTATCACAATGAAGAAAAGGCAAAGAGATTCAAAGCACTTACCTGCATCCATAATGCAGTAAGTGAAGAGATATTCACAAGAATAATGGCTTGTGAGAGTGCTAAAGATGCATGGGATAAACTGAAAGCTGAATTCCAAGGTGACGAAAAATCTAGAAGAATGCAGATTCTGAACTTAAAGAGGCAGTTCGAAGGGTTGAAGATGAGGGAGTCAGAAACAATCAAAGAATTCTCCTCTAATATCTCCAAATTAGTCAACCAGATGAGAATTTTGGGAGAAGAAGTTCAGGACTCTAGAGTGGTGGAAAAAGTTCTCGTCAGTTTACCTGAAAGGTTTGAGAACAAAATCTGTTCTTTAGAAGACTCTAAAGACTTTACCGAGATGAGTCTTCAAGACTTGATAAATGCTCTTCAAGCAGTGGAGCAAAGGCAAGCTTTTAGGCATGAAAGTGCAGGTGAAGAAGCCTTCGTGGCAGGATTCAGAGGAAGATCTCGAAATCAGAATTTTCCAACAATTGGTCATGGTGACAGTAGAGAAATTGGAAGGAATTCGCAAAACAAAAACTGGCAACAAAACCAGAACTATCCCAACGAATTCAATGCAAGAGAGGAGAGAAATGATCAATTTCCTGCTTCCAAATACTGCCACAAAACTAATCATCTTGAGTCAAGGTGTTGGCTCAAGAATGCTCAATGCAGAAGGTGTAAACAGTATGGGCACATTCGAAAGTTCTGCAACTCAAACGTAGAAGCTGAAACTGGAAAGCAAGCATACATTGCAAAAAATTCAGAACTGGAAGATGAACAATTATTCATGGCTACGACAGAACTGAATTACGCAGAAGCTGGAATTGGAAAGCAAGTGTACATTGAAAAAAATTCAGAAGTGGAAGATGAACAATTATTCATGGCTACGGCAGAACTAAATTGCAGCAAAGTTGAGGTAAAAAGTTCAAATTGGCTTGTTGATAGTGGATGCACTAATCATATGACTGCAGATGTGTGGATGTTTAATACTTTAGATTCAAGTTATGAATCTAGAGTAAAATTGGCAAATGGTCAGTATGTTGATGTGGAAGGCAGAGGGGATGTTGACATTGAAACTATGGCAGGTATGAGAACTTTTGATAAAGTGTTGTATGTGCCTAAAATTAAACAAAACTTAGTGAGTGTTGGACAATTGCTTGAAGATGGTTACTCATTGTCCTTTATTGATGGCATATGCACAATTAGAGATGATAAAGGAGTCATATTGTTTTCTGCTATAATGTATAACAGAAGCTTCAGTCTCGGTTTAAAGTATGAACATCAGAACATGAACATCACTGACAGTTCAAATTCAGTGTTGTGGCATAAGGGATTGGGGCATTCTAATTATGCTACCATGAAGAAGATGACAGACTTAGAGATGGTGATTGGATTACCTAAAATTCAAGAGCAAAAGGAGAAAAAAGGGGGAGTGTTTGATACCTTTGACACAGTCAAAGTTGCAGCCGAGAGGGAAGCTGGAACCAAGATGAAAGCTTTGAAGTCTAATAATGAGGGTGAGTTCACTACTCATAAACTTGAGGGGCATTTAGAAAAAGAGGGGATTAAGCATCAACTTATAGTACCATACTCACCTCAACACAATGGTGTTAGTGAAAAGAAAAATAGAACTCTAGTGGAGATGGCTAGATGCCATTTGTATGAGAAGAAATTGCCTCTGAAAATTTGGGCAGAGACGGTTTTTTACCTCCTAAATCAAATGGTTACTAAGGGTTTGGGAGAGAAGACACCTTATGAAATATGGCATGGATACAAACCTAACATAGAACACTTGAGAATGTTTGGGAGTCCATACTATAATCTGCAACCTAAGGTAAAACGAGAGATGATTGGAGTGTGCAGCTATGCAGTCTTGGAATCAAGGGGGAGTGTTGAAAATGCATGATCAAAGTCAACCAAAGTCAACTGATTCCAAACCTGCAGACATGAAGAACTGGTGCTGCGAAGATCATCAAGAATTTTCCTTTACTGTTTTTATTTTGTTTTAATTGAAGAGTTCATGTTTTAGTTAAGTAAGATCAAATTATATTTGATCATATCTTGTTGCTTTATTTTCGCATATTTATTTCCTGTTTTAAGTAGAAGAGATTGTAATAGGTTTGAATTTCCATTCCTGTATTTTTGATCTTCTTCTATAAATAAAAGTGAAGGGATGGCAGTATCTCAACAAGAAATTCTGCCCCTTGTTCTGAATATTTTTCGTTAAGAATTTGTTCTTTAGCCCTTAGAATTTCTGGGAAAATTCTGGGCAGATTCTTGGTTTCTCAGCACTGATTTGAACAGTGCTTGTTTCTTTGCGTCAGACACAAAATCCTGACAGTGATCTGAACAGTGATTGTTTGTTCTTCAGGAAATTTTCCAACAAATGGTATCAGAGCGATTCTGATCTTAGAAGGGTTGTGAGAAACACGAGAGAATTGTGAGATTTTTTCAAAGTTATTAACTTTGAAGGGAAGGTGAGTGAAACACGAGTGTTTAGAAATTTAATCAAGAAAATTATCTTGATTTGTTCTTTAAGAGATACGCAATTGATTGTAATCATCAACTGCTACTCTTGTTCTTTGTTTCCAGTACAAGGAATACCTGCAAGAAGAAAAATCTGTTTTGACAGAGATGGACTCCTCATCATTTTCGTCAAAATCACCTATGTTCACAGGCTCAAATTATGGTGTGTGGGCTGTGAAGATGAAGACTTACCTCAGGGCATTTGATCTGTGGGAGGTCGTGGAGACTAACAGGGATCCAAATCCCTTGAACAATAATCCCACCTTGAATCAAATCAAGTATCACAATGAAGAAAAGGCAAAGAGATTCAAAGCACTTACCTGCATCCATAATGCAGTAAGTGAAGAGATATTCACAAGAATAATGGCTTGTGAGAGTGCTAAAGATGCATGGGATAAACTGAAAGCTGAATTCCAAGGTGACGAAAAATCTAGAAGAATGCAGATTCTGAACTTAAAGAGGCAGTTCGAAGGGTTGAAGATGAGGGAGTCAGAAACAATCAAAGAATTCTCCTCTAATATCTCCAAATTAGTCAACCAGATGAGAATTTTGGGAGAAGAAGTTCAGGACTCTAGAGTGGTGGAAAAAGTTCTCGTCAGTTTACCTGAAAGGTTTGAGAACAAAATCTGTTCTTTAGAAGACTCTAAAGACTTTACCGAGATGAGTCTTCAAGACTTGATAAATGCTCTTCAAGTAGTGGAGCAAAGGCAAGCTTTTAGGCATGAAAGTGCAGGTGAAGAAGCCTTCGTGGCAGGATTCAGAGGAAGATCTCGAAATCAGAATTTTCCAACAATTGGTCATGGTGACAGTAGAGAAATTGGAAGGAATTCGCAAAACAAAAACTGGCAACAAAACCAGAACTATCCCAACGAATTCAATGCAAGAGAGGAGAGAAATGATCAATTTCCTGCTTCCAAATACTGCCACAAAACTAATCATCTTGAGTCAAGGTGTTGGCTCAAGAATGCTCAATGCAGAAGGTGTAAACAGTATGGGCACATTCAAAAGTTCTGCAACTCAAACGTAGAAGCTGAAACTGGAAAGCAAGCGTACATTGCAAAAAATTCAGAACTGGAAGATGAACAATTATTCATGGCTACGACAGAACTGAATTACGCAGAAGCTGGAATTGGAAAGCAAGTGTACATTGAAAAAAATTCAGAAGTGGAAGATGAACAATTATTCATGGCTACGGCAGAACTAAATTGCAGCAAAGTTGAGGTAAAAAGTTCAAATTGGCTTGTTGATAGTGGATGGATGGCAGTATCTCAACAAGAAATTCTGCCCCTTGTTCTAAATATTTTTCGTTAAGAATTTGTTCTTTAGCCCTTAGAATTTCTGGGAAAATTCTGGGCAGATTCTTGGTTTCTCAGCATTGATTTGAACAGTGCTTGTTTCTTTGCGTCAGACACAAAATCCTGACAGTGATCGTTTGTTCTTCAGGAAATTTTCCAACAAGCACTTCAAAAACGTTGGTTGTTCTAGATGATGATCCAACTGGAACTCAAACTGTCCATGATATTGAAGTATTAACAGAATGGTGATCACTTGCCTCTATAATGTATAATCGTTTTCCAAACCTGATAAAAAAATAAAAATCAATATAAATATATATTTTGTTTCATTCAGAAGTTTAGTTGTTTCATCCTTTTGTGTTAAATTCAGTTCTTTCTTCTATCAATTCCATCATGCTGATAGAAAGCCATTGTACTCTATATCTATAAAACAAACAGGCTCTTTTGAAGGTGCTTTTGCAAGTTTTAAATAACCGTGCCTGCTCTCTTTGCAGGAGTGTTGAGTCAATAGTTGAGAAATTTAGGAAAAAGCCTAAATGTTTTTTTATCTTGACCAACTCCAGGTCATTGAGTTCTGAAAAGGTAAACAACATTTTTCACATCTAATCTTATTTCTATTCATAAAGCACGTATCTTATTACGAAAGAAAAGAAAATCAATTACTTATTCATTTTCCAATATCTGTTGAAGATTGAAGAAAGATTTGTTTCCAAGTCTGCTACTGAAGATTTGAAGATCATGAAGAAGATTTAGTTTCTATGTTTGTGTTTCAATAAAGATCAATTGTATTGATCATTGCAATTTTGTCTTTCCTGTTTTAAGCATTTTTATTTTCTAGTTTTGATGAAGAAATTGTAATAGTTAGAATTACCATTCTTGTATTCAATTTTCTTCTATAAATAAAATTCAAGGGATGGCAGTAACCTAAGTGATTCTGCTCTTAAAAAGTTGTTTGAACCATTGCTTTAGTTTTTGGTTGCCGTGATTCTCAAGTAATAGAAAAACAGGGCATTGGTTCTTTGATTTCTACAGTGCTTGTTTTTCTGGAGATTTCATTGTTTCCAGTTACTGATTTGAACAGTAACGGTTCATGCTTCAGAATTTTTTGATTCTTTTCCAACAAAATGGTATCAGAGCAAATAGGGATCTTTGAAAGGGATTGAGTGAAACACGAGTGAATCAAGTGAGAATTTTTTCAAAGAAAATTAAACTTTGAAAAGGGAAAGGAGAGTGAAACACGAGAGATTTTTTTTCTTTTCTGACAAATCTTTACACAAGGATTTGTTGTTCTAGCTTGTTATCAATTGCACAAAGGCTTCAAGGCAGCAATTGAAAACTATTGAGTGCTAGTTTTTCAACTAACTCAAAGTTGAATTCTGTGGAATGGAAACAACAAATTTTTCTCCGAAATCACCAGTGTTCACTGGACACAATTATGGAATTTGGGCAGTGAAGATGGAGGCTTATTTGAGGGCCTTTGATCTGTGGGAAATAGTGGATTATGACAGGCAACCAAATCCACTTGGTAACAATCCCACCCTTAATCAACTCAAATACTTCAATGAAGAAAAAGCCAAGTTCAAAGCTCTCACTTGTCTGCACAATGCAGTGAGTGAAGAGATCTTCACAAGGATCATGGCGTGCACGACTGCAAAAGAAACTTGGGACAAGTTGAAAGCTGAGTTTCAAGGTGATGATAAATCAAGGAAGATGCAAGTTTTAAACTTGAAAAGGCAGTTTGAAGGTTTGAGGATGAAGGAATCCGAAACCATCAAAGACTTCTCCTCACACATCTCTAAACTTGTAAATCAAGTGAGATTGTTAGGAGAAGATTTTCCAGAGAAAAAGTCTTGGTAAGCTTGCCTGAAAAATTCCAGCATAAAATCTGCTCTTTAGAGGATTCAAAAGACTTTGCTGAAATGAGTCTTCAAGAACTTGTCAATGCTTTACAAGTTGTAGAACAAAGACAATCTTACAGGCAAGAAAGAACTAGTGAAGAAGCTTTTGTGGCTGGATTCAGAGGCAAACATAAACCCAAGAATTCCTTTAAAGGAACCTATGGTGGAAGAAGAGACAATGATGGCAGGAGTGACAATGGGAAAAACTGGCAGCAGAGGACTTGGCAGCCAAATCATGGCAGTCAAAATTTCAAAGGAAAAGAGAAGAAAGAAACTTTTCCCCCGTGCAAATACTGTCAGAAAACCAACCATGTTGATACCTGGTGTTGGTTGAAGAACACACAATGCAGGAATTGTAACCAATTTGGACACTTGCAAAAAATTTGCAAGAATCCAGCAGCTGCAAAACAGGTTTATGTTGCTGAAACTTCAGAAATCAAGGAAGAACAATTATTCATGGCTGTGGTAGAACAAGAATACAATCTAACCAAGGTAAGTAACTCAACTTAGCTTATAGATAGTGGATGCACAAACCACATGTCAGCTGATTTGAACATATTTAAAAACTTGGATAGAAATTATGTGTCCAAAGTAAGAATAGCAAATGGTGAATATGTTGAGGTAGAAGGCATGGGAAATATTGAGGTTGAAACTATGCCAGGAACTAGAACTCTGAATAATGTCTTATTTGTGCCCAAGATCAAGCATAATCTGGTTAGTGTTGGACAGTTGTTAGAAGAAGATTATTCATTATCTTTTAACAAAGGGATGTGTAAAATCAGAGACTCTAAGGATAACCTACTGCTCTCAGCTAGGATGATGAATAAAAGTTTCAACCTAGATTGGAATGAAGCTTGTATGAGCATGAGCACTGATTTGTGCACAAACTCTATACTATGGCATAAGAGGCTAGGCCATTTCAACTATGCATCATTGAGAAGAATGGCTGAATTAAAGATAGCTTCAGGATTACCATTAATTCAGGATCATGGTGATGTGTGTGAAGCATGTCAATTGGGTAGACAAAACAAAAGTGCATTTAACAAAACCACATTCAGAACAACATCAAGGGTGCAGCTAATACACACGAATGTGTGTGGTCCAATGCAAACTGAGTCCTTAAATGGGGCTAGATATTTTCTGCTATTTGTGGATGATTTCAGCAGGTATTGTTGGGTGTATTTTCTTAAGCACAAGAGTGAAGTGGCTGAGATATTCATAAGGTTCAAAACTGTTGTTGAAAGGGAAACAGGCTGCAAGCTTAAAATGTTAAGGTCTGACAATGGTGGGGAGTTCACCTCTCGGATGCTTGAAGAATTCCTTACAAAAGAAGGAATTAAACATCAATTAACTGTCCCTTACACCCCACAGCATAATGGAGTGAGTGAGAGAAGAAATCGAACCTTAGTAGAGATGGCAAGATGCTTGATGTATGAGAAGAAACTACCTCTGAAATTCTGGGCTGAAGCAGTCAACACCTCAGCCTACCTATTGAACAGAATGGTGACCAAAATCTTGGGGGACAAAACTCCTTTTGAATACTGGTATGGCTTTAAACCTAATCTTGAACATTTAAGGGTTTTTGGAAGTCCATGTTATGTTTTGCAGCCTGACATCAAAAGGAAGAAACTGGACCAAAAAGCTGAGGTAGGAATTTTGATTGGCTATGGCTCTAAAACTAGTGGCTACAAAGTGTTTGACTTGAAAACAAACAAAGCCATAATAGCAAGGGATGTAAAAGTTGCAGAGCACAGCACATGGAATTGGGATGGTGAAGTGAGTGAAGATCCCAAACCTGAAATTCAGTATCAAACTGAAATTCCAGAAGAAGTTGATGATGAAACTGATAGCATACCTGTAAGAGGGACAAGGCTGTTAAGTGATGTTTATAGCAGGTGCAATCTTGCTGAGATGGAACCTAGTGATGTGGAAGATGCCATGAATTCAAAAGTGTGGATGGCAGCAATGAAGGAGGAGTTAATGATGATTGAAAAGAACCAAACCTGGAAATTGGTTGACAGACCTGCACACAAGAATGTAATTGGGGTGAAATGGATCTTTAAAGCAAAATTGAATGCAGATGGGAGTGTAAACAAGTACAAAGCAAGGCTGGTAGTCAAAGGTTACTCTCAAGAACCAGGTATTGACTATAATGACACATTTGCTCTGGTATCAAGACTTGATACTATAAAATTGTTGCTTGTTTTAGCTGCACAAACAGGCTGGCTTGTGTGGCAATTAGATGTGAAGTCTGCATTTTTAAATGGTACACTCAATGAAGAAATATACATTGAGCAACCTGAAGGCTTTGAAGAAGATATCACTGCCAACAAAGTTTATCTTCTTGAGAAAGCCTTGTATGGGCTGAAACAAGCTCCTAGAGCTTGGTATAGCAAGTTGGATGAATACTTGCTAAGTTTGGGGTTTGAAAGGAGCATGAATGAACCCACATTGTATGTAAGAAGGGTTGATGAACATATCTTGATTGTGTCAGTATATGTTGATGATTTGCTAATTACAGGAAATCAAGAAAAGCTGGTGGAAGAATTCAAGATCAACATGAGAACCAAGTTTGAGATGAATGAACTTGGGCTGTTGTCATATTTTCTTGAAATGGAAATTACTCAATCTAATCAAGGTAGTTTTCTATGTCAAAAGATCTTCATTGTGAAGTTGCTGAGCAAGTTTGCAATGGAAAATTGCAAACCTGTCAGCACACCTATGACAGTGGGACTAAAACTGTCAAAGGATGATGGTGCTGCTCAAGCTGATGGGAAGGTTTATAGGAGCTTAATTGGAAGCTTGCTTTACTTAATAGACACACGTCCAGATATAGTGTTTACTGTGAACTACCTATCTAGATTCATGCAAAGTCCAAGCCAAATCCACTTTGTAGCTGCAAAAAGGGTCCTGCGGTACCTAAAGGGTACACTGGATTTTGGTATGAACTTTGCTAGATCAAATGTTACTAATTTGATTGGTTTTTCAGATAGTGATTGGGCTGGAAGTGATGAAGAGATGTCAAGCACCTCAGGATTCTGTTTTTCAATGGGGGAACCATATTTTGCTGGAATTCCAAGAAGCAAATTGTGGTGGCTCATTCCACTGCTGAGGCTGAGTACATTGCTGCATATGTGGCAGCAAACCATCTTGTTTGGCTAAGGAAAATATTGGGGGAATTAAGCTTTGAACAAGCTAATCCTACAGTGTTATGGTGTGACAATATGGCTGCAATAACCATATCCAAGAATTCTGTTTTTCACAATAGAACCAAGCACATGAAGATAAAATTTCATGCAATTCGGCAATTTCAACAAGAGGGGGAGCTGGAAATGCAATACTGTCCTACACTTGAACAATTAGCTGATTTGTTCACCAAATCATTAGCCAAAGAAAGGTTTGAAGATCTTAGAAAGAAGATTGGGATGATAAGTCCAGCAGCCTTAAAACCAAGGAGGAGTGTTGAAGATTGAAGAAAGATTTGTTTCCAAGTCTGCTACTGAAGATTTGAAGATCATGAAGAAGATTTAGTTTCTATGTTTGTGTTTCAATAAAGATCAATTGTATTGATCATTGCAATTTTGTCTTTCCTGTTTTAAGCATTTTTATTTTCCAGTTTTGATGAAGAAATTGTAATAGTTAGAATTACCATTCTTGTATTCAATTTTCTTCTATAAATAAAATTCAAGGGATGGCAGTAACCTAAGTGATTCTGCTCTTAAAAAGTTGTTTGAAGCATTGCTTTAGTTTTTGGTTGCCGTGATTCTCAAGTAATAGAAAAACAGGGCATTGGTTCTTTGATTTCTACAGTGCTTGTTTTTCTGGAAATTTCATTGTTTCCAGTTACTGATTTGAACAGTAACGGTTCATGCTTCAGAATTTTTTGATTCTTTTCCAACAATATCTACTCCAAGAAAAACAATTTCCTTGTTTGGGACTTGTATTTCTGATTATCCAATCAACTGTTTACAGGCGAGTGCACAGATTAAAGATATCTGTGGAAACCTAAGCGTAGCTGCTAAGTTAGTTGAGAATATTGATTATACAGTAGTTTTGAGAGGCGATTCAACACTACGTGGTCATTTTCCAGAGGCAAGGATAAAGTCCCTTGAGTGTCATATTATCATATTGTCAACGCTTTCATACCTTACCTTGTACCAACCACATTATGATGTACTTAATTTATTTAGGAAGAAGATGCAGTAGTTTCACTACTTGGTGAGATGGATGCATGGATCATTTGCCCATTTTTTCTTCAAGGAGGCCGTTATACAATCAAAGATATACACTATGTTGCAGATTCTGATTGGTACCATGATCCTCTTGTTAGATCATAGTGATTCTTCATTGGCATTTTGCATAAGAATATCCCTTTGTTTGCAGGCTTGTCCCTGCAGGGGACACAGAGTTCGCCAGAGATGCTTCTTTTGGCTACAAATCTTCAAACCTCCGTGAGGTCTATCTTGTTCATCCTTGTACTTGAAAGGATATTATATATGGTAGTGACTTTGTGATTGTCTGGATTTTCAGTGGTTCGAGGAGAAAACTAGAGGTCGTATTCCTGCTAGCAGTGTCTCATCTATATCTATCGATGTTTTTAGGAAAGGTGGGCCAGATGCTGTTTGTGATACTCTTTGCAACTTGCAGAAGGTATGGATAATCAGCATTAGGTGAATATATGAGTGATGTATCCATGCATTAATGGGATGGGAACTAGTTTTTTGATGATTAAAACAATTCTTCTCTCTTCCCATTTTAAGTATTGTTTATTGATGGTTTACTTTTTATGAGCTGAAATAGGGTTCAACTTGCATAGTCAATGCAGCAAGTGAACGAGACATGGCTGTATTTTCAGCTGGAATGATTCAGGCAAATTTCTTGCTATTATATATTTTAAATATTCTTTGTCGTGCCTAGCTAAAAACTTATGAAGCTGTTACATGCTTTTGTGTATTGAGCAGGCAGAATTAAGGGGAAAATCCTTTTTATGCCGCACTGCTGCTAGTTTTGTTTCTACCCGAATTGGAATTATTCCAAAAGCTCCAATACTACCAAAGGATCTTGGAATAAACAAAGAAAGAAAGGGCGGACTTATAGTTGTGGGATCGTATGTTCCGAAAACAACAAAACAGGTTGACAAATGTGGGACTTTTGTTTTCTTTTTATTTTATGCCTACGGGGCTATTATTTTGTACATTGTTAACATTCATTGTTTTCATTAACTCACAGGTTGAAGAACTTAAATTACAATGTGGCCATTTTTTAAAGAAACTAGAGGTAATACAGACGTGTTTTTGTATTTTCTCAATCTTGGTGTTAGTTTTGATTCTCTTCTTTAAGGAATATGAGATATTATCTATCAGTAACTGGACATCCATAAGTTGTCATTTGTTCATGTACATGCACTCAAATATAAATTCCAATGCAAAGGACTATTAATTATTTTTTCTTTTGTTATGAATAGGTTTCTGTTGATAAACTTGCCATGAAGTCACTAGAAGAGAGGGAGGAGGAAATCAATAGAGTGGCTGAGATGGCAAATCTGTCCCTTGGGTTTCTCTCTTTTGTCTAATAATAAGTGATCTCTCTCTTTCTCTCCGATTGCTCTCTGTAATAATAGTAAGTCCATTTTTGTCTTTCGCTTGCTTACCCTTCAGCATTGTTTTCATAATCCATACAGTGACTGATCTCAGAACTATTTACTAATACAGTAACAATCGAAGTAAA
Source organism: Salix purpurea (assembly GCA_027405865.1). NCBI lineage: Eukaryota > Viridiplantae > Streptophyta > Magnoliopsida > Malpighiales > Salicaceae > Salix > Salix purpurea. The sequence goes on along the minus strand of JAOWLH010000014.1, from coordinate 5,832,436 downwards.
TTAACCTTCAAAGGCACATTTCCACTGGCCAATATACCTTTTCCCTTAGCTGAGATATGAATCTGGATGCAAGTGGGATTCTAATGTCTTGCTAAGAAACTTTTTACCATCTTACCCCCTAATTTAGCTGATTCTAATGTCTTGCTCAAGGGTGGAATCACATCATCCGACCTAGCTACAAAAGCTCTAGAAGCAAAATGTGCCAAAGTAGTTGGACAAGCCCTTGCTGGCATTCCATTGTGGCAGCTCGGTCCAGAAGAAGCAAAATGTTCCGTACATTGTTTTCCCAGGTAAGAAAATTGTAATTTTATTTAGTTACTATCTTTCCATAAAATAAAAATTGAACTTGAACTTGTAATTTTTTTCTTTTTCGCAGGTAATGTTGGTGACAGTAAAGCACTGGCTGATGTTGTGAAATCCTGGGCTCTTCCTTCTCGACTTTCATCAACAAATACTGGATTTATTTGGATATTGAAATGTTTAGATATTGAAATTATCCTTATGAAGAACGCAGAGAGAGGTGGATATGCTGTTGGAGCATTTAATGTCTATAATATGGAAGGGGCTGAGGCTGTTGTAGCTGCAGCAGAGGAAGAAAATAGTCCTGCTATTCTACAGGTCAGAATGACATTTCATAAGTTGGACGAGTAATTTAGGAGACAAGATATGGAATTAAGCATGTCCTTTGGGACATGGATGTGAGCTTCAGCCTTTTTCAAAATTATGGCTCCTTACTAAATTGCCAAAAGTTGTGTTCTTTCAACAGATTCATCCTAGTGCACTGAAGCAAGGAGGAATTCCATTGGTTGCTTGTTGTGTCTCAGCTGCTGAACAGGCCAATGTAAGTTTGTTTTTCATATCTTAAAATATATATTTTAGGGAAGTTGAAAGGGTAAGAGAGGAAGAAAAGCTTTATGGTGTGGATTTTGTGGTTTTTGCACCTTCATTTTATTTTCTAATTTTTTTCCAGATGAACCAAAATATATGCCAATTTTCAAACTATAATAAGCAATTTAAAGTCCCCTGGAAAGATCACTAAAAATTTAATCCCCTTTGGAGCCATTATTTTCCATTGAGGATCAAAATCATTTAAATGATTGCTTAGTGCTCTAGATAAAGAAGATAAATGCCTAAATAGATGAAAAATACTTGTTTGGTGTCTTTTTTATAAAGTACAATAAATTGTAATTTACATGCATGTTTTGCAGGTTCCAATCACTGTTCATTTTGATCATGGAACTTCAAAGCAAGAGCTAGTTGAAGCTCTTGATTTGGTGAGTGCTGCTTGTTATCCATGAAAAAAAGTACATGGTTCAACAAACTATGAAATTTTTAAATATTGGCAACTCCCATTTATCTGTACCGAGGAATAATTTATTACTGAATTTGCATTTTCTTGAATCCAAACTCATGTCAGGGATTTGATTCATTAATGGTAGACGGCTCACATCTGTCTCTCAAGGACAATATAGCATACACGAAGTATATATCACTCTTGGCCCACTCCAAAAACATGCTGGTGGAGGCTGAACTAGGTAGATTGTCAGGGACAGAGGATGATTTGACTGTTGAAGATTACGAAGCAAGACTGACATATGTTAGTCAGGTCAGTAGACTTCCTAATTCATTAAATAAATTAAGTATACCCATATTTTTGATACATCCAAAATCACAGTTGTCTTGTCTTCATTTAAATTCCAGGCTGAAGAGTTCATTGACGAGACTGGCATAGATGCTTTGGCTGTGTGTATTGGGAATGTACATGGAAAGTACTGATGTAGAACAAGTTGCGGAATCATACATGCTGAAGAGGGATCATCCGAAATTCAAAGGCAACTGAATTTCGGCAACCAGGTCGTCGAAGTCGGAATAACGCGAAACTCACCCAGTCAATGCGTTTCGTCGTTTGCGAAAGAAATCAGGAGCTTTGCTGCTGACCTCGACCCAATTTTGGCCAAATTCCATCGTTTCGGCCCCGAAATCGTCATTTTTGCCATTTTAGGAAAGTTTCGTTTTCGCAATTACTTTTGATTTAAGAGTCCGAATTGACTTTGGTCAATTGGTACTCTCTTAGAATTCATAGCTCTTTCATATTCTGCATTTATCTCAAATTTGTCATTTATGGCAAATTTAATGTTTTATGTCCTTTCCTTTTCTGTATTGAATTAGGCTAGGGTTTTATCTTTAAGTATCCCTTGTAAACCCTGCAGCCGACTTATCTTCCATTTTTATTGAATAACTTTGAGTTTGATTGAGATTTAATCTCGTTTTCTTTAATTTTACGGAATATTGACGTTGGTCGTATTCCTTTGTGATTTTCTGCTGCGTCAATTGGTATCAGAGCACGGATTTGCCGAACTCGATGGCGAATAACGAAGCAGGAGACCAAAACTCTATTGGCGGAGACCATGGAGTGGAGGCCTTGTGGGCGGCAGTGGAGGAGACGCGGCAACAAGTAGCGCAGATTCGCGAGATGCTTGCTGCCGGGATTAATCTCAATGCCAACAACGGGCCACCGGTTGACAGGGTTCGTGCTGAGGGATTTGCCCGAGGCCAACCTGTTAATAGGAGACGCAACCCAGCACCTCGCATACAACCCGACAGTGATGATGATTCAGATGAAGAGGATGCTATGGGGTACGGTTTACCTCCACCTGCGAGGAGGCCAAGGGAGCAAGATGATTATCGGCTGAAAGCAGATTTGCCCAGTTTCAATGGGAATTTGCGAATTGAGGATTTCCTTGATTGGGTCACCGAAGTGGAGAGGTTCTTTGAGATGATGGAGATACCAGAAGAGAAGATGGTGAGGTTTGTGGCGTTTCGGTTGAAAGGAGGAGCTGCGGTTTGGTGGGATCAGTTACAAAAAAATCGGTAGCGGCAAGGGAAGGCGCTTGTGCGGACATGGCGTCGGATGAAACAGTTGATGATAGGGAGGTTTCTACCTCCAGATTATGAGCAATACCTGTTTCAGTCACTCCAGGACTCCTCACAAGGGTCCAGATCAGTGTTTGATTATACCGCGGAGTTTTCGCGGCTTTTGGAGCGAAACAACCTTAATGAAACAGAGGGGCAACGTGTATCCAGGTACATGAATGGGTTGAAACCATCCTTGCGCGATAAAATTGGTTTGCAAGTGGTGTGGACTGTAGAGGAGGCTCACAACCTTGCGTTGAAGGCTGAATTGATGGAGCGAAGGGGAGGATTTTCGGGTTTCCGTCGGAACAACCCAGAACCATCCTTTGGTCATAGAGACAAGGGTGGTGGCAGCAGCAGCAATAGCCCAGCAGGGGTGTTGAATCAGGGCAAAGAGGGAGGCAGCAGCGGCGGCAATCCCCCAGCCCAAGTAAACAGGGGCATGCCGCGAAACCCGAACCAGAACCAGAACACCAACTTGAACTCCAACCCCTATGCTAGACCTACACCTGGGGTCTGTTATCGGTGCCGAAAACCAGGACATATGTCTAATGCTTGCCCAGATAGGTGCAGGCCTGTCAACTGGATTGAGGGGGAAGAAGAGGGTTCCGGCGCTGCGGAAGACGATGCAGGAGAGGATGACTGTTACGAAGGGGTTGAGTTTGCTGAAGAAGATGGAGAGCGAGTGAATTTTGTGGTGCAGCGCATACTGTACACCCCAAGGCAGGAGGAGACTGGACAGCGGAATAACATATTCCGTTCATTTTGCACCGTGAGCCAAAAGGTGTGCGACCTAATTGTGGACAGCGGGAGTTGCGAGAACTTCGTTGCAAGGGGTTTAGTTGAGCACCTAAAGCTGCCAACCGAGAAGCACCCGACCCCTTACACAATCGGCTGGATTAAGAAAGGACCCACGGTGAAGGTAACTGAAATCTGTCGCGTTCCTATTTCCATTGGAAAAATATATAAGGATGATGTAGTTTGCGATGTGATTGATATGGATGCTAGTCATGTTTTGTTGGGTCGTCCGTGGCAGTATGATGTGGATGTAATGTATAAGGGGCGGGATAATACATATTTGTTCACATGGGGGTCACATAAAATTGCTATGGCTCCTTATAAAAAGAAGTTTTCCGGTAAGACTGCTGAAGTAGAGAAACAGTCATTTTTGACAGTGTCCAGTTCGGATACAGAGTTTGTGGTAGATATTAGGGGTGCGCCAGAATTTTATGCGCTAGTAGTTAAGGCCCTTGTGGTGGAAGGGGAGGTTGAGACTTCGGTAGTAGTTCCTGACCGGTTGAAGCCAGTAATAGATGAGTTCAGGGATATCACTTCGGATGAATTACCGAATAATTTACCACCCTTGAGAGATGTCCAGCATCACATAGACCTCATACCAGGGGCCAACTTGCCAAATCTGCCTCATTATTGGATGAGTCCGAAAGAGAATGAGGTGTTGCGGGAGAAAATTGAAGAATTGTTGCGGAAGGGTTTTATCCGCGAGAGCATGAGCCCGTGCGCGGTTCCTGCGTTGTTGACGCCAAAGAAAGATGGGAGTTGGCGTATGTGTGTGGACAGCCGAGCCATCAACAAAATTACGGTAAAATATCGTTTTCCAATTCCTCGCCTAGATGACATGTTGGATCAACTTGAGGGTTCGAAGTTGTTTTCGAAAATTGATCTCCGCAGCGGGTATCACCAGATTCGGGTCAGACCAGGGGATGAATGGAAGACAGCTTTTAAGAGCAAAGATGGGTTGTTTGAGTGGTTGGTTATGCCATTCGGGCTGTCAAACGCGCCGAGCACATTTATGCGCGTGATGAACCAGGTTTTGAGACCTTTCGTAGGGAAGTTTGTTGTTGTTTATTTCGATGACATTCTTATCTACAGTAAAACCGAGGATGAGCATGTGGAACAGTTGAGAGAAGTGTTGTTGGTACTACAGGAAAATCAGTTGTTCCTTAATCTGAAGAAGTGCAGTTTCATGACGGATAGCCTGTTATTCTTGGGGTATGTAGTGAGTTTGGAAGGGATTCATGTGGATGAAGAGAAGGTCCGCGCAATAAGAGAGTGGCCTGCACCGAAGACAGTGAGTGAGGTTCGGAGCTTCCACGGTCTAGCCACCTTCTACCGCCGATTTATTCGGAATTTCAGTACTGTCATGGCACCGATAACCGAGTGCATGAAGAAGGGCAGATTTTTGTGGGGAGAAGAGGCAGAAGTGAGCTTTGCTTTGATAAAAGAAAAGCTATGCACCGCACCAGTATTAGCCCTTCCCAGTTTTGAGAAGATTTTTGAGGTTGAATGTGATGCAAGTGGCGTGGGGATTGGGGCTGTACTATCCCAGGAGAAGTGACCAGTAGCCTTCTTCAGTGAGAAGTTGAGTGAGGCTCGCCAGAAGTGGAGTACTTATAACCAGGAATTTTATGCGGTGGTCTGAGCTTTGAAGCATTGGGAGCACTATCTAGTGCAGCGGGAATTTGTTTTGTATACTGATCACCAAGCTTTGAAGTTTATTAATAGCCAGAAGCACTTGGATAATATGCATGTCAGATGGGCAACTTTCCTTCAAAAGTTCCCTTTTGCTATTCGACACAAGTCGGGTACTCTGAATCGGGTTGCCGATGCGCTGAGTCGTCGTGCCAATCTGCTGGTGACATTGTCTCATGAGATAGTGGGGTTTGAGTGCCTGAAGGAGTTGTATCAGGAGGATGAGGATTTTAAGCAAATCTGGGCGAAGTGCATTGAGAAACAGCCCGTCAGCGATTTTCATGAGAGCGAAGGTTTTCTGTTTCGCGGAAATCGTTTGTGTATACCCCGGATGTCGCTGCGCGAGAAATTAATCCGTGACCTTCATGGGGGCGGATTGGGTGGCCACTTGGGAAGGGACAAAACAGTGGCTAGCTTGGAGGAACGGTATTTCTGGCCGCAGCTGAAGAGAGATGTCGGCAATTTCGTGCAGAGGTGCTATGTGTGTCAGGTGTCTAAAGGTCAGTCACAAAATACTGGTCTTTATACACCCTTACCCATTCCTAATGATATTTGGGAGGATTTGTCCATGGATTTTGTGTTGGGGTTACCTCGTACCCAGCGAGGAGTGGATTCTGTTTTTGTGGTTGTTGACAGGTTTTCAAAGATGGCCCATTTTATACCTTGCCGAAAGACCTCAGATGCGTCGCACATAGCGAGATTATTTTTCAGGGAGGTGGTCCGACTTCATGGGGTGCCGCAATCAATTACTTCAGACCGTGACACGAAGTTCCTTAGTCACTTTTGGGTGACGTTATGGAAGATGTTTCAAACTTCGCTGAACCGGAGCACAACCGCGCACCCCCAAACTGATGGGCAAACAGAGGTGACAAACAGGACTTTGGGAAACTTGGTTCGCAGCATTTGTGGAGATAAACCGAAATAGTGGGATCATGTGTTGCCACAGGCTAAGTTTGCTTATAACAGTGTCGTTCATAGTGCGACGGGAAAGACTCCTTTTGCCATGATTTATGTGACGCCACCGAAACACACCGTGGACTTAGTTCGTCTACCCAAGGGAGGTCCAGGATTTAGTGTGGCTGCTGAGAACATGGCTACTCAAGGTCAGGCTATGCAGGAAGAAGTGAGGCAGAGGCTGGAAGCAACAAATGCTAAGTATAAGGCTGCGGCGGATAAGCACCGGCGTCGCAAGGTGTTTGAAGAGGGTGATTCAGTGATGGTTTTCTTGCGCAAAGAAAGGTTTCCTGTAGGGACTTACAACAAGCTGAAGCCCAAGAAGTATGGTCCGTATAAGGTTCTGAAGAAGATCAACGACAATGCCTATGTGATCGATCTTCCCGAAACAATGGGCATCTCCAAGACTTTCAATGTTGCAGATTTGTTTCAGTTTCACGCGGAGGAACCATTGTATCCTGATTCCGATCCAGAACATAACTCGAGGTCGAGTTCTTTTCAAGTAGAGGAGTCTGATGTAGAACAAGTTGCGGAATCATACATGCTGAAGAGGGATCATCCGAAATTCAAAGGCAACTGAATTTCGGCAACCGGGTCGTCGAAGTCGGAATAACGCGAAACTCACCCAGTCAATGCGTTTCGTCGTTTGCGGAAGAAATCAGCAGCTTTGCTGCTGACCTCGACCCAATTTTGGCCAAATTCCATCGTTTCGGCCCCGAAATCGTCATTTTTGCCATTTTAGGAAAGTTTTGTTTTCGCAATTACTTTTGATTTAAGAGTCCGAATTGACTTTGGTCAATTGGTACTCTCTTAGAATTCATAGCTCTTTCATATTCTGCATTTATCTTAAATTTGCCATTTATGGCAAATTTAATGTTTTATGTCATTTCCTTTTCTGTATTGAATTAGGCTAGGGTTTTATCTTTAAGTATCCCTTGTAAACCCTGCAGCCGACTTATCTTCCATTTTTATTGAATAACTTTGAGTTTGATTGAGATTTAATCTCGTTTTCTTTAATTTTACGGAATATTGACGTTGGTCGTATTCCTTTGTGATTTTCTGCTGCGTCAAGTACCCTGCAAGTGGTCCAAATCTCAGACTTGATTTGCTTAAGGTGAAGTATAAACAATCAAATGTTAGCTATTTTTGCTTAAGGGTGAAAGTACCCTCCCTCTCCCGTGAGTGCGCGAAGGCATTAGTTTTGTTGGAGCTTTCTGTTATTAGGGCATATAACAAAGCCTAAATCAGCATTGCTTAATGAATCTGCCACTGATTAACATAATCGACCTCCTTTGACTGCATCAAACAGGCTAGTATTCAGCGGGGGGTGACGAAGTTCAATGTAAATACTGAGGTGCGGAAGACCCACATGAACTCACTAAGCAACCCTAAGCAAGATCTGGTCCATGTGATGGCTTCAGCAAAAGAAGCCATGAAAGCTGTGGTTGCAGAGAAGATGCGCTTGTTTGGTTCATCTGGGAAAGCATAATCCCCTCCCCACGCAAGGACTAGTCCCCCATTCATTGTTCCAGCTAAATAAAATTAATATTAAAGCTGGAATAATTTATTGTCCTTGCTAGTCCAACTAGCTATAATATTTCTAGAGAAACTTCACTATTTAGCTTCCAAGCTCTTGAGATCCTTGTGTGTGTCTTCGGTTGTGGCAACATTTCTCACCAAATCGAGCTTGTTATGAATAATTTTTATATTTATGTAAATATATATTTATTATTAATAAATATTTAATTTATCTAGTGTAAATATATAATATTAGATTAATAAAATTAATATTTGATTTATAAATTTAGAGTAAAGATAAAGTTATGCGGATAAAAATGCTTTGCAAAGAAAATACAAAGTTGTTTTAATTATGTGGTTTCTATTATATCAAAGTATTGTTTATATAACTAATATATAGGTAATTGTCATAAGATCATGAGAGTTTTACATGAAAAGATTACCTATATTTATGGAAAAACTCATGTAATAAATGGTTGCTTAAGTGATTTTTAAACTTGAGATCATTAAATTATCTAATATAGAAAATATTACACTTTGATCATGTCATATGCTATCTTAATCAAGGTAATGAAGGAGTGGACATTGAGTATAATATGAATTAGGTCTATTGATTTGGTATTTGCAATCTTCAATTTAGTCCTTACTCTTTCAATTTTGTTTAATTGTGCCCATATTTACCCTAAACTCTTAAATGCATGCAATTTCACCTATGCCAGATTCAATTTCCAACCCTAGATTTGAGCGTCTTTTCACTTTACTTCTTAGTTTCTGATTTATTCGATGAAACCCCTGATTGGTCGGTAAAATCTTATTTTTCTTTAGTTTGACCCTTAGTTTCATTGATTTTAGTACTTGAAGTCACATGTCTTTTACAGATTGATTATTGGTCTTTGATTTGTTTAAATAAGTCTTTAATTGCTCATGAGACTTTGAATTTTATACAATTAAACCCTTGATTTCACCAATTTAGCCTTTTCAAGTCTAATTTCAGTCCCCAAACCTTGATTTCTTTCAATTAAGGGAGTTTTCCATAAACCAACTTATTTTGCAATTAGATCTTCAACTGAGCATTCTAAAATTACAATTGAGACCTTAAAATCACAATTTGTATATGCAACTAAAATCATCATTTTTTAAAATAGGTAACATGTATTTTGAGTTCTCTTGCATGTACACACATCTAACTCTACTGACTTTGCATCCTCAAGTTATGGGATTAAATTGACATCTTGTAAATCAGAGAAAAAACAAAACTAAATGTAAAATCTATGAACAGATTCACATAATTCTTACTCTATGAAAATTTCCTCCCTAAAGAAAGAGATTTATTTAATGTGCTATGTTTATATCTTCTTCTCCTTGCTGGCACCTTGTTTTTCGAGCTTTTATGACCCTAAATTGATCGAAAAGTGACCTGTCCCTTCCTTTCTCAGACTCCAACTTGTGAATGCTTTCCATAAGCACACGTTTGTTCTTGAAAACATTTCCTTTCACCTTCATGTACATCTCACTATGCATGTGCTTATCAATCTTTTCAAATTCTCTGTATTTTCGAAGCAAACGTCTCAGCACTCTCATTTCCCTCATCCACAGAACCTTTGATGGTAGCCTGGCTTCTATCGTCCCCTTCCTCTTTCCATAACCCGAGTACCTCCCTCTTGTCTTGGATTCTTTCACTTTCCTAGCCCTTGATCTTGAGTGGGTTATCATTGTTTTTTGGATAATAAAACCATCCTTTATGAGCTTCCTTATGTTCATCCCTGCAATACGCCATGCCTTATTGATTTACCTCAAGCTTCCAAGAAAGAAAGAATTATACTAATTTTACCCATCCATCCATCCTAATCGTAAATCCCAGGATACCCATGAAACAATCTTGATAAAATTAGCATCAATAGAGGAAAACTAAAGAAAATCGAAGGTAATAGAATACAAGACTTACTGGAATTGGCCATGGAGATGTCAGTGCTCTCGTTAGGATCAAGCCACAATTGAGTAAACTAGCAGCTAGCCGCTTCTGCAGCCTAAGGGACACCATTGTTATAGATTAGATGAATTCACAACAAAAACTAATCTTAACTTATCCTATGAAGAGACGATGGTTCGATTTCTCATGTATTTAAGGAAGGAGACAGACATGTGGGCTATCTGTCACGCGTTACTTGGGGAGCAAGTATCTGTGTTGAGTTGAATTAACTTATTAATTATTATGTATAAGCTACACATGCATTTCTTTTCTTTTCTTTTCTTGAGGACAAAGTAATTAAGGAAGGGTCATAGAATTGTTGTTGTTCTTCCGAAAATAAATAGTTTGTGCGTTGTTTTTTTTTTTTTAATTTTTTGTTTAAAAAATATTAAAAAATAAAGTATTTTTAATTTTTAAACTTATTTGTATTAAGCCATTAATAAACAATCACCTATAACTTCCCCAAAACTCTTATCTCATCACATGGATATTAGGTAATGAATATTGTTTTTTGATTTGATGAATCTAATAATATAAATAACAATTACAAAGGGTAACAAGATTATCGGGATTTATCACCATCTTCCTCACAATCAAGATCATGATCATGAAGGGAAATTAATCAAACTTTTCTGCTTACAGAAAGATCAATGTCTTTTGAGTAATGGCTCCAAACAAGAAGAAAACCGCTGCCAAGAAATTAAAGAAAGGTGAGGAGCTGCGACAAGCACTGGTTTATGCTCTTGCAGCTGCCACTTCAGCAGCATCAACCTCTCCCCCATCCTCTTTGCAAGGGAATGACAACAAAGGTCCAAGCCCTCCCACATCCCAAGGCAGTTCCATTCCCAACTATGCACAATTTGAAGATAGTGATGAGGAAGAAGAAGAAGATGAAGAAGTCGGCTCTCACTGCTGCATGGAAGATGAAGCTAGTGCTTCAAAGTTTTTCTTTCTTTCTCCTATGTCTCATAAGGGGGATGAAGCTTGTCTTTTGATGCATGAAAGCCACGCACACTCTAGTGCACACGAAGGTGAAGGGGCTGCTGAAATTCTGGGCAGTGGGAATGGCGGGAATCCCTCCCTCCTGCTAGAAGGTGTTGTTGACGCCGCTGCTGTTGTAGGTAGAGGAGATGATGGGATTCTTCCCCTCCAGCTCTCGGCTCATCCTCCTCCTTCTCCTTCAACTTTTAAAAATCATGTTGGCTGCGGTGAAGTTATGTCAGAAACTCTTAAGAATCATTTTGGCTGCTGCGAGGCTGTGTCCGAAACGTTAGTAAAAGAAATAGAGAGACTAGGGGTTGTTACCCTCCCGGGTGGGACTGTCCCTTTGGCTGTTCCTTCTCAATCTTATCCTTCCAAGTCCAACATTAAGGAGCATGATGGCTTGACAGTAGTCTCAGCTAGAGGAAAGGAGAAATTAGGGGCTGATGTTCCATCTATCCAGCTCTCGGCAGCAGCAGGTGGCAATAATGGTGGTTGTTCTTCCTCTTCCCATGCTAAGGAAATGGATGGTACTGGTTCCACTTCTTCTCCGGCCAATGATGTGGGAAATAATGGCCCAAAAGATAGCGACAAACTGGGGAACATGGCTGCGAAGAGTGGGAAATGGAAGGACTTATTCTCTTCCAATCGTAGTGCCGAAAGTGGGACTAAATTGGTACACTTTTCTGAACTCATTAATGCTTCTTCGTGTTCCTTGCTTGAAAATGATCTTGGTAATCTTAAGGATGTTTGGAAGTATTGTATTGTGGGGTATGTTGCGGGTAAATTTCCGGGATTCAAAGCTCTTAATCATATTATTGTTAATTCCTGGAAATGTAAGGCTTCACTAACCATACATGAATCGGGTTGGTTAGTTTATCGATTTTTGCATGAGGAAGATAAGCTTGCTGTGCTTAGTGGAGGTCCATACCTAGTGTATGGTAGACCTTTGATATTAAAATCCATGCCTGAATTTTTTGATTTTTCAACTGCGGATATGTCCACTGTCCCGGTTTGGATTAAGCTTCCTAATCTCCCGTTGCAATGTTGGTCGCCAGTCTGTTTGTCTAAGATTGGGAGTGTTCTTGGAAAGCCTGTTCAGTGTGATGTATTAACGTCTTCTATGTCCCGACTTTCATATGCTCGAATCCTGGTGGAGATTGACTTGCTTGCTGATCTTAAACATTCTGTGAAACTTGTGCTGCCTAATGGTACATCTGTGAATCAGAAAATTGTTTATGAAACTTTGCCGAGATATTGTAAGCATTGTAGAGTTATCGGGCATAACACTTCTCTTTGTCCGCACTCGTCTGAGAAGAAAGTGGCTTCAGCTCCCATGACAGTCAAAGTAGTTGAGGCAGTTGAGAAAGGATTAGTGAAAAGGTGGGTGCCGGTTAAAAAAGTGATTCCAGATCAGATAAAGTCAATTGAGCCGCAGTTGAGTGATGAGCCATCTCGCCCGACTAATTGTGAAGAGCCCTCTCGGCCAACTACCTCTCGACCAACAAATTGTGGGCAGCAGTTTCGGCCTAATGATATGCAAGTTTCTTCTCCTTTGAATGAGTCTCTTGATGCGCAACGGGTTGATCCCACGCAAATGGAAACTGATGTCGGGGAATGGACGGTGGTTAAAAGAAGAAATGGGAAATTTAAAGTGGCAAGTGATAATGGAGTTGTTGTGTCTAGTCTGGGGGATCCAGGTTGTTCGATGGGCATAGATGTGGACCAGCTCTGTGGTGTGACCACGCGGAGTGGTATTCGGCGATCAGGTGATCTTGCTAGGAGCAAAGGGCTGAAGGCCTTAGCTCCGAAGCAGTTATGTTAATCTACTGTTGGAATATCAGGGGGCTTAATAGTCCTCTGAAGCAGCATGAGGTTGTTAACCTCATCAAGAAGAAAGGTGTGGATGTTTTTGGTTTGTTGGAGTCTAAGCTTTCTGCGGCTAAGGTTGCAAATATGCAGAAGTTTCGTCTGAAGAATTGGAAGTTTTTGTCCAATGCAGAAGTAGCGGGTACTTGGGCTCGGGTCATTGTGTTCTGGAACCCGTCCTCTGTCTCAGTGGATTTAATTGCTAGTTCAGCGCAGGGGCTTCATGTCTCCATCTGCAGTCTGGTCCATCAAGTCAGTTTCAAAGCTACTTTTGTTTATGGTTTTAATACGGTTGTTGCTCGTCGGACTCTTTGGAATGATCTTAGATGTTGGGACTCGTGTACGCCTTGGATGATTCTTGGTGATTTCAATGCTGTTATGTCTCCGGCGGATAAGCATAATGGAGAGCCAGTGACTGGTTATGAAACTTCAGATTTTTTTCATTGTTGTTCTGACTTGGGCCTAGCTGATGTTAACTATTCAGGCAGTCATTTCACTTGGTCTAATGGTAGGATTTGGACAAATATTGATAGAGTTCTGGTGAACCACGCTTGGTCCTCTATTCAATGTGCTCTTCAAGTCCATTATGATTCCCCGGGTCCATTTTCAGATCTTTCTCCGGCTATTATTAGGCTTGGTAGTAGTCCTGCCATTGGGCGGCGGTGTTTCAAATTCTTTAATATGTGGGGGCTGCATGAGAACTTCCTTGATTTGACGGCTGATTCGTGGAATCTGGAGGTCTATGGCTCTCCGATGTTTGTTTTATGTTCTAAACTAAAGAGGTTAAAATTGCCGCTGAAGGAGTTGGGTAAGCATCATTACAGTCACATTTCGGAGAGGGTTACTAGTATGGAAGGTGAGCTTTGGCATTTCCAAGAATCGTTGCAGGATGACAGGGACAACTCTCAACTCTTGGACATTGAGCGACAAATGCGTAGCAAGTTGGTCCATCTTAAATCTGCGGAGAAAATGTTTTTTAGTCAGAAGCTCAAGTTTAATTACTTCAAAGATTGTGATAGGGGCACCAGCTTCTTTCACGCTATCATGGGCCAGAAGCAGCGAAAGAGGTTCATAGCCTCTATTATGAGCAGTAATGGAGTTCCTACCAATTCGGAATCAGAGGTTGGGGCTGAATTTGTTAAATTTTATCAGAACCTCCTGGGAGTGACAAAAGACACAGATGCTTTGGATTTAGAAGTTATTCGGTGTGGACCGTGTCTTAATCCCTATGCCCATGACAGTCTTTTAGCTCCTTTTTCAGGTGATGACATTAAGGCGGCTTTGTTTAGTATTGGTAACGACAAAGCTCCTGGGCCAGACGGTTACTCTGCTTTTTTCTTCAAAAAAGCGTGGGATATTGTGGGGACTGACTTTGTCTTGGCGGTTCAGGATTTTTTCATCTCTGGGAGAATGCTTAAGCAGATAAATCACTCTATTATTGCTCTTATCCCTAAATCTGATAATGTCAATTATCCGAGTGACTTCCGGCCGATATCCTGCTGTAATGTCATCTATAAAGTAATCTCTAAGCTTCTATCGGACAGGCTAGCTCGTGTTTTGCCGGATATTATTAGCCCTTTGCAGAATGCTTTTTTGGGGGGGCGGAAAATGGAAGATAATATTTTTCTGGTCCAAGAATTGCTTCGGGAATATGGTCGTAAGCGGACTTCTCCAAAATGTCTTATGAAAATTGATTTCAGGAAAGCCTTTGACTCGGTTCAGTGGGATTTTCTGGAGAATATTCTTGGATTGCTTAGGCTTCCCTCGGGTTTTGTTCATCTGATTATGCAGTGTGTCTCCACAACCTCCTACTCGGTTGCGGTCAATGGTAATCTTTATGGCTACTTCAAGGGTCGAAGCGGTATCAGGCAAGGTGACCCATTATCGCCTTATCTGTTTATTTGCTGTATGGAGTACTTTTCCAGAATGCTTAAGCAGGCTTCCAGCTTGCCAGGCTTCCACTTTCATTCCAAGTGCAGTACTCTTGGCATTACTCATCTCGCGTTTGCTGATGATGTTCTGTTGCTTTGTCGGGGAGATCTTAGTTCGGTGAATACGATGTATCAGCAACTTCAATCCTTTGGTAAAGTGTCGGGTCTTAATCTTAACCCCTCCAAATCTTCCATCTATTTTGGAGGAGTAAAGCCGACCATGAAAACTGATATTCTCCAGCTGACCGGTTTCGTTGAAGGGGTTTTTCCCTTTACCTACTTGGGAGTGCCTCTTAGTCCCCATAGGCTTTTGGCAAGTCAATTCACTCCTCTTTTACAAAAGCTGGAGTCTGCTGTTCAGGGCTAGATGTGTAAATTCCTTACTTATACGGGGAGGTTGGAGCTTCTGCGATCCGTGCTAAATGGGATGGTTCAATTTTTGATTGGTATCTTTCCTATCCCGGGGGTTGTTTTATCTCGTATTATCAGTATTTGCAGGAGTTTTTTGTGGACGGGGAGCATAGGGAAAAAAACTGCTTTGGTGGCTTGGAAGCAAGTCTGTCTTCCGAAGACTGAAGGGGGGTTGGGGCTTTTGGAGCTGAAAGCCAGGAGTAGATCTGTCTTGGCTAGTCATATCTGGAATATTCACCTCAAAGCGGACTCTATCTAGATTCAATGGGTGCATCATGTTTACCTTGTTTTCTCCTCTATATGGGATGCGCATGCACCTAAAACTTCTTCTCCGCTTTGGAAAGCCATTCTGCTCCTAAAAAATCATATTTTGGGGGAGTGTGGCACACAGGGTGCAGCCATTAACTTGGTCAGAAGCTGGGATAGCAGCGATAAATTCACTAGGAATGCCTATGATTATTTCAGGTTTTGCGGGAATGAAGTTAATTGGCTTCGGGTTGTTTGGGATAGTTGGGCTATGCCAAGACATAATTTTATTCTCTGGCTAGTAGTATTGGGAAGGCTCCGAACAAAAGATCGTCTTCAGTTCATGTCCCCAGATCCTATCTGTCCCCTTTGCAATCAGGATAATGAATCGCATCAGCACCTATTTTTTGAATGTAATTGGTCAGCGCAGCTTTGGAATTCTATCATGTCCTGGCTGAGGATTAATCAGCAGATGATGTCTTTAAGTAGCGCGCTTTGTGAGCTCAACAAGGGAGGTCATAGCATGGAGCCCAGGTTAAGGAGGATTTCATTAGGTATTACAGTATACTTAATCTGGGAGGAACGTAATAATCGTGTTTTTCATTCGAAATGATTATCGGTGTCCAATCTTTTTCGTAAATTCCAGGTTGTGTTCTACACCATCTTCCATTTCCGTGAAAAGGACCACCATAATCTGCGTTTTGGGTGATGATCTTGTTCCGGTTAGGCGTAAATCCTCGTTTCAGTTGGAGCAAGATGATTTGTGCTTCTTGTTATGTGGCCTACCAGTGTTTTTCCATGCTTTTTGCGGTGTCAGCTGTTGAGTTAGCTGTGCCATCCAGCTGGATATCTTGGGAGGGTGGCTTGTCAGCGTGCTCTCTGGCTTGGTTAAATTGTGGCTGGAGGTGGTGGTGTTGTCAGATTATTAGGGGGGTGACTTTCGGTTTTCTAGGCCCGGCAGGCTCCACGTGGGCGTCAGTTTACATTGATCTTCAAATTGTCTTTGGCGTGGGGAAGGTGGCTAAGTCAGCGCTGCTTTTAGGCTGCTGCAGATGTCCCTTTTTTCTACGCAGAAAGGTGAGTGGCGTCGGTTTGTGTTGCCAGCTCATTGAGGCAGCTCTTCAGTTCTTTCTTCTCTTTCGGCGGAGAAGCTTTGGCGTGTGTCAGCTTCACCTACATTGGGAGGCTTATGTTGGTGTCGCAGGCTCCTCGTGGGCTGGTTGCCTTTTGAATTTGCATTCAAATTCAAATTCAATTTCAGCTGCTTTGGGAGCGTTTCAGCTTTCCCTCCGAGCTTCGTTTGGAGTTGTTTTGATTTTCTCCTTGGGCGGGAAGCTGCTGCCATCCGTGGTCTTCTTTGGTGGGCCTTTCTTCTTCAGCTCCTATTTTCGGGCCTTGTTGATGGGCTGAGTTTAGGCCTTCTTTTTTGGGCTATCCACAAGCTTCTCTCTTTGGGATGGTCCTTGTTTGGGTTGGGCTTTTTGGGAGGGCTTTGTTGTTTATTCTTGATTTCCTAGGGCCTTTGTTTTGCGTTAAGAGAACATGTTCCCTTTTCGTTTTTTGTGTTTATTTGCCGTTCTCTCCGAGTTTTACTCGGTCTTGTATATTCTTTGCTCTTTTAATATACTTACAATTTACCAAAAAAAAAAAAAGATTATCGGGATTTCTTATAATGGTTCCAAGATTCCACGGCCGATGAGGAGTTGGGCAGAGAGTAAGCTGACTAGCGAGTTGTTGAAGGCGCGCAGTGGAGAGAGTAGGGTATAAGAAGCCGTCACCTATTCAAATGGCAGCGACTTGATAGATTGCTTGGTGAACTTGGAGATAAGACTGCAATTGTGTTTGTTAACACCAGAAAGAATGCAGATATGGTGGCCATGAATTATTATTATTCTTATAATTATTTCTATCCTACATCAAATTTTGGCTGCTGCACTTCTTTGTGATTTGCATTTGTTTTCATCAATTGATGTTAACAAAAGAATGGGTTGAAATAGATTTAGGGCATGTTTGTTTCGACGGTACAACCGCTGTTTGCTCAAAATTCATTTTTTTTCATTTTAAATGAAAATTTTTTGGTGTTTTTAAATTATTTTGATGTGCTGATGTCAAAAATGATTTTTAAAAAATAAAAAAATATCATTTTGATATATTTCTAAATGAAAAGCACTTTCAAAAGCAACCGCAACCGTCCTCCCGAACAGTCCCTTATAACTTGATATGTAAACTTTTTGTGACTCCGGGTTAAAATTCAATCAGTGGAGCTTATGGTTAGCTATATCAAAAAAGGATATAAGTGCAAACGCATGTTTGACTGAGTCTGATACACCGAGAAGGTCCCACAGGGTTGTGAGAAGAAATCCTAAGTTTTTAGACTAAGATTGCATTGTTATTTTTTGAGTATTTGTTTTGTCCTTTCTGAATATTGTTTTGAATTTATCTTGTTTTGAATTAGTCTTATTGCTGAGTCAGAGGTAGTTAGTCACCTCTAGAGTAATAGCTAAGTCATGGCCTTGACTAGCTAAAGTGTAGGAGTCAGTTTTGCTTTTCAGTTGATGTAAACTCTATTTAAAGAGTGCAGGAAGAATGGAAAGGACGTGAAGTATTTTTTTTATTCAAAGTTGTGGTTGTCTTTCACCCAAAGAAAGTAAGTTACTGTGAGTTTTGCATTGCACTCTAACAGGGACCTAACATTGGTATTAGAGCCCGATGACAACAAACAAAGAACGTATTGAAATGTTAGAGCAGGGAGTGGGAGGTCTACAGAATGAGGTGCAACAACTGGGGCTTGGAATGACTGATCGTATGCTGCGGCTTGAGGAGTCCTTGAAAGCCTTATCTGAGGTTGTTCTCTCCTCAAAGGCAAGTCAATCCTCACCATCAGTGAAGCAGCGTCACACATCTCATTTTCAACCAGACGTAAATGAAAGTTCTTGTTTGAACTTACCCACTCTGCGAACAAAAATCGAATTTCCTCGATTTGCAGGGGATGATCCTACGGAGTGGTTCAATCGAGTGGCACAATATTTCGACTTTCAAAGAACTCCTGAAGATCAAAAGGTGTGCTTGGCAGCTTTCCATATGGAAGGAGAAGCAAACCAGTGGTGGCAATGGATGAACCGTACATACAAGGAAGAAAATAAAGGCGTGACTTGGAATATGTTTGCAGAAGAGCTGTGGGCACGATTCGGTCCACCTGACGGGGAAAACTTCGACAAAGCTCTCTCACATATTAAACAAGGTGGTTCTCTGCGAGATTATCAAAGAGAATTTGAGAAATTGGGCAATCGGGTACATGGGTGGACTCAAAAAGCCCTTGTTGGAACCTTCATGGTCGGACTGAAACCAGAAATTGCTGATGGAATACGCATATTCAAGCCACAAACGCTAAAGGAGGCCATCAGTTTAGCCAGAACCAGAGATGAACAACTGGTACGTCAGAGGAGATTTGTTCGCCCGTTCCAACCAAATCGCAATCCTGCCATGGACCATAGAACTGCGATTGCTCCTAACGATTAGGTTGGGAGGAGATGCAAAAATGAAGAGCCCAAGGACTATGCTTCAGTTGCAACGAACGATTCACACTAGGCCATAAATGTCAAGGGCCTAGACTGCTGCTTATTGAAGGCCATGATGATGTGCACAACGCAGAGGAAGAGTTAGATGACAGAGAAGACGAGCTGGGAGTGTCGATACATGCTTTGACAGGATGGGCATCTCCATGAACAATGCGAGTAGCGGCCACCATCAAATCCCACCAATTGATGGTGTTAATCGACAGTGGGTCTACACATAATTTTTGAGTGACAAGGTTGCTAGAACATTACGACTTCCAGTGGTTCCTACGAAGTCTTTCACAGTTCATGTCGCCAATGGGGAGAAACTTTTGTGTCGAGGGAGATTTGAGAAGGTACCCATAGAGTTGCAAGGCATTGCATTTTCTCTTACCTTCTACTCATTGCCTTTACTAGGTCTGGACATGGTGTTGGGCATACAATGGTTGGAGATGTTGGGATCTGTAGTATGTAATTGGAAGCACTTGACGATGGAATTCAACTGGGCCAATCAAGCAAGGAGACTACAAGGGATAAAAAAACCGATCCAAGCTACGTCACTTGAGACCATTGCAAAGGAGCACAGGCAAGGTCAAATGGTTTTTGCTATATACGTTCAGACTTTGGAGACATGTTCCTGGGTTAACAATCAACCGGATATGCAACAATTATTAAGCGAGTTTGATGATGTCTTTCAAGAACCCACTCAGCTGCCTCCTTTGAGAGAAATCGATCATCATATACCTCTCCAGGAAAGCACCAAGTCCATTAATGTACGACCATATCGGTATGCACATTTTCAAAAGGAGGAAATTGAGAAACAAGTGCAAGCAATGCTAGATGTAGGAGTCATTCGACCAAGCACAAGCCCATTCTCATCTCCTGTTCTTTTGGTGAAAAAGAAGGATGATACATGGAGGTTTTGTACATATTACAAAGCATTAAATGCAGCCACGATTAAAGATCGTTTTCCTATTCCAACAGTGGATGACATGTTGGATGAATTATACGGTGCCACCTATTTTACCAAGATGGATCTTCACGCTGGTTATCATCAGGTACGAGTTCATGCTCCCGACATTCTGAAAACTGCATTACGGACACATAATGGTCACTTTGAGTATCTTGTTATGCCTTTCGGCTTATGCAACGCCCCATCTACTTTTCAAGCTATCATGAACTCTATTTTTCGTCCACATCTTCGAAAATTCATATTAGTTTTCTTTGATGATATATTGGTCTATAGCCCTACATGGGAATTGCATTTGACTCATGTGCGGGAAACATTGGACATTTTGAAGAAACACAGCTTCTTGTCAAAGCTAGTAAATGTGACTTTGGGAAGCCGGAATTGGAGTATTTGGGCCATATTGTGACAAATCAGGGTGTCAAGACAGATGGCAAGAAGATTGAGGCTATGGTCGCATGGCCACAACCCACTAATGTTACTGAATTACGTGGCTTTTTAGGTTTGACAGGCTATTACAGGAAATTTGTCAAGAATTATGGAGTACTCGCCAGTCCTCTCACCAACCTGTTAAAAAAAGGGAATTGCAAATGGGATGCCGATGCTGTTGTTGCTTTCACCATGCTCAAGCAAGCCATGACAACTACCCCCATTCTTGCTATGCCAAATTTCAAAGAGCCTTTTACCATCGAGACTGATGCTTCTGGTGATGGCATTGGAGCTGTTCTCACACAGCAAGGGAGGCCAATTGCATACATGAGTCGTGCCTTGGGAGTCACTAAACGCACATGGTCCATCTATGCCAAAGAGATGTTAGCCATTGTAGAGGCCATTCGAACTTGGAGACCCTACATCCTGGGGAGGAAATTCTACATCTTGACCGACCATCGCAGTTTAAAGTACTTTTTGGAGCAGAGAGTAGCCACACCGGAGCAACAAAAGTGGGTCGCAAAACTTCTTGGCTATGACTACGAGATCATATATCGGCCGGGGAAAGAAAATTCAGCAGCCGATGCCTTGTCGCGCCGTCCCAACGGTCCTCTACTCACTGCAATTTTTAAGTTTCTTTATGGGATGACATCCGCAAGGCAGCAGAAAATGATGTGTACATGCAGAAAATATTCCAACAGGTTGCAATTGATCCCACGAGCAACTATGTGGTCAAGCATGGGCTTTGTTTTTACAAGCAAAGGGTGGTGGTTCCTCTAGCCCTACGGGATCAACTTCTCCATGAGTTTCATGACAGTAAAGTTGCAGGATATTCTGGAGTTTTGCAGACTTTCAAGCGATTAGCCCAGCAGTTTTATTGGCCTTCTATGCACAAGCATGTTAAGGCTTACATTCAACATTGTCTTACCTGTCAGAAAACCAAGTCTGAAACACTAGCTCCAGCGGGATTGCTCCAGCCGCTGCCAATTCCATGCCTCGTCTGGGATGACATATCCTTAGACTTTATCGAGGGATTGCCATCTTCACATAGCAAGGATACAATCATGGTGGTGGTGGATCGCCTTAGTAAGTACGCCCACTTCATTGCCTTAACTCATCCTTTTACTGCCAAGAGTATTGCTGCCATGTTCGTAGACAATGTTATTAAACTTCATGGAATGCCAAAATCTATCATTAGTGATAGAGACACCATTTTTGTAAGCAAATTTTGGCAGGAGTTTTTTGCCATGTCAAGAACTAAATTGAAGCTCAGTTCTGCTTATCATCCTCAAACGGATGGGCAAACCGAAGTGGTGAACCATTGTCTAGAACAATATCTGTGATGTTTTGTCCATCAATGGCCTCGCAAATGGTATACCTATCTGTCATGGGCAGAGTATTGGTATAATACCACCTTTCATAGTTCAACTGGAATGACGCCGTTTCAAGCATTATATGGTCGCCTTCCTCCGTCAATTCCTCATTATGCAGATGGGTTGTCTTGTGTGAATGAGGTTGATAAAGATCTACGTAGTCGGGATGAGGTCCTACAGCAATTGAAAATGAATTTGGAGTTGGCAGCCACTAGAATAAAGAACGTAGCAGATCAAAAGAGAAGGGAGGTGGAGTTTCAAGTGGGAGATTTGGTGCTACTTAAACTGCATCCATACCGTCAACATTCTGTGTTCAAACGCTCTCATCAAAAACTTGCCAACCGTTTCTACGGTCCATTTACAGTTGAACAGAAATTGGGCAAGGTTGCTTATCGACTCAGCCTACCACTTGAGGCTAAAATTCACCCGGTGCTTCATGTTTCACTCTTAAAGAAATATGTGGGTAATTCTCTACCTGCAGTGGTGGACTTGCCTCCAATTTCTGACGCAAGACAAATCCAAGTTGAACCAGCACAGGTGATAGATACAAGGTGGATTAAACAGGGTCCACAGTTTGTTGACGAAAGCTTGGTCCAGTGGAAGAACTTGCCTGCAGATGATGCTACTTGGGAAGACACGCAGGTCCTCAAACAACAGTTTCCTGCATTGAACCTTGAGGACAAGGTTCCTTTTTTTTTTTGGGGGGGGGGGAAGTATTGATACACCGAGAAGGTCCCACAGGGTCGTGAGAAGAAATCCTAAGTTTTTAGACTAAGATTGCATTGTTATTTTATGAGTATTTGTTTTGTCCTTTCTGAATATTGTTTTGAATTTATCTTGTTTTGCATTAGTCTTATTGCCGAGTCAGAGGTAGTTAGTCACCTCCAGAGTAATAGCTAAGTCATGGCCTTGACTAGCTAAAGTGTAGGAGTCAATTTTGCTTTTCAGTTGATGTAAACTCTATTTAAAGAGTGCAGGAAGAATGGAAAGGACGTGAAGTATTTTTTTTATTCAAAGTTGTGGTTGTCTTTCACCCAAAGAAAGTAAGTTACTGTGAGTTTTGCATTGCACTCTGACAGGGACCTAACATCTTAGTTCCAAATGTTCAGAGAAGAGTATAGGGCTTTCCGCTTCCCTCCTTCTCCCAAGATTTTTCAATTTCCTGTAAAATTTCTTCAAAGTAGTTTGTCATCTGTTACTTTTCCTATCTATTTTGCTAGGCCTATAACTCTTTTATAAATTTTGTGCTTACTTTGTATATTTACATTTGAATCTTGCATTTGTTTTAGTGGTTGACTGGGCCTGTTTGGGAGAGCGGTTACGGTTGAAACGCCTTCCCAAACGGGCACTTATAAAGTATTTTTTTTATCAGAACATGTTTCATGGACATAAAAAGAGTTTGAATCCAACAATCATATATATAAAGACTAACTAGGAGGTGCCCTGAAAGAGGTTCACTAAGGAGGTCCTCCTTAAGTGGAGCACTGGCCTTTCAACTACTCAATGTTGTAGTGGTTGACTGGTCAATGTTACAAAATCACCACTCAAGATATGCTTCCGAATCTCCACTCAATAGTGTAGTAGTTTCTAGTCTTGCATCATTGGAAATTGGAACTGAACTTAATTATTGATTTGCATCAACAAGGAAAAACGATATCATTGGAACATGCTAATCTATTGTTCATGAGAGGACTTTAAACCAAAGTTGGGGATTAGGTATTATGAGGTAATTTGCCCGCGCGTTGCGTTGGACTTTTTTTTTATGTAGAAAACTAATTGATTTTTTATGTGTTGTAATCAGTTAATTTAATATTTAATTAATAAAATTGTAATAGATCAAATCTGTTAGAAATGAGTTTTTCTTCTGTCTAAAAGGAACAGTGTACTCGAAACGTAGGGGAAGTGGTTCGTATATTTTTTAATTGTAGATAACTTGGGTAAATTTGTCCACCCATTTTGTTTGTAAGTTGCATTTTTCCCCCCGTAATATCAGATCTGAAATATTATAAAATTTTGTTTTTTTACAAAAACAATCTAAAATCCAAGAATCAAATTTTTCTAAGAAATAAGCTTAAACAAAAGAGTACAAAATTAGAATTAAAAGGCAAAATCTTTTTTATTTTATTTTATAAGATTTATTCCTCATATTATTATATTAAAAGTATTTAAGAGCACTAATATTATTTTTTTGTTCCTTAAATAAATCCTAGGTTATTTTGTTTTTCTCTATATATATTTTAAGGCGCTAATATTAAATAAATATTAAAATATATAAGTACTCTCATATTTATAAGAAAAAAACCTAAATAAATGAAAAAAAATATAGGTAGATTTAAAAAAATATTGACTTGAAAGCTAAATAAAAAGAATTTAAAAAACAACAAAACGAAAAAAAAAATATCAATTTTAAAATGATCATCATCATAAATTAAAATGTAAATATTTAAGAAAAATCTTAATAACAGTGAAAATAATAAAAATTGATGAGACCATGTTTATTGTTACAAAAAAATATTGCACATTGTTTTTATTTATAAGATTTATTACTCATATTATTATATTTAAATTATTTCAAAGCAATGATAGTAATTTTTTCCCCGAAAAACCTAGGTTATATATATATATATATATATATATATATATATATATATATTAAGGCGCTAATATTAAGTAAATATCAAAAAATATAAATAGTCTGACATATTTAAAAGAAACCAAAACTAACAAATAATCATTATCATTATTTTGAATGTCTTATCTATAATAATTAGAAAATTTATGGCCTAACAATATAAAAAAAAATGACTAAATAAAAACAAATATTATTAGATTTTAAGAAATTATTTGACCTGAAGGAAAAAAAGAAGAAATTATAATAATTATTAATTTTCAAATGATCTTCAATACATATTAAAATTTAGACATTAAATAAAAAAACTTAATAACATTGGAAATATAAAAAATTAGAAACAAAAACTAAGAGTATGTACATATAAACATTGACAGAAATAGGAACTATGTAAGAAATATGTAAAAAAAAAAAGAACTAAAATAAAATCCAAATTTAAAAGTATAAGGGATAAAAAAAATGTAATAAATTTAATTTGAAGGAAAAATTGAAATAAATCCATACATTGATACCGATAAAATTAAATAATTTAAAACAAAACTGGAAATTAAAAGAATTAGGACCGAAATTAAACTGAAATCTATAATTAATTTGCATGGAAGGATAAAATTGCAAAAAATCAAATTTGATACTGAAAATATTAAGGATTTATAATAAATTTGCATGGAAGGATAAAATTGAAAGAAATAAAAAATTTGATACCAAAAAATATTAAGGATTTCTGACCAATCCAAAAATTCAAAGAATAAGGAGCTAAATGGAACTACAATATATAATCAATTTCAATTGAAGGACGAAATTGAAATGAATCAAAACCTATATAATATCAATAAAGACCATAAAAAACAAATCGAAAGTTCAGGGACTGAAATGAAATTAACAAAAATAGTTGCGCTGACGTTAGCATGCGCAGGTAGGAGAGAGAAAAGGGTGGGAAAATTTCGAACAACCATTGACATGTCTCTAGCCATCGTGGACTAACACGTTCCAGGAGGAAGAGAAAATTGCTGAAAATTATTCTAGACGATGATTTGGTATTTTTGGATGCCGAAATACACCACACGCTCTGCCCGAATCACGCGTGAGCACGGAAATGTATGGCGCGTCACCAGTAAATTGGCAGAAAAAAGAAAAAAAATGGTAAATTACTACTACACCCCTTCCAGCCAGACCTTGGTTTTGTTTTAATGGTGTCTAGGTTTTTTTTTTCTTTTATGGTTAGAGTATTCTCTATAATCCACTCATCTATTTATACTTTACAAATGTCATTTTCCTTTTAATTGCTTGGTCCTCAAGTAACACTAAATTTTTTACCCCTTATTTTCCTTGTTTTGCAATTTATCTCACTTGTTTATATTTTATCTTATTTTGATTCTGTTTTAAAAATGTTAACAACAATTCGATAACAAAGTCAAGAGTTATGAAATTGGTGCGAATGGTAAAAATGCGTAGAAAGCATATTTGAGTTTTTTCTTCCTTTTCAAGTTTTTTTATGATGTTGAAAATTATGATATGTGAGCAAATTCATCAAAACATATTTTTTTTAATTTTATTAGGACCTCAACAAGAAAAATAGTTGAAAAATAAAAAAATAGGTTCTTGAATGCTAAAACGCATAAAGACATATTTTGTTTTTG
Source organism: Salix purpurea (assembly GCA_027405865.1). Lineage (NCBI taxonomy): Eukaryota > Viridiplantae > Streptophyta > Magnoliopsida > Malpighiales > Salicaceae > Salix > Salix purpurea. The sequence goes on along the minus strand of JAOWLH010000014.1, from coordinate 5,806,565 downwards.
CTTTTAAATTCTTAAAAAAACATTAAAAAAAGGATTAAAATTTAAGTTATAATGGTAAGTCCAACGGGAGGAGCTATTAGAGCAGGCAAAGGCAAAATTTTAAAAATTTGGTTATTTTTGCTAAATTTGCGTCTCCAACGGGGAGACCTAAATGGAGAGCCAAAATGGTATTTGCATCTTCCAGAGCCATTCCTACATATCTCTCCTGCAGAGGCAAAAAATAAATCCGACCGTTGTGTGTGTGTAGAAAGAAACAAGCTGGTCGATATCGGTGGGTGACGTCGATATCGGCATAATATATAAACTTGATTAACTATTCGATTTCGGAATAGTTAATGATATCGGCATGATTTATAAACTTGATTACCTATTCGGTTTCAGAATAGTTAATGATTCGGTGGGTGACGTCGATATCGGCATAATGTATAAACTTGATTAACTATTTGATTTCGGAATAGTTAATGATATCGGCAGGTGACGTCGATATCGACAAAATTTATAGACTTGATTAGCTTTCTGAGATGAAAGCTAATTATATCAAGAATCTTTGACATCGGCATACTCTAAAACCTCCTAAGGAAATAACAGAACAAAGATGAACTATTTTGGTTTTGTTTTAAAATAAAAATACATATATATAGATAATGACACCCACGGTTATGTTCGTGTCAATATTTTCTTGAAATTGATTAGTTGATTTCAGGACGGATAACTAGAGACACTATTGGAGGTCATTAGTGTCGACTATAGTCTCTTCGATGTGAAAAAGGGGAAAGAAGCAGTCAAAAGAAAAAATCTTCTTTTATATAACCTTAAAAGGGTGTATATGGTTGTGTTTAGAATCTCATATGATTTAAGTAAATTGATGGATATGTTGTTCAAATTCTTCTGTAATTGCTAGTATTTACTTAATTGTTCTATTCATATGAAAAATCTATATTTTGCAGGTTCTTCCCATTCTCGTCAGGAATAGATTTTAAGCCTTAATTCCTTTTTGTATAAGATAGGAACTTAGGAAGTTATGGTGAAATTTTGTTATGTAGAAGAACATGTAAATTGTATAGAATAGTATATTTGTAAATTTTGTTTCTGTAATATTAAATGTATCAACCTACGCTCAGGATATTAAAAAGTACTAGATTATCTTCGAATATTAAATTGTGTTATGTTCGATGTATATGTATATATGTATATATGTATCTATATGTGAAATCTTCGTGTACGAATTGGCTCTTTTAATTTTTATCTTATGTGTGTGATGTAAGATGGAGTTTGGGAATGAATATGGTCCTGAGCATATTCTGGAATGAATTATGTTGTTGATTGTATTAAAAATAGATGTGATTGTGGATGAGATGTGATTCAAATTGTGTGCAGGTTGTGTTATGGATAACTTGGGATCTCCCGATATAGGGGAGACTATGCCGAAGAAATTTCGGCAAGAGAAAAAAAAAATTTCATGCTTCATCTACCCTTTTTAAAGGGGGAAAATATTAAAAAAATTAAACAAATAGGAGAAAAACTAGCAACATATGCTGTTAATATTCATCTATGTTTCGAAAATGTTTCGTATGCTATTGCATCTACATAATCTCCTTTACATTCACTTTAGTTACCTTTTCATATATCTACTAGTTGAATTTCATTACTGAGCAGGCTCTGCTGCTGGCTGGGGTCGGCAAGATGATGCAGGTGTGGTTAAGGTATATCGATTACTTTTGAAATGTAAAACATTTGGAAGTTATTATATATGAATGAAGTCAGATGGTCACAGGTTTAACTTTTTTTTTTTTGTATCAGGTTTATGAGACCCTCACAGGTGTTAAAGTTGAAGGAAAACTTCCTGTACTTAAGAAAGAAGTTGTCCTGCAGTCTCTTCCACCTGAGTGCCCCCTGGATCCCATTGATGATATTCATAGACTGAACCAGAGCAATTCAAAAACTCTGGTTGTTCTAGATGATGATCCAACTGGAACTCAAACTGTTCATGATATTGAAGTATTAACAGAATGGTGATCTCTTGCCTCTGTAATGTATAATCGTTTTCCAAACCTGATAAAAAAAATAAAAATAAATAATATATATTTTTGTTTCATTCAGAAGTTTAGTTGTTTCATCCTTTTGTGTTAAATTCAGTTCTTTCTTCTGTCAATTCCATCATGCTGATAGAAAGCCATGATCCTCTATATCTATAAAACAAACAGGCTCTTTTGAAGGTGCTTTTGCAAGTTTTAAATAATCGTGCCTGCTCTCTTTGCAGGAGTGTTGAGTCACTAGTAGAGAAATTTAGGGAAAAAGCCTAAATGTTTTTTTATCTTGACCAACTCCAGCTCATTGAGTTCTGAAAAGATAAACAACATTTTTCACATCTGATCTTATTTCTATTCATAAAGCACGTATCTTATTACAAAAGAAAAGAAAATCAATTACTTATTCATTTTCCAATATCTACTCCAAGGAAAACAATTTACTTGTTTGAGACTTGTATTTCTGATTATCCAATCAACTGTTTACAGGCGAGTTCACTGATTGAAGATATCTGTGGAAACCTAAGCATAGCTGCTAAGTCAGTTGAGAATAGTGATTATACAGTAGTTTTGAGAGGCGATTCAACACTACGTGGTCATTTTCCAGAGGCAAGGATAAAGTCCCTTGAGTGTCATATTATCATATTGTCAACACTTTCATAGCTTACCTTATAAAACCACATTATGATGTACTTGATTTGTTTAGGAAGCAGACGCAGCAGTTTCACTACTTGGTGAGATGGACGCATGGATCATTTGCCCATTTTTTCTTCAAGGAGGCCGTTATACAGTCAAAGATATACACTATGTTGCAGATTCTGATTGATACCAGGATCCTCTTGTTAGATCATAGTGATTCCTCATTGGCATTTTGCATAAGAACACCCCTTTGTTTGCAGGCTTGTCCCTGCAGGGGACAGAGAGTTCGCCAGAGATGCTTCTTTTGGCTACAAATCTTCAAACCTCCGTGAGGTCTATCTTGTTCAAATCCTCAGACTTGAAAGGATATTATATATGTTAGTGACTTTGTGACTGTCTGGATTTTCAGTGGGCTGAGGAGAAAACTAGAGGCCGTATTTCTGCTAGCAGTGCCGTACAACAACCTGAACGTTCCATATTCATGGTTAATATTAGATCAACTGCTGATTTTTGAAAATAGGTGCTAAGATAGTAACAGATGTGGAAAGGAAAGAAAATTCCTCAACTCCGTCACAGTTTTCAGCTATACAAATTAAGAAGGCCTTTTCCTAGTATTGTTTTAAGCTTAATCAAACCTCTGCTTGCTTGTTGAAATTTATTCTCCATTTTTTGCCATTTTCATTACACAGTAAAAAGTTTCTTTGGTAGTCTTGATTTATTTCAAACCATCATAGCTTACCCAGTGATTTATTTCTTAATCAGCTACTTAAACTTGTTGATAAATAGGTCAGAACGTCCTTAGTGAATGTCATTCAGGGCCTTGGAGCATCAAGTTTTCCTTCTCTCTTGTGCTAATAGGCTGTTTAATTGAAAGGTTCCAAGCCTTTCCTGCCGTAGTTTTAACCATAAAGATATGGGATCATTACGTACAACCCAGAATCTTACCAGAAAATCTTATTTATATTTCATTCCAGAATTTGCATTTTCAGGACAAGAAGAGAAGGTTTATTTGCTGAAGAAGGCTCTATATGGCTTGAAACAAGCACCTAGAGCATGGTATAGCAAGATTCATGAGCACCTATCACGGCTGGGATTTATGAAGAGCCTGTCCGAAGCCACTCTTTATGTGAAGCATAAAGAAAATGATTTGCTTATTGTCTCTCTTTATGTTGATGATCTTCTAATTACAGGAAGCAACATTAAGCAAATTGATGGATTCAAAGGGGAGATGATGGAGATTTTTGAAATGACAGACCTTGGGTTAATGTCATATTTTCTTGGGATGGAAATTAAGCAAGAAGAGCATGAAGTCTTCATTTGCCAAAGAAAATATGCCAAGGAAATTCTCAAGAAATTCCACATGGAAGATTGCAAGGCTATGGCTACTCCAATGAATTCGAAGGAGAGTTTAAGCAAAGATGATGGTGCAGACAAGGTGGATGAAAATTATTTCAGAAGTATGGTTGGTTGTCTAATGTATTTAACGACAACTAGACCAGATATTCTATTTGCTGTCAGCATCCTTTCTCATTTTATGCATTGCGCTAGCGAGAATCATCTTAAAACAGCAAAGAGAGTCATTAGATATATCAAAGGGACTGTTGCCTTTGGTATAAAATTTATGAAATGTCAAAATTCCAAACTGCTGGGATTTTCTGACAGTGATTGGGGAGGTTCTGTGGATGACATGAAGAGCACCTCTGGCTACTGTTTCAGCTTGGGATCAGGAGTATTTTCATGGAGCTCGAAGAAGCAAGAAACTGTGGCACAATCAACTGCTGAGGCCGAATTTGTTGCTGCCACAGCTGCAGCAAACCAAGCGGTATGGCTGAGAAAATTATACCGTGACTTATACTGGAATCAATTGAAACAAATCGAATTGTTTGTGGATAATCAAGCAGCAATTGCAATCTCATGCAATCCAGTTTTTCATGGGAGAACAAAGCATTTCAAGATCAAATATTTCTTTTTGAGGGAAGTGTAGAAGGAAGGTGAAATCAAACTCATTTACTGCAAGTCTGAAGAGCAACTTGCTGACATTTTCACAAAACCATTGCCAGCCAACCAGTTCGAATTTCTGAGGGAGAAACTCGGTATTTGCAGCTCCTAAAATATGGAGGAGTGTTAGTTATTTATTTTAGTCCTGCATTGTTTGATTAATTGTTTTTTAGTCATTGTTGTTTTAATTCAGCTACACTTCAATTCAGTCAAGGTTGTCCGAGTCTTTAGGAAATCATTGATCACGTGTAAAATGGCAGTGCAGCTCTTATGCTCACTCCGTGCGTAGTGGTCTGTGATCGTGTGTTTAGTGGCAGCATGTTACATGATAATGGAGTCCATATCATGGCTGTCGTGGGTGTCTTTCTCTTCTATAAATTGTAAGCTTTCAATTCAGTTTTAAATCAATTCAATTCAGCAATCAATTGTGATTTGTGAACAGTAAAAACAGCTACTGTGCAAATTAATTTCTGGCATTCTTCAAATCCTGTTTTCCCCTGTTTTCGTTTTTCTTCTTCAAACACTTTCAAAATTTTTAACATTGGCAACTCCCATTTATCTATACCGAGGAATAATTGATTACTGAATTTGCATTTTCTTGAATTCAAACTCATGTCAGGGATTTGATTCATTAATGGTAGACGGTTCACATCTGTCTCTCAAGGACAATATAGCATACACGAAGTATATATCACTCTTGGCCCACTCCAAAAACATGCTGGTGGAGGCTGAACTAGGTAGATTGTCAGGGACAGAGGATGATTTGACTGTTGAAGATTACGAAGCAAGACTGACTGATGTTAGTCAGGTCAGTAGACTTCCTAATTCATTAAATAAATCAAGTATACCCATATTTTTGATACATCCAAAATCACAGTTGTCTTGTCTTCATTTAAATTCCAGGCTAAAGAGTTCATTGACGAGACTGACATAGATGCTTTGGCTGTGTGTATTGGGAATGTACATGGAAAGTACCCTGCAAGTGGTCCAAATCTCAGACTTGATTTGCTTAAGGTGAAGTATGAACAATCAAATGTTAGCTATTTTTCTGTTGCCATTGATAATGTTAAAATTGAGAGCTGAGATATCTATCTTTTAGATTTCACCTTCTCAGTGTGAGACAGCCAATGATTCTGTGCTGTCATGGTTCAGCTCTATTGATTTTATGTAGTCTATATTTGACCTTTTCATGCATAATACATGATTGATTGATGTTTTACAAGTATGAGAACGATGTTTGCACAGAGGGAAAATAAGGAAGTAAGACTATTTTAAATGGATTCTTGAGCTGCCAGCCAGTTTCTTAGATCTTTGATCTGGCATCATCATCTAAGTTTTAAAGAAGGAAGTTAAAAAGCGAGTTTAGATCCTCTGTGGCATATTCGTGATGTAATGCAGAAATCAACTTATTGAACTTGTACATATTAGTGAAACTACAAACCCCTTCAAGTGCATCACCACTTCTAATCTGAGAACTCAACTATTGCCGCTTTACTTTTTCTTAACGCTTCCATCTTTAGGATTTGCATGTCTTGAGTTCAAAGAAAGGCGTATTTCTGGTGCTGCACGGAGCATCTCCCCCTCCCTCTCCCTCTCCCGTGAGTGCACACGAGCATGTAAATCTGTGATGCATATATATGATGCGAAGGCAGTAGTTTTGTTGGAGCTTTCTGTTATTAGGGCATATAACAAAGCCTAAATGAACATTGCTTAATGAATCTGCCATTGATTAACATAATCGGCCTCGTTTGACTGCATCGAACATGTTTGAATCTGTGATTTCAACTGATTATGTTTCAATTGATTTGTTGCAGGTTATGTTTGATTGGGTAATTTGTGGGAGATGAGAGAAAGAAGAAGAACAGTTCTGGAGAGAAAAAGATAAGTTGGAATTTCACTAACTTCGTATATTCATTTATTGTATGTAAATTGTTTGACTAAATGCCCATTTATATAGTATGAGCAGAGCATGCAATACATGTGATGATTAGCTACTTGTAACTACTTATAACTACTTTGTAACTATCTACAAAGGTCAATTACACATGTGATGTATTACAACTAATTCAGTTACAATGACAGTTGGCTGGGCTTGCATTCATCAGTCTTTCTTCTTTGTTTATTCAAGGTCTTGTTGTCCACGTAGTGACTCTTGAACTCTTGTAACCTGTACTTCCTGTACTCAGCTTACATACAAACATCCCCTCCTAAGCTGGTTACAGGTACAACACCAAGTTTAGCTCTAAGTTGGTTGAATCTTTCTTTAGGCAACCCTTTAGTAAATATATCAGCCAATTGCTCTTCACTGCTGCAAAAGTTCATGTCTATCACTCCCTCTTGCACTGCCTCTCTTATGAAGTGAATTCGCCTATTGATGTGCCTTGTTTTCTGATGAAATACTGGATTTCTTGCCATAGCAATTGCTGACATATTGTCACAAAATAAAACAGTAGCCTGCTCCTGTTTTTCACCAAGATCATCAAGTATTGATCTCAACCATTTTGCTTGTGTTGTTGCCTCAGAAGCTGAGACATACTCAACTTCTGCTATTGATAAAGCCACTGATCCTTGCTTTATTGAAGCCCACGAGCACACACCACTTCCAAAACCAAATGCATACCCTGATGTACTCCTACTGTCATCTTCACTGCCTCCCCAGTCTGCATCACAGAAGCCCACAAGATTTGTTGACTTGTGCTTAGCATATTCAATTCCATATTCAAGTGTTCCTTGAATGTATCTAAGAACTCTTCTTGCAACCCCCATATGCTTTCTTGTAGGTTGATTCATAAATCTGGAAAGTAAACTGGCAGCATACATGACATCTAGTCTTGTTGCTGTCAGATATAGCAAACTTCCCATAATTTTTCTGTACAAATTCTCATCAGCAAGCTCACTCCCATCTTCTTTTCTCAGTTTCTCACCAGTAGCAAGTGGTATGGAAACTAGTTTGCAGTCAGCTAGCCCAAACTTCACAAGTAATGACCTTGCATATTTGCTTTGGTTGATGAAGATGCCTTGATCAGTTTGTATCACTCCCATACCCAGAAAATGGTGGAGAAGACCAAGGTCAGTCATCTCATATCTCAGCATCATTTCCTTCTTAAATTCAGTCAACATGCTCTCACTACCTCCTGTGTACACAATATCATCCACATATATTGATACTATAAGCTGATTTCCTTCACTGTCAGCTCTAGTATATAGAGTAGGCTCACTTGCACATCTTTTGAACTTACTCATTGTAAGGTATGTATCAATTTCACTATACCAAGCTCTAGGGGCTTGTTTAAGCCCATATAAAGCTTTATGTAGTTTGTACACCTTGTGATCTGATTTCTGCACAATAAACCCCTCGGGCTGTTCAACAAACACCTCCTCTTCAAGCATTCCATTTAGGAATGCTGACTTAACATCCAACTGAAATAGCTTCCATTTCTTCTGACTTGCAAGTGCAATCAGTGTTCGAATAGTGTCTAACCTTGCCACCGGTGCAAAGGTTTCATTGTAATCTACTCCTGCCTTTTGTGCATACCCTTTTGCCACAAGCCTTGCCTTGTGTTTGTTGATTGTGCCATCTAAGTTAAGCTTGGTCTTAAACACCCACTTAACTCCAATTACTGGTTTGTTTGCAGGTCTGTCTACCAACTCCCAGGTATTGTTCTTCTCAATCATATTCAATTCATCTTTCATAGCATTCTGCCAAGCTCTATCTCCAGCTGCTTTTGTATAATTTTCAGGCTCTATTATGCTTGTATTGCATCTTGCATATATGTCCTCCAATGTTCTAATTTTCACTGAAGTTAATGTATCATGGTCTGAACTTGAGCTGCTGCTGTCATCATTATCATTTTTGTTTTCTGCCACTTCCATTGAGACATCATCATTTGTTACATTCTCTCCTTCATCATGTGTTGCTTTAGAATCATATTGAACCAGTAGTTCTTGAGGAATTAAACTCTCATGCTCTTCATTCTCATTTTTCCAAGCATGCAATCTGTTTTCATCAAACACAACACTTCTAGCCAACACAATCTTCTTAGATTTCAGAATATATATTCTGTAACCTTTCTCACAGTGCCCATACCCCATAAACACACCATATTCAGCTTTATCATCAAACTTCTGCCTTAACTGGTCTGGAATATGAGTGTAGCACACACACCTGAATATTTTCAAGTGTCTTACACTAGGTTTTCTTCCTGTAAAAGTCTCAAAGGGTGTCTTCTTTGGGACTGAAGTGGTAAAACTTATGTTCTGAAGGTACACGACTGTGTTAACAGCCTCAGCCCAAAATTCAATGGGTATTTGCTTCTCCCTCATCATTGATCTAGCCATTTCACAAATAGTCCTATTTCTCCTCTCAGCAACTCCATTTTGCTGAGGAGAATAGGCTATTGTTAGCTGCCTTTCTATCTCACTGTCAGAACAGAATTTCTGAAACTCCAAAGAGGTATATTCTCCACCTCTATCACTCCTCAACTTCTTCACTCTAAACCCACTTTGCAATTCAACAAATGTTTTGAACTTTCTAAACATATTCAAAGCATTTGACTTGTTTTTAACAAAATAGACCCAGCACATTCTAGAAAAATCATCAATAAAGGTAATAAAATACCTATTACCTCCATTTGATTCTCTTTGCATAGGCCCACACAAATCTGTGTGAACTAGCTCAAGGGGTTGGCTTGCTCTCCAGCTGCCTTCTTTATCAAATGGCTGCCTTTTATGCTTCCCAAACACACAACTCTCACACACTGAATTCACATCTGTCAACATTGGCAGTCCTGCAACCATATCCATCTGCTGCATTTTCTTTAAACTGTCAGAATTCAAGTGTCCAAACCTTCTATGCCACAGCCAAGAATCTTCAACAACTGACATTTTTCTTGCTGCAGGTGCTAAGGTTTGAAGTGTGAGTGGAAAACACCTATTGCCCTTCATGATCACCTTGGCTACAACATTGGTGAGTGTTTCATCATCAAATATCATAGCCTTGTTTTCCCCAAACAAAATGTAGTACCCATGCTCCATCATCTGCCCAACACTTAGCAGATTTTCATCTAAGCCAGGCACCAACAGCACCTCTTTGATATGCCTTATCCCTTGTCTTGTGTCCACAACAAGTGTCCCTTTTCCAGCAGCTTGAACTAGATCCCCAGACCCCATTTTCACCTTGCAGGTCACTGATCTGTCTATGTCAATCAGTTTAGTTTCTTGTGAAGTCATGTGATTGCTACATGCACTATCCACAAACCAAACATCTTCTTCTTGAACACTTGCTGCATGGCATGTATAGAACATGGTTCCCACAGTTGTGTCTTCTTCCTTTGCACAATTAGCCAATTGTCTATTAAGATCACAATCATTTTGGTTATACCCAAACCTGCTGTATTTTCCACATCTCGGTTTGCCTTTGAATCTGCAGATTCCAAAATGCAATTTCTGACAAGTATTACATTTTGGCTTCATGCTTGTTTGAATGCTACTAGCACTTCTTTGTTGAGGATTGAATGAACTGTTATAGCTCATTCCTGGTTTCTGATTCCAGTTGTTATTTTGCAGATTTGCAGAACTTCCACCTTGACTCCAATTTGCAAACCTTCTGTTTTGATTCTGCAATTTTGGATAACTTCTGCCTTGTGAGCCCTTCTTATTCTGAGCATAGCTGCTCCCTCCAATTTTGAGACTACTGAAAGCTCTCTCGGTATGCATTTCTCTATCTCTTTCATCATCCATATCCTCTCTTCTATCATACACTTTGATTGAAGTAATAACCTCTTCACTTCTAAGTGTTTTCAAGTCTCTTGTTTCTTCAATAATTGAAACTATGGACTTGTATTTCCTGCTAAGACTCATCAAAGTCTTTTGCACTATCCTTTGTTCAGTTATCTCTTCTCCTAGAGACTTCATATCATTTATCACTCCAAAGAACTTAGTCAAGTAATGATCTAAGCTTTCTCCTTCAGCAATTCTCATATACTCGAATTCTGCCCTTACAGCTTGCAACTTCACCTCTCTAACTTTATCATCTCCTCTGAATTCTCTCCTCAACAGATCCCAAGCTCCTCTTGTTGTTTCTTCATTTCTTATTCTAGGGAAAATATCATCAGTCAAGGCTCCTTGGATAATACTTAGGGCCTTGGCATCTTTGATTCTTATTTCTTTAGTCTCAGCAGCAGCTTCTCCAGATTCAATTTTCTTGTCTTTTGAACCAGAAGTTTCTCCACTGCTACTTTCATTGGAGACTTGTGTTGATGTATCACTACATCCAACCACATCCCATAGATCATAAGCTCTGAAGATTGTTCTCATTTTAACTGACCAAAAGTCATAGTTCTCACCATTAAATTGTGGTGCTCGAAGGTCTGATGATCCAGTCATATCTTTGCTGTTGAATTCTGTTTTTGATTGATTTTCTTCCACAGTTCTTACGCCCCTACTTGATCAGAAATGTTTGAATATGTGATTTCAACTGATTATGTTTCAATTGATTTGTTGCAGGTTATGTTTGATTGGGTAATTTGTGGGAGATGAGAGAAAGAAGAAGAACAGTTCTGGAGAGAAAAAGATAAGTTGGAATTTCACTAACTTCGTATATTCATTTATTGTATGTAAATTGTTTGACTAAATGCCCATTTATATAGTATGAGCAGAGCATGCAATACATGTGATGATTAGCTACTTGTAACTACTTGTAACTACTTTGTAACTATCTACAAAGGTCAATTACACATGTGATGTATTACAACTAATTCAGTTACAATGACAGTTGGCTGGGCTTGCATTCATCAGTCTTTCTTCTTTGTTTATTCAAGGTCTTGTTGTCCACGTAGTGACTCTTGAACTCTTGTAACCTGTACTTCCTGTAATCAGCTTACATACAAACAGAACAGGCTAGTATTCAGCGGGGTGTGACGAAGTTCAATGTTAATACTGAGGTGCGGAAGGCCTACATGAACTCACTAAGCAACCCCAAGCAAGATCTGGTCCATGTGATGGCTTCAGCAAAAGAAGCCATGAAAGCTGTGGTAGCAGAGAAGATGCGCTTGTTTGGTTCATCTGGAAAAGCATAATTCCCCATCCCCCCAGTTTGTTTGCAACATTGTAAGAAGATGCAAGCCATGAGCTAGACGCAAGGACCAGTCCTCCATTCATTGTTCCAGCAGAATAAAATTAATATTGAAGCTGCAATAATTTATTGTCCTTCTCTATATATTATCGGCAACCTTTCTGTTCCTGTCAAAGTTAAGCTACGGCTAACCTTTTAATCTATTATATTTTTCACTCCCATGGTAACTAATCGTTTTGATTAAAAAAACCTCCACTTAAACGACACCATTCCATGGTTTTTGTTTTACTGATCAAGATTAAAGTTGTCAATTCTGTCTCGGTTGGTGCTTTGTTTTTTTAATTGAAATAAAATGTCTCGGTTTTGGAGTGTTTCGTCGTGTCATTTTAGGGTTATACTGTTTATGTGTGTGTGTATATATATATATATATAGTTATATTTATTAATTCAAAAAAATTAGTTTAAATCCAAAAATAAAATTATTTTGAATTGTGTAATTTAATATAAAAAAAGACACTAAAATGATTTTTATGAGCAAAATTATGATGTATAATATTTTGAGAATGTCATCATCAATCTCGCAAGGTTATTATATTCTCTGATTGCTTTGAAATTTTAACATAATATATATAAAATATGGCAAGAGACTCCTCGTAAAATTTCATCTCAATCTAACGGTCAAATTAAGAGTATGATTGATTTTGTAAAATTATTTATTATTTAAAAAAAATACTATTTGGCTGAAATGGGACAGGTGAAATGATACCGGCATATTTTGGTCGGTATTTGGCGGAAAAATCTGGAATGAACCAAAATTTTAACCGAGATAAGAATAATATTGTTTATCTTATTTTTTTAACTAATATAAAATATTTAGACCTGAAAAGAAATTTACAGCCCTGCGTTCTAATCTTCAAAGTTAATTGAGTAGGTAACCCTGCTAATCTACACTCTAATACCTGCAGTGAGGATGGCTGAGGACCAAGTGCTACAATTTTTTTTGGTAAGTAAACAGACCACTAAAAAAACAAATAGCCACACAACAAGGCTCTTTAACTGAAAAGCCGTTAAATTTTACTCCAATCTGTTAAATTATATTTTTGGGTTAGTTTAAGATGTTATGCAGACAATTGTCGTTGTTACCTGTAATATTATTATATTTATGTAATTATTTTTTATTATTATTAATTAAATCCAAGCTGTTAAGACCCCTGTGTTATGAATAATTCTTTTGTTAGTTTAAAATGTCATGTAGCCAATTAAGTGGTTATACGTAACATTATTATATTTGTGTAAATATATATTTATTATTAATAAATATTTATATAACATTAGATTAATAAATTTAATATTTGATTTATAAAGTAAAGTAATGATAAATTTATATAGGATTTAGGGCCTGTTTGTTTCGGCGATACAACCGCCGTTTGCTCAAAATTCTTTTTTTGCATGGAAGGATAAAATTGAAAAAAATCAAACTTTGATACCGAAAATATTAAGGATTTATAATAAATTTGCATGGAAGGATAAAATTGAAAGAAATAAAAAATTTGATACCAAAAATATTAAGGATTTTTGACCAATCCAAAAATTCAAAGAATAAGGAGCTAAATGAAACTACAATATATAATCAATTTCAATTGAAGGATGAAATTGAAATGAATCAAAACCTATATAATATCAATAAAGACCATAAAAAACAAATTGAAAGTTCAGGGACTGAAATGAAATTAACAAAAATAGCTTCGCTGATGTCAGCATGCGCAGGTAGGAGAGAGAAAGAGGTGGGAAAATTTTGATCAACCATTGACACGTCTCTGGCCATCGTGGACTAACACGCGCCGTCCCAGGAGGAAGAGAACATGACTGAAAATTATTCTAGACGGCGATTGAGTATTTTTGGATGCCGAAATACACCGCACGCTCCGTCCTAATCACGCGTGAGCATGAAAATGTATGGCGCGTCGCTAGTAAATTGGCAGAAAAAAGAATAAAAAATTGATAAATTACTGGGACACCCCTTCCGAACAGACCTTGGTTTTTTCATTTTAGAGGGACAAAAGGGTTATTTCATTATGCAAAGAAATATTTAAAAAAAAACCGGCCAACCGGACTAGGCCGAAATTGTGCAATTATCGTCGAGCCCCTAAGTCCAATTGCCTTTTTTTTTTGTCTTTTTCGAGGGACAAATTCGTTATTTAACTATTCAAAAAAGAAAAAAAGCAGTAGACCAAAAGAACTGAACGAACCAAACCGAACCTACCCGAAAATTGAACACAACAATAACAGTCCACAATGATTTGTTTCCTGGTGAATAGTGCATCGGGCCGTGATACCATTTAGCTGTTTAGATAATTCCTAACAACTTATGAAGAAAAAAAATGAGTTTCTAGCAATGGAACAAGTAAATATGATAGTGTTGAGTCTGAGAGGAGATTTCAAGACCTCTCTATAAAGATGCAACACCAAATAGATAGGGCATGAGATTTGCTAAATTTGAAGATCAAGACAGGGTTAGTTGCTTTTTAACCCACTATTGTATAGAAATTAGTTCAGGCATCTCAAAGGATGAAATCACTGTTATATGAATAGCGGAGAGGCCCATTTAACCATGACTCACAACAATAGAGGAAAAAGGTTTATACTAGTAGAATGCATTTCCTAAAGAGAGAAGCAGACATGGATAAAGTAGTAGTAAGCCTTACAAAAGTGGTGAAGGTTATTATGTCTCAATGAAAGTTTCTTATAGGTTTTCTTAACTCATTAAAGAAAGGATTTTATGAGGATGTTGTCAATTGATAATTCTTCTAGAGAATCAACATATAGGCATTCTGCATTTCTAAATTATGATTGTTGTGATTAGATGCATCTTGGTAACTATTGTATGTCAGGGGGAGATGTTACCTTTATAGACAAGAGGGTTACTAGTAGAGAAAGTATACATACCTAGATAATGGATGTTGCTTATACAGTGACTTAAGGCATTTAAAAAATACTTACCCTATAAAAACCTAGTATAGACAAGAGGGTTACTAGTAGAGAAAGTATAAATACCTAGATAATGGATGTTATTTATACAGTGACTTAAGGCATTTCAAAAAAACTTACCCTATAAAAACCTATAGAGGTTTTATAGGTATAGACCTCCAACTAAGAGTAAAAAAGGTTCAGTTACAATACATTAGTTGCGTAGAAGTCTTGGGAGACCCATTTAGTCCGAAGTGAGTACAAGTGGGGACAAGTTTCAGGTACCATTAGAAAAAGTTCAGGGTAAGTCTTTTAATATAAATTAGGAAAATACCTGACTTTTGTAAACATAAATTAGGAAAATACCTGACTTTTGTAAACATAGTTGTAGGTATAGTATTATGATTATGATCAAGTTTTATTCATATATTAGTGTGAATAAATTGCCAATTAAAACTTTAAATTCATGAGTGTGTACAAATGTATTTGCATGTGTATAAGTAGACCCTTATAGTACATGATTTGAATAATAATAATAATATATAGAATGCATAATAAAAAAAGAAATAAAACATGTGTATATTGAATGAAAGGTAAGATAAAGTTAAATTTTCAAAGGGTGTATGCTTTGCTTGATTAAGGAGTTACTCATTCTATTGTTAAAATTAAATAAATTAAATGTAACGAAGGATAGATTGAATATGGGATTAATTGTAGACACTACCTTATAAGAAACCATATATAGTGATGATGTATATAAGAGGTATGATGTAAGGATCGAGGGCTATAAACTTAAGCTACATTTGATACCTTTAAGGATTTATGATTTTCAAATCATCCCAATGATGGATTGGATCAGAAAGCATCAAGCTAACATGGACTATTTTACAAAAACAATTACCTTAAATGTCCAAAAGAGAATTAGATTGAGTTAAGGGGTGAAAGGCAAGTGATGCTAAATTTATATCATTTTAGTTGCGTCTATAAAGAGAATATTAAAGAAAGAACATGTTACTTATTTGACCTTTGTAGCTAATAAAGAGAATAAAGGTATTAACTTGTTAGAAATACCAGTGCAAAAGAACTTTTATATATTTTTTATTGGAGGAATTACCAAGATTACACCTAAAGAGAGAATTAGAAGTTTCTATAGACTTGTTACCTAAAACCATCTTTATTTCTTAAACCCTATACAAAATATCTCTTATAAAGTTAAAGGAGTGAAGATTCAGTTAAGAGAATTACTGGATTAAAGATTTATCCTACCTAGTAATTCACAATGGGGAGATTCAATTTTTTTTTTTTGAAAAAAGATGGGACTTGATGACTCTGCATTGGTTATAGACAAGTAAACCAAGTAACGATAAGGAACATATATTTATTTCCATAAATTTATTATCTATTAGATCAATTAAAGAACATCGAGTTAAAATATTGGTCCTTGCAAATATAATGATCTATGAAGATTAGCTTATATTATGAACCATTGATGGACACTTGACCTAAGAGGATTAAGTATTTTAAGAGAAGAATTTTTTTCTTTAAAAAATAAGTCTAATGGAAGATGAAGATGTTATTCCCTATCAACACTCAAAGCAACAACTTGTTATATTTAATTTATTTTCGGATATCATAAATGAATAACAAATCAAAGGCTTGTACATTTTACTTGGAAATGAAAAGTCATGATTTTAAAAAGAAATGTTATATGAAAGATTTTGAAATACTATTTTTTTTTCAAGCAATGTCTTTTAATATAGACCTAAACTCTTGTATGATGAACCTTGTAATTAAGATACAAGATTCATAATAGATATAAATATACATGCATGAATGAGGACTACTTTTGTAGCATTTTGATCCCAAAAAAAAATGCAAATAATAAAATGATGGTAAGGATGATGACTATATAGCTAAGAACATGAAAGAAAACAAGAAGCAAAATTAAGGGATTCAACCAACACTATTTAAACACAAATATCAATTCAATAAAAGTTGTTCAATCAAAAAAATATCATCACATAACACATAAAAATCAATAATAAATCAAATTAATTATTATAGATGTTTGCAGTTTGAAATAAACCTTTTAAGGTGGATGAGGTAAACTAAAAGAGGTTATAACAATGACTAAACAAGAGGAAACAATGGTGGTGCTTGGTAGTCATGTGTTAGTAAGGGCTATCATGACTAATGCATCATCCCATGCTTGGACTAGGTCGCTAGATGCACCACTCCTTGATGTATTTTTTTTTTTTGAGATAACATAGATCACTATCAATCGGTGAGAGGGATCCAACACTTAGAGTTTTAGTGATTATGTTTCTCCCTCTACTATTTCTATTTTTCTCTCAAATATACACATATAAGGATCATTGGATTACATAACTTGTATGGTTGTATAATATTCATCAAAATGAGAAAAATAAAGGTTGAAAGATAAACATATCAAAGAGAGAAGTTTTAACAGATATTTTCTCTCTCTCCTTGTTTTATGATAATGCATGAGTTATTGTCTTAAATTGAATAAGGGGTTTTGTAGATGATCAAAAAACAAAGAATAATGGTGGTCTTGTTGAGAATAAAAATAAGAGAATGAAAAGCAAAAAAGAGAAGCTTCATTTTTAGAGAAAGACAAGGCTAAGGTTTTTGTAAGAGAAGATGAATAGTGTTATTTTCAGAACACTTTCTTCTCTCTTTCACTCCATCTCGATTTTTTTAATGGTGTCTAGGTTTTTTTTTTCTTTTATGGTTAGAGTATTCTCTATAATCCACTCATCTATTTATACTTGACAAATGTCATTTTCCTTTTAATTGCTTGGTCCTCAAGTAACACTAATTTTTTTACCCCTTATTTTCCTTGTTTTGCAATTTATCTCACTTGTTTATATTTTACCTTATTTTGATTATGTTTTAAAAATGTTAACAACAATTCGATAACAAAATCAAGAGTTATGAAATGGGTATGAATGGTAAAAATGCGTAGAAAGCATATTTGAGTTTTTTCTTCCTTTTCAAGTTTTTTTATGACGTTGAAAATTATGAAATGTGAGCAAATTCATCAAAACATATTTTTTTAATTTTATTAGGACCTCAACAAGAAAAAATAGTTGAAAAATAAAAAAATAGGTTCTTGAATGCTAAAACACATAAAGACATATTTTGCTTTTGCTTTTAAATTCTTAAAAAAACATTAAAAAAAGGATCAAAAATTAAGTTATAACAATCCTTCCCAAAATACAATACCCTTACCTTGGATTGAATCAATTGTTGGGCCTTTACCATCTTACTTAGGGAATGCCTCATGACTTGTTCAACTTGATCCAAGTGCCAAAGTTTCCAAATAATTAATGAAACCCTCAAAATCTTCAGCATACAAGTTTTTGTGGCAATCCATGGGAATTGAAAATGCCATTGGCTTTTCTCTCCTCCTTGACAAATTGAACCGAAATTAGGACACAACTTGTTTTTCCCAAAATCAGCTTACCCGGTCTTGCAAATCTCTCTACCAATCTTTGATATGTTTTGGCTCGATCATCACTGGAGCCATTCCTCCAGAGATGGGAAATTTAAAAAGCTTAGAGAATCTTGCTTTGTAGGAAACTTGCTTATAAGTAGGATATACCTGATTATACCGGAAGAATTTCCAATTTACAAGTGTTCTAAGCTCACATAGATAATGTCTCTAGACAATTCTCTCTTTTTTTGGAAACATGACTCAGTTGAAAGATCTCATATACTTGCAGCAAATTTTCTTGAGGGAACCACACTTATTTCATTGAACAATTGCACACATGAGAGCTGTTTCATGTGGGAGTTCTTATATATGGAGGGTAACTTCATTAGAGGAGCCACTTCCTCTTTGAAGAAGCCTAGAAGTCATCAAGTCCTAGACCTTTCTCACAATAACTTGTCCAAGAATATTCCTGAGTTTTATGGTGGATTGCCTCTCATTTGTAATCTAATAACCTTTCCTTTAACAATTTCTGAGGAGAAGTACCAACTGAAGGAGTCTTAGTGCTGTCACAGTTACAGGAAATGACACGGAGGAATCAGGCCACTGAAATTGCTTGCATGCCCGAAAACAAGACGAGGGAACCATTTCCTACAGAAAGCAGTAATTCTAGAAAATATTGATAGCATATATAACAGAATGCATACTGTGTAATACATGCATACATACATGGCATAGAAGTGGGTATAAATAACTGTACACAAAGCATGCATTGCGTGTGAAAAATAGAATAACAGAATCCACAAATTCTATCCAAGTTCATCTTCTCTCTCTCTCTCAAACAGAACTCTCTCTTCTCTTTCTATAATCTCTGGATTTCCACATGGTATCAGAGCTTGAATTGCTCACACAGAAACACTGAATTAGAGAAATTTCTCTTTTTGCTTCCATAAATTTGACAGATTATTGCAGATTTCATACAATTTGACTGCAAAATTCGTAGCTTGGTGAATAGACAGCTACTGAAAACACTGAATCGTGAACAGTGTGTGATAAAGTTTTGCAGAATTCATACAACTTGACTGCAAAATTCATAGCTTCGTGAACAAATAGCTACTGTGTTATCACTGAATTGTGTAGAGTGTGCGATCACTTTGCCTCTGTCAATTTTCTTTTTCCTGATCATCCAACAGCCATGGTGACTGCTTCACAACTTTAGATCCTTCAATCTCCAATCGCAGGTCTGATTTCCACAATTTCCACCTCTGTGAATGTAAAATTGGATGAGTCAAATTTCTTGAATTGGAATTTTCAAATGCAATTGTTGCTAGAAAGTAATGGAATCATTGGGTTTACCGATGGTTCTAATCCGTGTCCTATTACTTAGTTGCTGAGAGTAATACAGAGAATTCTAATTCACTGTCTACTACGGAATGTGAGAATGTGATGATTTGGAAAATGCACGATCGTGCAGTTATGCAACTCATTACAGCTACATTATCACCTATGGCCTTGTCTTGTGCAATCGGTAGCAGCAGCTCTCGTGACCTCTGGAATAGGTTAAAGGAACAATTTTCCACTGTATCCAAAAACAACATCTTTCAACTAAAATCCAATCTGCAGAACATCAAGAAAGGGGTTGATTCTGTGAGTCAGAATCTGTTGAAGATAAAAGAGGCACGAGATTATTTGAGTGCAGCTGGAGTGTATTTTGCAGACGAAGACATTGCCATTTTGGCATTGAATGGACTTCCACCTGAATTCAACACATTTCGATGTGTTATAAGAGGCAGAGAGAGTGTCATTCCATTGCAGGAATTTAGGTCACAATTATTGGCTGAAGAAAGAATTGTTGAGAATTCTGTGACAGACACCCCTGCGTATCTTACTGCTATGCACACGGTTTCAAAGTCCACCTTACCTGCATCACCAGTGATTTTTCCATAGGAACATGGAATGCATAGCTACAATTCGTATGGAAATGGGAGCTACAAAACATTTCACAGGAACTGTGGCAGGGGCAGGTTTCACTCACAATAGAGACATTTTCATCAGAAAAGCAATTTCATGGCAGGATGCATGATATGCCAGGATTGAATTCAGGAATGTTTGACTCATATCAGTCTTTACCTTCACTATCAAGTAATCCAGTTTGTCAACTGTGTAATCTTGAAGGCCATACAGCTCCTGCTTGTGGTTTAAATCGCAGTGAAAGGTTAAGGTGTCACATATGTGGCAAGACAAATCATAACACCTTATATTGTTTTTACAATAACAATGGTCCAAATATTGGTGGCAATGCCAGTGCACCAGCTTCGGATTACCGTGGCAGTTATCCCTCAGCTCAAGATTATCATGCTCAGAAAAGTGTAGCACTGAACACTGTCATGCAGGCATCTCACCACTCTGGTTTGCAGCAACCACAGAATGCCTCTCCAGTTTGGTTAGCCGATTCTGGAGCAACAAATCATATGACAAAAGATTTGAATAATCTTGCATCATCCACCACTTATCTTGCAAATGATACAGTGCAAACGGCAAATGGTAAAGGTTTGCTTGTATCGCATATTGGGAATACCATTATTCCCACACATACTGCCCCTATTCAGCTCAATTCAGTTTTACATGTTCCTAAATTGACTGAAAATTTAGTTTTTGTGCATCGGTTGTGTTTGGATAATAACTGCAGACTAATCTTTGATGCTTTCAATTTTTGGATTCAGGACAAGTTCACAGGGAGGATCATATACAAAGGGCAATGCAGTAATGGACTTTATCCCTTTTCCTTTGGTCATCATCATCACTCTCATTTCGCACGTCAATCTCGGTCTTTTCTTGGTCAGTTAGTTCTTTCGTCTACTTGGCATCATCGTTTAGGTCATCCCACTAATAAAATTGCTACGATGATACTAGAAAAAGCCAAAATTAAATGTTCCATTGATTCAAATTCTTCTGTATGTCATAGTTGTCTACAGGGTAAGTTTTCAAAACTTCCCTTTCAATTGCGTGTTCACACTATTCACAGTGATATTTGGGGACCTTCTCCTTGTTTTTCTATAGATGGTTACCGATATTATGTGACCTTTATAGATGAATTTTCATGTTATTGCTGGCTATTTCCACTGGTTCATAAAAGTGATTTTTATTCTATATACGTGAGATTTTATCTCTATGTTCAAACCCAGTTTTTATGTTCTATTAAAGTTCAGCAAAGCGATGGGGGTGGTGAGTATGTTAGTAAACAACTCCAGTCATTCTTCATTTCTAAAGGCATTGTCCATCAAAAATCCTGCCCTCATATGCCTGAACAAAATGGTTTTGCTGAACGCAAACATAGGCATTTAATTGAAACTACAATTACTATACTACAAAATGCCAAATTACCTGCCTCTTTTTGGACTCATGCCGTTCAAACATCATTATATCTTATAAATAGAATGCCTTCCGTAATTCTACAGAATAAATCTCCTTATGAGATTTTATTTCAAACTATTCCTTCCGTGTCTCACTTGCGAATTTTTGGTTGTGCTTGTTTTCCGTTATTACGACCATATCGACTTAATAAGTTACAACCTAAAACCACCATGTGTGTCTTCTTAGGATATGCCTCTCAATATAAAGACTATCTTTGTTATGAACCAGTTGGCAAAAAAACATATATCTCTAGACATGTCATTTTTAATGAACATGTTTTTCCATATATTAATTTAACTACTGTTACTAAGGGCCCTACTTTGTCTTCTTCCCAGCCTTCACATGTGCCCTTTCCAGTTGTTAATCATGAAAATGTTGTTGTTTTTCCCTCTGCCATTCCTTCCCTGTCCATGTATCATCATCTTCCAAATCCATTCCTGTTTCACCTGCGTCAGAATCCATTTTTGTTGTTCCTTTGCCAATATCATCCACTCCTGCTAGTCTTGTCTCCAATTCTGGAAATGCATCTGAGATTGATAGTTCATCAGTTAATTCATTTAATCCTGAGTGCATTTCAGTGATTCTCCATATCCCAGATATGAACCTGCATCCAATGCAGACACGAAGTAAGAATGGGATTATTAAGAAGAAGAAAGTGTGCCTTGCCACGTCTGCTGTCTCAACAGCTGTTGATTTGGATGTGGTTGAGCCATCCAGCTACAAAACAACATTAACCAGTCCTGTCTGGTTGAAGGCCATGAAGGATGAAATTGATGCTCTTCAGTCGCAGCAGACCTGGAGTCTTATGCATCTGCCATCTGATAAGAATCTAGTGGGCTGCAAATGGATTTTTAAAATTAAGAGGCATGCTGATGGGACTATTGCGAGATATAAGGCACGGTTGGTTGCTCAGGGATTTAGTCAAGAGCCTGGATTGGATTATGGTGAGACATTTACTCATGTGGTGAAGCCAACTACAGTGAGACTGGTATTGGCACTAGCTGCTCAATTTGGTTGGGGATTAAGGCAACTTGATGTTAAAAATGACTTTTTACATGGCATTCTTCATGAGGATGTGTTTATGTCACAGCCCCCTGGCTTTGTTGACCAATTACAACTGCAGCTTGTTTGCAAATTACATAAATCACTTTATGGTTTGAAGCAGGTGCCCCATGCGTGGAATGAGAGGTTCACTTTGTTTCTGCCATCACTGGGATTTCATCACACTTATTCAAATTCGTCACTGTTTGTCAAATATCTGGATGCTGGGGTCATCATTTTGCTGGTATATGTTGACGACATTATTATCACGGGGAGTGATTCTAATGTCGTTAATCAGGTCATTACTGCTATCACTGCAGAATTCCAGATCACAGACATGGGGGATCTTCATTTCTTCTTGGGTGTTCAAATTGTTCATACCTCAGTTGGACTGTTCCTCTCACAGTCAAATTATATTCATGAGTTGCTTCTTAAAACTGATATGCAATCTGCCAAACCGTGTGCCACTCTCTGTCTTCCATATCAACAGCTACTCAAGGATGATGGAGAACCGTTTGATAATCCTTCATTGTAACGCAGCATTGTAGGTGCTCTACAATACCTAACATTTACAAGGCCTGACATTGCATTTGCTGTCCACCAGGTGTGCCAATTTATGCAACGTCCTATGGTGGATCACTTTGTGGCAGTTAAACGCATATTGAGGTATCTTAAAGGTACTATTTCTATTGGGATTACTTATCAGAAAGGGACCTTAGACATCACAGCATTCAGTGATGCTGATTTGGGCTGGCGATCCTAATGATCGTCGATCAACGACTGGTCTGGTTGTATTCATCGATTCAAATCCCATTGCTTGGAGCTCTAAGAAGTAACATACCGTGTCTAGATCATCCACAAAAGCAGAGTATAGGGCCTTGTCTACTGCCTCTGCAGAACTGGACTGGATCAAACAGTTGCTGCAATTTTTATGAATTAATTTGCCTCAAACTCCTGTGCTATTTTGTGACAATTTATCTGCTATTGCCTTGTCTTTTAATCCAGTGCAGCATCAACGCACCAAGCACATTGAAATTGATGTGCATTTCGTGCGTGAGAGGGTGTCCACCAATCAGCTGGAGGTCAATTTGTCTCTTCACAGGAGCAGTTTGCTGACATACATACAAAAGGCCTTAGCACCCCTTTGTTTCTAAGTCATTTTCGCAATCCCAGGCTTGGTTTATGTAAGCCTGGGATTGAGGGGGGGGGTGATAACATATATATAACAGAATGCATACAGTGTAATACATGCATACATACATGGCATAGAAGTGGGTATAAATAACTATAAACAAAGCATGCATTGCATGTGAAAAACAGAATAACAACATGCATCTTTTCTCTCTCTCTCAAACAAAACTCTCTCTTCTCTTTCTATAATCTCTGGATTTCCACAAATATTAGTGTTTTTTTCTTCGTTGTTTTATTAATGGTATGTATCTGTTCTATTCTATATATATCGGGAAAGATGGAACAAAACCAGAAACTCTTTGGGCTTATTGTGACAATAAATATCAGAAAGTTAATTTCTATGGAGAGCTTGTTCCTGCTACTGATAGGCTCCATAGGTTACGTGGAATTAGGTAAAATAATAGGCAGTGTTTCATCCTCAAGTTCCTCAACCATTGGGGAAGTTTCGATTACATTTTGACTTTTATTGCTATGCCAAACAAAGTTGAAACACTTTTCATTGTATTTTTTAAGGGAAGAAAATGTTTACAGATAGATTTAGCCTGAATAATGTTTTACAAACAACATTCCCAATCAGGTCATGGAGATTATTGATCCTACAATCCAAATTGATATTCATGTGTGTTAGAGATTAATATAAATCATATCTCGGGACCTCACCTAACAACTTAAGCTTTTAGGTGAGATGAACCTTGTTGACCTAGCGGCCACGAGTTTGAATCCCACTACACTCATTCTATTTGATAAAAATTTAGCACAAGAAAGTGTAGACTTGTGTGCAAGTTTCAAACCCAAAAGGCTTTCACATGAGGTGTGTTAGAGAATAATATAAATTATATTATGGGTCTCACCTAACAACTTAAACTTTTATGTGAGATGGTTCTTTGACAATGAGGAAGATGAGTCAAGCAAAACTGGCCAAAAAGGCAACAAAGTCACCAATATTGAAAGATATAGGAATTAGGGATCAATCCCTCAAGTTGGAGTCTTATGTTCTGCAGGTTTTCCAAAAAAAGAAAATATTTATAGGAGATGTTCTATTAAAGTTGCACAAATTCGAAAGATGTTGTACAATGAGTAGAAGGATCTCTAGCTCAATCCCTAAAATGTTTATATTCTTTAATCAATATATTGTCATCACTCATTGTTATTACCCATTTTGGAGCCCCACATGAACATGCAAAAAATCAAAAAGAGAAAAAACAGAAAAAAAACGTTGAAGAAAATAAAAAGAAATATCACTAAGAGAACATAAAGAATGCCTAAAAAATTGCCAAAAACTGCCTGAGGAAGATTAAAATGTACAAGATTGAAAAATTTATCAGTATTCTTGATCAATGAAGGCCCCATTAGCAAGGAAAATTCAATTAAGAAGAAAAAATCAAATATTGTATGCTTAAGGACTCAATTGAGATTTTTCATGGTCTGAATTTCTTTGAGGGTTTAATCGCAAGAAAAAAATGGTTTTTGAGTTCATTAAGGCTTTATCTAGAAGAAATTGAAGTCTAAAGGTTAAATCGTAATTTTGAAAGGTTAACTTGGTCAAATCAAGAGCTTAATTGCATAAATATTGAAATTTGATAGGAAATTAAGAACTTGATTGAAAAATTTCACAACCAAGGATCGAACCATAAAAGACCCTGAACTTTAGAGATGATCATTGAGTTTGGAAAGGGTGAAATAACATGAAATTTAACGTTGGGAGGTTTAGGGCTAACAATTGAGTTTGGCAAGGGTGAAATTACACGAAATTTCATGTTGGGAGGCAATCACAAGTGTAATTAGAAGAAATTAAAAGAACAGGGACTAAAGTGAAATATATTCAATCTCAAATAAAAAACCCTAATTTATAGGATTTAACTTAAGCAAAATTTTGTTTGAACACTATTTAGCTTTCTCTTTGAAAGTTTTAGCTAAGCGAGTCGACGCTTTCAAGCAAATAAATGTGGCATTTCAACTACCTACAAGGTTGTAACCACCACCATTCAATTGAAAAACATCCTCTATTCAAACATCAACTACTCCCATCAAACATTTACTTCCCATTTTCTTCAATGAACTCAACAATATCTTGTACCCGATCAACCGTTATTGTATTTTAAAATTTTAGGCAGATTGAGTTAGAACTTTCAATGAATGAATGTTAAGCTACAAACCTCTAAATTGAGAAAAAATGGATCCAAACGAAAGTTATTTTTCTCCTTTACCAAGATTAGGTGGTCTATGATAATGTTTACATTGGCATCGCACTAACAAAGTCTTAGGAGTGGGTAACTTAGTCATCGATGATTGTGATATCCATTTCACAAAACCACTAATATTTTGTGTGTGTTCACACTAAAAAATAAGATTGTAAGAGAATCTGAAAAATAGAAAAGATCTTATCTTTTGAATACATGAATAAATCAACGTAAGACAACTATATATTCATAAATTAAAGTAACAAAATATATGTAATTAGCATGAGAAGTACCAGATGCAATACCCTTATACATCACCATGTAACATGTCAAAAAGCATAACTATTTTTGGTGTGTGAGTGGAAAAAGACAAAGTTTTACTTTTTACCAAGTCAACAAAAGTTGTAATAAAACTAATAAGAGATGGTGACTCTTTATTCCCAAGTAAAATATAATGTAGCAAATTATAAAGCACATTAAGTTTGCGTTAAGATAAGGATAAATAAAAGCATTGGTTATAAAAGAAGACACATCGCAAGTAGTTATGATAGGGAATTTGTTGCCATTTGCAGTATGAACCTTGAGATTTCTAGTATAATCATGTATATTGGTAAGGTAATGGACAATGTTTGTTGTATGGTTAGAAGTCAGAGAATCAAAATACTAAGGATATAATGTAGACAAAAGCCTACTTGGGATTCATAAAACAAGAAATATTAAAATATTCATTTGTTGAATCATTTCAAGGGATACAATTTAAATAAAAATAAGAGAACATTATGTCAAAGATGTTGATACCATAAAATACCCAACATTAAAAGAACCAACTAAGACAATATATGTTGTTTTAAATCTTTAGGAGGTCCAGATGGGGTATTCTTTGATAATATGACCAGTCTCTTTACAACAGTTGCATAAAACACTAGACAATGCTCATATATCTTCCCCTTAGCTTGTTTTGGGTTACATAGGCCATAGAAACGAGGGTTGATCAATGTTATTCCATGGCATTTTGAGTGAGAAGATGTTGATCGTCATAGAAAAAGATATCTTTGAGGCATGAATCCTAGGAATGAACAGGTTCTCGGTTCATAGGATTAGATTTAATGACTTCTAATTCAGATATTATTTTGATAAAAATTGTTCCTGTTTAGTAGATTCATGAACAAATTGAGTGAAAATAAGACGTTTAGTAGGTAAAGTTGCATAAATTATATCAATATATTATGCCAAAAGATTAATAAAACTATAGTAGAATCTAAAGATAGAATTATTGTTCTATTAAAGGTTAGCCAAGTTATGTTAAGCTAAAACAAACATGTAGAGTTATGCTAACTATAAAACATTTAGAGATAATTCCATATCTCGAATACAACTATAAAGGATCTAAGATTCAAGATAATATTGGATTCGAAAGATCCTAAAATCCATGCCTTGATTAGGGCATCCATGACCTCTCATTTGGTATTTTATTCGTTATCTTTGTTTTTATCATATATAGAGTTGTTGTGATCAACATGGATCTATAAATCTCCCCTTTGACAAATATCATGAACTATGTTGAGCAATTCTAGCCATTAAAATAAACCAAAAAAATTAGACTTTTTAGAATATATAATTTTGAGATTGTTTGATCTAGAATAACTAAGAATAAAAGACTGCACTAGGAATAAGATAAACTTGAGGAAAAATAGACATTGAAAGACAAACAAAGATGGAGCTAAGATTAGACTGAGAAAGATTTTAATACCATGACAAACTTTAAAAACTATGAGCGAAAAAAATTGTGTTCCCTATGTAAAGAACTTATATTTATCTTGAATATAATCATAAGCTAAACTTTAGCTACTATAAAATAACTTATCATATACGTACATTTTTAATATCTAGTCTACAAATAGTATCCTAACAAAGTAAAGAAAAAGATATTTACAAAAAATCTTTAAATAAACAATTAATTCCTTTGATAAGAAGATGGTATAAAACATGGAATGTACCTACAAAAGTAATACTATAAATAAACAATTAATTCTATGTAAGTAAAGAAAAAGATATTTACAAAAAATCTTTAAATAAACAATTAATTCCTTTGATAAGAAGATGGTATAAAACATGGAATATAGCTACAAAAGTAATACTATAAATAAACTTCTATGAAAGAAAAGAAGATGAAGTTGAAAAATCTATTATCTCTCTTCATATGCTGGCAATCAATTTATTCAATATAAAATCCTTTTAATATCACAAAGAGAAAAGAGGTTGACTGAAAACATAATTCATCAAGATATGGTGGAAATAGTAGGCAATGAAAAGTGACTGAAAACCTCAATTCGATCGTGAATTAAAAAAGTTGATGTGAAATAAATCAATTACACTCATAAATGGATAATTACAGTTATTTTTATTTCAAAGACTATTTTCTCAAGTGGACCTTGACTGTATTTGTTTTGGGTGCTCTTGCGAAGTAAATCTTGATTTCTATTTCGTTCCATGTCGTGTGAGAACTAATGTTTGAACGCTATGCCCAAAATATAAAATAAAATAACAAAGTAATGATTATTATGAATCAATTTGGTTCCGTCGACGTGCAATTTGATTTGGTGGAAAATGTTGTGGAGGACCTTTGCACACCTAAATGAAATTGTTTTAGTGTGGAAAAGTGTTTTCAGATTAATTACAAAAAATTGTGTAAGCTAAAAATATTGAAAATATCATAAAAAACAAACTTAATTTGAACAAAATTTCCATTTTTTTTCTTGAGATGAAAAACAATGTTATATAAGCATATTTTCTGTTTTTCTTGGTTGAAAACATATTTTAAAACTTAAAAATGATCATGCTTTTTTAATTTTTTTAAAATAAAAATGAAAAGATAAAAAAAAAAGAATTTCATCCAACACATTAATAATTCAAATCTTTATTTTTTATATTACAATATGGATTAATGATATTTAATAAATATACAAAATAATAGGACCTTCTGTTGTTGTTTGTATGATGTGTGGAAAAGTATATTTATTTCTTAACTTTTTATTTTTTATCCTTTTATTTTGAGAACGTAGTTTTTCAGTTATAACATTGTTTTTATTTTATATTTCAGTCCACAAAACTTTAAAGGAGAAAGAAAGTTGTAGAAAAATAAGAGAGTTAAGAGAAACTGATCGTCGGCCAATGAAAAATATCAATTTCATTTTTAAAAAAAAAAGATCAAACCTGCTGCAAACTGCAGCAGTTAACTGTGGTGAAGACTAAACAGTTCTCTTCAACATTGTTAAAACTACACCATGAACACTGTTGTCGCACGAACATTTCACTTCTTTAAGAGATTTAAAAATGTTTTTTTGAAAAAAAATTCATTTTTTTTAATTTTAATAAAAAAATTTAGTGCTTTTAGATATTTTAATATAATAATATAAATTTTTTTTTAAAAAAATACACTGTTCCCAAACAGTCAAGATTCATGGCAAACCCCCTTAATTTAATTTGTCAAGGGCCCCTCCCTGTTTGCATTCGTGGATTCTCGCATTGGTTTCCACTTAACCACTGTATACTGAACCAGTGGTCTAACAAAACGAATAGTACAAGCATCTTCGCAAAGTCAAGTCAAGGGCCCCTCCCTGTTTCCATTCGTATTGGTTTCCACTTACATTTTACACCACTGTATCTTGGCTTCTTACTTAAGCTCATCCTGCCTTCATCAGGCACAAGCACCGCAAAAAAACCAGAAAAGAAAAATACTTTCAGGGCTACTGAACTCACTTCTTTGGTTCATGGGCATGCTTGTGTTCATCAACTACATCGAAGCCACCACTTCTGGCTTCTCAAATGAGACAGACCAGCATGCTTTGCTTGCCATTAAGGATCTTATATCACACGATCCTTTCAGCAGTTTAAGCTCATGGAACAGCTCGCTGCAGTTTTGCAGTTGGCAAGGAGTTACATGCGGTCGCAGGCATCGAAGAGTGACTTCCTTGAATCTGTCTTCACTTCAACTGGCAGGTCCACTGTCTCCCCATGTCGGGAATCTTTCATTCCTCAGGGTGATTGATCTCAGTAGAAACAAATTCCATCAGATTCTTCCTCCAGAAATTGGCCGGTTGTTTCGACTGAGATACCTTTATCTAGCAAATAACTCCTTCCAAGGTGAACTTCCTTCCAACTTGAGTCATTTTTCAAACCTCATATTCCTTCCAGCTCTTTGTCTAAGCTCTTACAATTGAACCTCTGTTGAAGAAACTGTAATTAGTTAGCATTTCAGTTATTATTATTGTTATGTAATTAGTTACATTGTACAAATCCAGCTCACACACACAAGCCTTGCATGTCTACTTTATGGTTACAATACTATGTATAAATGTTCAGCTCTTCAATGAATAAAATACATACATTCAGAATTCAATATTGTTCTCTACTTTCTACATGGTATCAGTAGATTTTTTTTCAAATCAGAATTTTTTTTCTCAGCACAATCACAATCAATCACCCACAATCAATCATCTTTTCTCAACACCCAGAAATCAATTTTTCTCAGCAAAGTTCAACAAAATCAATCAATCCAGTTCGTTCCACAGAATCAACACACAGTCCAGTTCAATTCAATCATTTTCATTCACAAATCTAGAACCCAGAATCTTCAATCTATCCCATACCCAGTTTATCCATCTCTCAATTTCAAACAAAATACCCAAAATCAACCTTACCATTACCTACCCAAAATCCAACCACAATGACTCAAGAAACCCTCTCTGTCCATGGCAAAGAAATTGCCAATCCCAACTCAGAATCCTCAAATGTATCAAGCCCCTTTTTTTCTCACAATTCAGACCACCCAGGTCTGATTCTCATCTCAAAACCCTTAAATGGGAATAATTATTCTACCTGGAGAAGGGCCATGTCTTTGGCCTTGAATTCTAAGAACAAATTAGGGTTCGTAGATGGTTCAATCACCCCACCATCACCTTCAACAGACCCTGAGAACTATGCCTTTGAAGTTTGGGAAGACCTCCGAGAAAGATTTTCTCAGAGTAATGCACCCCAAATTTTTGAAATTCAAAGGGAAATTGCTTATTTACGCCAAGAACACCTCTCGGTCTCACTCTACTATACAAAATTGAAAGGCCTATGGGATGAATTAAGCTCCTACAGTGACTCCATACCCACGGGACAACAAGAACAGCAAAAACTCATGCAATTTTTGATGGGTTTAAACGAAACTTACAGTGGTGTTCGCGGCCAAATCCTCTTGATGAAACCTCTTCCTTCAGTCCGGCAGGCGTACTCCTCGGTTTCTCAGGAGGAGAAGCAGCGTCTTCTCGGCTCAACCCATGTTGGAGACACCCATGGTGGAGCTGCTACCATGGCCGTTCGAAGTGGAAATGGCAGCAGACCCACGGCTCCAGCTGATGGGAGAAGGCATGAACGACCATATGGGTCAAACGCCTTCAAGTTTTCTTCTCCGGACGCCTTCCATGGCCGCCCACAGAGAGGAGACGATGATAGAAGGCGCGCTGGAGATGACGATGGAAGAAGGAATGAAATGAGGTCTGGGCCGAATGCCAAGGGCCTCCCGCAATGTACACATTGCGGGCAAATGGGCCATTGGGCCCAGACCTGCTATGTCTTGCGAGGCTTTCCACCAGGCCACCCACGGGCCAGATTTTCGGGCCCAAACCCATTTTCTGCTGGCAGGCCAGCCAACTTCTACAACAGGCCAGCTTCCAATAATGTGTCCACAGGCCCAAGCCCATTTTATAACAGGCCAGCCGAATGCAGCCAGTCCATGGAAGAAAATAACAGTTCAATTATGGGGATTTCAGAGGAGCAGATAAAACAGCTACTGTCATTGCTAGACATCAAAAATGAGGCATCTAGTTCTCAAGCACATACAGCCGCCAAACCAGGTCTGTCAAAAAATATCTCCCGCAGTTGGATTATTGACAGCGGGGCAACGGATCACATTACTTCATCTTTGAAGTCGTTGTTCAAAACGGACACTGCTTGCTCATTACCTCCTGTAGTGTTGCCCAGCGGAGAAAAAGCAGAAATCATTGCAAAAGGATCTTTGCCTCTTAATTCCGTTTATTATTTGAAAAATGTGCTATGTGTGCCTACTTTCAAAGTGGATTTGATGTCGGTTAGCCGGTTGACGAAAGGATTGAACTGTTCAATAACCTTTTTCCCTTATTTGTGTATTTTGCAGGATCTGGCTACGAGGAGGATGATTG
This sequence comes from Salix purpurea, assembly GCA_027405865.1. Lineage (NCBI taxonomy): Eukaryota > Viridiplantae > Streptophyta > Magnoliopsida > Malpighiales > Salicaceae > Salix > Salix purpurea. The sequence continues at coordinate 5,774,358 of JAOWLH010000014.1, read as the reverse complement.
GTTTGGGTAAACAACGTGATGAACTCTATTATCTGGTGGCACTGGCGCCAAAGAAACCCGGGCCGAATATCTCACCAACACATCAAGCGACTTGCAACCTCACCATTTCCTCTACCGATCTTTGGCATAACCGATTAGGTCATGTCTCACTATCTCGTTTAAATTTCATCGCAAAGAATTTTTTAAATTTTCCAGTTCAGTCAATTAAATCTTGTCCTATCTGTCCTTTAGCTAAGCAGAGTCGTTTACCTTTTTGTCATAGTATTATTTCTTCTGTAAAACCTTTTGAATTAATACATTGTGATATTTGGGGTCGTTATCGACACTCTTCAATTTCTGGTGCTTTTTATTTTCTCACTATTGTTGACGATTACTCGCATTTTACATGGATTTTTTTAATGAGTCACAAAAATGAGGCACAATCACTTCTGAAAAAAAATTTTAATTATGTTCTTACCCAATTTGAGACACATATTAAAATATTTCGTAGTGACAATGGTGGAGAATTTATTTCTCTTCGCACTTTTTTTAATGATCATGGTGTTATTTTTCAACATTCTTGTTTTTATACACCCCAACAAAACGGGGTTGTGGAACGTAAACACCGTCACATTTTACAAGTAGCTCGAGCATTAAAATTTCAGGCTAGTCTCCCTAATAATTTTTGGGGAGAGTGTGCTCTTACTGCTGTACACATTATAAATCGACTACCCTCACCGGTTCTTTCTTTTAAAACACCTTTCAAACTTCTTTATTCAAAACCACCTTCATTTTCTCATTTACGTGTTTTTGGTTGTTTAACTTACGCCACTAATGTCCATCCTTCCCATAAATTTGATAATCGTTCCATACCGTCAATTTTTATTGGTTATCCTGTTGGTCAGAAAGCCTATAAATTATATGATTTATCAAATAAAAATTTTTTTACAAGTCGCGATGTTATTTTTCATGAGATGGTCTTCCCTTTTGCTTTCCCTCCACACTCACAACCCGACCCATCATCAAATTTCGGCCCAATACCCATCCCGGCCCATGAACACTTTGATTCTTTCACATACCCACCAACACCACCAAACACATTACCCGACTCCCCTCCTCCACCAGACAATACTCCGCTCCCACCTTCCGCTTTCAAACATCCACCTCTACCTTCCCCACCTTAACCGTCATCCCATGACTCAGCTCCCATTCGGCGTTCCACCCGACCCACGGCTCCACCAGCCAGGCTTCGTGACTACCTCTGCTCCACCGTTTACTCATCCCAATCATCATCCCTGTTACCAGGTCCGGTTAAAGGTACGAAATATCCACTGGCTAATTTTGTCTCTTATCACCGGTATACACCTGCTCTTCATTATTTTGCTGCTCAGATTAGCTCGGCCGCTGAACCACGATCCTATTCCGAGGCTGCTTCTAATCCTAAATGGCAAGCAGCGATGGCATCTGAATTGCGAGCTCTCCAGGAAAATGGTACTTGGACTCTCGTCCCTCTTCCGGCTGGCAAGTTCCCCATTGGTTGCCGTTGGGTGTTTAAAATCAAACACCAATCAGATGGTTCTATTGAGCGGTACAAAGCTCGGTTAGTCGCCAAGGGCTTCACTCAGTTGGAAGGTGTTGATTTTCAGGACACATTTTCTCCTACTGCCAAAATTATTTCCGTCCGCTGCTTACTTGCTTTGGCTGCTTCTCACAAATGGCCAATACATCAGTTGGATGTCAATAATGCCTTTCTACATGGCGACTTAACGGAAGAAATTTATATGTCACCACCATTTGGACTTCGGCGACAGGGGGAGACTGACCTGGTATGTCGCCTACACAAGTCCTTATACGGTTTGAAACAGGCCTCTCGCCAATGGTTTGCCAAGTTTTCAGAGGCTATTTGCTCCGCGGGTTTTGAACAGTCACGAGCTGACTACTCTTTGTTCACCAGAAAACAAGGCAAGTCATTTACTGCCCTGTTAATATACGTGGATGATATTTTGATTACTGGAAATGACATTACTAGTATTGATGCAACTAAGAAATTTCTGCATAGTAATTTTCGCATCAAAGAACTCGGTAATTTGAAATACTTTCTTGGCATTGAGGTGTCCACTTCTAAGAATGGAATATTTATTTCACAACGTAAGTATGCGTTAGAAATAATTGCGGATGCAGGACTGCTAGGATCAGTCCCGATTGATACCCCTATGGAGAGAGGATTGAAATTATCAGATGAAAGTGATTTGCTTAAGAATTCCAGCCAGTATAGAAGGCTAGCCGGCAGATTAATTTACTTGACTATTTCTAGGCCTGATATAACATATGCTGTACATGTCTTGAGTAGATTCATGCATCAGCCTCGAAAATTGCATATGGAAGCAGCACTTCGAGTTATCAGATATTTGAAAGGAGTTCCTGGTAAAGGTCTATTTTTTTTCTTCAAATAATGATGCTAGATTGAGAGCTTATTGTGACTCAGATTGGGCAGGTTGCCCACTTACTCGGAGATCCACTACCGGTTACTGTATCTTTCTTGGGCCCTCATTAATATCTTGGAGATCAAAACGACAGAAAATAGTTTCTCTTTCTTCAGCCGAGGCAGAATATCGAGCAATGACGGGAGCATGCTGTGAGTTAAATTGGCTTCGTTCTCTGTTGACAGATTTGGGTCTCTCCCACGAAGAGCCTGCTATATTGTACTGTGATAATCGAGCTGCTCTACACATTGCAGCTAATCCAGTTTTTCATGAGCGAACAAGACATATAGAAATGGATTGTCACTACATTAGAGATAAAATTCAAGATGGATCGATAGTTACAAAACATGTGAACTCTGCACACCAACTGGCAGATATCTTGACAAAGCCTTTAGGAAAAGATTTATTTGTTCCTATGATTCGCAAGTTGGGAGTGCAAGATATCCACTCTCCAACTTGAGGGGGAGTGTTGAAGAAACTGTAATTAGTTAGCATTTCAGTTATTATTATTGTTATGTAATTAGTTACATTGTACAAATCCAGCTCACACACACAAGCCTTGCATGTCTACTTTATGGTTACAATACTATGTATAAATGTTCAGCTCTTCAATGAATAAAATACATACATTCAGAATTCAACATTGTTCTCTACTTTCTACAGACAGCAATCATTTCACCGGTTCACTCCCACCTTCATTTGGGAACCTCTCCAGCATGCAGCGTGCAAGTCTAGCATATAACAATCTGGAAGGAATCATTCCTGATGAACTTGGACGACTCTCTGCCTTACATTTACTATATCTTTATTCCAACAATTTGTCTGGTATGGTTCCTGAACAGCTTTACAATATCTCATCCCTCAATGTGCTCTCATTAGTGGACAACCAATTAACCGGTCCCCTCCCGCGTTATATAGGATCAACCCTACCCAATCTGCAAGCTCTTTATCTTGGAGTAAACCAATTCTTTGGTCATATTCCAGAATCTTTCGTCAATTCCTCAGGACTCGTAGATATTGATTTAGCATATAATGCTTTAACCGGGCCTGTTCCAAATAATTTGGGAAACCTGCAAAACCTTGAAGCAATAAACTTTGGCAGCAATCCGTTGGGGGGTGAGAATGGTAGTGATTTAACTTTTCTTACCTCCTTGACCAATTGCACCAATTTAAGAGAGGTGGGCAGCATGCTTCTCAATCACTTTAGCATCTTCATGGGAGCTCCGAGCAAGTCCACCATGAGCAAGGGACTTTTTTAGAACAAGCTGCCATGTTGTCATCAAGTCCATGGCCTCAAGAGGCTGAGCAGGAGTCTCAGCGGGAGCAGGAGCCTCTTCACCTGACATTTTTCGGGTTTTGTAGATGATTTTAGAGAAGAGCAGAGGAAGAAGATGATGAGAGAAGTGGCTGAGGCGGCTGAGAAGAATTCGTTGTGAAACCCTAGGTTTTGTAGGTTTTGTGTTTTGTGTGCTGTGTATTGTGGTGCCGTTTTATGTGTCTCCTACTACCGTTTTGATAAAAATGATAAAAAAAATATCAAAGAAAAAAAAATGAAAAATAAAGAAAGAAAGAAATCAATATCATTGAGAATTAGACAATGAATTCTTACACAGATTAAGAAATTCATCAAAAAAAAAAACTTTAGAAGAAAAATTGAAGTAGACAAATGAAAAACTTCAGAAAAACTGAAGTAGACAAATAAAAAACTTCAGAAAAAACTGAAGTAGACAAATGAAATTCTAACTCATTTTATCACCTCTCTTACCTCCCATTTCTTTCTTCTCATCCCTCTCTTCTCAAAGATGAAAAACTTCAAAAAAACTGAAGTAGACAAATGAAATGTCAATCAAGAAATAGACATATGAAATGTCTTCTCTCTCTTCTATTTTCTTTGCCATTTGAGCATTCTTCTTCTTTTCAATCTCTCAAATTCTCAAAATCTTCTCAATCAAATTCAAACTTATTTTTCTATTCTCTTCTTTCTATTTTCCAAACTGATTTCTATTAAACACGGTTAAGTACTCGTGTGTTTTGTTTTTATCTCCGCAACAATCAGTATTATTTTGCAGATATCTTGACAAAAGGCCTCACTGCTCCTCTGTTTCAAAGTCATTGCTGCAATCTCATGCTTGGTTCATCAAAGCAAGAGATTGAGGGGGGATATTAGAGTATAGAAGAAAGAATATTCTAAAGTAGTGTATTTGTATTCTAGAGTATGAAAGAATGTATGAGAAATGTGTATAAATAGAGAAGTGCACACACAACAAAGATATGCAAAACAAAAATCAATACAACATAATTTTTAAATTTCAGTCTCCCTCTCTTTTCTCTCTTCTCCATCTTCCCTTCTCTAAACTAATTCTTCTTTCTCTTTCAATTATCTGCAAACTCTCTCAATCCTAACAACCCCTAGTGTAAGTTGTGTGGTGCAAATTGCCTTTATTTATTAAGTGTGATATAGTTTATCTATTAAATATGTAATTTTAGTTATGTATTTTGTGTGCATGTCTTTTACTTGCAAAAACTAAAAAAATATATCAACTTGAAAAATAGATATTGAAAGGAAAGTATTGGTATTATCTGTTGTCAAACTTTAGCTATCAAACCTATTGTTTATTTGTCAAATTTGACTGCTAGAAGTAGATTTGTTGTTTACTTCTTAATTTCCTTGATTTGTGGCAATAATGCATTAATTGTCTGCTGTCAAGTTATTTGCCAAATTGAGGAAAATGTATCTCCATGAGTTAACTATGCGCTTTACCATTTGGCTACACTTTTTATAATACTTAGAGCATCTTTATTAGCAAATACCAAACAAAATTCAAACTTTTAGAAAAATTACTGTTAACATTTTAAATTTTAAAAATCAAAATTAAAAAAAATAACCGCCAATATTTTAAATTTTAAGATTTCAAAATTTGAAAAATAACTGCTACATTTTTAATTTTTAATTTTAAGATATCAACATTTGGAAAAACAATACATCTATAAATATGCTCATATACTTGAACAATTTTATTCATCAATCTCTTCTTTACCATGTTTACTTTGTTTGTCTTAAATTTCATCATGAATCATTCTAATTTCAATTTTTATAAAGCTTTTGATCTTGATGATATCACTCTCATGTTCACCAAAAAGTTGTCATTGCAATGGTTGTTGAAGAAGAATCAAATCATCAAAGATGGAGAAAAAGGTTTGTGGCTCTATTCTTGATCACAATATCGTAAATTGTAATAGAAAAGAAAATCCTAATTTCTTTGAAAGGCAATTTCAAAAAAGATTTATGATTATTCATTGTTTTTTTTTTTTTTAAGATTGCAAATGCAATGAAAACTCACAATCCAATCTTCAAATAAAAGGTAGATATTGTCGATGCTTTTGGCTTATCTTGCTTTCAAAAGATAATTGTAGCTCATATAATACTTGCATATCATATTCTTGTAGATCTTATTGATGAATATCTTCCATTTAGAGAAAACACTATGATAGATAGTCTTAAAGTTTTCATCAAAGAAATCATAAAAGCTATAGTAATTGGTATCTAAGAGCACCAAACAACACTAATAGTGCTTAATTACTATCAATCGGAGAGCAACGTGAGTTTCTAGGAATGTTATGGAGCATTGACTAGATGCACTAGAAAAAAGAGAATTTCTCAACTACAAGGAATGTTATGGAGCATTGACTATATGTTATGGAGCAAAGTTTGACTTGATTGAAAATAATTTTAGAAATTAAGCATTATAATATACTTAATTCATGAATTATAATTTGTCCTAAAATATCAAGTAGGAACTGATTGAGTAAATTTCTAAAATGATATTATGGACATTATTTAAGAGACAAATAGATATTCTGTCGATTATAGGGATTTTAGGATTTTCTATAAATATAAAGTTATTTCTCTTATATTTTTGACAGGTCATCTACTAGACCGAAAAATGATATAAATTACAAAATAGAACTAACAGTCTAGGCATAATAATTTTTCTTTCTTAAATAAAGATTTAAGAGATTTTTTTATTGGTGATTCGTGTGGTGATTATTGAGGGCATTATTGAATGACTTATAATTTGCAACAGAACAATTTTTAAAAAATTATTTAAAATTGAAGAAAACTAGATATTAGAGTAATAAATCTTAAATAACTTTAAATCTATCTAATTCTTTTGATTTATTATTTACACCGGTATATGATATTCTAACCAAAATACGGTTCTTGAACTGCTTTACAATATCTCATCCCTTGTTTCTTTTCCATAGCTGACGACCAATTAAATGGTCGCCTTCTGCTTCTTTTCTTTACATTATATGTTTGAAAATGCTTGTATTAAAATAATATTTTTTATTTTTTAAAAATTATTTTTGATATCAGAAAATAATTTAAAATACTAAAAATATTTAATTTAAAATAAAAACTAAAACTAAAATTAATTTAAATTTAATTTTTTTTAAGAATACTTTTGAAATGTAATCAGGTGGTAACGCTTTAGCTGTGTCGGTGTCAATAAATCTAGGAAACCTCCACGAACTACAAATATTGAATAATGGCAAAATATTTATTGCGGGAGAGGGCGTCACTGACTTGACTTTTCTCATCTCATTAACCATTTTTTTTATAATTTAATTATTTGATAAAGAAATACTAAATAAAAATAGCTCGAGTATAAAATTGATAATAATTTAATGATTTGTTGATATAGTTGATGCTAGTAGATCCACTTCTTTTCCATCACAAATGCAAAAAACAAAAAGAGTAATTAATTTTGTCGGTCCATCTAAAATATGGTTGGTTAGCAAATATATCATTTTGTTGGTAATAAATATGCATTTAAAATAAACTGTTGGGTAGCAATTTGCACCGAATACCTGGGCCGTAGAAGGGGGACCAAAGCTTGAATTCCCACCTATCTACGAGCTTTCTTTCTCAGCACAGATGGTGAATGCCCCCGAAGCAAGTCTTCATCAGGCACAAGCACCTCAAAAAAACCAGAAAAGAAAAATGCTTTCAGGGCTACTGAACTCGTTTCCTTGGTTCATGGCCATGATTTTGTTCATCAACTACATGGAAGCCACCACTTCTGGCTTCTCAAATGAGACAGACCAGCATGCTTTGCTTGCCATTAAGGATCTTATATCACACGATCCTTTCAGCAGTTTAAGCTCATGGAACAGCTCGCTGCAGTTTTGCAGCTGGCAAGGAGTTACATGCGGTCGCAGGCATCGAAGAGTGACTTCCTTGAATCTGTCTTCACTTCAACTGGCAGGTTCGCTGTCTCCCCATGTCGGGAATCTTTCATTCCTCACGGTGATTGATCTCAGTACAAACAGATTCCATCAAATTCTTCCTCCAGAAATTGGCCGGTTGTTTCGACTGAGATACCTTTCTCTAGAAAACAACTCCTTCCAAGGTGAACTTCCTTCCAACTTGAGTCATTTTTCAAACCTCAAATTCCTGCATCTATACGGAAACAATTTTAGAGGGAAAATTCCCAGTGCACTTGACTCTTTGTCTAACCTCTTAAGATTGGACCTCGGCAGCAATCATTTCACTGGTTCAATCCCACCTTCATTTGGGAACCTCTCTAGCATACAATTTGCAAGTCTAGCATATAACAATCTGGATGGAATCATTCCTGATGAACTTGGACTACTCTCTGCCTTAGATTTTCTACATCTTTATTCCAACAATTTGTCTGGTATGGTTCCTGAACAGCTTTACAATATCTCATCCCTCAATTCGCTCTCATTAGCGGGAAACCAATTAACAGGTCCCCTCCCGCGTCATATAGGATCAACCCTGCCCAATCTGCAAGCTCTTTATCTTGGAATAAACCATTTCTTTGGTCATATTCCAGAATCTATCGTCAATTGCTCAGGACTCGTAGTTTTTGATTTATCATTTAATGCTTTAACCGGGCCTGTTCCAAATAATTTGGGAAACCTGCAAAACCTTGAAATAATAAACTTTGGCAGCAATCCGCTCGGGGATGAGAATGGGAGTGATTTAACTTTTCTTACCTCCTTGACCAATTGCACCAATTTAAGAACGGTGCGGTTTTTTAAAAATCACCTAAGAGGCGTATTGCCAATCTCTATTGCAAATCTCTCGACCAACCTCTATTTGTTAACATTCCACGCTAACTACTTGACTGGAGACATTCCTGTAGAGATTGGAAATCTTAAAAACTTGGAGTATCTTGGATTTTCTGAAAACATGCTTACAGGGAGATTACCTGATTCTATTGGAAAACTTTCCAAGTTGCAAGAGCTTTATGTTAACACAAACAAAATCTCTGGAAATATTCCATCCTCCTTCGGAAACATTTCTCGAATGCTTGTCCTCAATCTAAAAGACAATTTTCTTGAGGGAACTATACCCGTTTCTCTGGAAAATTACAGTCAACTAGAATGGTTATACCTTTCATACAATCATCTCAGTGGTGCGATACCTTTATTTGGCCTCTATATGCCTTCAAATAATTTAACAGGTCCATTACCATCCCAACTGGGTAATGCAGGAAATCTGAATGAATTGGATGTTTCAGATAACAAATTATCTGGAAAAATTCCAAGTTCTATCGAGAGTTGTGTCATGTTGGAATACCTCACCTTGAATGGCAACTTCTTTGAAGGAACTATTCCTCCTTCTTTCAAGAAGCTAAGAAGTATCCGAGTCCTTAACCTTGCCCACAACAACTTGTCTGGGCAGATTTCCAAGTTTCTTGGCGAATTACCTCTTCTTGGTTATCTCAACCTTTCCGGTAACAATTTTAATGGTGAAGTGCCAGCTGAAGGAGTTTTCACCAATGCTAGTGCATTTTCAGTTGCCGGGAATGACAAGCTATGTGGAGGAATCAAGGCACTGCAATTGCATGAATGCCCAAAACAGAGACGAAAGACTGGAGTTCATCGGAAGGTAGTAATTCTTGTAAGTTGTGCTGCACTTTTCATTCTTCTGGTGGTGGCATCTGTCTGTGCTGTTATACACTGGAAAAAACAAAAAAAAAGTGTACCTTCTTTGGCCTCACCACTAGAGAAGAAATACCATAGAGTTTCCTATTCGGAACTTGTACATGCTATTAAACATAACATACATCCCATCCACCATCTTGAGTCAATGGCAAGTGATAAGGATGACAACTGGAGAGATAAGGAAGGTGACCAAGATGTGGTTGACTCTCCAAGACTAGAAGCAACGTGAAGAGTGATTCAAGGAATCACATTGAAATCCAATCTCTGCAATACAGGAAATCCATGACTGCAAAACAGGAAATCAAAGGAGCATTTAACTCCTTCATTGTAGCTGCACAAATAGCATCAAAATAGGAATGAAGATCTGTGGAAGATTACTACCTTATGTGCCGTGATCTTCCACATTACAATCTTAATGTGTAAAGCCTATATATTGTAATGGACTCTGTACTCACGTTTAATTAAGCAATAATATACAAGTTTCCGCAACACACTTTCTGATTCTAAATTTCTTTATGGTATCAGAGCTTGTGTGAGACAAAAGAGTCCAAATTATAGTTCAGCTTATTGTTTCTCAAAAACACCAATGGCAGCCACAATCTCTCTCAATGTTGCCAACTTTGTTACACTCAAACTCACCCCAAACAACTATCCTTTATGGCGTGAACAGATGCTTGCACTGGCAGAAAGTCAAGACATGGTTGGGCTTCTCACAGACGAGAACATTAAACCCCCCATGTACATTGATGTCACAACAGAAAAGACATCAACAGATACGGAAACAACAAAACAAATCTCAGCAGACTTCCTCAAATGGAAGAAAGAAGACCGTCTACTCCGTGGATGGATAATTGGCACTCTCACAGAAGAAACCTTGGGTCTGGTTATTGGCCTTGACTCATCTCAACTGGTCTGGCATGCTCTACAAGAAGCTTATGCCCAAGACTCACAAGAAAGAGAGTTTACTCTCCGACAGCAACTCACATATCTCAAAAAGGAACCAAATCAATCCTTAGCTGAACACTTGAAAAAATTCAAAGGGATATGTGATAGCCTAGCAGCAATAGGCAATCCAATACCAGACAAGACAAAGGTCTACTCCTTGCTTGCAAATCTCGGCTCCAAATATGAATCCTTCACAACAACAATGCTCAAGCCTCCAATGCCATCCTATTCTGAAGTTGTATCACTTCTACAAGGATTTGAACAACGCAATTCCTGGATTGCAGAGTCAAATCCTCCATATGCATTCTATGGGCATCGAAATCAAAATCAGCAGCAGCAGCAGAATTACAACAATCGCAGCCCTCAACACAATAAATTCACATCAAAAGGAAGAGGATTTCATGCAACAAACAAGAATTTTCAATTCTCTAATTTTGCAGGTACCAATTCGGGATCACAGAGGAACATCAATTTTGCTTCCCGTCCACCACCACCTGGAAAACGAAGGATGACTGGCACAGAAAGGGATATGTACAAGAATGAAGTCTGTCAACTGTGTGAAAGACAAGGCCATATAGCTAAAATCTGTTGGAGCTTACCCGATCAACACAACAACGATGACCTTCCCCAAGCACTTGCAGCCCTTACCATGGATACTTCAATCGCTGACACCGAATGGACCACTGACACTGGGGCTTCGAACCACATGACTGCAGACACAGGTATCCTCTCTAATCTTAAAGAATATATTGGGTATGACTCTGTTTTTATTGGAGATGGCTCACGGTTAAAGATTGATGCAATTGGGGACACCCTAGTCTCCGATGGTAAGAATAACTTGTTGCTACGGGATGTCTTGTTAGTTCCGCAATTAACAAGAAATCTTCTCTCCATCAGTCAATTGACAACCCAATATCCCTTAAAATGTGAATTCACTGACAAGCTATTTTGTGTTAAGGAACGGGCAACAGGGCGAATTTTACTAGTGGGTCAGCGTAAAGGTGACTTATATGTCCTCTCCAGCCAGACAAATCTCTCAAACATAAAGGAAGCTCATTTCTCAAACAGACAGACTACAGGCTCAGAAGACTTATGGCATTTACGTCTTGGACACCCACAATTTTCGTCCATCAAGATTTTAAAGAACAAGCAGTTAATTAGTGTTAATTCTCATGCAAAAACTGATACTTTGTGTGAAAGCTGCCAACTAGGCAAACTTAGCAAACTTCCATTTAATTCATCTGATTCCGTTAGTTCTGAAATTTTTGAAAAATTGCACTGTGACATTTGGGGACCAGCCCCTATTTTATCTCTTGGCAAATTTCGGTATTATGCTTGTTTTGTTGATGACTACTCTCATTACATGTGGCTGATCCCTCTTCGTGCTAAATCTGAGCTTGTTGACGTTTACTTGGCTTTTGAAAGTTATGTGCAGCGTCAGTTTAACAAGCAAATAAAAATCTTCCATAGCGATGGAGGGGGTGAATTTACAAACAAAAGACTTGTTTCTCATTTCCAGCAACAAGGCATCATTCATCATCTATCATGCCCTTATACCCCTGAGCAAACAGGGATTGTTGAACGACGACATCGCACCATCAGGGAACTTGGCATGACACTGATTTTTCACAGTGGTGTGCCCAAATTTTTATGGGTTGAGGCTTTTACTACTGCAGCATATTTAATTAATCGTTTACCATCATCTTCTCTTGCATTTGACACTCCATACTTTCGATTACATGGCTCTCACCCCAAATACTCTATTTTACGAGTTTTTGGTTCTAGATGTTATCCGTATACTTGGCATACAAAAAGAAATAAATTTGATGCTAAAACAGTTCCATGCATTTTCGTAGGTTACAGTAACCAACACAAAGGCTATCGTTGTCTTGATCTAAAAACACATCGGCTATTTGTTTCAAGACATGTTGTGTTTGACGAAAATAAATTTCCATGTCAACAGATTCATCCTTCTTCACTCACAAATTTTGACGAATTCTTGGATAATCCCCCACTGTCACCTGCAGATCAGCCCTCAGATTCCACGATGGACACAATTCCATCTCCTTTACTTCATTGCATTTCCACGGCTAACTTACCAGCCACAAATGCTCCGGATACTGTCATTGATCCACATGACTCCAGCACACCATCTGCCCCTGCTCAGCACCCTACTGCTACAACATCTTCTCAACACCACAACACTCCCATGCCTCCAGAATTGCCATCTTCGACAACCATGCTCACCCCCATAAATGATGATGAGTCGGTTGCATCACCTTTGGAAACACATGACATGTCCATGGAAACACAAATGATATCACCTACAGAGGAACTTCCCCCTGCTACTGGTGATATCTCCCCAACTTCACCTTCATTATCTTCAGACTTTAACTTGCAGGTTGCACAGGAACCAACAATGGGACGCACTATGGTCACTCGGTCACAACATGGTATATGCAAACCCAATCCACGTTATGCTCTACTTCTTGAACGGGCTGACATTCCTCATGAACCACGCAATGTTAAAATGGCCCTCCAACATGATGGTTGGAAACAAGCCATGCTTGAAGAAATTGCAGCCCTGCACAAAAATCACACATGGTCATTAGTTCCCCGTGAGCCACACATGAATGTTGTTGGATCAAAATGGGTCTTTAAAGCCAAATTGAATGCTAATGGTACCCTTGATAGGCTTAAGGCTAGATTAGTAGCCAAAGGTTTTCATCAAGTTGATGGTATCGATTACACTGAAACATTTTCACCGGTCATCAAACCAGGTACAATTCGACTTGTTCTCAGTTTTGCTTTGATTCAACAATGGGACATTAGACAACTTGATGTCAAAAATGCTTTCCTACATGGCTTTATAAATGAAGATATCTTTATGGAACAACCCCCTGGTATGCATGCTGCCCACTCACCTTCTCATGTATGTAAACTTCATAAAGCCCTCTACGGTCTTAAACAAGCCCCAAGGGCTTGGTTCGATCGTTTCAGCTCTTTCCTCCTTGCACAGGGTTTCTTTTGTAGTCTAGCTGATCCATCTCTATTTATCATGCACACATCCCTTGGCACTTTAATTTTACTTCTTTACGTTGATGACATGCTCTTGACAGGATCTCATGCAGGATTACTTACTGAATTTATAAAAGTTCTACATTCTGAATTTGCCATGAAAGATCTTGGCCCAATACACCACTTCCTCGGCATTGAATTTCAGCGAACTGACAAATCCCTTCATCTCTCGCAAAAGCACTATGCCTATTCCCTACTTGAGAAAGCACAAATGCTTGATTGTAAACCCATGAACACACCACTAGAGTCAAAAACAAAAGGGCTTACTGACAGCACCCCTTACCCCGATCCTTCACTCTACCGCAGCATTGTTGGGGCACTTCAATATCTCACACTTACTCGACCTGACCTATCATTCTCTGTTAATTATGTATCTCAATTTATGCAATCACCTTCACTTGCTAGCATGAAAATGGTTCGTCGTATTTTACGATACGTAAAAGGATCTATTCATCTTGGTTTACATTTTACCGGTGATACTACACTTGATCTTTGTGGTTTTTCAGATGCAGACTGGGCAGGCTGTCCTACAACTCGTCGATCAACAACTGGCTTCTGCACATTCCTTGGACGAAATATTATCTCATGGTGTGCTAAGAAGCAACCAACCATCTCTCGCTCCAGCACTGAGGCCGAGTATCGCGCAATGGCCAACACCACTGCCGAATTAACGTGGCTGACATTCCTTCTCCGAGATCTTCATGTTCCCCAAACGCAACCCCCAACTCTGTTTTGCGACAACTTAAGTGCTCTACATATGACTATCAATCCTGTGTTCCATGCACGCAGTAAACACATTGAATTGGATTACCACTTTGTTCGGGAAAGGGTATCAATGGGGCTTCTTATTACTCGTCACGTTTCTTCTGCTCAACAAATTGCGGACATCTTTACAAAGCCACTATGTAAAGCTGCACTACATCATTTTCGCAACAAACTTTGCCTTCAGCCTCGGCATAGTTTGAGGGAGGGTATTAAACATAACATACATCCCATCCACCATCTTGAGTCAATGGCAAGTGATAAGGATGACAACTGGAGAGATAAGGAAGGTGACCAAGATGTGGTTGACTCTCCAAGACTAGAAGCAACGTGAAGAGTGATTCAAGGAATCACATTGAAATCCAATCTCTGCAATACAGGAAATCCATGACTGCAAAACAGGAAATCAAAGGAGCATTTAACTCCTTCATTGTAGCTGCACAAATAGCATCAAAATAGGAATGAAGATCTGTGGAAGATTACTACCTTATGTGCCGTGATCTTCCACATTACAATCTTAATGTGTAAAGCCTATATATTGTAATGGACTCTGTACTCACGTTTAATTAAGCAATAATATACAAGTTTCCGCAACACACTTTCTGATTCTAAATTTCTTTACATGCTACTGGTGGGTTCTCTTCGGCCAACATAATTGGGGATGGAAAATACGGCACTGTCTACAAAGGTACACTTGGATCTGATGATCAAGTAGCTGTGAAGGTATTCAAGCTTCGACAAAGAGGAGCCAGCAATACTTTCATGGCTGAAATCAACGCGTTGAGGAATATCAGACACCGAAATCTTGTCAGAATTGTAAATTCTTGCTCAACCATTGATTTCCAAGGCAATGACTTCAAGGCTTTGATCTTCGAGTTCATGTCAAATGGGAGTTTGGAGAGCTGGTTACATGCAAGTTCACCGGAATCACAAGACTTCAAAAATTTAACTCTGCTGCAGAGAATAAACATAGCGACTGATGTGGCCCTGGCATTAGATTATCTTCACAACCAGTGTGAAACGACAGTGCTTCATTGTGATCTAAAACCGAGCAACATCCTTCTTGACAACGACCTTACTGCTCAAGTGGGTGATTTTGGCCTGGCAAAGATTCTTTTAGCTGCTTCTGGGGAATCATTTTTTATAGATTCCAGCTCAATTTGCATACGAGGAACCATTGGTTATGTAGCACCAGGTAAAATATTAAGCATTTTCCTCATATTCATTTAGAAATCAACTTGCTACATATCCATTAATCATGTTTGTATTTTCTGCAGTACATGCAATTATAATTCCAATTTCGAAAATGATATATGATGGCTATGCTATGTAGGAAATCTTAGTAAAAGACTTTGTTAGTTTTTGCTTAAATTGCAGAATATGGAATGGGAGGAGAGGCTTCAACACAGGGTGATGTGTATAGCTATGGAATTTTTGTACTGGAGATGTTCACAGGAAAAAGGCCCACCGACAACATGTTTACAGGTGACTTTAACCTGCATAGTTTCGTTGAAGCATCCCTTCATGATCGGGTAATGGAGATTATTGATCCTCTACTTTCAACTGATATCCAAGATGAAGTTCAGACAAGGAGAAATGGTCCAAGAGGCAGAAGCAGCATCAGCATTGAAAAGGTAAAGAAGTGTTTGGAATCAATCCTGCAAATTGGACTTCGATGTTCTGCTGATTTGGCAAGTGAAAGAATGGTTATAGCAGATGTTCCCTCAGAACTGCATAAAATTACCAAGATTCTCTCAAACAGCTAGAGAGATCTCAGATGCTGTAATCTATGAAAACTGGCATACTTTGTGTTGTTTTTTGGTCAGAATACTTGAATGTTAAATGCAGAAGCTCGTTTTCTTCTAGCAAAATGAATGTACATAAGAATAAAAACTCATTAGTAGAAATCAAACCTTCTTTTCAAAAGTATCCTGCAGTAATGATTCCATCTGCGTGTTGCAAAAAGCCTGTTCTCCAGTCTCTGAAGTCTCAACCTTTTTAACCCTCCACGACTTTCTCAGGTTTTCTCTCTCACACAAAATCCCACAACAGTGTTACAAGAACTTTGAATTTCTCAGCTAAACAAATTTTAATTTGTTTTGTTCCTTGGTGTTTTCTCTAGTTCTATATGTTTCTGTCAGGCCCTTCTGTTATGTTCAAGATCCATTTTGCCACAAGATCCATGTCTTGATTGTTCCCAGAATGTTGTGCTTGCAAAAACAGTTGCCCTGTACACAAGTGTTCTCTTCAAGAAACCATGATCTCTGTCCCAAATCGGACGATACTGGACTTGACCAATATCTTCACTAATTTTTCTATTCTGAATACTTCCAGAAATATATTCCACAAAGCTTTCATTTGTAGAAGCTTTTTCTCTTTGTGGAAATTTTAGTGAATAGGACACTGCCTTCAAATTTTTAGCCTTTGTTTCTTTAAATCTTGAGTCATAAAGACACAAAACTTCCAGTGTTCACACCCTCAACTTACATCATGGAGGAACAGACAAACAGCAACATTCTATCTCCTGGATTTAACTCAGGAATTATCTAACTTAAACTGTTAGCTGAAGCAACATACGGTTGAATTATTATTATTTACGCCGGGTGTATGATATTCTGAACCAACATACGGTTCTTGAACTGCTTTACAATATCTCATCCCTTATTTCTTTTCCATAGCTGACGAACAATTAAATGGTCGCCTTCCCCTTTATTTAGGCTTCACACTTCCCAAAATAAAATAAAATCTCATCTTGGAGTAAAACATTCTGAGACTCGGTTAAAATTATTTTTAAAAAATAATTTTTATTTGAAAAATATTAAAATGATAATTTTTTATATTTTTTAAAATTATTTTTAACATTAATAAATGAAAATAATCTAAAAATATAAAAAAATAATTTAAAATAAAAATTAAATATTTTTATTTAAAAAAAAATATATTTTTGAAATGAAATGAAAAATGGGAACGCCTTAACAGGGTCCGTGAACAATAAATCTAGGAATCAAATATTGAATATTGGACGTCACTGACTTGACTTTTCTCATCTCATTAGCCAATTAGTACCGCACTTATCTACCAATTAGTACTGCACCGCACCTATCTACGAGCTTTCTTTCTCCGCACAAATGGTGAATGCTATCAACTTGCCCCCACAAAGTCCATGAACATTCAGAGCAATACACATTTAATTTTTATATGATAATTTTGATTTTGATTTTGATTTTTTAAAATAATTATACTGTATTTTTTTTAATGAAAATTCTTTTATTGTTTTTCGGTCCCAAGATTTTAATTTGTTGTAGTTTTGTCCTTCAATTGGAATTAATTATATAATTTATTTTTTATTTTGACACTTTTTCTTTTAATTTTTTATTTAATATTAATTCCTTTGGTTTTTTCAGTCCTTCTTGAACAGTGTTTATTTGTTTTCCATATTTATGCATTTATGCTTTTAGTTTTAATGTTTAATTTTTAATTTTTATCGTTTTATTTTTTGTTGGGATTTTATTTTTATTTGGTTCAATTATGAAATTTTAATTTATATTGGTAATTTCTTTTTTCTTTTGTTCTTTTTTAGTGTTTTCTGTTATTTTTATCTGCTCTTCGGATCATATGATTTTTTTTATGCTGATAATATTTATTTTAGTTTTTTCTTTTCTTTTTTTGTTGTTTTTTTGTTTACTCTTTTGTTAAAGTTTTTTTTCGAGATAATTTTATGATTTCATTGTTTGCGCAATAAAAATAATAATTATAGTGATTGTTTGTTTTATTGTTTTCTTGCTTGCTTTTTTGTAAAAATGTTTTTTTATTTTATTTTTTGGGACAATTTAATGACTCTAATTGTTTTAGCAGTAGAGGTGATAGTAACTTTATCTGTTATATTCATGATAATGATGATAACTTTGCAATGGATTTTCAATATGTTTTCTTCTTTTTATAGGTAGAAAAATAACTATTTATTTTTTTTATTAAGTTATCATAGGTGTTTTCACAATTTATTTTTTATTATTGTATTTAATTTAAATTAGATTATGAAAGGAACGAATCCTAATATAGTGAATTCGATGATTCATGTATCCGAATCTTCTTGTTTTTTTTAATGAGGATGATAATCTTATATTGGTGATTTCGTTAAACCCTCTTAAACAAATAAATTTATATCAATTTAAAATTCATATATTTTATTAGAAACTTGGGCTTCGTAGAAATTCTGTACATATATATTATTTGGCCCAAATTTCTAGTATAATAAAAAAATCTTACAATATTAATATCTCATACTCGTAATATATATTTTTTTGCGTTGAAAAAATATGATTTCAGTCACGGCGAAACACGGGTAAATGTTTAGTAATATGATATAGATTTTGTTGCATGTGTAATATGTTAGGCTTGTTGCAGTATTTGTTTTATTTCCGGGGATTTTAGCTGCCATGCATCCTCAAACCATGTTTGAATTTCACTATGACAATAGACTTCAGCTGGATTAAAGTCTAAGAAATATTCTCCTCTTAATTTCAGCATTATGAAATAGTATGCTGGATTAGAAGCTAGTTCTCTTGGCTGCTATATTACTTAAAATATAATAGTCGTCGTGAAATTACTATGTATTTTTTCACTGTTCACCAAGACACAGTTCACGAGGTAATTTTGACATTTTCAGGAGATATAGATGGTATTTCTGAATTCTTTGCACAATAAAACTACTATTTTACCCTAGGTGTTGAAAAAAAGACACGGAACAGTTGGGGTGTTTTCGGTTTTTCCCACATGCCTGACCAGTAAAACTTCTGAAATAGTCCCCGAAAAAGAAAAAACAGAAGACTATAGTGGGGGGGGGGTAGTTTGGTACTTTCACCCCGGGTTTTTCGTGATTATTTCTGGGTCCAGGGGTGTATAGGTAATTTATCAATATTTCATTATTTCTTTTTTTGAAACACTATAGGCGTGTTGTCCGGACGCGCCAGCAGTGTATCACTAACTCGCGCCTTGCAGGTGGCGCGTGTGACGTTGTCTTGTGATGTAAATTGCACTTCCGCTGTGTCACCTAGTGCACCGTCATGTCCTCTACCTCTCGGTGCAGCGCATGTTGGTTTCCAGTGTTCAGGGCATCATTGATGAATGATTTTGGGTTTTTTCTCCCTTTTCCTCTCCTGCGTCAGCAAATTACATATAAGTCCTCCATGTGTGCAATTTGTTTATTTTTGTCCCTGGGTTTTGATTTTTTTTTTATTCCTGATTTCTTCAATGGAAATTTTGATTTTTTTAAATATACCCTTCAATTGAAACTGATTATATATGTTGGTTTTCATTTCAGTTCTTATTCTTTTGATTTTTGATTTGTTTTTGGTTCCTTTAATTTTTTAGTACGCAGGTTTCAATTTGTTTTAATTTTGTCCTCGAATTGAAATTGGTCAAATATGCTAATTTTCATTGCAATCCTCATTCTTTTAATTTTTTTAACAAAATTGCACTTCAATTACCTTTAAAAATGTCATTATTTGTTTCGGTCCCAAGATTTTTATTTGTTTCAATTTTATCCTTCCATTGGTATTAATTATATATATATATATATATATATATATATATATATATATATATATATTGTTTTAATTTGTTTTAATTGTGTAATCTTATTGAAATTGGTCATATATGCTACTCTTCATTTCGGTCCTTATTCTTTTAATTTTTTAACAATATTACACTAAATTTAAAAAAAATACATTTATTTGTTTTGGTCCCAAGATTTTTATTTGTTTCAATTTTGTCCTTCGAATAGAATTAAATATATTTTTTGTTTTGATTTTTTATAATTGTTTCTTCCAATTGAAATTAGTCATATATGTTACTCTTCATTTCGATCCTTATTCTTTAAATTTTTTAACAAAATTACACTGCAATTGTTTTTAAAAATACTTTTATTTTTTTCGGTCCACAGGTTTTTATGTGTTTCAATTTTGTCATTTGATTGGAATTAATTATATATTTTATTTTTCATTTTGGTTCTTATTCTTTGAATTTTTTATTTGATATTAATTCCTTTGGTTTTTTTGTCATTCTTGGACAATATTTATTTTTTATCCATATTTATGCATCTATGCTTTTAGTTTTAGTTTTTATTTTTTTTCATTTTATTTTTTACTGGGATTTTATTTTTAATAATTTCAGTCCTGAAATTTAATTTATGTTGATAATTTTAAAATTAATTTATATTGATAATTTTAAAATTAATATTGTTCTTTTTTTTCCTTTGTTCTTTTTTATGTTTTCTTTTATTCTTATCTGTTTGTCGGATTTTATGATTTTATTGTTTGCGCAATAATAATGATAATTTTAGTGATTATTTTTTCTTATTTTTTTGTAAAAATATTTTGTTTTTTATTTTTATTTTTCGAGGCAATTTAATGATTTTAATTGTTTGAGCAGTAATATTGATAATAACTTTAACTGTTATAGTAATGATAATAACGGTAACTTGGGGATACATTTTCAATTTATGTTTTTGTCTTTTTGTAGATAGAAAATTAACTACTTATCTTTTATATTTGATTATTACAGGTATTTTCATAATTTATATTTTGTTTTTGTGTTTAAATTAAATTGAATTATAAAATGAACTAATCTTAATATAGTGAATTCAGCAATTCAAATATCCGAATTTTCTTTGTTTTTTATTAATGATAATATTTTTATGTTGGTTATATCGTTGAAACCTACTAAACAGATCAATTTATATCGATTTAAAATTCATATATTTTATAGAAAACTCGCACTTCACAGTAATTCTGCACAGATTTATTATTTTACGTAAATTACTCTTATTGTTTTTTTTTATCATCGTAAATTCATTAAAATTGTTAACTCGGCAACTAATGAAAATTCAAAATAAAGTAAATGCTTAAAAAAGCTTCAATTAACCTTAGAGTATTAAATATTAAATTGACCATGGCATTGTGAATTAACCCATCAAACAAGTTATGGATTCAAGTGGGTTCAATAAGTTATTTTGTTAAAAAAAAAAACCGAAAAGGAGCAAAAAATGTGCTAGAAGGTGGCCATACACCAAAAGATGAAAAGAGTTGGAAGATGATTAGATTGGGTTTAGATGCATTGATGAAATGAGATTTAATGCGATTAGAATTCAAGAGGCAATTGGTCTTGGTGAAAGCATCGAGCGACATGAGTTTCATGTAAAAGGTCAGGGAATCCATGCCTAGCAGAGTCCTCATTCTATGAGTTTCACGTTTCCAGATGCATAAGACAGCTTGAGTGTTAAACAGAGGCATGAAACTCAGCGTGCTTGGTTACAGGGATATTAATGTTAAACCTTCTGCATCTTTAAAATTTTCAATCTGCTAACATGAAGACGATTTCAATTCGGAGGATTGAAAATGCATCATAATATCTTACAAATCTTTGGTCAGGCCCTTCTGTTATGTTCAAGATCCATTTTTCCACAAGATCCAAGTCTTGATTCTTCCCAGAATGGTGTGCTTGCAAAAACAGTTGCCCTGTACACAAGTTGTTCTCTTCAAGATTGGACGATACTGGACTTTGACCAATATCTTCACCTTTAAACTCTAAAACATTCCCTGGGAAATCTACAAATTCTTTCCATTAAATCATGCTAACAAATGCGCACCCCTTCTTACTTTCTAGACTTACCACCAACAAGGAGTTCGATGCTTCAGTCCATGAGAGATTCATAAGATTCTTTGGCAGACAAACTTCAGAGGTGGTCAAGTCAATTTACCGTCGCTAATTTTTCCATTCTGAATGCGTCCAGAAATATATTCATTTGTATAAGATTTTTTTCTTTGTGGAAATTTTAGTGAAAAGGACACTGACTACAAAATTCTAGTTTTTGTTTCTTTGTAACTTGAGTCATAAAGAGACAACTTCCCAGTGTTCACACCCTCAGCTTAGACCATGGAGGAAAAACGACAACATTCTATCTCATGGATTTAACTTCCACATATAAAGTAATTATGTCACATAAAATCTTAAACTGTTATGTGAAATCTTAGAATATAATTTATATTATTCTCTAACATATCTTCTCAAATGAAAAAAATTTGGGCTTGAAACTTGCATACAGACCTATTCTACCTTGTACTTGATTTTTATCAAATAGAATGAGAGTAGTTAGATTCGAACTCGTAACCGCTGGGTCAACAAGGTTATGATATTACGTCAAGAAACCATGTCACCTAAAAATTTAAACAGTTAAATAAAGTCCCAAAATATAATTTATAATATTCTCAAACAATACATATAAGCCAAATTTTGGTCATAAATCTAGTTTTGATACGATGAGAGGAAATTTCCAAAGGCCAATTGCTTAACATTTTCTCGAGGGGAGCGTGTAGAAAGCGTATTATAATTGGTTGGCATGGAGCACCATTTGCTCGACCTATGACATGGACTCCTAAGGGTCCATGCCAATAAATCTACGAAACCTCCTCGAACTTCAAATTCTGAATATTGGCAAAATATCCATTGCGGAAGAAGATGTCACTGACTTGACTTTTCTCATCTCATTCACCAATCATTGCACCTATCTACTACCTTTCTTTCTCAGCACAAATGGTGAATGCCGTCAACTTTCCCCCGAAGTCCATGAGCATTGAGAGCAATACACATTTCCAAGCTGGAGAAATTTCAGATAATGATATAGATTTTGTTGCAAGTGTAATATGATAGGCTTGTTCATTTTGGTTTTTCGTTCCATGCAGTGTTTGTTTTATTTCCGGGGATGGATTAAAGAAAGCATTCTTGGGTATAAATGCTCTCATGCTGTGGGTAAAGATGGATCAAGGAGGAGAGCTATTATTGGTTTTGTAGTCCAACTCTCGCTTATTCTTTCCCAAAACTACTTATTGTTTTTTTTTATCATGGTAAACTCTTTAAAATTGTTAACCTCGGCAAGTATTTATGAAGAGGAAGATTCATGGCAAACCCCCTTAATTTAATTTGTGTTGCCCAGCTACACTTTTTCAACAAGAAAAAGACTATGAATAGTACAAGCATCCTCGCAAAGTCAAGTCAAGGGCCCCTCCCTGTTTCCATTCGTATTGGTTTCCACTTACATTTTACACCACTGTATCTTGGCTTCTTACTTAAGCTCATCCTGCCTTCATCAAGCACAAGCACCGCAAAAAACCCAGAAAAGAAAAATGCTTTCAGGGCTACTGAACTCGTTTCTTTGGTTCATGGGCATGCTTCTGTTCATCAACTACATAGAAGCCACCACTTCTGGCTCCACAAATGTGACAGACCAGCATGCTTTGCTTGCCATTAAGGATCTTATATCACACGATCCTTTCAGCAGTTTAAGCTCATGGAACAGCTCGCTGCAGTTTTGCAGATGGCAAGGAGTTACATGCGGTCGCAGGCATCGAAGAGTGACTTCCTTGAATCTGTCTTCACTTCAACTGGCAGGTCCACTGTCTCCCCATGTCGGGAATCTTACATTCCTCAGGGTGATTGATCTCAGTACAAACAGATTCCATCAGATTCTTCCTCCGGAAATTGGCCGGTTGTTTCGACTGAGAACCCTTTATCTAGAAAACAACTCCTTCCAAGGTGAACTTCCTTCCAACTTGAGTCATTTTTCGAACCTCATATTCCTGAATCTATATGGAAACAATTTTAGAGGGAGAATTCCTAGTGAACTTGACTCTTTGTCTAAGCTCTTAATATTGAACCTCAGCAGCAATCATTTCACTGGTTCAATCCCACCTTCATTTGGGAACCTCTCTAGCCTGCAGCGTGCAGGTCTAGCATTGAACAATCTGGATGGAATCATTCCTGATGAACTTGGACGACTCTCTGCCTTAGATCGTCTAACACTTTATTCCAACAATTTGTCTGGTATGGTTCCTGAACAGCTTTACAATATCTCATCCCTCAATTTGCTCTCATTAGCGGAAAACCAATTAACTGGTCCCCTCCCGCGTTATATAGGATCAACCCTGCCCAATCTGCAATATCTTTATCTTGGAGGAAACCAATTCTTTGGTCATATTCCAGAATCTTTCGTCAATTGCTCAGGACTCATAGATTTTGATTTAGCATATAATGCTTTAACCGGGCCTGTTCCAAATAATCTAGGAAACCTGCAAAACCTTGAAATAATAAACTTTGGCAGCAATCCGCTTGGGGATGAGAATGGGAGTGATTTAACTTTTCTTACCTCCTTGACCAATTGCACCAATTTAAGAGTGGTGGGTTTTTTTGAAAATGACCTTAGAGGCGCATTGCCAATTTCTATTGCAAATCTCTCGACCAACCTCTATCAGTTAGAACTCGGGACTAACTACTTGACTGGAGACATTCCTGAAGAGATTGAAAATCTTAAGAACTTGGAGTATCTTGCATTTCATGGAAACATGCTTCCAGGGAGATTACCTGATTCTATTGGAAAACTTTCCAAGTTGCAAGAGCTTCATGTTTACACAAACAAAATCTCTGGAAATATTCCATCCTCCTTCGGAAACCTTTCTCGAATGCTTCATCTCAATCTAGGAGACAATTTTCTTGAGGGAACTATACCGGTTTCTCTGGAAAATTACAGTCAACTAGAAGTGCTAGAACTTTCATACAATCATCTTAGTGGTGCGATACCTGAGAAACTTGTTGGTATCGATTCTTTATTTGGCCTCTATATGGCTTCAAATAATTTAACAGGTCCATTACCATCCCAACTGGGTAATGCAGGAAATCTGAATGAATTGGATGTTTCAGATAACAAATTATCTGGAAAAATTCCAAGCTCTATCGAAAGTTGTGTAATGTTGGAATACCTCAACTTGAATGGCAACTTCTTTGAAGGAACTATTCCTTCTTCTTTCAAGAAGCTAAGAAGTATTCGAGTCCTTAACCTTGCCCACAACAACTTGTCTGGGCAGATTCCCAAGTTTCTTGGCGAATTACCTCTTCTTGGTTATCTCAACCTTTCCGGTAACAATTTTGATGGTGAAGTGCCAGCTGAAGGAGTTTTCACCAATGCTAGTGCATTTTCAGTTGCCGGAAATGACAAGCTATGTGGAGGAATCAAGGCACTGCAATTGCATGAATGCCCAAAACAGAGACGAAAGACAGGAGTTCATCGGAAGGTAGTAATTCTTGTAAGCTGTGCTGCACTTTTCCTTCTTCTGGTGGTGGCATCTGTCTGTGCTGTTATACACTGGAAAAAACAAAAAAAAAGTGTACCTTCTTTGGCCTCACCATTAGTGAAGAAATACCAGAGAGTTTCCTATTCGGAACTTGTACATGCTACTGGTGGGTTCTCTTCGACCAACATAATTGGGGATGGAAAATACGGCACTGTCTACAAAGGTACACTTGGATCTGATGATCAAGTAGCTGTGAAGGTATTCAAGCTTCGACAAAGAGGAGCCACCAATACTTTCATGGCTGAAATCAACGTGTTGAGGAATATCAGACACCGAAATATTGTCAAAATTGTAAATTCTTGCTCAACCATTGATTTCCAAGGCAATGATTTCAAGGCTTTGATCTTCGAGTTCATGTCAAATGGGAGTTTGGAGAGCTGGTTACATCCAAGTTCAGCGGAATCACAAGACTTCAAAAATTTAAGTCTGCTGCAGAGAATAAACATAGTGACTGATGTGGCCCTGGCATTAGATTATCTACACAACCAGTGTGAAACGACAGTGCTTCATTGTGATCTAAAACCGAGCAACATCCTTCTTGACAATGACCTTACAGCTCAAGTGGGTGATTTTGGCCTGGCAAAGATTCTTTTAGCTGCTGCTGGGGAATCATTTTCTACAGATTCCAGCTCAATTTGCATACGAGGAACCATTGGTTATATAGCACCAGGTAAAATATTAAGCCATTACCCTTCCTCGCATTCATTTAGAAATCAACTTGCTACATATCCAATAATCGTGTTGCATTATAATTCCAATTTGAAGATCATATATAACATCGTTTCGAACATGATGGCTATGATATCTAGGGAATCTTAGTAAAAGACTTTCTTAGTTTTTGCTTAAATTGCAGAATATGGAATGGGAGCAGAGGCTTCAACACAGGGTGATGTGTATAGCTATGGAATTCTCGTACTGGAGATGTTCATAGGAAAAAGGCCCACCGACAGCATGTTTACAGGTGACTTTAACCTGCATAGTTTCGTTGAAGCATCCCTTCCTGATCGGGTAATGGAGATTATTGATCCTCTACTCTCAATTGATATCCAAGAGGAAGTTCAGACAAGGAGAAATGGTCCAAGAGGCAGAAGCAGCATCAGCATTGAAAAGGTAAAGAAGTGTTTGGAATCAATCCTGCGAATTGGACTTCGATGTTCTGCTGATTTACCAAGTGAAAGAATGGTTATAGCAGAAGTTCCCTCAGAACTGCATAAAACTACCAGGATTCTCTCGAACAGCTAGAGAGATCTCAAGTGCTGTAATCTATGAAAACTGGCATACTTTGTGTTGTTTTTTTGTCTGAATACTTGAATGCAGAAGGTCGTTTTCTTCTAGTAAAATGAATGTACTAGACTCTTTAAGGTTATGGACCTAGCCTTCCATATTTTTAATAAAACTCATTAGTAGAAATCAAACGTTCTTTTCAAAAATATTTTTAAAATACAATATAAAACACCCCTTAGGTGGTCACGCTTTAACTGTGTCGGTGCCAATAAATCTAGGAAACCTCAACAAACTTCAAATATTGAATATTGGCAAAATATTTATTGCGGAAGAGGACGTCACTGACTTGACTTTTCTCATCTCGCTATCTACGAGCTTTCTTTCTCAGCACAAATGGTGAATGCCGTCAACTTGCCCCCGAAGTCCATGAGCAATACACATTTACAAGCTAATGATATAGATTTTGTTGCAAGTGTAATATGTTAGGCTTGTTTATCTTTGTTTCTCGTTGCATGCAGTGTTTGTTTTCTTTCCGGGGATTTTAGCTGCCATGCATCCCCATGTTTGAATTTCACTATGACAAAATAGTATGACGAAATAGTGCCTTCACCTGCATTAAAGCCTAAGAAATATTCTCCTCTTAATTGCAGCATGACGAAATAGTATGCCGGATTAGAAGCTTGTTCTCTTAGCTGCTATATCACTCTGTATAAATGCTCTCATGAGCTATTATTGGTTTTGTAGTCTAACACTCGCTTCTTCTTGCCCAAAACTACTACTTAATTGTTTTTTTTATCATGGTAAATTCATTAAAATTGTTAACCTCGGCAAGTATTGAAAATTGAAAATTAAGTAAATGCTTAAAAAAACTTCAATTAACCTTAGAGGATCAAATATTAAATCGAACATGGCATTGTGAACTAAAAGGAGCAAAAAATGTGCTAGAAGGTGGCCATTTATGGTGTTATTGGACACCAAAAGATGAAAAGAGTTGGAAGATGATTAGATTGGGTTTAGATGCATTGATGAAATGAGATTTAATGCGATTAGAATTCAAGAGGCAATTGGTCTTGGTGAAAGCATCGAGCGACATGAGTTTCATGTAAAAGGTCAGGGAATCCATGCCTAGCAGAGTCCTCATTCTATGAGTTTCACGTTTCCAGATGCATAAGACAGCTTGAGTGTTAAACAGAGGCATGAAACTCAGCGTGCTTGGTTACAGGGATATTAATGTTAAACCTTCTGCATCTTTAAAATTTTCAATCTGCTAACATGAAGACGATTTCAATTCGGAGGATTGAAAATGCATCATAATATCTTACAAATCTTTGGTCCATGCATGCCTGTGCTGAGTGCACCAATCACATATAGGTAAAGCAACAGTTATGATAGTAGATTAAATATATATAATCAAAACTAATACTGCATTCTTACATTCTATGTACAATTCTCCAAATATTGTCTTTACAGCTCGCCTCATCTTGTTCGAACAAGTTCAAGCGGTAAAGTTTCCAATGCTAGCTGGCATTTGAAAGACAGTTAAGATGCAAATAAATAGGTTTCCTCTACATTGAAATTCAGAGAAATGCTTACCCACAGTCTTGGAGTTCTTGGATCAGATTTTTTATGCAATTTGGACAGTTCTGACTGAAAGCTGATGACTATGGATGCTTTGAACTCGATTGAAAATGGACTGCAAAGAGAATTCAATAAAAGACAACGATAATTACCACAAGGCATAAAACGCTAGCATTTAAGAACAATCAGATGTGTGAGCAAACCCAAGCATAAAGCAGTGATACTGCTAGGTAGGGGAACGAGTTCACAAGAATAGCAAGCAAAAAAACGATACAACTGTAATATTTTTCGCAATCGCTGGATTCTTGAGTTTTAAGAGACCTTTCGTTTCGATTTGAAAAAAAATCTCAGTTGGGTTTGCATAGCTTTACCACCTTGTATCAAACAATTCTCCCCTATATGAATTACTCAATTTTCCTTTTCATCAGCAGAGCCAAACCCTTTAAAATAAAACAAAAGAGCATGCTTGGGGAAAATTCAAAATTTAAAACTACAAATAGAGCAAGTTTGAGTCATATAACCAACAGAAAGACTTTACCAGCCAAGATGGACTTCATGTCCTTTCATGAATTAAAATGTCAATGAAGTGCTTATGCTTCTAACTCGTAGAGCCATTATGTAATTTTTTTTAACATCACTATCATCCCCTTTTAAGGATAAGTACCAGCGCCTTCCATCTTCATACAGATCCAAAAAGAGAAGATAAAACCAGAGTCAGGAGACGCTTGCAACTCACCCAGCAAAGACACTTGGACAAGTCAGAAGGCGAGGAAGGATAACATAGATAGGCAAAGTCAGATTACGACAGACATCTCCATCCGCTATCTGTAAACACCAGAAAAAAAAAAAGTTTAAAATCAAAACATTGTACAAGTCAAAGTAATTTAGCAAGATTGGGAACATATCATGCCTGTGTGGTCTGAATCAAAGAAGTTTCAGTCACAATTTTCTCTCCTACTAGAACTGACTCTACACGGAGCAAGTGTATGTCAATGGAGGAAATGGGAACTGCTGATGTTTCAACTGTTAACTCTCCACTGATGGGATCCAACAAGGAACACAGAGTAGATATTCTTCCTGTCACCCGAAAACCACCTATTGAATGACATCTATAATCAGTTGAGTTTGACTTGAACATAAGAAGCTGCACAAATAAGATACTCAAGTGCCTGCATCACAAATACATGCATATAAATGCCAAAAGAGGAAACTATTTCTCCAAAATTCAAATTAAGGTTGGAGAAAGAGTCTTAGCTAAGATGACATAGAAGCATACCTGACTTTATTTCAGGAAGTAAGGGATGTCTCTGAGTGTCCTGAGTAATGTAAAAGATAGCCATTTCAGGAGAAACTGGTCGCTCAAGCACATCAGCTGAAAATGCAACAGCATCAGCAAGAAAGAAGCTTATTTTATTCCCTATCAATAATACATATATCATAAAAAGAAATAATCAAACCACACCTTTATCACTTTCAACTATAACTTCCGTGGTCGCAGATAATGATTTATAAAGGTATCCTCTAGCAATATCTACAGTAAACAAATACTATCACAGAAATCATCAATCATAAGGTCTTACAAAAGTGTCAAAGTAATTGTGGGAAAGCATTAGAACTATGAAAATAACAAGAGTAATTTCTGTTAAACATTTCTTCTTTTATAGGACAAAAAATATATTCACCTGAATGCTAACATCCGTTCCATGAAAGGTCTCATAAAATCTTCCCAAACTTTTTTCCCCAATTTGTTTCAAAACCATGGTAAATGGTAACTGCCATACCAAGCAAACACAAAAATTAACATAATAATAATAATAATAATAATAATAATAATAATAATAATAATAATAATAAACGATAACATAAGAGGTGAAAAGGGTATATATAATGATTGATAACACCAGCATGAAGGAGATGGATATTTCATGGGGGGGGGGGGGGGGGTTAAATTTTTCGTCAGGCATCAAAAAGCTAAAATCACACTAAATTTGAGCGAGTTATTAATACCTCAGTTGTACCTGAACCAATCTTTCCCGGCGGTTTAACCTCAATGCTCTTATTCCTGTTTCCATGTCAAGTAAAATTCGCAGCAATCAGGGTAATAATCTGCTTGAAAATCCATTGCTTAAATACAAAACATGAGAAATCACACACCAAGGCCACTAATTTGATCACCCGTTCAATACCGAGTTCAATTTCAGCACGCATTAACACAAAGCAAAACATATTTATAAGAGAAACAGAAATGTAGCCATTTTTCTCCCTCTTTTTTTCAATGCATCAACTATTATTTAACATTAAGCACACTTTATACAGTCATTTAAAATAAGATAGAGCAAAAACACTAGTAATAGCATACACGATAGTGATCGGCTTGACAACACCATAAAAGGACTCAATAACTCCAGCTGATCCTCCTCGAACCTGCTTTCATAACAGAGCACCACACCAAATCAGATTTTATAAAGTTATCTCGCAAATCAAACAGACAGACAGAGAGAGAGAGAGAGAAATTGATGAAATGATCCTGTAACCTGCAAGCTAACAGATCCGGTGACGGAGAGGCGAATTCCATGGTGAGAAATTGATGAAGGAGAATTAATCACGATTTTGCCTTCAACAGGTTCCTGAAATTGATTGATTGATTGATTGATTAAAGCAATGATAAACATCAATCACTAGTTAAAATTAAAATTATACTGAATAAAATTCTGTTTTATAGGGAGAGAGAAAGATTTACAGAGGGGCGATAGATACGGTTGGATCGAAAAAACTTAAGGACTATTTTTGTTGACATTGCTCCAACTCAGAGAGGCCGGGTACTGACTTCCTGAGTTTCCGAATACCGGGTAGGAGACTGGTGAGTCGACCTGCTTGAGTGGGTGAATTGATTGAGCTGAGCTGCACTTGGAATTGGTCCAAAAAACTAAACAGTTTCTGCAGAAATATACAGATTGTTTTGATCACAAAGAAAAGGGCTGGCTAGTTCTCCAAGTTGTGGAACTTATTGGGTCCTTAAAGGAATTGTATTTCCTTTGGCAAATTGTATTCAGGCGGAAACTAAATACAATAAACAAAGCAAGATAAAAACACCTTGTCAAAACATTACTCATAAAAAAATTCATTGAAACCTAAATCACTCATTTTTATAATTAGAATCGGTCTCAACTAAGATTTTTTTCTCTATCATCTCAATCCAACCATTCATTGTCTCTTCTCTCTCAAACTATGGGAGAAAAAAATGAATCAAAACTGAATTTCATAAATTGTCAGGGACTAAAAATTTATAACCTGAAAAGTTATGGGCTGAAGTGTATATATAGTCCTAATTTTAGTCAAACCATCTCTTTTTGATGTATTTTTTTAATTTTAGTCTTCTATCTTTGAATCTTGTATTTTCTTAATAAATATATTTTAATTTCCCATCAATTTGAGCCTATAAAGATGCAATAAAAAAAATGATTTGTATTTCGGTGAACAATAACGTGGGGAACACTATTTCCCCTTGTTTTTTATACTATATTACTTGTATAAAGGGACTGGGAGAGATTCAAAATCAAGATGCTCTCTCCTCTCTCTCTCGTCTCAAGAATGGCACTAACCATGAAGAATTGGGCTGCAATATGGAGTTTCAAAATCTTCCAAAAACACTTTACCCCGAAAAAGTGGCAGAAGTCCGGCGATCGGTTAGAAAATCTCCGCTGATCCAAAAAAGTTATTCATGCACAGGAATCAAAGGCTACGAAAATGAGCTCTTCCTTTTAAAGCATTAACAGCTTCCATGACATTTGTCATCAAGCTGGTTCTACAATCTCTGGTAAGGGGGTTTATTGCGACTCATGAAGTCTCACGTCAACAAAAATTTACTCTTTTTATACTAGAAAACGTTATTTTTTAGGAAATGCAATTTCTGAGTTAAAATGAGTGGGTAAACTTTTAGTTATTGCAGGTTTTTAAGGAAGTGTATATTCTAATTAAAACTTGAGACCTACTGTGCAGATCACAAATTATTTTCCATCATGTCACGTCTCTTGATAACTCAATAAAAATTTACAGATTACATATTAGAGGTTTTTGTTTTTTATTTAAGGATAAGTTCAAACATAATAACATATTTAAAACCCTCAACAAATATTAAGATATGGAAGGAAAATACATCTCCCTCATCATGAGCTATTAAAACAAAATTCTTTATGATGTAGGAGTTTGTTTGGCATGATTTTTTAATTATGATTTTTTATTTGGAATTATAATTCAAAAATATTTTAAAATAAAATAAAATTTTAAACTTTTAGTTAAATCAAAATTTTGACTTTACTTTTCTAGCAAAAAGTTATTTCTAAGCAAGCATACTTGTAAATCTTCTTGAGTGAAATACATACATATATATATATACATACATACATATATATATATATATATATATCAATTTGCAAAATTTATACTAAACATTATCCAAGTTTCGATTTATAAGTTAAAAAATATAAATTTCAACTTATTTGGTCAGTAATGAATTTATGATTCTATATTGGTGATTACATCGATCAAAATGTAAGTAGTAAACTTGGAAAAAAAAACATCCACTTTGAGCTCTAATAAATGTATTGATTCCCTGTTATTATAACTACAAGAAAGTATATAGAAAAACACTTCTACATCAGATATTTTATTTAGATGCATCACAATTGTTTTATTTATGTAAATTTAGACATCAGATATGCATGTTTGGTATTATTTGAGGACCTTGTTACACCAATGAAATCCACACCCCTTTAACTAACATATAATGATAGACTATTGTTGAACTTCACTAATGAGATTAATGTTTATGAATCAAGATTTTTTTCTTTTCCAACGTAAAATTCAAAATAATCATGGTTCAATTGTTAGGTCCATATTCAAATACCTTGTAGGCTCAGGTAGAGTATCAGATTCCAAACAAGCCTCCATTTTGGTTCAGGCAATGCTCTTGAGCCTAATCCAAATTGATGTGTTTGGTCTTTTTATTTCTTTATCTTTTTTTTAGCTTATATCATGACCTGGTGTTCTTAGAACCAATGAGTGTTTTGAGTCCACCTTCTTCTTTTTTAATATATATGTAAGAGAAAATCTCTCTCATGAATATGTGTGAGATATTTTTTCTCATCAATACATGTATAAGAGATATTATTCTTTGTTAATGCATGTATAAGAAATATTATTCACTCATAAATGTTATCATAGTAAAATTATTCTTTAGCCCCTCTAACTCATGGAAAAGATAAGGTTCAAAGGCTATAAATATCCCTTGAACTATAAAAAAAAAAAAGTTCCAAGTTTTTTCCATTAAAAGGACATAGATTTAACATAAGAACAACTTGGTTTTAAGAATTTAATGCTCTTTAATATTTTTCTTCATGGAGAGAAAGAGTGAATATGGAGAAATTAATGTGTTATCATTGGTTAGTCAGATCATTTATTATCAAGTCATGTCATGATTATTGTGACATACTTTCAATTGATGAAAATGTTATTGATGGGCAATGTCATATGAATAGAAAATGGTAAAGACTTGTGTGAGTGTCGCGACGGCGATTTTTTCACGCTTCGCGCCCCGCCGTTCCCCTTGATTCGGGGGAAACAACGGCGCGCGGTGAAAATGGGGTTATTTATAGTCGTAAAATTTACGACCATAATTCTAAGGAGTCGCCACCTAGTATTAAGGTTACTAGGAACCTATTGGTCTGCGAGAGTCTAGGGTAAGGAGACTTGTTGTGCAAGGGGAAGACGCATCACCCCCATTGCACCCTACCTAAGGTAAGCTGCATTGTTGTTTGATTGTTTTTCTAAGTTAAAATTTTTACACTACATTAAAAAAAACATTTTTTTTTTATCTACGGATGTACTTTACAATGTAATTTTACACCGTACTAAAAATCCTTTTTTTATCTACGGGTGTACTTTACAATGTAAATTTACACTGTAGTAAAATTTCTTTTTATCCGCGGGTGTACTTTACAATGTAAATTTACACCCTGATGGATGAAACAAAAATATTTATAATTATTTTTTATATTTTGGCCAAATTCCAACGGATAATCATAAACCGGTTACGATATCCAATTTTTGTTTCAAAATATGAGAAAGATGCAACATAATTTTTACGAAAAATATGTATAGAAACATCATGGAATTTGGCCGTATGCAAAAAAACAAATACATTTTTTTGTATTTTTGATTTTTTTTTGTAATAATAAGAGTAGTAAAAAAAATAAAAATACTTTTTTTTTCAATTTGTATTTTTTAATGTTTTTTTTTCTGGGCTGGGCTGTCAACCACAATGGGCTGATAGCCCAGCCTTAGTGGACTGGGCTGACAGCCCTCACGGGCTGGAAGCCCAAAAGGGGCGGCTGGGCTTCCAGCTATCATGGGCTGGAAGCCCAAAGGGTTTTGGGGGACTGGGCTTCCAGTCCT
This sequence comes from Salix purpurea, assembly GCA_027405865.1. Classification (NCBI taxonomy): domain Eukaryota; kingdom Viridiplantae; phylum Streptophyta; class Magnoliopsida; order Malpighiales; family Salicaceae; genus Salix; species Salix purpurea. The sequence goes on along the minus strand of JAOWLH010000014.1, from coordinate 5,739,698 downwards.
CACGGGTTGGAAGCCTAGTTATTTTTGGGCTGGGCTTCCAGTCCTCATGGGCTGGGCTTCAAGTCCTCACGGGCTGGAAGCCCAAATATTTGAAAACATGGGTCGGGCATGAGGCCCGGCCTGCTTATTCTGCCTCGGCCCGCACGAACGAACAGGGACGAAAATTGCGTCCCGTCTGCATGCAGAGCCGAGGAAGACGATGAATAGTCTTTTTTTCGAATGTGGTGAAAGGCTTACCTGTTAGTACTGTTGGGTGGAGGAGGTCGAGGTGATGATTCCTGTCATGGTGGCGTCGTCAACGGTGGCCTGTGGTGGCCGGAGGAGGCGTTGGAAGTCGCCGGTCTGCTACTGGTTCGAGCTCGCCGTTGTTGTTGGCTTCGCCTGAGAACACGGCTGGGCGTCTCGCGTGGAGGGGAAGTTCACGGTGATGACGAGGGGGGTATTGGGTGGTCAGTTGGCCAGTAATGGTAGAGAGAGAGAGGTTGACGGGGCTGTTAGAGAGAGAAGGGATGTGTAGACCGAGAGAGAGAAGTTGCGACGGGGAGTTGTTTTTTTTTGCGTTTTTTACTCTTTTTTTCTTCTGTTCTGTGATCCTCCCTCTTTTTCTCTTCCACTCTCAGTGTTCTCCCCGTTTTTCTTCATCTTTGCGTAAATTTTCTTTTTCCTTTCTTTCTTCCCTTCTCTGCCCAGTTTCCTTCCCTCTCTTCTCTGCATGCTCCGAACGGTATTTATAGGGAAATAGGCATGCATTTTGTGTGTGTGTGTGTGCACTGTTGCCCTCTGCATTTTGCAGAAATCAGAGGGTTGCAGTGCAGTGGTCTGCCTCTGCCTCTGCAAAGGATTTGCAGAGGTGGGTTGCAGAGCTATGTTCTGCACTGTTCCGTTGTCGGAATAGTGCAGCACATGCAATCTTGGCTTTTTGCAATTTAATTCTTTAATGTTTGATTGGTTCAATTGCACCCCCAATTTGTTTTAAATTATTAATTTTATGCAATTGTATCCCCGTCAAAATTTCAACAGCAACCTTAAATGTGCGCGCCCTTTTTTTATTTTGGTCTCTGGTTTCCGATTGCACGATTTAACCCTCAATTGCGCGATTTAACCCTCAATTGACTGTTAAATTCTCAATTCGTTCAATTTGGCCCCTGATTTCGCATTATTGACTTAAAAATTCAAATCGGCCTCCGAAAATTCCATTCTCATCAATTGAGCCCGAATTAAATTTAAGAAATTGATTTCTCATTGACTAAGTCCTTAATAAAATTAATTTGACCAATTTAAAGTATAATTAAGTCCTTGCACTTAATTAAATCCTTCAATTGGACCTTAAATTAATTCCCGATCATAATTAAACTTTAAATTTGTCAACGATTAAATCGAATCAACCCATAAAAAATATAATTATGTCGTTTAACTTAGTTTTTACACAGATTCATCCAACGATAAATTATTTTTGCCTTAAATCTGTATTTTTCTCTATTTTTGGAACCAAAGAGTTGGACTCGCGAAAACAACCAAAATTTCCACATTGATTTTTCTACCCACGTCGGCTCCTTTTATTTTATTTTTGTCATTTTTTTTATTTTTAGGGAGTAACCCAAAAATTGGGTTACAACAGTTGCCCCCCTCTTTACAATGCTTACGATTAAAGTTTTGTAAAAGACTTTAGATAGTAAGCGTTGTCAAGAAAAAGAAAAGTGGATTTATCAGACCAAGAAATGATTGATCCATCCAGAAATGAGAATGAGGACTATAAAGCGCACTCAGAAAGAAATGGTAAGATAGGGCTGGAAAGTGCACTACCTAAGGATTGAGGCCTAAGGAGGACAGTTAAAGGATGGAGGATGATGGTATTTGTAAATGACATAGGAAAATGGTCTCATTGTAATGGATAACCTAACCAAGTGAGAATGGTGAAGATGGTAAAAATAAAGAGATGGTCTTGTTGTGTTGGGCGACCTGCCCAGATGGAAGCAAAAGTGGTGATGAAGATTTCATGGGATGGAATATAGGGCTAGAAAGCTCGATATCTAGGATCTATGGTCTAGGGTTGGAAAACACACTCAAACAAGGGGAATAAGGATGGAAAATGGAATATTCTAATTGATGGTCGAGGGTTGGAAACGCAATCAAAGAGGAGGGAACATAGGGCTGGAAGGCGCACTATCTTAATTGATGGTCGAAGGTTGGAAAACACACTCGACAAGGAGGATAAGGATGGAAAACGTATTATATTGATTGGTGGTTGGAAAACGCACACGAAAAGGAAGAAAAATAGGGTTGGAAAACACGCTATTTTACCTTATGATTAAGGGTTGAAAACAGACTTAAGCAAGGGGGATAGAGATGGCTAAGAAGCGCACTATCCTAATTGATGGTTGAGGGTTTGGAAAACGCAATCAAACGAGAGGAAAGAAATGGCTAAGAAGTGCACGATCCTAATAGATGGTTGAGGGTTGGAAAACTCACTCAAATGAGAGGAAAGGAACGGCTAAGAAGCGCACGATCCTAATTGATGGTTGAGGGTTGGAAAACTCACTCAAATGACAGGAAAGGAATGGCTAAGAAGCGCACGATCCTAATTGATAGTTGAGGGTTGACCCAAATTCTGGAAAGAGATAGAGCTAAAAAGCATGCTATCTGAGTTGGTTGATGGCTAGAAAGCTCACTCAAATAAGGAAAGGGATAGGATTGAAAAACACTCTATTTGTTCTGATGAAAGGCTCGCAAACGCTATTAGGGAAGTGAAAGTGGTGAGGGCTCGAAGGCGCACAAAAAATGATGAGTAGAGGTTTGTAAATTATAATTCCTCTAAAACATTTCTTGCATCCCTAGGGAGATGCAATGCATAATGACACCCAGAATCAAGAAACTGGAAATCATGCTCAAGGAAATGAAAGAGGTGAAAGCTTGAAAGCGTGCACGTAAAATGATGAATGAATGTTCGTAAATTACGATCCCTCCAAAACATTTTTTAGATTCTCAATAGGGATGTAATGCACGATGACACCCAAAATTAGAAAAGAGATAAAGCTGAAAAGCATGCTCAAGGAAATGCAAGAGGTGAGAGCTTGAAAGCATGCACACAAAATGAATGAAGGTTCGTAAATTACAATCCCTCCAAAACATTTTTTAGATTCCCAATGGGGATGTAATGCATGATGATGCATGTATACTTACCTGAGATATATAGGTCCCCCTTCTTCTTCATGGTCTTCTCTTTTCAGGGTTTGGATCTCTAGCTTTGACAGCTTTTCTCTTCTGCTTACTCGAGCAGCAACTTAAGATTTTGACCATCGAAGATGATAGATTTTCCATATCAACATGCCCCCCGAGTTTGATCCAGATTCTTTGAAAAGAAATTATGGAGTCAACTTCATGATTTTGACCACTGGAGATGATAGATCTTTCATATCAACATGCCCCCCTGAGTTTGATCCAGATTCTTTGAAAATGAATGATGGAGCCAACTTCGATTACATTTTAGATTGCCTTTAGCCTGGTCATGCCCCACAAGTGTTTTAGGCTCTAAGTGTTTTCAGGAAAGGGTTGGTTATTTGCAAAGATGGTGTTTTCATGTGGGATTTTTGGAATTTCAAAGTCATTCCAAGCACAAAAATCATTTTGATCGCCCAGTCGGGTCATGTCACACCAGTGTTTTAGGCTTTGAGTGTTTGCATAAAGGGATGGTTATTTGCAAAAAATATTTTCATGTAAAACTTTTGGAATTTCAAAGTCATTCCAAGCACAAAAACTATTTTGATCTTTGTATAACAAGCTTGTTCTCGAAAGAATTCAAGTGATCTCATTGTCAGGTTTTATGTTGACTTTGACAAGAATGCGAAATGATGTTTGCAAGTCTCGTACGTCAGGAAGGTTTTGATCAGGTCGTGTGAAATATTTGTTAGGATTGTTTCAAATGGAAAAGCATTGCTTATCAATCCTGATCACTCGTATTTGATCAGAAAGGGCTTTATCAGGCTTGTAACGTAGGCTCAGGTTACTGGCTACAAAAAAAAGATATTTTGTTTGCTCAAAAAGTGTTTAAGGGTTTTCTAGACTAAGGATCACTTAGTGCTTACTCTTAGAACTCCATTTAGCCCTCATGATTGATTTTCATAGTGACCTAGCATGCCCCCCAGTGTTTGTTTGGGCTTTCATCTTGACATGCCCCCCAGTATTTGTTTGAGGCTTTTAGCAGTGCACTCATGTTGACTTGACATGCCCCTTAAGTATTTTGTTTGGGTTTTTTCATGAGTTTTTGGCACTAACATTATGTTGACTTGACATGCCCCCCAAGTATTTTGTTTGGGCTTTTTCAATGTTTTTGGCACTGACGTTGTGCTGACTTGACATGCCCCCAAGTATTTTGTTTGGGCTTTCTATGCTGGTTTTTTAGTACTACCAAAATGTTGAATTGATTTGCTATAGTGTGCTAAAACCCTTTTTATGTTTATGCCCCCCAAACTTTTGTTCGGATGTCACTTGTCATTGAGGACTATTTGTAGATTGAAAAAGTTTTTTCTTTTCTTTTTTTTTTTTTTTGCACTTCCCCTCCAGTGTAGGGTGTGATCCTTGTCAGGGTTAATTATCAAGAAAAATTATTAGGCTCAAATAGGGACTTCAAGGGATATTTGAGACTTTGTCAAGGCATATCAAAGATGGCCTTTCCTCATTTCAAAAACATGCAATCTGAATCAATAAGCTTTGCTTTTCCATGCGAAACAAGTTTTTGATTTTTTTGGATTATTTGTTTGGCTAAGAGATTTATTATGTGAGTTTTGGTGGTATGAGATCACCTTTCAATGAAATCCTTTGAATTCCCAGAACACATTTGTTAAACAAAAATCAAATTGACATTTCTTTTCGTACTAGAATTTGATTTGCCAAAAATCTTGATGAGATCATGAGATCATGTATAATTTGGATGAAAGGGATATAAGGTGTGCTTGTGTTATTTAAACAATAAGCAAAAACACATCGTAAACACAAGCAAATACATGATCACTGAAGGGAAATGTTTGCTTAACAACAAAAAAAAGGTCTTGTGGCATTACAAGCAAAATTGCCGACAAGTTAAAACATGAGCATAATGTGCGGGCATGACCGAAACAAAAGGAAATCATGGAAGCAAACTTCATCTTCTAATACCGGTACACCCCGTTTTCAAAGGTTTTGTCGATGTCACTTTAACTGTGCGAACACTTGGTACCCCATTTTTGTGAAGCTTAACTGGGCGCAGGACCTGGATTTTCATCGAATGTTATTCACCCTGCTTTAATCAATTGCATGAGCTTCTTCTTGAAAGCACCACAAGTGTGAATGCTATGCCCTGCAGCTCCAGCATGGTATTCGCAGGTGAGATCAGATTTGTACCAATCAGGGTAAGGTGGTTGCAAAGGTTCCTGAGGTTCAGGAGCTACTTGCTTAATGCTTACCAATTTTTCATACATCTCATTCAAAGGCAATGGTAGCGGAGGTAGCTGTTCTTGGGTTTTCTGGTAATTTCTTTTCGGGAATTTTTTAGGTGGATCTTTGGCTTGAAGATTGATGTTGGAGATTTGAGATGAAGGGTTATGGTAGTTTTGGAATTAGTTGTTCCTACCCTTATAGTCGTTGTCGAACCCTCTCGAGAGCGCGGCGTCGTGACGACCCTCCCCGAGTGCGGGAGATTCAATGTTGGGGGTATCATCTTTATTTGTGTGGAAAAGGGAGTCGCCACCTAGTATTATGGTTACTAGGAAACCTAAACTGGTCTTTCAGAGATTCTAGGGTAAGGGACTGGTTGCGTAAAGGGAAGGTTTTAGCACCCCTAGTACGCCCTACCTAAGGTAAGCTGCTTGGTGTTTTTGTTTGCTTATAATTTGTTATGATTTTGACCTTTCAAAGAATATGTTGGTTAAATGTATTACCACGCCGAATATTTTGGATATTAACCCCCTTAGGATTTATTTATCCAAACACCGAACAGTGAATAATAGCATACTATCCCCGCCGAATATTTTAGATATTGACCCCTTAGGATTTATTTACCCAAACACCGAACAGTGAATAATAGCATACTATCCCCACTGAATATTTTGGATATTGACCCCTTAGGATTTATTTAGGATTTATTTACCCAAACACCGAACAGTGAATAATAGCATACTATCCCCGCCGAATATTTTGGATATTGACCCCTTAGGATTTATTTATCCAAACACCGACAGTAAATAATAAATTCCTAAAAATAAGATTTTAATATTTTTTGAAATATTGGCCAATACCCTTTGGATTTTACAAACATGTTGTAAAATCTCAAAATGCAAGAAATGATTTTTTTCTTTGCGAAATCCATGCTAAAACTCATTTTCTCTTCAAAACCCAAGATAATATATATTTTTTCGAAAGAAAAACAATTTTTTAAAATATGCTAGTGTATTGGCCGTATGCAAGAAAACAACATATTTTTTCTTTAATAAAAATATTTTTTTGGAAAATTTGTTTTTTTATATTTTTCTTTATTTTTTATTTTTCTCTTTTTTCGGTGGGCTGGCTGTCAACCCACCTAAATTCGGGCTGGGCTGACAGCCCAGCCCACCTTGTCTCCAGGCTGGGCTGCTAGCCCAGACCCATCTGGGCTGGGCCTCCAGCCCAGACGCTGGAAGCCTTCTTCAGGGCCAGGCCGGGCACAAGGCCCGGCCCGCCAAGCCCACGCGGGGAGTGAATTAATTCACTCCCCGCATGCAAACACAGGGACAATGAACAGTGACAAGGAGGATTTTCGAGTATGGAGAATGGAGTACCTGTCAATACCGTTGGGTAGAGGAGGTCATGGTGGTTCTTCTGGTCGTTGTGGCGTCGGAAATGGTGGCCTGTGGTGGCCGGAATGGGCGTCGGAGCGGCTACTGGTCACGTTGCAGAAGCTGCTGCTGCCTCGGCTATCGTCGACTGGGATCGTGGCTGAGTTTATGGAGAGGTAGTGTAGAATTCTGTGACGACGGAGTAGAGTGAAGTGACTGGAGTTGGTTGCCGGAGTCGCTACACCGAGAGGGAGAGAGAGAGGAGCTCCTCTGGTTTTAGTGAGAGAAAGCGTCGAACGAATGGGAGAGAGGAGAAAAAAAGGGTGCTGGTGCTACTGGGCTGGTGTAAAAATTGCTAGCGTTTTTACGTGAAATCTTCCCTCTTTTTTCCGTGATTTTCTTCTGTTTTTCTTCCCCCCCTTTCTCTTCTTCTTCTCCCCTGTCTTCTTCCCCCTCTGTTCTCTTTTTTCCTCCCTTTCTCTGCATGCATGAACATGCTTTTTATAGGCTGGAGGCAACCCTTCGGCTGCCTCTGGCGTGCACCGACGGTTGCCGCCGCCTGAAATTTCAGAGGCGTGCCCTGCACTGTTCAGGTGACTACAATTAGTGTTGATATTTACGAAGCAGAGTTGAACTCTTCATCTATTTGTTTTTCTGGATTTATCTCAGTTGTAAGCCCTTCAATAATGCATTCTACCTTCAACTTTCTAACGTGAGAGTTCGTTAATTAATTTAATTATTTTGACCGTTACTTGTCTATGCAGGCTAAATTTCTTAAAGCTTGTGGTACTTTGCCAGAGACTCCAATTGAAATTCGGAAAGCTTGCGAAAAGTTTAAAGGTTCACCCGAGCTTGATAAATATTCAGAAACTTCAAAGTTCCATTCATGGCTTCCCAACACATCGATCAAGAAACTTCAGCTGGATAATCAAAATGAAGACTCCCGTACTCCGGTTAAACTCTGGGAAGATTTGAATCAAGAAACTTTTCATCAAAATGAAGCGAGCTTGTCTTCTTGGGTCAAACCATCACAATCCACAACTGGTGAAGATAATCCAAATATTGGCACCGTCGCTGGGAAAAGTTCTAGTTCTGGTAGAACTCTTGGGGACAGGCCTATCATTGGAATGGTTGCTGCTCACTGGTAGACATAGAACTCCTGGGGACAGGCCTATCATTGGGCAGGGACTACAAGGCTCGGGAAAAAAAATACCTTTGTGTGATGAAACTCTCTTCAGACAATGCCTTCTCTAACCTCTCCTCAAATGGTGTTGCATGCCAACTTACCTTCTGATCCTGAAAACAAAAGACGGTTCCTTGAATGCGGCTTCTAATAATGAACGCAGTGAGAGAAGAATAAATATAGTTTACCTCTTTATATTTGTTCGTCGAATTTGGAATTCCATTTCCATCCCACCACTTCGGGGAGATTCGAGAGGCTTCATTCTCATTCCAGTGAGCAGCAACCATTCCAATGATAGGCCTGTCCCCAGGAGTTTTACCAGAACTAGAACTTTTCCCAGCGACGGTGTCAATATTTGGATTATCTTCACCAGTTGTGGATTGTGATGGTTTGACCCAAGAAGACAAGCTCGCTTCATTTTGATGAAAAGTTTCTTGATTCAAATCTTCCCAGAGTTTAACCGGAGTACGGGAGTCTTCATTTTGATTATCCAGCTGAAGTTTCTTGATCGATGTGTTGGGAAGCCATGAATGGAACTTTGAAGTTTCTGAATATTTATCAAGCTCGGGTGAACCTTTAAACTTTTCGCAAGCTTTCCGAATTTCAATTGGAGTCTCTGGCAAAGTACCACAAGCTTTAACAAATTTAGCCTGCATAGACAACGGTCAAAATAATTAAATTAATTAACGAACTCTCACGTTAGAAAGTTGAAGGTAGAATGCATTATTGAAGGGCTTACAACTGAGATAAATCCAGAAAAACAAATAGATGAAGAGCTCGCCGTTGCTGTTGGCTTCGCCTGAGAACACGGCTGGGCGTCTGGCGTTGAGGGGAAGTTCACGGTGATGACGAGGGGGGTATTGGGTGGTCGGTTGGCCAGTAATGGTAGAGAGAGAGAGCTTGACGGGGATGTTAGAGAGAGAAGGGATGTGCAGACCGAGAGAGAGAAGCTGCGACGGGGAGCTGTTTTTTTTTGCGTTTTTTACTCTTTTTTCTTTTGTTCTGTGATCCTCCCTCTTTTTCTCTTCCACTCTCATTGTTCTCCCCGTTTTTCTTCTTCTTTGCATAAATTTTCTTTTTCCTTTCTTTCTTCCCTTCTCTGCCTAGTTTCCTTCCCTCTCTTCTCTGCATGCTGCGAACGGTATTTATAGGGAAATAGGCATGCATTTTGTGTGTGTGCGCGCTGTTGCCCTCTGCATTTTGCAGAAATAAGAGGGTTGCAGTGCAGTGGTCTGCCTCTGCAAAGGATTTGCAGAGGTGGGTTGCAGAGCTGTGCTCTGCACTGTTCCGACAACGGAACAGTGCAGCACAGGCAATCTTGGCTTTTTGCAATTTAATCCTTCAATGTTTTGATTGGTTCAATTGCACCCTCAATTAGTTTTAAATTATTAATTTTATGCAATTGTATCCCCGTCAAAATTTCAACAGCAACCTTAAATGTGCGCGCCTTTTTTTTATTTTGGTCTCTGGTTTCGATTGCACGATTTAACCCTCAATTGCGCAATTTAACTCTCAATTGACTGTTAAATTCTCAATTCGTTCAATTTGGTCCCTGATTTCGCATTATTGACTTAAAAATTCAAATCGGCCTCCGAAAATTCCATTCTCATCAATTGAGCCCGAATTAAATTTAAGAAATTGATTTCTCATTTACTAAGTCCTTTATAAAATTAATTTGACCAATTTAAAGTATAATTAAGTCCTTGCACTTAATTAAATCCTTCAATTGGACCTTAAATTAATTCTCGATCATAATTAAACTTTAAATTTGTCGACGATTAAATCGAATCAACTCATAAAAAATATAATTATGTCGTTTAACTTAGTTTTTACACAGATTCATCCAACGATAAATTATTTTTGCCTTAAATCTGTATTTTTCTCTATTTTTGGAACCAAAGAGATACGATTGGACTCGCGAAAACAACCAAAATTTCCACATTGATTTTTCTACCCACGCCGGCTCCTTTTATTTTATTTTTGTCATTTTTTTTATTTTTGGGGAGTAACCCAAAAATTGGGTTACGACATGAGCATGAAAAGTTTGTGTGCATAACTCTAAGGAACCTAGGAAAAATGCATAGAAAGGTGTTTTGTAATAGAATTAGACAGAATGGATCAATATGGAGTGTAAAGCTTAAAATCCTAGACATATAAGCAAGAAGGCTAATGGTTTAGACTTGACCTAAAAAGCTGAAATTGTTTATTTTCTTAGAAAGACATTTTCACCATCAGCATATAATAAAAGGAAAGTTTTAAAATTTTAAATTTTAGTTTTAACTTCAATTTACTATAGTTTCAAATCACCAAAAAAAAAAGGTTAGTTAGCCATACAAGTGTATAAGTTATATAGGTCTTAAAGTAGTGTTTGGTTATTGTTCTGAAACATAATAGACAACCATATTTAAGACGGAGAAGACAATATGGAACAGGAGAAAAATAGAATTATATTTGGTAGTGATGTACAAATCATGGTATTATTTATGTATCATGTTAGGTTAATGATTGACAAGTTAGAAAGTCTATTTTGTCTTTAATATATACTACTATAAAACCTATATATTAAAAAAACAATTAGATATTATTTTTTACTTTAGTTTATATTGCATATTAAAATTAACAATAGTATAATAACTCTAATTATAAAACTTAGAACAATATAGTTAGTCGATTCAGACCTAAACCAATACAGGTTTAATAAATAAAAGAGGATTGACCTAACCAAACTTGGTAAAAAAACCCAGATCTATCCACTACCCATATGACCCAGGGGTAAAAAAAACCAAACCTTGGCACTGCACGTCAAACTTAATATATTATTGCCAAACTTATATGTTTGCGTGCGTGCGTGCATGTATATAAGAATAAATTAGATATTTTTTATTTTAAATTATATGAAGTCTTGGAATTGAAAATAGTATAATAATCCAAGTAATAAAACTTTGATGAACCTAGCAAGTCAATCCATAAACTAGTTAGCTTGGACCTTAGTCAATTCAAGTTTAAGAAATAAAAAAAAAATATTAACTTAGCCTAACTCTATAAGAAACTCAAGTCAACTTTGGATAAAACTAAAGCAAGAAACCAACTCAACTCCCAAACATGACCTTATTTTGAGTCAAGCTCTAAGCCACTTTTTAAAACTATAGTAATAGTTATTTGCATACTTAAATATCTTAGTTGACCAATTTTGAAATTAAAGTGTTTTACATACACCTATCTTCCATCCCTTCTATGAAGTTGAAATTTACTCTAAAAATAATAAATTTATTTATTTTTAAAACATTCTCTTTAACAAAACATGTTTATTCTCTTTTCTTTATTATCCTCATTTCTTCAATTCCATAACAATAACCAAACTACCTAAGCAATTTGCATTATTTTTGGCAAACAATGCCCCGACGATTATTACTTATCTCCTCCATACTAACTACTTTGATATAACCTTCCAAAGATTAACTTGATATCTTTTTCCCCTCTAATTAATCAATCAGATGCAACGCATGTTTCATGTTTGAGGTGACAATTTGGTTGAAGAAATCACCCAAACGTACTCCATAATTCTCCTTAATTGCTTGTGTTCGTAATTGATTAGAAAGTTCAGCTTTGTCTGGCTTCAACTCTATTGAACTGCTCCCATGTTGGAATTTTCCTTTCCCCACAAGGTACGGGAGGGAGAGAACAGACGGAGGGGAGATGAAATTCGCAAGTTCAGCTCTGTCTGGCTTCAATTCCAGTGATCTGCTCCCATGTTAGTACTTTCTACTTTCTTTACCACCACAAGGTCCGGCGAGATGAAATTATACATCCTTAAATTATCTCAAACATATACTGTTTCAGTATACAAACAAAATGAAACAAAGGGGGGGTAAAAACAGGGAAACAGATATTCCTAACATGTAATCATTAATCTCATATTGAAATTCCCCACTCATTTCCACATTTGTAAGAGCAAAAACTAAGCTGCCTTGTGATTATTATTCCTTTCGAAAGCTTTTTAATCGTATGCTTATGTTCACCATTGACCCCAGCATCAACTTCCACCATTTTCGCTTCGAATGAAGTCTGTAATCAGATATCAACATCCGAACATTCCCTGGCTACTCTACAAGCAGATATTTTGCCAGCTATTTTCCGGAGTGACTGCCTGCCCAGTTGGTTGAGATATTCAGTAATGCTGAAGGGAATAATCAGTTTATTATTGTTGTGGGAGGAGCTCAAGGAACTTTTACCTTGTGATGATACAAAAGTATATCCTACTGGTTACTGATTAATTTTTATTAAAATTTTACCAACGACAGGATTTAAGAGATGACTCCCAAGGCACCACATACCGTCTCATCTTCACTTGCATCTACTAACTACCGAGTAATCCTACATTAGACTCCAAAAAATGCCTGCTCATAACAAAATAATCTAAGTGACATATGGTCCTTGCTGAAACAGCCAAATGCAGTAAAAGAGAGTTTCATGACTGAGTAGAATGCAACGAAAAAGTTCCATTCTATATTTTCTTCAAGTAAAATAGCTGCAAACTATACTTTGTCAATAGAAGAAGTGAGAAAGCATTCAAACCTTTAAAGGGCTACATGGAGCAGTAAACCCGCACTAAACCCCTGCTGCTGCTTTAACATCATGATCTGTCTTCCCCTGATGTTGTACACAGCCAATTCACAACAATTAAAAACAAAAATCGCATATTAAAATCGCATAAAATAAAGTTGAACTAAAGAGAAGGTCATCAGAGGCTTAAAATAACCAGATACTGGTGAATCTAGGCCCAGCAGTTCATGGATGAACTCGAATACCGGTTTATGCCAGAGATGTTAGACATAACTGGTTTATACCAGCTTAATCTGAAGTAAAGATAACTGGTTTTACAGAAAAGTGTGTGGCTACAAAAATTTGACCAGGAACTGTAAAATGTGTTCTGGACACAGTATTGTTAATTTGTTAAGCTGTTTCAAAAATTGTTAACAAGATAGAAAGCACATTAACAATGATATAAAAGGTCTTCGCTTTCAACAAACCTCTGCTGGTGGATGCTCTCGAATCTTTCTAGTAGGAGTCCTCATTGTAACAAATTCCTCAGCTGCTGTTAGGTGAATACCCACTATGGAATCAAAGTCTTCCTTGGTCAAGCCAGCTTTGATTGCAACTGCAAATCCCTGCAAGTTCAAAGATTCAAGACCCATAGGAATTATGGAACTTGTAAATCAACTTCACTAAAAACATAACCATTAGCTAGCACCAAGAAAAAAACTTTGTTTGTCTTAGCACAGACTATTAGTTTCATGAAGACCCGATCTGGAAGCCCTGAGAGAGTAGCCTTCAAAGGCCTGAAATTAGCTGTGAAGACATCAATATCACCGTACTCTTTTGTAGCCTGCAACAATCCTTTCAAGAAATTAATCTTATCTATTACAAATAAAGTAGGAGATTTTTTAAAAAAGGAAGCACCATGTGTTTCAGCCATTTGCACTTCAATTACAGATGTCCACAGTTTTGCACTCAAGAGGACTCTCAATTACAAAAATACCACTAGCAGCAGCAAGAGGTTTAATATCTTTAGTTGGGTGAAGAGGTGGCAGCCTGTTAAACAGCTAAACCTTTGATTCATTGAACCACTCTGTCCCAAAACTAACGGAATAATGGCTCTTGAAAAATGCTAATAAACTAACCACTTGAATCTGAAGTGCAAAAACTATAACACCTGTCATTGAGGTGCAAATAGCTGAAACCACAAGACTCCTTTTTGCGCTTTTACCCAATACAATAACCATCACCTGTTCTTCCGTAAGACCAACTTGTCCAATTGGAGGCTGAGAAAACACAGCAGATGGAACAGCTCTATAAAAGAAAAAGAAAAAGTCATGAGCTTGTCCTCATAGCTATAAAGTATCTAAGTAACCCTTAATTCATTAAATCCTAAGCCTTCCTGGTCAAGGAGGAGGTCAGCCAAATTTTACCACCTTGAAGTTCTTAAGGGTCCCCTCATTCTGACTCATAAAGTATCTAAGTAACCCTTTATTCATTAAATCCTAAGCCTTCCTGATCATACTACTTAGCAATTAAAATATCCAATGTCTTTCAGCAATTACTAGTTACTGCTAGTAAAATTAAATTTCCACTTGTGATATACACAATGAATGTGCATGCATAAATTTCTCAAGTTTAAGCGATTGTTTCCATGTTAATAACTTGGAAGGTTTAACATTTGATCCACTATAAATGTTACCACAAGTACAAGTGAAAATAAACTTATAAAGATGATCATTCTCAAATAATATTGTATTCAGAATTGCAAAGCCATCAATTTGTGAATGCATGGATTTTGCAAGTATTAAGAATTTTTTTCCATGTTAATAACTAGGAAGTTTAACATTTAATCCAGCCAAAAAGTTACCACAATCACCAGTGGGTATAAGCTTATAGAACTGATCTTTATGAAATCAGATTGTACCCAGAAGTAGAAAAACATCAATTGCACTACTGGTGGTACCTATAATCAGGTTTTGTTGGCTCATTCTGAAAGAGAGTTTTTGCCAATGCCCCACCTTCCATCAAAGCAACAGGAGTCAGATTTATCCTATCTGTAACATCTCCAACTGCCCAAATGGAAGGGACTGAAGTGCACGAGTATTCATCAACCTGGAGAAAATGAGAAATTATTGAGGAAAAATGAAACGAGAGCAAGCAAAAAAAGGTCTGAAACAGTCAGTGTACTACCTCTATTGCTCCATTGTTGGTCATTTTTACCCCCACACTCTCCAGTCCCAAGTTCTGCAATCATAACAAGTGGGCATTACATCTATTCAACCCTTCAATGTCAAGCACAGAAATAAATTTATTTGAGGATGAATCATCAAGTGACTTTACTCAAGGAGTGATATATTTTTCACAATCAAAGACACCCTAAGAATACTTCACAGATGGAGTGGTTTGAAGTTTGAAGTTTGAATTTTTCTGTCAGAGTGGATGTATAGTAGGAGTCGCATCAATGCCAGGTTTTAACTAGTAGCCTTGAGACAGCTAATATTGGCTATGACGGAAGCAACCACAGAAATGAAATCTCAAACCTTTGTATTAGGCCGACGTCCAGTGGCAAACATGACATGTGAGAAGCCTTCAACTGTTCCTTTGTTGGTCTTCAGTGACAATGAACCATCAGCTGACTTAATAATAGCCTGAGGTGATTCCTCTGTATGCAACTCAATTCCTCTTAGAGACATCTGTTCTGCAACAAAATCTCTGATCTACAGGAAAATACAAAGAACGATTAATTGTGAGGCAAATGCAAGCATGTATCCAGTAAGCAACTAGGATTACTTACAATTCATCACCTCTTCATCAAATCCCCTTAATACTTTTTTCTGCCTTATAAATACATGAACATCACTCTTCAAGCCATTGAAAATTCCAGCAAATTCTAACGCAATATACCCTCCACCAACTATGGCAATTTTCTTTGGCTTAGATGGCAAATCAAGTGCAGCATCAGAATCAATCACATATTCACTCCCAGGAATATCAGGAATGAACGGGCGTCCTCCAACAGAAATAAGTATGTGCCGTGCAGAATAGAGCTTTCCATCAACATCAACTGTGTGTGGGTCCACAATCTGCATACATTAACTAATATAAACTAAACACCTGCAAAAACATTAATAGCATGTTTGGGACCAATTCTACACTAAAATTGATTTCAACTATTTAAGTAGAATGAATTTATTTGATTTGCTAATTGAATTCTTTGGTTTGGAATAAGTTTTAAAATTGTCAAATCCATTGGACTTGAATTACTGAAAATACATCATTTACCCAACTTCCCTCGGCCCTAAAAAACTTATCCAAGCATATGTGAAGTGGGTGTTGGTGGAATTAGTTTCGATGGGTCAATTTTGAAGCAAATTTAAAAAATCAACTTGCTACATAAATTGTCATGTTTGTATTTTAGGGTAAAATATTAAGCAACTACCCTTTCTCATATTCATTTAGAAATCAATTTGCTACATATCCAATAATCATGTTTGTATTTTCTGCAATACATGCAATTATAATTCCAATTTGAAGATGATATATGATGGCTATGCTAGCTAGGAAATCTTAGTAAAAGACTTAATTTTTTCTTAAATTGCAGAATATGGAATGGGAGGAGAGGCTTTAACACAGTGTGATGTGTATAGCTATGGAATTCTCCTACTTGAGATGTTCACAGGAAAAAGGCCCGTTGACAGCATGTTTACAGGTGACTTTAACCTGCATTGTTTCGTTGAAGGAGCCCTTCCTGATCGGGTAATGGAGATTATTGATCCTCTACTCTCAATTGATATCCAAGAGGAAGTTCAGACAAGGAGAAATGGTCCAAGAGGCAGAAGCAGCGTCAACATTGAAAAGGTAAAGAAGTGTTTGGAATCAATCCTGCAGATTGGACTTCGATGTTCTGCTGATTTGCCAGGTGAAAGAATGGTTATAGCAGATGTTCCCTCAGAACTGCATAAAACTACCAAAGATTCTCTCTAACAGCTAGAGAGATCTCAAGTGCTGTGATCTAATAAGATCATGTTGATCAATTTCAGTTTCAGTATTCTAGTTTAAGTATAAGTCTTAGTATTTTAGTTTGAGTTGGAAGTGTAATAGATAGAGTTCTATTTCTATTGTAACACTTTAATTTTGCTATAAATAAAGGAAAGAGATAGCAGTAACCTTACACACAAATTCTTCTCAGTTTGTTGTTCTCTGTGTTCTTGTTCTGTTCTTCATTCGACTGTCTTCCCAGAATTGAATCCAAACAGTAGCTGTTTGTATTCAATAAGAACAGTAGCATTTGTTGACTTTTTGTTGACTTTTGAATCTTTGTTTTTCCAACATTTGGTATCAGAGTCTAGTTGGATCTTTGAAGGGAAAAGTGTGAAACACGAGAGATTGTGAGTTTTTTTTTCAAAGCATTGCTTTGAAGGGTGGTGAGTGAAACACAAGAGAGAAAAATCAGTTTTTTTCGATGGAATCTGCCTTTTTTTCATCCAAAACTCCAGTATTTTCTAGACTCAATTATGGTGTATGGGCAGTAAAGATGAGAACTTATCTCAAGGCTTTTGACTTGTGGGAAGTTGTGGAGAATAATAGGGATCCAACTCCCTTGAACAATAATCCCACAATGGCTCAAATCAAGTTCTTCAATGAAGAGAAGGCAAAGAGAATCAAAGCACTTACCTGCATCCATAATGCAGTAAGTGAAGAGATATTCACAAGAATAATGACTTGTGAAACTGCTAAAGAGGCTTGGGATAAGCTTAAAGCAGAATTTCAATGGGATGAAAAGTCTAGAAGGATGCAAGTGATGAACCTAAGGAGACAATTTGAAGGATTGAAAATGAAAGACAATGAAATAGTCAAAGATTTCTCTTCTCATGTATCGAAATTGGTGAATCAAATGAGGCTGTTGGGTGAGGATTTTCAAGACTAAAGGATTGTAGAGAAGATTCTGGTATGCTTACCAGAAAAATTTGAGCATAAAATTAGTTCTTTGGAAGATTCTAAAGATCTTTCTGAAGTGAATCTTCAAGAACTAATCAATGCCTTGCAAGCAGTAGAACAAAGGCAAGCATATAGACAAGAAGGAACACATGAAGATGCTTTCATGACAGGATTCAAAGAAAAAAAATCAAACTAAAGTGTTTCACAGAATCAATCATGAAGGCAGAGGTGAAAGAGGTAAAATTTGGCAGCCAAATAACAGAAATTTTACCAACAGAGGAAAGGAGAAAAGGAATAACTTTCTTGCCTGCAAGTTTTGTAAGAAAACTAATCATCTTGAAGCTTGGTGTTGGGCAAAGAACACTCAATGCA
Source organism: Salix purpurea (assembly GCA_027405865.1). Lineage (NCBI taxonomy): Eukaryota > Viridiplantae > Streptophyta > Magnoliopsida > Malpighiales > Salicaceae > Salix > Salix purpurea. Next base: position 5,721,881 of record JAOWLH010000014.1, on the reverse strand, counting down.
GAAATTGCAAACAGTTTGGCCACATACAGAAGTATTGCAGAGTCAAAACTGATGCAGATAAGCAAGCATGTATAGCAGAATCCTCAGAAAATCCTGAAGAACATTTGTTCATGGTTTCGATAGAATCAAAGTGCAATGCAACAGAGGTAAAACACTCATCTTGTCTTATTGATAGTGGTTGTACTAATCACATGACTACGGATGTGAAGTTGTTCAAGAAATTGGACAGAAATTATGAATCCAGAGTAAGAATTGCTAATGGAGAGTATGTGGAGATTGAAGGCAAAGGGGAAATCGAAGTGGAAACCATGGCAGGTACACAAATCCTAAAAGATGTGTTGTATGTACCTAAAATTACTCTGAATTTAGTAAGTGTGGGTCAGTTGCTTGAATCTGGCTACTCCTTATCGTTTAAAAGGGGATTATGTAAAATCAAAGATAGCCAAGGTACATTCCTACTTTCAGTTAAGATGATGAATAGGAGTTTCAATCTTGACTGGAATGACTCCTATATGAGTGTTAACATGTGTGTAAATGCTGAGTCTTCTCTTTGGCATAAGAGGATGGGACATTTTAATCAAATTGCCTTGAAAAAGATGGCTGATTTGCAGATGGTTTTAGGACTACCAACAATAAAAGATAATGAGGATGTTTGTGAAGCATGTCAGCTAGGAAAACAAACTAAGCTTTCCTTTCCTAGTAACACTTATAGAGCATCAATGAAATTGCAGCTTGTTCATACAGATGTATGTGGTCCCATGCAAAATGAATCAGTAAATGGTTCGTAGTAGTTTTTGCTGTTTATTGATGATTACAGCAGGTATTGTTAGGTGTATTTTCTCAAAACTAAAGGTGATGTGTTTGATGAGTTTGTGAGATTCAAAGCAGCAACTGAAAGAGAAACAAGGTGCAATTTAAAAGCACTAAGATCTGACAATGGGGGAGAGTTTACCTCTCAAAAATTTGAGGAATTCTTGGCAAAGGAAGGGATTAAGCATCAGCTGACTGTACCCTACACTCCACAGCAAAATGGGGTTAGTGAAAGAAGAAACAGAACATTAATGGAAATGGCAAGATGTTTGTTGTATGAGAAAAGCATGCCACTGAAATTCTGGGCAGAAGCTGTGAATACAGCAGCCTACCTCTTGAACCGCATGGTCACAAAAGTCTTATTGATCAGACTCCTTATGAACTCTGGTTTGGCTTCAAACCCAATATTAGTCATTTAAGAATATTCGGTAGCCCTTGTTATGTTCTGAAACCTGAAGACAAAAGAAGAAAACTTGATCAGAAGGTTGATGTAGGGATATTTATTGGTTACAGTAATAAATCTAAAGCTTACAAAGTCTTTGATTTAAAAACTAATAAAGTTATGATTGCAAGAGATGTTAAAGTAGCAGAAAATAGCAAATGGAATTGGGAAGCTACTGAAGTTGAAGAAACAACACTGGAATTTCAAACTGAACCTGTTGAGGCCCTAAATGATGAGCTTATAGATGATATTCCAATAAAAGGAACAAGACTCTTAACTGATGTGTATAACAGATGCAATGCTGCTGAAACCGAACCCATAGATTTTGAAGAAGCTATCAACTCACAAGTGTGGATAGCAGCTATGAAAGAAGAACTTATGATGATCGAAAAGAATGGAACTTGGCTGCTAGTTGACAGACATTCACACAAAAAGGTAATTGGTGTTAAGTGGATTTTTAAGACAAAATTTAATGCAGATGGGAGTATCAACAAGCATAAAGCAAGACTTGTAGCAAAAGGGTACTCACAAGAACCAGGTACTGAATTTACAGACACCTTTGCTCCTGTATCTAGATTGGATACAATCAAATTAGTGCTAGCTGTGGCAGCACAATGTGGTTGGCTAATTTATCAACTAGATGTCAAATCTGCTTTTCTAAATGGAGTGCTAAAAGAGGAGATTTATGTTGAACAACCTGATGGTTTTGAGAAGGAACTCAATGCAAACAAAGTGTATGTGCTGAAGAAAGCTTTGTATGGCCTAAAACAGAATCCTAGAGCCTGGTATAGCCCGCTGGATGAGTACCTCTTGAGCTTGGGGTTTGAGAGAAGTATAAATGAAGTGACTTTATATGTTAAAAATACTGACAAACATATTCTGATCATATCAGTATATGTAGATGATTTACTAATTGCAGGTAATAAAGAGGAGCTGGTGACAGAATTCAAAAACAACATGAAGGAGATGTTTGAGATGAATGAACTTGGCTTGTTGACATATTTTTTAGGCATGGAAATAAATCAGTTCAAGCAGGGATACTTCCTATGTCAAAAGAGTTTTATTACCAAGTTGCTAAACAAGTTTGCTATGGAGAAATGCAACTCAGTCAGTACTCCCATGATTCTGGGACAAAAACTGACGAAAGAAGATGAATCTCCTAGAACAGATGGGAGAATCTACATAAGTTTGATTGGAAGTTTATTGTACCTAACAGCTACACGTCCAGACATTGTGTTTGCTGTAAATTACCTCTCTAGGTTCATGCAAAACCCAAGTCAACTTCATTTTGCTGCAGCTAAAAGGGTTCTGAGGTACCTAAAGGGAACCTTAGAGTATGGGATATATTTTGAAAGGTCCAGCTCACTTAAGCTAACTGGATTTACAGACAGTGATTGGGGGGTAGTGATGAAGGCATGATGAGCACCTCAGGGTATTGTTTCTCTATGGGGGGAAGCATTTTTTGTTGGAATTCAAAGAAGCAATCAGTGGTTGCTCATTCCACTGCTGAGGCTGAGTATATAGCAGCCTATGTAGCAGCAAAGCAACTTGTTTGGCTAAGGAAAATTCTGTGTGACCTAGGGATCAATCAGCAAGATCCTACGGAATTGATGTGTGATAATACTTCAGCTATCGCAATTTCAAAGAATTCTGTTTGTCATGACAGAACTAAACACATGAAAATTAAATTTCATGCAATTAGACAATTTCAGCAAGAGGGAGAGCTGGATATGAAGTTCTGCACTTCAAAGGAACAATTGGCTGACCTATTTACTAAGCCCTTAGCCAAAGAGAGGTTTGAAGATTTAAGGGAGAAGCTTGGTATGCGTAGCCTTGGAACCAAGGGGGAATGTTGAAAATTGAAGATTGCTTCCAAGACTATCTTAGTGTTTAGGATTAGATTAAATCTCTATTATTGTTTTTATCTTTTCCAATAAGATCATGTTGATCAATTTCAGTTTCAGTATTCTAGTTTAAGTATAAGTCTTAGTATTTTAGTTTTAGTTGGAAGTGTAATAGATAGAGTTCTATTTCTATTGTAACACTTCAATTTTGCTATAAATAAAGAAAAGGGATAGCAGTAACCTTACACACAAATTCTGCTCAGTTTGTTGTTCTCTGTGTTCTTGCTCTGTTCTTCATTCGGCTGTCTTCCCAGAATTGAATCCAAACAGTAGCTGTTTGTATTCAATAAGAACAGTAACATTTGTTGACTTTTGAATCTTTGTTTTTCCAACTGTGCTTGCAAAAACAGTTACTCAAGTTGTTCTCTTCAAGAAACCATGATCTCTATCCCAAATTGGACGTTACTGGACTTGACTTTTAGATTCTAAAACATTCCCTGGGAAATCTACAAATTCTTTCCATTAAATCATGCTAACAAATGCGCACCCCTTCTTAAATTCTAGACCTACCACTAAGAAGAGGTCGATGCTTCAGTCCATGCTTCATAAGATTCTTTGGTAGACAAACTTCAGAGGTGGTCAAGTCAATTTACCGTCGCTAATTTTTCCATTCTGAATGCGTCCAGAAACATATTCCACATAGCTATCATTTGTAGAAGATTTTTCTATGTGGAAATTTGAGTGAAAAGGACACTGACTACAAAATTTTTAGTTTTTGTTTCTTTGTAACTTGAGTCATAAAGGCACAAGTTCCCAGTGTTCACACCCTCGCTTACACCATGGAGGAACAGACAAACAACAACATTCTATCTCATGGATTTAACTTCTACATGTAAAGTATACATCTCATATTAAAGCTTAAACTGTTATATAAAATAATAGAATATTATTTATATTATTCCTTAACACACCTCCTCAAATGAAAATTTTTTGGGCTAGAAACTTGCACACAGACCTACACTACTTTGTACTTGATTTTTATCAAATAAAATGAGAGTAATTAGATTCGAACTCATGACCGCTGGGTCAACAAGACTATAATATCATATCAAGTAACCATCTTATTTAAAAATTAAGTTGTTAAGTGAAGTTTGAAAATAAAATTTATATTATTCTCTGACAATATATATATATATATATATATATATATATATATATATAAGCCAAATTTTGGTCATAAATGTAGTTTTGATACGATGAGAGGAAATTTCCAAAGGCCAATTGCTTAACATTTTCTCGAGGGAAGCGTGTAGAAAGCGTATTATAATTCCAAAGACCATTTGCTCGACCAATGACATGAACTCCTAAGGTTTCTCAACCCCATTATGAAAATGGAGGTTTTAATAGAGAAAAACAGAAATACGTTGTTAATGTTTATTTGGGCCACTAAAACAGATGAAATTTGATGATGAGAAAAGTTCTTTTGAATTATTATTTACAGCGCGTGTGATATTCTTGAACTGCTTCCCAACATCTCATCCCTCATTTCTTTTCCATAGCTCACGAACAATTAAATGGTCGCCTTCCCCTTTATTTACGCTTCACACTTCCCAAAATAAATAAAAAATCCTCATTTGGAGAAAGCAAATTCTTTGATAGTTGTTGAAATTATTTTTAAAAATATTTTTTATTTAAAAGTATTAAAATAATTTTTTTTATATTTTTAAAATTATTTTTAACATTAAAAAATAAAAATAAAAAATATATATTTTTAAATTTTACTAAAAATATTTTTGAAATGAACGCTTCAACAGCGTCCGTGACAATAAATCAAGGAAACCTCCACGAACTTCAAATTCTGAATATTGGCAAAATATGTATTGCGGAAGAGGACGTCACTGACTTGACTTAATTTTCTCATCTCATTAACCAATTAGTACTGCTTTCTTTCTCAGCACAAATGGTGAATGCTGTCAACTTGCCCCCGAAGTCCATGAACATTGAGAGCAATACACATTCAATTTCAATTTTTATATGATAATTTTGATTTTGATTTTGATTTTTTAAAATAATTATACTGTATTTTTAAAAAGAAGATTCTTTTATTGTTTTTTGGTCATGATTTTGATATGTTATAGTTTTATCCTTTAATTAGAATTAATTATATATTTTGTTTTTCATTTTGATACTTATTCTTTTAATTTTTATTTAGTATTAATTTCTTTGGTTTTTTGGATACTTCTTGCAGTGTTTATTTTTTATCCATATTTATGTATTTATACTTTTAGTTTTTGTTTTTAATTTTTGTTATTTTATTTTTTATTGGGATTTTATTTTTATTCGGTTCAGCTCTAAAATTTTAATTTATATTGGTAATTTCTTTTTCCCTTTGTTTTTTTTTTAGTGTTTTCTGTCATTTTTATCTGTTTTTCGGATCATATGATTTTTTTATGCTCAAAATATTTATTTTAGTTTTTTTTCTTCTTTTTTTTGCTGTTTTTATTTACTCTTTTGTTAAATTTTTTTTTGATAATTTTATGGTTTCAGTGTTTGTGTAATAAAAATAATAATTTTAGTGATTTTTTGTTTTATTGTTTTCTTGCTTGTTTTTCTGTAAAAATATTTTATTTTTTTTTTATTTTTTAGGACAATTTAATTATTCTAATTGTTATGGATGTAATGGTGATAGTAATTTTAGCTGTTATAGTCATGATAATAATGGTAACTTTGCAATGGATTTTCAATGATATTTTCTTCTTTTTATAGGTAGAAAATCAACGATTTATTTTTGTTATTAAGTTATCGTAAGTGTTTTCAAAATTTATATTTTATTATTATATTTAATTTAAATTAGATTATGAAATAAACTAATTTTAATACAGTGAATTCGATGATTTATGTATCCGAATCTTCTTGTCTTTATAATGAAGATGATGATAATTTTATGCTGGTAATTTCATTGAACCCTTTTAAACTGACATACTTTGTGTTTTTTTTAGTTCTATAGGTGCGCATACGTTCTATATGTTCTTTGTAATCTATGAAAACTGACATATCTATGAAAAATTATTTTAATTTGTTTCGTTACTTGGTGTTCTCTTTAGTTCTATATGTTTCTGTCAGACCCTTCTGTTATGGTGTATCAAAGCTAGTAGTTCAGGATCCAGTTTACCACAAGATCCAAGTCTTGATTCTTCCCAGAATGTTGTGCTTGCAAAAACAGTTGCCATGTACTCAAGCTGTTATCTTCAAGAAACCATGATCTCTATCCCAAATTGGACGATACTGGACTTGACCAATATCTTCACTTTTAAACTCTAAAACATTCCCTGGGAAATCTACAAATTCTTTCCATTAAATCATGCTAACAAATGCGCACCCCTTCTTAAATTCTAGACCTGCCACCAACAAGGAGTTCGATGCTTCAGTCCATGAGAGATTCATAAGATTCTTTGGCAGACAAACTTCAGAGGTGGTCAAGTCAGTTTACCGTCGCTAATTTTTCCATTCTGAATGCGTCCAGAAATATATTCCACATAGCTATCATTTGTAGAAGATTTTTCTCTTTGTGGAAATTTTAGTGAAAAGGACACTGACTACATAATTCTAGTTTTTGTAACTTGAGTCATGTGGAAGATCAAGTCAACCAGCAGATCACACAAGATAATTTAGCATGAAATCTGCAGATAATCATGCAATGTTATTATCTGTAGATTCAGCCGAAAATCTCTCCTTTCCTTTATCTGCAGATTTTACTTTATTTGAAATTCAAAGTAATGTTGTATAGAGTAGATAGTCATCTATTTAAACTCTTGTAATTGATGTATTCAAATCAATGAAAAATACTGAATTCTACATGGTATCAGAGCCTCAAAAACAGACCAACGTCTGATCAATTTTTTTTTCAACTGTTATTCATGGCTTCTTCTTCAGCAGTCCCTACCAATCACCCTTCTTCATACTCTGTTCCATCTCTCAATCACCTACCTCTCACTCTGCACATCAAGCTTAATCATTCCAACTATCCAGTCTGGAAAGCTCAAGCACTGCCATACTTTCGTGGCCAAGGTGTACTTGGTTATCTCGATGGCACAATTTCAGCCCCACCTCAGGAAATTGATGCTACAAATTCTATTACGGGTGCCACTTCCAGAGTACCAAATCCAGAATATACACAATGGCTTCGTCAAGATTCCATAATTCTCGCCACCATCAATTCCTCACTCACTGAAGAGGTTCTTTCACAGGTTATGTCTTACAACACCTCAAAAGATGTTTGGCTTGCTCTTCAACAGAATTTTTCCTCCATCTCACGGGCAAAGGCTGTTCAAGTTCGCACACAACTTGCTACTGCTCGCAAGGGTGCCATGTCTGCCAAAGATTTCTTCATGTCAATCAAGCGCATGGCTGATGATCTTGCTCTTGCAGGTCAACCCTTGAAAACTGAGGAGATTTTGACATATGTTTTGGCAGGTCTCGGTCAAGAGTATGATTCCTTTGTATCCAATATTACCTCACGTTCTGATGAGGTTCCCTTAGAAGAACTTTATTCCATGCTCCTTCTAACTGAGGCACGAATCAATCAGCATCATGATTCAATCCAAGTAGCTGCCTCTGTCAACATGGCTACCAGATCAGCACCTCAATATCACTCTCGACCTGCTACTTCTTATCGAGGCCGTGGAAATAATTTTCGTCCCCACAATAAAGGTGGACGGTACCAAAATCGTGCTCCAGCCACGAATTCATCACTTGTGTGTCAGGTATGCAATAAGCCTGGTCATCATGCACTGAAATGTTATCATAGATTCGATTTAACATTCCAGGACCAGTCCCACAGCAGATCACCATCAGCCTACCTTGCTGCCCGTCAAAACAATCCTTCACCTGATTGGCATCCTGACACGGGAGCAACTCACCATCTCACAAATGACATGAGCAATATTCAGCTTCCTCACGAAGACTATCTTGGTCACGATCAAATCCAGGTGGCAAATGGTGCAGGTTTGAAAATCCACCTTCTCTTCCCCATCTAAGTCCTTTATTCTAGATCAAATCTTACTAGTTCCTGATATTACTAAAAACTTGCTTTCAGTCCATCGTTTTTGCCGTGACAATAATGTATTTTTTGAGTTTCATGATTTCTTCTTTCTTGTGAAGGACTACTTGGGGAACGTCCTGCATCGGGGTCCTCTTCTTAATGGTCTTTACAGCTTCTCCATGTCGCTTGCAAATCTTCGTTCGCAAGCTTTTTCCAGCATTCGTGTCTCTGCCAAACTATGGCATCAGCGTCTCGGCCATGCCTCTCTACCAGTCATGAATAAGGCAATTTCTTTTTCAATTTCGAGTAATAAAATGCCTATTTGTTCCCATTGTCAAATGGCCAAAAGCCATGCTTTACCATTTACTCATAAACATGTTTCTGCGTCAAAACCATTAGAGTTGTTATATTCCGATGTTTGGGGGCCAGCACCCACTTTATCCACCACAGGTGCACGATATTATATAAGTTTTTTAGATGATTCAACAAAATTTTTATGGCTATTTCCCTTAAAATTAAAATCTGACGCTTTACCAATTTTTCAAAAATTCCAAGCTGCGGTTGAACGTCAATTTGACTCCAAAATTAAATCTATCCAAACTGATTGGGGTGGAGAATTCCGCAGCTTCACTCAACTTTTACAAAATCAGGGAATTATTCATCGAGTAACATGCCCTTATACACATCAACAAGCGGGTGCCATTGAACGGCGTCATCGCCAAATTGTTGAGGTTGGTTTAGCGTTACTTGCTCATTCAAAATTACCACAATGTTTTTGGGAAGATGCTTTTTTAACCGCTGTTTTTATCATCAATCGCTTGCCTACCCCCATTTTACAAAACAAATCACCATACGAAATGATAAATCGTTGCAAACCTGATTTTCAGTTTTTACGCGTTTTTGGTTGTGCTTGCTGGCCCTACTTGCGTCCGTATAATAAACACAAAATGGATTTTCGGTCAAAATCGTGCATTTTCCTTGGTTATAGTATTGGTCATAGAGGTTACAAGTGCTTAGATGCTTCCACTGGAAAAATCTATGTTTCCCGTCATGTCGTGTTTGATGAAAATCTCTTTCCTTTTGATTCTTCCTCACCCGTTAGTGTCCCACCCGTTACTGTCCCAAATATTCCCGAGTCTGTCACATTTCCTAGCAATATCCATATTTCAAATTCTAATTCCACTGCAGAATTCTTATCCGTTGATAATGCACCACTGCCACGTGTGGATAATTCATGTATTGCACATTCATCAGCCAACAATGATCCCGTTCCTCCTCCACAGTTACATTCCCCATCCTTACCAGACATTGACATACCCACATCAAATTCAAGCACCAACCCATAAATTGAACCTATAAACCATCATCCCATGACTACCCGCAGCAAAAACAACATCCACAAACCAAAATTTCCCCAAAATTCCCACATCAGGTACCCTCTCCCAAAGGCCTTAATGGCTACCGTCCAGTCACTTGATACTGAACCCACCTGCTTCACCGAAGCAAACAAACATGTGGAATGGCGAGCTGCAATGAACAAGGAATTTGATGCTTTATTGCATAATGAAACATGGACCTTAATTCCTCCGCCCCCAGCTGCCAACATTCTTGGATCTAAATGGGTTTACAGAATCAAAAGAAAGGTAGATGGAAGTGTTGAGCGCTTTAAAGCTCGGTTGGTTGCCAAGGGATTCAATCAACAGGAGGGTGTTGATTTCTCGGAGACCTTCTCTCCAGTTGTGAAGCCAACAACAGTGCGAATGGTTTTGTCAATTGCAATCTCACGTGGGTGGCATCTGCGACAAATTGATGTCCAGAATGCCTTTTTACATGGGTTCCTAAACGAAGACGTTTTTATGGCCCAGCCGCAAGGATTTCAACATCCCCAATACCCACAGCATGTGTGTAAGCTGCAGAAATCGATTTATGGTCTTCGGCAGGCACCTAGAGCATGGTTTTCTCGGTTGACAGAGAAATTGGTAGAAATTGGATTTGTGGGCAGTGAAGCTGATCATTCACTATATGTTTATCATAGTGATACTGTTCTTACTTATATTCTTATTTACGTTGATGACATTATATTAGCAGGAGCTGATCTGAAATTCATCCATCACGTAATAAGCTTGCTGCAAATGGATTTTCCAGTGAAGGACTTGGGCACATTAGGCTTCTTTCTGGGTGTTGAAGCCATTCGCAGACCTGAGGGGCTTTACTTGTCACAGCGCAGGTACATTCTTGACCTTCTTATGCGCAGCAAAATGGACAAATCAAAACCTTCAATCACCCCTATGTCCACATCCCAGCTTCTAAACAAGTCAGAAGGAAATCAATTTGATGACCCGCAGCTATATAGAAGCATTGTTGGGGGATTACAGTATCTGTCATTTACAAGACCAGAAATTGCATTTGCAATTCATAAAGTAAGTAAGTATATGCATGATCCTAAAGAGCCTCACTGGGTGGCTGTGAAGAGAATCCTGAGATACTTGAAATCCACGATCTCTCATGCTCTATTTATTCAGCCAGATTCTGAATTGCAATTACAATCCTACAGTGATGCCGATTGGGCAACAGATCAAGATGACAGACGATCTATTGGAGCTTATTGTGTCTATCTTGGTAAAAATCTAGTGTCTTGGAGCTGCAAACAGCAGCCAACAGTTGCGCGAAGTAGCACCGAAGCAGAGTACAAAGCACTTGCAAATGCTGCAGCTGAGGTTATGTGGCTTAAAACATTGTTATCTGATTTGCACATATCACAAACACACCCTCCAATTCTTTGGTGTGACAATATTGGTGCCACTCACCAGCAATCCTTTGTTTCATGCGCGGACAAAGCACATAGAGATAGACTTCCACTTCGTCCGTGATCAAGTGCTTAATGGCCAACTATTGGTTCGATTAATTTCTACAAAGGATCAATATGCAGACGCACTCACTAAGCCATTACCATCAATGCGGTTCCAGCTACTTCGTACCTATCTAAGGGTCATTTCTTTACCCCTTAGATTGAGGGGGCATGTGGAAGATCAAGTCAACCAGCAGATCACACAAGATAATTTAGCATGAAATCTGCAGATAATCATGCAATGTTATTATCTGCAGATTCAGCCGAAAATCTCTCCTTTCCTTTATCTGCAGATTTTACTTTATTTGAAATTCAAAGTAATGTTGTATAGAGTAGATAGTCATCTATTTAAACTCTTGTAATTGATGTATTCAAATCAATGAAAAATACTGAATTCTACAAGTCATAAAGAGACAACTTCCCAGTGTTCACACCCTCAGCTTAGATATGGAGGAACAGACAAACGACAGCATTCTATCTCATGGATTTAACTCCTACAAACAAGCCAAATTTTGATAATAAATCCAGTTTTGATACGATGAGAGGAAATTTCCAAAGGCTTTACATTTGCTCGACCAATGACAGGGACTCCTAAGGTTTCTAAACCCCATTATGAAAATGGAGGTTTTAATAGAGAATATACAAAGAGTTGTTTGAGCACTAAAATATGATTTCAGGGCCAGTAAAAATATTCCTTGTTTGCACTGTATTTTGTTCCATCAACAACAACATGGAAACTGCTGCCACCTTTGGCTTTACAAATGAGACAGACATAAGTGTTTAAGCTTCGTGGGTGTATGGAATCCGATTTAAAAGTGTGTTTTTTTAAATAATTTTTATTTTATTTTTTATTTTAAATTATTTTTTAGATCGTTATCAAATATAATTTTTTATATATAAAAAAATATTATTTTAATATACAACTAAATGTTTACTATTGAATAAATATACAGTTTTTTGTTTACTATTTATTCTCGATTGTGCTACTGAGAATAAGAGATCAAGTATGCCTAGAAAACAATATTCAACTAAATGTTGCTTGTCATATGCTTGTGTGTCTCGTCAAAAGAAATTGTAGTGAAATCTATTAAGTTTATTAAATGTGTTCTTTATCTAATTTATCTTTTAAGTTTGTTAAAAATGTGTTGTGTATTTATTAAGTATAACTCTAAGGCATGAGTTCTTACTCTTTAAGAGTGCAATGTTCATCCTCTCCCAAATTATTGTTGATGGATTGTGCAAAATTTTGTGTTTTTTTAAATTTAGCACTTAAACTTTATGTTTTGGAAATTTAGTTGTAATTTCAGATCAATTGATTTTTATTTATAATGAAAGGGTGGAATTAAAAGAAAAGGGACCGAAATAAAAAAAACACTCTAGATACGAGTGGTAAGCCATAAGTTTCGCATGACACAAATAATACAATAGTAGTCCCTCAATATTTTTCAAATTTAATATTGATAAAAAAACTATTTTTTGTTATGTTTTAGCCCGTGGTTGAGAAAGAAGAGAGAAAGGTCACTAAATTTTAATAGTAAAAACATAAACATGTTGTTGATGCTTATTTGGGCCACTAAAATAGATGAAATTTGATGAGGAAAGTTCATAAAAGGAGTTTTCTTACCTTTAAAGTTCATGAAAAATAGATCGGAGCTCAAGATGATTTTTTATTTCAGGTTTATTTTAGTTTTTGGGGCGGGTTTTTGGGTTTTTTTAGACCATGAAAATGTTTATCATGGTTTCTAAAATATTTTGAATGTGTTTTGGGTCAAAAGTGGGGTTGAAAACGAATATTTGGTTTAGAAAAGATTAAGCCTTGATTTTTTATCACTGTGGTGGTTGAAATCTAGGCAAAATAGATGACGTGTTAACTGCCTTAACAAACAAGGTGTCGTTTGATATTTTTTAAAAAAAAAATATTAGGGTGGATGACATATTGTTTGACCCATGTTATGTGAAAAACATTAAAGCCTAATCGTGTGAGATTGTCAAGGCAAATCCACATGTGAGCCTGACCAAAATGAGTTAGGCGGGCTTGCCTAACTTGCCAAGCCTATTAGCATCTTATCTCTTTTTTTTATTATTAATGTTTCTTTTTATATGCTTTTTTTAAAAAAAAAAAATTGGATTAATACCCCTTTTTTCTTTTTTATTCCCTTTAAGGAGCCTCTTTTGAATGATGATAATTTTCTGGTTATGCATTTAATATTCAAAAAGGTTTTTTTTAATGTTTCATGTAGATGAACTATATTTTTATAAATATTTTTTTCTTAGATAATATTTCTAATAGGTGTAGCCTTACATAATATAATTTTTTTATTTAATCAATTTAATATGTTTATCTACTTTTATTGTCATTTGATTTAATAAAAAATATTAATAAACAAAATATAGCAAACATGATCGAGTAAATATCTAATCTTGAGAGATTAAATATATTAATCTATATCTGTCACTCGAAATTTCGAATTTTATTTTTAGATATCGTTAATTTTTATTTATTTATTAGCACACATAACTCATAATTTATTTGATTACACATATGAGCAAACATATATTAAAAAAACCTTCATACATAACCTTTTAAAAAAGAAATATCTTATCCATGGTATAGCGTATGTTATTTTTTTGTAAGTTAGGGGTGACTAAAAAAATCGGCCAACCGATTAAACCGAGAAAACCAGAAAAAAATAACCAAAAAAACTGAACCGGTAAAAAAACTGATTAAACTGATTTTAAAATTCTAAAAAATATTCGGTTCGGTATCAGTTTTGTAAGGCAAACACCGATTAAACCAAACCAAACTGAACCGGTTCGGTTAAAAGAGGAATTATAAATAGAAACTTTCTTATTCTTTTTTTTTAACTCCCCTAGCAGCCAGCCTCCCCCTCTCCCTCCCCCTGCAATTGTAACCAACCCCAGCAGTCGCCCCCTCTCTCCCTTTACAACTGCAATCAACAATTACCCTCCCTTCCTCTGCAATCTGAGCTGCATCCATTACCCCCAGTCCCTCTGCATCCATCATCATCCCCTCTCTACACGGTTGAAGTTTACAAAAGGTAAGTTCTCCTCACAATTCTAAGCAGCCCCCATTTCTCGCTCTAGTTACTATAGTTAGGCGTTGCTTATTGAGGACCAGTCTCAAATCCCAAGTATGGCATTGGAGTCAAACACTAAAAATATGGCCAAAGTTTGTCTGGTAACATGGGGATAGTTGAATGAGTCCTCCACAAGTTATTCATTAGATCCACCTAACCAACAAATCAACACTGACTGTGCTTGTAGGTTTCTAACGTTTATTTATGCATGCACCTAATGTAGATTTGTAGCAAGAAAGACAACATAAAACTTGCAAAACAATTTTTTTGGTAAATAGTATACTACCTCAATAATATTCCTTGAGCTAGTTCCTGTGCTGTGAAAATCTTTGTATATCGATATGATATTTACTTGCTTATTTTCTCATTCATTTTCTTCTTTCACAATGTCTTTCAAATATTGAATGACATGACTGGAAACTTAGATGTGAAGAAAGCATGCAGCAGTGCTATGAAACTTCACAAGAAATATTTTAAAAATATGTTTTTCTTACCTTGGAGTGTTGTTATAAATTCTGATGTTGTATTTGAAATATTCAATTAGTTGAAAGGAAGTAGAGAAAGCAAAGTGTTGGGAAAAAAACCACAAAAAGAAAGTCTAAGTGTCAAAACTTTGTATCAACCCTTTTTCAGCTTGTAGGATTCTGAGTTGCTTGTTAATTAGCTAAGTTCTTTTGGTTATTCCTTGAACTTACAGTCATTCATTACTCTTGTAGGAGAAGAAGCCATAGCCTTTAATGAAACACATGACTTTTTCCTTAGTTGATAAATACTAGGAAGCCTTTGAAAGCAATATTTTTTAATTTAATTTTTAACTTGTTCACGCTTGTAATTTAAATTATTGTTACTCGTACTCAATTAAACAAAACAACATAATAGTATTAGAAAGGCAAAAAAAAAAAAAAACTTAAACACAATATTAACACTAACAATTTAATACAAATTAATATTTAAACGCAATTTTTTTTTAAAATACTTTGGGAAGCAGTCTTTCTTAATATTAATTGTAAGCCCAATAAAAAGCCCAGCAAAATCCTATTAGATGGCTCAACAAACAATTTCAGTTTCCCGTATTTGTTTAACATAAAAACCAAGTCGAACCGAACTGAAAATGGTCGGTTTTTACTAGGTTCGGTTCGGTTTATTTTTAAAAAAATATATAATTTTGGTTTGGTTGTTTTTTTTTTTAAATCGAACCGAACCGAAAATGCTCACCCCTAGTGTAAGTTGTGTGGTGCAATTGCCTTTATTTATTAAGTGTGATATAGTTTATCTATTAAATATGTAATTTTAGATATGTATTTTGTGTGCATGTCTTTTACTTGCAAAAACTTAAAAAATAGATCAACTTGAAAAATAGATATTGAAAGGAAAGTATTGTTATTTTCTGTTGTCAAACTTTAGCTATCAAACCTATTGTTTATTTGTCAAATTTGACCGCTAGAAGTAGATTTGTTGTTTACTTGTTAATTTCCTTGATTTGTGGCAATAATGCATTAATTGTCTGCTGTCAAGTTATTTGCCAAATTGAGTAAAATGTATCTCCATGAGTTAACTATGCACTTTACCATTTGGCTACACTTTTTATAATACTTAGAGCATCTTTATTAGCAAATACCAAATAAAATTCAAACTTTTAGAAAAAATACTGTTAACATTTTAAATTTTAAAAATCAAAATTAAAAAAAACAACCGCCAATATTTTTAATTTTAAGATATCAACATTTGGAAAAATAATACATCTATAAATATGCTCATATACTTGAACAATTTTATTCATCAATCTCTTTTTTACCATGTTTACTTTGTTTGTTTTAAATTTCATCATGAATCATTCTAATTTCAATTTTTATAAAGCTTTCGATCTTGATGATATCACTCTCATGTTCACCAAAAAGTTGTCATTGCAGTGGTTGTTGAAGAAGAATCAAATCATCAAAGATGGAGAACAGGGTTTGTGGCTCTATTCTTGATCACAATATCGTAAATTGTAATGGAAAAGAAAATCCTAATTTCTTTGAAAGCCAATTTCAAAGGAGATTTATGATTAATCATTTTTTTTTAGATTGCAAATGCAATGAAAACTCACAATCCATACTTCAAATAAAAGGTAGATATTGTCAATGCTTTTAGCTTATCTTGCCTTCAAAAGATAATTGTAGTTCATATAATACTTGCATATCATATTCTTGTAGATCTTATTGATGAATATCTTCTATTTAGGGAAAACACTATGATAGAAAGTCTTAGAGTTTTCATCAAAGAAATCATAAATGTTTTAGTTATTGGTATCTAAGGGCACCAAACGACACTGATAGTGCTTGATTACTATCAACCGTAGAGCAACGTGAGTTTCTAGGATTGTTATGGAGCATTGACTAGATGCACTAGAAAAAAGAGAATTTATCAACTACAAGAAATGTTATGGAGCATTGACTATATGTTATGGAGCAAAGTTTGACTTGATTGAAAATAATTTTAGAGATTAAGCATTATAATATACTTAATTCATGAATTATAATTTGTCCTAAAATATCAAGTAGGAATTGATTGACTAAATTTCTAAAATTATATTATGGACATTATTTAAGAGACAAATAGATATTATGTCGATTATAGGGATTTTAGGATTTTCTATAAATATAAAGTTATTTCTCTTATATTTTTGACAGGTCATCTACTAGACCGAAAAATAATATAAATTACAAAATAGAACTAACACTCTAGGCATAACAATTTTTCCCTCTTAAATAAAGATTTAAGAGATTTTTTTTTAGTGATTCGTGTGGTGATTATTGAGGGCATTATTGAACGACTTATAATTTGCAACAACACAATTTTTTTAAAATTATTTAAAATTGAAGAAAACTAGATATTAGAGTAATAAATCTTAAATAACTTTAAATCTATCTAATTTCTTTTGATTTATTATTTACACCGGTATATGATATTCTAACCAAAATACGGTTCTTGAACTGCTTTACAATATCTCATCCCTTGTTTCTTTTCCATAGCTGACGACCAATTAAATGGTCGCCTTCTGCTTTCTTTTCTTCGTCTAGGAGCAAACAAATTCTCTGGGACTTTTCCAACTTCCGTTAGCCAATTCCTCGGGACTTGCGCAACCTGATTTATTATATGTTTGAAAATGCTTGTATAAAAATAATATTCTTTATTTTTAAAAAAAATATTTTTGATATCAGAAAATAATTTAAAAATACCAAAAATATTTAATTTAAAATAAAAACTAAAACTAAAACTAAAACTAAAATTAATTTAAATTTAAATTTTTGTAAGAATACTTTTGAAATGTAATCAGGTGGTAACGCTTTAGCTGCGTCGGAGTCAATAAGTCTAGGAAACCTCCACGAACTACAAATATTGAATATTGGCAAAATATTTATTGCAGGAGAGGGCGTCACTGACTTGACTTTTCTCATCTCATTAACCAATTTTTTTATAATTTAATTATTTGATAAGGAAATACTAAATAAAAATAGCTCGAGTATAAAATTGATAATAATTTAATGATTTGTTGATATAGTTGATGTTCGTAGATCCACTTCTTTTCCATCACAAATGCAAAAAACAAAAAGAGTAATTAATTTTGTCGGTCCATCTAAAATATGGTTGGTTAGCAAATATATCATTTTGTTGGTAATAAATATGGTTCATTTAAAATAAACTGTTGGGTAGCAATTTCCACCGAATACCTGGGTCGTAGAAGGGGGATCAAAGCTTGAATTCCCACCTACCTTTCTTTCTCAGCACAGATGGTGAATGCTGTCAACTTGCCCCCGAAGTCCATGAACATTTACAAGTTATGGATTCAAGTGGGTTTAATAAGTTAGTTTGTTAAAAAAAAAAAACCCTAAAAGTTACAAAAAATGTGCTAGAAGGTGGCCATACACCAAAAGTTGGAAGATGATTAGATTGGGTTTAGATGCATTGATGAAAATGCGATTTAATGCGATTAGAATGCAAGAGGCAATTGGTTCTTGGTGAAAGCATCGAGCAACATGAGTTTCATGTAAAAGGTCAGGGAATCATTCTAGGATGGTTGCGCGTTTCCCCGATGCATAAAACAGCTAGAGTGCTAAACAGAGGCAAGCAAGTCAGCGTGCTTGGATACAGGGATATTAATGTTAAACCTTCTGCATCTTTAAAATTTTAAATCTGCTAACATGAGGACGATTTCAATTCGGAGGATTGAAAATGCATCATAATATCTTACAAATCTTTGGTCCATGCATGCCTGTGTTAAGTGCACCAATCACAGACACATATAGGTAAAGCAACAGCTATGATAGTAGATTAAATATATATAATCAAAACTAATACTGCATTCTTACATTGTATGCACAGTTCTCCAAATATTGTCTTTACAGATCGCCTCATCTCGTTCGTGTTAGAAAATAATATAAATCATATTATGGGGCCTCATTTATAAGTTTAACCTTTTAGATGAGATGGTTCCTTAACAGTTCAAACAAGTTCAAGTGGTAAAGTTTCCATTACACTTCTCAGGTAAACAATTTTTTTTAATTTGTTTTGTTCACTGGTGTTCTCTCTAGTTCTATATGTTTCTGGCAGATGTTGGATCATTAATCCAACATTGGGCTTATATGAGAATAATTATGTGTTTGTGGACTGTCAAATAAAGTGAAGCCTAGTTAAAAATGGTCTGCTAAATATTTTTAGGCAATTGAGTTTTTGGTGTATCTAATAGGGTGTAGACCTTTAATGTATAGAGATTAAAGAGTTGTTCATATTTTAGTGATGGGCTAAAATAGGAATACCAAAAGGTACCTTGTTACCTATATATATGGTCATGGCCCCCAGATTACACGTCATGCTTCATTCTCATTCTTACATCTCATTATCAGAGAGAAAATAAGGTTAAGGTAGATAGAATCAAAGGGCTTTCAAAGGAGAACGTGTTAATTTAAAAGGTCATCCGTACGACTCTAGAGAGCGACTTTCAGATATGGATTCAGGTACGCTTCCGCTTTCCGTTAGCCAAGGCCTCGGGACTTGTGCAACCTGATTTATTATATGTTTGAAAATGCTTGTATTAAAATAATATTTTTATTTTTTAAAAATTATTTATGATATCAGAAAATAATTTAAAAATACCAAAAATATTTAATTTAAAATAAAAACTAAAACTAAAACTAAAACTAATTTAAATTTAAATTTTTTTAAGAATACTTTTGAAATGTAATCAGGTGGTAACGCTTTAACTGTGTCGGTGTCAATAAGTCTAGGAAACCTCCACGAACTACAAATATTGAATATTGGCAAAATATTTATTGCGGGAGAGGGCGTCACTGACTTGACTTTTCTCATCTCATTAACCAATTTTTTTATAATTTAATTATTTGATAAAGAAATACTAAATAAAAATAGCTCGAGTATAAAATTGATAATAATTTAATGATTTGTTGATATAGTTGATGTTCGTAGATCCACTTCTTTTCCATCACAAATGCAAAAAACAAAAAGAGTAATTAATTTTGTCGGTCCATCTAAAATATGGTTGGTTAGCAAATATATCATTTCTGTTGGTAATAAATATGCATTTAAAATAAACTGTTGGGTAGCAATTTGCACCGAATACCTGGTCCGTAGAAAGGGGACCAAAGCTTGAATTCCCACCTATCTACGAGCTTTCTTTCTAAAAGTCAATACACATTTACAAGCTGGAGAAAATTCAGATAATGATATAGATTTTGTTCCAAGTGTATCCTGGCTTCTTACTTAAGCTCATCCTGGCTTCATTAGGCACAAGCACCGCAAAAAACCCAGAAAAGAAAAATGCTTTCAGGGCTACTGAACTCACTTCTTTGGTTCATGGGCATGCTTTTGTTCATCAACTACATCGAAGCCACCACTTCTGGCTTCACAAATGAGACAGACCAGCATGCTTTGCTTGCCATTAAGGATCTTATATCACACGATCCTTTCAGCAGTTTAAGCTCATGGAACGCTCGCTGCAGTTTTGCAGCTGGCAAGGAGTTACATGCGGTCGCAGGCATCGAAGAGTGACTTCCTTGAATCTTTCTTCACTTCAACTGGCAGGTTCGCTGTCTCCCCATGTCGGGAATCTTACATTCCTCAGGGTGATTGATCTCAGTACAAACAGATTCCATCAGATTCTTCCTCCAGAAATTGGCCGGTTGTTTCGACTGAGATACCTTTCTCTAGAAGACAACTCCTTCCAAGGTGAACTTCCTTCCAACCTGAGTCATTTTTCAAACCTCATATTCCTGAATCTATACGGAAACAATTTTAGAGGGAGAATTCCCAGTGAACTTGGCTCTTTGTCTAAGCTCTTAAAATTGAACCTCGGCAGCAATCATTTCACTGGTTCAATCCCACCTTCATTTGGGAACCTCTCTAGCATGCAACGTGCAAGTCTAAAATTGAACAATCTGGAAGGAATCATTCCTGATGAACTTGGACGACTCTCTGTCTTAGATTTACTAACTCTTAGTTCCAACAATTTGTCTGGTATGGTTCCTGAACAGCTTTACAATATCTCATCCCTCAATGTGCTCGCATTAGTGGACAACCAATTAACTGGTCCCCTCCCGCGTCATATAGGATCAACCATGCCCAATCTGCAAGGTCTTTATCTTGGACGAAACCAATTCTTTGGTCATATTCCAGAATCTATCGTCAATTGCTCAGGACTCGTAGATTTTGATTTATCAGTGAATGCTTTAACCGGGCCTGTTCCAAATAATTTGGGAAACCTGCAAAACCTTGAAATAATAAACTTTGGTAGCAATCCGCTCGGGGATGAGAATGGGAGTGATTTAACTTTTCTTACCTCCTTGACCAATTGCACCAATTTAAGAACGGTGCGGTTTTTTAAAAATCACCTTAGAGGCGTATTGCCAATTTCTATTGCAAATCTCTCGACCAACCTCTATTTGTTAACACTCCACACTAGCTACTTGACTGGAGACATTCCTGTAGAGATTGGAAATCTTAAAAACCTGGAGTATCTTGGATTTTCTGAAAACATGCTTACAGGGAGATTACCTGATTCTATTGGCAAACTTTCCAAGTTGCAAAAGCTTTTTGTTACCACAAACAAAATCTCTGGAAATATTCCATCCTCCTTCGGAAACCTTTCTCGAATACTTCATCTCAATCTAGCAGGCAATTTTCTTGAGGGAACTATACCAGTTTCTCTGGAAAATTACAGTCAACTAGAATGGTTAGACCTTTCATACAATCATCTCAGTGGTGCGATACCTGAGAAACTTGCTGGTATCGATTCTTTATTGGGCCTCTATATGGCTTCAAATAATTTAACAGGTCCATTACCATCACAGCTGGGGAATGCAGGAAATCTGAATGAATTGGATGTTTCAGAAAACAAATTATCTGGAAAAATTCCAAGTTCTATCGAGAGTTGTGTCATGTTGGAATACCTCAACTTGAGTGGCAATTTCTTTGAAGGAACTATTCCTCCCTCTTTCAAGAAGCTAAGAAGTATCCGAGTCCTTAGCCTTGCCCACAACAACTTGTCTGGGCAGATTCCCAAGTTTCTTGGCGAATTACCTCTTCTTGGTTATCTCAACCTTTCCGGTAACAATTTGGATGGTGAAGTGCCAGCTGAAGGAGTTTTCACCAATGCTAGTGCATTTTCAGTTGCCGGAAATGACAAGCTATGTGGAGGAATCAAGGCACTGCAATTTCATGAATGCCCAAAACAGAGACGAAAGACTGGAGTTCACCGGAAGGTAGTAATTCTTCTGTTGGTGGCATCTGTCTATGATGTTATACGCAGAAGAAAACAAAAAAAAAGTCGACCTTCTTCGGCCTCGCCACTAGAGAAGAAATACCAGAGAGTTTCCTATTCGGAACTTGTACATGCTACTGGTGGGTTCTCTTCGACCAACATAATTGGGGATGGAAAATACGGCACTGTCTACAAAGGTACTCTTGGATCTGATGATCAAGTAGCTGTGAAGGTATTCAAGCTTCGACAAAGAGGAGCCAGCAAGACTTTTATGGCTGAAATCAACGCGTTGAGGAATATCAGACACCGAAATCTTGTCAGAATTGTAAATTCTTGCTCGACCATTGATTTCCAAGGCAATGACTTCAAGGCTTTGATCTTCGAGTTTATGTCAAATGGGAGTTTGGAGAGCTGGTTACATCCAAGTTCAGCGGAATCACAAGACTTTGAAAATTTAAGTCTGCTGCACAGAATAAACATAGCGTCTGATGTGGCCCTGGCATTAGATTATCTTCACAACCAGTGTGAAATGACAGTGCTTCATTGTGATCTAAAACCGAGCAACATCCTTCTTGACAATGACCTTACTGCTCAAGTGGGTGATTTTGGCCTGGCAAAGATTCTTTTAGCTGCTGCTGGGGAATCATTTTCTACAGATTCCAGCTCAATTTGCATACGAGGAACCATTGGTTATGTAGCACCAGGTAAAATATTAAGCAACTACCCTTCCTCGCATTCATTTAGAAATCAGCTTGCTACATATCCAATAATCATGTTTGTTTTATAATTCCAATTTGAAGATCATATATAACATGGTTTCGAACATGATGGCTATGATATCTAGGAAATCTTAGTAAAAGACTTTGTTACTTTTTGCTTAAATTGCAGAATATGGAATGGGAGGAGAGGCTTCAACACAGGGTGATGTGTACAGCTATGGAATTCTCCTGCTGGAGATGTTCACAGGAAAAAGGCCCACAGACAGCATGTTTACAGGTGATTTTAACCTGCATAGTTTCGTTAAAGCAGCCCTTCCTGATCGGGTAATGGAGATTATTGATCCTCTACTCTCAATTGATATCCAAGAGGAAGTTCAGACAAGGAGAAATGGTCCAAGAGGCAGAAGCAGCATCAACATTGAAAAGGTAAAGAAGTGTTTGGAATCAATCCTGCAGATTGGAATTCAATGTTCTGCTGATTCGCCAAGTGAAAGAATGGTTATAGCAGATGTACCCTCAGAACTGCATAAAACTACCAAGATTCTTTCTAACAGCTAGAGAGATCTCAGTAATCTATGAAAACTGGAATACGTTGTGTTTTTTGTTTGGTCAGAATACTTGAATGTTAAATGCGGAAGCTCATTTTCTTCTAGCAAAATGAATGTACGTAATAATAAGAACTCATTAGTAGAAATCAAAATTTCTTTTCAAGAGTATCCTACAGTAATGATTCCATCTGCATGTTGCAGAAAGCCTGCTCACTACTAAAAAACAGGCCCATTTGCAACGGACTGATCCGTTGCAAATAACAAAGAAAGCCGTTGCTAATATTAATTAGCAATGGCATTTGCAACGGACACAACCCGTTAGAAATAAGTCGATTCAAATTTAGTTTGCAACGGATTATCCGTTGCAAAATAATTTGCTACGGCTAAGCCGTTGCAATTTCTCCCGTTGCAAATTCACAATTTGCAACGGCACTGGCGTTGCAATGGCAATACATCCACTCTCGATCATCCATATTAATCTAGTAAACATTATAACATAGAAACATTTTAGAATCTTGAAACATTTTGTATTACACATAATGTAAATATTTGACGCAATTCAATACTAAATTACGAGGCAAAGGGGACAACTATGTGTCACTTGAGTTCAATCGATATCTCTAGTTTATGGATTATTCATGGCCAAGACAAAAAAAAAAACAAAAAAAAACAACAAATACTTAACAAAACATCAAACACACAACACCAAAACACATAGGGGCAACACACAGCAACACCATACACAACAATATGCATTAAATCGATATTCATACTCAAATGACACAATCAACAAATTACACTAACCTTTCAAGCGAATTTAATACAATTTGAAGTCAAAGATATTGATTTTGATTGATGTTCCTTTAAAAAACCCTGCGTACAGAGATGTTGTTAGTACTTTCAGAAGTTGAGTTATATTACTGACAAAAGATAAATTAAAATCAACTAAGAAATAACCTTAGCTCCCTAGAATGTCTAGTAGAAATTGAGTTATATTACGGACATGAACTGCTGTTACATTCAAAAAGGTTGACTTCTAGAATCAATCTAAAGTATGGCAAGATCCGAGACTAACCTAACCTATAAATTTTTTTAATTTGTAAAATTCTCATCTATAAATCACCAATTCACATCATGAAATTCTTGTCTAAATATTTTGGCATTACATCACTAATTCATATAAAATCATTCTTCACCTGGCATAGTTATATTCTGCCATCATCAATAAGTTTGGAAAGCAATGACCCCCGTAGGCCACATCAACTCAGTAAAGATTACACAACCCTTTCCTTCTCATTGTACTAAAAAACCATCCACATCATAAAAGCACCAAAGCTGTGCATGACACTTGCATAAAAAACTCTACACAGCCAGCTCAAACCTCCTCAGTACCTCCACTTGCTTCCAACATTGAAATTCAGTTTCTGTGACCATTCAAAGCAACCACAAATCTCCAGAATCATTCACCATCCTCGACCAATTTTTTTAATGCAAAACTCTACACAGCAGCTCAAACCTCCTCAGTAACTCAACATTCTCAGATATCAAACTGTGGGTTCCAATAACCATAGAGATAAACATAAGAATAGCTATGCTTAAAAATTGCAAGAAAATTAACACCATCCTCGACCAAATTTTTTAATGCAAATTTTTTGTGCCTAGCTATGCTAAAAAATTGCAAGAAAATCTAATAGAAAGCTCCCCCAAAACTCCCTAAACCCTAAACTAATTTAGAAACTAAGAAAATAAACAAAAAACTGAGCAGAAATTTGAATTTTGAAATGGTGATCGTACCTTCGTTGTTCCACGGTGACGTTGCAGCTGGGTTTCTGGTGCAGAGGGGAGGAACCCGACGAGGTGGTGCTCGGAGTTGATGGTTGATTTTGCTGAACCGAGAGGGAGAGAGAGGAGAGAGAGAGAGAGAGAGAGAGAGAAGGTCTTCTGGTTTTAGAGAGTGAAGGTCACCGAACCGAAAAAGAAGAGAAAAAAGAGAAGAATTCCGAAGGGAAAGAGCTGGTTTTAAAGAGTGAAGGTCACCGTTTTTCGAAGGGAAAGTGCTGAGGCCGGGAAGAAGAGAGAAGAAGGGAAAGGTCTGGTTTTGCTGTAAATGGGAGTAAATGTGACCGGGAAAGAGGTAGACAGTGAATATTCATTTGTTTTCAATAAAACGGTGCGTTTTACATTTGCAACGGCATTTCCGTTTGCAACGGATGTTCAGTTGCAAGACTTGAAAAATCCAACCTTAATTTTCATTTAGCCCGCCCATCCCATGTCTAGAGCGGGAGCTTTCTTTTCTTTTCTAGAAGGGGAATTTTATTAGTAAACAAGAAACAATTATTAATACATAAGTATTAATCGGTGAATTATTTACCATATTTTTTTTAACAGTTATTAACAAAAAAATTTAATTTCAAGTTAAATAATTTAATAATAATTTTAGGCTTTTCTTCGTGCTTACTCTTTTGTTAATGTTGTTGAGTTTATATCAATTATTATTATTAATTATAATAAAATTCATTTTTTAATAATAATTAAATTCATTTTTTTAATTTAAATATAAATAAAAAATAATAATTTTATTTATTAATTTATATTATCAGGAATGTAATGGAATGTATTTTAATTAATTATGTTTGAACTTATTGGTTATTTATTAATGTGTTCATTTTATTTTCTTAAGTTTTTCTAGCACTCAAAGACAATAAGTAACATTAATTAACTTCAAATAAAACAACCATAAAAAAAACATACAAATTATTTTAAAAACATACAATAAGTAGCTTAAATTTCAAATTTCAAATATTGCGGATTTTTTAATTATATTTAAATTTATTTTTTTAATTTAAACATGATTAAAAAAATAATTTTATTGTTGGAAGGTTTTTCAAAAGCAATTATTTAATTATATAATTTACTCCTATTAATTGCATACTTAAACTAAATTCAAAATAATTGCATGGTATTTGAAATAATATAAAAAATAGCTCTTCAAAATATTTTTTATCATTGGAGTACATATCAATAAAAAAATCAAATATACATTATTCAAAGAGCCATTTTCAAGATTTGAATCTTCAAAACGGATCTTGCCATTGAACGTGCTCTTACAAAGAGGTTGAGCCAGATTCGGAGTAGTTGAAGGAGGTGAAGTTGGGTTAGAGAGTTCGTATTGGGTCGAATTATCCATAATTAAAGGTTTTGAAATGAAAATGAAAACATGTTTTTGTGGCTGATCCTCGTGAGATTTAAGTTAGATATATTGCTTAGAACCTGACAGAGCACGCAAACGTGCATGCGCTGATGATGAATTATTTGATTTTATGCTTCAAAATTGTTTCTTGCAATTGTTTTAGTAATTTTTTGATGTTTTATATTAAAATATATAATTTTTTGAGATTTTTTTATATTTTTATAGTAAAATAACTATTCTATCCTGATATAAGATAAAAACTAAGAGTTAACAGATGAGGTGTCATTGTGATTTCACATACTATTGCATGGTAAAATAACTCTTTTACCCATGATAAGACAAAATTGAAGAGTTGAATGTAGGGGTGCTATGTTAATTTATCATTTTTTATTATTCTTTTCTGCGAATACTATGTATGCATCTGACACCCCCGCCGACAATATTCGACCTGACGCACACCTTATTTTTGTCTATATTTATATATGTGTGCTCTTAGTTTTGATTTTTAATTTTTATTATTTTTTTATTTGTTAAGGTGGTAACTTTTTGAAAAATTTTGTTCTTAGATTTTAGTTTGTTCTTTCTATTAGTTTTTGTTTTTTTTATTTTCAAGTCAAATAATTTTTTTTTCATTGATTTTGTTTGCTATTTTGTTATAGTTTTTAGGATTTTTTATTCTTTGATTTAATTTTTTTTTCATTATTGATGCAATAATAATAATAATAATAATAATAATAATAATAATAATAGTTTTATTCTTTGCAACGGATTCACCGTTGCAAATGTAATTTGCAACGGAAAATTTTGCAACGGATAAGCCGTTGCAACATCCGTTGCAACATTGTTCGTTGCAAAATAAATGTGCAACGGCTAATCCGTTGCAAAACATGTTTTTTTTTTTTAAATTCTGGAATTTTCATTTGCAACAGATTAGCCGTTGCAAATAAAATTTGCAACGGAAAATGTTGCAACGGATTATCCGTTGCAAATGCCGTTGCAAAATTGTCCGTTGCAAATGAAATTTGCAACGGTTAATCCGTTGCAAACCATGTTTTTTTTTTTTTCTTGAATTGGTTTAGCAACGGAATATCCGTTGCTAAAGAATTTCCGGATGCAAATTTAGCAACGGAATTTTGCCGTTGCAAAATGCCGTTGCTAACGGCACCCTTTTTTTGTAGTGGCTCTCCAGTCTCTGAAGTCTCAACGACTCTCTCAGGTTTTCTCTCACACAAAATCCCACAACAGTGTTTTAGTGAAAAGGACACTGACTACAAAATTCTAGTTTTTGTTTCTTTGTAACTTGAGTCATAAAGAGACAACTTCCCAGTGTTCACACCCTCAGCTTAGAGCATGGAGGAACAGACAAACGACAGCATTCTATTTCATGGATTTAACTCCTACAAACAAGCCAAATTTTGATAATAAATCCAGTTTTGATACGATGAAAGGAAATTTCCAATGGCTTAACATTTGCTCGACCAATGACATGGACTCCTAAGGTTTCTCAACCCGATTATGAAAATGGAGGTTTTAATAGAGATATACAAAGAGTAGTTTGAGCACTAAAATATGATTTCAGGGCCAGTAAAAATATTCCTTGTTTGCACTGTATTTTGTTCCATCAACAACAACATGGAAACTGCTGCTACCTTTGGCTTTACAAATGAGACAGACATAAGTTTATCTGTCAAATCTTCGGGGGTGTTTGGAATCCGATTAAAAGTGTTTTTTTTTTTAAATATATATTTTATTTTATTTTTTGTTTTAATTTTTTTTAAATAAAATTTTTAATTTTTTTTAAATAAAATTTTTAATTTTTTTATTAAGTTTATTAAGAATAAAGAAATTGATGTGCACTTTATCTAATTTATCTTTTAAGTTTGTTAATTGGTAAAAACAGAAATACGTTGTTATACGGTTCTTGAACTGCTTCCCAACATCTCATCCCTCATTTCTTTTCCATAGCTCACGAACAATTAAATGGTCGCCTTCCCTTTTATTTAGGCTTCACACTTCCCAAAATAAATAAAAAATCCTCATCTTGGAGCAAACAAATTCTCTGATACTTGTTGAAATTGTTTTTAAAAATATATTTTATTAAAAAATATTAAAATAATATATTTTTATATTTTGTAAAATTATTTTAATAAAAATATAAAATAAATTAATTTAAAATAAAAAATATATATTTTTAAATTTTACTAAAAATATTTTTGAAATGAACGCTTTAACAGCGTCCGTGACAATAAATCAAGGAAACCTCCACGAACTTCAATTTCAATTTTTATATGATAATTTTTATTTTTATTTTTATTTTTTAAAATAATTATACTGTATTTTTAAAAAGAAAATTCTTTTATTGTTTTTTGGTCTCATGATTTTAATTTGTTGTAGTTTTGTCCTTTAATTAGAATTAATTATATATTTTGTTTTTCATTTTGATACTTATTCTTTTAATTTTTTACTTAGTATTAATTTCTTTAGTTTTTTCGGTCCTTCTTGGAAAATGTTTATTTTTTGTCCATATTTATGTATTTATACTTTTAGTTTTTGTTTTTAATTTTTGTTATTTTATTTTTTGTTGGGGTTTTATTTTTATTTGGTTCAGTTCTGAAATTTTAATTTATATTGGTAATTTCTTTTTCCCTTTGTTCTTTTTTTAGTGTTTTCTTTCATTTTTATCTGTTTTTCGGATCATATAATTTTTTTATGCTCAAAATATTTATTTTAGTTTTTTTCTTCTTTTTTTTGTTGTTTTTGTTTACTCTTTTGTTAAATTTTTTTTTTTTTGTGATAATTTTATGGTTTTCAGTGTTTGTGTAATAAAAAGAGTTGGAAGATGATTAGATTGGGTTTAGATGCATTGATGAAAATGAGATTTAATGCGATTAGAATTCAATAGGCAATTGGTCTTGGTGAAAGCATCCAGCAACATGAGTTTCTTGGGAATCCATGCCTAGCAGAGTCCTCATTCTAGGATGGGATAAAACAGCTTCCCGATGAGGCAATTGGTCTTCCCGATGCATAAAACAGCTTGAGTGTTAAACAGAGGCAAGCAAGTCAGCGTGCTTGGATACAGGGATATTAATTTTAAACCTTCTGCATCTTTAAAATTTTCAATCTGCTAACATGAAGACGATTTCAATTCGGAGGATTGAAAATGCATCATAATATCTTACAAATCTTTGGTCCATGCATGCCTGTGCTGAGTGCACCAATCACATATAGGTAAAGCAACAGCTATGATAGTAGATTAAATATATATAATCAAAACGAATACTTCATTCTTACATTCTATGCACAGTTCTCCAAATATTGTATTTACAGCTCGCCTCATCTTGTTCGAACAAGTTCAAGCGGTAAAGTTTCCATTGCCAGCTGAGATTTGAAAGACAGTTAAGATGCAAACAAATAGGTTTCCTCTACAATGAAATTCAGAGAAATGCTTACCCACAGTCTTGGAGTTCTTGGATCAGATTTTTTATGCAATTTGGACAGTTCTGACTGAAAGCTGATGACTAATAGCTCCAATTTCACATTTCAATACTTGCAAGCTGTTGAGATTTTAGAATGATAAGTTGCAGAAAACGTAGATTTGAATCTTCCGAATTTATTATAAATCTTCTTTAATTTATCGAGTGCATGATTACGTGTGGATTATATGTGAATAATTTTCTTCATAACACCTGAAAGAAAGAAAAGTAGAAGAATTAATTCAATGCCCTTGCAGTTTGGTTCAAGGAGAAAAACGTTTCTGCAGTGTCTGCCTCGTTTATAGGACATAAGTTTAATACCTGCAGGCTACAGATTCGTCAGCTATGTTTTATTCGGTTTTATAGGACACAGTCTTGGAGTTCTGGGATCAGATTTTTTATGCAATTTGGACTCTTTGAACTCGATTGAAAATGGACTGCAAAGAGAATTCAATAAAAGACAATTACCACAAGGCATAAATGGCTAGCTTTTAAGAACAATCAGATGTGTGAGCAAACCCAAGCATAAAGCAGTGATACTGCTGGGTAGGGGAACGAGTTCACAAGAATAGCAAGCAAAAAAAAGATACAAATGTAATATCTTTAGCAGACGCTGGAATTCTTGAGTTTTAAGATACCTTTCGGTTCAATTTGAAAAAAAAATCTCAGTTGGGTTTGCATAGCTTTCCCACCTTGTATCAAACAATTCTCCCCTATATGAATTACTCAATTTTCCTTTTCAACGGCAGAGCAAAACCCTTTCAAATAAAACAAAAGAGGATGCTTGGGGAAAATTCTAAATTTAAAACTACAAATAGAGCAAGTTTGAGTCATATAACCAACAGACAGACTTAACCAGCCAAGATGGACTTCATGTCCTTTCATGAATTAAAATGTCAATGAAGTGCTCACGCTTCTAACTCGTAGAGCCATTATGTAATTTTTTTAACATCACTATCATCCCCTTTTAAAGATAAGTACCAGCGCCTTCCATCTTCAAATAGATCCAAAAAGACAAGATAAAACAAGAGTCAGGAGAAGCTTGCAACTCACCCAGCAAAGATACTTGGACAAGTCAGAAGGCGAGGGAGGATAACATAGATAGGCAAAGTCAGATTACGACAGACATCTCCATCCGCTATCTGTAAACACCAGAGAAAAAACAGAAGTTTGAAATCAAAACATTGTACAAGTCAAAGTAATTTGGCAAGATTGGGAACATATCATGCCTGTGTGGTCTGAATCAAAGAAGTTTCAGTCACAATTTTCTCTCCTACTAGAACTGACTCTGATGCAAATCAGGAGGGAAATTCAAGCCAAGTAGCCGTTGCAGATCAGGATGGAATCAGCATGGGTGGGGAAGATAATTCAATTGAGCCAAATTTGGAAAGGGACCCGTAATCTACACACATTCGGAGTCTGGAGATTCAGCAAGCCTAGAATTCTAATTGCTCAAATCGCCTTGATTGTTCAGACCCGTTACCACCTCAATTACTTATTTGATTTCCTATTTTATTGCTTTCCTATTTTAGCTTGAAGTCTTGTGAGAAATTAGACTATTTAAGAAGAAGTTTGTAAGGAGACAATTAGTTGATTATTTCCAATTGAATTAATTCAAGTTTCTGAATTATTTCTGGTGTGATTCCAGTAACCTGCAAAGAGATTTTGCAACGCTAAGACTAGGCTTCGGTGAGATATTGAAGTTCTATAGTTTTGGCACCAGACTCTACACGGAGCAAGTGTATGTCAATGGAGGAAATGGGAACTGCTGATGTTTCAACTGTTAACTCTCCACTGATGGGATCCAACAAGGAACACAGAGTAGATATTCTTCCTGTCACCCGAAAACCACCTATTGAATAACATCTATAATCAGTTGAGTTTCACTTGAACATAAGAAGCTGCACAAATAAGATACTCAAGCGCCTGCATCACAAATACATGCATATAAATGCCAAAAAAGGAAACTATTTCTCCAAAATTCAAATTAAGGTTGGAGAAAGAGTCTTAGCTTAAGATGACATAGAAACATACCTGACTTTATTTCAGGAAGTAAAGGATGTCTCTGAGTGTCCTGAGTAATGTAAAAGATAGCCATTTCAGGAGAAACTGGTCGCTCAAGCACATCAGCTGAAAACACAACAGCATCAGCAAGACAGCGGCTCATTTAATTCCCTATCAATAATACAAATATCATAAAAAGAAAAAACCAAACCACACCTTTATCACTTTCAACTATAACTTCCGTGGTCACAGATAATGATTTATAAAGGTATCCTCTAGCTATATCTACAGTAAACAAATACTATCACAGAAATCATCAATCATAAAGTCTTACAAAAGTGTAAAAGTAATTGTGGGAAAGCATTAGAACCATGAAAAATTAAAAAGAAGATAACAAGAGTAATTTCTGTTACAAATTTCTTCTTTTATAGGACAAAAAATATATTCACCTGAATGCTAACATCCGTTCCATGAAAGGTCTCATAAAATCTTCCCAAACTTTTTTCCCCAGTTTGTTTCAAAACCATGGTAAATGGTAACTGCCATACCAAGCAAACACTAAAATTAACTTAATAATAATAATAATAATAATAATAATAAACTATAACATAAGAGGTGAAAAGGGTATATATAATGATTGATAACACCAGCATGAAGGAGATGATATTTCATGGGGGGGGGGGGGGGGGGGGGGGGGGGGAACTCCTACGAATGAGACTAGCCCACATTATAATTTCTTCAATTAAATATTTAGTCAGGCATCAAAAAGCTAAAATCACACTAAATTTGAGCGAGTTGTTTGTTATAAATACCTCAGTCGTACCTGAACCGATCTTTCCCGACGGTTTAACCTCAATGCTCTTATTCCTGTTTCCATGTCAAGTAAAATTCGCAGCAATCAGGGTAATAATTGAAAATCCATTGCTTAAATACAAAACATGAAAAATCACACACCAAGTCCACTAATTTGATCACCCGTTCAATACCGAGTTCAATTTCAGCACGCATTAACACAAAGCAAAACATATTTATAAGAGAAACAGAAATGTAGCCATTTTTCTCCCTCTTTTTTTCAATGAATCAACTATTATTTAACATTAAGCACATTTTATACAGTCATTCAAAAAAAGATAGAGCAAAAACACTAGTAATAGCATACACGATAGTGATCGGCTTGACAACACCATAAAAGGATTCAATAACTCCAGCTGATCTTTCTCGAACCTGCTTTCATGACAAAGCACCACACCAAATCAGATTTTATAAAGTTATCTCGCAAATCAAACAGACAGATAGAGAGAGAGGTAGAGAAATTGATGAAATGATCCTGTAACCTGCAAGCTAACAGATCCGATGACGGAGAGGTGAATTCCATGGTGAGAAACTGAGGAAGGAGAATTAATCACGATTTTGCCTTCAACAGGTTCCAAAAATTGATTGATTGATTGATTAAAGCAATGATGAACATCAATCACTAGTTAAAATTAAAATTATACTGAATAAAATTCTGTTTTATAGGGAGAGAGAAAGATTTACAGAGGGGCGATAGATACGGTTGGATCGAAAAAACTTAAGGACTATTTTTGTTGACATTGCTCCAACTCAGAGAGGCCGGGTACTGACTTCCTGAGTTTCCGACTACCGGGTAGGAGACTGGTGAGTCGACCTGCTTTCGAGTTTGGAAACTACAGACTCTCAACTATTAAAGGAGTTAATCCTTAAGGACAGTGCTAAGCACGCCTCAAGTTTTGTTTCTGTTTCTTAATTATTTTGTTCCTTGCATTTCGTTCATTTAATACAACAATCTTAAGGATAATTTTTACTTCTAAAATGGACGGAAACACTGCTGCCAATGGTGCCCCTGCCCTCAACGCTGCTGCTGCTGCAATTGTTCTGCCACCTCCAGCAGCCACTGCTCCATTGCCTAGGCCAACCACTGTCTCTTTGGCCAAGCCCTTTCCTGACATCTCAAAGATTGAGGTGTTCTCTGGGGAGAACTTCCGAAGATGGCAAGAGAGGATTTTTGGTGTTCTTGACTTGCATGGTGTGGCTTGGGTTCTTGCCGATCCCAAAGATGCTGAGAATGCCGAAGCATGGACACATGGAAATAAGGTTTGTAGGCACTCTATTTTAAGCACTCTCTCCAATGAGTTGTTTGATGTGTATTGCAGCTACAAGGAAGCAAGGGAAATATGGGGCAACATGGTTGCGAAATACACTGCTGAAGATGTTGGCAAACAGAAATTTGTCATTGGTAAATTTTACCATTGGGAAATGGTTGACAACAAAGATATCAAGGCTCGGATTAATGAATACCATAGGCTCCTTGAAGATATGAAGGCTGAAAATATCAACCTTCCTGAAGCTTTCATTGCTGGAATACTCATCGAAAAACTACCTAACTCATGGAGCGACTACAAGCAACAACTCAAGCACAAGCACAAACAATTGTCATTGATTGACCTTATCACTCACATCATTATTGAAGACACAAATAGAAAGGAGCTCCAAGCTACAAGGAAGAAGGAGATTATCACCAAAACAAACTTGGTGGAAGGGAGTCCACATCAAAAAAGGTATGACAACAAATTTAATAAGAATTTTAAGTCCAATGGTAACAATATCACTATGTTCAAACCCAAAACCAACAACAATTTTAAGAAAAAGGGAAATTGTTTTGTGTGTGGCAAACCTGGCCACCATGCACCTCAATGCCGTAATAGAAAGAGAAACAACAATCCTCCTAAGACTATGGTCAACATGGTTGAAGGAGAAGACATCATTGCTGCGGTTGTTTCTCAAGTCAATATGGTGACCAATGAGAAGAATTGGGTTGTAGACTCCGGTGCTACAAGGCACATATGTGCAAATAAAGAATTCTTCTCCACTTATACACCCTTTAAGGATGGAGAAGAAGTGGTCTACCTTGGAGATTCAAGGACAACAAATGTTCTTGGAAAAGGCAAAGTCATTTTGAAGTTGACTTCGGGAAAGACATTGGCTTTGAATGAGGTGCTGCATGTCCCTAATATAAGTGCAAATTTGGTCTCTGTAGCTGTGTTGGGAAAATTTGGGATTAAGGTGTCATTTGAATATGATAAGATTGTAATGACAAAGAACAATGTATTTGTGGGGAAGGGATATTGTAACCATGGACTTTTTGTACTCAATGTTGCTGAAAACATGAATGAAAATGCATCATCTTCTGCTTACTTGCTTGATAGTATTGATTTATGGCATGCTAGATTAGGACATGTTAGTCAATCTTACCTTAAGAAAATGAACTCTCTTGGTTTAATCTCTAGTTCAAATTATTCATCCATGAATAAATGTGAAGTATATGTTGAAGCTAAAATTACTAAGAAAACATGTACATCTGTTAAAAGAGAAACTGATTTACTTAACTTAATACATACAGACTTAGGAGATTTAAAACAAACCATGACTAGAGGAGGCAAGAAATATTATGTGACCTTCATAGATGATTTTTCAAGATTTACAAAAGTTTACCTACTTAGAAGTAAAGATGAAGCTTATAACATGTTTTTATTATATAAAGCAGAAGTAGAAAATCAACTAAACAAAAAAATCAAAAGAGTTAGATCAGATAGAGGAGGTGAGTATGTTCTAATGAATGATTATTGTGAAAAAGAAGGCATAATACATGAAGTTACTCCACCTTATTCACCCGAATCAAATGGAATAGCTGAAAGGAAAAATAGAACTTTAAAATAAATGATGAATGCCATGCTAGTTAGTTCTTCCGCACCTGATAATTTATGGGGTGAAGCTATTTTATCTGCATGTCATTTACAAAATAGAATTCCTTATAAGAAAACTGGTTTAACACCATATAAACTTTGGAAAGGTTATCCACCAAATTTAAAATATCTAAAAGTGTGGGGATGTCTAGCTAAGGTTATGCTACCTGATCCAAAGAGAAAAAAGATAGGATCAAAAACTTCTGATTGTATGTTTATTGGTTATGCCGAAAATAGTGCTGCATATAGGTTTCTTGTTTTAAAAAGTGATGTGTTAGATCACAACACTATTATAGAAACAAAAAATGCCGAATTCTTTGAACATATCTTTCCATTAAAGGAAAAGATTTCCCACACACCTATTATTATTGACGCACCTATCAATAATAATAGGATTGACGAAACTCATATTGAGGAAATAAGGAGTAAGAGACAAAGAAAAGAAACTTCATTCGGAAATGAATTTTTAACTTATTTAGTAGATAATGATCCAGTAACCTATACTGAAGCTGTCTCTTCCTCTGATTCCTTATTTCAGAAAGAAGCAATTAAAGTTGAAATAGATTCGCTTTTACAAAATCAAACTTGGGAGATTGTTGATTTGCCTCCCAGTGCAAAACCTATTGGTTGCAAATGGATCTTTAAAAGAAAATATCTTCCTAATGGTTCTATAGATAAATATAAAGCTAGATTAGTAGCAAAAGGCTTCACTCAAAAAGAAAATGTGGACTATTTTGATACATTTTCACCCGTAGCTAGAATTACTTCAATTCGAGTTCTGTTTGCTTTAGCTTCTATTCATAATCTCTTTATACATCAAATGGATGTTAAAACTGCCTTTTTAAATGGTGATTTAGAAGAAGAGATATATATGTTGCAACCCGAAGGCTTTTCAATTACTGATCAAAAAAATAAAGTTTGTAAATTGAGAAAATCTTTATATGGCTTAAAGCAAGCTCCTAAACAATGGCATGATAAATTTGATCAAGTAATTTTAAGTGATGGTTTTTCATCCGTTAGTGTGGATAAATGTGTTTATACTAAGACGAGTGATAATGAATATGTGATCATTAGTTTATATGTAGACGACATGCTTATTTTCGGTTCTAGCATGAATATTGTGCATAGCACTAAACATTTCTTGGCATCTAAATTTGATATGAAAGATATGGGTGAAGCTAGTGTAATATTAGGTATAAAAATTGTAAGGAGTAATAATGGTATAATGTTAACACAAGAACATTATGTAGAAAAACTTCTCAAGAAGTTTGGTCATTTTGATGTGACACCTGTGAGTACTCCTTATGATGCAAACTCTCAATTAAAGAAAAATAAAGGCGATGCTGTTGGTCAACTTGAGTATGCTCAGATCATTGGGAGTTTGATGCATTTAATGAATTTCACTCGACCTGATATAGCATACGCTGTATGTAGACTGAGTAGATATACACAAAATCCTAATCACGAGCATTGGACGACAATAATCCGACTAATGAAATATTTGAGAGGTACCATGAATTATGGTATTCTATATAGTGGATTTCCCACTGTATTGGAAGGATACAGCGATGCAAACTGGATTTCAGATTCAGATGAGATTAAATCCACTAGTGGCTATATATTTATTCTAGGTGGTGGTGTAGTGTCTTGGAAATCTTCCAAACAAAGCTTAATTGCTCGATCCACCATGGAGTCAGAATTTATAGCACTAGACTTAGCAGGATATGAAGCTGATTGGTTGAGAAATTTTTTAATTGAAATTCCATTGGGAATAAAACCAACACCTTCTATATCCATGCATTGTGATTGTCAAGCGGCAATATCCATTGCAAAGAATAAATCTTTCAATGGTAAAAATCGACATATTCGATTAAGACATGATGTAGTAAAACAGCTGTTAAAAGATGGAGTTATTTCGATAGATTATGTGAAGTCAGAAATGAATTTGGCCGATCCTCTGACTAAACCTTTTGGTAGAAAGATGATATTAGAAACATCGAGAGGAATGGGACTAATGCCAAAGTAAGAAATCAAAATAACGGTAACCCAACCTATGACATTGGAGATCCCATGAATTAGGTTCATATGGGTAACAACAAAGTTATTTATGATTTTACAGCACTATAAAACAAGTCCTTTTCTATGATGTGAGAATAGTGCTAGTATGTAAATCAAGGAGAGGATGAATTATAAAGTTCTTAATGAGTTCCATATTCCTTATGGATAGTGTTCAAAATACAATGAACACTTGATGGAAACACCTATATGAGTGTGGAGTGGGGCCGCTCCCATAAGATACTAGCAAAATCTTTAAAGCACTCATGAATAACCAGGCACGCGCATGGCCGACTCAAAGTGCAAAACCGAGTCAAACAGCAAGGAATTGTGGGGGTATAATGTGATGGTGAGATGCCTGACTTACAATGAGAATTATTGCGTTCATAGAAATTATATATTTCACCAATAATTCTGTAAGTTAAATCTCATACTTTCTATAATCTGGTTCATAGTCCAAAAGACACCAGGTTAGATGCATTACACTCATTTGTGAAAGAGATCCAGCAAATTTATTTACGTATTTATTATTATTGTTATTTTTAAAAGCCTTTTGAAATATGTGGGGGATTGTTGTAAAAACTATATATAGATATTTCAAAAGACTATCCCACATTGGTAAAACACAAAAGACCCCTTGAGTGTAGAGAGTATATATAGGACCTACTATCCCACATTGGTAAAAGAAGACTCTCATCAAGTGTTTATATACTAAAACATGAGATGGGGTAGTAACCAACAAAGGAAGTAGAAGTGAGCTCGCGCACATGAGGATGAGTTGAGTAAGAGGAAAACCTCTGATTCACCCCCCCCCCTGCGCGCGAGGCAACGCCTATATTCTCTGAAATCTTTTTGTTATTTTGATTAAAATATTTTGAAAACCCTTAAACTGAAAACATTAAATTTGTAACCTTTGAAATTTATTTCTAACAGTTACAAATTTCAAAAGGAATTTCGATTTTGATTTACATAGTTATTATAAACATAAATATGGTAATTGTCACCATAAATTCTATAACAGCTATAATTTAAATTATGGTAACAGATATACTTTAAATTATGGTAACTGCTATATTTATATGATATAATTTAAATTATGGTAACTACTACATTTATATTGTAACAGCCATTTTGAATTTATAAATTAAATATGGCATAGATGTTACATAATAGTAGCCTATAAATACTACACAATATTTTTCAGATACACATCCGAAAATACTTCTCTTCTTCATCTCATTTGCTGGACTTCTCTTCTTATTTTTCTTTGCTGTTATTGTGTTCCCCTCTTTGAGGAAGAGCTTGTTGAATCCTGGAGGGTACCTCATTATTGGGAAAATATCCTTAAGGACAGTGCTAAGCACGCCTCAAGTTTTGTTTCTGTTTCTTAATTATTTTGTTCCTTGCATTTCGTTCATTTAATACAACAAATCACACATAACTTTTTCTTTAATTAAGTGATAAGTGAAAAAATAAAAAATATCAGTTTATTTGGTTCAGTAATACATCCACGATTACATCCCAATCATAAACTTAGTGCACTGAATTATTTTACTCGAGTAAAGTTATATTTAACAAAACATTCTTATAACTTTTTATTGATTTTTAAAAAAAATAAAAACAAATGTGAATAAATTAGCAAAATTTATACCAAACATAATCAAGTGATAAGTGGAAAATTAAAAAAAAAAATCAAATTATTTGGTGGCAGGTAGGAAGCCCGGAAAAGGCATGAACATTCAATTCCGATAAACTCATCGATTCCATAACTGCAAAAGAGAGTACAGAGAGAGAGAGTTTTACGTCAAATATTTTATTTAGATGCAGCACTTAGCGTGCATGCATGGGTGGTATCATTTGAGGAGCTCGTCAAGGAGAATAAACACCAACGAAATTCACGACCCTCGAGCTGACATACACCGAGAGACCAGACTGCTGAGCTTCACTGATAGGAGTGCTTCCGTACTGTGCCTCGAGAGACACGATCTCCGAAATTGTACCAGATCCATCAACCCTGACTCTTATGGGGACTGGTGTTTGTGAAGCTTGCGTAACAGTCGCAGCTGCTATCAAGAAATTACCCAGAATAGTTCTCTTGATGTTATTTGGCCTCACAATATTAAGGTTGCTTAAGATTATTTCTGAGGTCCCGGCGTTGCTTCCGGTGAGCCAATCCGATTACCGATAAACTCTGAGACGAGGACAAACCTGCCGTCTCCGCTAACTGCAACCCCCGCTGCTCCCGAGAGATTTCTCATTAACACGGTGACTTGATTCGTTCTCACGTCGTACTTCAATAACCTTCCGGTTGAGTCATTAGCTTGAAGACCTTTCGTCGAATTCCTGCGAAATGAAAGACAGAAATTCATCGGATATATCAACTGTTAGAACTCATCTCGGTCGGTTCCACATATACAAAAGATGGGCATACTGCAAGTACTGTAAATTAACGAATGATGACCTTAGATCGTAGAAGCACTCGTATCTGTAAAATAGATGTTTCTTGTGATGGGGTCTATATCCAGACCATTGCAGAAGACAAAAGGTTGTCCTTCAGCACCGGTGGCAATCTGTTTAGCTAGTCTCCCATTTGAGTCGGCAACTAGGAGTCCGTAATATGCATCAGCTATGTAGAGTAGTCTTGCGATGGAATCATATGCCAGACCAAAAGGCCTTCCGCAGATAGGTCCTTTAACGGGATCATCGGTGGCGCCATCGCAAAATGCTATCGTCCTGACAAAATAGGTAGCAGCATGCTTGATCATGAGCAAGTTATTCCTAGATTTTCGAAACTATAGAAGTAAGAGATCAGTACTGTCTATAATATACTAAAGAAAACCACAAAACTGAGAGAATTTTTACCGGTTGGGTGAGGTAAAGGCAAAATATGTGAATCCAGTAAGTGGTTGATATCTAAGAACACGACCATCGCTAACCCCAGTGTAGAAGGCTCCGCCGGGAAATTCAAAGGCAAGGGATTCAGGGCCGAAGCCTGTGGGTGGCAGGAAGATTTGTCTGAACGATGCGGAGAGAGCGAGAGTCGGAAAACAGAAGAAAAAAACGGATAGGAGCGAAACCATAGCTGTTTTAGGGCTTGGGCGGAGAGCTAGCTAGCGAGGTCTGGGATGAAGAGTGATGAGACTAGCAGGTGCTAGAGTATTTATAGGCTCCAGAAGAGTTTTACAGCTTGATTTATATCCTTTCCGAAGTATGGCACTAACAATGAATATGGGCTACTTAATATATGGAGGAACTTGCCGTTACAAAACAAAATTACTTTTTTCCCTAAAAAGTGGCAGAAGCTTGGTGACTCAAAATGGTATCCATGTGATTAAAATTCTAGCTATTTGGAGTGTTGCAGTTAGGGTAAGTATTTTCTGTTCCATTCCGCTTTTATAAAAAAAAAAAAAACAACCAAATTGAGAAGAAGAAAAACCGAATTGAGAAGCAAAAACTACATTGCCTTATGATTATTATTCCTTTTGAACACTTTTTATTTTGTTTGCTTATGCTCCCCAAATGATATTTGTAATAAGATATAAACATCTCAACATGTGAGGAAGTAAATTAGAATTTGGTTTTTTTTTTGTAAAATAGAAGAATCAGCCTATCAGTTAAAAATTGGTCAACCAGTTAAATTAAATGAATCAGATGACCGATTACAAAACAGTTAACCAATTAAGTCACTATAATACTTTCCTGATCAAATTAGAATTAGTTTGGCTTAGTTTAATTTTTTAATTTTATAGTGCTTTATACCTATAAATAGGCTTATAATTGGGAGCATAATTTAAATGTGTATAGAGAAACATTAGTTAATTCAAAGTTATCATTTCAATCTTCTTGTTTGATAAAGGATAATTGTAAGACTTTGTGTATTTGGATGAAAGATTGGCTAGGTTTTCAAGACTTTGTCTAGCTTTGAAAAGCCTATAGAAAAAGCAATGCTGACTTCAACCCAAAGATATGTTATGCAAAAGGTACAAAGAAAAGATTAACAAGCACTCACATTATCCACCAATGTTTATATGATGTCATTTTTGAGATAGGAGCTAATGTAACCACTATTAAGAAAGCAAAAGAAGTTTTGCAATAATTAAACCAAGGACCTAATGATATAAGAAATGTAGGCCTATAGAAGTTACTAGATGACTTTGAAAAATCATAGAAATTTGAATTAGAAAGTATTTCAAATTACTTAACTAAAATATTGGTCATATACAATCAAATGAAGAAATATTAGGTGAAGATGAAGGAAACACATGTAGTAGAAAAGATTATATGCTCATTGCAAAAAAAAAAAAAAATCCATTAATATGAAGGTTGCAATACAAGAGTCATAAAATATGAATTTTCTAACCATTCAAACACTTATGGAAAACTTTATGCATGTCAAAAAAATTAATGAAATTCAAGAAAACATGGATGTACAAGCACTTTTCTTAAAATTATCTACAAAAGAATCATGGTTCATGTCTGAAGGATGCAGAGAGAACATGTCTGAAGGATGCAGAGAGAACGAAAGGAGGAAAAGAGAAGACAAAAATGGATAGTATTAATACCATAGCCACTGGTATGTTATGCCATGTTTGGGATGAAGGGATGTTTGTGCTCTAGTATTTACTTAGTTATTTTCCTCGCCCACATTAAATATTTTAATATATATATATATATATATATATATATATATATATATATATACACACACACACTTTTTACGATGCATTTTTAAACATAAAAAGAATCTTAAGAGGAATTCAAAAGAACCATGATCTAATTAAATAAATGGAGAGTTATTTATGCAAAAACCAAATATCAATCTCATCCGAGCCAACACATAAATCATTCAAACTCATGACTTAAATTATAAATTTAATTGGGTTTAAAAAAATTGATATTATTTTATTTATCTAAAATAAAAACCTATAGAACCATAAAAATATCAAAGTATTTGCAAAATCAAATCAAAACAAATTACATTACCCAATTAATAGTTAACTAAATACTAAGTGATAAATTAGAAGAAAAAATACAATTATAATCGTAATTGATACAAAACAAAATCTTAATCTCTCGAGCTAAGAAGATAGAGCTCCTAGGCCTCCACAAAAAAGACCAAGCGCGTGGGGCTGGAGCAGCCCATGCGTCTAGGCTTTATTTTCTTAATTCTCTTAAATTATTCTACCCTTAATAGTTTGAAGATAAAAAATAGAGGCCACATGTCACCTGCCTCGCTGAGGCACATGACACTTCGCCTCTACTACTTGGATTCCAATGACACTTCGCCTCTACTCATAAAAAAAATTTCATTGAAACCTAAATCACTTATTTTTATAATTAGAATCGGTCTCAACTAAGATTTTCTCTCTCTATCATCTGAATCCAACCATTCTTTGTCTCTTATCTCTCAAACTATGGGTGAAAAAAAAAATGAATCAAAACTGAATTTCATAAATTGTCAGGGACTAAAAGTTTATAACCTGGAAAGTTAAGGGCTGAAGTGTATATATAGTCCTAATTTTAGTCAAACCATCTATTTTTGATGTATTTTTATTTATTTTAGTCTTCTATCTTTGAATCTTGTATTTTCTTAATAAATATATCTTAATTTCCCATCAATTTGAGCCTATAAAGATGTAATAATTTTTTTTTTAAAAATGATTTGTATTTCGGTGAACAATAACGTGGGGAACACTATTTCCCCTTGTTTTTTATAGTATATTACCTAATATATAATAGGCGTGGGCATTTCACTGTACATTCATGCACTGTGCACTAAGACACATTGCACTGTGGACTAGCAATTTGCTCCGGTGCTTCACGAGTGCTTGTGCAGCTTTTTTTTTTGTTTTTTCCGCCTATGGATAGTGCATAACGAATATGCCCATTGAAAACGACAAAATAGTGCACAGGAGGCAGGGGCTCTCTCGGTTTTCCCAACTTCTTTGCATAGTGCACCGACGGAAACAACCCCCCCCCCAAAAAAAAAAAAAAAGCTTACAGTAAACTGGGGCAGGGACATATTTTTCCATACGGTTTTTTCGTGAATACCGGTAGGTTCAGGGGTGTGTAGGTAATTAATCATTATTTTATTATTTTTTCGGATGAATTGCGGGCGCGTCGTCCATACGCGCCCGCAATGTTTCAGGCCAACGCTCCCTTAAGGCAGCGCGTGCGGATCATTAGGGAGGTCA
Organism: Salix purpurea; assembly: GCA_027405865.1. NCBI lineage: Eukaryota > Viridiplantae > Streptophyta > Magnoliopsida > Malpighiales > Salicaceae > Salix > Salix purpurea. The sequence goes on along the minus strand of JAOWLH010000014.1, from coordinate 5,678,098 downwards.
AAAATTCACTCCCGCAGTGTCGGGAGGTGCGCCTTGATGTCCTCTGTCTACAGGAGCGGCGCGTTCCAGTCATATATGTTCAGGTAAGCGGCGGAGGACGAGTATGTGTCGGTTTTTTTCTCTCTCTCTCTCAGCCGCCGCAATTTCTGACAAGTCCTTGATGTATGTAGTAAGTTTACTTTAGTCCCTGAGGTTTGGAATTCGATTTTATTACTGATTTCTTTAATTCAAAGTTTGATTGTTTTCAATTGTGACCTTCAATTAAAACTGATTATCTAAGTAAGTTTTTATTTCAGTCCTTATTCTTTTTATTTTGGATTTCTTTTTGGTTCCTTCAATTTGTTCGGTACGGAGGTTTTGATTTCTTTTAAATTGGTCCTCCAATTGAAATTGGTCATATATGCAACTATTCATTTCAATCCTCCTTCTTTGAATTTTGTTATTCAATTACACAACAATTATCATTATTATTCCTTTATTTATTTTGGTCTCAAAGTTGTTATTTGTTTCAATTTTATCTTTTAATTGGAATTAATGATATATTTTATTTTTCATTCAAGTCCTTATTCTTTGAATTTTTTATTTGATATTAATTCATTTGGTTTTTTTTAAAAAAAAATTCTTGGACAATGTTTATTTTTTATTAGTATTTATGCTTTTATGCTTTTAGTTTTTGTTTTTAGTTTTTTTCTTTTTTCATTTGGGTTTTATTTTTAATCGGTTAAATCTTGGAATTTTAATTTGTGTTTGTAATCATTTTAAAATTAATATTGCTCCATTTTTCTTTTTATTCGTTTTTTTTTTTTTTTGTGTTTTCTGTTATTTTTATTTGTTCTTTGGATTAGATGATTTGTCTAATTTTATTATTTACACAATAATAATTATTATTTTAGTGATTATTTTTTAATTTTTTCTTTATAAAAATCTTTTGATTTTTTTTTATTTTCCTGAAATTTCAATTTATGTCGGTTATCATTTTGAAATTAATATTGCTCTATTTTTTCCTTTATTCGTTGGTTTTTTTGTTTCTGTTTTTTTTTTTATTTATTCTTTAGATTAGATGGTTTTTATGATTTTGTTATTTGCGCAATAATAATGATAATTTTAGTAATTTTTTTATGTTTTAGAAGGTGGCCATACACCAAAAGATGAAAAGAGTTGGAAGATGATTAGATTGGGTTTAGATGCATTGATGAAATGAGATTTAATGCGATTAGAATTCAAGAGGCAATTGGTCTTGGTGAAGCATCCAGCAACATGAGTTTCATAAAACAGAGTCGTCCTCATTCTAGGATGGCTGCACGTTTTCCCGATGCATAAGACAGCTTGAGTGTTAAACAGAGGCATGAAACTCAGCGTGCTTGGATACAGGGAGATTAATTTTAAACCTTTAAAATTTTCAATCTGCTAACATGAAGACGATTTCAATTCGGAGGATTGAAAATGCATCATAATATCTTACAAATCTTTGGTCCATGCATGCCTGTGTTGAGTGCACCAATCACATATAGTTCTATATGTTTCTGTCAGGCCCTTCTGTTATGTTCAAGATCCATTTTTCCACAAGATCCAAGTCTTGATTTTTCAAAAACAGTTGCCCTGTACAAAAGTTGTTCTCTTCAAGAAACCATGATCTCTATCCCAAATTGGACGATACTGGACTTGACCAAATTCTTTCCATTAATCATGCCAACAAATGCGCACCCCTTCTTACTTTCTAGACTTACCACCAAGAAGGAGGTCGATGCTTCAGTCATTGAGAAATTCACAAGATTCTTTGGCAGACAAACTTCAGAGGTGGTCAAGTCAGTTTACCTTCGCTAATTTTTCCATTCTGAATTCTTCCAGAAATATATGCCACAGAGTTATCATTTGTAGAAGTTTTTTCTCTGTGGAATTTTAGTGAATAGGACACTGACTTCAAAGTTTTAGCTTTTGTTTCTTTAGATCTTCAGTCATAAAGACACAAAACTTCCCAGTGTTCACACCTTCTGCTTACACCATGGAGGAACAGACAAACAGCAACATTCTATCTCATGGATTTAACTTTTATAAACATGTCATCTAAAAATTAAAAATGTTAGTTGAAACTCTAGAATATGATTTGTATTATTTTCTAACACATTCCGTCAAGTGAAAATCTTGTGAGTTTAACTTGCACGAAGTCCCACATTATCTTATGCTTGATTTTTATCAAATATAATAAGGATGGTAAAATTAAAACTTGTATTAAATATGTTTTAATTAATGATTAAAACAGTATTTTTGTTATCATTAAATGTTTTGCTGTCATAGGTGTTTTTAACCAATTTGTTCATCAACTAAAATTAAATCCTTTCTTCAAACGATTTTAAATATATGGTCTTATATAAAACATATTCATTTATGTGAATAATTTTTCATAGATAAACCCAAAACTCAAACTTACAAAGTTTTAAAAAAGAAAAGTAACAATGTATCCTCATATCGATTCATTAATTCAAAGTATAGAAATTCACTTTAAAATTCTCATATAAAAAAATAAATTAAACACTCCTCTTTGATTATTAATTAATCCTGCCCTTTGGGCTGTGAAGAACTCCATTGCATTCAATCATAAAATGCAGTTTGATCCATTCTGTATCTTGACAAATGTTTGTAAACAAGTTTATTGATAACAAAAATACAGTTTTAATCATTAATTAAAACATATTAAGGGTGAATAAAGGAATAATCTTTGATGGTGTAAAGGTCGTTTTTAAGGGAATAATATTAAAGTTTATCTATTAAATATGTAATTTTAGACATGTATTTTGTGTGCATGTCTTTTACTTGCAAAAACTGAAAAAATAGATCAACATTACCAACATTAAAAGAACCAACTAAGACAATATATGTTGTTTTAGATCTTTAGGAGGTCAGATGGGGTATTCTTTGATAATATGACCATTCCTTTTACAATAGTTGCATAAAACACTAGACAATGCTCATATATATCTTCGCCTTAGCTTGTTTTGGGTTACATAGGCCATAGAAACGAGGGTTGATCAATGTTATTCCATGGCATTTTAAGTGAGAAAATGTTGATCTTCATAGAAAAAAGATATCTTTGAGGCATGAATCCAAGGAATGAAAAGGTTCTCGGTTCTTAGGATTAGATTTAATGACTTCTAATTCATATAGTATTTTGATAAAAAAATGTTCCTTTTTAGTAGATTCATGAACAAATTGAGTGAAAATAAGACCTTTAGTAGGTAAAGTTGAATAAATTATATCAATATATTATGCCAAAAGATTAATAAAACTATAGTAGAATCTAAAGAAAAAAATATTGTTCTATTAAAGGTTAGCCAAGTTATGTTAAAGCTAAAACAAACATGTAGAGTTATGCTAACTATAAAACATCTAGAGATAATTCCATATCTCGACTATAGGTATAAAGGATCTAAGATTCAAGCTAATGTTGTATTCCAAAAATCCTAAAATCCATGCCTTGACTAGGGCATCCATGACCTCTCATTTAGCATTTTATTTGTTATCTTTGTTTTTATCATATTTAGAGTTGTTGTGATCAACATGGATCTATAAATCCTTCCCTTTGACAAATATCATGAACTATGTTGAGCAATTCTAGCAATTCTAGCAATTATCATATTTTATTTGTTATCTTTGTTTTTATCATATTTAGAGTTGTTGTGATCAACATGGATCTATAAATCCTTCCCTTTGACAAATATCATGAAGTGGAATGCCTATGTTGAGCAATTCTAGCCACTAAAATAAACCACAAAAAATTTAGACTTTTCAAAATATATAATTTTGAGATTGTTTGATCTAGAATAACTGTGAATAAAAGATTGCACTTGGAATAAGATAAACTCGAGAATAAGAGATAAATGAAAGACAAACAAAGAGGAAACTAAGATTAGACTAAGAAAGACTTTAATACCTTGACAAACTTTAAAAACTTTGAGAAAAAAAACTGTGTTCCCTCTCTAAAGAACTAAAGAACTGATAATTATCTTGAATGTAATCATAAGCTAAACTTTAGCTACTATAAAATAACTTATCATATACATACATTTTTAACAACCAGTCTACAAATAGTATCCTAACAAAGGAAAGAAAAAGATATTTACAAAAAAATTCTTTAAATAAACAATTAGTATTTTTGATAAAAAGATGGTATAAAACATGGAACATACCTACAAAAGTAATACTATAATAAACTTCTATGGAAGAAAAGAAGATGAAGTTGAAAAATCTCTTATCTCCGTTTATATGTTAGGCAATCAATTTATTCAATATAAAATCCTTTTAATATCACAAAGAGAAAAAAAGAGTTCTGAAATCATAATTCATCAAGATATGGTGGAAATAATAGTTAATAAAAAAAGTTGATGTAAAATAAATCAATTACACTCATCAATGGATAACTACAATTTATTATTATTATTATTATTATTATTATTATTATTATTATTATTATTATTATTATTATTTAAAAGACTATTTTCTCAAGTGGACCTTGACTGTATTGTTTTTGGGTGCTCTTGCCAAGTAAATCTTGATTTCTATTTCATTCCATGTAACTAATGTTTGAACACTATGCCCAAAAAATAAAATAAAATAACAAAGTAATGATTATTATGAATTAATAATAATGTTCCACTAACTCTTATTCCATTAATTTAATTTGGTGGAAAATGTTGTGGAGGACGTTTGAATTTATAACAAATAATTGAAAATGTTTTAGTGGAAAATTAGGTGGAATTTGTTTTTCAAATTAATTACAAAAAAAGTGTGTAAGTTAAAATATTGAAAATATCATTAAAAAAAACTTAATTTGAACAAAATTTCCATTTTTTTTATTTTTCTTGAAATGAAAAACAATATAATATAAGCATATTTTCTTGGTTGAAAAAATATTTTACAGCTTTAAAAATGATCATGGTTTTTTATTTTTTATTTTAAATAAAAATGAAAAAAAAAACAAAAAAAAAATTCATCCAACACATCATCCAATTAATGAGAGATAAATGAAAGACAAACAAAGATGAAACTATGATTAGACTAAGAAAGACTTTAATACCTTGACAAACTTTAAAAACTTTGAGCAAAAAAATTTTGTTCCCTCTCTAAAGAACTAAAGAACTGATAATTATCTTGAATGTAATCATAAGCTAAACTTTAGCTACTATAAAATAACTTATCATATACATACATTTTTAGCAACTAGTCTACAAATAGTAACCTAACAAAGGAAAGAAAAAGATATTTACAAAAAAATTCTTTAAATAAACAATTAGTATTTTTGATAAAAAGATGGTATAAAACATGGAACATACCTACAAAAGTAATACTATAATAAACTTCTATGGAAGAAAAGAAGATGAAGTTGAAAAATCTCTTATCTCTCTTTATATGTTGGCAATCAATTTATTCAATATAAAATCCTTTTAATATCACATAGAGAAAAAAAGAGTCCTGAAATCATAATTCATCAAGATATGGTGGAAATAATAGTTAATAAAAAGTGAATGAATTGTGAATTAAAAAAGTTGATGTAAAATAAATCAATTACACTCATCAATGGATAACTACAATTTATTATTATTATTATTACTATTATTACTATTATTTCAAAGACTATTTTCTCAAGTGGACCTTGACTGTATTGTTTTTGGGTGCTCTTGCCAAGTAAATCTTGATTTCTATTTCGTTCCATGTAACTAATGTTTGAACACTATGCCCAAAAAATAAAATAAAATAACAAAGTAATGATTATTATGAATTAATAATAATGTTCCACTAACTCTTATTCCATTCACTTTGATCCCAGGTAGGTGTGCAATTTAATTTGGTGGAAAATGTTGTGGAGGACGTTTGAATTTATAACAAATAATTGAAAATGTTTTAGTGGAAAATTAGGTGGAAAAGTTTTTTCAAATTAATTACAAAAATAATTGTGTAAGTTAAAATATTGAAAATATCATTAAAAAAAACTTAATTTGAACAAAATTTCCATTTTTTTTATTTTTCTTCAAATGAAAAACAATATAATATAAGCATATTTTCTTGGTTGAAAAAATATTTCACAGCTTTAAAAATGATCATGGTTTTTTATTTTTTTTTTAAAATAAAAATGAAAAAAAGCTAAAAATAAATAAATTCATCCAACACATCATCCAATTAATAATTCAAATCTTTACTTTTTATATTACAATATGAATTAATGATATTTGATAAATAGAAAAAATAATGAGGTGTGGAAAAGTATATTTATTTCTAAACTTATTTTTATTTTTTATCCTTGTATTTTGAGAACGTAGTTTTTCAGTTATAACATTGTTTTTATTTTATATTTCAGTCCACAAAACTTTAAAAGAGAAAGAAAGTTGTAGAAAAACAAGAGAGTTAAGAGAAAGTGATCCCTGTTTGCATTCGTAGATTCGTATTGGTTTCCACAGATTTTACACCACTGTATACTGAACCAGTGGTCTAACAAAACGGAGGATCTTGGCTTCTTGCTTAAGCTCATCCTGGCTTCATCAGGCACAAGCACCGCAAAAAAACCAGAAAAGAAAAATGCTTTCAGGGCTACTGAACTCACTTCTTTGGTTCATGGGCATGCTTTTGTTCATCAACTACATCGAAGCCACCACTTCTGGCTTCTCAAATGAGACAGACCAGCATGCTTTGCTTGCCATTAAGGATCTTATATTACACGATCCTTTCAGCAGTTTAAGCTCATGGAACAGCTCACTGCAGTTTTGCAGCTGGCGAGGAGTTACATGCGGTCGCAGGCATCGAAGAGTGACTTCCTTGAATCTGTCTTCACTTCAACTGGCAGGTTCGCTGTCTCCCCATGTCGGGAATCTTTCATTCCTCAGGGTGATTGATCTCAGTACAAACAGATTCCATCACATTCTTCCTCCAGAAATTGGCCGGTTGTTTCTGTTGAAATTCTGAAGTGATTCCAGGTCTGCCAAAGCTGACAGGAGAAGAAGCTGACGAGTTGAAGATTGAAGATTCATGTTTTTAATGTTTCCTGTTTTAAATTCAATGTAATCAGGATGATTAACATCCAATAGATAAGAAGTCAACGTTAGTCAGTTAATTCAGTTAAAAAGTCAATGTTTTAGTTAAGTTTTAATTTCAGCAGATTTTGTAAATATAGCCGTTGTAAGTTCTTGATTCATATAAATAAAGCTAATGGGATGGCAGTAACCATACGAAAGATTCTGCCCATGTTCACGTTCCTTTAACTCAAAAATCAGAGTAATTTGTGTTCTTAGTTTTCTGGAAATTTTCCCTTCGTTTCTGGAAAAATTCACATTCCCAGATTTTAATTGCTACAGTACCTGTTCTCAGGTTTTTTTGACAATTCGTCCGTACAAATTTGAACAGTACGTGTTTTTGTCAGGATTTTGATTTTTCTTCTAAAATTTAACATGGTATCAGAGCAGAATTAGGTCTTTGATAAGGGATTATTAGTGAAACACGAGTGATAGAGAAAAAGTGAGATTTTTCAAGATTAAGTAATCTTGAAAGGGTAAGGAGAAATTTTTCGAAAATTTGCAGATTTTCTGAAATCAAGAAATTTGACTTGATTTGTTCTTTAAGAAGATAATCAATTGATATTGATCATCAATTGATATCCCTGTTCTCTGCATTGTGAAATCTTGGAAGTGAACTGCTAAGAAAAGGAAAAATTCCGAGCTGACAGTTCTTGACAGAGATGGATGCATCATTTTCATCAAGAACACCAATCTTCATAGGAGTAAACTATGGAGTCTGGGCAGTGAAGATGAGGATGTATCTTAAAGCTTTCGACTTGTGGGACGATGTGGAGACTGAAAGGGAAATAAATCCCTTGAACGAAGATCCAACATTGACCCAACTAAGATACTACAATGAGCAAAGAACAAAGAAATTCAAGGCTCTTACTTGCATTCATAATGCAGTAAGTGAGGAGATTTTCTCAAGAATCATGGCCTGCGAAACTGCAAAGGAAGCATGGGATAAGCTGAAATCCGAATTTCAAGGTGATGAGAAGTCTAGGAGGATGCAAATTATGACCTTGAAGAGGCAATTTGAAGGTCTAAAGATGAAGGATTCGGACACTGTCAAAGATTTCTCATCAATTGTATCCAAAATTGTGAATCAAATGAGATTGCTAGGGGAAGAGATTCAAGAATCAAGGGTGGTTGAAAAGGTACTTGTGAGCCTACCTGAAAAGTTCGAAAATAAAATCTGTTCCTTAGAAGATTCTAAGGATTGTAGAGAATTGAGTTTGCAAGAATTGGTAAATGCCTTGCAAGCTGTGGAACAAAGGCAGGCACTCAGACATGAAAATGCAAGTGAAGAAGCATTTGCAGCAGGGTTCAAAGGAAGAACAAGAAATCAAGTGTTCTTCAAAAACCCAGAAAATAAGAGCAATTCTGGAAAATCATGGCAGAGCAAAAATTGGCCAAATAATGTCAACAACAACTTCAATGCAAAGGGAAAGGAAAGAAGAGAGCAATTCCCCTCATGCAAGTACTGTCAAAAGACAAACCATCTTGAGTCATTTTGTTGGCTCAAGAATGCTCAATGTCGAAAATACAAGCAATTTGGACACATCCAAAAGACTTGCAAGAACAACACCTCAAATGGAAAGCAAGCACATGTAGCTGAGGCTGTGGAGCCAGAGGATGAGCAATTGTTCACTGCCATTGTGAATCACAGCTGCAGCAAGTCTGAGGTTAGTAAGCAAAATTGGCTAATTGATAGTGGGTGTTCAAATCACATGACAGCTGAAATTAGCATGTTTAATAACTTTGATGAAAAGTATAAATCAAGGGTTAAGGTTGCTAATGGACAGTATGTAAGTGTAGAGGGCAGAGGGGAAGTAGACATTGAAACCTTGGCTGGAACTAGAAATTTTAAGCATGTGTTACATGTTCCAGAAATTGACCAAAACTTGATTAGTGTAGGTCAATTACTTGAAATTGGATATTCATTGTTCTTTGATAATGGCATATGCACAATAAAGGATGATCTAGGAACACCTTTGTTCACTGCTAAGATGAATAATAGGTGCTTTAGCATTGAAGAAAAACAAGCACACATAAGCATGAATATCAGTGCATCAGAAAATTCAATTCTGTGGCATAGAAGAATGGGACATTTTAACTATGCTACATTGAAGAAAATGGCTGAACTACAAGTAGTAGAAGGGTTACCTGTTATACATGAACAAAATGAGGTTTGTGAAGCATGCCAACTAGGAAAACAAGCAAGAATTAAGTTCAATAACAGTGCATGCAAATCTACCACTAAGCTGCAAATTGTTCATAGTGATGTATGTGGCCCTATGCATAATGAATCTTTGAATGGTGCTAGATATTTTGTGTTGTTTATAGATGATTTCAGTAGATTTTGTTGGGTTTATTTCCTTAAGACCAAAGGGGAAGTTTTTGAAGTGTTTTTGAGGTTCAAGGCTGCGGCTGAGAAGGAATCCAGCTGCAGCTTGAAGATTTTGAGGTCTGACAATGGGGGGGAATTTACCTCTCATAAATTTGAAGAATACCTAGTGAAAGAAGGTATTAAGCATCAACTAACCATCCCTTACACCCCTCAACAAAATGGTGTAAGTGAGAGGAAAAATAGGACCTTGATGGAGATGGCAAGATGCCTTCTCTATGAGAAGAAATTGCCCCTGAAATTTTGGGCTGAGGCTGTGAGCACAGCCACTTACCTCTTAAATAGGATGTTGACAAGGTCTTTAGGAGATAAAACTCCCTATGAAGAGTGGCATGGACATAAACCTAGCATAGATCATCTAAAGGTATTTGGCAGCCCTTGTTATGTGCTTCAACCTGAGATTAAGAGAAGGAAGTTGGACCAAAAATCTGAGGTTGGAATTTTGATAGGTTATAGCTCAAATTCTAAGGGCTATAAAGTTTTTGATGTAAAAACAAACCAAGTTGTTATAGCTAGGAATGTTAAGGTGGCTGAAAGCCAAATCTGGAATTGGGATGATGAGAAGATTGAAGCTATAAGCAATGATCATGCAACCGAGACTAACTATGAATCTGAAACTAATGATGAAACTGAATCTGAAGATGAAGACAATCAGTGAGGGGGACTAGGTTACTTAGTGACATCTATGAAAGATGTAATTTGGTTGAAATTGAACCACAGAATGTAGAAGAAGCCATGAATTCTCAAACTTGGGTGGCAGCTATGAAGGAGGAGTTAATGATGATAGAAAAGAATGAAACATGGCAACTTGTTGACAGACCTAAGCATAGAAAAGTCATTGGTGTTAAGTGGGTTTATAAAACAAAATTAAATGCTGATGGAAGTGTCAATAAGAACAAAGCTAGACTTGTTGTTAAAGGATACTCTCAAGAACAAGGGATAGACTATCATGATACTTTTGCCCCTGTTTCAAGAATGGATACTATTAAGTTGCTGCTCATGTTAGCTGCTCAAAAGGAATGGTTGGTTTGGCAAATGGATGTCAAATCAGCATTTTTGAATGGCACTTTGGATGAAGAAATATATGTGGAACAACCACAAGGTTTTGAGGATGAATCAAATATGAACAAAGTTTACCTTCTAAAGAAAGCTTTGTATGGTTTGAAACAAGCTCCTAGAGCTTGGTATAGCAAATTGGATGATTATTTGACTAGCTTGGGGTTTGTGAAGAGTTTGAATGAAGCCACTCTATATGTGAAGAAGGTGGATGATCACATCTTGATAATTTCAGTATATGTTGATGATTTGTTAATTACGGGTGACAATCAGAAATTTGTTGATGAATTCAAGATGAACATGAAGAACAAGTTTGAGATGAATGAACTTGGATTATTAGCATATTTTCTTGGAATGGAAATAACACAATCTAAGGAAGGTTGCTTTGTGTGTCAAAAGCAATTTACAACTAAGATGCTAAACAAGTTTGCAATGGAAAATTGCAAACCAGTTAGCACCCCAATGGTGCTAGGTATGAAGCTCACAAAAGATGATGGGGCTCCCTCTGCAGATGGAAGAATCTATAGAAGTTTGATTGGAAGTTTATTGTATTTATCTTCCACACGACCTGACATTGTGTTCACTGTCAACTACCTCTCAAGATTCATGCAAAATCCCAGTCAAACACACTACATTGCAGCCAAAAGAGTGCTGAGATACTTAAGGGGAACACTGGAATTTGGCATGTTTTTTGGCAAAATGAACACTGTCAAATTGAAGGGATTTTGTGACAGTGATTGGGGTGGAAGTGATGAAGAGATGATGAGCACTTCAGGGTATTGTTTTTCAATAGGGGAATGCATCTTCTGTTGGAATTCAAAGAAACAATCAGTAGTTGCACATTCAACTGCTGAAGCTGAATATATTGCAGCATTTGTGGCTGCCAATCAACTTGTTTGGTTGAGGAAAATTCTGAAGGATTTGAATTGTGATCAACTGGAACCAACTGAGTTGTTTTGTGACAACATGTCTGCAATTGCAATTTCCAAAAACTCAGTGTTCCATGATAGAACAAAACACATGAAAATCAAGTTTCATGCTATTCGGCAATTCCAGCAAGAAGGAGAACTGGAGATGAAGTATTGCTGTTCTAAGGAGCAACTGGCTGACTTGTTTACCAAAACACTACCAAAGGAAAGGTTTGAAGAACTAAGAAGAATGGTGGGAATGCGCAGTCCAGGAATCAAAGAGGAGTGTTGAAATTCTGAAGTGATTCCAGGTCTGCCAAAGCTGACAGGAGAAGAAGCTGACGAGTTGAAGATTGAAGATTCATGTTTTTAATGTTTCCTGTTTTAAATTCAATGTAATCAGGATGATTAACATCCAATAGATAAGAAGTCAACGTTAGTCAGTTAATTCAGTTAAAAGTCAATGTTTTAGTTAAGTTTTAATTTCAGCAGATTTTGTAAATATAGCCGTTGTAAGTTCTTGATTCATATAAATAAAGCTAATGGGATGGTAGTAACCATACGAAAGATTCTGCCCATGTTCACGTTCCTTTAACTCAAAAATCAGAGTAATTTGTGTTCTTAGTTTTCTGGAAATTTTCCCTTCGTTTCTGGAAAAATTCACATTCCCAGATTTTAATTGCTACAGTACCTGTTCTCAGGTTTTTTTGACAATTCGTCCGTACAAATTTGAACAGTACGTGTTTTTGTCAGGATTTTGATTTTTCTTCTAAAATTTAACAGTTTCGACTGACACGCCTTTCTCTAGCAAACAACTCCTTCCAAGGTGAACTTCCTTCCAACTTGAGTCATTTTTCAAACCTCAAACTCCTGTATCTAAAAGGAAACAATTTTAGAGGGAAAATTCCCAGTGAACTTGGCTCTTTGTCTAAGCTCTTAAGATTGAACCTCCGCGGCAATCATTTCACTGGTTCAATCCCACCTTCATTTGGGAACCTCTCTAGCATGCAGCGTGCAAGTCTAGCATTGAACAATCTGGAAGGAATCATTCCTGATGAACTTGGACGACTCTCTGCCTTAGATTATCTATCTCTTTATTCCAACAATTTGTCTGGTATGGTTCCCGAACAGATTTACAATATCTCATCCCTCAATTTCCTCTCATTAGTGGAAAACCAATTAACTGGTCCCCTCCCGCGTTATATAGGATCAACTCTGCCCAATCTGCAATATCTTTATCTTGGAGGAAACCAATTCTTTGGTCATATTCCAGAATCTTTCGTCAATTGCTCAGAACTCGTACATATTGATTTAGCATTTAATTCTTTAACCGGGCCTGTTCCAAAGAATTTGGGAAACCTACAAAACCTTGAAATAATAAACTTTGGCAGCAATCCGCTCGGGGATGAGAATGGGAGTGATTTAACTTTTCTTACCTCCTTGACCAATTGCACCAATTTAAGAGTGGTGTGGTTTTCTGAAAATCAACTTAGAGGCGTATTGCCAATTTCTATTGCAAATCTCTCGACCAACCTCTATTGGTTAGAACTCGGGACTAACTACTTGACTGGAGACATTCCTGTAGAGATTGGAAATCTTAAAAACTTGGAGTATCTTTCATTTTATGAAAACATGCTTACAGGGAGATTACCTGATTCTATCCGAAAACTTTCCAAGTTGCAAGAGCTTCATGTTTACACAAACAGAATCTCTGGAAATATTCCATCCTCCTTCGGAAACCTTTCTCGGATGCTTCGTCTCAGTCTAGCAGACAATTTTCTTGAGGGAACTATACCAGTTTCTCTGGAAAATTACAGTCAACTAGAAGGGTTAGAACTTTCACACAATCATCTCAGTGGTGCGATACCTGAGAAACTTGCTGGTATCGATTCTTTGTTTGGCCTCTTTTTGGCTTCAAATAATTTAACAGGTCCATTACCATCACAACTGGGTAAAGCTGGAAATCTGAATGAATTGGATGTTTCAGAAAACAAGTTTTCTGGAAAAATTCCAAGTTCTATCGAGAGTTGTGTCATGTTGGAAGACCTCAACTTGAATGGCAACTTCTTTGAAGGAACTATTCCTTCTTCTTTCAAGAAGCTAAGAAGTATCCGAGTCCTTAACCTTGCCCACAACAACTTGTCTGGGCAGATTCCCAAGTTTCTTGGCGAATTACCTCTTCTTGGTTATCTCAACCTTTCCGGTAACAATTTTGATGGTGAAGTGCCAGCTGAAGGAGTTTTCACCTATGCTAGTGCATTTTCATTTGCTGGAAATGACAAGCTATGTGGAGGAATCAAGGCAATGCAATTGCATGAATGCCCAAAACAGAGACGAAAGACTGGAGTTCACCGGAAGGTAGTAATTCTTGCAAGCTGTGCTGCACTTTTCCTTCTTCTGGTGGTGGCATCTGCCTGTGCTGTTATACGCAGGAAAAAACAAAAAAAAAGTGGACCTTCTTTGGCCTCACCGTTAGAGAAGAAATACCAGAGAGTTTCCTATTCGGAACTTGTACATGCTACTGGTGGGTTCTCTTCGACCAACATAATTGGGGATGGAAAATACGGTACTGTCTACAAAGGTACACTTGGATCTGATGATCAAGTAGCTGTGAAGGTATTCAAGCTTCGACAAAGAGGAGCCAACAATACTTTCATGGCTGAAATCAACGCGTTGAGGAATATCAGACACCGAAATCTTGTCAGAATTGTAAATTCTTGCTCAACCATTGATTTCCAAGGCAATGATTTCAAGGCTTTGATCTTCGAGTTTATGTCAAATGGGAGTTTGGAGAGCTGGTTACATCCAAGTTCAGCGGAATCACAAGACTTCAAAAATTTAAGTCTGCTGCAAAGAATAAACATAGCAACTGATGTGGCCCTGGCATTACATTATCTTCACAACCAGTGTGAAACGACAGTGCTTCATTGTGATCTAAAACCGAGCAACATCCTTCTTGACAATGACCTCACTGCTCAAGTGGGTGATTTTGGCCTGGCAAAGATTCTTTTAGCTGCTGCTGGGGAATCATTTTCTACTGATTCCAGCTCAATTTGCATACGAGGAACCATTGGTTATGTAGCACCAGGTAAAATATTAAGACTTGCTACATATCCAATAATCATGTTTGTATTTTCTGCAATACATGCAATTATAATTCCAATTTCGAAGATGATATTTGATGGCTATGCTATCTAGGAAATCTTAGAAAAAGACTTTGTTAGTTTTTGCTTAAATTGCAGAATATGGAATGGGAGGAGAGGCTTCAACACAGGGTGATGTGTACAGCTATGGAATTCTCCTGCTGGAGATGTTCACAGGAAAAAGGCCCACCGACAGCATGTTTACAGGCGACTTTAACCTGCATTGTTTCGTTGAAGCAGCCCTTCCTGATCGGGTAATGGAGATTATTGATCCTCTACTCTCAATTGATATCCAAGAGGAAGTTCAGACAAGGAGAAATGGTCCAAGAGGCAGAAGCAGCGCCAGCATTGAAAAGGTAAAGAAGTGTTTGGAATCAATCCTGCAGATTGGACTTCGATGTTCTGCTGATTCGCCAAGTGAAAGAATGGTTATAGCAGATGTTCCCTCAGAACTGCATAAAACTAACAAGATTCTCTCTAACAGCTAGAGAGATCTCAAGTGCTGTAATCTATGAAAACTGACATGCTTTGTGTTTTTTTTTTTTGGTCAGAATACTTGAATCTTAAATGCAGAAGCTCGTTTTCTTCTAGCAAAATGAATGTGCTAGACTCTTTAAGGTTATGGACCTAGCCTTCCAGTACATAATAATAAAAACTCATTAGTAGAAATCAAACCTTCTTTTAGAAATATTTTTAAAATACAGTATAAAACACCCCTTAGGTGGTAACGTTTTAACTGTGTCGGTGCCAATAAATCTAGGAAACCTCCACAAACTTCAAATATTGAATATTGGCAAAATATTTATTGCGGAAGAGGACGTCACTGACTTGACTTTTCTCATCTCGCTATCTACTAGCTTTCTTTCTCAGCACAAATGGTGAATGCCGTCAACTTGCCCCCGAAGTCCATGAGCAATACACATTTACAAGCTAATGATATAGATTTTGTTGCAAGTGTAATATGTTAGGCTTGTTCATCTTTGTTTCTCGTTGCATGCAGTGTTTGTTTTATTTCTGGGGATTTTAGCTGCCATGCATCCTCAAACCATGTTTGAATTTCACTATGACAATAGCCTTCAGCTTCATTAAAGTCTAAGAAATATTCTCCTCTTAATTGCAGCATTACGAAATAGTATGCTGGATTAGAAGCTTGTTCTCTTAGCTGCTATATCACTCTGTATAAATGCTCTCTTGAGGTATTATTGGTTTTGTAGGCTAACACTCGCTTATTCTTGCCCAAAACTACTACTTATTGTTTTTTTTTTTGTTTTTTTATCATGGTAAATTCATTAAAATTGTTAACCTCGGCAAGTATTGAAAATTGAATAGTAAGTAAATGCTTCAAAAAAACTTCAATTAACCTTAGAGGATCAAATATTAAATCGACCATGGCATTGTGAACTAAAAGGAGCAAAAAATGTGCTAGAAGGTGGCCATTTATGGTGTTATTGGACACCAAAAGATGAAAAGAGTTGGAAGATGATTAGATTGGGTTTAGATGCATTGATGAAAAGAGATTTAATGTAAAAGGTATCCTCTAGCTATATCTAGAATTCAAGAGGCAATTGGTCTTGGTGAAAGCATCGAGGAACATGAGTTTCATGTAAAAGGTCAGGAAATTCATGCCTAGCAGAGTCCTCATTCTAGGATGGCTGCACGTTTTCCCGATGCATAAAACAGCTCGAGTGTTAGACAGAGGCATGAAACTCAGCGTGCTTGGATACAGGGAGATTAATTTTAAACCTTCTGCATCTTTAAAATTTTCAATCTGCTAACATGAAGACGATTTCAATTCGGAGGATTGAAAATGCATCATAATATCTTACAAATCTTTGGTCCATGCATGCCTGTGTTGAGTGCACCGATCACATATAGGTAAGGCAACAACAATGATAGTAGATTAAATATATATAATCAAAACTAATACTGCATTCTTACATTCTATGCACAGTTCTCCAAATACTGTCTTTTACAGCTCGCCTCATCTTGTTCGAACAAGTTCAAGCGGTAAAGTTTCCATTGCCAGCTGAAATTTGAAAGACAGTCAAGATGCAAACAAATAGGTTTCCTCTACAATAAAATTCAGAGAAATGCTTACCCACAGTCTTGGAGTTCTTGGATCAGATTTTTTATGCAATTTGGACAGTTCTGACTGAAAACTGATGACTATGGACACTTTGAACTCGATTGAAAATGGACTGCAAAGAGAATTCAATAAAAGCCAACGACAATTACCACAAGGCATAAATGGCTAGCTTTTAAGTACAATTAGATGTGTGAGCAAACCCGAGCATAAAGCAGTGATACTGCTGGGTAGGGGAACGAGTACACAAGAATAGCAAGCAAAAAAAAGATACAATTGTAATATCTTTAGCAGACGCTGGAATTCTAGAGTTTTAAGATACCTTTCGTTTCAATTTGAAAAACAAATCTCAGTTGGGTTTGCATAGCTTTCCCACCTTGTATCAAACAATTCTTCCCTATACGAATTACTCAATTTTCCCTTTCATTGGCAGAGTCAAACCCTTTAAAATAAAACAAAAGAGGATGCTTGGGGAAAATTCAAAATTTAAAACTACAAATAGAGCAAGTTAAGTCATAGAACCAACAGACAGACTTTACCAGCCAAGATGGACTTCATGTCCTTTCAAGAATTAAAATGTCAATGAAGTGCTTATGCTTCTAACTCGTAGAGCCATTATGTAATTTTTTTAACATCACTATCATCCCCTTTTAAAGATAAGTACCAGCGCTTTCCATCTTCATACAGATCCAAAAAGACAAGATAAAACAAGAGTCAGGAGAAGCTTGCAACTCACCCAGCAAAGACACTTGGACAAGTCAGAAGGCGAGGGAGGATCACATAGATAGGCAAAGTCAGATTACGACAGACATCTCCATCCGCTATCTGTAAACACCAGAGAAAAAACAGAAGTTTAAAATCAAAACATTGTACAAGTCAAAGTAATTTGGCAAGATTGGGAACATATCATGCCTGTGTGGTCTGAATCAAAGAAGTTTCAGTCACGATTTTCTCTCCTACTAGAACTGACTCTACACGGAGCAAGTGTATGTCAATGGAGGAAATGGGAACTGCTGATGTTTCAACTGTTAACTCTCCACTGATGGGATCCAACAAGGAACACAGAGTAGATATTATTCCTGTCACCCGAAAACCACCTGTTGAATAACATCTATAATCAGTTGAGTTTCACTTGAAAATAAGAAGCTGCACAAATAAGATACTCAAGTGCCCGCATCACAAATACATGCATACAAATGCCAAAAGAGGAAACTACTTCTCCAAAATGAGGAAGTACGACTATTTTAAATGGATTCTTGAGCTGCCAGCCAGTTTCTTAGATCTTTGATCTGGCATCATCATCCAAGTTTTTAAGAAGGAAGTTAAAAAGCGAGTTTAGATCCTCTGTAGCATATTCCTGATGTAATGCAGAAATCAACTTATTGAACTTGTACATCTTAGTGAAACTACAAACCCCTTCAAGTGCATCACCATTTTCATGTAAATCTAATAGGCTGTTCGCAATCTGGTTTAAGAAGTAAAGTTCATCCACTTCTAATCTGCGAACTCTAACTATTTCCGCTTTACTTTTTCTTAACGCTTCCATCTTTAGGATTTGCATGCCTTGAGTTCAAAGAAAGGCGTATTTCTGGTGCTGCATGGAGCTTCTGGCTTGTCCGAGGAACTTATCAAGGTACTCTCCCTCCCTCCCTCTCTCGCGAGTGCGCGCGAGCATGTAAATTTGTGATGCATGTTCAAAGGAAGGCATTAGTTTTGTTGGAGCTTTCTGTTATTAGGCCTAAATCAGCATTGCTTAATGAATCTGCCACTGATTAACATAATCGACCTCCTTTGACTGCATCGAACAGGCTAGTATTCAGCGGGGGGTGACGAAGTTCAATGTAAATACTGAGGTGCGGAAGGCCTACATGAACTCACTAAGCAACCCCAAGCAAGATCTGGTCCATGTGATGGCTTCAGCAAAAGAAGCCATGAAAGCTGTGGTTGCAGAGAAGATGCGCTTGTTTGGTTCATCTGGAAAAGCATAATCCCCTCCCTCCCCACGCAAGGACTAGTCCCCCATTCATTGTTCCAGCTAAATAAAATTAATATTTAAGCTGCAATAATTTATTGTCCTTCTCTATATATTATCGGCACCCTTTCTGTTCCTGTCTAAGTTGAGCTACGGCTAACCTTTTAATCTATTATATTTTTCACTCCCATGGTAACTAATCGTTTTTGGTTCCATTTTGGAGTCCTTACAGAACAGATTAAAAAAACCCTCCACTTAAACGACACCATTCCATGGTTTTTGTTTTATTGATCATGATCTGTTAAATCCTGAGTCTAATCTCCAATGTTAATTGAGCAGATAACCCTGCTGATCTACACTCCAATACCTGCATAATTCTTTGGCACAGTGAGGATGGTTGAGGACCAAGTGCTACAATATTTTTTTTTTTGGAAAGTAAACAGAACACTAAAAACAACAAATAGCCACAACAAGGCTGTTTAACTGAAAGCCGAATCCTTGCTAGCCCAACTAGTTATAATATTTCTAGAGAAACCAGCTAAACATCACTTCTAGAAGCTAGCTTCATTATTTAGTGATTTGTTTGGGAGTGTAGTTAGAGTTATTTTTTAAAATGTTTTTTATTTAGAAATGTGTCAAAATGATGTTTTATTTAAAAAAAATTAATTTTGACATCAGCATATGAAAATGATCTAAAAACACAAAAAAATTAATTTAATGTAAAAAATAAAAATAAAAATAAATTATTTCTTTCAAAAGCCCTGCTACACTTTTCTAACAAGAAAAAGACGATGAATAGTACAAGCATCTTCGCAAAGTCAAGTCAAGGGTGTTGAAATCTGGAAATTATGATTCCAGACCTGCACAGGATTACCAGCCGAAGGAGATGATCACAAGCTGAAACAGGATCATGAAGAACTAAAGAATTGAAGATCAAGCTTTAAGTGTTTTTAGTTTTGATTTCATAGTGTAATTCGGATTATTAATATCCTTAATGTTCTTAGTCTAGTACAGCATTGTTTAGCTAAATTCAGTTAAGAGTCAACAATTGTAAGAAAAGTCAACTGTAACAGATTTTTGAAAAAAAACTAGCCGTTGTAATGTTTTGATTTCTATAAATAAAATGAGTGGGATGGCATTAACCACACATGAAATTCTGCCCATGCTTATGTTCTTTTAAGCTTGAAATTACAAAGCTTATTGTTATTTATTTTCTGGAGAAATTCTTCAAAATTCTGGAAAAAGTCCCAAACCCAGTTCTTGATCTCTACAGTACCTGTTTTCAGGTTTTGTTGACAATTCGTCCGTACAGATTTGAACAGTACTTGTTCATATCTGAAATTTGAGTTTTTCTCAAGAATTTCAACATGGTATCAGAGCAGAATAGGTCTTAGAAAAGGGATTGATAAGAGAAACATGAGTGAGTAGAAAAAGTGAGATTTTTCAAGGATTGATCAAACCTTGAAAGGGGAGATTGCATTTTTTCTAGAAATTCCAAAACTGCATTTTTCCAGAAAGTCCAAGAATTCGTCAATCAAGAAGTGAGTCTTGAAGTGTTCTTTAAGGACTAATAATTGAAAGAGTTTCTCAATTATTACTCCTGTTCTTTGTTCTGTGGAATCCTTGGAAGGAAAAGAGTGCAAGAAGCAAGTGTTGAGCAAGTATTGATCAGAAGTGCAGAGAAACAAGTGTTGAGCAAGTGTTGACCAGAATTTGCAGACTTTTAAAATCAAGAAGGTAGTCTTGATTTGTTCTTTAAAAGGATAAACAATTGACAAGAATTATCAATTGGTATCCTTGTTGTCCATTCGGTGAAGTCTTGATCAAGAAGTGCAAGACTAAGAGAAGAAACACCAGCTGACAGACATGGACTCGTTTTCTTCTAAATCTCCAGTATTCACAGGTGAGAATTATGGAGTATGGGCTGTGAAGATGAGGATGTATCTAAAGGCATTTGATTTGTGGGATGATGTTGAGAATGAAAGGGAACTGAATCCCTTGAACGAAGATCCAACAATGGCCCAACTAAGATACTACAATGAGCAAAGAACAAAGAAGTTCAAAGCCCTTACCTGCATTCACAATGCAGTGAATGAGGAAATTTTTTCAAGGATTATGGCATGCGAAACAGCCAAGGAAGCTTGGGACAAGTTGAAGGCTGAGTTCCAAGGAGATGAGAAATCCAAGAGGATGCAGATTATGAACTTAAGAAGACAATTCGAAGGCATAAAGATGAAAGAATCAGAAAATGTCAAAGAGTTCTCATCAAGAGTGTCAAAAATTGTGAACCAAATGACTTTGCTTGGAGAAGACATTCAAGAATCCAGAGTTGTGGAGAAAATTCTGGTCAGTTTACTAGAAAAATTCGAGAACAAGATTTGTTCATTGGAAGAGTCTAAAGATTTGACTAAAATAAGTCTTCAAGAACTCATCAATGCACTGCAAACTATGGAGCAAAGGCAGGCGTTGAGACAAGAGAATATAAGTGAGGAAGCATTCACTGCTGGATTCAAAGGAAGAACAGGGGTTCAAAATTCCCAGGTGTTCTTCAGAAATCCAGAAAACAGGCCAAAATCTGGAAATTCATGGCAGAGGAGAAATTGGCCAAATAATCAAACACAAGGCAACAATTTCAATGCAAGGTGGAAGGAAAGAAGAGAGCCACTTCCCACCTGCACGTACTGTCAGAAAAATAATCATCTTGAGTCATCTTGTTGGCTCAAGAATGCACAATGCCGAAAATGTAAAGAGTTTGGCCACATTGAAAATTTTTGCAATGAAGACAATGCAAATCAAGCTCAAGTTGCTGAAGTGGAGGAGAACAAAGAGGAAATGTTATTCACAGCCACTGAAGCACACAAATGCAACAAAACTGAGGTAAACAATCAAACTTGGTTAATTGATAGTGGTTGTACAAACCACATGTCTGCTGATTTGAGCTTGTTTGAAAATCTGGATACAAACTATAAGTCTAGAGTCAAGGCTGCTAATGGACAATATGTAGGTGTTGAGGGCAAAGGTGAAGTTAAAATTAACACTCTAGCTGGGTTAAAAGAGTTTGAAAACATCCTATATGTACCTGAAATTGCACAAAGTCTGATAAGTGTAGGTCAACTGTTAGAGGATGGTTTTTCATTGTTCTTTATAGATGGTGTATGCACAGTTAAGGACAATCATGGGACACATTTATTCACTGCAAAAATGTCTAATAGATGCTTTAGTATTCAACTAGAACACCAAAGCACAAATACAAACACAACTGCTGAAAATGAAGAAGGAGAAGCAGATGCAGATTCATTATGTGAAAGTGTTGAATTAGCTGACGAGTACAAATATGATGATTATGTAAATGAATCCATGGGGGGAGATGAACAGAGGTCAGAAAGGAAACATGAGATGTTGAAGGATTATGTGAATATAGATTCACATATCTTGTGCACTTCTGAGATTGCTGACAGTGATAGTGATGGAGTAGCCGAAATGAGTGTTACAAGTTCATATTACTTTGATCATGAGTATTATGACAATCCTGAGCATTTGAAAGTGCTTGGTGATGAAGATGTTGGGAAATGTCTTGCAAGTTCTAGTGTTGTATTCAATCTTGATACAAAGCAAGTTAAGAGGAATCAAGAACTAGAGTTAAGTGCAAGTACTGGAAAATTTCGTGCTTATATATACTCCTCACCTACAATGGTTTTGGATGTTGATGGGAACTTGGACAGTCTTGTTAGGACTTCATTTGGCTTGTTCTATGTCCTGGATTATCATGGAAATACTAGGAAAAATTTCCCTCTGAGAATGGCTGAAACTCAAGGTACTGGAGGTGCAGCTGATATCAATGATGCTGAATTTAGAACCAAAATGAAAGGCAAGTTCGAAATAAATGAACTTGGACCTTTAGCTTATTGTTTGGGAAGAAAACAATGTAAAATGGAGATGAAGGATTACTGCTCAAGAGAACAGTGGACTGACTTGATTACTTTAGCAGAAGAAAGACTTGAGGAGTTAAGGAGAATGGTGGAAAATGTGCAGCTCAGGAATCAAGGGGGAGTGTTGAAATCTGGAAATTATGATTCCAGACCTGCACAGGATTACCAGCCGAAGGAGATGATCACAAGCTGAAACAGGATCATGAAGAACTGAAGAATTGAAGATCAAGCTTTAAGTGTTTTTAGTTTTGATTTCATAGTGTAATTCGGATTATTAATATCCTTAATGTTCTTAGTCTAGTACAGCATTGTTTAGCTAAATTCAGTTAAGAGTCAACAATTGTAAGAAAAGTCAACTGTAACAGATTTTTGAAAAAAACTAGCCGTTGTAATGTTTTGATTTCTATAAATAAAATGAGTGGGATGGCAGTAACCACACATGAAATTCTGCCCATGCTTATGTTCTTTTAAGCTTGAAATTACAAAGCTTATTGTTCTTTATTTTCTGGAGAAATTCTTCAAAATTCTGGAAAAAGTCCCAAACCCAGTTCTTGATCTCTACAGTACCTGTTTTTAGGTTTTGTTGACAATTCGTCTGTACAAATTTGAACAGTACTTGTTCATATCTGAAATTTGAGTTTTTCTCAAGAATTTCAACAAAGGGCCCCTCCCTGTTTCCATTCTTAGTGGTTTCCACTTACATTTTACACCACTGTATCTTGGCTTCTTACTTAAGCTCATCCTTGCTTCATCAGGCACAAGCACCGCAAAAAAACCAGAAAAGAATTATGCTTTCAGGGCTACTGAACTCACTTCTATGGTTAATGGCCATGATTCTGTTCATCAACTACATGGAAACCACCGCTGTCACCGCCGCTTATGGCTTCACAAATGAGACAGACCATTTGCTCGAGGGGCGAGTGTAGAAAGCGTATTATAATTGGTTGGCATGGAGCACCATTTGCTCGACCTATGACATGGACTCCTAAGGGTCCATGCCAATAAATCTACGAAACCTCCACGAACTTCAAATTCTGAATATTGCGGAAGAAGATGTCACTGACTTGACTTTTCTCATCTCATTCACCAATCACGGCACCTATCTACTACCTTTCTTTCTCAGCACAAATGATGAATGCCGTCAACTTGCCCCCGAAGTCCATGAACATTGAGAGCAATACACATTTACAAGCTGGAGAAATTTGAGATAATGATATAGATTTTGTTGCAAGTGTAATATGTTAGGATTGTTCATTTTTGTTTTTCGTTCCATGCAGTGCTTGTTTTATTTCCGGGGATGGATTAAAGAAAGCATTCTTGGGTATATATGCTGTGGGTAAAGATGGATCAAGGAGGAGAGCTCTTATTGGTTTTGTAGTCCAACTCTCGCTTATTCTTGCCCAAAACTACCACTTGTTTTTTTTAATCATGGTAAATTCTTTAAAATTTGTTAACCTCGACAAGTATTGAAAATTGAAAATTAAGTAAATGCTTAAAAAACTTCAATTAACCTTAGAGGATCAAATATTAAATCGACCATGGCATTGTGAATTAACCCATCAAACAAGTTATGGATTCAAGTGGGTTTAAAAACCCTAAAAGGAGCAAAAAATGTGCTAGATGGTGACCATTGACGAAGAGGAAGATTCATGGCAAACCCCCTTATTTTAATTTGTGTTGCCCTGCTACACTTTTCCAACAAGAAAAAGACTATGAATAGTACAAGCATCCTCGCAAAGTCAAGTCAAGGGCCCCTCCCTGTTTCCATTCGTATTGGTTTCCACTTACATTTTACACCACTGTATCTTGGCTTCTTACTTAAGCTCATCCTGCCTTCATCAAGCACAAGCACCGCAAAAAAACCAGAAAAGAAAAATGCTTTCAGGGCTACTGAACTCACTTCTTTGGTTCATGGGCATGCTTCTGCTCATCAACTACATCGAAGCCACCACTTCTGGCTTCTCAAATGAGACAGACCAGCATGCTTTGCTTGCCATTAAGGATCTTATATCACACGATCCTTTCAGCAGTTTAAGCTCATGGAACAGCTCGCTGCAGTTTTGCAGCTGGCAAGGAGTTACATGCGGTCGCAGGCATCGAAGAGTGACTTCCTTGAATCTGTCTTCACTTCAACTGGCAGGTTCGCTGTCTCCCCATGTCGGGAATCTTTCATTCCTCAGGGTGATTGATCTCAGTAGAAACAGATTCCATCACATTCTTCCTCCAGAAATTGGCCGGTTGTTTCGACTGAGACGCCTTTCTCTAGCAAACAACTCCTTCCAAGGTGAACTTCCTTCCAACTTGAGTCATTTTTCAAACCTCACATTCCTGGATCTATACGGAAACAATTTCAGAGGGAAAATTCCCAGTGAACTTGGCTCTTTGTCTAAGCTCTTAAGTTTGATCCTCGGCAGCAATCATTTCACTGGTTCAATCCCACCTTCATTTGGGAACCTCTCTAGCATGCAATTTGCAGATCTATCATTGAACAATCTGGAAGGAATCATTCCTGATGAACTTGGACGACTCTCTGCCTTAGGTTTTCTAAAACTTTATTCCAACAATTTGTCTGGTATGGTTCCTGAACAGCTTTACAATATCTCATCCCTCAAAAAGCTCTCATTAGTGGAAAACCAATTAACTGGTCCCCTCCCGCGTTATATAGGATCAACCCTACCCAATCTGCAAGGTCTTTATCTTGGAGGAAACCAATTCTTTGGTCATATTCCCGAATCTTTCATCAATTGCTCAGGACTCGTAGATTTCGATTTAGCATATAATGCTTTAACCGGGCCTGTTCCACAGAATTTGGGAAACCTGCAAAACCTTGAAATGATAAACTTTGGTAGCAATCCGCTTGGGGATGAGAATGGGAGTGATTTAACTTTTCTTACCTCCTTGACCAATTGCACCAATTTAAGAGAGGTGAGCTTTTATAAAAATCGCCTTAGAGGCGTATTGCCAATTTCTATTGCAAATCTCTCGACCAACCTCTATGATTTAGCACTCCACACTAACTACTTGACTGGAGACATTCCTGTAGAGATTGGAAATCTTAAAAACTTGGAGTCTCTTGACTTTTCTGAAAACATGCTTACAGGGAGATTACCTGATTCTATCGGAAAACTTTCCAAGTTGCAAGGGCTTTATGTTTCCACAAACAGAATCTCTAGAAATATTCCATCCTCCTTCGGAAACCTTTCTCGGATGCTTCGTCTCAGTCTAGCATACAATTTTCTTGAGGGAACTATACCAGTTTCTCTGGAAAATTACAGTCAACTAGAAGAGTTAGAACTTTCATCCAATCATCTCAGTGGTGCGATACCTGAGAAACTTGCTGGTATCGATTCTCTATTTGCCCTCTGGATGTCTTTTAATAATTTAACAGGTCCATTACCATCACAACTGGGTAATGCAGGAAATCTGAATGAATTGGATGTTTCAGAAAACAAATTATCTGGAAAAATTCCAAGTTCTATCGAGAGTTGTGTCATGTTGGAAGACCTCAACTTGAATGGCAACTTCTTTGAAGGAACTATTCCTTCTTCTTTCAAGAAGCTAAGAAGTATTCGAGTCCTTAACCTTGCCCACAACAACTTGTCTGGGCAGATTCCCAAGTTTCTTGGTGAATTACCTCTTCTTGGTTATCTCAACCTTTCAGGTAACAATTTTGATGGTGAAGTGCCAGCTGAAGGAGTTTTCGCCAATGCTAGTGCATTTTCAGTTGCCGGAAATGACAAGCTATGTGGAGGAATCAAGGCACTGCAATTGCATGAATGCCCAAAACAGAGACCAAAGACTGGAGTTCATCGGAAGGTAGTAATTCTTGCAAGTTGTGCTGCACTTTTCCTTCTTCTGTTGGTGGCATCTGCCTGTGCTGTTATACACTGGAAAAAACAAAAAAAAAGTGTATCTTCTTTGGCCTCACCATTAGAGAAGAAATACCAGAGAGTTTCCTATTCGGAACTTGTACATGCTACTGGTGGGTTCTCTTCGACCAACATAATTGGGGATGGAAAATACGGCACTGTCTACAAAGGTACTCTTGGATCTGATGATCAAGTAGCTGTGAAGGTATTCAAGCTTCGACAAAGAGGAGCCAGCAAGACTTTCATGGCTGAAATCAACGCGTTGAGGAATATCAGACACCGAAATCTTGTCAGAATTGTAAATTCTTGCTTAACCATTGATTTCCAAGGCAATGACTTCAAGGCTTTGATCTTCGAGTTCATGTCAAATGGGAGTTTGGAGAGCTGGTTACATGCAAGTTCACCGGAATCACAAGACTTCAAAAATTTAACTCTGCTGCAGAGAATAAACATAGCGACTGATGTGGCCCTGGCATTAGATTATCTTCACAACCAGTGTGAAACGACAGTGCTTCATTGTGATCTAAAACCGAGCAACATCCTTCTTGACAATGACCTTACTGCTCAAGTGGCTGATTTTGGCCTGGCAAAGATTCTTTTAGCTGCTGCTGGGGATTCATTTTCTACTGATTCCAGCTCAATTTGCATACGTGGAACCATTGGTTATGTAGCCCCAGGTAAAATATTAAGCAATTACCCCTCCTCGCATTCATTTAGAAATCAACTTGCTACATATCCAATAATCGTGTTGCATTATGATTCCAATTTGAAGATCATATATAACATCGTTTTGAACATGATGGCTATGATATCTAGGAAATCTTAGTAAAAGACTTTGTTAGTTTTTGCTTAAATTGCAGAATATGGAATGGGAGGAGAGGCTTCAACCCAGGGTGATGTGTATAGCTATGGAATTCTCCTGCTGGAGATGTTCACGGGAAAAAGGCCCACCGACAGCATGTTTACAGGCGACTTTAACCTGCATTGTTTCGTTGAAGCAGCCCTTCCTGATCGGGTAATGGAGATTATTGATCCTCTACTTTCAGTTGATATCCAAGAGGAAGTTCAGACAAGGAGAAATGGTCCAAGAGGCAGAAGCAGCATCAACATTGAAAAGGTAAAGAAGTGTTTGGAATCAATCCTGCTGATTGGACTTCGATGTTCTGCTGATTTGCCAAGTGAAAGAATGGTTATAGGAGATGTTCCCTCAGAACTGCATAAAACCACCAAGATTCTCTCTAACCGCTAGAGAGATCTCAAGTGCTGTAATCTATGAAAACTGACATACTTTGTGTTGTTTTTTGGTCAGAATACTTGAATGTTAAATGCAGAAGCTCATTTTCTTCTAGCAAAATGAATGTGCTAGACTCTTTAAGGTTATGGACCTAGCCTTCAAGTACATAATAATAAAAACTCATTAGCAGAAATCAAACCTTCTTTTCAAGAATATTTTTAAAATACAGTATTAAACACCCTTAGGTGTGGTAACGCTTTAAAGGATCTGTGCCAATAAAGGATCTGTGCCAATAAGTCTAGGAAACCTCCACGAATTCAAATTCTAAATATTGGCAAAATATTTATTTTGGAAGAGGACGTCACTGACTTTACTTTTCTCATCTCATTAACCAATTAGCACTGCACCTATCTACAATACACATTTCAGAAAATATTGGCAAAATATTTATTGCTTTCTTTCTCAGCACAAAGTCCACGAACATTGAGAGCAATACACATTTCAGCAAGTTCATTTTTGTTTCTCGTTGCATGCAGTGTTTGTTTTATTTCCGGGGATTTTAGCTGCCATGCATCCCCATGTTTGAATTTCACTATGACAATAGCCTTCAGCTGCATTAAAGTCTAAGAAATATTCTCCTCTTAATTGCAGCATTACGAAATAGTATGCTGGATTAGAAGCTAGTTCTCTTAGCTGCTATGTCACTCTGTATAAATGCTGTGGGTAAAGATGGATCAAGGAGGAGAGCTATTATTGGTTTTGTAGGCGAACACTCGCTTATTCTTGCCCAAAACTACTACTTATTGTTTTTTTATCATGGTAAATTCATTAAAATTGTTAACCTCGGCAAGTATTGAAGATTGAAAATTAAGTAAATGCTTAAAAAAACTTCAATTAACCTTAGAGTATCAAATATTAAATCGACCATGGTGTTGTGAATTAACCCATCAAACAAGTTATGGATTCAAGTGGGTTTAAGAAGTTATTTTATTAAAAACAACCCTAAAAGGAGCAAAAACTGTGCTAGAAGGTGGCCATTTATGGAGTTATTGGACACCAAAAGATGAAAAGAGTTGGAAGATGATTAGATTGGGTTTAGATGCATTGATGAAAATGAGATTAAATGCGATTAGAATTCAAGAGGCAATTGGTCTTGGTGAAACCATCGAGCAACATGAGTTCCATGTAAAAGGTCAGGGAATCCATGCCTAGCAGAGTCCTCATTCTAGGATGGCTGCACGTTTTCCCGACGCATAAAACAACTTGAGAGTTAAACAGTGTTAGAATGAAAGGAATCGATGAGTCACAAGCTGAGTCACCACCTGGCATTTCAACAAACACCTGATAGGCGTAACATATTCTGTTAGCAATAAGGAACCACCCGTAATCCACAGCTCTGCACATAACAAGAATGATTCTTGTAGTACAACATGCTAATGAGCTGCTGACAGTGTAGCAGCCATGGCACTATAAATTCACATCTCAGAACTTGTAATTGCTGTGTGGAAGAGAAGAAGAAGAAAGTAAGAAAGAAATAATACTTACCTCAAATACACAATTTATTCTCTGAATTCAATTAACAGAGGCATGAAAGCCAGCGTGCTTGGATACAGGGATATTAATGTTAAACGTTCTGCATCTTTAAAATTTTCAATCTGCTAACATGAAGACGATTTCAATTCGAAGGATTGAAAATGCATCATAATATCTTAGAAAAAGGAAAAATGACAAGGTAATTTAGACAAGCGACAAAGCACTTCTTGGATTTGAATTCAGAATATAGGACTACTCAAATAATGTTATGGCTTCTTGATTATCTAGAATTTGATATTTAGCTCTCCTTTTCTTCACAGTAAAATTAAAATGGTAAATGAGCTGCTTGAGGGCATTCATCTTGTTGCTGCACTGGAGGCGATTTCTCTTTGCACTCAAGCTGGAATTCATCCATGGATAGTCTATGATATTGTTTCCAATGCTGCTGGAAACTCATGGTGAGTGTTTGTGACTAGATGGGTCCTTTCTGTTAACGAAGCAATTCAAACTCAAGTGCAGCAGCCTAGAAATAGTAACAATTCCACAAACAGTAACAGTTTCGAAAATAGCAACAATGAAGTTAAAATCCAGATGCAGCAAATTCAGAGACAAATCAACAATCAATACAGCAAATCAATTGGAACCAACAGTAACAACAATCAAGATATGCAGCAGAATAACAGCAATGAATTCAAATTAAATGGATTCCCCAACAATCAAGTCAACACACCAACGACACAAAATGGAGTCAGTACAGCAAATCAATTGGATTCTATTTCGAACCAACGACAGATCCTCAAAATTAAAGAGAAGATTTCGTGAATCAAAGGAATAACAGCAGCAGAGTGTCTTTATGATTGTCATAGAGTTTCCTTTTTTAATTCCCTGGAATCAGTATTATAAATACTATAAATATATAGCCTAGTAGTTCATGTGGAAAATTATAATCAAGAAACAGAACAATACATTACATACAAACTCTGTTTTTCAGCACAGCTCATTGTCCTTTTTTTCTTTATGGTATCAGAGCTTGTGTGAACACTAGGCGTAAACTACAAATACTACTACCTAACATCTTTTCACCTTTCTTTTTCTCTTCTCTTACCCACAGATCACTTTCAAAAGAAAAAAAAAAGACCACTTTGTCACTCAA
The DNA here is from genome assembly GCA_027405865.1 of Salix purpurea. Taxonomy (NCBI): domain Eukaryota; kingdom Viridiplantae; phylum Streptophyta; class Magnoliopsida; order Malpighiales; family Salicaceae; genus Salix; species Salix purpurea. Next base: position 5,647,771 of record JAOWLH010000014.1, on the reverse strand, counting down.
TGTTGGGAATTTCATCACTCTCCGACTTAACCCAAACAACTACCCCTTGTGGCGTAAACAAGCACTAGCTCTTGCTGAAAGTCAAGAGATGGTTGGGCATCTCACAAATTGTGAGATAGAAATTGGAGATAAGATCCTGTTAGCATGGGTATTCTGACTGGATGATGCTAGGTTCTAGAGAGAAGTTAGAGAGAGACACTCTTCCCCCAACCCTTCCAGCCGCCGAAAACACATCCCACTGGTGAACCCTCACGACGATCCAGAAAAAAAAAAAAACCGAGCCCCCTTTTCCCCTTTTTTCTTCTACTTTACCGAAACCCAAATCCCATGGAAACTAAAAACAAAAACAAAACTGTTCAGCATGAGAAACCACAAGGTTCCTGGGCTGAACGTGTTCGTATCTCGGATTCAAGCACGAGGTACACTCTGGATCAGCTCCCACGGAATATTGAAGGCAAATCGCTGAAAATCTCAGAGGAAATAACTCTAGCAAATGTTGAAAAGTGGTCAAGGTGCATGGTTGGCTTCTTCCCCGGCTACAGACTGCCATACCAGACAGTTAAACACCATAGCCTCGCGCGTGTGGCGGCAGTGTGGCTTAGAACATGTGATGGCCACCTCTAATGGTTTCACAATCTTTCGTTTCAAAACAACTGATGAAATGCATGCTGTAATGGCGAAGGGGCCATGGATGTTTGGAGGAAAAAATATTGTTTTGCAGCAATGGCACCCCCATTTTTGTTTTGACAAAAACAAAATCTCCAAAATGCCTGTTTGGATTAGACTCACGGGACTGCCATTTCCACTTTGGACCAAACAGGGTCTGAGTGTGGTTGCTACAATGGTGGGTCGTCCCCTCTCCTGTGATGAACAGACCTTCAATGGAACCAGGCTTGATTATGCAAGAATCTGCGTTGAGGTGGATGCTAGCATGCCTTACGTCCAACAATTTGAGATTGAATGCCCTCTCTCTGAAGACCCCATTCAGATTGGTGTTGAATATGAATGGAAGCCCTCACGGTGTGAGAAATGCAAGGTCTATGGCCATTCATGCCCTCAACCGAAAGTTCCAGTGGTACAACACCCCGTCCAACAAGACCACCCCCTTCAAACTAACTGGCTACGAGTCTCAACGGATGAGCACACCCAAATCCATTCCTTTCAAGCTCCCAATCCTTTCAACCCCATCTCTCTACCCCAAAACACTCCAGCCTCCACCAGCCATTCTCCACCCCCCACAGACCATCCTACACAGACCAACGAACCACTACACCATCCCATTCTTAACAGCCCTCTGCCAAATCACCTTGATCAAAACAAGCAACTAGATCAATCAGATAAGGGAAAAGGCCACTCCGGCCAGGATATCCAAGTCACCACGGTGTTGCCGGTCACTCCTCACCAGGAAGGCCAATACTGTTTGCAAAGGCAAACTGACGTCAGCCCTGATCTTGCCAACGTCAGCCCCAGGCCAAGCCACTTCAGCCCACCTGCAAACGGGCCAAGCCATACCAGCCCACAAATCCAACCAACCCAAATGGGCCACATTGAACCACCAGCCAATTGCCCAACCCACCAACCACTACTGGCCTGTTAAACCAACAAACCCCGTCCCCCAAAACGGTAAGGAAAAAACGAGGGGGAAGGAAAGGGAGATAAACTCCCTGTCTCCTTTCCTACCTCTCTTCTCTTCTTCCTCCCCTTTTCTATCTTGATATTTTTAATCATGGTGAACATTGGATGCTGGAACACTTGGGGACTCAATGCCCCCAAAAAACATCTCTCGGCCAAATCTTGGATCCGAACCCAAAATCTTGCTATTGCCGGTTTTCTTGTCAAATTGCAACCCTTTCTCATCTTGCAGAATTCTGTTAGGATGGGACCCCCAACAATTCAGCCTCACTTGCATAAACTCAACAGACCAGTGGATTACTTGCAAAGCTTGCAACCTTGTGGACAACACCCAATATATCCTCACTTTTGTATACGGTCTAAACACTCCTGGGGGGAGACAGCTACTTTGGGACTACATAAAGCAGCCAGACCTACACTTAAACCAAGCTTGGGTTTTAATGGGGGATTTCAATGCCATCCTCAAACCAGATGACAGAGTTAGTGGTGACAATTCTTGGGCAGGGCATATGGATGATTTTTGCAATGCAATCACTCACGCAGGTCTTCTTCAACCTCCATACACCGGCATGAAGTACACTTGGCACAATGGCCAACATGGTGGCCATACCATCCAGAAAAAACTTGACTGGATTTTTGGAAATCAAACTTTTCATGAAAATTGGCCAACAGCTCACTCTACTTTTCTCCCTCGCAGCACCTCAGACCACAGTGCCATGATTTTGCACCTTGCCAACCAGCCCCCCACCCCAAAAAAGAAGCCTTTCCATTTTATAAACCAATGGACCACACGTCCAGACTATCTCACTCATATAGCCAACATCTGGCACCCCCCTGTTTCTGGAAACCCAATGCAAATTCTCCTAGCCAAGCTTCAGAAAACAAAAGCCTTTCTCAAGCAATACCACACCCTTCATACCAACAACATCTCAGACCGCGTGATATTGGCTCGTAAGCATTGGGAAACTGCCCAATGCATGCTTGATAACTCCCCCCACTCTTTTGAGCTTAGAGAAAAGGAAAGAGAAACAGCCAAAGCTTATGCATTATTAAGCAAAGATGAAGAAGCAATTAAAAAGCAGCAGTCTCGGGTGCAATGGCTCAAACTAGGGGACCAAAACACGAAATTTTTCCACAACTCTATCACTCACAGGAGAGTTCGAAATACAATCCATAAGCTCAAAGATGATGATGGCAACATGGTCAACACCCATTCTGATATTTGCAAACTTGCAACACATCACTACAAAAACCTTCTTACCTCAACTACCACCTCCCTCGTCACAAACCACCACCCCCACACTCCCCCTACCACCATTTCCCCCTCTTCCATGGCTGCTCTATCCAGCCCCATCATTGGAGATGAGATAAAAACAGCCCTCTTTTCCATCCCCAATGATAAAGCGCCAGGCCCCGATGGCTTCACTTCCACCTTCTTCAAGCACGCCTGGTCCATTGTTGGTGCTGATTTCACAAAAGCCATCCTCTACTTCTTTGCCACCAACACTCTTCCTCGTAGGGTAAACTCAACAAAGCTAGCCCTTGTCCCAAAAACCGAGAGCCCCTCTTCTCTTCATGACTACAGACCCATTGCCTGTTGCACCACAATTTACAAATGCATAGCCAAGATCCTTTCAAACCGGTTGAAATCAGCCCTGCAAGATGTCATCAGCCCATCCCAAACAGCCTTTCTCCCTGGACGGCAAATTTCTGATGCCATCCTTCGTACCCAAGAATTGATGAATGGCTACCACCTGCACAGATCCCCCCCACGGTGTGCCCTCAAAGTTGACCTCAAAAAAGCCTTTGATACAGTGAGATGGGAATACATTCTTCAGTGCCTCTTTGATCTTGGCATCCCTCTTCATGTCATCAATTGGATCAAGACTTGCATTACGACCCCCTTCTTCTCAGTTAGCATAAATGGGGAGCTTCACGGCTTCTTCCCAGCCACTAGGGGTCTAAGGCAAGGGGACCCTCTATCCCCTTACCTTTTTGTGGTTGCTATGGATGGGCTGCACCACATTTTGCAAGAGAATGCCAATTCCCCATCCTTTAAATACCACCTGCACTGTAAAAAGAATTCTATAACTAACGTCTATTTTGCAGATGATGTTATGAATTTTTGCCATGCAGATGCAGCTTCAACTGAAATTGTGAAGGCCTCTCTCTCAACATTCTCTTCGATCTCGGGCCTAAAGATAAATCAAGAGAAAAGCTCTCTTTACCTATCGGGGGTAAATCCAGATACAAGGGACACTATTGAAGGCATTCTTGGGTTCAACCAAAAGACTCTTCCAGTTACGTACCTTGGAGTTCCATTAATAACCAAGCGGCTAACATTCCACAACTGCAAGCCTCTCATAGACCGAATCCTTTCTAAAATTCGTCTATGGACAACAGCTTTCCTCTCCTATGCAGGCAGACTCCAGTTGATCAAATCAGTCTTGTTCTCGTACCAAGTCTACTGGTCGACTATGTTCATCCTTCCCTGCAGCATTGTTAAAAGAATTGAGAGTATTCTCTCCGCATTCTTGTGGAAGGGTTGTTCCTTACTCACAACTGGAGCAAAAGTTTCATGGTCTGCTTTATGCTTCCCTCAAAAGGAAGGAGGTCTGGGTTTAAAGAGCATTAAATCTTGGAATAAAGCAGCCACATTGAAGCACACCTGGAATCTTCTTACAAACTCTCACTCGATTTGGGTTCAATGGTTGCACTCTCATCGGCTTAAGAATAACTGTTTTTGGTAGATAAAAACCCCATCAAAACCATCCTGGTCTTGGCGCAAAATTCTTCAAAGTAGAGACTGGAGTAAAGGGCTTTTCAGGAAAACTATTGGCAACGGTTCTACTACTCATTTATGGCTGGATTATTGGTTGCCTGGGGGATTTTGTATCTCTGATTCTATCTCAGCTAGAGTCATTTATTCCACAGGCATCGGTTGGAAAGCCAAAGTCAGTGCAATCATCTCGGGAGGCTGCTAGTCCTTCCCTTCTCATGTTCCAGCCCTTCAACACATTTGGGACTCCATCCACTCTCCCCCATTACCAGACCAAGAAGATCGCTACCTATGGGCAGGTCACCCAACTGGAACTTTCACCATTGCCAGTGCTTGGGAAAACCTAAGGAACAAAAATCCCATCTCCCCCATCTACCATCTCCTATGGTATCCTGACCACATTCCTCGCCAATCATTTATTCTCTGGCTGGCTTCAAAGAACAGGCTAAGAACTCAGGATCGTCTTCCCCAGCATTCAGATGGGTCCAACGACACATGCTCTCTTTGCAACTCCCAAATTGAAACGCATGACCATCTCTTCTTCGACTGTACTTACTCAAGGCTTGTTTGGGAACAAGTAAACCGATTGACTGATCTCACCTGGCCGAACATCCCTTGGCAGGACCTCCTTACATGGGCCTCCCAAAAATGGACAAGCAAGTTTCAGTTCAGTCACCTTCTAGCCAAGCTAGCCCTGTCCACCACTTGCTATTTTCTATGGCAGGAGAGAAACAAGAGGTTCTTTCAACAGGCCCATCGCCCCCACAATGCTACAGCAACTGACATTATCCAGCAAATTAGAAGACAGGTAAATAACCTGAAGAAGCAATACATCATCTCGGCGGCCTAACAATTTTTATGGGGGCCCTCTCTTGGTCAATCTGGCCCTTCGGTTTAATTCATGGCCTCAAGCCTCTTTGCTCAAGTCTGCTCAAGGCCCCAGCCCAGTCTCCTCTTTTATTTCTTTTTTCGGCCTCAGCCCCTTGTAGCCCTTTTTCAAATGGGTCAGACTCTTGTTTTCTTTTCTTTTTGCCTCCTGTAGGGCTTGTTTTTTTTTCCTTAGGATTTATTAAGCCTGGCCGCCTATCCTAAGCTTCGGGTTTTCTCCCAAGCTTTTCAGGCCCCCTCTTGTTCAGTTTTTTTCTCTCTTTTAATATACAAATTCTTCAAAAAAAAAAAGGTATTCTGACTGGCATACCATAGGCATATCTTATAATCAAACAAACATATTCATATCTCAAGGCTCAACTCATGGTATCAATCAAATGAGGAGCTATCAATTCATAAACAGATATGGGCTCATATCAAGAACGTATATTCAACAAATAATTATGCTTTATCGTATCAAGAATATAATCAAGGTATATATTATCAAAAAGCATAATCCAATTCATACTAGCAAATTCAAATATTTATACTATTTCTCATGCATATTAAATATTATCCACTCACCGGACTCAAAAGCAGACAAGTTCCAAAAGCAGAGTGTTGACGAAATCCTACTGATGTCCCTCGGGTTGAATATCGGGATTATCTGAATATATATAAAAGAAGATATACTCAAAATGACTCAAAAGAAGTAAAATAAGTTTAATAACATATCTAAGTGTTCAACTCATAATCCTATGTGTTTTTGAATCAAACTATCCATTTCTTCGCAAAAACCTAAAACAAAGGTTTCTTCCGAAATCTAATTCCAAAATACACAATTCGTAAAATTGATATTAATCCATCAAATGAGCTTCAATTGTCCATCAAACCAATCAGAAATACTAATATTTCTCTTAGGGACCATTCTGAAATTTTCTTATATTTTTAGGGTCAAATTGTAATTTTATCAAATTGAAGGACTAAATTGAACACTTCATAAATTCATAGCTATCCTAAAATCTTGTCCATAATTCATCCTCAATTCTGTACAGAATCTCCAATTTCACCCCAGGGACCAAACTGTAATTTTTCCAAAGTTCGGGGACTAAACTGAAATTTTCACCAAAAAGGACCAAAATGAATTTTTGTCATCTTCAACCTCAACCCAGAATTTCCAGCAAGTGATTTCGAAATTTATCAACATTATTCACCATTTTTCTCAATATTTTCTTAAACCAAACATCTCAAAACTTCAAAATCATCTACAATCAAACTAATTAAACTATTACCCAACACATTCAACCCTTAACATCTCTCTTAATTCATCAATCAAAACCAAATAAAATTCTCAAACCCTAACAACCCATACAAGCAAAAATCATAACTAATAATCACATTTATACATAATAAAACACACACATTACCTTAACAACTTATTTCTCCTTCTTCCTTTCTCTTCCTCTTCTCTTTCCCTCTTTTCTCTTCTTCTTCTTCTTTCTTCCTCTCTTCCCGATTCTCTCTCTCAATTTCAGACCTAATCTTTCTTATTTTTTTTGTTTTTCCTTTTTTCTCTTCTCTTCTTTTCTATTTATATTTATAAGCTTATGCAATTACTACCCTACCCTTAATTTATTTACACACCTAATTCTAAGCCACCAAGGGCACTCATGTATTTTCCCTTTTTATAATTTTCAAAATGCTACAGGTACAATGTTACCTAGCACACATAGTGGATGTAGATAAGGAAATTCCCCAGTTGGACCAAGTTCCTATAGGTAAGGAGTTCATTGATGTATTTCCTGATGAGTTACCTGGATTGCCTCCGTATAGGGAGATTGATTTTTCTATTGATTTGATTCCGGGTACCGAAACAATATCAATGGCACCATATAGAATGGCACCAACAGAATTGAGAGAGCTAAAGGCACAATTGCAGGATTTATTAGATAAGGAGTTCATTCGGCCAAGTATGTCTCCTTGGGGAGCCCCAATGTTGTTTGTGAAGAAGAAAGATGGGTCATTGAGGTTATGTATAGATTATAGACAACTAAATCGAGTGACAATTCGAAATAGATACCCACTCCCTCGAATAGATGATTTGTTTGATCAGTTGCAGGGAGCTCAATTCTTTTCTAAGATCGATCTTCAATCTGGGTATCATCAGTTGAGGATAAGGAAGGAAGTCATTCCAAAAACTGCCTTTAGAACTCGGTATGGTCACTATGAGTTCTTGGTGATGTCTTTTGGATTAACAAATGCGCCAACAACTTTTATGGACTTGATGAACAAAGTGTTTAAACAGTTTATTGATCAATTTGTGATAGTTTTTATTGATGATATTTTGGTTTATTCAAAGTCTAGAGAGGAGCATGAGCAACACTTAAGGATGTTCTTCAAACTCTGCGGGATCATCAATTGTATGGTAAATTCTCAAAAAAGTGAGATCTGGCTGGAGAGTGTAGCATTTCTTGGACATGTAGTGTCGAGAAATGGGATTGAGGTTGATCCTCAAAAGATTGAAGCAGTAAAGCAATGGCTTAGACCTACTTCAGCAACAGAAATTAGGAGTTTTTTGGGCTTGGCTGAATACTATAGGAGGTTTGTGGAGAACTTTTCTCGGATTTCTGCACCATTAACTAAGCTAACACAGAAAAATGTTAAGTTTCAGTGGTCTGAAGCTTGTGAGAAAAGCTTCTTGGAATTGAAGCAGAGGTTGACTACAACTCCAGTTCTAGCAGTACCATCGGGTTCTGGTGGTTACACAGTTTATTGTGATGCCTCAAGAGTAGGGTTAGGATGTGTTTTAATGCAAAATGGCAAGGTTATTGCCTATGCTTTGCGACAGTTGAAGAAGCATGAACAAAACTACCCTACACATGATTTAGAGATGGCCGCTGTAGTTTTTGCTTTGAAGATTTGGAGGCATTACCTATATGGAGAAACTTGTGAAATCTTTACAGATCATAAAAGTTTGAAGTATATCTTTCAACAGAGAGATCTGAATATGAGGCAAAGGAGATGGATGGAACTGTTGAAAGATTATGATTGTACTATACAGTATCACCCAGGCAAGGCAAATGTAGTTGCTGATGCTTTGAGTAGAAAATCATCAGGGAGCCTAGCTCATATTCAAGAGGTACGAAGGTCGTTGATTAGGGAGTTGCATGGATTAGTGGATGAAGGAGTTAAATTTAACCTTAGCAAAGGTAGAGCAATGATTGCTCACTTTCAGGTTAATTCAGACTTGTTTGAGAGGATAAAAGCAGCTCAGAAGAAAGATGATTCACTACTCAAGATTAGAAGTGAGGTTGAGTAGGGTAAAACTGCAGGTTTTGTGATTGGTGATGATGATGTGTTGAGATTTGGGGATAGACTTTGTGTACCTGATGTTGATGATCTGAAGAGAGAACTGATGACAGAGGCACATCAGACAGTCTATACAGTGCATCCGGGTTCCACCAAGATGTATAAAGATCTTAAGGTGTGCTATTGGTGGAATAGAATGAAGGCTGATGTAGCAGACTTTGTTTCTAGGTGTTTGACTTGTTAAAGGGTAAAAGGTGAACATCAAAGACCTCCTGGATTGTTGGAACCATTGTTGATACCAGAATGGAAGTGGGAAAGGTTCACAATGGACTTCGTGACAGGGTTGCCTAGGAGTCAGGAGGGTTATGATTCAATATGGGTGATTGTTGATAGATTGAGAAAATTAGCACATTTCCTACCGGTTAGGAATTATGGGTATGCAAAGTTGACAGAATTGTTTTATTAGCGAGATTGTATGATTGCATGGAGTGCCAATCTCGATAATTTCAGATAGAGGTCCACAATTCACATCGCGATTTTGGGTGAAGTTTCAGGAAGCGATGGGTACTAAAGTGCAGTTGAGCACAACTTTTCACCCTCAGACTGATGGTCAGTCTGAAAGGACTAATCAGATATTGGAGGATATGTTGAGAGCCTGTGTTATGGATTTTGGGGTTGGTTGGAGTAAGTTCTTATCATTAGTGGAATTTGCTTACAACAACAGTTATTAGGCTAGCATAGAGATGGAACCTTATGAGGCTTTGTACGGATGAAAATGTAGATCACCAGTTTGTTGGTTTGAGGTTGGTGAGAAAAGGATAATGGGACCTGAGTTGATTCAAATTACCTCAGAGAAGATAGAGGTGATCAAAAAGAGGCTTCAGACAGCTCAAAGTAGGTAGAAAAGTTACGCGGATAAAAGGAGGCATGACTTAGAGTTTTCAGTGGGTGATTGTGTGTTCTTAAAGGTCTCACCGACCAAAGGAGTATTCAAGTTTGGAAAGAAAGGCAAGCTAAGTCCTCGATTTATTGGGCCGTATGAGATTTTGGAGAGAATTGGAGCAGTTGCTTATAGGTTAGCCTTACCGCCAAATTTGTCGGCTATACATCCTGTATTTCATGTTTCTATGCTACAGAAGTATATGTCGGATCCATCTCATGTGTTAGAAGTGCATCCAGTTGAGTTAAGAGATGATGTGACTTATGAGGTGCAACCAGAAACTATAGTGGACCGACAAGTGAGAAAGCTTAGGTCGAAGGATATAGCTTCGGTGAAGGTGAAGTGGAAAGGTCATTCAATTGAAGAAGCGACATGGGAACTTGAGGATAAGATGCGTGAGGAATACCCTCATCTTTTTGATAATCTCGGTATGTATTCAAACATTTATTTAGTTTCGAGGACGAAACTTTTATAAGGTGGGGAGATTGTAGTGTTCTGAATTTTTTAAAAAGGAAAATACATGAATGCCCTTAGTGGCTTAGAATTAGGTTAAGGGTGTTGTAGTAATTGTACAAGCTAGTAAATATAAATAGAAAAGAAAAGAAAAGAAAAGAAAAGGAGAAGTAATCTGAAAATTTGAGAGAGAGAATCGGGAAGAGAGAAAGAAAGAACAAGAAGAAGAGAAAAGAGGAAAAGAGAAGAGGAGGAGAAAAGAAGAAGGAGAAATAGTTGTTAAGGTAATGTGTATGTTTTAATATGTATAAATGTGGTTAGTAGTTACGATTTTTGCTTGTATTGATTGTTAGGGTTTGAGGATTTTATTTGGGTTTGATTGATGAATTAAGAGAGATGTTAAGGGTTGAATGTGTGGGGTAATGGTTTAATTAGTTTGATTATAGATGATTTTGAAGTTATTTGATGTGTTTGGTGTAAGAAAATGTTGATAAATGGTGAAATAATGTTGAGAAATTTCGAAAATCCCTTGCTGGAATTCTGGGTTGAGGTTGAAGATGATGAAAATTCATTTTGGTCCTTTTTGTGAAAATTACAGTTTAGTCCCTGAATTTTGGAAAAATTACAGTTTGGTCCCTGGAGTAAAATTGGAGATTCTGGACAGAATTGAGGTTGAATTAGGGGGAAAATTTCAGTATTGTTATGAAATTATGAGGAGTTCAATTGGTCACTCAATTTGGTAAAATTACAATTTGACCCTAAAAATATGAGAAAAATTCAGAATGGTCCCAAGGTGAAATAATAGCTTTTCAGATTGGTTTGATGGATAATTGAAGCTTATTTGATGAATTATTATCAATTTTATGAGTTATGTATATTAGATTTCGGAAGAAACCTTTGTTTTAGGTTTTTGCGAAAAATGGATAGTTTGATTCAAAAACACATAGGATTATGAGTTGAACTCTTAGATATGTTATTAAAGGTATTTTACTTCTTTTGAGTCATTTTTGAGTATATCTTCTTTTATATATTCATATAATCCCGATATTCAACCTGTGGGATATCAGTAAGATTTCGTCAACATTCTGCTTCTGAACCTTGTTTGCTTTTAAGTCAGGTGAGTGGATAATATTTAATATGCATGAGAAATAGTATAAATATTTGAATTTGTTAGTATGAATTGGATTATGCTTTTTGATAATATATATACCTTGATTACTATTCTTGATACGATAAAGCTTAATCAATTGTTGAATATACATTCATGATATGAGCCTATATCTGTTTGTGAAGTGATAGCTCCTCATTTGATTGATACCATGAGTTGAGCCTTGAGATATGAATATGTTTGTTTGATTATAAGATATACCTATGGTATGCCAGTCAGAATACCCATGCTAACAGGGTAGTGTTAGCCTTTGTGCACATCGTATCTGAAACCCTAGTTGGTCGGGGGAGTCACCAACCTGTGTGGACTAATCATCCCACAGTACGGAGCCTCATGGTCATTGCATTTTGATTTTCTGACGAGCTTTACCTATTAAATTCTTGTTATGACCTATTTGAGAAACTTCTTGTAAGAACTTCGAGCCGATTCGATAATATACTCCTCTTTGTTGTATTATCTCGTATGTGTATATTAGATGTTATCTACTCACTGAGTTGTTGAACTCACCCCCTCATTATTTATTATTTTCAGGCTCGTAGCTTGCTAGCAGGTCATTTTTGTCGTACTCTCGGAACCTGCTATCTTGGTTGTAATTAACACTTTTGTTCATATGTCTAGTTAGTGCTCCACAATTATAACAGTATGTAATTAACTCTTGTATAAGGAAAATTGAATTATGTTATAAAGTTTACTTTGATATTTCCGCTGCGTTGAACTCTGAAAGTTAAATGATAAGTTTGTGTGTAAGTTTGGGTTCGCATAGATGTGGAACCTTGGAGGGGAACCATGCCTATGTGCCGGTCACGGATCCGGGAATCGGGTCGTGACAGTATGTTCCCAAAACAACAAAACAGGTTGAAAAATGTGGGACTTTTGTTTTCTTTTTATTTTATGCCAACGGGGCTATTATTTTGTACAATGTTAACATTCATTGTTTTCATTAACTCACAGGTTGAAGAACTTAAATTACAATGTGGCCATTTTTTAAAGAAACTAGAGGTAATACAGACATGTTTTTGTATTTTCTCAATCTTGGTGTTAGTTTTGATTCTCTTCTTGAAGGAATATGATATATTATCTATCAGTAACTGGACATCCATAAGTTGTCATTTGTTCATGTACATGCACTCAAATATAACTTCTAATGAATAAGTTGTCATCAGTAACTGGACTATTTTTTTTGTTTTTTGTTTTGAATAGGTTTCTGTTGATAAACTTGCCATGAAGTCATTAGAAGAGAGGGAGGAGGAAATCAATAGAGTGGCTGAGATGGCAAATTTGTTCCTTGGGGCTTCTAAAGACACTTTAATCATGACCAGTCGAGAACTCATTACTGGAAAAAGTATGTAATCTTTTCTTTTCTTTTCTCTCTTGTTGTTTGTGCATATTCTCATGTGGTCCATAGGCCTCTAAATATTCCAGCTTGTGGAACCCTTTTCATACTGGGAATGTATCTCCTGAACAGAGCAGTTTTTATGAGCAAAATCTAGTAAGATCATGCATTCTCAATACAAATAGAGCTCATATTTTTTTTAAGAATCTGATATTCTAAGGATAAAGATAAAAATATACAAATTCAATGTCTAACAATGACCCAAATAGATGTTCTTAAATGTACCATGAACTGAATTAACATGCCTCCTACGCCTACTACATACCCTGATCCCGAATCTTGTACAACAACCTGAACGTGCCATATTCATGGTTAATATTAGATCAACTGCTAATTTTTGAAAATAGGTGCTAAGATAGTAACAGATGTGGAAAGGAAAGAAAATTCCTCAACTCCGTCACAGTTTTCAGCTATACAAATTAAGAAGGCCTTTTCTCATTGTCTTCTTTCTTAAATTGCCAGCTGCTTGTGAGAGCTTGGAAATCAACTTTAAGGTGAGCGCTGCATTGGTGGAAATTGTGAGGCGGATATCAACAAGACCACGATACATTCTTGCAAAGGTATTTCAATTTGTAAAAAAAAAAAAAATTATATTTCCATGTATTGTCTTAAGCTTAATCAAACCTCTGCTTGCTTGTTGAAATTTACTCTCCATTTTCTGCCATTTTCATTACACAGTAAAAAGTTTCTTTGGTAGTCTTGATTTATTTCAAACCATCATAGCGTACCCTGTGATACTGCATGTTTCAATATATTCGAGAATATAATGCATATTTCTTAATCAGCTACTTAAACTTTTTGATAAATAGGTAAGAACGTCTTTAGTGGATGTCATTCAGGGCCTTGGAGCATCAAGTTTTCCTTCTCTCTTGTGCTAATAGGCTGTTTAATTGAAAGGTTCCGAGCCTTTCCTGCCCTAGTTTTAACCATAAAGATTTGGGATCATTACGTACAACCCAGAATCTTACCAGAAAATCTTATTTATATTTCATTCCAAAAGTTGAATTTTGATGGGAGAGTTCTGCTTGAGACTACTTTTATCTACCTAAGGTGAAGTTTTCCTTTCAGCTTCCTTGAATTCCATAACAAAATGGTTTGTGCTCTAAACCCTTCCCAGTGGCAAGCTCAGGAATAAAGAGTCATAGTTTTGTGACTTTGGAGGCGAGCTTTATGCATCGCTCATCCACCTGACATGTAAAAGTATTGCTCAAACTATCATAGGCTGGATGCACTAGGAAATGTCAGTTTTTGCTTGCCTTCTTTGTAGCGCAAAGAGTGGTGGTAATTAGATTTAATTTTTGATAGCTGATATTTTCAGCATTACCTCTCTATCATTTAACTTGAAATTGCGATAGACATGTATATTTTGTCTAATAATAAGTGATCTCTCTCTCTCTCCGATTGCTCTCTGTAATAATAGTAAGTCCATTTTTGTCTTTCACTTGCTTACCCTTCAGCATTGTTTTCATAATCCATACAGTGACTGATCTCAGAACTATTTACTAATACAGTGTAACAATTTAAGTAAATTAACCTTCCAAGGCACATTTCCACTGGCCAATATACCTTTTCCCTTAGCTGTGATATGATTCTGGATGCAAGTGGGATTCTAATGTCTTGCTAAGAAACTTCTTACCATCTTACACCCTAATTCAGCTGATTCTCTTGTCTTGCTCAAGGGTGGAATCACATCATCCGACCTAGCTACAAAAGCTCTAGAAGCAAAATGTGCCAAAGTAGTTGGACAAACCCTTGCTGGCATTCCATTGTGGCAGCTCGGTCCAGAAAGTAGGCATCCAGGTGTTCCGTACATTGTTTTCCCAAGTAAAAAAATTGTAATTTTATTTAGTTACTATCTTTCCATAAAATAAAAATTGAACTTGAACTTGTAATTTTGTTCTTTTTGCAGGTAATGTTGGTGACAGTAAAGCACTGGCTGATGTTGTGAAATCCTGGGCTCTTCCTTCTCGACTTTCATCAACAAAAGAACTTGTTCTTGTAAGTACTGCAAATTTATCTTTTAAATACTATATTTATATGGATATTGAAATGTTTAGATATTGAAATTATCCTTATGAAGAACGCAGAGAGAGGTGGATATACTGTTGGAGCATTTAATGTCTATAATATGGAAGGGGTTGAGGCTGTTGTAGCTGCAGCAGTGGAAGAAAATAGTCCTGCTATTCTACAGGTCAGAATGACATTTCATAAGTTGGACGAGTAATTTAGGAGACAAGATATGGAATTAAGCATGTCCTTTGGGACATGGATGTAAGCTTCAGCCTTTTTCAAAATTATGGCTCCTTACTAAATTGCCAAAAGTGGTGTTCTTTCAACAGATTCATCCTAGTGCACTGAAGCAAGGAGGAATTCCATTGGTTGCTTGTTGTGTCTCTGCTGCTGAACAGGCCAATGTAAGTTTGTTTTTCATATCTTAAAATATATATTTTAGGGAAGTTGAAAGGGTAAGAGAGGAAGAAAAGCTTATGGTGTGGATTTTGTGGTTTTTGCACCTTCATTTTATTTTCTGACTTTTTTCCAGATGAACCAAAATATGTGCAATTTTCAAACTACAATAAGCAATTTAAAGTTCCCTGGAAAGATCACTAAAAATTTGATCCCATTTGGAGCCATTATTTTTCATTGAGGATCAAAATCATTTAAATGATTGCTTAGTTCTCTAGATAAAGAAGATAAATGCCTAAATAGATGAAAAATACTTGTTTGGTGTCTTTTAAATTAAGTATAATAAATTGTAATTTACATGCATGTTTTGCAGGTTCCAATCACTGTTCATTTTGATCATGGAACTTCAAAGCAAGAGCTAGTTGAAGCTCTTGATTTGGTGAGTGCTGCTTGTTATCCATGAAAAAAAGTACATGGTTCAACAAACTATGAAATTTTTAAATATTGGCAACTCCCATTTATCTATACCGAGGAATAATTTATTACTGAATTTGCATTTTCTTGAATCCAAACTCATGCCAGGGATTTGATTCATTAATGGTAGACGGCTCACATCTGTCTCTCAAGGATAATATAGCATACACGAAGTATATATCACTCTTGGCCCACTCCAAAAACATGCTGGTGGAGGCTGAACTAGGTAGAGTGTCAGGGACAGAGGATGATTTGACTGTTGAAGATTACGAAGCAAGGCTGACTGATGTTAATCAGGTCAGTAGAGTTCCTAATTCATGAAATAAATTAAGTATACCCATATTTTTTATACATCCGAAATCACAGTTGTCTTGTCTTAATTTAAATTCCAGGCTGAAGAGTTCATTGACGAGACTGGCATTGATGCTTTGGCTTTGTGTATTGGGAATGTACATGGAAAGTGTTGAATTTTGAAGAAAATATCAAATTTCTGATAAGAACATGTACTGTTCAAATCTGTACGGATGAATTGTCAAAAAACCTGAGAACAGGTACTGTAGCGATCAAAATCTGGGGACGTGAAATTTTCCAGATTTTAAGGGAAATTTCCAGAAAATAAAGAACACTAAATACTCTGAATTTTGAGTTAAAAGAACGTGAACATGGGCAGAATCTTTCGTATGGTTACTGCCATCCCATTAGCTTTATTTATATGAATCAAGAACTTACAACGGCTAGAATTACAAAAATCAGTTAAAATTGAAACTTATCTAAACTTTGACTTTTAACTGAAAAAGTTGACTTCTTATCTATTGGATGTTAATCATCCTGATTACATTGAATTTAAAACAGGAAACAATTTAAACATGACTCTTCAATCTTCAATTCGTCATCTTCTTCTCCAGTCAGCTTGGCAGACGTGGAATCACTCCAGAATTTCAACACTCCTCCTTGATTCCTGGACTACGCATTCCCACCATTCTTCTTAGTTCTTCAAACCTTTCCTTTGGTAGAGTTTTGGTAAATAAGTCAGCCAATTGTTCCTTAGAACAGCAGTACTTCATTTCCAGTTCTCCTTCTTGCTGGAATTGCCGAATAGCATGAAACTTGATTTTCATGTGTTTTGTTCTATCATGAAACACTGAATTTTTAGAAATGGCAATTGCAGACATGTTGTCACAAAACAACTCAGTTGGTTCCACTTGATCACAGTCCAAATCCTTCAAAATTTTCCTCAACCAAACAAGTTGATTGGCAGCCACAAATGTTGCAATGTATTCAGCTTCAGCAGTTGAATGTGCAACTACTGATTGCTTCTTTGAATTCCAACAAAATATGCATTCCCCTATTGAAAAACAATACCCTGAAGTGCTCATCATCTCTTCATCACTCCCACCCCAATCACTGTCACAAAATCCTTTCAATTTGACAGTGTTCATCTTGCCAAAAAACATGCCAAATTCCAGTGTTCCTCTTAGGTATCTCAGCATTCTTTTGGCTGCAATGTAGTGTGTTTGGCTGGGATTTTGCATGAATCTTGAGAGGTAGTTGACAGTGAACACAATGTCAGGTCGTGTGGAAGATAAATACAATAAACTTCCAATCAAACTTCTATAAATTCTTCCATCTGCAGAGGGGGCACCATCATCTTTTATGAGCTTCATACCAAGCACCATTGGGGTGCTAACTGGTTTGCAATTTTCCATTGCAAACTTGTTTAGCATCTTTGTTGTAAATTGCTTTTGACATACAAAGCAACCTTCCTTTGATTGAGTTATTTCCATCCCAAGAAAGTATGCTAATAATCCAAGTTCATTCATCTCAAACTTGTTCTTCATGTTCATCTTGAATTCATCAACAAATTTCTGATTGTCACCCGTAATTAACAAATCATCTACATATACTGAAATTATCAAAATGTGATCATCAACCTTCTTCACATATAGAGTGGATTCATTCAAGCTTTTCACAAACCCTAAGCTAGTCAAATAATCATCTAATTTGCTATACCAAGCTCTAGGAGCTTTGTTTCATGGTGCTGCATGGAGCATCTGGCTTGTCCGAGGAACTTATGCCAACACTCCACTTAAACGACACCATTCAATGGTTTTTGTTTTATTGATCATGATCTGTTAAATCCAGCGTCTAATCTCCAATGTTAATTGAGCAGATAACCCTGCTGATCTACACTTAATACCTGCAGAATTCTTTGGCACAGTGAGGATGGCTGAGGACCGAGTGCTACAAAAGTTTTTTGGTAAGTAGAACAGAACACTAAAAAAACACCAATGGCCACAACAAGGCTATTTAACTGAAAGCCGTATCCTTGTAATGCATGAATAAATAGAAAAGATCTTATCTTTTGAATACATGAATAAATCAATGTAAGACAAATATAAATTCATCAATTAAAGTAATAGAATATTTGTAATTAGCATGATAAGTAACAGATGCAATACCCTTATACATCACTATGTATCATGTCAAAAAACCTAACTATTTTTGGTGTGCGAGTGGAAAAAGACAAAGTTTTACTTTTTACCAAGTCAACAAAAGTTGTAATAAAACTAATAAGAGATGGTGACTTTGTATTCCCAAGTAAAATATAATGTAGTGAATTATAAAAGCACATTAAGTTTGCGTTAAGATAAGGATAAATAAAAGCATTGGTTATAAAAGAAGACACATCACAAGTAGTTATGATAGATAATTTGTTGCCATTTGCAGAATGAACCTAGAGATTTCTAGTATAATCATGTATATTGGTAAGGTAATGGACAATGTTTGTCGTATGGTTAGAAGTCAGAGAATCAAAATACTAAGGATATAATGTAGACAAAGGCTTACTTGGGATTCATAAAACAAGAAATATTAAAATAATCATTTGTTAAATCATTTCAAGGGATACAATTAGAAAAGATAAAAAAGAGAACTTTATGTCAAAGATGTTGATACCATAAAATTACCAACATTAAAAGAACCAACTAAAACAATATATGTTGTTTTAGATCTATAGGAGGTCAGATGGGGTATTCTTTGATAATATGACCAGTCCCTTTACAATAGTTGCATAAAACACTAGACAATGCTCATATATCTTCCCCTTAGCTTGTTTTGGGTTACATAGGCCATAGAAACGAGGGTTGGTCAACGTTATTCCATGGCATTTTGAGTGAGAAGATGTTGATCGTCATAGAAAAAGATATCTTTGAGGCATGAATCCTAGGAATGAATAGGTTCTCGGTTCTTAGGATTAGATTTAATGACTTCTAATTCAGATATTATTTTGATAAAAATTGTCCCTGTTTAGTAGATTCATGAACAAATTGAGTGAAAATAAGACATTTAGTAGGTAAAGTTGCATAAATTATATCAATATATTATGCCAAAAGATTAATAAAACTATAGTAGAATCTAAAGATAAAAATTTATGTTAGCCAAGTTATGTTAAAGCTAAAACAAACATGTAGAGTTATGCTAACTATAAAACATCTAGAGATAATTCCATATCTCGAATGCAACCATAAAGGATCTAAGATTCAAGATAATATTGGATTCGAAAGATCCTAAAATCCATGCCTTGACTAGGGCATCCATGACCTCTCATTTGGTGTTGTATTCGTTATCTTTGTTTTTATCATAAACAGAATTATTGTTATTAACATGGATCTATAAATCCTTCCCTTTGACAAATATCATGAATTCTAGTCATTAAAATAAACAAAAAAAAAATTAGACTTTTTAGAATATATAATTTTGAGATTGTTTGATCTAGAATAACTAAGAATAAAAGACTGCACTAGAAATAAGATAAACTTGAGAAAAATAGACATGTGAAAAATCTATTATCTCTCTTCATATGCTGGCAATCAATTTATTCAATATAAAATCCTTTTAATATCACAAAGAGAAAAGAAGAGTCTTGAAATCATAATTCATCAAGATATGGTGGAAATAGTAGGCAATGAAAAGTGACTGAAAACCACAATTCGATTGTGAATTAAAAAAGTTGATGTGAAATAAATCAATTGCACTCATCAATGGATAATTACAGTTATTATTATTTCAAAGACTATTTTCTCAAGTGGACCTTCACTGTATTTGTTTTGGGTGCTCTTGCGAAGTAAATCTTGATTTCTATTTCGTTCCATGTCGTGTGAGAACTAATGTTTGAACACTATGCCCAAAATATAAAATAAAATAACAAAGTAATGATTATTATGAATTAATGATAATGTTCCACTAACTTTTAATCCAATCACTTTGGTTCCGTCGACGTGCAATTTGATTTGGTGGAAAATGTTGTGGAGGACCTTTGAACAACTAAATGAAATTGATTTAGTGGAAAATTAGGTGGAAAAGTGTTTTCAGATTAATTAAAAAAATTTGGGAAAGTTAAAAATATTGAAAATATCATAAAAAACAAACTTAATTTGAACAAAATTTCCATTTTTTTTGCTTGAGATGAAAAACAATGTTATATAAGCTTATTTTCTGTTTTTCTTGGTTGAAAAAATATTTTAAAACTTAGAAATGATCATGCTTTTTTTTAAAAAAAAAAAATGAAAAGAAAGCTAAAAATTAAAAAAAAACGAATTTCATCCAACACATTAATAATTCAAATCTTTATTTTTTATATTACAATATGGATTAATGATATTTAATAAATATACAAAATAATAGGACCTCCTGTTATTATATTTATGTCAAAATAATAGGATTCTCATTTTTTTTTTCATTGTTCAGTTTGTAATTCAAAATAAACTTCAAAAATATGCTTTTGTGCCGGTGAACATCTTTATTTCTATATTTTTTGCAAGTTTATATATTTATTTAGCATGCATACTAGATTTTTATAATAATTACGATTACAATGCTTTATATATTTCATGATTATATACGAAATATATTCTTTTCTTACATGTCTACTTTTACTTGTGAATTTTGGGCAACAAAATGTTGCATCCAAAATATATTATATTCATTGAACTAATCTTTCCTTGTCATTTAATGTATTTAAAAAAAAAAAAAAACACTGTTCCCAAACAGTCAAGATTCATGGCCAACCCCCTTAATTTAATTTGTCAAGGGCCCCTCCCTGTTTGTATTCGTGGATTCTCGCATTGGTTTCCACTTAACCACTGTATACTGAACCAGTGGGCTAACAAAACGAATAGTACAAGCATCTTCGCAAAGTCAAGTCAAGGGCCCCTCCCTGTTTCCATTCGTACTGGTTTCCACTTACATTTTACACCACTGTATCTTGGCTTCTTACTTAAGCTCATCCTGCCTTCATCAAGCACAAGCACCGCAAAAAATCCAGAAAAGAAAAATGCTTTCAGGGCTACTGAACTCACTTCTTTGGTTCATGGGCATGCTTTTGTTCATCAACTACATGGAAGCCACCACTTCTGGCTTCTCAAATGAGACAGACCAGCATGCTTTGCTTGCCATTAAGGATCTTATATCACACGATCCTTTCAGCAGTTTAAGCTCATGGAACAGCTCACTGCAGTTTTGCAGCTGGCGAGGAGTTACATGCGGTCGCAGGCATCGAAGAGTGACTTCCTTGAATCTGTCTTCACTTCAACTGGCAGGTCCACTGTCTCCCCATGTCGGGAATCTTTCATTCCTCAGGGTGATTGATCTCAGTAGAAACAGATTCCATCAGATTCTTCCTCCAGAAATTGGCCGGCTGTTTCGACTGAGATACCTTTCTCTAGCAAACAACTCCTTCCAAGGTGAACTTCCTTCCAACTTGAGTCATTTTTCGAACCTCAAACTCCTGAATCTATGCGGAAACAATTTTAGAGGGAAAATTCCAAGTGAACTTGGCTCTTTGCCTAAGCTCCTCAGAATGAGCCTCGCCAACAATCATTTCACTGGTTCAATCCCACCTTCATTTGGGAACCTCTCTAGCATGCAGCTTGCAAGTCTAGCATGGAACAATCTGGATGGAATCATTCCTGATGAACTTGGACGACTCTCTGCCTTAGATGTTATAAGCCTTTCTTCCAACAATTTGTCTGGTATGGTTCCTGAACAGCTTTACAATATCTCATCCCTCAATTTTCTCTCATTAGCGGAAAACCAATTAACCGGTCCCCTCCCGCGTTATATAGGATCAACCCTACCCAATCTGCAAAATCTTTATCTTGGAGGAAACCAATTCTTTGGTCATATTCCAGAATCTTTCGTCAATTGCTCAGGACTCGTAGATATTTCTTTAGCATATAATGCTTTAACCGGGCCTGTTCCAAATAATTTGGGAAACCTGCAAAACCTTGAAAGAATAAATTTTGGCAGCAATCCGCTTGGGGATAAGAATGGGAGTGATTTAACTTTTCTTACCTCCTTAACCAATTGCACCAATTTAAGAGCGGTGTGGTTATTTCAAAATAACCTTAGAGGCGTATTGCCAATTTCTATTGCAAATCTCTCGACCAACCTCTATCGGTTAGCACTCCCGACTAACTACTTGACTGGAGACATTCCTATAGAGATTGAAAATCTTAAAAACTTGGAGTCTCTTGCATTTTCTGAAAACATGCTTACAGGGAGATTACCTGATTCTATTGGAAAACTTTCCAAGTTGCAAGAGCTTTATGTTTACACAAACAAAATCTCTGGAAATATTCCATCCTCCTTCGGAAACCTTTCTCGAATGCTTCGTCTCAATCTAGCTGACAATTTTCTTGAGGGAACTATACCAGTTTCTCTGGAAAATTACAATCAACTAGAAGGGTTAGAACTTTCATACAATCATCTCAGTGGTGCGATACCTGAGAAACTTGCTGGTATCGATTCTTTATTTGGCCTCTTTTTGGATTCAAATAATTTAACAGGTCCATTACCATCACAACTGGGTAATGCAAGAAATCTGAATAAATTGGATGTTTCAGAAAACAAATTATCTGGAAAAATTCCAAGTTCTATCGAGAGTTGTGTCATGTTGCAAGACCTCAACTTGAATGGCAACTTCTTTGAAGGAACTATTCCTTAACCTTGCCCACAACAACTTGTCTGGGCAGATTCCCAAGTTTCTTGGTGAATTACCTCTTCTTGGTTATCTCAACCTTTTGATGGTGAAGTGCCAGCTGAAGGAGTTTTCACCAATGCTAGTGCATTTTCATTTGCTGGAAATGACAAGCTATGTGGAGGAATCAAGGCAATGCAATTGCATGAATGCCCAAAACAGAGACGAAAGACTGGAGTTCAGCGGAAGGTAGTAATTCTTGTAAGTTGTGCTGCACTTTTCCTTCTTCTGGTGGTGGCATCTGTCTGTGCTGCTATACACTGGAAAAAACAAAAAAAAAGTGGACCTTCTTTGGCCTCACCATTAGAGAAGAAATACCAGAGAGTTTCCTATTCGGAACTTGTACAAGCTACTGGTGGGTTCTCTTCGGCCAACATAATTGGGGATGGAAAATACGGCACTGTCTACAAAGGTACACTTGGATCTGATGATCAAGTAGCTGTGAAGGTATTCAAGCTTCGACAAAGAGGAGCCAGCAAGACTTTCATGGCTGAAATCAACGCGTTGAGGAATATCAGACACCGAAATCTTGTCAGAATTGTAAATTCTTGCTCAACCATTGATTTCCAAGGCAATGATTTCAAGGCTTTGATCTTCGAGTTTATGTCAAATGGGAGTTTGGAGAGCTGGTTACATCCAAGTTCAGCGGAATCACAAGACTTCAAAAATTTAAGTCTGCTGCAGAGAATAAACATAGCGACTGATGTGGCCCTGGCATTAGATTATCTTCACAACCAGTGTGAAACGACAGTGCTTCATTGTGATCTAAAACCGAGCAACATCCTTCTTGACAATGACCTTACTGCTCAAGTGGGTGATTTTGGCCTGGCAAAGATTCTGTTAGCTGCTTCTGGGGAATCATTTTCTACAGATTCCAGCTCAATTTGCATACGAGGAACCATTGGTTATGTAGCACCAGGTAAAATATTAAGCAACTTCCCTTCCTCATATTCATTTAGAAATCAACTTGCTACATATCCAATAATCATTTTTATATTTTTTGCAATATATGCAATTATAATTCCAATTTCGAAGATGATATATGATGGCTATGCTATCTAGGAAATCTTAGAAAAGACTTTATTAGTTTTTGCTTAAATTGCAGAATATGGAATGGGAGGAGAGGCTTCAACACAGGGTGATGTGTACAGCTATGGAATTCTCCTGCTGGAGATGTTCACAGGAAAAAGGCCCACCGACAGCATGTTTACAGGTGACTTTAACCTGCATAGTTTCGTTGAAACAGCCCTTCCTGATCGGGTAATGGAGATTATTGATCCTCTACTTTCAATTGATAACCAAGAGGAAGTTCAGAAAAGGAGAAATGGTCCAAGAGGCAGAAGCAGCATCAGCATTGAAAAGGTAAAGAAGTGTTTGGAATCAATCCTGCAAATTGGACTTCGATGTTCTGCTGATTTGCCAAGTGAAAGAATGGTTATAGCAGATGTTCCCTCGGAACTGCATAAGACTACCAAGATTCTCTCTAACAGCTAGAGAGATCTCAAGTGCTGTAATCTCTGAAAACTGGCATGCTGTGTGTTGTTTTTTGGTCAGAATACTTGAATGTTAAATGCAGAAGCTCGTTTTCTTCTAGCAAAATGAATGTACATAAGAATAAAAACTCATTAGTAGAAATCAAACCTTCTTTTCAAAAGTATCCTGCAGTAATGATTCCATCTGCGTGTTGCAAAAAGCCTGTTCTCCAGTCTCTGAAGTCTCAACCTTTTTAACCCTCCACGACTTTCTCAGGTTTTCTCTCTCACACAAAATCCCACAACAGTGTTACAAGAACTTTGAATTTCTCAGCTAAACAAATTTCAATTTGTTTTGTTCCTTGGTGTTTTCTCTAGTTCTATATGTTTCTGTCAGGCCCTTCTGTTATGTTCAAGATCCATTTTGCCACAAGATCCAAGTCTTGATTGTTCCCAGAATGTTGTGCTTGCAAAAACAGTTGCCCTGTACACAAGTTGTTCTCCTCAAGAAACCATGATCTCTGTCCCAAATCGGACGATACTGGACTTGACCAATATCTTCACTAATTTTTCTATTCTGAATACTTCCAGAAATATATTCCACAAAGCTTTCATTTGTAGAAGTTTTTTCTCTTTGTGGAAATTTTAGTGAATAGGACACTGCCTTCAAATTTTTAGCCTTTGTTTCTTTAAATCTTGAGTCATAAAGACACAAAACTTCCAGTGTTCACACCCTCAACTTACATCATGGAGGAACAGACAAACAGCAACATTCTATCTCCTGGATTTAACTCAGGAATTATCTAACTTAAACTGTTAGGTGAAGCAACATACGGTTGAATTATTATTATTTACACCGGGTGTATGATATTCTGAACCAACATAAGGTTCTTGAACTGCTTTACAATATCTCATCCCTTATTTCTTTTCCATAGCTGACGAACAATTAAAAGGTCGCCTTCCCCTTTATTTAGGTTTCACCCTTCCCAAAATAAAAAAATTCTCATCTTGGAGCAAAAAATTATGAGACTCGGTTAAAACTGTTTTTAAAAAATATTTTTTATTTAAAAAATATTAAAATGATAATTTTTTTATATTTTTAAAATTATTTTTAACATTAATAAATGAAAATAATCTAAAAATATGAAAAAATTAATCTAAATAAAAATTAAATATTTTTATTTTAAAAATATATATATATTTTTGAAATGAAATGAAATGAAAAATGGGAACGCTTTAACAGGGTCCGTGAACAATAAATCTAGGAAACCTCCACGAACTTCAAATATTGAATATTGGCAAAATATTTATGGCGGAAGAGGACGTCACTGACTTGACTCTTCTCATCTCATTAACCAATTAGTACTGCACCTATCTACGAGCTTTCTTTCCCAGCACAAATGGTGAATGCTGTCAACTTGCCCCCAAAGTCCATGAACATTGAGAGCAATACACATTTAATTTTTATATGATAATTTTGATTTTGATTTTGATTTTTTTAAAATAATTATACTGTATTTTTTTAAAGAATTTTTTTTTATTGTTTTTCGGTCCCAAGATTTTAATTTGTTGCAGTTTTGTCCTTTAATTGGAATTAATTATATAATTTGTTTTTCATTTTGACACTTATTCTTTTAATTTTTTATTTAATATTAATTCCTTTGGTTTTTTTCAGTCTTTCTTGAACAATGTTTATTTTTTGTCCATATTTATGCATTTATGGTTTTAGTTTTAATTTTTAATTTTTGTCGTTTTATTTTTTGTTGGGATTTTATTTTTATTCGGTTCAGTTATGAAATTTTAATTTATTTTGGTAATTTCTTTTTTTTTTTGTTCTTTTTTTAGTGTTTTCTGTTATTTTTATCTGTTCTTCGGATCATATGATTTTTTTATGCTGATAATATTTATTTTAGTTTTTTTTCTTTTTTTGTTGTTGTTTTTGTTTACTCTTTTGTTAAAGTTTTTTTCGAGATAATTTTATGGTTTCATTGTTTGCGCAATAAAAATGATAATTATGGTGATTGTATTTTACTGGTAAAAAACTTTTTTTTTTGTAAAAATGTTTTATTTTTTATTTTATTTTTTGAGACAATTTAATGATTCTAATTGTTTTAGCAGTAATGGTGATAGTAATTTTAGTTGTTATAGTCATGATAATGTTGGTAACTTGTCAATGGATTTTCAATGATGTTTTCTTTTTTTTTATAAGTCGAAAATCAACGATTTATTTTTGTTATGAAGTTATCATAGGTGTTTTCATAATTTATATTTTATTATTGTATTTAATTTAAATTAGATTATGAAATAAACTATTTCGATGATTCATGTATCCGAATCTTCTTGTTTTTTTAATGACAATGATAATTTTATACTGGTGATTTTGTTGAACAGTGTTAAATAAATAAATTTATATCGATTTAAAATTCATATATTGTATTAGAAACTTGCGCTTCATAGAAATTCTGCACAAATTGATTATTTTACCCAAATTTATAGTATAATAAAAAAATCTTACAATCTTAATATCTCATACTCTTAATATATACTTTTTTGCGTTGAAAAATATATAGTTTCAGTAGCGGCGAAGCACGGGTAAATGGCTAGTAAAGATATAGATTTTGTTGCAAGTGTATTATGTTAGGATGAAAATGAGATTAAATGCGATTAGAATTCAAGAGGCAATTGGTCTTGGTGAAAGCATCGAGCAACACATAATCCATGCCTAGCAGAGTCCTCATTCTAGGATGGCTGCACGTTTTCCCGATGCATAAAACAGCTTGAGTGTTAAACAGAGGCATGGAAGTCAGCGTGCTTGGATACAGGGATATTAATGTTAAACCTTCGGAGGATTGAAAATGCATCATAACAATCACATATAGGTAAAACAACAGTTATGATAGTAGATTAAATATATATAATCAAAACTAATACTGCATTCTTACATTCTATGCACAGTTCTCCAAATATTGTCTTTTCATCTCGCCTCATCTTGTTCGAACAAGTTCAAGCGATAAAGTTCCATTGCTAGCTGAAATTTGAAAGACAGTTAAGATGCAAACAAATAGGTTTCCTCTACATTGAAATTCAGAGAAATGCTTACCCACAGTCTTGGAGTTCTTGGATCAGATTTTTTATGCAATTTGGACAGTTCTGACTGAAAGCTGATGACTATGGACACTTTGAACTCGATTGAAAATGGACTGCAAAGAGAATTCAATAAAAGACAACGACAATTACCACAAGGCATAAATGGCTAGCTTTTAAGAACAATCAGATGTGTGAGCAAACCCAAGCATAAAGCAGTGATACTGCTGGGTAGGGGAACGAGTTCACAAGAATAGCAAGCAAAAAAAAGATACAATTGTAATATCTTTAGCAGAAGCTGGAATTCTTGAGTTTTAAGATACCTTTCGGTTCAATTTGAAAAAAAAATCTCAGTTGGGTTTGCATAGCTTTCCCACCTTGTATCAAACAATTATCCCCTATATGAATTACTCAATTTTCCTTTTCATTGGCAGAGTCAAACCCTTTAAAATAAAACGAAAGAGGATGCTTGGGAAAAATTCAAAATTTAAAACTACAAATAGACCAAGTTAAGTCATAGAACCAACTGACAGACTTTACCAGCCAAGATGGACTTCATGTCCTTTTATGAATTAAAATGTCAATGATGTGCTTATGCTTCTAACTCGTAGAGCCATTATGTAATTTTTTTTAACATCATTATCATCCCCTTTTAGAGATAAGTACCAGCGCCTTCCATCTTCATACAGATCCAAAAAGACAAGATAAAACAAGAGTCAGGAGAAGCTTGCAACTCACCCAGCAAAGACACTTGGACAAGTCAGAAGGCGAGGAAGGATAACATAGATAGGCAAAGTCAGATTACGACAGACATCTCCATCCACTATCTGTAAACACCAGAAAAAAAACAGAAGTTTAAAATCAAAACATTGTACAAGTCAAAGTAATTTGGCAAGATTGGGAACATATCATGCCTGTGTGGTCTGAATCAAAGAAGTTTCAGTCACAATTTTCTCTCCTATTAGAACTGACTCTACACGGAGCAAGTGTATGTCAATGGAGGAAATGGTAACTGCTGATGTTTCAACTGTTAACTCTCCACTGATGGGATCCAACAAGGAACACAGAGTAGATATTCTTCCTGTCACCCGAAAACCACCTATTGAATAACATCTATAATCAATTGAGTTTCACTTGAGCATAAGAAGCTGCAGAAATAAGATACTCAAGTGCCTGCATCACAAATACATGCATATTGAAAGTGTTTGAAGAAGAAAACGAAAAACAGGGGAAAAACAGAATTGAAGAATGCTAGAAATTGATTTGCACAGTAGCTGTTTTTACTGTTCACAAATCTTCAATTGATTTCTGAAATTGAATTAATTAAAACTGAATTGCATCCTTACAATTTATAGGGAAGAAAATTAAGCACGACATCCATGATATTGACTCCATTATCATGTAACAAGCTGCCACTAAGACACAATCAAAGGACCACTACGCATGAAGTGAGCTGAAAGAGCTGCACTGCCATTTACACGTGATCAACGATTTCCTAAAGACTAGGACAAACATTGACTGACTTAAATTAAATCAAAGATAACAACAATGACTAAAACATAATTAATAAAACAATGCAGGACTAAAATAAATAACCAACACTCCTCCATATTTTAGGAGCTGCAAATACCAAGTTTCTGCCTCAGAAATTCGAACTTGTTGGCTGGCAATGGTTTTGTGAAAATGTCAGCAAGTTGATCTTCAGACTTGCAGTAAATGAGACTAATTTCACCTTCCTTCTGCACTTCCCTCGAAAAGAAATATTTGATCTTGAAATGCTTCGTTCTCCCATGAAAAACTGGATTGCACGAAATTGCAATTGCTGCTTGATTATCCACAAACAATGCTGTTTGTTCCAATTGATTCCAGTATAAGTCACGACATAATTTTCTCAGCCATACCGCTTGGTTTGCTGCAGCTGTGGCAGCAACAAATTCGGCCTCAGCAGTTGATTGTGCCACAGTTTCTTGCTTCTTCGAGCTCCATGAAAACACTCCTGATCCCAAGCTGAAACAGTAGCCAGAGGTGCTCTTCATGTCATCCACAGAACCTCCCCAATCACTGTCAGAAAATCCCAGCAGTTTGGAATTTTGACATTTCGTAAATTTTATACCAAAGGCAACAGTCCCTTTGATATATCTAATTACTCTCTTTGCTGTTTTAAGATGATTTTCGCTAGCACAATGCATAAAACAAGAAAGGATGCTGACAGCAAATAGAATATCTGGTCTAGTTGCCGTTAAATACATTAGACAACCAACCATGCTTCTGAAATAATTTTCATCCACCTTGTCTGCACCATCATCTTTGCTTAGACTCTCATTTGAATCCATTGGAGTAGCCATAGCCTTGCAATCTTCCATGTGGAATTTCTTGAGAATTTCCTTGGCATATTTTCTTTGGCAAATGAAGACTTCATGCTCTTCTTGCTTGATTTCCATCCCCAGAAAATATGACATTAACCCAAGGTCTGTCATTTCGAAAATCTCCATCATCTCCCCTTTGAATTCATCAATTTGCTTAATGTTGCTTCCTGTAACTAGAAGATCATCAACATAAAGAGAGACAATAAGCAAATCATTTTCTTTATGCTTCACATAAAGAGTGGCTTCGGACAGACTCTTCATAAATCCCAGCCGTGATAGGTGCTCATCAATCTTGCTATACCATGCTCTAGGTGCTTGTTTCAAGCCATATAGAGCCTTCTTCAGCAAATAAACCTTCTCTTCTTCTCCTTGTTCAGCAAATCCTTCAGGTTGATCCACATAAATCTCCTCCTGCAAGCTGCCATTAAGAAAGGCGGATTTTACATCCAATTGAAAAACCTTCCATCCATTTTGGGCTGCCAATGCTAACACAAGTCTGATGGTGTCAAGTCTGGCTACCGGTGCAAATGTATCAGAGTAATCAACTCCAAAAATTTGCGCGTAGCCCTTTACGACAAGTCTGGCCTTATACTTGTTGATGGATCCATCTGCGTTCAATTTTGTCCTGAACACCTATTTTATGCCAATCACTTTCCTGTTTTTTGGCCTTTCAACCAGCACCCAAGTCTTGTTCTTCTCTATCATTGACATCTCCTCTTCCATTGCCTTCAGCCACATTTCATTTTTGACAGCTTCAAAGTAATCAGCAGGCTCACATACAACCACATTACATCTTTGATAGATGTCTTGAATCAGCCTTGTTCCACGAATTGGTTCCTCATCTTCCAAGTCTGTTTCTTCTTCTTCTGCTGGTTGAAGAACAGACGTGGATATGAGTTTGCTGCTGCTTGTTTCTCTTGTTGGCTCCCAATTCCACTTTTGCTCCTCATGGAAAATCACATCTCGGCTCACAACTATCTTCCTTGTCTTTGGTTGATAGACTTTGTACGCCTTTGAAGATGAGCAATACCCGACGAAGATGCCAGGTTCTGATTTTTTGTCTAGCTTATCTCGCTTGACCTGTGGAATGTGAGAAAAACATACACAACCAAACACTCTTAGAAAATTGAGTGAAGGTTTGTAGCCATACCAAGCCTCAAATGGCGTCATGTCTTTGACAGCCTTGGTGAACATCCTGTTCTGCAAATGGACAGCCGTGCTTGCTGCTTCGGCCCAGAAATTTTTGGGCAAGTCTTTCTCATGCAACATGCTTCTTGCCATCTCCATAATGCTGCGATTCCTCCTCTCACTCACTCCATTTTGCTGAGGAGTGTAAGGAGCAGTAAGTTGGTGTTCAATACCAGCTTCTTCGCAAAAAGTGTTGAATGCCGATGATGTGTATTCAGTTCCATTGTCTGTTCTCACAGTCTGAATTTTGCAGCCACTTTGGTTTTCCACAGGCTTCTTGAAATTCCAGAACACTCCAACCACTTCTGACTTGAATTTCAAGAAAAAAATCCAGCACATTCGTGAAAAATCGTCAATGAAAATGACATAGTATCGACTACCTGCGAATGATTCAGTTCTTTGAGGACCTGCCACATCTGAGTGAATTAGCTGCAGCTTGCGAGTGGCTTTCCATGATGAAGTTGGAAAAGCTCTTCTTCTTTGTTTCCCAAATTTACAGGCATCGCAGATTGGGAAATGTTCATCAAGTGTTGGTAATCCAACCGTGAGCTCCTTCATGGCCTGTATTCATTGCAAGTGACAGTGGCCAAGCCTCTTATGCCACAATTCTGTGTTGCTTGCTGCTGTGGTAAATGCTAGAAGGTCTTCTTTTATTGGATTAAAAGAGAAGCTTTTCCCCTTCATTTTGACTTTGAGAATCTCCTCTCTATTAGCATCAAACACTTGACAGCAACCATCTTCAAAGACCACTTTAAGACCCCTTTCAATTAGCTGGCCAACACTTAGCAAGTTTTGGTTAATTTCTGGAACATAAAGAACATCAGAAATTAACTTGACGCCACTGCTGCTAGTGATGGTGATGGTTCCTTTCCCTTCGACAGAAATATAATCACCATTACCAATTTTAACTTTGGTAATTTCAGTCGGCATTAAGCTTTTGAAAAGCTTTTTGTCATTGGTCATGTGATTTGTACAACCTAAATCAATTAACCAACTTTCAGTGGAGGTTTCAATTACAAAACAGGTTGCTACAAAGAGTTGATCTTCATCTTCTTCCTCTGCAATTTGAGTCGCACTCTCCTGCTGCTGCTGTTGAATTTTCCCTTTGCAAATCATGGCTTCATGTCCAAGCTGGTTGCATTTTGCACATTTTGCATCAGGTCCCCTCCAACATTTGAATGGGGGATGACCTTCCTTGTTGCAGTGATGACAAGGAGGATATTTGCCCTTGAAGCTTCCCTTCTTGCTGCTATTATGTGCTGCGGCAGAATGAGAAAAATTGCCATCTTGACCCTTCTTCTTTTTCCACTTGCTTTTATCACCTCCATGATGCTTTGCAAACAAAGCTCCTTCGGTCTTGACCTCCTCTCTCATGTGTATCCTCTGCTCATGTGCTTGCAAGGAATTCAGCAATTCTGCCAAAGAAATTTTTGACAGATCCTTGGTGTTTTCCAAGGTTGTAATTGTAGCTTCATACCTCTCAGGTACAGTAACTAACAATTTTTCAACAATTCTAGAATCGCTAAAATCAGAACCAAGTAATCTGATTTTGTTTGCAATTCCAAGAAGTCTGTCTGAATACAACTTAATTGTTTCAGACTCCTTCATTTTTTGCAACTCGAAATCTCTGATGAGATTCAATACCTGCATCCCTCTTATCCTTTCATCTCCTGCATATTCTTCTTTGAGATAATCCCAGATGGATTTTGCTGACTTGTGAGACATGACCCGAGTAAAAATTGTTGCTGAAACCGCAGCAAACAAGCATGCTTTGGCCTTTGATTTCTTTGTCTTCAACTCTTTATGAGTTTTGATTTGCGTCATGGTGGGATTGTTTGCAAGTGCAGGAATTGCATAATCCTCTTCCACTGCATCCCAAAGATCCATTGCTTCAAGGTAAGTCTCCATACGAACAGCCCACATGTGATAATTGTCTCCATCGAAAATTGATGGAGCAATTGAAGAGAAGCTTGATTCAGACTCCATGATCGCAACACACAAACAAGAAAACCTCACACACAGATCCCTCAAGAATAGAGCTCTGATACCAATTGAAAGTGTTTGAAGAAGAAAACAAAAAACAGGGGAAAAACAGAATTGAAGAATGCCAGAAATTGATTTGCACAGTAGCTGTTTTTACTGTTCACAAATCTTCAATTGATTGCTGAAATTGAATTAATTAAAACTGAATTGCATCCTTACAATTTATAGGGAAGAAAATTAAGCACGACAGCCATGATATGGACTCCATTATCATGTAACAAGCTGCCACTAAGACACGATCAAAGGACCACTACGCATGAAGTGAGCTGAAAGAGCTGCACTGCCATTTACACGTGATCAACGATTTCCTAAAGACTAGGACAAACATTGACTGACTTAAATTAAATCAAAGATAACAACAATGACTAAAACATAATTAATAAAACAATGCAGGACTAAAATAAATAACCAATACATATAAATGCCAAAAGAGGAAACTCTTTCTCCAAAATTCAAATTAAGGTTGGAGAAAGAGTCTTAGCTAAGATGACATAGAAGCATACCTGACTTTATTTCAGGAAGTAAAGGATGTCTCTGAGTGTCCTGAGTACTGTAAACGATAGCCATTTCAGGAGAAACTGGTCGCTCAAGCACATCAGCTGAAAACACAACAGCATCAGCAAGACAGCGGCTCATTTAGTTCCCTATCAATAATACATATATCATAAAAAGAAAAAACCAAACCACACCTGTATCACTTTCAACTATAACTTCCGTGGTCGTAGATAATGATTTATAAAGGTATCCTCTAGCTATATCTACAGTAAACAAATACTATCACAGAAATGATCAATCATAAGGTCTTACAAAAGTGTGAAAGTAATTGTGGGAAAGCATTAGAACCATGAAAAATTAAAAAGAAAATAACAAGAGTAATTTCTGTTACACATTTCTTCTTTTATAGGACAAAATATATTCACCTGAATGCTAACATCCGTTCCATGAAAGGTCTCATAAAATCTTCCCAAACTTTTTTCCCCAGTTTGTTTCAAAACCATGGAAAATGGTAACTGCCATACCAAGCACACACTAAAATTAACATAATAATAATAATAATAATAATAATAATAAACCATAACATAAGAGGTGAAAAGGGTATATATAATGATTGATAACACCAGCATGAAGGAGATGATATTTCATTGGGGGGGGGGGGGGGGGGGGGGGGGGAACTCCTACGGATGAGACTAGCCCACATTATAATTTCTTCAATTAAATTTTTCGTTACGCATCAAAAAGCTAAAATCACACTAAATTTGAGCGAGTTGTTTGTTATAAATACCTCAGTTGTACCTGAACCAATCTTTCCCGGCGGTTTAACCTCAATGCTCTTATTCCTGTTTCCATGTCAAGTAAAATTCGCAGCAATCAGGGTAATAATCTGCTTGAAAATCCATTGCTTAAATACAAAACATGAGCATCACACACCAAGGCCACTAATTTGATCACCGTTTAATACCGAGTTCAATTTCAGCACGCATTAACACAAAGCAAAACATATTTATAAGAGAAACATAAATGTAGCCATTTTTCTCCCTCTTTTTTTTTCAATGAATCAACTATTATTTAACATTAAGCACACTTTATACAGTCATTTAAAATAAGATAGAGCAAAAATACTAGTAATAGCATACACGATAGTGATCGGCTTGACAACACCATAAAGGGATTCAATAACTCCAGCTGATCCTCCTCGAACCTGCTTTCATGACAAAACACCACACCAAATCAGATTTTATAAAGTTTTCTCACAAATCAAACAGACAGATAGAGAGAAAGGTAGAGAAATTGATGAAATTATTGTTGATTATTAAGCTGCTTACGTGGATATAAGATGCTTTTTCAGTTTAACTAACTCAATTGTAAGAAGAGAAGATCAACTTAACCTCTCTAATTAGTTACAAGTTCCTTACAGATGGATACAAACATGTGTAATGCATGGGTTTTCTGCAGTATATAAGCAGACAATTCATCAAACAATTGTAAGGTGTGAAATTGAATGAACTGACCTTTTTTTCTATAAATCCATTTCTGCTCCAAAAGCTCTCGGTCAAAATCCTTTCTTTTCTTCTAAAACAAAAGCAGAGCAACTGCAAATTAAACCAAACAATCAATTGAAGATTTCTACAAGAAATAGAAACTCAATTGAAAAACTTACATGGTATCAGAGCTAAACTGATTCATCAAGAAGGGACGTGAGCTGTGAAATCAAGAAATACGAGATTATAATGGCAGGACCATCAAGTTCTGGAGGAGACCTAAGAACTCCACAGTTCAATGGAAATAATTATGATTTTTGGTTAGTAAAGATGGAGACTGTGCTAATTGCATATAATTGAGAATAATTAGGAGGCTTAACCTAATAGTTAGCCAACCCTTTCTATATATATGAGTAGGGCAATATACAATAGTAATGGTGGAGATTACCACATAAGAATATGACTACAATATTTCCTATATAGCTACATTCTATAATACGCCCCCTCAAGCTGAGGGTGGAGGATCAACCCGAAGCTTGAATCTAAAAGCAGTAAACGAAGAAGCAGGAAGTGGCTTAGTGAAGACATCGGCAAGTTGATCCTTAGAGGAAATAAAACGAATCTGAATCTCTTTCTTCGCAACTCTATCTCGGATAAAATGATAATCAATCTCAATATGTTTTGTGTGAGCATGAAATACAGGGTTTGCGGACAAATACGTGGCACCAAGGTTGTCACACCAGATAATAGGGGCAGAAGCAGTCGGAATCTGAAGATCCGTTAACAAGTACTGAAGCCAGATAACTTCAGCAGTGCCATCAGTTAAGGCTTTGTACTCAGCTTCAGTCGAAGAACGAGCAACAGTGCGTTGCTTACTCGATTTCCAAGAAATCGGCGTCTGACCAAAGAGCACAAGGTAACCACCTGTAGACTTTCTATCCTCAATAAAATTATAACAAATTCCTCAGCTGCTCTTGGGTGAATACCCACTGTGGAATCAAAGTCTACCTTGGTCAAGCCAGCTTTGATTGCAACTGCAAATCCCTGCAAGTTCAAAGATTCAAGAACCATAGGAGTTATGGAACTTGTAAATCAACTTCACTAAAAACATAACCATTAACTAGCACAAAGAAAAAAACCTACACGATTTCAGGTGAATCTTCTCCACACATGTTCAACCCAAGAACTTTGTTTGTCTTAGCACAGACTATTAGTTTCATGAAGACCCGATCTGGAAGCCCTGAGAGAGTAGCCTTCAAAGGCCTGAAATTAGCTGTGAAGACATCAATATCACCGTACTCTTTTGTAGCCTGCAACAATCCTTTCAAGAAATCAATCTTATCTATTACAAATAAAGTAAGGAAATTTATTAAAAAAAAGGAAGTACCATGTGTTTCAGCCATTTGCACTCTAATTACCATGTGTTTCAGCCATTTGTTATGTTGTTACAACATGTGCTCATTGCTTGTTAGTCAAGCTAGTAGTTTCTGAGTCAAAGAAGTGACTATATAAGCCAGTGTAAATATTCAATAATGGAGCTAAAAGAACACAAACTTACATTTCTATAATTCTCTCTTCTTTCTGCTTCTGCTCTTCATTTCTGCATTTTTGTTTTTCACAAACTGGTATGAGAACCTGAGAAGAGCACAAAGATGGCAGAGTCAAGTCACTTTGCATAACCCTGCATTCCTAAATTTGATGGAGATTACGAGCATGGGAGTATGCTCATGAATAATTTCCTATGATCAAAGGAATACTGGAGTGTAGTTGAAACAGGCTTTGTAGAACCAACATCAGGAGCAATACTGACAACACTAGAAAGGAAGAACTTGGAGGAATTGAAACTGAAGGACCTGAAGATCAAGAACTAGTTATTTCAATCAATAGACAAAACCATCCTGAAAACTATCATTCAAAAGGACACAATCAAGCAGCTATGGGACTCCATGAAGACCAAGTATCAAGGAAATGCACGAGTGCAACGTGCTCAATTGCATATTCTATGAAGAAACTTTGAGGTAATAGAAATGAAAGTTGGGGAATTAGTGATTGAGTATTTCAGCAAGATATTGACAATAGCAAATGACATGAGAAACCTGGGAGAAGACATGCCTGATGAGAAGATTGCTGAAAAAATCTTACGAACACTCACTGAAAACTAACTTCAACTATATTGTTTACTCAATTGAAGAGTAAAATGACATTAATACTCTTACAGTGGATGAGCTACAAAGCTCATTAATTGTTCATGAACAAAAATTTAGAAAGAATAGAGGAGATGACCAAGCACTAAGAGTGTATGATGAAAGACTTGGAAGAAGAGGCAGAGGAAGAAATAACTTTAGAGGAAGAGGCAGTGGAGGACCAGCTCAAGTGTTCAATAGAGCCACGATATAATAGTTTAAATGTCACAGGCTTGGACATTTTCAATATGAATGTCGTAGCCTCAACAAGGTGGCAAATTATGTAGAGCTGGAAAATGAAGATGGGATGCTATTACTGACACATGTCGAGCTACACAAGGAAAGACAAAATGATGAAGATGAAATACTCCTAATGACACAGATTGAGCTACACGAAGATAGACAAAAGGATGAAGATGAAATGCTATTGATGAAGATGAAATACTTCTTAGACTTGGGCTGCTCTAATCACATGTGTGGAGAGCAAGGTATGTTTACCAATCTTGATGAGAGTTTTCAACAATAAGTAAAATTGAGAAATAATAATAGGATGAGTTTGGTGGGAAAGGGAATTGTGAAGCTATTGGTGAATGGATTATGTTATATAGTCAAAGAAGTTTACTACATCCCAGAGCTCAACAATAACCTTCTAAGCCTAGGTCAATTTCAAGAAAATGGCTTGGCAATATTAATTCAAGGAGGGACATTGAAAATCTATCATCCTGAAAGGGGTCTGATTATTCAGACCACAATGAGCACAAATAGAATGTTCATATTGTAGACTCAAAATCAGGAAAAGCTCAATGATCACTAGTGTTTTCATGCAAACACTCAAGATGTGGCCCTCCTATAGCATAGGAGATATGGTCATTTGAGTTATAAAGGGTTATAAACACTACAATGTCAAAATATGGTACTTGGACTCCCTCAATTTCAAGCTTCAAGAATAGCATGCATAGACTGTATTGCAGGAAAACATCATAGAGATGCAATACCAAAAAGGTCCATGTGGAGAGCAGCTCAACCACTTGAGCTTATTCATACAGATATTTGTGGACTAATATCACCAATGTCTAACAGTGGTAAGAAGTACATACTGAGTTTCATTGATGATTACAGCTGGAAGGCATGGGTATACCTGCTGAGTGAGAAGAGGGAAGCACTGTAGTGTTTCAAGGATTTCCATAAACTAGTGGAAAAGGAGAAAGGCATGTTTATCTAGTGTCTAAGAACAGACTGAGGGAGTGAATTCACATCAAGTAATTCAATGACATTTTGAAAAGGAATGGTGTCCAAAGGCAATTAACAATTGAAATTGCTAATGGAGAAGAACAAAACATGGACATTAACTGATCTACCAGTCGAGGCTAAGAAGATTGGTGTTAAATGGTTGTACAAAACCAAATACAATTAATGTGGAAATATTGACAAACACAAGGCATGATTAGTAGCCAAAGGATACACACAACAATATGGCATAGACTACATTGAAGTGTTTGCACCAGTTGCAAGGATGGATACAGTTAGAATGATCATAGCATTGGCTGGTCACAAAGGATGGAAAATTGGACAATTAGATGTCAAGTCAGCTTTCCTGCATGGTGATGTAATTGAGAATGTCTATGCTGAGCAACCAAAGGGGTATATAAAGAAAGGAGAGGAACATTTGGTTTACAAATTGCACAAGGCCTTTTATGGATTAAAACAAGCTCCCAGAGCTTGGTTTAATCGGATTGAAGGACATTTTCTCAATGAAGGATTTCAGAAGTGTGAAAGTGAGTAGGCATTATTCACCAAGAAGAAGAACTTTGGGAAAATAATAATTGTAAGCATCTATGTTGATGACTTAATATTTACTAGGGATGACAATGCTATGATATCAAAATTCAAGAGGGCCATGCTATGAGGATTCGATATGACAGACTTGGGATCCATGCGATTTTTCCTTGGCATAGAAGTAATGCAGAGAGATAATGGTATCTTCATATGTCAAAGACGGTATGCCCTAGAAATTCTGAGAAGATTTGGGATGGTGGAGAGTAATGAGGTTAGCAGTCCAATTGTTCCTGGATTCAAAGCCAGTAAGGATAAGGATGGAGCACCTGTGGATGAAAATGTTATTAAGCAACTAGTGGGGAGTTTGATATATCTCACAGCCACAAGACCCGATATAATGTTTGCTACCAGCCTCACAAGTAGGTATATGGCTAAACCTACTGATTTTCATCTACAAGCAGCAAAAAGAATTCTACGATACCTAAAAGGAACTGCAGACTATGGTATCCACTACAAAAGAAATAAAGACAGTGAACTAGAAGCATACATAGACAGTGACTACGCATGTGACATGGATGATAGAAAGAGCACAAGTGGCTATGCATTTTTGCTGAGTTCTGGTGCAATATAATGGGGATCAAAGAAACAACCAATTGTCACTTTGTCAACTACGGAAGCAGAGTTTGTAGTTGCTGCAGTATGTGCATGTCAAGCAATTTGGATTAAAAGAATTTTGAAGGAGATAGGACACTGTGATGACAGATGCATATATATCAAGTGTGACAATAGTTCAACAATTAAGCTGTCAAAAAACCCTGTGATGCATGGTCGAAGCAAGCATGAAGATGTGAGGTATCATTTCTTAAGAAATAGCACAAGGTCAGGATCAATAGCTTTGATTCACTGTGGAAGCAAAGATCAAGTAGCAGACATAATGACTAAGCCATTGAAAGTGGATGTATTTCAGAAACTTCGAAAATCAATGGGGGAATGCAATATCACTGAATTAAGCTAAATGTTATGCAGAAATTAGCTTAAGGGAGGGTTTAAAGAAGGAAGTTGAAGCTGACGTATTCAAGTTATTAGAATTCTGGTATTAGTATTCAAGTTGTTAGATTTCTGTTATGTTGTTATAACATGTGTTCATTGCTTGTTGGTCAAGCTAGTAGTTTCTGAGTCAAAGAAGTGCCTATATAAGCCAGTGTAAATATTCAATAATGGAGCTAAAAGAACACAAACTTACATTTCTATAATTCTCTCTTCTTTCTGCTTTTGCTCTTCATTTCTACATTTCTCTTTTTTACATGAGGAACATCAATCACTAGTTAAAATTAAAATTATACTGAATAAAATTCTGTTTTATAGGGAGAGAGAAAGATTTACAGAGGGGTGATAGATATGATTGGATCAAAAAAACTTAAGGACTATTTTTGTTGACATTGCTCCAACTGAGAGAGGCCAAGTACTGACTTACTGAGTTTCCAAATACCGGGTAGGAGACTGGTGATCGACCTGCTTTCGAGTTTGGAAACTACACTCTCAAGTCTAACTATTAAAGGAGTTAATCCGTGTTAGATAAATACAGTGTATATAGATTACTGTGTATTATAATAATATAATTATTATTTTACCTTTCATTAAAAATAACTTTTAGTTTCAGGGGTATTTTAGACTTTTCATAAGACCAATTGTCATTAACTAGTTGTTAAAGAACATCTCGCATATTTATGGTTTAGACAATTCCAAAATGAAAAAGGAATTTCATCAAGTCAAATATCTTTTTTTTCCAAAATAATAAATATAAGTTTTGACCCATTTAACAAGGTTGAAGTTTTACCAATACATTATTTCTCATGTTAACAACTCATTAGAATTATTTGATATTATTAGAATCATGCTAAAATTAGACTTGGAAGTTGTTATTTTAAAATTTCTCTAGTTATTTTTGGATTAGGTTACAATTTTATTTAATATAGTTTAGTTCACTATTAAAATATTTAAATATTTTTGTGCGTTATTTTTAGGAAAAATATGAATTTCTTACATTTAAATTTATGAAATCAGAATTTTTTCTACAACTTAATTGTTATTTTAGAAATAAAAATATTCTAATTTCTCTCTTTATTCTTTACGCTATCATCTCCACCAGAAGATTTAAAGTCAAGGGACTCAAGATTGAATTTAGTTAGCAGTAAAAAGATTTATAAGATGCAGAGAGAACAATTCATGCGGGTGAAATATAAAGATAGCAAAACATGAAAGAACAAGTTAATTGGAAGGGATGAAAGGGGTTGCTAAGGTGAACCTCAAATTCACTCCTTTGTTTTCTCTGGAATTAAATTGATAATGTTTCTCTGGAATTATATTTTTTATATATATATATTTACATAAACAGTACAACCCTGAAACGGCACGCCGAAACGCTCCGAAACCAAAACATTCCGTTCCAATAAAAAAAACGAAGCACCAACCGAAACAATTATCAAACAAGTTATGGATTCAAGTGGGTTTAATAAGTTAAAAACCCTTAAAGGAGCAAAAAATGTGCTAGAAGGTGGCCATACACCAAAAGATGAAAATAGGTGGAAGATGATTAGATTGGGTTTAGATGCATTGATTAAATGAGATTTAATGCGATTAGAATTCAAAAGGCATAGGTCTTGGTGAAAGCATCGAGCAACATGAGTTTCATGTAAGAGGTCAGGGACTCCATGCCTAGC
The DNA here is from genome assembly GCA_027405865.1 of Salix purpurea. Classification (NCBI taxonomy): domain Eukaryota; kingdom Viridiplantae; phylum Streptophyta; class Magnoliopsida; order Malpighiales; family Salicaceae; genus Salix; species Salix purpurea. The sequence goes on along the minus strand of JAOWLH010000014.1, from coordinate 5,606,503 downwards.
ACAGTCCTCATTCTAGGATGGCTGCACGTTTTCCCGATGCATAAAACAGAGGCATGAAACTCAGCGTGCTTGCATACAGGGATATTAATTTTAAACCTTCTGCGTCTTTAAAATTTTCAATCTGCTAACATGAAGACGATTTCAATTCGGAGGATTGAAAATGCATCATAATATCTTACACAAATCTTCGGTCCATGCATGCCTGTGTTGAGTGCACCAATCACATATAGTTCTATATGTTTCTGTCAGGCCCTTCTGTTATGTTCAAGATCCATTTTTCCACAAGATCCAAGTCTTGATTCTTCCCAGAATGGTGTGCTTGCAAAATAGTTGCCCTGTTTTTAATGTTGTTCTCTTCAAATTGGACGATACTGGACTTGACCAAATTCTTTCCATTATATCATGCCAACAAATGCGCACCCCTTCTTACTTTCTAGACTTACCACCAAGAAGGAGGTCGATGCTTCAGTCCATGAGAAATTCATAAGATTCTTTGGCAGACAAACTTCAGAGGTGGTCAAATCAATTTACCGTCGCTAATTTTTCCATTCTGAATGCTTCCAGAAATATATTCATTTGTAGAAGATTTTTCTCTTTGTGGAAATTTTAGTGAAAAGGACACTGTCTACAAAAGTTTTTGTTTTTGTTTCTTTGTAACTTGAGTCATAAAGAGACAACTTCCCAGTGTTCACACCCTCAGCTTAGACCATGGAGGAACAGACAAACGACAGCATTCTATCTCATGGATTTAACTTCTACATGTAAAGTAATTATGTCACATAAAATCTTAAACTGTTATGTGAAATCTTAGAATATGATTTATATTATTCTCTAACATATCTTCTCAAATAAAAAAAAATTTGGGCTTGAAACTTGCATATAGACCTACTCTACCTTGTACTTGATTTTTATCAAATAGAATGAGAGTAGTTAAATTCGAGCTCGTAACCGCTGGGTCAACAAGGCTATGATATCATGTCAAAGAACTGTCTCACCTAAAAATTAAACAATTAAATAAAGTCCCAAAATATAATTTATATTATTTTCAAACAATACATATAATATAAGCCAAATTTTGGTCATAAATCTAGTTTTGATACGATGAGAGGAAATTTCCAAAGGCCAATTGCTTAACATTTTCTCTAGGGGCGAGTGTAGAAAGCGTATTATAATTGGTTCGCATGGAGCACCATTTGCTCTACCTATGACATGGACTCCTAAGGGTCCATGCCAATAAATCTACGAAACCTCCACGAACTTCAAATTCTGAATATTGGCAAAATATCTATTGCGGAAGAAGATGTCACTGACTTGACTTTTCTCATCTCATTCACCAATCACTGCACCTATCTACTAGCTTTCTTTCTCAGCACAAATGATGAATGCCGTCAACTTGCCCCCGAAGTCCATGAACATTGAGAGCAATACACATTTACAAGCTGGAGAAATTTAAGATAATGATATAGATTTTGTTGCAAGTGTAATATGTTAGGCTTGTTCATTTTTGTTTTTCGTTCCATGCAGTGCTTGTTTTATTTCCGGGGATGGATTAAAGAAAGCATTCTTGGGTATAAATGCTGTGGGTAAAGATGGATCAAGGAGGACAGCTCTTATTGGTTTTGTAGTCCAACTCTCGCTTATTCTTGCCCAAAACTACCACTTGTTTTTTTTAATCATGGTAAATTCTTTAAAATTTGTTAACCTCGACAAGTCTTGAAAATTGAAAATTAAGTAAATGCTTAAAAAACTTCAATTAACATTAGAGGATCAAATATTAAATCGACCATGGTATTGTGAATTAACCAAAAAATGGATTCAAGTGGGTTTAACAAGTTAAAAACCCTAAAAGGAGCAAAAAATGTGCTAGATGGTGACCATTGACGAAGAGGAAGATTCATGGCATACCCCCTTATTTTAGTTTGTGTTGCCCTGCTACACTTTTCCAACAAGAAAAAGACTATGAATAGTACAAGCATCCTCGCAAAGTCAAGTCAAGGGCCCCTCCCTGTTTCCATTCGTATTGGTTTCCACTTACATTTTACACCACTGTATCTTGGCTTCTTACTTAAGCTCGTCCTGCCTTCATCAAGCACAAGCACCGCAAAAAAACCAGAAAAGAAAAATGCTTTTAGGGCTACTGAACTCACTTTTTTGGTTCATGGGCATGCTTTTGTTCATCAACTACATAGAAGCCACCACTTCTGGCTTCTCAAATGAGACAGACGAGCATGCTTTGCTTGCCATCAAGGATCTTTTATCACACGATCCTTTCAGCAGTTTAAGCTCATGGAACAGCTCGCTGCAGTTTTGCAGCTGGCAAGGAGTTACATGCGGTCGCAGGCATCGAAGAGTGACTTCCTTGAATCTGTCTTCACTTGAACTGGCAGGTTCGCTGTCTCCCCACATCGGGAATCTCACATTCCTCAAGGTGATTGATCTCAGTAGAAACAAATTCCATCAGATTCTTCCTCCAGAAATTGGCCGGTTGTTTCGATTGAGATACCTTTCTCTTGCAAACAACTCCTTCCAAGGTGAACTTCCTTCCAACTTGAGTCATTTTTCGAACCTCATACTCCTGCATCTATACGGAAACAATTTTAGAGGGAAAATTCCTAGTGAACTTGGCTCTTTGTCTAAGCTCTTAGGATTGAACCTCGAAAGCAATCATTTCACTGGCTCAATCCCACCTTCATTTGGTAACCTCTCTAGCATGCAACGTGCAAATCTAGGATATAACAATCTGGAAGGAATCATTCCTGATGAACTTGGACGACTCTCTGACTTACATTTACTATATCTTTATTACAACAATTTGTCTGGTATGGTTCCTGAACAGCTTTACAATATCTCATCCCTCAATTTGCTCTCATTAGTGGACAACCAATTAACCGGTCCCCTCCCGCGTTATATAGGATCAACCCTACCCAATCTGCAAGCTCTTTATCTTGGAGGAAACCAATTCTTTGGTCATATTCCAGAATCTTTCGTCAATTGCTCAGGTCTCGTAGCTTTTGATTTATCATATAATGCTTTCACCGGGCCTGTTCAAAATAATTTGGGAAACCTGCAAAACCTTGAAAGAATAAACTTTGGCAGCAATCCGCTTGGGGATGAGAATGGGAGTGATTTAACTTTTCTTACCTCCTTGACCAATTGCACCAATTTAAGAGTGGTGTGGTTTTTTGAAAATCACCTTAGAGGCGTATTGCCAATTTCTATTGCAAATCTCTCGACCAACCTCTATCGGTTAGCACTCGGGACTAACTACTTGACTGGAGACATTCCTGTAGAGATTGGAAATCTTAAAAACTTGGAGTCTCTTGTATTTTATGAAAACATGCTTACAGGGAGATTACCTGATTCTATTGGAAAACTTTCCAAGTTGCAAAACCTTAATGCTTACACTAACAAAATCTCTGGAAATATTCCATCCTCCTTCGGAAACCTTTCTAGAATGCTTCGCCTCAATCTAGTAGACAATTTTCTTGAGGGAACTATACCAGTTTCTCTGGAAAATTACAGTCAACTAGAAGTGTTAGAACTTTCATACAATCATCTCAGTGGTGCGATACCTGAGAAACTTGCTGGTATCGATTCTTTACTGGGCCTCCATATGGCTTCAAATAATTTAACAGGTCCATTACCATCACAACTGGGTAATGCAGGAAATCTGATTGAATTGGATGTTTCTGAAAACAAATTATCTGGAAAAATTCCAAGCTCTATCGAGAGTTGTGTCATGTTGGAAGACCTCAACCTGAAGGGCAACTTCTTTGAAGGAACCATTCCTTCTTCTTTCAAGAAGCTAAGAAGTATTGGAGTCCTTAACCTTGCCCACAACAACTTGTCTGGGCAGATTCCCTAGTTTCTTGGCGAATTACCTCTTCTTGGTTATCTCAACCTTTCCGGTAACAATTTTGATGGTGAAGTGCCAGCTGAAGGAGTTTTCACCAATGCTAGTGCATTTTCAGTTGCCGGAAATGACAAGCTATGTGGAGGAATCAAGGCACTGCAATTGCATGAATGCCCAAAACAGAGACAAAAGACTGGAGTTCGTCGGAAGGTAGTTATTCTTGGAAGCTTTGCTGCACTTTTCCTTCTTCTGGTGGTGGCATCTGTCTGTGCTGTTATACACTGGAAAAAACAAAAAAAAAGTGGACCTTCTTTGGCCTCACCATTAGAGAAGAAATACCAGAGAGTTTCCTATTCGGAACTTGTACATGCTACTGGTGGGTTCTCTTCGGACAACATAATTGGGGATGGAAAATACGGCACTGTCTACAAAGGTACACTTGGATCTGATGATCAAGTAGCTGTGAAGGTATTCAAGCTTCGACAAAGAGGAGCCAGCAATACTTTCATGGCTGAAATCAACGCTTTGAGGAATATCAGACACCGAAATCTTGTCAGAATTGTAAATTCTTGCTCAACCATTGATTTCCAAGGCAATGACTTCAAGGCTTTGATCTTCGAGTTCATGTCAAATGGGAGTTTGGAGAGCTGGTTACATGCAAGTTCAGCGGAATCACAAGACTTCAAAAATTTAAGTCTGCTGAAGAGAATAAACATAGCGACTGATGTGGCCCTGGCATTAGATTATCTTCACAACCAGTGTGAAACGACAGTGCTTCATTGTGATCTAAAACCGAGCAACATCCTTCTTGACAATGACCTTACTGCTCAAGTGGGTGATTTTGGCCTGGCAAAGATTCTTTTAGCTGCTGCTGGGGAATCATTTTCTACAGAGTCCAGCTCAATTTGCATACGAGGAACCATTGGTTATGTAGCACCAGGTAAAATATTAAGCAACTACCCTTTCTCATATTCATTTAGAAATCACCTTGCTACATATCCAATAATCATGTATTTTCTGCAATACATGCAATTATAATTCCAATTTGGAGATGATATTTGATGGCTATGCTAGCTAGGAAATCTTAGTGAAAGACTTAGTTTTTGCTTAAATTGCAGAATATGGAATGGGAGGAGAGGCTTCAACACAGGGTGATGTGTATAGCTATGGAATTCTCCTACTGGAGATGTTCACAGGAAAAAGGCCCGTTGACAGCATGTTTACAGGTGACTTTAACCTGCATAGTTTCGTTAAAGCAGCCCTTCCTGATCGGGTAATGGAGATTATTGATCCTCTACTCTCAATTGATATCCAAGAGGAAGTTCAGACAAGGAGAAATGGTCCAAGAGGCAGAAGCAGCGTCAACATTGAAAAGGTAAAGAAGTGTTTGGAATCAATCCTGCAGATTGGACTTCGATGTTCTGCTGATTTGCCAGGTGAAAGAATGGTTATAGCAGATGTTCCCTCAGAACTGCCTAAAACTACCAAGATTCTCTCTAACATCTAGAGAGATCTCAAGAGCTGTAATCTATAAAACTGGCATACTTTGTGTTGTTTTTTGGTCAGAATACTTGAATGCAGAAGCTCGTTTTCTTCTAGCAAAAAGAATGTACTAGACTCTTTAAGGTTATGGACCTAGCCTTCCAGTACATAATAATGAAAACTCATTAGTAATGATTCCATCTGCATGTTGCAGATAGTTTGTTCTCCAGTCTCTGAATTAAGTCTCAGCCATTTTAACCCTCCACGGCTTTCTCAGGTTTTCTCTCTCACAAAATTCCACAACAGTGTTACAAGAACTTTGAATTTCTCAGCTAAACAATTTTTTTAATTTGTTTTGTTCCTTGGTGTTTTCTCTAGTTCTATATGTTTCTGTAAGGCCCTTCTGTTATGGTGTATCAAAGCTAGTAGTTCAAGATCCAGTTTGCCACAAGATCCAAGTCTTGATTCTTCCCAGAATGTTGTGCTTGCAAAAACAGTTGCCATGTACTCTATCCCAAATTGGACAATACTGGACTTGACCAATATCTTCACTTTTAAATTCGAAAACATTCCCTGGGAAATCTACAAATTCTTTCCATCAAATCATGCTAACAAATGCGCACCCCTTCTTAAATTCTAGCCCTACCACTAAGAAGAGGTCGATGCTTCAGTCCATGAAAGATTGATAAGATTCTTTGGCAGACAAACTTCAGAGGTGGTAAAGTCAATTTACCGTCGCTAATTTTTCCATTCTGAACGCGTCCAGAAATATATTCCACATAGCTATCATTTGTAGAAGATTTTTCTCTTTGTGGAAATTTTAGTGAAAAGGACACTGACTACAAAATTCTAGTTTTTGTAACTTGAGTCATAAAGAGACAACTTCCCAGTGTTCACACCCTCAGCTTAGATCATGGAGGAACAGACAAACGACAGCATTCTATCTCATGGATTTAACTCCTACAAACAAGCCAAATTTTGATAATAAATCCAGTTTTGATACGATGGAATCCGATTTAAAAGTGTTTTTTTTTTTTTAATAATTTTTATTTTATTTTTTATTTTAAATTATTTTTTAGATCGTTATCAAATATAATTTTTTATATATAAAAAAATATTATTTTAATATACAACTAAATGTTTACTATTGAATAAATATACAAATTTTTGTTTACTATTTATTCTCGATTGTGCTACTGAGAATAAGAGATCAAGTATGCCTAGAAAACAATATTCAACTAAATGTTGCTTGTCATATGCTTGTGTGCCTCGTCAAAAGAAATTGTAGTGAAATCTATTAAGTTTATTAAATGTGTTCTTTATCTAATTTATCTTTTAAGTTTGTTAAAAATGTGTTGTGTATTTATTAAGTATAACTCTAAGGCATGAGTTCTTACTCTTTAAGAGTGCAATGTTCATCCTCTCCCAAATTATTGTTGATGGATTGTGCAAAATTTTGTGTTTTTTTAAATTTAGCACTTAAACTTTATGTTTTGGAAATTTAGTTGTAATTTCAGATCAATTGATTTTTATTTATAATGAAAGGGTGGAATTAAAAGAAAAGAGACCGAAATAAAAAAACACTCTAGATACGAGTGGTAAGCCATAAGCTTCGCATGACACAAATAATACAATAGTAGTCCCTCAATATTTTTCAAATTTAATATTGATAAAAAAACTATTTTTTGTTATGTTTTAGCCCCTGGTTGAGAAAGAAGAGAGAAAGGTCACTAAATTTTATTTCAGGTTTATTTATAATGAAAGGTTTTTGGATTTTTTTAGACCATGAAAATGTTTATCATGGTTTCTAAAATGTTTTGAATGTGTTTTAGGTCAAAAGTGGGGTTGAAAACGAGTTTTTGGTTTAGAAAAGATTAAGCCCTGATTTTTTATGACTGAGGTGGTTGAAATCTAGGCAAAATAGATGACGTGTTAACTGACTTAACAAACAAGGTGTCGTTTGATATTAGGGTGGATGACATATTGTTTGACATTAAAGCCTAATCGTTGAGATTGTCAAGGCAAATCCACATGTGAGCCTGACCAAAATGAGATAGACCGTCTTGCCTAACTTGCCACGCCTATTAGCATCTTATCTCTTTTTTTTATTATTATTAATGTTTCTTTTTATATGCTTTTTTAAAAAAAAAAAAATTGGATTAATACCCCTTTTTTCTTTTTTATTCCCTTTAAGGAGCCTCTTTTGAATGATGATAATTTTCTGGTTATGCATTTAATTTTCAAAAAGGTTTTTTTAATGTTTCATGTAGATGAACAATATTTTTATAAATATTTTTTTCTTAGATAATATTTCTAATATGTGTAGCCTTACATAATATAATTTTTTTATTTAATCAATTTAATATGTTTATCTACTTTTATTGTCATTTGATTTAATAAAAAATATTAATAAACAAAATATAGCAAACATGATCGAGTAAATATCTAATCTTGAGAGATTAAATATATTAATCTATATCTGTCACTCGAAATTTCAAATTTTATTTTTAGATATCTTTAATTTTTATTTATTTATTAGCACACATAACTCACAATTTATTTGATTACATATATGAGCAAAAAATATATTAAAAAAACCTGCATACATAACCTTTTAAAAAAGAATTATCTTATCCACGGTATAACGTATATTATTTTGTGTAAGTTAGGAGTGAGCAAAAAAATCAGCCAACCGATTAAACAGAGAAAACCAAAAAAAATAATAACCAAAAAAACTGAATCGGAAAGAAAATTTGATTAAACTGATTTTAAAATTCTGAAGAATATTCGGTTCGGTATCGGTTTTGTAAGGCAAAAACCGATTAAACCAAACCAAACTGAACCGGTTCGGTTAAAAGAGGCATTATAAATAGAAACTTTCTTATTCTTTTCTTTTTAACTCCCCTAGCAGCCAGCCTCCCCCTCTCCCTCCCCCTGCAACTGTAACCAACCCCAGCAGTCACCCCCTCTCTCCCATTACAACTACAATCAACCATTACCCTCCCTTCCTCTGCAATCTGAACTGCATCCATTACCCCCAGTCCCTCTGCATCTATCATTGTCCCCTCTTTACACGGAGATAATGATATAGATTTTGTTTAACACATTTAAGCTCATCCTGGCTTCATTAGGCACAAGCACCGCAAAAAACCCAGAAAAGAAAAATGCTTTCAGGGCTACTGAACTCGTTTCTTTGGTTCATGGGCATGCTTCTGTTCATAAACTACATAGAAGCCACCACTTCTGGCTTCTCAAATGAGACAGACCAGCATGCTTTGCTTGCCATTAAGGATCTTATATCATACGATCCTTCCAGCAGTTTAAGCTCATGGAACAGCTCCCTGCAGTTTTGCAGCTGGCGAGGAGTTACATGCGGTCGCAGGCATCGAAGAGTGACTTCCTTGAATCTGTCTTCACTTGAACTGGCAGGTTCGCTGTCTCCCCATGTCGGGAATCTCACATTCCTCAGGGTGATTGATCTCAGTAGAAACAGATTCCATCAGATTCTTCCTCCAGAAATTGGCCGGTTGTTTCGACTGAGATACCTTTACCTAAAATATAACTCCTTCCAAGGTGAACTTCCTTCCAACTTGAGTAATTTTTCAAACCTCGAATTCCTGGATCTATGGGGAAACAAATTTAGAGGGAGAATTCCCAGTGAACTTGGCTCTTTGTCTAAGCTCTTAAGATTGAACCTCGGCAGCAATCATTTCACTGGTTCAATCCCACCTTCATTTGGGAACCTCTCTAGCATGCAAGGTTTAAATCTAGGATATAACAATCTGGAAGGAATCATTCCTGATGAACTTGGACGACTCTCTGCCTTAGATTTTCTAGCTCTTTTTTCCATCAATTTGTCTGGTATGGTTCCTGAACAGCTTTACAATCTCTCATCCCTCACTTGGCTCTCATTAGCGAACAACCAATTAACTGGTCCCCTCCCGCGTTATATAGGATCAACCCTGCCCAATCTGAAACTTCTTACTCTTTCATTAAACCAATTCTCTGGTCATATTCCAGAATCTTTCGTCAATTGCTCAAGACTCAAAATTTTCGATTTATCATCTAATGCTTTAACCGGGCCTGTTCCAAATAATTTGGGAAACCTGCAAAACCTTGAAATAATAAGCTTTGCTACCAATCCGCTTGGGGATGAGAATGGGAGTGATTTAACTTTTCTTACCTCCTTGACCAACTGCACCAATTTAACACAGGTGTTGTTTTTTGAAAATCACCTTAGAGGCGTATTGCCAATTTCCATTGCAAATCTCTCGACCAACCTCTATTGGTTAGAACTCAGGACTAACTACTTGACTGGAGACATTCCTGTAGAGATTGGAAATCTTAAGAACCTGACGTATCTTGACTTTTCTAAAAACATGCTTACAGGGAGATTACCTGATTCTATTGGAAAACTATCCATGTTGCAAAAGCTTTTTGTTAACACAAACAAAATCTCTGGAAATATTCCATCCTCCTTCGGAAACCTTTCTAGAATGCTTCATCTCAATCTAGCAGAAAATTTTCTTGAAGGAACTATACCAGTTTCTCTGGAAAATTACAGTCAACTAGAAGTGTTACAACTTTCATACAATCATCTCAGTGGTGCGATACCTGAGAAACTTGCTGGTATCGATTCTTTATTTCGCCTCTTTTTGGCTTCAAATAATTTAACAGGTTCATTACCATCACAGCTGGGGAATGCAGGAAATCTGAATGAATTGGATGTTTCAGAAAACAAATTATCTGGAAAAATTCCAAGTTCTATCGAGAGTTGTGTCATGTTGGAATACCTCAACTTGAGTGGCAATATCTTTGAAGGAACTATTCCTCCTTCTTTCAAGAAGCTAAGAAGTATCCGAGTCCTTAACCTTGCCTACAACAACTTGTCTGGGCAGATTCCCAAGTTTCTTGGCGAATTACCTCTTCTTGGTTATCTCAACCTTTCCGGTAACAATTTTGATGGTGAAATGCCAGCTGAAGGAGTTTTCACCAATGCTAGTGCATTTTCAGTTGCCGGAAATGACAAGCTATGTGGAGGAATCAAGGCACTGCAATTGCATGAATGCCCAAAACAGAGACGAAAGACTGGAGTTCACCGGAAGGTAGTAATTCTTGCAAGCTGTGCTGCACTTTTCCTTCTTCTGGTGGTGGCATCTGTCTGTGCTGTTATAAACAGGAGAAAACAAAAAAAAAGTGGACCTTCTTTGGCCTCACCATTAGAGAAGAAATACCAGAGAGTTTCCTATTCGGAACTTGTACATGCTACTAGTGGGTTCTCTTCGGCCAACATAATTGGGGATGGAAAATACGGGACTGTCTACAAAGGTACACTTGGATCTGATGATCAAGTAGCTGTAAAGGTATTCAAGCTTCGACAAAGAGGAGCCAACAATACTTTCATGGCTGAAATCAACGCGTTGAGGAATATCAGACACCGAAATCTTGTCAGAATTGTAAATTCTTGCTCAACCATTGATTTCCAAGGCAATGACTTCAAGGCTTTGATCTTCGAGTTCATGTCAAATGGGAGTTTGGAGAGCTGGTTACATGCAAGTTCAGCGGAATCACAAGACTTCAAAAATTTAACTCTGCTGCAGAGAATAAACATAGCGACTGATGTGGCCCTGGCATTAGATTATCTTCACAACCAGTGTGAAACAACAGTGCTTCATTGTGATCTAAAACCGAGCAACATCCTTCTTGACAATGACCTTACTGCTCAAGTGGCTGATTTTGGCCTGGCAAAGATTCTTTTAGCTGCTGCTGGGGAAACATTTTCTACAGAGTCCAGCTCAATTTGCATACGAGGAACCATTGGTTATGTAGCACCAGGTAAATATTAAGCAACTACCCTTCCTCGCATTCATTTAGAAATCAGCTTGCTACATATCCAATAATCATGTTTGTATTTTCTGCAATACATTTAAAGATGATATATAACATCGTTTCGAGCATGATGCTATGATATCTAGGAAATCTTAGTAAAAGACTTTGTTACTTTTTGCTTAAATTGCAGAATATGGAATGGGAGGAGAGGCTTCAACACAGGGTGATGTGTACAGCTATGGAATTCTCCTACTGGAGATGTTCACAGGAAAAAGGCCCACAGACAGCATGTTTACTGGCGACTTTAACCTGCATTGTTTTGTTGAAGCAGCCCTTCCTGATCGGGTAATGGAGATTATTGATCCTCTACTTTCAGTTGATATCCAAGAGGAAGTTCAGACAAGGAGAAATGGTCCAAGAGGCAGAAGCAGCATCAGCATTGAAAAGGTAAAGAAGTGTTTGGAATCAATCCTGCAAATTGGACTTCGATGTTCTGCTGATTCGCCAAGTGACAGAATGGTTGTAGCAGATGTTCCCTCAGAACTGCATAAAACTACCAAGATTCTCTCTAACAGCTAGAGAGATCTCAAGTGCTATGAAAACTGGCATACGTTGTGTTTTTTGCTTGGTCAGAATGTTAAAAGCAGAAGCTCATTTTCTTCTAGCAAAATGAATGTACGTAATAATAAAAACTCATTAGTAGAAATCAAACCTTCTTTTCAAGAGTATCCTACAGTAATGATTCCATCTGCATGTTGCAGAAAGCCTGCTCTCCAGTCTCTGAAGTCTCATTCTGAACCAACATACGGTTCTTGAACTGCTTCCCTACATCTCATCCCTCATTTCTTTTCCAGAGCTCACGAACAATTAAATGGTCGCCTTCCCCTTTATTTAGGCTTCACACTTCCCAAAATAAATAAAAAATCCTCATCTTGGACCAAACAAATTCTCTGATACTTGTTTAAATTGTTTTTAAAATAATATTTTTTTATGTTTTTTAAAATTATTTTTAACATCAATAAATAAAAATAAAAATATATAAAAATAAATTAATTTAAAATAAAAATATGGTTTTCTGTCATTTTTATCTGTTTTTCGGATCATATGATTTTTTTATGCTCAAAATATTTGTTTTAGTTTTTTTTCTTCTTCTTTTTGGCTGTTTTTGTTTTCTCTATTTAAAAAAAAAAAAATTGTGATAATTTTATGGTTTCAGTGTTTGTGTAATAAAAATGATAATTTTAGTGATTGTTTGTTTTATTGTTTTCTTGCTTGTTTTTCTGTAAAAAAATAAATAAATTTGGGACAATTTAATTATTCTAATTGTTTTGGTTGTAATGGTGATAGTAATTTTAGCTTTTATAGTCATGATAATGATGGTAACTTTGCAATGGATTTTCAATGATGTTTTTTTTTTTTATAGGTAGAAAATCAAAGATTTATTTTTGTTCTTAAGTTATCGTAATTGTTTTCACAATTTATATTTTATTATTATATTTAATTTAAATTAGATTATGAAATAAACTAATTTTAATACAGTGAATTTGATAATTCATGCATCTGAATCTTCTTGTCTTTATAATGATGATGGTAATTTTATGCTGGTAATTTCATTGAATCCTGTTAAACAGATAAATTTATATTAATTTAAAATTCATATAATTTTTTATTTTCCCCAAATTTATAGTATAATAAAAAAAATCTTACAATCTTAACATCCCATACTCTTAATATGATTTTTCCCAAATTCATATAGATTTTTTTTTGCGTTGAAAAAATATGATTTTAATTGCGGCGAAGCACAGGCAAATGGCTAGTAAGGATATAGATTTTGTTGCAAGTGTAACATGTTAGGCTTGTTCAGTTTTGTTTCTCGTTCCATGCGGTATTTGTTTTATTTCCGGGAACCTTAGCGGCCATGCATCCCCATGTTTGAATTTAACGATGACAATAGTCTTCAGCTGCATTAAAATCTAAGAAATATTCTCCTCTTAGTCAGCGTGCTTGGATACAGGGATATTAATTTTAAACCTTCTGCATCTTTAAAATTTTCAATCTGCTAACATGAAGACGATTTCAATTCGGAGGATTGAAAATGCATCATAATATCTTACAAATCTTTGGTCCATTCATGCCTGTGTTGAGTGCACCAATCACATATAGGTAAAGCAACAGCTATGATAGTAGATTAAATATATATAATCAAAACTAATACTGCATTCTTACATTCTATGCACAGTTCTCCAAATATTGTCTTTACAGATCGCCTCATCTTGTTCGAACAAGTTCAAGCGGTGAAGTTTCCATTGCCAGCTGAGATTTGAAAGACAGTTAAGATGCAAACAAATAGGTTTCCTCTACAATGAAATTCAGAGAAATGCTTACCCACAGTCGTGGAGTTCTTGGATCAGATTTTTTCTGCAATTTGGACAGTTCTGACTGAAAGCTGATGACTATGGACACTTTGAACTCGATTGAAAATGGACTGCAAAGAGAATTCAATAAAAGACAACGACAATTACCACAAGGTAAAACGCTAGCTTTTCAGAACAATCAGATGTGTGAGCAAGCCCAAGCATAAAGCAGTGATACTGCTAGGTAGGGGAACGAGTTCACAAGAATAGCTAGCAAAAAAAAGATACAACTGTAATATTTTTAGACGCTGGATTCTTGAGTTTTAAGAGACCTTTCGTTTCAATTTGAAAAAAAAAATCTCAGTTGGGTTTGCACAGCTTTCCCACCTTGTATCAAACAATTCTCCCCTATATGAATTACTCAATTTTCCTTTTCGTCGGCAGAGCCAAACCCTTTAAAATAAAACAAAAGAGCATGCTTGGGGAAAATTCAAAATTTAAAACTACAAATAGAGCAAGTTTGAGTCATATAACCAACAGAAAGACTTTACCAGCCAAGATGGACTTCATATCCTTTCATGAATTAAAATGTCAATGAAGTGCTTATGCTTCTAACTCGTAGAGCCATTATGTAATTTTTTTAACATCACTATCATCCCCTTTTATGTAATTATGTACCAGCGCTTAATTTCCATCTTCTAACAGATCCAAAAAGACAAGATAAAACAAGAGTTTAAAATCAAAACATTGTACAATTCAAAGTAATTTTGCAAGATTGGGAACATATCATGCCTGTGTGGTCTGAATCAAAGAAGTTTCAGTCACAATTTTCTCTCCTACTAGAACTGACTCTACACGGAGCAAGTGTATGTCAATGGAGGAAATGGGAACTGCTGATGTTTCAACTGTCAACTCTCCACTGATGGGATCCAACAAGGATCACAGTAGATATTCTTCCTGTCACCCGAAAACCACCTATTGAATGACATCTATAATCAGTTGAGTTTCACTTGAACATAAGAAGCTGCTCAAGTGCCTGCATCACAAATACATGCATATAAATGCCAAAAGAGGAAACTATTTCTCCAAAATTCAAATTAAGGTTGGAGAAATAGTCTTAGCTAGGATGACATAGAAGCATACCTGACTTTATTTCAGGAAGTAAAGGATGTCTCTGAGTGTCCTGAGTAATGTAAAAGATAGCCATTTCAGGAGAAACTGGTCGCTCAAGCACATCAGCTGAAAATGCAACAACATGAGCAAGAAAGTAGCTTATTTAATTCCCTATCAATAATACATATATCATAAAAAGAAATAATCAAACCACACCTTTATCACTTTGAACTATAACTTCCGTGGTCGCAGATAATGATTTTAAAGGTATCCTCTAGCTATATCTACAGTAAACAAATACTATCACAGAAATCATTAATCATAAAGTCTTACAAAAGTGTGAAAGTAATTGTGGGAAAGCATTAGAACCACGAAAAATTAAAAAGAAGATAACAAGTCTTACAAAAGTGTGAAAGGACAAAAAATATATTCACCTGAATGCTAACATCCGTTCCATGGTAGGTCTCATAAAATCTTCCCAAACTTTTTTCCCCAGTTTGTTTCAAAACCATGGTAACTGCCATACCAAGCAAACACTAAAATTAACATAATAATAATAAAAAACTATAACATAAGAGGTGAAAAGGGGATATATAATGATTGATAACACAAGCATGAAGGAAATGATATTTAGTGGGGGGGGGGGCTAGCCCTATAATTTCTTCAATTAAATTTTTCGTCAGGCATCAAAAAGCTAAAATCACACTAAATTTGAGCGAGTTGTTTGTTATAAGTACCTCAGTTGTACCTGAACCAATCTTTCCCGGTGGTTTAACCTCAATGCTCTTATTCCTGTTTCCATGTCAAGTAAAATTCGCAGCAATCAGGGTAATAATCTGCTTGAAAATCCATTGCTTAAATACAAAACATGAGAAATCACACACCAAGGGCACTAATTTGATCAACCGTTCAATACCGAGTTCAATTTCAGCACGCATTAACACAAAGCAAAACATATTTATAAGAGAAACAGAAATGTAGCCATTTTTCTCCCTCTTTTTTTCAATGAATCAACTATTATTTAACTTTAAGCACACTTTATACAGTCATTTAAAATAAGATAGAGCAAAAACACTAGTAATAGCATACACGATAGTGATCGGCTTGACAACACCATAAAAGGACTCAATAACTCCAGCTGATCCTCCTCGAAGCTGCTTTCACAACAGAACACCACACCAAATCAGATATTATAAAGTTATCTCGCAAATCAAACAGACAGATAGAGAGAGAGGTAGAGAAATTGATGAAATGATCCTGTAATGTTATGTTTTTAATTGTTTTTGGATTTTTTGGTGTATTTTTGTGAAAGTAAGGCTATAAACTGTGAAATGAAAAATATGAAAAGGATGATAAATTCTGGGATTCAAGGTTCCAGAAAACCTACTAATGCTCACGGCAATTTTTCGTTGATTTTCCAAGATGTCTTTTCCATTAAACAAACCATACTTAAATACATAACATAAGCATAACTGATCTCACTAATAACCCCCCCCCCCCTTTAAGTACCCATTACAACTTTATTAAATGTATTAATTAACCCGAAATGCATAACTGAAAATACATAAACTGAACACTGATTTAATTAACCCAACCATGGTTTATATAACCACAGTCAAGAATAACCATGGTTTGCCAAATGTCAATCATCCGGCCTGTTGTGCCGCTTGCCACGTGTCACTCATCGGCTGGCCACGTGTCTCCAATCAGGCGCGTAACAGATGCCCTTTCTTCAAAAGAATTCGCCCACGAATTCTGGATACTTCGAACGCATCTCTTCCACATCGACCCACACGGCATCCTCTTCCTCCGTTCCTTCCCACTGAACCAAAATCTCGGTCCCGGCATGGTTCCCCTTCTTCTTCATTCTTCTATCTATTACTTTCTCAAGCTTGGGAGCTAGGGTTCCGTCAGACATCATGGCTGGTAAGTTGGGGTTGGGAAGAACTCGAGCTCTGATTTTCTTTTTGAGACATGAGACATGGAAGATCGGGTAGATCTTCGAGTTCTCGGGTAGCTCGAGCTTGTACGCCACTTTACCCACTCTTTGGGTGATTTGAAAGGGGCCAAAATATTTGGCCGAGAGCTTCAAATTCCTTCGCATGGCCACAGTCATCTGCCGGTACGGCCTTAGTCTCAGGTAGACCCACTCTCCGACCTCAAACTCTCTATCTCTTCTATTTTTGTCAGCAAAAACTTTCATGCGAGCTTGACTTTCTTGCAGGTGTTCCCGAACTAATTGAAGGATAAAGTCTCGGCTCCTCATCTCATTCTCTACTGCTTGATTCGCAGTTGACCCTGGCTCAAAGGGTTGGAGCCGAGGCGGGGTTTTTCCATACACTATCTCAAAGGGGCTAAGACCCGTGGCAGAATGGACGGCAGTGTTGTAGGACCACTCGGCTAAGTGCAGCCATCGGACCCAATCCTTGGGTCGGTCTCCTGTGAAACACCTCAGGTAAGTCTCCAACCATTTGTTCATAGCTTCCGTTTGTCCATCCGTTTGTGGATGATAAGCTGTGCTCATCAATTGTTGTGTGCCACTTAAATGAAATAATTCTTTCCAAAAAGAACTAGTAAACACAGCATCTCTATCGCTGACTATAGTCTATGGAATGCCATGTAGTTTAAATATATATTCCATGAATTTGTGTGTTGTGCTTGCTGCTATGTATGGGTGTGAGAGAGGGATGAAATGACTGTATTTACTGAACCTGTCGATAATTACCATGATCACTGTGTATCCCTTTGAATTTGGTAACCCATCTATGAAGTCCATGCTAATATCAACCCATGCTTCTTTAGGTATCGGCAAGGGTTGTAGTAACCCTGCTGGTTTGAGATTCTCCACTTTGTTGCGTTGACATACATCGCATTCTCTTATGTATGCCCTGATATCTTTACGCATTCCCTGCCAGTAAAATTCTCTCTTGATTCTTGCATGTGTCTTGTGTGTTCCTGCATGTCCTCCCATAGGGCTCTCATTGTAGTACTTCAAAATTAATTGTTGATAATGGGTTAAAGTCCCCATATGTACTCTCCCTTTGTAAAACAATAGGTTACCATGAAATTTATATTTGTTGGGATCAAGTAATCCCTGCTGGCTGCGGCTGATGAGCTGTTGTAGTTGCTGATCTTGTGAGTAAACCTGTAGTAATGCTTCCCACCAACTGGACCGAACAACACTAAGGGTTTTCAACTCCCCTTCTGTTGTAATAGCTTCTTCCTCCCCTGAACTGGACTCCTCAGTGAGTCTTCTAGATAGAGCATCAACAGCTCTATTTTCTTTCCCACTTCTGTACTCAACAATAAAGTCAAAACCTAGGAGTTTAGCAACCCATTTCTGTTGAAAGGGTGTTCCTACCCTTTGTTCCAGTAGGTATTTTAGTGCCTGCTGATCTGTGCGCACTTTGAATTGATGTCCCAACAAATAATGTCTCCATTTTTTAATAGCTAGGACTAGAGCCAAAAATTCCTTCTCATAAGTAGACAAGAGCAGGTTCTTTCCTCTCAGCGTTTGGCTTAAATAGGCCAAGGGTCTTCCATCTTGCATTAGGACAGCACCAATCCCCCCCCCCAGAAGCATCACATTCAATTATAAACATTTTATTAAAATCTGGTAACCCTAAAACAGGAGGAGTCACCATGGCTTCCTTCAGGTTTTCAAAAGCTCGAGTGGCTGCCTGTGACCAAGCAAAAGAGTCCCTTTTTAATAAGGCAGTCAAAGGAGCAGCAATGCCTCCATAACCCTTCACAAATTTCCGGTAGTACCCTGTAAGTCCAAGAAATCCTCTCAAGGCCTTAACTGTGGTAGGTGTAGGCCACTGAACCATTGCAGAAATCTTCTTAGGGTCAGCCTTCACACCTTCCTTAGAAATTACATACCCTAGGTATTCTACCTCTTGACAACCAAAAATACATTTTGAAATTTTGGCATACAGCTGATGCTGTTTTAGGATGTCCAACACAGTATGTAAGTGTAAAACATGCTCCTTTAATGACTTACTATAAATTAGTATGTCATAAAAAAAACTAACATAAATTTTCTCAAATGAGACTTAAATATCTCATTCATTAACCCCTGAAATGTAGAGGGTGCATTAGTAAGCCCAAAGGGCATAACTAGGAACTCATAATGACCTTCATGGGTACGAAAGGCAGTTTTAGGCACATCTTCAGGATTCATCCTGATTTGGTGATAGCCTGATCTTAAATCAAGCTTGGAAAACAGTTCAGCCCCATTTAGCTCATCTAACAATTCATCTATGTTAGGGATAGGAAACTTATCTTTAATAGTCTCCTTGTTAAGAGCCCGGTAGTCAATACACATGCGCCAACTTCCATCTGCCTTCCTCACTAGCAAAACTGGTGAAGAATAAGGGCTTTGACTGGTTTGAATGATCCCAGCCTGTAGCATCTCTCGCACCAACCTTTCAATCTCCTCCTTTTGGTAGTAGGGGTATCTATAAGGCCGCACACACGTGGGAGTGGCTGTAGCATGTAACCTTATATGGTGATCATGTCCCCTGCTAGGTGGCAGCCCTTTAGGCTCCTCAAATACGCTCTGAAATTGTTCCAAAACCTGCTGTATAGCTGTATCTGGAATTCTGGGGATGTTAACTTCTTCTCCTTCCATAAGTTGCAGCCATAGTCCTCTACCCTCTACCATGGTAGATTTATTTAGCCTCGGTTCTTCTTCTAGGGAGTTACTAGGGAGTTTTAAGCCTTGCAAGGCTAGCTGTTTTCCCATGAGTGTAAACTTCATACTCAGCTCCTCAAAATTCCATTGAATTGTCCCCAAGCTCCTCAACCAATCAACTCTTAAAACCACATCACAACCTCCCAATGTTATGAGATACAGATTTGTAATCACATCACAGCCTTGCATCTGCATAAGCACTGCCTTACAGCAACCTTGGCAAGGAAAAGTGGTCCCATTGGCCACCTGCACTGCCAAGTGGCTAGTTTCCACTGGTAGCTTCATTTTTCTTGCTACATTCTCATCCATAAAACTGTGGGTACTGCCAGTATCAATAAGAATGATAACTGAAAAGTTCCCAATGTTTCCCACTAATCTCATTGTTTTAGGAGATGGAACTCCTGATAATGCATGTACTGAAATGACTAACAATTCTGCAGCTTGTATTTGCTGCTCTTGCTCCTCAATTTCCTCCTATGTTTCCTCTAGATCTTCCCCAATCTCCACACCCTCCAAGAGATACAATTTTGGTCTATTGCATCTATGTCCTACATGATATTTTTCGTCACAGTTATAACACAATCCTTTGTCTCTCCTCTCCTGCATTTGGCTGGTAGTAAGTCTTTTAATTGGTAATGGGTGTTTTCTTTGGAAATTTGGATTGTATTGGGCTGTGTTTTGTGGTGCTGGTAGTCTTGGGAATGTATTTTGTGGGGCTGGATTTTTTGGAAAGGAGTTTGGTGCAGGTAATCTGAGTGGGGTTTGTTTAGGGTAGGCTGTTGTGTAGTGGCTGGTAGTGGTATTGTTGTTGTGGTTTGTATGAAAATTTCAGACATGATTGTGTCTCCTTCCAACCTCCTCTTCTTGCAATTTAGCCAACCCAAAGGCAGCTGAAATTGTGCTGGGTCTGAACATGGTAACTATTATTCTCAGCTCATCTCTTAAGCCACTTAGAAAAGTGCTTATACGGAACTCCTCACTCAAACCTGTGATTTTATTGGACAGGATTTCAAAAGCTGATTGATACTCCTCAACACTCCCTGTTTGTCTCAGCTTAGTAAAGGCACCTATGGGATCTTCAAAAGCTGAAGCTCCAAACCTGAGGTGGATGGCCTCCTTAAATTCTTCCCATGATGTTACTAGGCTAGACTCCTTCAACCAGTAGTACCATGTAAGTGCTTTCCCCTCCATATGAAAAGAAGCAATCTCTAGTTTTTGCTCTTCTGGTGTTCCAAAATAACTGAAAAATTATTGTGCTTTTAGGATCCATTCACTGGGATCCCCTCCATCAAAACGAGGAAAGTCCAGCCTTAGTGACCTAGCTTGAATTCCCCCATGCCCCTCAAAGAGTGGATTAGCTTGAATCCTTGTAGTTTGAGAAGTGCCCTCTCCTGACTCTCTTCTGTTGGTAGCTTGTAATAAACTGTCGTAATTTGTTGCCAAATTATTAAGTTGTTGTAGTATTCTCTCCATTAGTACTCCTTGCTTTGCTTGTTCTTCTCCTTGCTTTGCTTGTTCTTCGGACAGAGCTGTTGATGCTCCTTGTAGTTGCTTCACTGTTTCAGACAGTTGATTAAATCGTGTGCCTTCTGCCATGGTCGCTGGATGTATGCTCTGATACCACTTGTTATGTTTTTAATTGTTTTTGGATTTTTTGGTGTATTTTTGTGAAAGAAAGGCTATAAACTGTGAAATGAAAAATATGAAAAGGATGATAAATTATGGGATTCAAGGTTCCAGAAAACCTACTAATGCTCACGGCAATTTTTCGTTGATTTTCCAAGATGTCTTTTCCATTAAACAAACCATATTTAAATACATAACATAAGCATAACTGATCTCACTAATAAACCCCCCCCCCCTTTAAGTACCCATTACAACTTTATTAAATGTATTAATTAACCCGAAATGCATAACTAAAAATACATAAACTGAACACTGATTTAATTAACCCAACCATGGTTTATATAACCACAGTCAAGAATAACCATGGTTTGCCAAATGTCAATCATCCGGCCTGTTGTGCCGCTTGCCACGTGTCACTCATCGGCTGGCCACGTGTCTCCAATCAGGCGCGTAACATGTAACCTGCAAGCTAACAGATCCGGTGACGGAGAGGCGAATTCCATGGTGAGAAATTGAGGAAGGAGAATTAATCACGATTTTGCCTTCAACAGGTTCCTGAAATTGATTGATTGATTGATTAAAGCAATGATGAACATCAATCACTAGTTAAAATTAAAATTATACTGAATAAAATTCTGTTTTATAGGGAGAGAGAAAGATTTACAGAGGGGCGATAAATACGGTTGGATTGAAAAAACTTGAGGACTATTTTTGTTGACATTGCTCCAACTCAGAGAGGCTGGGTACTGACTTACTGAGTTTCCGATTGAATTTAGTTAGCAGTAAAAAGATTTATAAGATGCAAAGAGAACAATTGATACGGGTGGAATATAAAGATAGCAAAACATGAAAGAACAGGTTAATTGTAATGGGTGAGAAGGGGGTTGCTAAGGTGAACCTCAAATTCACTGTTTTATTTTCTCTAGAATTTAAGTGGTAATGTTGTTCTCCTTAGAAGGTTTACAAGGTCTTATATAGGTCAGAAACCGTACTCAATCTACGAAACAAAAGTAAGAACCTGAGATTTACAAGAAAGGAACCATAAAATAAAATAAAATATGAAATTTAAAACTAAGGAAAAATCATTAAAACTATCTTCTTAAGATCATCCTATTCTTCTTGGTCTGATGGAATCTCTCATAATGCATTCTCTTTCTTTAGATTGTCTCTATCGTTCGTAGCAAGGCTTGATCCACAAGAAATTTCAATAAAAGGTATGAAAAGGTCCCTTGTATGAAATTATTTGGTTAATTTGGCAAACTATGAATAAAAGCTCTTATCATAAGGTATCAACCCAAATTGGGAATAAGTCCTCGTGTTGCACCCCTCATTTACCAACGGGGGCGTGGGTGGACTGGTAGGGGGTCCTCTCAGCTTAACCAATGTCTCGAGTTCGAGCCTTGGGTATGCAGCTGCTTTAAAACTCGCTTGGGAGAGCTTTGCCGCCCTTAAGGGTCCTACCCGGCTCGAATCCGGATTAGTCGGCAGTGGCCGGATTACCGGATGGTTTCTACCAAAAAAAAAAACCCAAATTGGGAATATGCTATTTGACTTGTCTTCCAGTGGACAACAAGTTAGTATGGATTTGTTGGGAAATAAGGAATGTATTCCTTCATAGGATACAAGAACAAGAAGTAGATTTTTACTCTAGTTCTATCTCACTTTTCCCTCTATTGTATAGACTTTCTAGGGGTGTTTAAGGGTTTGATAAAGATTGTTTTTCAAAATATTTTTTGCTTCTAAATACATCAAAATAATAGTTTTTATATTTTTAAAATAATTTCTTACATCAACACATAAAAATTATCCAAAAACATAAAAAAAAAAAAAAAAAAACAAGATTTGAAAAACATGGTTTTAACAGCATTCCCAAACTTAAGCTTAGTCCACTGATTTTTCATCTTTTGGTGGCTATTACTTAATTTAATTATGTGATAAGTGAAAAAATAAAAAAATATCAGTTTATTTGGTTGAGTAATACATCCACGATTACATTCCCAAACATAAACTTAGTGCACTGAATTATTTTACTCGAGTAAAGTGATATTTAACAAAACATTCTTATAACTTTTTATTGATTTAAAAAAAAAATAAAAACAAATGTGAATAAATTAGCAAAAGTTATACCAAACATAATCAAGTGATAAGTGGAAAATTAAAAAAAGAAAATCAAATTATTTGGTGGCAGGTAGGAAGCCCGGAAAAGGCATCAACATTCAATTCCGATAAATTAATCGATTCCATAACTGCAAAAGAGAGTACACAGAGAGAGAGTTTTACGTCAAATATTTTATTTAGATGCAGCACTTAGCGTGCATGCATGGTTGGTATCATTTGAGGAGCTCGTCAAGGAGAATAAACACCGACGAAATTCACACCCCTCGAGCTGACATACACCGAGAGACCAGACTGCTGAGCTTCACTGATAGGAGTGCTTCCGTACTGTGCCTCGAGAGAAACAATCTCCGAAATTGTACCAGATCCATCAACCCTGACTCTTATGGGGACTGGTGTTTGTGAAGCTTGCGTAACAGTCGCAGCTGCTATCAAGAAATCACCCAAAATAGTTCTCTTGATGTTATTTGGCCTCACAATATTAAGGTTGCTTAAGATTATTTCTGAGGTCCCGGCGTTGCTTCCGGTGAGCCAATATCGTTGAATCCTATTACCGATAAATTCTGAGACGAGGACAAACCTGCCGTCTCCGCTAACTGCAGCCCCCGCTGCTCCCGAGAGATTTCTCATTAACACGGTGACTTGATTCGTCCTCACGTCGTACTTCAATAACCTTCCTGTTGAGTCATTAGCTTGAAGACCTTTCGTCGAATTCCTGCCAAATGAGAGACAGAAATTCATCGGATATATCAACTCTTAGAACTCATCTCGGTCGGTTCCATATATACAAAAGATGGGCATACTGCAAGTACTGTAAATTAACGAATGATGACCTTAGATCGTAGACAGCACTCGTGTCTGTAAAATAGATGTTTCTTGTGATGGGGTCTATATCCAGACCATTGCAGAAGACAAAAGGTTGTCCTTCGGCACCGGTGGCAATTTGTTTAGCTAGTCTCCCATTTGAGTCGGCAACTAGGAGTCCGTAATATGCATCAGCTATGTAGAGTAGTCTTGCGATCGGATCATATGCCAGACCAAAAGGCCTTCCGCAGATAGGTCCTTTAACGGGATCATCGGTGGCGCCATCGCAAAATGCTATCGTCCTGACAAAATAGGTAGCAGTACTATGCTTGATCATGAGCAAGTTATTCCGAGATTTTCGAAACTAAAGAAGTAAGAGATCAGTACTGTCTATATATAATACTAAAGAAAACCAAAAAACTGAGAGAATTTTTACCGGTTGGGTGAGGTAAAGGCAAAATATGTGAAGCCAGTAAGTGGTTGATATCTAAGAACACGACCATCGCTAACCCCAGTATAGAAGGCTCCGCCGGGAAATTCAAAGGCAAGGGATTCAGGGCCGAAGCCTGTGGGTGGCAAGAAGATTTGTCTGAACGAAGCAGAGAGAGCGACAGTCGGAAAACAGAAGAAAAAAATGGATAGGATCGAAACCATAGCTGTTTTAGGGCTTGGTCGGAGAGTGATGAGACTAGCAGGTGCTAGAGTATTTATAGGCTCCACAAGAGTTTTACAGCTTGATTTATATCCTTTCCGAAGTATGGCACTAACAATGAATATGGACTAGTATATGGAGGAACTTGCCGTTACAAAACAAAATTACGTTTTTCCCTAGAAAGTGGCAGAAGCTTGGTGACTAAAAATGGTATCCATGTGATTAAAATTCAAGCTATTTGGAGTGTTGCGGAGTGTTGCAGTTAGGGTAAGTATTTTCTGTTCCATTCCGCTTTTATTAAAAAAAAAAACAACCAAATTGAGAAGAAAAAAAAAACCGAACTGATCCGGTTTAAACCGAACGATTTTGATTTGGTTTGGTTTTTTAATTAAAAAATCAAAAAATAATTTTGGGTTTTTAGACTTTATTTTTACTTTAACCAAGTTTTCTCTTCTCTCATTTAACCAAAATAAAAGAAAACCAAAAAATTTGAACTGGATTAGAAGAATAAAAAAATTATAGCATATTTTTTTAATTTGAAACTGTTCGGTTCAGTTTCATTTTAGCGGTTTTTTACTTAAAAAATCAAATATTAAAAATCAAACCGGACCGAAAGTTTTAAAAAATATATAATAGGTTTTTCTCATTTCGGTTTTTCTCAGTTAATTTTTTTCAATTTTCTCTGTTTAATCAGTTTTTTGATTATTTTTGTTCACCCCTTAATTTGAGTGAGTGGATTGAGCTGAGCTGCATTTGGAATTAGTCCAAAAAACTAAACAGTTTCTGCCGAAATATACAGATTGTTTTGATCACAAAGAAAAGGGCTGGCTAGTTCTCCAAGAAAAGTAATTGTATTTCCTTTGGCAAATTGTATTCAGGCGGAAACTAAATACAATAAACAAAGCAAGATAAAAACACCTTGTCAAAACATTACTCATAAAAAAATTCATTGAAACCTAAATCACTCATTTTTATAATTAGAATCGGTCTCAACTAAGATTTTTTTTTCTCTCTATCATCTCAATCCAACCATTCTTTGTCTCTTCTCTCTCAAACTATGGGAGAAAAAGAAATGAATCAAAACTGAATTTCATAAATTGTCAGGGACTAAAAATTTATAACCTGAAAAGTTAGGGGCCGAAGTGTATATATAGTCCTAATTCTAGTCAAACCATCTCTTTTTGATGTGTTTTTTTTTTTTAGTCTTCTATCTTTGAATCTTGTATTTTCTTAAGAAATATGTTTTAATTTCCCATCAATTTGAGCCTATAAAGATGCAATAAAAAAAAAAATTAGAATAATTTATTTGTATTTCGGTGAACAATTTTTTATAGTATATTACTTGTATAAAGGGAGAGATTCAAAATCAAGATGCTATCTCCTCTCTCTCTCTCGTCTCAAGAATGGCACTAACCATGAAGAATATGGGCTGCAACATGGAGTTTCAAAATCTTCCAAAAACACTTTACCCCGAAAAAGTGGCAGAAGTCCGGCGATCGGTTAGAAAATCTCTGCTGATCCAAAATAGTTATTCTTGCACAGGAATCAAAGGCTACGAAAATGAGCTCTTCCTTTTAAAGCATGAGTGTATAAAATTTTGGTTATTGCAGGCTTTTAAAAAGTATATATTCTAACTCAAACTTGAGATCTATTGTACAAATCACAAATCATTTTTTTATTATTCCAGGCTTTTAAAAAAAATATATATTCCAACTCAAACTTGAGACCTACTGTACAGATCACAAATCATTTTTCATCATTTAATCATGTCACGACTCTTGATAACTCAAACTTACTGTTGTCGTAGACCCATTTGCAATTGATACAACAGATGGTATCGGGAACGGGGTAAAGTCATGAATTTTGTTTAAATTATGTGTCATGTGATCACTAGCACCAGAATCCACAACCCAAATATCATGGAATTTACTTAACTCTAAAGCAGTTAAAAGAGCAATATAAATACCTTCAAATTTTTCCGCATTTTCACGGTTTAAAGTTTCAGAAAAATTACCTTCAAATTTGTCTGCATGCTCGCGGTTTGCACTGCCAGAAAAATTACGCGTGGATGACCCACCATAGTTGCTTAAAAACGCAGCGTTTCCAGCATGGTTTGACACTTTGTTTAAAAACGCAGCGTTCCCGTGAAAGTTGCTCAACAAAGCATTGTCATCTTCACCCGACGCTCCTTCTCCTCCCAAATTTCCTTTTTCTTGTAGAAAATTTGCAAACTCTTTTATCAAAGACATGGGATTAGAGTACCTGGGTTCAGTGGCAGCAACTTTGGCTTTGTATTTCACAAATTTCTTGTGATTACCACTGTGGCGATTCTGTTTGAGCTCGGGATGAAGGCTCTAGCACCGATCGATTGTATGACCCATTGAATTGCAGAAATTGCATTTGAGGTTAGAACGATTACCTTTGAAATTGCTCGGGATGGATTGTTTTTCTGCAAATTTTTGGATCCCCTTTTCTGCCATTTTCTGGGCAACAAAAGCTCGGTTTTCTGCCATTGTTGATGGGTTTTCTCGGGTCATCACTTTCCTTCTGATTTCTTCCCTTTGAATGGTTGCACATACACTCTTTAATGAGGGAAGCTCGTCATTCATTAATATGTGGCTCCTAAGATCTTCATAGTCCGATCCTAGGCTAGCCAGAAGTTGAAAAATTTGATCCTCTTCCCTGCGAGATCGAAGAACAATTGGGTCTATTGAGTGTGGTCTGTAGATGTCCAATTCGTTCCACAGCCCTTTGAATTTGCTCAACAAGTTTACGAAGGGCTGTCCATTTCGGTGAAGACCTGCAATTTCTTGTTGGATTTGAAACACACGGGCTGAGTTGTTTTGAGTTCCATACATATCCTTCACTGCTTCCCATAATTCCAATGAGGACTGGTAGTAGTTGAACATCTCAGCAAGTTGGCGTTCCATGGAGTTTAAAATCCAGGACATTACCATTTGGTCTTTGGCCAATCAATTTTCAAAGTCTGGGGAGCTGCTATCGGGAGCTTTGTCTTTCCCGTTGATAAATCCCAACCGAGACCTTCCTCCAAGGGCAATGGTCACTGCTCTTGACCAAGGTAAGTAATTAAATTCATTGAGCAACACTGAGGTCACCCTTTGAGATGAATGTGCATCACTGTCGATGCTTGAAGAAGAAACAATTTTTTGAGGATTATGCCCAGATTCTTGACAGTCCATGTCTGTCAATGGTAAAGAATCGGGAGAAAAACAGATGGGTGTTAAGGAGCTGAATCACAACTCTAATACCATGAAGAAGTTAATATGTATTGAAGAAGATGAAATATGTAATAAGGCTTGATTGCTGGAATTGTAGCAATATGGTATATTCAATCATAAGACTTAAAGAGATTACACTTGAGTTTATATACAGTATATGTTTGATGAATAAGCTGAAGAAGAGACAATAACGGGAATAATACCGTTGCTAATTAATGCTGCATATTGAGAAGCACAGTCTACAATATCTAATGCACAGCCTCCTTTAAATAGGCATGTAAGAGCACTGTCTTCAACAGAGAGAGAGAGAAACGTCAGTGTCTGGTTTTAGAGAGAGAGGCTCGGCTGAGAGGGAGAGAGGGAGAACGATGGCTCCGATGCTCGTGAAGAAGAAGAAGGTTTCTATGCTTTT
Organism: Salix purpurea; assembly: GCA_027405865.1. NCBI lineage: Eukaryota > Viridiplantae > Streptophyta > Magnoliopsida > Malpighiales > Salicaceae > Salix > Salix purpurea. The sequence continues at coordinate 5,578,328 of JAOWLH010000014.1, read as the reverse complement.
AAGTTTAAAACTAAGTTGACATTCTACGTAAATTTCTCTTCTCTGTTCTTGAACTTTCTCCTCTGTTTTTTTTGTGAATTCTCCCGTTCTGTTTTCTATCCTCCAAACGCTCCCCCTCTGTCTCCTCTGTTTTCAAACTCTCCTCTGTAACCCCAGTATTCTGCCCCGTTTTTTTTTTCCCTCTGCTCTCCTCCCTGCATGCATTTTCAAGCATGAATTTATAGGCAAGAGGCAACCCTTCGGTTGCCCATTGCGTGCACCGATGTGTTGCCTCTTCACTTGAAAGTGAAGAGGCAGAGGCGTGTCTGCATGTTCAGGTGACTGAACAATGCAGCCACGTGATAAATATGGGAGAGAGTGTAAAATGCAATTTGGTCTCTTAAGTTGTAATTGATTCAATCGCACCCCTAATTGGTTTTAAACTTTTAATTTTGTGCGATTGTGTTCCCGTGAAAAATTCAATGTTAGCATTAAATTTGCGTGTCTTTTTTATTTTGGTACCTGGCTTTCAATTTATGCTATTTGACCCTCAATTTATACCATTAAAAGCTTATACGCACCGTTTAAGTAAATCAGTTCAAAGCCTATACATACCGTTTAAGTAAATCAGTGGCATGCCAGGCTGATGTTAAGTACTATTTCCATTTTTATTCTGTTAGTTGTTATTTCCATTTTTTTTCTGTTAGTTGTTATTCTAGCAAGAGCCTCATGTGGCATTCTAGAATCCTTTCCGTTTCCTATATCTGTAATCGCATGTAACAGAGAACAACCAAGAAAAACAATACAATCAACGTGTTCTCTTCCTTCTCTCTGTTTCTCTCTTCCCATTCTCATACTCTTTTCTATTCTCTTGCCTCTTAAAATGTCCCCATGCTAACTAAAACCCCAACTATCCTAGCTACACAAATTAGCTCCCTCCCAATCGGTTCTCTCAGAATTCAGCTTGCAACATAAAACCTAGTGAGAAGTTTCGCTTTTCTTTCGATTGGGAAAACACGGACGACACTTCTAGAGATATGAATATTTTGTATCAAAACCCTCATGAGGCACAACTTTTGTTCGGTCGAGGGTTCACGGATGGAATGGACCGGAGAGAGCAGAAAAAGCTTGCTGCAAGGAATGAGAAGGATTTGAGAGACGAACTTCGAAAAGAAGAAGGTGTAGAGAAGAATCCAGAAGAGGCGGCTGCCCTGAAATTGAAGGAAGAAGCTGCTGATAGGTATGATACTTTTGATATGCGTGTTGATAGGCATTGGTCCGAGAAGAGGCTTGAAGAAATGACTGAGAGAGATTGGAGGATATTCAGGGAAGATTTTAATATTTCTTGCAAGGGTTCCAAGATTCCACGGCCCATGAGGAGTTGGGCAGAGAGTAAGTTGACTAGCGAGTTGTTGAAGGCAGTGGAGAGAGTAGGGTATAAGAAGCCGTCACCTATTCAAATGGCAGCGATTCCACTGGGATTGCAACAGTGGGATGTTATCGGGATTGCTGAGACTGGTTCTGGTAAGACTTGTGCTTTTGTTTTGCCTATGTTGACTTATATTTCTAGGTTGCCTCCAATGAGTGAAGAGAATGAGGCCGAAGGGCCTTATGCAGTGGTTATGGCACCTACTCGTGAGTTTGCGCAGCAAATTGAGGATGAAACTGTCAAGTTTGCACCTTGTTTGGGTATTAAAGTTGTTTCTATTGTTGGTGGGCAGTCTATTGAAGAGCAAGGGTTTAGGATTAGGCAAGGTTGTGAGGTGGTTATTGCCACTCCAGGTCGTCTACTTGATTGTTTGGAGAGGCGTTATGCCGTGTTGAATCAGTGTAACCATGTTGTGCTTGACGAGGCTGATAGGATGATAGATATGGGTTTTGAACCCCAGGTTGTGGGAGTGCTGGATGCAATGCCGTCGAGCAATTTGAAGCCAGAAAATGAGGATGAAGAGCTAGATGCGAAAAAGATTTATCGCACCACTTATATGTTTAGTGCTACTATGCCACCTGCAGTGGAGCGGCTAGCAAGGAAGTACTTGAGAAACCCTGTCGTGGTCACTATCGGCACTGCTGGGAAGGCCACTGACTTGATATCTCAACATGTGATAATGACCAAGGAATCTGAGAAGTCCAGCAGGCTGCATAGATTGCTTGATGAACTTGGAGATAAGACTGCAATTGTGTTTGTTAACACTAAAAAGAATGCAGATATGGTGGCCAAGAATTTGGACAAGAATGGCTATCGTGTGACGACTTCGCATGGTGGCAAGTCCCAGGAGCAGAGGGAAATTAGCCTTGAAGGTTTTAGGACCAAAAGATACAATGATCTTGTGGCAACAGATGTTGCAGGTGTGGTATTGATATACCTGATGTGGCCCATGTCATTAATTATGATATGCCTGGAAATATTGAAATGTATACTCACCGTATTGGACGAACAGGCCGTGCTGGAAAGACAGGTGTGGCTACAACATTCTTAACTCTTGGGGACACGGATGTTTTTTACGATCTCATGCAAATGCTCATTCAGAGTAACAGTTCTGTGCCTCCTGAGTTGGCTAAGCACGAGGCTTCAAAATTCAAGCCAGGAACAATTCCTGATAGACCTCCTAGACGAAATGACACTGTTTTTGCTCACTGAGAAACTTGGATTTTCGGAAGACTCTAGAACAAGTTCAATGTGCAATTTAGTGGTATCTGAAGCTTCTTTGCTTACTGCTGCACCAATTGGACTGAGTTCATTACTGTCTGGTATTCAACAATCTATATTTAATCATGAAACTTCTGCCTCTTATATTTTCTTGACAGAGTTTCAGTTATTATTCAGTAATAGAAGATCTCATGTTGATATTAGTGGAGAATGTCCTATATGTTCCATCATTTTTTTCCCCTGAATAACGGTGTACCTGACTCCAAGTGTTGATATATTTGAAATATCAAACTTTGTGCTGTCTACGTAATGTTGTTGTTGTTGTTGTTGTTGTTATTGTTATTATTATCTTACACCAAATTTTGGCTGCTGCAGTTCTTTGTGATTTGCATTTGTTTTCATCAATTGATGTTAACAAAAAAATGGGATGAAATAGATTTATAACTTGATATGTAAACTTTTTGTGACTCCGAGTTAAAATTCTATCAGTGGTTCTTATGGTTAGCTATATCAAAAAAAGAGGTGTTGGTTGAGAATGGGCCTCTGAATTTAAGTGCAAACACATGTTTTACTGAGTCCTAGTTCCAAATGTTCAGAGAAGAGTACAGGGATTTCCCCTTCCCTCCTTCTCCCCAGATTTTTCAAAATCTTGTAAAATTTCTTCAAAGTAGTTTGTCATCTGTTAGTTTTCCTATCTATTTTGCTAGGCCTATAACTCTTTTACAAATTCTGTGCTTACTTTGTATATTTACATCTTAATCTTGCATTTGTTTTAGTGGGCTGTGGCGATTTGGGGTGGTTTTTCCTTGGATTCAGGGTCTTCTAGACTTCTGTACACAGTTTCTAAGAGGTGATACCAAAGCTCATTTCCATGGTACTTTGGTCCAAATCTGGTAAGTTACACTAAGATGATATATCTAATGTTTGATTGAATTTGGTTCCATTAGTTATCCTTTTATAGTGTTTGGATATGTTTTTTCTAGCAATTGGTAGTTCTTTCATTCAACTGATCTGTTCGTTCTTATAGGAAAAATAATTATGTTTGTTGCACTAGCTTTGTGTTATGTGCCACTTTAATTAATCTAGTATTGAAGCTCAAGCAATCTGAATTAATCTAAGGGGTTATTAAGCATTGGTTTACATCTATTAATTTTCAGATTTTAGGATATGGTTTTGGATGTAGCCAAATCAGTTTTCTCTTCCACTTTTGTATTTAGCTCATCAACAGCTTATTTTTTGGATTTATATTTTCATGTACTTCACTTCCAGCACCTAAATCATTAAGGATTGCAAATGGTAGCAAATTCGTCTGTTTAGAACCAAGGGAATAGGTTATATATGAAGAATGTGGTATGTTTAAGCTCGTACGGTGATTAAAATAGGTGAAAAGAGCAAATGATAATATGAAGTTTATAATTTTTAGCGGAGATGAATATAAAAGTATCATCTCATATTTTCCTTCAGCCCCGGGTGGTGATGGAGATTTATTGCAGCCTTTTCCTGTTCATGAACTTTAATCAATTTCTTCTGCAGTTGATGCTATGATCAGCTGTCTTCAGGCCAGTGTCTTCTGCTGATGGTCAGCCTGTTCAGCTGACCTAAGAGGATTCCAATCACCTGGCGCAGCATGTTTTTTCTCAGCTGTGATTACAGTCTGTTTCCCGGGTAAGACTTCTCCAGAAGATCAGCAGCCCAGTTGCTTCCTCTGATCCAGGATCCCTCTCTTGGGTTCATCAATCCTCATGAATTTCTTATCTTGTTTAAGCCTTTGTGTCTTATCTTATGTCCCTAAAATATACATCGAGCTTACCTCGTGTCAGTTCAATCATTTCATGAATCTGAATCATTTGCTCTTAGGAGTAGGATTTCTCGGAAGAATACCTAGAAGATATAAAACTTACATCAAACTATTGCTCTTAGGAGTCACATCTAAGATAGGTTGAATCACACAATCTCAGAGCATACAGCTGAAATTCTCACTCATTGATAAGTTCATCTAAAAGTTTGGGGTTACTAGCATATATATAAAGACTAACTAGGAGGTGCCCTGAAAGAGGTCACTAAGGAGGTGCTCCTTACGTGGAGCACTGGCCTTTCAACTACCCAATGTTGTAGTGGTTGACTGGTCAATGCTGCAAAATCACCCAGTCCAAGTCAAACCCAAGATATGCTTCCGAATCTTCCGAATTTCAAGACCTCTCTATAAAGATGCAACACCAAATAGATATGCCGTGAGATTTGCTAAATTTGAAGATCAAGACAGGGTTAGATGCTTTTTAACCCACTATTGTATAGAAATTAGTCAAGGCATCTCAAAGGATGAAATCACCATTTTATGAACAACGGAGAGGCCCATTTAAGCATGACTCGCAACAATAGAGGAGAAAGGTTTTATACTAGTAGAATGCATTTCCTGAAAAGAGAAGCAGATATGGATATAGTAGTAAGCCTTATGAAAGCGGTGAGGGTTATTATGTCTCAATGACAGCTTCTTACAGGTTTTCTTAACCCATTAAAGAAAGGATTTCATGAGGATGTTGTCAATTGATAATTCTTCTAGAGAATCAACATATAGGCATTCTGCATTTCTAAATTATGATTGTTGTGATTAGATGCATATTGGTAACTATTGTATGTCAGGGGGAGATGTTACCTTTATAGACAAGAGGGTTACTAGTAGAGAAAGTATACATACCTAGATAATGGATGTTGCTTATACAGTGACTTAAGGCATTTCAAAAAAACTTACCCTATAAAAACCTAGTATAGACAAGAGGGTTACTAGTAGAGAAAGTATAAATACCTAGAAAATGGATGTTATTTATACAGTGACTTAAGGCATTTCAAAAAAAGTTACTAGGTTTTTATAGGTACAGACCTCCAACTAAGAGTAAAAAAGGTTCAGTTACAGTACATTAGTTGTGTAGAGGTCTTGGGAGACCCATTTAGTCCGAAGTGAGTGCGAATGGGGACAAGTTTCAGGCACCATTAGAAAACGTTCAGGGTAAGTCTTTAATATAAATTAGGAAAATACCTGGACTTTTGTAAACATAGTTGCAGGTATAGTATTATGATTATGATCAAGTTTTATTCATATAGTAGTGTGACTAAATTGCCAATTAAAACGTTAAATTCATGAGTGTGTACAAATGTATTTGCATGTGTACAAGTAGAACCTTATAGTACATGATTTGAATAAAAATAATAATATATAGAATGTATAATAAAAAAGAAGAAGAAATAAAACATGTGTATATTGATTGAAAGGTAAGATAAAGTTAAATTTCAAAAGGGTGTATACTCTGCTTGATTAAAGAGTTACTCATTCTTTTGTTAAAATCAAATAAATTGAATGTAACGAAGAAATCAAATAATAATATATAGATTGAATATGGGATCAATTGTTGGCACTACCTTAGAAGAAATCATATATATTGATGATGTATATAAAAGGTATAATGTGAAGATCGAGGGCTGTAAACTTAAGGTACATTTTATGATTTATGATTTTCAAATCATCCGAATGATGAATTGGATAAAAAAGCATCAAGCTAACATGGACTATTTTACAAAAACAATGACCTTAAATGTCCAAAAGAGAATGAGATTGAGTTTAGGGGTGAAAGGCAAGCGATGCTAAATTGTATCATTTCAGTTGCGGATGCAAAGAGAATATTCAAGAAAGGACGTGTTACTTATCTGAGCTATGTAATTAATAAAGAGAATAAATGTATTAAATGGTTAGAAATACTATTGGAAAGGAACTTTCTGATATTTCTTTATTGGATGAATTACCATGATTACACCCAACGAGAGAATTAGAAGTTTCTATAGACTTGTTACCTGAAACCATCCTTATTTCTTATACCCTATAGATCAACTTGAGATCAAGGTACTATCAATTAAAAATAAATGAAATGAAATTCAACTTTATGTAATGTAATTTAACTAAATTATTAAGTATATAGAAGGTAGAAGATATGAGTTTTTATAATGTGATTTGTATCTTTTTCATGACTTTATATAATAATGTATATCTTTTTGTTTCAAAACCTTTACATTTGCATGTAGGTTTTTAAAGAACATAAAACATTGGATAAAAATAGTTTGGAGTAGGTTATTTTAGACTACTTAGTATAAGTTAAGATAACACTGGATAGAATGACTAGAAAACGAGTCTGAAGCCATAAATATAGGGCTTTTGAGTTGTGGCAAGTATGTTATTAAGCATGATAAAATCTAGGATAATGCTTGGTATAGGAAATATATTGTTGAGATTTTGTCAAAAAGGTTAAATATGCTATCAAAAAGAATTTTTTTTGTTATGTTTATGGGATTCTAGTAACCTAAAAGATGTTAAGTCAAGTTTTTATTTAAATTGTCTTATGAAATCATCTAAAAAAAAAAAGTGTCTTTTTGCATGATTATGAACTATTAAGGTCATATGTGAAGTTAAAATATTGGTCCTTGCAAATATAATGACCTATGAAGATTTGCTCATGCTATGAACCATTGATAGACACTTGACTAAAGAGAATTATGTATTTTAAGAGAATAATTTTTTCTTTAAAAAATAAGTCTAATGGAAGATGAAGATGTTATTCCTTATCAACACTTAAAGCAACAACTTGTTATATTTCATTTATTTTTAGATATCATAAATGAATAATGAATCAAAGACTTGAAAAATGAAAAGTCATGATTTTTAAAAGAAATGTTATATGAAAGATTTTGAAATATTTTTTTTTCTAAGCAATATCTTTTAATATAGACCTAAACTCTTGTGTGATGAACCTTGTAATTAAGATACAAGAGGAATAATAGATATAAATATACATGCATGAATGAGTATTATTTTTGTCGCATTTTGATCCAAAAAAATACAAATAATAAAATGATGTAGCAATGGTAAGGATGATGACTATATAGCTAAGAACATGAAAGAAAACAAGAAGCAAAATTAAGGGATTCAACCAACACTATTTAAACACAAATATCAATCTCATAAAAGTTGTTCAATCCAGAAAATATCATCATATAACATATAAAAATCCATAATAAATCAAAATAATTATTTAATAGATGTTTGCAGTTTGAAATGAACCTTTTAAGGTGGCTGAGGTAAACCAAAAGAGGTTATAACAATGACTAAACAAGAGGAAACAATGGTGGTGCATGGTAGTCATGTGTCAGTGAGGGCTATCATGAGTGGCGCATCATCCCATGCTTGGACTAGGTCGCTAGATGCACCACACTTTGATCTTTCTTTTTGTGGAGATAACATAGGTCGCTATCGAGCGGTGAGAGGGATCCAATACTTAAAGTTTTAGTGGTTATGGTTCTCTTTCAACTATTTCTATCTTTTTCTCAAATATACTAATATAAGGATCATGGGGTTACATGACTTGTATGGTTGTATAGTACTCATCAAAAAGAGAAAAATTATGGTGTTCATGCTGAAAAAAAGGTTGAAAGATAAAGCTATCATGGAGAGAAGTTTTGACAAATATTCTCTCTCCCTCCTTGTTTTATGATAATTCATGAGTTATTGTCTTCACTGGCACTTTGCTCCGGTGCATCGCGGCGCACGTCTGTTTTTTTTTTTTTTTGCTTTTTCAATAGTGTATTAACCAAAAAGCCCCCCGAAAATGACAAAAACTGCCGCCGGTTTCAGGGGCTGGACGGTCATTGACCATTCTCGGCTTGATCCGGTTCGTCCGACCGGGTTTTTTAATTTTTTAATATTTCATTGAACAATGAATTAACTGTTTTGTCCCTCGAAAAGGACAAAAAACAAGCCTGAGGGGGAGGGGCTTCACGGTAATTAGCCAATATTTTATTATTATTTTCCGCTGACATCTGCTGGCGCGTCTCCAGATGCGCCGTTCGTTGCAGCGCTAACGCGTTCTTCGAACGGCGCGTGCGGCGTCCTAAGGCATCGGAAAATGACCAACCGACGTCTAGAATGATTTTCAGGCATGTTCTCTTCCACCTGGGGTGGCGTGTCTAACACTATGATGTTCGGAGACGTGTCAATGGTCGTTTGAATTCCCCCCCCCCCCCAATTTCTCTCTCCTGCCTGCGCTAGATGACGTCAGCTAAGCTGTTTTTTATAAAAGTTCAGTTCAGTCTCTGAACATTGTAATTTGGTTTTCTTGCCCTTAATGCTATTATATAGGTTTTGATTTGATTCAATTGCATCCTTCAATTGCAATTGATTATATATTGGACTTTCAATTCGGTCCTCATTCTTTTAATTTTTCGGATTGGGCTGGAATTTTTAATATTTTTGGTATCAAAGTTTTGATGGATTTCAATTTGATCCTTCCATGCAAATTTATTATAAATCCATAATATTTTCAATCCCAAAGTTTGATTTCTTTCAATTTTATCCTTCTATGCAATTTAATTATGGATTTCAGTTTCATTTCGGTCCCATTTCTTTTAATTTCAGGTTATGTTTTCAATTATTTAATTTGAATGTTTGGATTTGCTTCAATTTTGTTCTTAAAATTACATGTATTATTTAAAGTATGTCAAATTCATTATATATTTGTATATTTATGTCAAATAAAGTATGTTAAACTAATTATATGTTTTAGTATTTATTGAATATTATCACCTAAGAATGTATATAAAGAGAAAAAAATTATCTAGGATTTTCTTAAGAAAAAAAATTAATATCAGTATTCTTAAATACATTTAATATAATAATACAAGCAATAAATCTTATAAAAAATAAAAAAAATTATCTTCGAATTTTAATTTTGTGCTCTATTTTTTAAAGTTTATTTCTTAAAAAATATTTATAATATTTTGGTTTTTAATATTTAATATCTAATATTACTGGGCAAAAAATACAACTAAAAAAAGGACAAATTTACCTAAATTATCTACAATTAAAAAATAATCGAGTCACTTCCCGTTTCGATTACACTGTTTTTTTTAGACGGCAAATAAATAATTATAGCATGCAAAAAATTTAGGTTTATTTCTAAAAAAAAATTACAATATTTTTATTTATAATATGTCAGATCTAATATTACAAGAGAAAAAATGCAACTCATAAATTTTTTTTGACAAATTTACCTGGATGATCTACAATTAAAAAATCTACGATCCACTTCCCATTTTGATTACACTATAAAGTTTATGAGACTAATTATATGTTTTAATATTTATTGAGTATTATCGCCTAAAAATATATATAGAGAGAAAAAAAATGACCTACGATTTCTTGCAAAAAAAAATTAATATCGGTATTCTTGAATACATTTAATATAATAATATGATTAATAAATCTTATAGATATAACTTTGTCTTTGAATTTAAATTTCTATTGTATACTCTTTTTTTTCTTTTAATAAACGGTGACCTTTTTTTCACATTTTTTTTAATAACCGTCGTGTCCAAGTCTTTTTTTTTTAACCAGGTTTCTTTTTTTGTGTTTTTTTAACCAGAGTATCCGTGACAACAAATTTCTAACAAATCATTTCACCTTCTTAGCAAATTTTCTAACAAATTTTATTAAATATTTTTTAGCAATAGCAATATTCAATCACTTTTTGATTGAAAAAAACTATTTTTAATAGATTTTATCAATTACAATTTTACTAATTAAATATTAAAATAACAAAATACAATATTTATAAAATCAATCAATTTTTTACATAGATAAAAAAGCCTATCAGAGCGGGCGAATTGGCTCGTTCAGTGGTAATTGTATACCTATTACGGTTGTAGATGTTGTGATTTCATTTGTAGATTCTGCCTTGATACTCCTAAGGGTCCATGCCAATAAATCTAGGAAACCTCCACGAACTTCAAATTCTGAATATTGGCAAAATATTTATTGCGGAAAAAGATGTCACTGACTTGACTTTTCTCATTTCATTCACCAATCACTGCACCTATCTACTAGTTGATACTCCTAAGGGTCCATGCCAATAAATTTAGGAAACCTCCACGAACTTCAAATTCCTAAGGAGCACCATTTGCTCGACCGATGACACGAACTTCTGAATATTGGCAAAATATTAATTGCGGAAGAAGATGTCACGATTGTTGCCCCCTTGACTTGACTTTTCTCATCTCATTCACCAATCACTGCACCTATCTACTAGCTTTCTTTCTCAGCACAAATGGTGAATGCCGTCAACTTGCCCCCGAAGTCCATGAACATTGAGAGCAATACACATTTACAAGCTAGAGAAATTTAAGATGATGATATAGATTTTATTGCAAGTGTAATATGTTAGGCTTGTTCATTTTTGTTTTTTGTTCCATGCAGTGTTTGTTTTATTTCCGGGGATGGATTAAAGAAAGCATTCTTGGGTATAAATGTTGTGGGTAAAGATGGATCAAGGAGGAGAGCTATTGTTGGTTTTGTAGTCCAACACTCGCTTATTCATGCCCAAAACTACTACTCATTGTTTTATCTATTAAATATGTAATTTTAGATATGTATTTTGTGTGCATGTCTTTTACTTGCAAAAACTGAAAAAATAGATCAACTTGAAAAATAGATATTGAAAGGAAAGTATTGTTATTTTCTGTTGTCAAACTTTAGCTATCAAACCTATTGTTTATTTGTCAAATTTGACCGCTAGAAGTAGATATGTTGTTTCTTGTTAATTTCCTTGATTTGTGGCAATAATGCATTAATTGTCTGCTGTCAAGTTATTTGCGAAATTGAGTAAAATGTATCTCCATGAGTTAACTATGCGCTTTACCATTTGGCTACACTTTTTATAATACTTAGAGCATCTTTATTAGCAAATACCAAATAAAATTCAAACTTTTAGAAAAATTACTGTTAACATTTTAAATTTTAAAAATCAAAATTAAAAGAAATAACCACCAATATTTTAAATTTTAAGATTTTAAAATTTAAAAAATAACTGCTACATTTTTAATTTTAAGATATCAACATTTGGAAAAACAATACATCTATAAATATGCTCATATACTTGAACAATTTTATTCATCAATCTCTTCTTTACCATGTTTACTTTGTTTGTCTTAAATTTCATCATGAATCATTCTAATTTCAATTTTTATAAAGCATTTGATCTTGATGATATCACTCTCATGTTCACCAAAAAGTTGTCATTGCAGTGGTTGTTGAAGAAGAATCAAATCATCAAAGATGGAGAACAGGGTTTGTGGCTCTATTCTTGATAACAATATCGTAAATTGTAATGGAAAAGAAAATCCTAATTTCTTTGAAAGCCAATTTCAAAGGAGATTTATGATTATTCATTTTTTTTAGATTGCAAATGCAATGAAAACTCACAATCCATACTTCAAATAAAAGGTAGATATTGTCGATGCTCTTAGCTTATCTTGCCTTCAAAAGATAATTGTAGTTCATATAATACTTGCATATTATATTCTTGTAGATCTTATTGATGAATATCTTCTATTTAGGGAAAACACTATGATAGAAAGTCTTAGAGTTTTCATCAAAGAAATCATAAATGTTTTAGTAATTGGTATCTAAGGGCACCAAACGACACTGATAGTGCTTGATTACTATCAACCGTAGAGCAACATGAGTTTCTAGGATTGTTATGGAGCAGTGACTAGATGCACTAGAAAAAAGAGAATTTATCAACTACAAGAAATGTTATGGAGCATTGACTATATGTTATGGAGCAAAGTTTGACTTGATTGAAAATAATTTTAGAGATTAAGCATTATAATATACTTAATTCATGAATTATAATTTGTCCTAAAATATCAAGTAGGAACTGATTGACTAAATTTCTAAAATTATATTATGGACATTATTTAAGAGACAAATAGATATTCTGTCGATTATAGGGATTTTAGGATTTTCTATAAATATAAAGTTATTTCTCTTATATTTTTGACAGGTCATCTACTAGACCGAAAAATAATATAAATTACAAAATAGAACTAACACTCTAGGCATAACAATTTTTCCCTCTTAAATAAAGATTTAAGAGATTTTTTTTTAGTGATTCGTGTGGTGATTATTGAGGGCATTATTGAACGACTTATAATTTGCAACAACACAATTTTTTTAAAATTATTTAAAATTGAAGAAAACAAGATATTAGAGTAATAAATCTTAAATAACTTTAAATCTATCTAATTTCTTTTGATTTATTATTTACACCGGTATATGATATTCTAACCAAAATACGGTTCTTGAACTGCTTTACAATATCTCATCCCTCACTTTGCTCTCATTAGCGAACAACCAATTAACTGGTCCCCTCCCGCGTTATATAGGATCAACCCTGCCCAATCTGAAACTTCTTACTCTTTCATTAAACCAATTCTCTGGTCATATTCCAGAATCTTTCGTCAATTGCTCAAGACTCAAAATTTTCGATTTATCATCTAATGTTTTAACCGGGCCTGTTCCAAATAATTTGGGAAACCTGCAAAACCTTGAAATAATAAGCTTTGCTACCAATCCGCTTGGGGATGAGAATGGGAGTGATTTAACTTTTCTTACCTCCTTGACCAACTGCACCAATTTAACACAGGTGTTGTTTTTTGAAAATCACCTTAGAGGCATATTGCCAATTTCCATTGCAAATCTCTCGACCAACCTCTATTGGTTAGAACTCAGGACTAACTACTTGACTGGAGACATTCCTGTAGAGATTGGAAATCTTAAAAACCTGATGTATCTTGACTTTTCTAAAAACATGCTTATAGGGAGATTACCTGATTCTATTGGAAAACTTTCCAATTTGCAAAAGCTTTTTGTTAACACAAACAAAATCTCTGGAAATATTCCATCCTCCTTCGGAAACCTTTCTAGAATGCTTCATCTCAATCTAGCAGAAAATTTTCTTGAGGGAACTATACCAGTTTCTCTGGAAAATTACAGTCAACTAGAAGTGTTACAACTTTCATACAATCATCTCAGTGGTGCGATACCTGAGAAACTTGCTGGTATCAATTCTTTATTTGGCCTCTATATGGCTTCAAATAATTTAACAGGTCCATTACCATCCCAACTAGGTAATGCAGGAAAGCTGAATAAATTGGATGTTTCAGAAAACGAATTATCTGGAAAAATTCCAAGTTCTATCGAGAGTTGTGTCATGTTGGAAGACCTCAACTTGAATGGCAACTTCTTTGAAGGAACTATTCCTTCTTCTTTCAAGAAGCTAAGAAGTATCCGAGTCCTTAACCTTGCCCACAACAACTTGTCTGGGCAGATTCCCAAGTTTCTTGGAGAATTACCTCTTCTTGGTTATCTCAACCTTTCCGGTAACAATTTTGATGGTGAAGTGCCAGCTGAAGGAGTTTTCACCAATGCTAGTACATTTTCAGTTGCCGGAAATGACAAGCTATGTGGAGGAATCAAGGCACTGCAATTGCATGAATGCCCAAAACAGAGACGAAAGACTGGAGTTCACCGGAAGGTAGTAATTCTTGGAAGTTGTGCTGCACTTTTCCTTCTTCTTTTGGTGGCATCTGTCTATGATGTTATACGCAGGAGAAAACAAAAAAAAAGTCGACCTTCTTCGGCCTTACCACTAGAGAAGAAATACCACATAATTTCCTATTCGGAACTTGTACATGCTACTGGTGGGTTCTCTTCGACCTGTTGGAAGATAAGCTGCTGAGCTGGAATGCTGAGATGGAATGATGAGCTGGAATACTAGAGGATTGAAGACAATGTAATAGTTAGTTAGCTAAATGATCTGTGTACAGCTGTAACTAACTGAATGAACATGCATAATGTGTGTGCTGTGTGTGCTCTGTCTCAAGTATATAAGAGGCATAACATCAAACAATTCATAAGCAATTTACAGAGATACAATCTTGCCTTTTACTCTGCAATCTTCTTATTCCCAGCTCTCAAAGCTTTTCATTTCTCTCCCAAACAAACACAACCTGCAATCAAACCACACAACAAGCACAATCATCACACAAGAAATTCAACATGGTATCAGAGCAGGCTTGATCAGCAAGGAAGGGGCGTAATCAATCTGTGATCATACAAAACAGAAATTAAAGGAGAAGAAGAATGGTGAGCAATGGTGATCTAAGGACACCTCAGTTTAATGGAACCAATTATGAGTATTGGTCAGTCAAAATGAAAACAATCCTCATAGCTTATGATCTATGGGATGTGGTTGAATGTTGTGGTACATTAACAAAAGTATCCAATGAGAGTGATAGTGGAGAAGCTTCTGGTTCAAAGGACAAGAAAACTGAATCAGTTGTATCTGCTGCTGAGACTAAGGAGAAAAGGATCAAAGATGCCAAGGCTCTATGTATAATCCAAGGAGCCTTGACTGATGATATTTTTCCAAGAATCAGAAATGAAGAGACAGCTAGAGGAGCATGGGAGCTGTTGAGAAGAGAATTCAGAGGAGATGATAAAGTCAGAGAAGTGAAGTTGCAGGCTGTAAGAGCTGAGTTCGAGTATATGAGAATGGCTGAAGGAGAAGGCTTAGATCATTACTTGACTAAGTTCTTTGGAGTGATAAATGACATGAAGTCTCTTGGAGAAGAGATATCTGAACAAAGAATAGTGCAAAAGATCTTGATGAGTCTTAGCAGAAAATACAAGTCAATTGTATCGATTATTGAAGAAACAAGAGATTTAAAAACACTTAGAAGTGAAGAAGTCATTGCCTCGGTAAAAGTATTTGATAAGAGAGAGGACTTACATGATGAAAGAGATAGAGAAATGCATACTGAGAGAGCTTTCAGTAGTCTCAAAATTGGACACAATCAAGGCTGGCAAGGTCAAAATAGAAGACCTACAAGCTGGTCACAAGGAGGAAATATGCAGAGCAATCACATGCACAACAACAATCAGTATTCAAACTTGAATTATGACAGAAGAATGAATCACAGCAGTGCTTTCAGTCCTCAATCTAAAACTGGAAGCAGTAGTCACATCAATGTGAAGCCACAATGCAACACATGCCAAAAATTTCATTTTGGTGTGTGCAGATTTAAAAGTCAGCCTAAATGTGGAAGATGCAATCTGTTTGGGCATAATACAAATGATTGCAAAGATTACGAGCAAATGGCAAATTGTGCAAAGGAGAAGGAAGAAGTGTTCATTGCAAATGCATTCTACGCATGTCATGCAGCAAGTGTACAAGAAGAGAATGATGAGGTCAAGAAGGAAAATGATGATTATGATGATGAAGATGATGGTGACTCCTTAGATGATACTGATGAAGAGCAGGCAGCTTCAGAGATTGCAATACTGAAGTCACGGGAAAGTGCTTCTGACGCAAGGTTGGCTGCTGCTCATGAACAAATGAGGTCAGCTGAAGAAGATGCAGTTGAGTGGAAACGGAAGTATGACATTGCTGTAAGAGAGACAAAAGCTGCTTTAGAGAAGGTGGCAAATGTGCAAGAAAGAACTAATAAAGAAACACAACTGAGGGAAGATGCACTGCGGGAAGAATTTTCTAGCCATTTGGTTGTTAAGGAGGATGAAATAAAGGAGAAGAACAAAAGAATTGAGTATGCCGAGCAATGTTTGACTACTTTAAATTTGGAGCTAAAGGCTGCTGAGTCAAAAATGCAGAGTTATGGCACTGAAATATCATCTCTGAAGCTTGAAATTAAAGTGTTGGTTGAGAAACAAGAGACTGCAAATGCTAAGGCTCAATCTTATGACAAAGAAGCTAGGATTCTGGAACAAGAGAAGATCCATCTGGAGCAAAGGTATCAATCTGAATTTGAGAGGTTTGCAGAAGTCCAGGAAAGGTGTAATCGTTCTAAAAAAGAATGCAAGAGGGCTACGGAATTAGTTGATAGAGCAAGAGCTGATGGAATATCTGCTCAAAAGGAAAAAAGTGAGTTTCAGAAACTGGAAATTGAAAGATTAACCCAAATTGAGAGGGCCCAGAGGCATGTTGAAAGTTTGGACAAACAGAAAAATAATTTAGCCAGTGAACTTAAAAGAGTTCGTGTGGCTAGAAATCCAGATTGAGGTTGAATCTTGGAGTTAAATCAGTCAGCAGCTTAGGAGAGGCTGTTGGAAGATAAGCTGCTGAGCTGGAATGCTGAGATGGAATGATGAGCTGGAATACTAGAGGATTGAAGACAATGTAATAGTTAGTTAGCTAAATGATCTGTGTACAGCTGTAACTAACTGAATGAACATGCATAATGTGTGTGCTGTGTGTGCTCTGTCTCAAGTATATAAGAGGCATAACATCAAACAATTCATAAGCAATTTACAGAGATACAATCTTGCCTTTTACTCTGCAATCTTCTTATTCCCAGCTCTCAAAGCTTTTCATTTCTCTCCCAAACAAACACAACCTGCAATCAAACCACACAACAAGCACAATCATCACACAAGAAATTCAACACGACCAACATAATTGGGGATGGAAAATATGGCACTGTCTACAAAGGTACGCTTGGATCTGATGATCAAGTAGCTGTGAAGGAATTCAAGCTTCGACAAAGAGGAGCCAGCAATACTTTCATGGCTGAAATCAACGC
The DNA here is from genome assembly GCA_027405865.1 of Salix purpurea. Lineage (NCBI taxonomy): Eukaryota > Viridiplantae > Streptophyta > Magnoliopsida > Malpighiales > Salicaceae > Salix > Salix purpurea. The sequence goes on along the minus strand of JAOWLH010000014.1, from coordinate 5,561,224 downwards.
GTTGAGGAATATCAGACACCGAAATCTTGTCAGAATTGTAAATTCTTGCTCGACCATTGATTTCCAAGGCAATGACTTCAAGGCTTTGATCTTCGAGTTTATGTCAAATGGGAGTTTGGAGAGCTGGTTACATGCAAGTTCAGCGGAATCACAAGACTTCAAAAATTTAAGTCTGCTGCAAAGAATAAACATAGCGTCTGATGTGGCCCTGGCATTAGATTATCTTCACAACCAGTGTGAAATGACAGTGCTTCATTGTGATCTAAAACCGAGCAACATCCTTCTTGACAATGACCTTACTGCTCAAGTGGGTGATTTTGGCCTGGCAAAGATTCTCTTAGCTGCTACTGGGGAATCATTTTCTATAGATTCCAACTCAATTTGCATACGAGGAACCATTGGTTATGTAGCCCCAGGTAAAATATTAAGTAATTACCCCTCCTCATATTCATCTAGAAATCAACTTGCTATATATCCAATAATCATGTTTGTATTTTCTGCAATACATCATTTCGAACATGATGGCTATGATATCTAGGGAATCTTAGTATAAGACTTTCTTAGTTTTTGATTAAATTGCAGAATATGGAATGGGAGGAGAGGCTTCCACACATGGTGATGTGTATAGCTATGGAATTCTCTTGCTGGAGATGTTCACAGGAAAAAGGCCCACCGACAACATGTTTACAGGTGGCTTTAACCTGCATAGTTTCGTTAAAGCAGCCCTTCCTGATCGGGTAATGGAGATTATTGATCCTCTACTCTCAATTGATATCCAAGAGGAAGTTCAGACAAGGAGAAATGGTCCAAGAGGCAAAAGCAGCGTCAGCATTGAAAAGGTAAAGAACTGTTTGGAATCAATCCTGCACATTGGACTTCGATGTTCTGCTGATTCGCCAAGTGAAAGAATGGTTATAGCAGATGTTCCCTCAGAACTGCATAAAACTACCAAGATTCTCTCTAACAGCTAGAGAGATCTCAAGTGCTGTAATCTATGAAAACTGACATACTTTGTGTTGTTTTTTGGTCAGAATACTTGAATGCAGAAGCTCGTTTTCTTCTAGCAAAATGAATGTACTAGACTCTTTAAGGTTATGGACCTGGCCTTCCAGTACATAATAATAAAAACTCATTAGTAGAAATCAAATCTTCTTTTCAAAAATATTTTTAAAATACAGTATAAAACACCCTTAGGTGGTAACGCTTTAACTGTGTCGGTGCCAATAAATCTAGGAAACCTCCACAAACTTCAAATATTGAATATTGGCAAAATATTTATTGCGGAAGAGGACGTCACTGACTTGACTTTTCTCATCTCGCTATCTACGAGCTTTCTTTCTCAGCACAAATGGTGAATGCCGTCAACTTGCCCCCGAAGTCCATGAGCATTGAGAGCAATACACATTTACAAGTGTAACATGTTAGGCTTGTTCATCGTTGTTTCTCGTTCCATGCAGTATTTGTTTTATTTCCGGGAATTTTAGCTGTCATGCATCCCCATGTTTGAATTTCACAACGACAATAGCCTTCAGCTGCATTAAAATCTAAGAAATAATCTCCTCTTAATTGCAGCATTACGAAATAGTATGCTGGATTAGAAGCTTGTTCTCTTAGCTACTATATCACTCTGTATAAATCCCCTCATGAGCTATTATTAGTTTTTTAGTCTAACACTCGCTTATTCTTGCCCACAACTACTACTTATTGTTTTTTTTTTTATCATGGTAAATTCATTAAAATTGTTAACCTCGGCAAGTATTGAAAATTGAAAATTAAGTAAATGCTTAAAAAAAACTTCAATTAACCTTAGAGGATCAAATATTAAATCGACCATGGCATTGTGAACTAACACATCAAAGAAGTTATGGATTCAAGTGGGTTTAATAAGTTATTTTGTTAAAAAAAAAACCCAAAAGGAGCAAAAAAAAATGTACTAGAAGGTGGCCATTTATGGAGTTATTGGACACCAAAAGATGAAATGAGATTTAATGCGATTAGAATTCAAGAGGCAATTGGTCTTGGTGAAAGCATCCAGCAACATGAGTTTCATGTAAAAAGGTCAGGGAATCCATGCCTAGCAGAGTCCTCATTCTAGGATGGCTGCACGTTTTCCCGATGCATAAAACAGCTTGAGTGTTAAACAGAGGCATGAGACTCAGCGTGCTCGGATACAGGGATATTAATGTTAAACCTTCTGCATCTTTAAAATTTTCAATCTGCTAACATGAAGACGATTTCAATTCGGAGGATTGAAAATGCATCATAATATCTTACAAATCTTTGGTCCATTCATGCCTGTGTTGAGTGCACCAATCACATATAGGTAAAGCAACAGCTATGATAGTAGATTAAATATATATAATCAAAACTAATACTGCATTCTTACATTCTCTGCACAGTTCTCCAAATATTGTCTTTACAGATCGCCTCATCTTGTTCGAACAAGTACAAGCGGTAAAGTTTCCATTGCCAGCTGAAATTTGAAAGACAGTTATGATGCAAACAAATAGGTTTCCTCTACAATGAAATTCAGAGAAATGCTTACCCACAGTCTTGGAGTTCTTGGATCAGATTTTTTATGCAATTTGGACAGTTCTGACTGAAAACTGATGACTATGGACACTTCGAACTCGATTGAAAATGGACTGCAAAGAGAATTCAATAAAAGACAACGATAATTACCACAAGGCATAAAACGCTAGCGTTTAAGAACAATCAGATGTGTGATCAAACCCAAGCATAAAGCAGTGATACTGCTAGGTAGGGGAACGAGTTCACAAGAATAGCAAGCAAAAAAAAAAATTACAATTGTAATATTTTTAGCAGACGCTGGATTCTTGACTTTTAAGAGACCTTTCGTTTCAATTTGAAAAAAATCTCAGTTGGGTTTGCATAGCTTTCCCACCTTGTATCAAATAATTCTCCCCTATATGAATTACTCAATTTTCCTTTTTATCCGCAGAGTTAAACCCTTTAAAATAAAACAACAGAGCATGCTTGGGGAAAATTCAAAATTTAAAACTACAAATAGAACAAGTTAAGTCATAGAACCAACAGACAGACTTTACCAGCCAAGATGGACTTCATGTACTTTTATGAATTAAAATGTCAATGAAGTGCTTATGCTTCTAACTCATAGAGCCATTATGTATTTTTTTTTACATCATTATCATCCCCTTTTAAAGATAAGTACCAGCGCCTTCCATCTTCATACAGATCCAAAAAGACAAGATAAAACAAGAGTCAGGAGAAGCTTGCAACTCACCCAGCAAAGACACTTGGACAAGTTAGAAGGCGAGGGAGGATAACATAGATAGGCAAAGTCAGATTACGACAGACATCTCCATCTGCTATCTGTAAACACCAGAGAAAAAACAGAAGTTTAAAATCAAAACATTGTACAACTCAAAGTAATTTGGCAAGATTGGGAACATATCATGCCTGTGTGGTCTGAATCAAAGAAGTTTCAGTCACAATTTTCTCTCCTATTAGAACTGACTCTACACGGAGCAAGTGTATGTCAATGGAGGAAATGGGAACTGCTGATGTTTCAACTGTTAACTCTCCACTGATGGGATCCAACAAGGAACACAGAGTAGATATTCTTCCTGTCACCCGAAAACCACCTATTGAATGACATCTATAATCAGTTGAGTTTCACTTGAACATAAGAAGCTGCACAAATAAGATACTCAAGTGCCTGCATCACAAATACATGCATATAAATGCCAAAACAGGATACTATTTCTCCAAATTCAAATTAAGGTTGGAGAACGAGTCTTAGCTAAGATGACATAGAAGCATACCTGACTTTATTTCAGGAAGTAAGGGATGTCTCTGGGTGTCCTGAGTAATGTAAAAGATAGCCATTTCAGGAGAAACTGGTCGCTCAAGCACATCAGCTGAAAGTGCAACAGCATCAGCAAGACAGCGACTTATTTAATTCCCTATCAATAGTACATATATCATAAAAAGAAAAAATCAAACACACCTTTTTCACTTTCAACTATAACTTCCGTTGTCGCAGATAATGATTTATAAAGGTATCCTCTAGCTATTTCTACAGTAAACAAATACTATCACAGAAATCATCTATCATAAGGTCTTACAAAAGTGTCAAAGTAATTGTGGGAAAGATTAGAACCATGAAAAATTAAAAAGAAAATAACAAGAGTAATTTCTGTTAAACATTTCTTCTTTTATAGGACAAAAAATATATAATATATTCACCTGAATGCTAACATCCGTTCCATGAAAGGTCTCATAAAATCTCCCCAAACTTTTTTCCCCAATTTGTTTCAAGATCATGGTAAATGGTAACTGGTAACTGCCATACCAAGCAAACACTAAAATTAACTTAATAATAATAATAAACTATAACATAAGAGGTGAATGTTTGATTCTGTGATTTCAATTGATTATGTTTCAATTGATTTGTTGCAGGTTATGTTTGATTGGGTAATTTGTGAGAGATGAGAGGAAGAAGAAGAACAGTTCTGGAGAGAAAGAGATAAGTTGGAATTTCACTAACTTCGTATATTCATTTATTGTATGTAAACTGTTTGACTAAATGCCCATTTATATAGTATGAGCAGAGCATGCAATACATGTGATTATAACTACTTGTAACTACTTGTAACTGTCTACAAAAGTCAAATACACATGAAATGTATGCCAACTGATTCTGTTAAATGTCAGTTGACAGTGTGCAAGTCTTCTCCTTCATTCTTCATGTAGTCCACGTAAGCTGACTTTAGCATCAACACATTTGTTCCTCCTGTAAGTAGCTTATCTACGAACAGTGAAAAGGGTATATATAATGATTGATAGCACCAGCATGAAGGAGATGATATTTCATTGGGGGGGGGGGGGGGGGAACTCCTACGAATGAGACTAGCGCACATTATAATTTCTTCAATTAAATATTTCATCAGGCATCAAAAAGCTAAAATCACACTAAATTTGAGCAAGTTATAAATACCTCAGTTGTACCTGAACCAATCTTTCCCGGTGGTTTAACCTCAATGCTCTTATTCCTGTTTCCATGTCAAGTAAAATTCGCAGCAATCAGGGTAATAATCTGCTTGAAAATCCATTGCTTAAATACAAAACATGAAAAATCACACACCAAGTCCACTAATTTGATCACCCGTTCAATACCAAGTTCAATTTCAGCACGCATTAACACAAAGCAAAACATATTTACAAGAAAAAAAGAAATGCAACCATTTTTCTCCCTCTTTTTTTCTCAATGAATCAACTATTATTAACATTAAGTACTTTATACAATCATTTAAAATAAGATAGAGACAAAACACTAGTAATAGCATACACGATAGTGATCGGCTTGACAACACCATAAAAGGATTCAATAACTCCAGCTGATCCTCCTCGAACCTGCTTTCATAACAAAACACCATACCAAATCAGATTTTATAAAGTTTTTAATGCGAGTTGGATTCTAAGAGAACCGATTAAGAGGGAACTGAGTTGAGTAACTAGAAATTTTGGGGTAGTCCTGGTTAGCATGGAGACATTCCAGAGGCAGTGGATAGAAAATAGAAGAGGGGAAGAGAACAGAGAGGAGGAAGAGAACACGTTAATTGTTTTGTATATTTCTTGTTTTCTTCTCTGCTACAATAAGCTTTTGATATAGAAATGGAAAGCTTCTAGAATGCCACATGAGGCTCTTGCTAGAAACAACTTAACAGAATAAAAGGAAATAACAATTTGACAGAATACAAATAGAGATAGTATGCCGCAACAGCCTTGTTTTGCAGGCCCGCTTCGTAACAATACCTTCCCCTTAACATGATTCCTTGTCCTCAAGGAAAAATTCTGGATACCTTAGACGAAGGTCCTCATAGAACTCCCACGTGGCTTCCGAGGGTGACAGGGTCTTCCAGTGAATCAGAACTTGTGTCGCTGCTCGTTGGTGATGTCGAACCATTCTTCTGTCCAAGATGGCTTGGGGTTACAGATCAAGCTCCTTGCGTGAGGTGGGTAGAGTGTCATGGAAAATCTTATGCCCCACATGCTCCTTGAGTTGGGACACATGAAAAACAGGGTGTATGGTACTGGAACTGGGAAGATTCAACCGATATGCTACGGCCCCTATGCGTGCTGATACTTGATAAGGACCATAGTATTTTGATGCCAGCTTGTGTGAGGTTCTCCTACTCACGGATTGCTGCCTGTAGGGCTGCAATTTGAGATAGACCCAATCTCCTACATTGAAGTTGCGTTCAGTGCGCCTTTTATTTGCGAGTTGCACCATACGGTGTTGAGCTAGCTGAAGGTTGGCTTTGATGTTCTTGAGCATGTCTTCGCGTAGTGTCAACTGCTGATCCACGACTTCTATAGTGGAATCCTTAGGAAGGTAAGGGATGTGGATTGGAGGAGCTTGGCTGTATAAATCTTCAAAGGGAGTCTTCCTGAGAGAGGAATGAAAATTGGTGTTGTACCACCATTCCGCCAAAGGAAGCCATCTGGACCATTGTTCTGGTGTCTTATTGGTCATACACCTCAAGTATTGTTCCAAGCAGCGGTTCACCACCTCCGTTTGTCTGTTTGTCTGTGGGTGGTAAGCTGTAGAGTGTAACAATTGGACTCCCTGATATGTGAATAGATCCTTCCAAAACCGGCTGAGGAACACGGGATCTCTATCACTGACTATAGAAGCTGGTAACCCATGGAGTTTGTAAACGTTGTTCATGAATGCATCTGCCACTGATGTTGCTGTATAAGGGTGGGAAAGGGCAATGAAGTGTGTGTATTTGCTGAACCGATCTACCACCACTAGCACTACATTTTTTCCCTTGGAATTTGGCAGCCCTTCGATGAAGTCCATACTGATATCAATAAAGGGTGCCAAGGGTATAGGGAGGGGTTGAAGTAAACCCGGAGTGAGGACGTTCTCGCTCTTATTTTTCTGGCACGTATGACATTCCCTCACGTAGGCCCGCACATGCTTCTGCTGTTTCTTCCAGTAGAACAATGATCCCACTCTTTTGGCCGTGGCAGTGACGCCTGAGTGTCCTCCCAAGGCAGAATCATGGTAGAGTGAAATGAGCTGCCCTTGTAGTGCTGGATTGTTGCCCACCACCAATTTTCCCTTCCTGTATAGATGGCTATTCATCCATGCATAATGTGGGAGTGACCCAGGATTCTGTTGCAGCTGAGATATGATCCTTACCAGGTTGGAGTCTGTCGTCCAAGATGCTTGGATTTCTTCCAGTAGTTGGGTCGAAATGGTGGAGAGTGTAAGGGAAAACACTTCACTACTTGAGCAACTAGACAATGCGTCTGCTATAATATTTTCCCTTCCCCTTCTAAACTCAATAGCATAATCAAAACCTAACAATTTGGTTAGCCATAAATGTTGAGAGGGGTATGATACCTTTTGAGCCAGCAAGTGTTTGAGACTCACATGGTCAGTTCTGATTGTGAAATGCCTGCCCCATAGGTAATGTCTCCATTTGGTGACTGCCTGCAGGATGGCTAGCATCTCCCGTTCGTAGGTGGATAAGGCTTGTTGCCTGGGTCCTAGAGCCTTGCTGATGAACGCAATGGGATGCCCTGCCTGTATGAGGACAGCTCCTATACCCGAACCCGAAGCATCTGTTTCAACCACAAAAGGTTGGTTATGATTCGGCAGGGAGAGAACAGGGGGCTGAACCATGGCCTGTTTTAATGAATTGAATGCCGTGAGTGCTTCTTCCTTCCAGATGAAGGCATCCTTCTTGAGTAATTGAGTGAGAGGCTTGCAAATGGAACCATAATTCTTAACAAACCTGCGATAGTAGCCTGTAAGGCCTAAAAATCCTCGTAATTGCTTGATAGTTTTCGGTTCTGGCCAATCTAGCACTGCTTGAATCTTCTTAGGGTCTGTGGCTACCCCCTCCTTAGAAATGACATGCCCTAAGTACTCAACTTGGTGTATGCCGAATGCAAACTTGTTGCGTTTGGCTACCAGCTGATGCCCCTTAAGCAACTCAAATACAATCTTTAAGTGCAGCAAGTGATCGACCATGGATTGGCTGTAGATGAGTATGTCGTCGAAGAAAACCAACACAAACTTCCTAAGATGTTTTCAGAATACATCGTTCATCAAGCTCTGGAAGGTGGCAGGGGCGTTGGTAAGGCCAAATGGCATGACCAAGAACTCGTAGTGGCCATTATACGTGCGAAAAACTGTCTTAAATACATCCCCAGTAGCCATTCGTATCTGGTGATAACCAGAACGTAAGTCTACCTTGGAGAACACAGTTGCCCCTGCCAGTTCCTCTAACAATTCGTCCACCAGAGGGATTGGAAATTTGTCCTTGACTATAAGTTGATTGAGAGCCTTGTAGTCGACATAAAATCGCCAAGACCCATCCTTCTTTTTTACTAGAACCACCGGGGAAGCAAATGGACTTTTGCTCTGCTGAATAATTCCAGAGGCCAGCATTTCTCCCACCATTTTTTCAAGTATATCCTTCTGGACTCCCGAGTACCTGTAGGGTCTAAGATTGACTGCTTGAGCCCCCTCTTTCAAGGGAATGGCGTGATCATGGTACCTGATTAGGGGCAACCCTTTAGGTGCTTTGAATACCTCATTGTAAGATTCTAACAATTCGTTCAAGCCACCCTGCTCCTGTTGGCTGGGTGTAGTTTGGGTTGGCATAGAATATATCTTGCAGCTCTCATCCTCCAAGGTTACAAAACTACATATGCTCATACCTGCTAGCTGCATAGGATCAAGCATCAAGCTGTTAAGTTGTGCAAGTCCAATAGGCTGGATTTTTGTGCAATCGGCCCCCCTTAGCAACACCTCCTGACCGTGCCAATTAAAAGACATCCAAAGATCCTTGTAGTTGGAAACAATATTTCCAAGGGTCGCAAGCCATTGGATACCCAGAACCATGTCGCAGTTGATCAAATCCACAATAAAAACATCTGTCTCAAAGTTAACTCCCTGCATTCTCCACTTGAAGTTTTTGCACACAGCCGAGCAGTGCATGGTACCTCCATTTGCTGTTTCAACCACCAAGGTTCTGATGGGTGTAGTCAAACATTGTAGTTTGTTGGCAGTGGCTCTACTGAGGAAATTATGGGTGCTGCCCGAGTCGATCAAAATATAAACCGAATGTTGGTCAGTCCTCCCAGTTACTCTCAATGTGTGGCACCCCGTGTGCCCTCCAAGGTGTTGAGAGAAATGTGAGGGGTGATGGACTCTTGTTCTACAACATTGATTTCCCCTTCTCGGTCCAGCCCTTCCTCTTCATCTTCAACTATGCACAAGGAGTACAACCTTTTATTTTTGCATCGGTGACCTGGAACAAAACGCTCATCACACCAGAAACATAGCCCCTTGGCTCTCCTGTCCTCTAAGTCTCGAGGTCGTATGGGTCGGGTGGGTTTTTGCGAGAAGTGTGGAGTAGTAGGGGTAGGCAGTATACCAGATTGTTGTGGTTTGAAGGTGCTAGAGGTTGATATTGCTGATGGTTTTGAATAGGATGGGGATGGGCTCGGTTTAAATGAAGTGGTATGGGGTGGAACTTGGGATGAGTATGGGTGGGGTGTGGTCAGCGACCTTCTATAGGCCAGGGTGTTGTTTTGTAATCTGGCAAGGTTGTAGGCCTGTTTAAGTGCCTTGGGGTCGAACATTTTAACAGGATTTTTGATCTCTATTTCCAGACCTCCAATGAAAAATACCATGGCTTGTTTTTCACTAATGTCTGCCTTATTCCACAGGATATCAAAGTCTTGAATATAGGTTTCCAAATTACCCACCTGCCTTAATTCCATCAGCTCTTCCAGTGGGTTTTGTTGGCCTCCAAACCACCCACACAAAGCTTCAGTGTATTCCTCCCATGTAGCTTCACGCCCTCCTATGCTCCTTGTAAAGTTTTGATGCCAGTATAAGGCCATGCCGTCCAAATAGAAGGAGGCGAGCTTAACCTTCTCTGCTTCCTTGATTTCTTCCATGTCAAAGTATTGGTTGCACTTATATAGCCACTTGTGAACGTCTTCCCCTTCAAAACATGGGAAATCTCGGCGAGGCTTATGTATCTTGTAAGATGATTGTCCTTCTGCACCGAAACTAGCTTGCTTAGAAGAAGAGCACCCTAGACGAGTGTCTGGATAGCCCTTTGCAGGGTCCTGTTCCATTGCATCTGTTTGCACCTTCTGTACAAGGGTATTTTGTTGGTAGGCTAACCCACTGATGAGCTCCTTGAGCTCTTCAATCTTAGTATCTTGCATTACCTTTGTTGCCTGCACCTGTTGGCCATAAGTTTCCAACATGGCTAATACCTTCTCATGTCGCACGATTTGCTCCTTGTTTGCTTCTTCAAGGGATTCTTCCAGTTTCTTAAGATCTTGAGACCTCGTGTCTGGTGGCATAGTGGAAGTCTGAAGATCAGAGGCTCTGATACCACTTGATGCGAGTTGGATTCTAAGAGAACTGATTAAGAGGGAGTTGAGTTGAGTAACTATAAATTTTGGGGTAGTCCTGGTTAGCATGGAGACATTCCAGAGGCAGGGGATAGAAAATAGAAGAGGGGAAGAGAACAGAGAGGAGGAAGAGAACACGTTAATTGTTTTGTATATTTCTTGTTTTCTTCTCTGCTACAATAAGCTTTTGATATAGAAATGGAAAGCTTCTAGAATGCCACATGAGGCTCTTGCTAGAAACAACTTAACAGAATAAAAGGAAATAACAATTTGACAGAATGCAAATAGAGATAGTACGCCGCAACAGCCTGGCGCCACTGCTTTACTTAAACGGTGCGTAGTGCTTGAATGGAGAGAGTTCCAAACGACGACGTTCGTAACTTCCTTGTTTTGCAGGTCCGCTTCATAACAGCTTTCTCGCAAATCAAACAGACAAATAGAGAGAGAGAGAGAGAGAGAGAGAGAGAGAGAGAAATTGATGAAATGATCCTGTAACCTGCAAGCTAACAGATCCGGTGACGGAGAGGCGAATTCCATGGTGAGAAATTGAGGAAGGAGAATTAATCATGATTTTGCCTTCAACAGGTTCCTGAAATTGATTGATTGATCGATTGATTAAAGCAATGATAAACATCAATCACTGGTTAAAATTAAAATTATACTGAATAAAATTCTGTTTTATAGGGAGAGAGAAAGATTTACAGAGGGCCAATAGATACGGTTGGATCAAAAAAACTTAAGGACTATTTTTGTTGACATTGCTCCAACTCAGAGAGGCCGGGTACTGACTTCCTGAGTTTCCGAATACCAGGTAGGAGACTGGTGAGTCGACCTGCTTTCGAGTTTGGAAACTAACAGACTCTCAACTATTAAAGGAGTTAATCCGTGTGAGATAAATACTAGTATAATTATTATTTTATCTTTCAATGTGCTAAAAATAATTCTTGATTTTGGGGGTATTTTAAATTTTTTAATGAAATCACTTAACATTCACTGGTTGTTGGTTTAGCAATTCCAAAATGAAAAATGAATTTCACCAAGTCAAATATTTTTTTCTAAAATAAAAAATATAATTTTTGACCCCATTAACAAGGTTGAAGTTTTACCAATACATTATTTCTCATGGGAACAACTCATTAGAATTATTTGATATTATTAGAATCATGCTAAAAATAGAATTGGAAGTTGTTATTTTAAAATTTCTCTATTTATTTTTGGACTGGGTTACAATTTTGTTCAATACAGTTCAGTTCAGTTCAATTCACTATTTAAATATTTTTGTGCGTTATTTTTAGGAAAAATATGAATTTCTTACATTTAAAATTTATGAAATTAGAATTCTTTTTCTACAATTTAATTATTATTTTAGAAATGAAAATATTCTAATTTCTCTCTTTATTCATTATGCTATCATCTCCACTAGAAGATTCAAAATCAAGGGACTCGAGATTGAATTTAGTTAGCAGTAAAAAGATTTATAAGATGCAAAGAGAACAATTGATGCGGGTGGAATATAAAGATAGCAAAACATGAAAGAACAAGTTAATTGTAATGGGTGAGAAGGGGATTGCTAAGGTAAACCTCAAATTCACTGTTTTATTTTCTCTAGAATTTAAGTGATAATGTTTTTATCCTTATGAGGTTTATAGGGCCTTATATAGGTCAGAAACCTACTCAAACTACGAAACAAAAGTTAGAACCCGAGATTTACAAGAAAGGAAGGATAAAATAAAATAAAAACATGAAATTTAAAATTAACAAGGAAAAATTATAAAAATTGCCTTCTTGAGATCATCTTATTCTTTTTGGTGATTGCCTCATTAGATTTTTCTTGTCATTTAGCCTCTTAAAGGCTTACAAAATTGTAGAAGGCTTGTGAATCTTTAGCGTTGGTTTGATGTCTTTCTTGAGTTCACTTATAAAATTGGATGCATTATAAGCTTTAGGTAAAGAGGAATTAAGTACACTTATTAAAGACTTCAGTTTTTCAAACTTTTCCATATATTCTTCTATACATTTTTATTGTTCTAGATTATTGAATAACTTCACTACATTATTTTGACTACCAAATCAATTATTGTTCATCATATGTTAAATGCTAGTGGATTGTTACTACAATGGCTTCTGCAGTTAAGATTATAACTTCTTGATTTTATAACAAACACCCTTAATACAAGATTGATATAGTTTTTCCCACTTTGAATGTTTATCCTCATTTAACATACCAACACTTTTGCATCTTAATCGTGGACTTCTATACTATTGTTCAATTTTTTTTAGAGAAGATATGTTGAATTGGGTTGGAACCTTTTTAAGTAATTACATTTTTGATTTTCTTACCCAGACTTTACAATAATTTTAGATGAGTTTTAAAAGAATATTAATGTTATGATACCTAGTTGTTTAAAGATCATCAAAAAATAAAATTCCCTAAAAAATACAAACAAAAAAACTCTTAGAAACCAGGAAAAGTTATTTAAGATTTTAGAGCCTTTACTTAGAAGTTGGAGAGCAAAGTCGAGTCTAAGGGATTTACTAAAGATGAGGCAATAAGCATACCTGACTCAAAATGATGGTAGGCACATAAGAATGTTGAATCCATCTAAGGGTAGAAAGCTAATTTATCTTGGATGAGGTTTAATGATAGCATCACTAGATTTTTCCATTTATAAGAAAAATTTCAAAGAATCAATAATTTAATTCACTAGATTGCACAAGATATTACAGATATATAGGTACCACAAGATATCAAAGAGGAAATAACTTTCTACTTCTCTAAGCTATTCTTTTGGCCAATTGTTTTCATGTCTTTTAAGACATAATGGTTTTAAGAGGCTTAATGTTTTTTCAATTGTTTGGTTGGGAAAAGATATAACTATGGAGGAGCTTTAAGAAGTTGTATTCAATTATGATGGTTAAAAAAACTCCAAGTCATGATGGTTTTAACTTAAACTCTCACAAAAGGTTTTGGAACTTGTTGAAGAATGACATTTTATATATCACTTTCAAATATTATTAACAACTCCTATATCACCTTGATTCCTAAATAGAAAGGTAACATTGGCTTTAGGTATTATAGACTTATTAGTTTGATGATCTTAAAAATCCTTGATAATCAACTAATAAAAGCTATGAATGGTATTGTGAGCAGTCCCCGATATGCTTTTATTGCAAGCAAATACATTCTAAGTTCAATAATAATTATATATAAAGATATAGACACCATAAAGAGTAAGGGAATTTAGTAGCTTATTTTAAATATAGACTTTTATAAGGTCTTTGATTCCATTTCATTATATTTTTTAAACAAGGTGATGGAATACATAAGCTTTGAGGATTGCTGGTGTAGATGGCTTCAAGTATACATTTCAACTTTTAGATTGTTTACCCTAATCAATGGTTTGTTATCACCATAATTTGATGTGCAAGTGGTCTCAAACATAGAGATCTTTTGTCTTCATTTTTTTTACTTGGTGGTTAAAAGCCTATATTTTTTTTATCAATAGAGGCACTCAGACTGATTTGCTATCAGGAATTAAAAAAGAGAAAGGTTTACATATTACTCAGTTGTAATTTATAGATGATACAATACTCATTATCCTAAATGATTTTCAAAGTTTTATAAATACTAAAGGACTTATAGGTGGTTTTATAAATGCTCTAGTTTAAAGGGTCAATTTCTATAAGACTTATTTTATTATGATTAATATTAACTAGGCATGCATTGCTTCCTCCTTCACCCTTTTTTTACAAATTTGACTTTTTATCAGTCAAATATTTGAGCTTACCATTAGGTGTTAATACTAAAAAGATCCCAACATTAAAACCAGATATTTCAAAGATCTAGACAAGATTTTAATCTTGGAAAGGCAAAATGCTTTCAATAGCAAGAATAGTATGCTTGATCAAGAGTGTTTTGTCATCTCTCCTTATCCACTACATGTATTTATTGTGTATTCCAAAGCGTATGGTGAGACAAATTATATCTATGGAGTGTCAATTCCTATGGTTAGGTACCTCCAACAAACATAAAGTGTATAAGATTGTCTAGAAAGTAGTTTTAAGGGGAAAAATAATGCGAGGGCTAAGAATTGGATTAATTATAGAAAACAACAAAGATGTTCTTTTCAAATGGATATGGAAGTTGGATTTAGGAAATCAAGAACATTATGAAGACTTCATCAACATAAAATATAAGCTAACTTTGAAGAATAGGTTTACTTGTGTTCTCCAAGTGTCTTGACATTATTTGGTCTGATATTTACTCAACCATTAATTTTGATGACCATGTCTCTTCTGTTAAGATATTAAGGTTACTTTGTTTTATTATTTATTAAGGGTATAATGGTAACTTTGTTTTAGCCTATATAAAGTTTCTTTATTTGTAAGTCAAGTGGTTAATTAAGTATTGAATTATTCATTAATGAAACAATTTGAGACAATTACAAACCTCTTTTATTTTTTATTTTCTCTTTTAGTTTGTTTTGATTGTTTAACATATTCTACTATTTGAGACAATTACAAACCTCAAATAGGGAATGGTGCTTCTCTTGTGTTCTAGGATAAAGTATAGGCTGGTAATAAACCTCTATCTGAGCTCTATTCATGACTGTATCATTTATCATCTAAACAAAATAAGGATGTAAGGATGTCATCTCTATATACTGGTATTGGGACTTCACCTAGAATCGAGATCTTGGGAGCAATGGTTTGAGGCAGTTGAATATCTTAATGGAGATTCTTAACAGTATTCACTTGCATGCGTATAAAAAGATAAGAAATGTTAGATTTTGAGTGGTAAAAGATCCTATTTTGTTAAGTCTTCCTCTAACATCTTAGATTGTCTCTCATTCGTTGGACTTAAATCATTCTTACAGACATTTTAAATAATACTTCTCCACCAAAAATTGACAAATTGTTGTGGCTAGCCTTTCATAACAGGTTGTGAACTCATTCCTTCCTAGCAAAACATAAAGATTTTTTCAACTAATGAAGACTTATGTCATTTATGCACTTTTACCTATGAAATTACAGATCATATTCTTTTTCACTATCTTGTGTCTTGGATGTTCTAGAATAGAATAATTAGTTGATGGAATCTCTCATAATGCATCCTCTTTCTTTAGATTGTCTCTATTGTTCGTAGCAAGGCTTGATCCACAAGAAATTTCAATAAAAGGTATGAAAAGGTCCTTTGTATGAAATTATGTGGTTAATTTGGCAAACTATGAATAAAAGCTCTTATCATAAGATATCAACCCAAATTTAGAATATGTTATTTGACTTGTCTTCTAGTGAACAACAAGTTGGATTCATTCTATTAAGAATGAGTTTAGTTACACGAGTATGGATTTGTTGGGAAATAAGGAATGTATTTCTTCATTAGATACAAGAAATAGTGTTTTACTCTAGTTCTATCTCACTCTTCCCTCTATTGTATAGACTTTCTAGGAGTGTTTAAGAGTCTGATAGCATTTTTTTTTTCAAAATATTTTTTGCTTCTAAATACATCAAAATAATAGTTTTTATATTTTTAAAATTATTTTTTACATCAACACATAAAATAATCTAAAAATATAAAAAAAATCCAAGATTTTGAAAAACATGGTTTTAACAGCATTCCCAAACTTAAGCTTAGTCCACTGATTTTTCAATTTTTGGTTGCTATTACTTAATTTAATTCAATCTTGTATTTTATAATTCACACACTTATAAGTTAAGAATTTGAACTTTTGATTAAATCAAAGTTTTTTACTCAATTTTATTATAAATTTTTTATTGAAGTAAAAACTTATTTCTAGCAAATCACACATAACTTTTTCTTTAATTAAATGATAAGTGAAAAAAATAAAAAAATATCAATATATTTGGTTGAGTAATACATCCACGATTACATTCCCAAACATAAGCTTAGTGCACTAAATTTTTTTACTCAAGTAAAGTTATTTCTAACAGATTGATCATTGGTCTCTGATTTGTTTAAATAAGTTTTAATTGCTCATCAGACTTTGAATTTATGCAATTAAACCCTTGATTTCACCAATTTAGCCTTTTCAAGTCTAATTTCAGTCCACGAACCTTGATTTCTTTCAAGTAAGGGAGTTTTCCATAAACCAACTTATTTTGCAATTAGATCTTCAATTGAGCATTCTAAAATTACAATTGAGACCTTAAAATCACAATTTGTATATGCAACTAAAATCATCATTTTTTAAAATAGGTAACAGCATGTATTTTGAGTTCTCTTGCATGTACGCACATCTAACTCTACTGACTTTGCATCCTCAAGTTATGGGATTATATTGACATCTTGTAAATCAGAGAAAAAACAAAACTAAATGTAAAATCTATGAACAGATTCACATAATTCTTACTCTATGAAAATTTCCTCCCTAAAAAAAGAGATTTATTTAATGTGCTATGTTTATATCTTCTTCTCCTTGCTGGCACCTTCTTTT
Source organism: Salix purpurea (assembly GCA_027405865.1). NCBI lineage: Eukaryota > Viridiplantae > Streptophyta > Magnoliopsida > Malpighiales > Salicaceae > Salix > Salix purpurea. Next base: position 5,544,326 of record JAOWLH010000014.1, on the reverse strand, counting down.
TCGAGCTTTTATGACCCTAAATTGATGGAAAAGTGACCTGTCCCTTCCTTTCTCAGACTCCAACTTGTGAATGCTTTCCATAAGCACACGTTTGTTCTTGAAAACATTTCCTTTCACCTTCATGTACATCTCACTGTGCATGTGCTTATCAATCTTTTCAAATTCTCTGTATTTTCGAAGCAAACGTCTCAGCACTCTCATTTTCCTCATCCACAGAACCTTTGATGGTAGCCTGGCTTCTCTCGTCCCCTTCCTCTTTCCATAACCCGAGTACCTCCCTCTTGTCTTGGATTCTTTCACTTTCCTAGCCCTTGATCTTGAGTGGGTTATCATTGTTTTTTGGATAATAAAACCATCCTTTATGAGCTTCCTTATGTTCATCCCTGCAATACGCCATGCCTTATTGATTTACCTCAAGCTTCCAAGAAAGAAAGAATTATACTAATTTTACCCATCCATCCATCCTAATCGTAAATCCCAGGATACCCATGAAACAATCTTGAAAATTAGCATCAATACAGGAAAACTAAAGAAAATCGAAGGTAATAGAATACAAGACTTACTGGAATTGGCCATGGAGATGTCAGTGCTCTCGTTAGGATCAAGCCACAATTTCCCCTTGCCACAATCGAGTAAGCTAGCGGCTAGCCGCTTCTGCAGCCTAAGGGACACCATTGTTATGGATTACATGAATTCACAGCAAAAACTAATCTTAAATTATCCTATGAAGAGACGAAGGTTCGGTTTCTCGTGTATTTATTAAGGAAGGAGACAGACATGTGGGCTATCTGTCACGCGTTGCTTGGGGAGCAAGTATTTGTTTTGAGTTGAATTAACTTATTAATTATTATATATAAGCTACACATGCTTTTCTTTTCTTGGCGACAAAGTAATTAAGGATCATAAAATTGTTGTTGTTCTGCCGAAAAAAATAGTTTATGCGTTTTTTTAAAAAAAATTTTGTTTAAAAATATATTTATTAAACAAAGTATTTTTAATTTTTAAACTTATTTGTATTAAGCCATTAATAAAAAATCACCCTTAACTTTCCCCAACTTGTCTGATAACATAAATAAAAATTATCAACGGTAATACCAGATTACATACTTGTTTTAAAAAAATAACAAATGACACTTATTTTTAGTGGTAAAAATACTTTATTTTGATCATAATTAGTAATTTATTATTATTGTCAAATTTATCTCATTATTTTTTTAATTATATTTGAAATATTAGTGTAAATTTAGATTTTTTTCCCTTCTATTTCTACTCCTCTTAGTGTCTGTTGGGAGTGTGATTTTGATTGTTTTTTAAACTGTTTTTTGTTCAAAAATATATTAAAATAATTTTTTTTTATTTAAAAAAAATGTTTTTGACATTAATACATAAAAATAATCTAAAAACAACAAAAAAATAAAAAATAAAATTTTTTTCTTCATATTTTTAAAACTAAATAGCAAACAACAACTTATTGTAATTTGTGTAAATTCGTGTAGAGAGATCAAAGTGGAGCGTGCCTTCAGATTATTTTCCCTCTCCCTCTCCCTCTCCCAAGTTTGAATATAGTGTTTTACATGCATGTATTTTTCTAACTGAATTATTTTTCTATTTTTTTTATAAAAAAACTTGCTGATAAGCAGAAATAGCACATTTCTTGAAGAGTAATATCCGCACCACTTATATGTTTATGCCACCTGCAGTGAAGCGGCTTGCAAGGAAGTACTTGAGAAACCCTGTCGTGGTCACTATTGGCACTGCTGGTAAGGCCACTGACTTGATATCTCAACATGTGATAATGACCAAGGAATCTGAGAAGTCCAGCAGGTTGCGTAGATTGCTTGGTGAACTTGGAGATAAGACTGCAATTGTGTTTGTTAACACCAGAAAGAATGCAGATATGGTGGCCAAGAATTATTATTATTATTATAATTATTTCTATCCTACATCAAATTTTGGCTGCTGCAGTTCTTTGTGATGATTTGCATTTGTTTTCATCAATTGATGTTAATAAAAGAATGGGTTGAAATAGATTTAGGGCCCGTATGTTTCGGCGGTACAACCGCCGTTTGCTCAAAATTCAATTTTTTTTTTATTTTAAATAAATTTTTTTTGGTGTTTTTAAATCATTTTGATGTGCTGATGTTAAAAATTATTTTTAAAAAATAAAAAAAATATCATTTTGATGTATTTCTAAATGAAAAACACTTTCAAAAACAACCACAACCGCATTTTTGACTGAGTCTTAGTTCCAGATATTCAGAGAAGAGTATAGGGCTTTCCCCTTCCCTCCTTCTCCCAAGATTTTTCAATCTCCTGTAAAATTTCTTCAAAGTAGTTTGTCATCTGTTAGTTTTCCTATCTATTTTTGCCAGGCCTATAACTCTTTTATAAATTCTGTGCTTACTTTTTATATTTACATCTTAATCTTGCATTTGTTTTAGTGGTTGACTGGGCCTGTTTGGAAGGGCGGTTGCGGTTGAAACGTCATCCCAAACAGGCACTTATAATTTTTTTTTTATTTGAACATGTTTCATGGACATAAAAAGAGTTTGAATCCAACAATCATATATATAAAGACTAACTAGGAGGTGCCCTCAAAGAGGTTCACTAAGGAGGTGCTCCTTAAGTGGAGCACTGACCTTTCAACTACTCAATGTTGTAGTGGTTGACTGGTCAATGTTGCAAAATCACCACTCAAGATATGCTTCCGATTCTCCACTCAATAGTGTAGTAGTTTCTAGTCTTGCATCATTGGAAATTGGAACTGGACTTAATTATTGATTTGCATCAACAAGGAAAAACGATATCATTGGATCATGCTAATCTATTGTTCATGAGAGGACTTAATTTAAAACTAAATCTTTGTTCCGAATCTCCACTCAATAGTGTAGTATTGTTCATGCTAATCAAAATTTATATAACATAAATTAGGACCATGCATAACAATATAAAGATAAGGGACTGAAATGAAAACACCAAAAACATAGGTGCCTGCCCTGTACTTTTAGCATGCAAGAGAGAGAAAAGGGGAAAAACACTTTCAACCGACCACCGTCCCGATTCCATCCACCTTGGGAGACGACGCGCCACATAAGAAGGAAGAGGAAACGGAGGCACATCGGGTGAGACGCTGGATGAGCATTTTCCACCACCGAAAGATGCCTCACACGCCGCCCGAAGCAGGTGTGAGGCCGAATACTGTCAGCTGCGTGTGGCGTACGAGCGCAGAGTATTCAGCAGATAATAAAAAAAAAATTGGTTAATTACTGGAACACCCCTAGAGTCAAATCTTCAATTTTGTCTTATTGGGGGGCATATTAGTATTTAACCATTTTTAAAAATGTGAAATCCCCATGGCACCCCTCCCGACAAGAATTGTTTTTTGTCTTATTCGGGGGCAGATTAGTATTTAGTCATTTTCCAAAAATGTGAAATTCCCGTGGAACCCCTCTCGGCAACAACGGTTTTTTTTTATCTTTTTCGAGAGATAGAATGATTATTTCATTGTGCAAATAAGTATAAGAAAATCAATAAACTGGTGAACCGACCGAACCGAACCAACCCAAAAACTGAACCGACCCAAAAACACAGTATTACAATCCACAGTGTTTTCACTCACAATGAACAATGAAACACTAATCTATTTTAGTTTATTTTATAATTCCTAACAACTTATGAAGAAAAAAAAGAGTTTCTAGCATTGGAACAAGTAAATATGATAGTGTTGAGTATGAGAGGAGATTTCAAGACCTCTCTATAAAGATGCAACACCATATAGATAGGTTATGAGATTTGCTAAATTTGAAGATCAAGACAGGGTTAGTTGCTTTTTAACCCACTATTGTATAGAAATTAGTTATGGCATCTCAAAGGATGAAATCACTATTATATTAACAACGGAGAGGCCCATTTAACCATGACTCTCAACAATAGAGGAAAAAGGTTTTATACTAGTAGAATGCATTTCATAAAAAGAGAAGCAGATATGGATAAAGTAGTAGTAAGCCTTATAAAAGTGATGAGGGTTATTATGTCTCAATGAAAGCTTCTTATAGGTTTTCTTAACCCATTAAAGAAAGGATTTTATGAGGATGTTGTCAATTGATAATTCTTCATGAGCATCAACATATAGGCATTCTGCATGTCTAAATTATGATTTTGTGATTAGATGCATCTTGGTTAATATTCTATGTCAGGGGGAGATGTTACTTTTATAGAAAAGAGGGTTACTAGTAGAGAAAGTCTAAATACCTAGATAATGGATGTTATTTATATAGTTTCTTAAGACATTTCAAAAAAACTTACCCTATAAAAACCTATAGAGGTTTTATAGGTACAGACCTCCAACTAAGAGTAAAAAAGGTTCAGTTACGGAACACTAGTTACGTAGAAGTCTTGGGAGACCTATTTAGGATCTGTTTGGTATTGCGGTTGTTGTTGTGGTTGAGATTTAAAAAAAACAATTTCATGAAAAGTACTTTTAGTTGCGGTTCATAACTGAAATTGAAGTGTTTGGTTAAAACTGTGGTTGAGTTTGAGGTCTAATGAAAAACAGTTTCGTGTGTTTGGTTACCATACTTTTTATATTGTTGTTAATTTGTGAAATTACTGAAATGGATTTCACAAGTATGCTCATATTAAAAGAAAAGGAAAGAAATATCTACCAGGGCTCAATATATTGCATCCTAATTTTGCACGTGAGGGATTTTTTTTTGATTTGTCAAGATTTGTAGGACCAATTGCTCAATTAACAAAACAATGAGGACCTTTGTTTGCCAAAAACCAAACTTTTGTATCTTTCTCCTATTTATTACAATCACAAGTCATAAGCTCTCTTCATTAAAATAGAAAGAAAAAAAAACTCTCTTTCACAGATTAAGAAATCTATGGTATATAGACAACGAAAAGCAATTATTAGCTGCTTTTCTTCCCCCACTGTGTGACTGCTTTTATTCTGTGGGACCCACAGAAATATTATGTGTTTTAATACTAGCCAAACACTTAAAACCCCAACTTTTTTTGAAACTCAATTTGTACCACAATACCAAACACCCACTTAATCCGAAGTGAGTACAAGTGGGGACAAGTTTCAGGCACCATTAGAAAAAGTTTAGGGTAAGTCTTTTAATATAAATTAGGAAAATACCTGGAGTTTTGTAAACATAGTTGCAGGTATAGTATTATGATTATGATCAAGTTTTATTCATATATTAGTTTGACTAAATTGCCAATTAAAACTTTAAATTCATGAGTGTGTAGAAATGTATTTGCATAAGTATAAGTAAAACCTTATAGTACATGATTTGAAAATAATAATATATAGAATATATAATAAAAAAAAGAAATAAAACATGTGTATATTGAATGAAAGGTGAGATAAAGTTAAATTTCCAAAGGGTGTATATATGCTTAATTAAAGAGTTACTCATTCTTTTATTAAAATCAAATAAATTTAATGTAATGAAGGTAGATTGAATATTGGATTAATTGTTGGCACTACCTTAGAAGAAATCATATGTATTGATGATGTATATAAAAGGTATAATGTGAGGATCGAGGGCTATAATCTTAAGGTACATTTGATACCTTTTAGGATTTATGATTTTCAAATCATCCAAATGATGGATTGGATAAAAAAGCATTGAGCTAACATGGACTATTTTACAAAAACAATATCCATAAATGTCCAAAAGAGAATGAGATTGAGTTTAGGGGTTGAAGGCAAGTGATTCTAAATTGTATCATTTTAGTTATGTCTGCAAGGAGAATATTAAAGAAATGACGTGTTACTTATCCGACCTATGTAATTAATAAAGAGAATAAATATATTAAATTGTTAGAAATACTAGTGGAAAGGAACTTTCTGATATTTCTTTATTGGAGGAATTACCAAGACTACACCCAACAAGAGAATTAGAAGTTTGTATAAACTTGTCACCCGAAAGCATCCTTATTTCTCAAACCCTAAGATCAACTTGAGATCAAGGTACTATCAATTAAAAATAATGAAATTCAACTTTATGTAATGTAATTTAACTAAATTATTAAATATATAGAAGGTAGAAGAGATGAGTTATTCATAATGTGATTTGTATCTTTTTCAGGACTTTATATAATAATGTATATCTTTTTCTTTCAAAACCTATACATTTGCATGTAGGTTTTTAAAGAGCATAAAACATTGGATAAAAATTGTTTGGAGTATTTTATTTGAGACTACTTATTATAAGTTAAGATAACATTAGATAGAATGATGGAAAATGAGTCTGAGGCCATTATATATGGGGCTTTTGAGTTGTGGTACATATGTTATTAAGCATGATAAAATCTAGGATAATGCTTGGTATAGGAAAAATATTGTTGAGATTTTGTCAAAAGGGTTACATATGCTATCAAAAAGAAATTTTTTTGTTATGTTTGATATGCGTTTTTAATAACCTAAAAGATGTTAAGTCAAGTTTTTATTTAATTTGTCTTATGAAATCATTTTTAAAAAATAATAATGAGTGTTTTTGCATGATTATGAACTATTAAGCTTATAAAATGTGAAGTTAAAACATTGGTCCTTGCAAATATAATAACCTATGAAGAATTTTTCTTTAAAAAATAAGTCTAATGGAAGATGAAGATGTTATTCCCTATCAACACTTAAAGCAACAACTTGTTATATTTCATTTACTTTCGGATATCATAAATGAATAACGAATCAAAGACTTGAAAATGACAAGTCATGATTTAAAAAAAAAAATGTTATATGAAAGATTTTGAAATGTTGTTTTATTCTAAGCAATATCTTTTAATATAGACCAAACTCTTGTGTGATGAACCTTGTAATTAAGATACAAGATGCATAATAGATATAAATATACATGCATGAATGCATACTATTTTTGTATCATTTTGATCCCAAAGAAAAATACAAATAATAAAATGATGTTGCAATGGTAAGGATGATGACTATATAGCTCAGAACATGAAAGAAAACAAGAAGCAAAATTAAGGGATTCAACCAACACTATTTAAACACAAATATCAATCCAATAAAAGTTGTTCAATCCATAAAATATCATCATATAACACATAAAAATAAATAATAAATCAAAATAATTATTTAATAGATGTTTGCAGTTTGAAATGAACCTTCTATGGTGGGTGAGGTAAAACAAAAAAGGTTATAACAATGACTAAACAAGAGGAAACAATAGTGGTGCATGGTAGTTATGTGTCAGTGAGGGCTATCATGATTGGCGCATCATCCCATGCTTGGACTAGGTCGCTAGATGCACCACTCTTTGATCTTTCTTTTTGTGGAGATAACATAGGTCACTATCGACTAGTGAGAGGTATCCAACACTTCAAGTTTTAGTGGTTATGTTTCTCTCTCTACTATTTCTATTTTTCTCTCAAATATACTAATATAAGGATTATTGGGTTACATGACTTGTATGGTTGTATAATACTCAGCAAAAAGAGAAAAATTGTGGTGTTCATGCTGAAATAAAGGTTGAAAGATAAAGCTATCAAAGAGAGAAGTTTTGACAAATATTTTCTCTCTCTCCTTGTTTTATGATAATTCATGAGTTATTGTCTTCAATTGATTGAGGGGTTTTGTAGATGATCCAAAAACAAAGAATAATGGTGGTCTTGTTGAGAATAAAAATAAGAGAATGAAAAACGAAGAAGAAAGTTTCATTTCTAGAGAAAGACGAGGCTAAGGTTTTTGTAAGAGAAGATGAATAGTGTGGCTAAGGTTTTTGTAAGAGAAGATGAATAGTGTTATTTTCTTCTTCTTTTCACTCCATCTTGATTTTTTTAATGGTGTCTAGGGTTTTTTCTTTTATGGTTAGGGTATTCTCTTCAATCCACTCATCTATTTATACTTCACAAATGTCATTTTCCTTTTAATTGCTTGGTCCCCAAGTAACTCTAATTTTTTTATCCTTTATTTTTCTTGTTTTGTAATTTATCCCTCTTGTTTATATTTCACCTAAACTTGTTATGCCCAAAATCAGCTTACCCAGTCTTTCAAATCTCTCTACCAATCTTTGAAATGTTTTGGCTCGATCATAACTGGTGTCATCACCCAATTTCTGGGTTACTCCCCAAAATCCACTCAAAAATAGCAAAAATAAAATAAAAGGGGCCGGCATGGGTAGAAAAATCAAGGTGGAAATTTTGGATATTTTCGAAAGCCCGGTCGTACCTCTTTTTTACCCAGAAATGAAAGAAAATGCAGATTCAAGGCTAAAATAATTTATTACTGGATAAATCTTCTTAAAACTTAAGTCGAAAGACATAATTATATTTTTATGAGCCAATTCGATTTAATCGTCGGCTAATTTAAAGTGTAATTATGCTTCAGAATTAATTGAGAGACCAATTGAAGGATTTAATTAAGCGCAAGGTCTTAATTAAACTTTAAATGGGTCAAATTGATTTAATTAAGGGCTTAATTGATGAGAAATTAAGTTTGGAAGCCTAATCTAGGTTAAATTGAGACGATCGGAATTTTCGGTGACCAAACTTTTTGGGTGAAATCAGAAGCTAAAATTGAAGATAAAAACATCGTTCTCTCTGGTTTTTCCCATTGAAAAACTCTTTTTTTTTCACAACATATTTATTTCAAATTTTCAAAAAAAAAGAAGAGAAGGGCATCACCGGAGCCATGTTACACCCATGCTTTGCCATGCCCTACAGTCCACTTCCACACACAATATCCCATTCCTGGACACCTTTCGTATGCCTCGCCATGCTATAGTTTGCCTATAAAAAGGAGAAAATTTACACAGAAATAGGGGGAGAATAGAGGAAAATTTTGACAGTAAGGGACTGTCAGGGGAGGAGAAAATTTTGAAACAGGGGGAATGGAACAGGGGTGAAAACTGGGGAAAGAATTCACAGGGGGGGAATTTGGCACGCACGGGAAGGTTCATTGTAACACGGAGGAGAAAGTTTTTAGGGGATTGAAGAGATTTCAACAGTTCATCTTCCTCGGCAGGAGCTCCATCACCGGCGACACCTCTCTCTTGGTTAGCAGTTCTCTCTCACTTTCCAACGCCAACGTCTCTCTCTCTTCATCTTCACTGTCGATGATGTAGAACAAGTTGCGGAATCATACATGCTGAAGAGGGATCACCCGAAATTCAAAGGCAACTGAATTTCGGCAACCGGATCATCGAAGTCGGAATGACGCGAAACTCAACTAGTCAATGCGTTTCGACTTTTGCGGAAGAAATCAGCAGCTTAGCTGCTGACCTCGACCCAATTTTGGCCAAATTCCTTCGTTTCGGCTCCGAAATCGTCAAATTTGCTATTTTAGGAAAGTTTCGTTTTTGCAATAACTTTTGATTTAAGAGTCCGAATTGACTTTGGTCAATTGGTACTCTCTTAGAATTCATAGTTCTTTCATATTCTGCATTTATCTTAAATTTGCCATTTATGGCAAATTTAATGTTTTATGTCCTTTCCTTTTCTGTATTGAATTAGGCTAGGGTTTTATCTTTAAGTATCCCTTGTAAACCCGACAGCCGACTTATCTTTTATCCTATTGAATAAACTCTGAGTTTTATTGAGATTCAATCTCGTGTTCCTTGATTTTACGGAATATTGACGTTGGTCGTATTCCCCTTTGATTTTCTGCTGCGTCAGTCGACCACCAAGAACCATGGCAGCCCACCATCCCGTAGCACCTGCAGCCCTCTCTTTTTCTCCGTTGTAACTCCCTCCTTTCTCTCTCCTCAACGGCTCCTCTCTCTCTAAAGCCAGTTGCACCGTATCTCTATCGCACCACCAGCCAGCTCTCCACACCACCTGGTCTCCCTCCTCAGCGCCAGAAGCTTCACTAGCAGCTCCAGCCCAGCCTTTTTCTCCAACTCCAGCTAGAGCTCCAGCCGTGACAGTTGCAGCGGCAAGCAACATACCAGCCCTTTCCAACACCTCCCACGGTCACCACAGATCACCATTTTCAATGCCACCACCACAGGGACAACTACCTTGACATCCTCTACCCGGCAACAGTGGCAGGTGAGCCTCTCATGGTGGTCGACCGACTATATTTTACTGTTCACATGTTAATTCACGTATTAATTCATGTATTAATTCACGTGTTATAAATGGTGCAGTTTCGACTTTCTTTTTTTTCTATGCTTGTGTGTCTTGGGCTGGATTGCTCTCGGTCCAGCCCAAGTCTAACAGGCCCACCTTGGTTGGGCCGGACCATTTAGTTGGTGAGGCCCGACCTGAAATTTTATAATTTTTTTTTAAAAAACAAAAAATTGCATTAAAAAAACAAAAAAAAATATGTTGTTTTTGTGCATACGGCGGAATTCAAAAATGTTTCAAGCATATTTTTCGTAAAAAATATACATTGCATCTTTCTCTTATTTTGAACGAAAATTAGATATCGTAACCACTTTATGATTATCCATTGGAATTTGGCCAAAATATCAAAAAAAATTAAAAGTTATTTTGTTTTAACTATCAGGGTGTAAAATTACATTGTAAAGTACATCCACAGATAAGAAAAAGCTTTTTTATTGCGGTGTAAAATTACATTGTAAAGTACACCCGCGGACAAGAAAATATTTTTTTTTTGAAAATACAGTGTAAAATTCTTTTGCTTAGTCTTTCAACTCCTAGCGAGGTAGAGATTCTCTCACGAAGAGATCTATGTGAAACTTTAGAAAAGACAACAAAAAAAATCAAACTTATAAATACAATCAAACAACAATGCAGCTTGCCTTAGGTAGGGTGCACTAGGGGGTGATGCGTCTTCCCCTTGCACAACAAGTCCCCTTACCCAGACTCTCGCAGACCAATAGGTTCCTAGTGACCTTAATACTAGGTGGCGACTCCTAATAATTATAGTCGTAATTTTGCGACTATAAAACAACCCTTTTTTTCACCGCGCGCTGTTGTCTTCCCCAATCAGGGGATGGCTGGGCGCGAAGCGTGAAAAATCATCGTCGCGACAACTGGAAATTTAAGAAGCTTAGAGAATCTTGCTTTGGAGGAAAACTTGCTTACAGGTAGGTTATACCTGATTATATTGGAAGAATTTACAAGTGTTCTAAGCTCACATAGATAATGTCTCTAGGACAATTCTCTCTTTTTTCGGAAACATGACTCAGTTGAGAGATCTCATATACTTGCAGCAAATTTTCTTGAGGGAACCACGCTTATTTCGTTGAACAGTGGCACACATGAGAACTGTCTCATGTGGGAGTTCTTATATATGGAGTGTAAGTTCTTTGAAGGAGCCATTCTTTCTCTTTGAAGAAGCCTAGAAGTTATCAAGTCCAAGACTTTTCTCACAATAACTTGTCCAAGAAGAATCCTGAGTTTTATGGTGGATTGCCTCTCATTTGTAATCTAATAACCTTTCCTTTAACAATTTCTGAGAAGTGCCAATTGAAGGAATCTTAGTGCCGTCACAGTTACAGAAAATGACGCGGAGGAATCAGGCCACTGAAATTGCCTGTATGCCCGAAAACAAGACGAGTGAACTATTTCCTACAGAAAGCAGTAATTCTAGAAAATATTAGTGTTTTTTTCTTCGTTGTTTTATTAATGTTATGTACCTATTCTATTCTATATATATCGGGAAAGATGGAACAAGACCAGAACCTCTTTGGGCTTATTGTGACAATAAATATCAGAAAGTTAATTTCTATGAAGAGCTTGTTCCTGCAACTGATAGGCTCTATAGGTCACGTGGAATCAGGCAAAACAATATGTAGAGTCTCATCCTCAGTTCATCAACCATTAGGGAAGTTTCGTTTACATTTTGACTTCTATTGCCATGCCAAACAAAGTAGAAACACTTTTCATTTTATTTTTTAAGTGAAGAAAATGTTTATAAATAACTTTAGCCTGAAATGTTTGACATACAACATTCCTAATCAGGTCATGAAGATTATTGATCCTACAAGCCATATTGATATTCATGAGTGTTAGAGAATAATATATATCATATCCTGTGGCCTCACCTGACAACTTAAGTTTTTAGATGAGATAATTACTTGATATGATATCAGAGTCTTGTTGACCTAGCGGTCACCAGTTCAAATATCACCATCCTCATTCTATTTGATAAAAATTAAGCACAAGGTAGTGTAGACCTGTGTGCAAGTTTCAAACCCAAAAAACTTTCACTTGAGGAGGTGTGTAGAGAATAATATAAATCATATTCTAGGACTTTACCTAACAACTTAAACTTTTAAGTGAGATGATTAATTGACAATGAGCAAAGTGAGTCAAGCAGAACTGGCCAAAGAGGCAGCACAGGCACCAACATTGAAAGATATAGGAATTAGGGATCAATCCCTCAAGTTGGAGTCTTATGTTCTGCAAATTTTCCAAAACGAGCGAATATTTATAGGAGATGTTCTATTAAAGTTGCACAAATTTGAAAGATATTGTGCAGCAATTAGAAGGATCTCTAGCTCAATCCCTAAAATGTTTATATTATTTAATCAATACACTAACATCATTTTCTACAAACTCATTGTTATTATCCATTTTGGAGCGCCACATAAATATGCAAAAAATCAAAAAGAGAGAAAAAGAAAAAAAATACAAAAAAATGTTGAACAAAATAAAAACAAATATCATTGAGAAAACATAAAGAATCCCAAAAAAAATAAAAAACTGGTTGAGGAGATTAAAATGTACAAGATTGAAAAATTTGTTCGTATTTTTGATCGATGAAGGCTCCATTAGCAAGGAAAAATCAATTTAAGAAGAAATTAAAAAATTGTATGTTTAAGGACTCAATTGAGATTTTTCATGGTTTAATTGAATTTCTTTGAGGGGTTAATTGCAAGAATAAATTGGTTTTTGAGTTCAATAAGGCTTTATCTAGAAGAAATTGAGGTCTAGGGGTTAAATCGCAATTTTAAAAGGTTAACTTAGTCAAATCAGGAGCTTAATTGCATAAATATTGAAATTTGATAGGAAATTAAGAACTTGATTGAAAAAATTCAAAACCAAGGATCGAACCATATAAGACCCTGAACTTTAGGGATGACAATTGAGTTTGGCAAGGGTGAAATAACATGAAATTTAACATTGGAAGGTTTAAGGCTGACAATTGAGTTTGGCAAGGGTGAAATTCCATGAAATTTCATGTTGGGAGGCAATCACAAGTGTAATTAGAAGAAATTAAAAGAACAAGGACTAAAGTGAAATATATTCAATCTCAAATAAAAAACCCTAATTTATAGGATTTAACTTAAGCAAAATTTTGTTCGACCACTATTTAGCTTCCTCTTTGAAAGTTTTGACTAATCGAGTCGACACTTTCAGGCAAATAAATGTGGCATTTTAAACTGCCTACAAGGTTGTAACCACCACCATTCAATTGAAAAACATCCTCTATTCAAAATCAACTACTCCTATCAAACATTTACTTCCCATTTTCTTCAATGAACTCAACAATATCTTGTACCCGATCAACCATTATAGTATTTTAAAATTTTAGGCAGATTGAGTTAGAACTTTCAAATGAATGAATGTTAAGCTACAAACCTCTAAATTGAGAAAAAATGGATCCAAACAAAAGTTATTTTTCTCCTTTACCAAGATTAGGTGGTCTCTGATAATGTTTACATTGGCATCGCACTAACAAAGCCTTAGGAGTGGGTAACTTAGTCATCGATGGTTGTAATATCCATTTCATAAAACCACTAATATTTTGTGTGTGTTCACACTAAAAAATAAGATTGTAAAAGAATCTGAAAAATAGAAAAGATCTTATCTTTTGAATACATGAATAAATCAATGTAAGACAACTATAAATTCATCAATTAAAGTAATAGAATATCTGTAATTAGCATGATAAGTAACAGATGCAATACCCTCATACATCACTATGTATCATGCCAAAAAGCCTAACTATTTTTGGTGTGTGAGTGGAAAAAGACAAAGTTTTACTTTTTACCAAGTCAACAAAAGTTGTAATAAAACTAATAAGAGATGGTGACTCTTTATTCCCAAGTAAAATATAATGTAGTGAATTATAAAGCACATTAAGTTTGCGTTAAGATAAGGATAAATAAAAGCATTGGTTATAAAAGAAGACACATCACAAGTAGTTATGATAGACAATTTGTTTCCATTTGCAGTATGAACCTAGAGATTTCTAGTAAAATCATGTATATTGGTAAGGTAATGGACAATGTTTGTCGTATGGTTAGAAGTCAGAGAATCAAAATACTAAGGATATAATGTAGACAAAGGCTTACTTGGGATTCATAAAACAAGAAATATTAAAATAATCATTTGTTAAATCATTTCAAGGGATACAATTAGAAAAGATAAAAAAGAGAACTTTATGTCAAAGATGTTGATACCATAAAATTACCAACATTAAAAGAACCAACTAAAACAATATATGTTGTTTTAGATCTATAGGAGGTCAGATGGGGTATTCTTTGATAATATGACCATTCCTTTTACAATAGTTGCATAAAACACTAGACAATGCTCATATATCTTCGCCTTAGCTTGTTTTGGGTTACATAGGCCATAGAAACGAGGGTTGATCAATGTTATTCCATGGCATTTTGAGTGAGAAGATGTTGGTCGTCATAGAAAAAAGATATCTTTGAGGCATGAATCCAAGGAATGAACAAGTTCTCGGTTCTTAGGTTTAGATTTAATGACTTCTAATTCAGATATTTTGATAAAAATTGTTCCTTTTTAGTAGATTCATGAACAAATTGAGTGAAAATAAGAGCTTTGGTAGGTAAGTTGCATAAATTATATCAATATATTATGCCAAAAGATTAATAAAACTATAGTAGAATCTAAAGAAAAAAAAATTGTTCTATTAAAAGTTAGCCAAGTTATGTTAAAGCTAAAACAAACATGTAGAGTTATGCTAACTATAAAACATCCAGAGATAATTCCATATCTCGAATACAACTATAAAGGATCTAAGATTCAAGATAATATTGGATTCGAAAGATCCTAAAATCCATGCCTTGACTAGGGCATCCATCACCTCTCATTTGGTATTTTATTCGTTATCTTTGTTTTTATCATAAACATAGTTATTGTTATTAACATGGATCTATAAATCCTTTCCTTTGACAAATATCATGAACTATATTGAGTGATTCTGGCCATTAAAATAAACCAAAAAAAGTAGACTTCTTAGAATATATAATTTTGAGATTGTTTGATCTAGAATAACTAAGAATAAAAGACTGCACTAGGAATAAGATAAACTTGAGAAAAAATAGACAATGAAAGACAAACAAAGATGGAACTAAGATTAGACTGAGAAAGATTTTAATACCATGACAAACTTTAAAAAATATGAGCGAAAAAAATTGTGTTCCCTATGTAAAGAACTGATATTTATCTTGAATGTAATCATAAGCTAAACTTTAGCTATTGTAAAATAACTTATCATATACGTACATTTTTAATATCTAGTCTACAAATAGTATCCTAACAAAGTAAAGAAAAAGATATTTACAAAAAATCTTTAAATAAACAATTAATTCCTTTGATAAGAAGATGGTATAAAACATGGAATATACCTACAAAAGTAATACTATAAATAAACTTCTATGAAAGAAAAGAAGATGAAGTTGAAAAATCTATTATCTCTCTTCATATGCTGGTAATCAATTTATTCAATATAAAATCCTTTTAATATCACAAAGAGAAAAGAAGAGTCTCGAAATTATAATTCATCAAGATATGGTGGAAACCTCCATTCGATCGTGAATTAAAAAAGTTGATGTGAAATAAATCAATTGCACTCGTCAATGGATGATTACAGTTATTACTAGTCAACTGCCCGCACTACGTTGCGGGTGTAGTGCGGGTGAAAAAAATAATTTTTACAGTTGTTAAGATTAAAATATAATATTTTAATATATAAATATTGTCTATTATAATAACAATAATATCGAAGTCTCAACTTCTAAAATTATCATTATTATTATTGTCAAAAAATTATCATTATTATTATTGACAAAAAAATCCTAAAATTATAATATTTTTTTTATCATTGCTATCACTGTTAAAACAATAAAAATTATCAAATTATTATGAGAGAAACATACCTAAACACATTAACAAAGGAGCAAGGAAAAAAAATTATTTTTATTATTATTATTATTATTATTATTATTATTATTATTATTATTATTATTATTATTATTATTATTATTATTATTATTATTACTGTTACTATTATTACTGTTACTATTATTATTATTATTATTATTATTATTATTATTATTATTATTATTATTATTATTATTATTATTATTATTATTATTATTATTATTATTATTATCATTATCATCATCATTATTTTTATTGAGAGAAAAAAACCTAAACACATTAACAAAAGAGTAAGGAAAAAAATATTATTATTGTTGTTGTTATTATTATTATTATTATTATTATAATGGAAAATAAAACACAAATATCAATTTATCAAGGGATTAAAATAAAAAATTCAAACTATTATTATTATTATTATTATTATTATTATTATTATTATTATTATTGTAATTATATATTTTTTATAATATTTTTTTTTTGTTGTTGTTATTATTATTATTATTATTATTATCATCATGATCATTATTATTATTATTATTATTATTCATTATAATTATTATTATTATTATTATAATGGAAAATAAAACACAAATATCAATTTATCAAGGGATTAAAATCAAAAATCAAAACTATTATTATTATTATTATTATTGTTATTGTAATTATATTTTTTTATATTATTATTATTATTATTATTATTATTATTGTTATTATTATTATTATTATTATTATTGTTATTATTATTATTATTATTATTATTATTATTATTATTATTATTATTATGGAAAATAAAACACAAATATGAATTTATCAAGGGATTAAAATAAAAAATTAAAACTATAAGGGCCAAAATGAAAATTCAATATATTATCAATTTCAATAAAAGGATCCAATTGAATAAATCCAAACTTCTGTACTGTATTTATTGAATAATTTAAACCCAATCCGAAAATTAAAAGAAGGAGGACCGAAGTGCAACATTGACATTCAATCAATTCGAATTGGAGGACCCAATCGAACTAAATCAAAACTTATCGAACCAAAATCAAACCAAAATCAGGACAAAATACAAAATCGAAAGTCAAGGGACCGAAATGAAAAGTATCACAAAATGGGGGACTCTCCTGTACTTTTACGTGCAGGAGAGAGAGAGAAACGTGGCCGGCGCTTTAACCGGAATCCGACGCGTCTACGGACAGTTTGAGGGTACACGCGCCACCGCGGGAGGAAGACCACGCGGAGACGCATCTAGATACACGGCGGAATCCCTTCTCCGGCCACCGGAGGACATCGCACGCGCCACCTAAACAGGGCGTGGGGCGTGCAAAAGGCTGGCGCGTGCGGCACACGCACTGACAAACCGACAACACTAAAAAACAAAAACAAAGGTCAATTACCGTACTACCCCTGGACCGAAATAAATGTTTTTGTCTTATTAGGGGCTAGAAGAGTAATTAGCCATTTTTTAAATATATTAAAAAAAAAAAGTGCGGCGGACCGGACCGGCCCGGTCCGGTCCGTACGCGTGCAATGACAGTAATGGCCCTCACCCCCAGCGCTTTTTACCGCCAGACCGAGCCCTATTTTGTCTCATTACCGGGGCTAAAATCGTCAAAGCACTGTTTAAAATCGAAAAAAAAAAAAAAAAACAGGCGGACGAACTCGCGCGACGCAGGGCCGAAATTGTTCGAGTCCACAGTGAATTGTCTCTAGTGCTACAGTAAAAGTCTGAGCTCTTTTAGATAGTTTTATAATAATTATTTCAAAGACTATTTTCTCAAGTGGACCTTGACTGTATTTGTTTTGGGTGCTCTTGCGAAGTAAACCTTGATTTCTATTTCGTTCCATGTCGTGTGAGAACTAATGTTTGAACACTATGCCCAAAATATAAAATAAAATAACAAAGTAATGATTATTATGAATTAATAATAATGTTCCACTAACTCTTAATCCAATCACTTTGGTTCCGTCGACGTGCAATTTGATTTGGTGGAAAATGTTGTGGAGGACCTTTGAACAGCAAATTGAAATTGTTTTAGTGGAAAATTAGGTGGAAAAGTGTTTTCAGATTAATTACAAAAAATTGTGAAAGTTAAAAATATTGAAAATATCATAAAAAAACAAAATTAATTTGAACCTTCTGTTGAATTAATGATATTTAATAAATATACAAAATAATAGGACCTTCTGTTGTTGATTGTATGAGGTGTGGAAAAGTATATTTATGTCTTAATTTTATTTTTATTTTTTATCCTTTTATTTTGAGAACGTAGTTTTTCAGTTATAACATTGTTTTTATTTTATATTTCAGTCCACAAACCTTTAAAGGAGAAAGAAAGTTGTACAAAAATAAGAGAGTTAAGAGAAAGTGATCGTCGGCCAATGAAAAATATCAATTTCATGTTTTTTTAAAAAAAGATCAAACCTGCTGCAAACTGCAGCAGTTAACTGTGGTGAAGACTAAACAGTTTTCTTCAACATTGTTAAAACTACACCATGAACACTGTTGTCTAGTAAATGCATGAACATTTCACTTCTTTAAGAGATTTAAAAATGTTTTTTTGAAAAAAAAATTTAGTGTTTTAATTTCAATAAAAAAATTTAGTGTTTTAATTTCAATCCAGTGGTCTAACAAACGGAGGATCTTGGCTTCTTGCTTAAGCTCATCCTGGCTTCATCAGGCACAAGCACCGAAAAAAAACAGAAAAGAATTATGCTTTCAGGGCTACTGAACTCACTTCTTTGGTTCATGGCCATGATTAAAAAAACTTCAATTAAGCTTCGAGGATCAAATATTAAATCGACCATGGTATTGTGAATTAACCCATCAAACAAGTTATGGATTGAAGTGGGTTTAATAAGTTAAAAACCCTAAAAGGAGCAAAAAATGTGCTAGAAGGTGACCATTTATGAAGAGGAAGATTCATGGCAAACCCCCTTAATTTAATTTATGTTGCCCTGCTACACTTTTTCAACAAGAAAAAGACTATGAACAGTACAGGCATCTTCGCAAAGTCAAGTCAAGGGCCCCTCCCTGTTTCCATTCGTATTGGTTTCCACTTACATTTTACACCACTGTATCTTGGCTTCTTACTTAAGCCCATCCTGCCTTCATCAAGCACAAGCACCGCAAAAAAACCAGAAAAGAAAAATGCTTTCAGGGCTACTGAACTCACTTCTTTGGTTCATGGGCACGCTTTTGTTCATCTACTACACAGAAGCCACCACTTCTGGCTTCTCAAATGAGACAGACCAGCATGCTTTGCTTGCCATTAAGGATCTTATATCACACGATCCTTTCAGCAGTTTAAGCTCATGGAACAGCTCGCTGCAGTTTTGCAGCTGGCGAGGAGTTACATGCGGTCGCAGGCATCGAAGAGTGACTTCCTTGAATCTGTCTTCACTTGAACTGGCAGGTTCGCTGTCTCCCCATGTCGGGAATCTTACATTCCTCAGGGTGATTGATCTCAGTAGAAACAGATTCCATCAGATTCTTCCTCCAGAAATTGGCCAGTTGTTTCGACTGAGATACCTTTCTCTAGCAAACAACTCCTTCCAAGGTGAACTTCCTTCCAACTTGAGTCATTTTTCAAACCTCATATTCCTGGATCTATACGGAAACAATTTTAGAGGGAAAATTCCCAGTGAACTTGGCTCTTTGTCTAAGCTCTTAAGATTGAACCTCGCCAGCAATCATTTCACTGGTTCAATCCCACCTTCATTTGGGAACCTCTCTAGCATGGAGCGTGCAAGTCTAGAATTGAACAATCTGGATGGAATAATTCCTGATGAACTTGGACGACTCTCTGCCTTAGATTTTCTATGTCTTTATTCCAACAATTTGTCTGGTATGGTTCCTGAACAGCTTTACAATATCTCATCCCTCAATGAGCTCTCATTAGTGGAAAACCAATTAACTGGTCCCCTCCCGCGTTATATAGGATCAACCCTGCCCAATCTGCAATATCTTTTTCTTGGAAGAAACCAATTCTTTGGTCATATTACAGAATCTTTCGTCAATTCCTCAGGACTCGTAGATATTGATTTAGCGTATAATGCTTTAACCGGGCCTGTTCCAAATAATTTGGGAAACCTGAAAAACCTTGAAAGAATAAACTTTGGTAGCAATCCGCTTGGGGATGAGAATGGGAGTGATTTAACTTTTCTTACCTCCTTAACCAATTGCTCCAATTTAAGAGTGGTGAGCTTTTTTAAAAATCGCCTTAGAGGCGTATTGCCAATTTCTATTGCAAATCTCTCGACCAACCTCTATTGGTTGACACTCAACACTAACTACTTGACTGGACACATTCCTGTAGAGATTGAAAATCTTAAAAACTTGGAGTATCTTATATTTTATGAAAACATGCTTACAGGGAGATTACCTGATTCTATTGGAAAACTTTCCAAGTTGCAAGCGCTTCATGTTTACACAAACAGAATCTCTGGAAATATTCCATCCTCCTTCGGAAACCTTTCTCAAATACTTTATCTCAATCTAGCATACAATTTTCTTGAGGGAACTATACCAGTTTCTCTGGAAAATTACAGTCAACTACAAGTGTTAAACCTTTCATACAATCATCTTAGTGGTGCGATACCTAAGAAACTTGCTGGTATCGATTCTTTATTGGGCCTCATTTTGGCTTCAAATAATTTAACAGGTCCATTACCATCACAACTGGGTAATGCAGGAAATCTGATTGAATTGCACGTTTCAGATAACAAATTATCTGGAAAAATTCCAAGTTCTATCGGGAGTTGTGTCATGTTGGAAGAACTCAACTTGAAGGGCAACTTCTTTGAAGGAACTATTCCTTCTTCTTTCAAGAAGCTAAGAAGTATCCAAGTCCTTAACCTTGCCCACAACAACTTGTCTGGGCAGATTCCCAAGTTTCTTGGCGAATTACCTCTTCTTGGTTATCTCAACCTTTCCGGTAACAATTTTGATGGTGAAGTTCCAGCGGAAGGAGTTTTCACCAATGCTAGTGCATTTTCAGTTGCCGGAAATGACAAGCTATGTGGAGGAATCAAGGCACTGCAATTGCATGAATGCCCAAAACAAAGACGAAAGACTGGAGTTCATCGGAAGGTAGTAATTCTTGCAAGCTGTGCTGCACTTTTCCTTCTTCTGGTGGTGGCATTTGCCTGTGCTGTTATACGAAGGAAAAAACAAAAAAAAAGTGGACCTTCTTTGGCCTCACCATTAGAGAAGAAATACCAGAGAGTTTCCTACTCGGAACTTGTACATGCTACTGGTGGGTTCTCTTCGGACAATATAACTGGGGATGGAAAATACGGTACTGTCTACAAAGGTACACTTGGATCTGATGATCAAGTAGCAGTCAAGGTATTCAAGCTTCGAGAAAGAGGAGCCAGCAATACTTTCATGGCTGAAATCAACGCGTTGAGGAATATCAGACACCGAAATCTTGTCAGAATTGTAAATTCTTGCTCAACCATTGATTTCCAAGGCAATGACTTCAAGGCTTTGATCTTCGAGTTTATGTCAAATGGGAGTTTGGAGAGCTGGTTACATCCAAGTTCAGCGGAATCACGAGACTTCAAAAATTTAACTCTGCTGCAGAGAATAAACATAGCGACTGATGTGGCCCTGGCATTAGATTATCTTCACAACCAGTGTGAAACGACAGTGCTTCATTGTGATCTAAAACCGAGCAACATCCTTCTTGACAACGACCTTACTGCTCAAGTGGGTGATTTTGGCCTGGCAAAGATTCTTTTAGCTGCTGCTGGGGAATCATTTTCTACAGATTCCAGCTCAATTTGCATACGAGGAACCATTGGTTATGTAGCCCCAGGTAATTTTCCAATACATCATTTTTGTATTTTGTGCAATACATCATTTCGAACATGGTGGCTATGATATCTAGGGAATCTTAGTAAAAGACTTTCTTAGTTTTTGCTTAAATTGCAGAATATGGAATGGGAGGAGAGGCTTCCACACATGGTGATGTGTATAGCTATGGAATTCTCCTGCTGGAGATGTTCACAGGAAAAAGGCCCACCGACAGCATGTTTACAGGTGACTTTAACCTGCACAGTTTCGTTAAAGCATCCCTTCCTGATCGGGTAATGGAGATTATTGATCCTCTACTCTCAATTGATATCCAAGAGGAAGTTCAGACAAGGAGAAATGGTCCAAGAGGCAGAAGCAGCATCAACATTGAAAAGGTAAAGAAGTGTTTGGAATCAATCCTGCAGATTGGACTTCGATGTTCTGCTGATTCGCCAAGTGAAAGAATGGTTATAGCAGATGTTCCCTCAGAACTGCATAAAACTACCAAGATTCTCTCTAACAGCTAGAGAGATCTCAAGTGCTGTAATCTATGAAAACTGGCATCCGTTGTGTTTTTTGTTTGGTCAGAATACTTGAATGTTAAATGCAGAAGCTCATTTTCTTCCAGCAAAATGAATGTACTAGACTCTTTAAGGTTATGGACCTTCTTTTAAAAAATATTTTTAAAATACAGTATAAAACACCCCTTAGGTGGTAACGCTTTAACTGTGTTGGTGCCAATAAATCTAGGAAACCTCCACAAACTTCAAATATTGAATATTGGCAAAATATTTATTGCGGAAGAGGACGTAATTGCTTGCCTGAGTTATAAGGCTAGGCCCGTTTAGTACACTTGTAAATTCCGTCCATTTCATTTTGAAGAACTCTTATATCTCATATCTTTTTAAAAAATAAAATAAAATAAAATTCAACTCCCTATAAAACGCGGCTGATTACAGATTTCACTCCCAAACTTCAATCGAGATATTCCAGTTACATTCTACCCGTTTTGCTTCTTGAATTTTTTTTTTTGTTTCTTTTTTTAATCTATAAATTTATTCTTTTAACTCTTTATTTCTTGAACATTAAATTTCATCTTGCCCCCGAAGTCCATGAGCATTGAGAGCAATACACATTTACAAGCTGGAGAAATTTCAGATAATGATATAGATTTTGTTGCAAGTGTAACATGTTAGGCTTTTTCATCTTTGTTTCTCGCTCCATGCAGTATTTGTTTTGTTTCCGGGAATTTTAGCTGTCATGCATTCCCATGTTTGAATTTCACTATGACAATAGCCTTCAGCTGCATTAAAGCCTAAGAAATATTCTCCCCTTAATTGCAGCATTACGAAATAGTATGATGGATTAGAAGCTCGTTCTCTTAGCTGCTATATCACTCTGTATAAATGCCCTCATGAGCTATTATTGGTTTTGTAGTCTAATACTCGCTTATTCTTGCCCACAACTACTACTTATTGTTTTTTTTATCATGGTAAATTCATTAAAATTGTTAACCTTGGCAAGTATTGAAAATTGAAAATTAAGTAAATGCTTAAAAAAACTTCAATTAACCTTAGAGGATCAAATATTAAATCGACCATGGCATTGTGAACTAACACATCAAACAAGTTATGGATACAAGTGGGTTTAATAAGTTATTTTGTTAAAAAAAAAAACCCAAAAGGAGCAAAAAAAATGTGCTAGAAGGTGGCCATTTATGGAGTTATTGGACACCAAAAGATGAAATGAGATTTAATGCGATTAGAATTCAAGAGGCAATTGGTCTTGGTGAAAGCATACAGCAACATGAGTTTCATGTAAAAGGTCAGGGAATCCATGCCTAGCAGAGTCCTCATTCTATGAGTGTTAAACAGAGGCAACGAAGTCAGCGTGCTTGGATACAGGGATATTAATATTAAACCTTCTGCATCTTTAAAATTTTAAATCTGCTAACATGAAGACGATTTCAATTCGGAGGATTGAAAATGCATCATAATATCTTACAAATCTTTGGTCCATGCATGCCTGTGTTGAGTGCACCAATCACATATAGGTAAAGCAACAGTTATGATAGTAGATTAAATATATATAATCAAAACTAATACTGCATTCTTACATTCTATGCACAGTTCTCCAAATATTGTCTTTACAGATCGCCTCATCTTGTTCGAACAAGTTCAAGCGGTAAAGTTTCCATTGCCAGCTGAGATTTGAAAGACAGTTAAGACGCAAACAAATAGGTTTCCTCTACAATGAAATTCAGAGAAATGCTTACCCACAGTCGTGGAGTTCTTGGATCAGATTTTTTCTGCAATTTGGACAGTTCTGACTGAAAGCTGATGACTATGGACAATTTGAACTCGATTGAAAATGGACTGCAAAGAGAATTTAATAAAAGACAACGACAATTACCACAAGGTAAAACGCAAGCATAAAGCAGTGATACTGCTAGGTAGGGGAACGAGTTCACAAGAATAGCTAGCAAAAAAAAGATACAATTGTAATATTTTTAGACGCTGGGTTTGCATAGCTTTCCCACCTTGTTTCAAAAAAAAGATACAATCGTTTCAATTTGAAAAAAAAAATCTCAGTTGGGTTTGCATAGCTTTCCCACCTTGTATCAAATAATTCTCCCCTATATGAATTACTCAATTTTCCTTTTCATCGGCAGAGTCAAACCCTTTAAAATAAAACAAAAGAGCATGCTTGGGGAAAATTCAAAATTTAAAACTACAAATAGAGCAAGTTAAGTCATAGAACCAACAGACAGACTTTACCAGCCAAGATGGACTTCATGTCCTTTTATGAATTAAAATGTCAATGAAGTGCTTATGCTTCTAACTCATACAGCCATTATGTAATTTTTTTAACATCATTATCATCCCCTTTTAAAGCTAAGTACCAGCGCCTTCCATCTTCATACAAATCCAAAAAGACAAGATAAAACAAGAGTCAGGAGAAGCTTGCAACTCACCCAGCAAAGACACTTGGACAAGTCAGAAGGCGAGGGAGGATAACATAGATAGGCAAAGTCAGATTACGACAGACATCTCCATCCGCTATCTGTAAACACCAGAGAAAAAACAGAAGTTTAAAATCAAAACATTGTACAAGTCAAAGTAATTTGGCAATATTGGGAACATATCATGCCTGTGTGGTCTGAATCAAAGAAGTTTCAGTCACAATTTTCTCTCCTACTAGAACTGACTCTACACGGAGCAAGTGTATGTCAATGGAGGAAATGGGAACTGCTGATGTTTCAACTGTTAACTCTCCACTGATGGGATCCAACAAGGAACAAAGAGTAGATATTCTTCCTGTCACCCGAAAACCACCTATTGAATAACATCTATAATCAGTTGAGTTTCACTTGAGCATAAGAAGCTGCACAAATATGATACTCAAGCGCCTGCATCACAAATACATGCATATAAATGCCAATAGAGGAGACTATTTCTCCAAAATTCAAATTAAGGTTGGAGAAAGAGTATTAGCTAAGATGACATAGAAGCATACCTGACTTTATTTCAGGAAGTAAAGGATGTCTCTGAGTGTCCTGAGTAATGTAAAAGATAGCCATTTCAGGAGAAACTGGTCGCTCAAGGACATCAGCTGAAAACACAACAGCATCAGCAAGACAGTGGCTTATTTAATTTTCTATCAATACTACATATATCATAAAAAGAAAAAATCAAACCACACCTTTATCACTTTCAACTATAACTTCCGTGGTCGCAGATAATGATTTATAAAGGTATCCTCTAGCTATATCTACAGTAAACAAATACTATCACAGATATCATCAATCATAAAGTCTTACAAAAGTGTCAAAGAAATTGTGGGAAGCATTAGAACCATGAAAAATTAAAAAGATAACAAGAGTAATTTCTGTTACACATTTCTTCTTTTATAGGACAAAAAATATATTCACCTGAATGCTAACATCCGTTCCATGAAAGGTCTCATAAAATCTTCCCAAACTTTTTTCCCCAGTTTGTTTCAAAACCATGGTAAATGGTAACTGCCATACCAAGCAAACACTAAAATGAACTTAATAATAATAATAATAAACTATAACATAAGAGGTGAAAAGGGTATATAATGATTGATAACACCAGCATGAAGGAGATGATATTTCATGGGGGGGGGGCTCCTATGAATGAGACTAGCCCACATTATAATTTCTTCATTAAATATTTCGTCAGGCATCAAAAAGCTAAAATCACACTAAATTTGAGCGAGTTGTTTGTTATAAATACCTCAGTTGTACCTGAACCAATCTTTCCCGACGGTTTGACCTCAATGCTCTTATTCCTGTTTCCATGTCAAGTAAAATTCGCAGCAATCAGGGTAATAATCTGCTTGAAAATCCATTGCTTAAATACAGAACATGAAAAATCACACACCAAGTCCACTAATTTGATCACCCGTTCAATACCGAGTTCAATTTCAGCATGCATTAATACAAAGCAAAACATATTTACAAGAAAAAAAGAAATGCAGCCATTTTTCTCCCTCTTTTTTCTCAATGAATCAACTATTATTAACATTAAGCACTTTATACAATCATTTAAAATAAGATAGAGACAAAACACTAGTAATAGCATACACGATAGTGATCGGCTTGACAACACCATAAAAGGATTCAATAACTCCAGCTGATCCTCCTCGAACCTGCTTTCATAACAAAACACCACACCAAATCAGATTTTATAAGGTTTTCTCGCAAATCAAACAGACAGATAGAGAGAGGAGAGAGAAATTGATGAAATGATCGTGTAACCTGCAAGCTAACAGATCCGGTGACGGAGAGGCGAATTCCATGGTGAGAAATTGAGGAAGGAGAATTAATCACGATTTTGCCTTCAACAGGTTCCTGAAATTGATTGATTGATTGATTAAAGCAATGATAAACATCAATCACTAGTTAAAATTAAAATTATACTGAATAAAATTCTGTTTTATAGGGAGAGAGAAAGATTTACAGAGGGGCGATAGATACGGTTGGATCGAAAAAACTTAAGGACTATTTTTGTTGACATTTCTCCAACTCAGAGAGGCCAAGTACTGACTTCCTGAGTTTCCGAATACCGGGTAGGAGACTGGTGAGTCGACCTGCTTTCGAGTTTGGAAACTACAGACTCTCAACTATTAAAGGAGTTAATCCGTGTGAGATAAATACTAGTATAATTATTATTTTATCTTCAATATGCTAAAAATAATTCTTGATTTTGGGGGTATTTTAAATTTTTTAATGAAATCACTTAACATTCACTGGTTGTTGGTTTAGCAATTCCAAAATGAAAAAACAATTTCACCAAGTCAAATATTTTTTTCTAAAATAAAAAATATAATTTTTGACCCCATTAGCAAGGTTGAAGTTTTACCAATACATTATTTCTCATGGGAACAACTCATTAGAATTAATTGATATTATTAGAATCATGCTAAAAATAGAATCGGAAGTTGTTATTTTAAAATTTCTCTACTTATTTTTGAATTGGGTTACAATTTTGTTCAATATAGTTCAGTTCAGTTCAATTCACTATTTAAATATTTTTGTGCGTTATTTTTAGGAAAATTATGAATTTCTTACATGTAAAATTTATGAAATTAGATTTCTTTTTCTACAATTTAATTGTTATTTTAGAAATGAAAATATTCTAATTTCTCTCTTTATTCATTATGCTATCATCTCCACTAGAAGATTCAAAATCAAGGGACTCGAGATTGAATTTAGTTAGCAGTGAAAAGATTTATAAGATGCAAAGAGAACAATTGATCCAGGTGGAATATAAAGATAGCAAAACATGAAAGAACAAGTTAATTGTAATAGGTGAGAAGGGGGTTGCTAAGGTGAACCTCAAATTCACTGTTTTATTTTCTCTAGAATTTAAGTGATAATGTTTTTCTCCTTAGAAGGTTTACAAGGCCTTATATAGGTCATAAACCCTACTCAAACTACGAAGCAAAAGTAAGAACCTGAGAAACAAGTTCTTTTAGCCAATTGTTTTCATATGTCTTTCATAGAAAGGTAGCATTGGTTTTAGGTACCTATTAGTTTGATGATCTTAAAGATCCTTGATAATCAACTAAAAAAAGCTATGAATGGTACTGTGAGCAGTCCCTGGTATGCTTTTATTGCAGGCAAATACATTTTAAGCTCAATAATAATTGTAAATAAAGATACAGACACCATAAAGAGTAAAGGAATTTAGTGGCTTATTTTATAAATAGACTCTTATAAGCCCTTTGATTCCATTTCATGGTATTTTCTAAACAAGGTGATGAAATACATAAGCTTTGAGGACTGCTAGTGTACATGGATTCAAGGATACATTTCAACTTCTTGATTGTCTATCTTAATCAATGGTTTATTATCACCAGAATTTTATGTGACAGGTGTCCTCAAACATAAGGCCTGTTTGGGAGGATGGTTGCGGTTGCTTTTGAAAGTACTTTTCGTTTAGAAATACATCAAAATGATATTTTTTTTTTATTTTTTAAAAATTATTTTTGACATCAGCACATCAAAATAATCTAAAACACCAAATTTTTTTTATTTAAAATGAAAAAAAAAATTGAATTTTAGCCAAACACCGGTTTGGCCGCAGTGCTAAACAGACTCATATAGATCTTTTCTCTTTATTTTATTTTTACTTGGTGGTTAAACAACTATGATCAGTAAAGGCACTCAGGTTGATTTGCTATCAGGAATTAAAGAAGCGAGAGGCTTACATATTACCTAGTTGTAATTTATAGACGACATTCAAAGTTTTATGAATACTAAAGGACTTATAGGTGGTTTTATAAATGCTCCAGTTGAAGACTTATTTTATTATGATTAATATAAGTTAACTTTTAAGAATAGGTTACTTGTGTTGTCCAAGTGTCTTGACACTATCTAGTTTTATATTTACTCAACCATTAATTTTGATGACCATGTCTCTTCTGTTAAGATATTAAGGCTACTTTGTTTTATTATTTATTAAGGGTAGAACGGTCACATTGTTTTAGCCTATATAAAGTTTCTTTATTTGTAAGTCAAGTGATTGATTAAGTATTGAATTATTCATTAATAAAACCCCAACCTCCTCTTTTATTATTTATTTTCTCTTTTAGTTTGTTTTGATTGTTTAACATATTCTACTATTTGAGACAATTACAAACCTTAAATAGGGAATGGTGCTTTTATTGTGTTCTAGGATAAAGTATAGGTTGGTAACTAACCTCTGTCTGAGCTCTATTCGTGACTATATCGTCCATCATCTAAACAAAATGAGGATGTCATATCTATATGTTGGTATTGGTACTTCACCTAGAATCGAGATCTTGGGGGCAATGATTTGAGGTAGCAGAATATCTTAATAGAGATTCTTAACAGTGTTCACCTGCATGCATATAAAAAGATAAGAAATGTTAGATTTTGGGTGGTAAAGGATCCTATTTTGTCAAGTCTTCCTCTAACATCTTAGAACATCTCTAGTTCGTTGGACTTAAAGCATTCTTATAGACATTTGAAAGAATATTTCTCCACTAAAATTTGAGAAATTGTTGTGACTAGCCTTCCATAACAGGTTGTGCACTCATTCCTTCCTAGCAAAACATGAAGATTTTATCAACTAATGAAGACTTATGTTGTTTTTGCACTTTTACCTATGAAATTAAAAATCATATTCTTTTTCACTATCTTGTGTCTTGGATCTTCTAGAACGGAATAATCAGTTGGTGGAATCTCTCATAATGCATTCCCCTTTCTTTAGATTATCTCTATCGGTTGTGGCAAGGCTTGATCCACAAGAAATTTCAATAAAAGGTATGAAAAGGTCCCCTGCATGAAATTATTTGGTTAATTTGGAAAACTAGGAATAAAAGCTCTTATCATAAGATATCAACCCAAATTGGGAATATGCTATTTGACTTGTCTTCCAGAAAACAACAAGTTGGATTCATTCTATTAAGAATGAGTTTAGTTACACGATTATGGATTTGTTGGGAAATAAGGAATGTATTCCTTCATAGGATACAAGAAGTAGATTTTTACTCTAGTTCTATCTCACTTTTCCCTCTATTGTATAGACTTTCTAGGGGTGTTTAAGAGTCTGATAGCGGTTGTTTTTCAAAATATTTTTTGCTTCTAAATACATCATAATAAAGAAATTTATATTTTTTAAATTATTTTTTACATCAACACATAAAAATAATCCAAAAACATAAAAAAAAATCCAAGATTTTGAAAAACATGGTTTTAACAGCATTCCCAAACTTAAGCTTAGTCCACTGATTTTTCATCTTTTGGTGGCTATTACTTAATTTAATTCAATCTTGTATTTTATAATTCACACACTTTGCTCTTATGGGGACTGGTGTTTGTGAAGCTTGCGTAACAGTCGCAGCTGCTATCAATAAATGACCCAAAATAGTTCTCTTGATGTTATTTGGCCTCACAATATTAAGGTTGCTTAAGATTATTTCTGAGGTCCCGGCGTTGCTTCCGGTGAGCCAATATCGTTGAATCCTATTACCGACAAACTCCGAGACGAGGACAAACCTGCCGTCTCCGCTAACT
Source organism: Salix purpurea (assembly GCA_027405865.1). Classification (NCBI taxonomy): domain Eukaryota; kingdom Viridiplantae; phylum Streptophyta; class Magnoliopsida; order Malpighiales; family Salicaceae; genus Salix; species Salix purpurea. Next base: position 5,513,871 of record JAOWLH010000014.1, on the reverse strand, counting down.
GCAGCCCCCGCTGCTCCCGACAGATTTCTCATTAACACGGTGACTTGATTCGTCCTCACGTCGTACTTCAATAACCTTCCGGTTGAGTCATTAGCTTGAAGACCTTTCGTCGAATTCCTGCGAAATGAGAGACAGAAATTCATCGGATATATCAACTCTTAGAACTCATCTCGGTCGGTTCCATATATACAAAAGATGGGCATACTGCAAGTACTGTAAATTAACGAATGATGACCTTAGATCGTAGACAGCACTCGTATCTGTAAAGTAGATGTTTCTTGTGATGGGGTCTATATCCAGACCATTGCAGAAGACAAAAGGTTGTCCTTCAGCACCGGTGGCAATTTGTTTAGCTAGTCTCCCATTTGAGTCGGCAACTAGCTAGGAGTCCGTAATATGCATCAGCTATGTAGAGTAGTCTTGCGATGGAATCATATGCCAGACCAAAAGGCCTTCCGCAGATAGGTCCTTTATCGGGATCATCGGTGGCGCCATCGCAAAATGCTATCGTCCTGACAAAATAGGTAGCAGTATGCTTGATCATGAGCAAGTTATTCCGAGATTTTCGAAACTAAAGAAGTAAAAGATCAGTACTGTCTATATATAATACTAAAGAAAACCAAAAAACTGAGAGAATTTTTACCGGTTGGGTGAGGTAAAGGCAAAATATGTGAAGCCAGTAAGTGGTTGATATCTAAGAACACGACCATCGCTAACCCGGGAAATTCAAAGGCAAGGGATTCAGGGCCGAAGCCTGTGGGTGGCAGGAAGATTTGTCTGAACGATGCGGAGAGAGCGATAGTCGGAAAACAGAAGAAAAAAATGGATAGGATCGAAACCATAGCTGTTTTAGGGCTTGGGCGGAGAGCTAGCTAGCGAGGTCTGGGATGAAGAGTGATGAGACGAGCAGGTGCTAGAGTATTTATAGGCTCTGGGATGAAGAGTGATGAGACGAGCAGGTGCTAGAGTATTTATAGGCTCCAGAAGAGTTTTACAGCTTGTGTAAAAAGAGAGACCATCCTTTCCGCAGTGTGGCACTAACAATGAATATGGGCTAATATATGGAGGAACTTGCCGTTACAAAACAAAATTACTTTTTTCCCTAAAAAGTGGCAGAAGCTTGGTGACTCAAAATGGTATCCATGTGATTAAAATTCTAGCTATTTGGAGCATAGTTGTCAATACCGTTCCGGTCGCCGTTCCGTTTTTCGATTGGAACGGAACATTCCGGTTTCGGAGCGTTCCGGCATGCCGTTTCGGTGTCGTACTGTTCATATATATATATATGAAAAAAATAAAATATTAATTTAACAAGCATAATTAAAATTTGAATTCTTTTTTATTTAAAATATTTTGGTGTTTTTAAATTATTTTGATGTATAGATGTCAAAAATAATTTTTAAAAAATAAAAAAAATAGATTTAATCAAACCGGACCAAAAGTTTAAAAAATATATATATATAATAGGTTTAATCAGTTTTTTTTCTCATTTCGGTTTTTCTCAGTTAATTTTTTTCAATTTTCTCTGTTTAATCATTTTTTTTGATTTTTTTTGTTCACCCCTAGTTTGAGTGAGTGAATTGATTGAGCTGAGCTGCATTTGGAATTAGTCCAAAAAACTAAACAGTTTCTGCAGAAATATACAGATTGTTTTGATCACAAAGAAAAGGGCTGGCTAGTTCTCCAAGTTGTGGAACTTATTGGGTCCTTAAAGGAATTGTATTTCCTTTGGCAAATTGTATTCAGGCGGAAACTAAATACAATAAACAAAGCAAGATCACATGAATTTAAATGAGTCAAAGGATCTGTCGATATGAACCCCAAGTTAGAGGCTTTTAATTTTCACTAGCACCTTAATAATATTGTTTGTCTCCTTAGGAGGTTTATAATGCCTTAAATAGGCCTGAAATCCTACCTAAATTAAAATACAAAAATATAAATTCAAGATTATAAGGAAGGAAGCATAAAATCCAAAAAAATAGCATGAAATCCAAAAAAATAGCATGAAATCACAAAAACTCCCAATATTGAGTGCACAAGATGAAATTTAAAAAAATATATATAGATCCAATAGTTTAAAAATAGTCTCTAGAAACTCCTGTAAAAAATTAAGCGTAATTTAATGGTCGGATTAAAAGTTACAATCTTTTTGAGTCGTTATTCTACTCTAGTGCGACCAAACCTCTTCTTGGGCCTAGACTTGTCCCACTATTTCATAAATGTATCTACTAGGCTATTAACTTGATCAATCAAGGATAAATCTGTGCATGGTTGTAGAAGACTCACAATGAACTGCTTAGAATCACCCATTATCGCAAATTAATTACATCACAAACAATGGCCTCATGATAATTACTTATCTCCTTGTACTAACTAGTTTGATATTCCTAACATGTAGCATTAATCTCATATTCAGTTCCTCTCTCATTTCCATTTTTGAAAAAGCAAAAACTACTTGCCTTATGATTATTATTCCTTTTGAACACTTTTTATTTTGTTTGCTTATGCTCCCCAAATGATGTTTGTAATCAGATATAAACATCTCAACATGTGAGGAAGTAAATAAGAATTTGGTTTTTTTTTTGTAAAATAGAAGAATCAGCCTATGGGTTGAAAATTGGTCAACCAGTTAAATTAAATGAATCAGATGACCGATTAAAAAACAATTAACCAATTAAGTCACTATAATACTTTCCTAATAAAATTAGAATTAGTTTGGCTTAGTTTAATTTTTTAATTTTATAGTACTTTATACCTATAAATAGGCTTATAATTGGGAGCATAATTTTAATGTGTATAGAGAAACATTGGTTAATTCAAAGTTATCATTTCAATCTTCTTGTTTGATAAAGGATAATTGTAAGACTTTTGTGTATTTGGATGAAAGATTGGCTAGGTTTTCAAGATGTGTGAATAACGGTTGAAAAAGCTTTGAAAAGCCTATAGACAAAGCAATGTTGACTTCAACCCAAAGATAGGTTATGCAAATGGTACAAAGAAAAGATTAACAAACACTCACATTATCCACCAATGTTTATATGATGTCATTTTTGAGATAGGAGCTAATTTAACCACTATTAAGAAAGCAAAAGAAGTTTTGCAATAATTAAACCAAGGACCTAATGATATAAGAAATGTAGGCCTATAGAAATTACAACATGACTTTCAAAAATCATAGATATTTGAATTAGAAAGTATTTCAAATTACTTAACTAAAATATTGGTCATACACAATCAAATGAAGAAATATTAGGTGAAGATGAAGGAAACACATGTAGTAGAAAAGATTATATGCTCATTGCAAAAAACAAAATCCATTAATATGAAGGTTGCAATACAAGAGTCATAAAATATGGATTTTCTAACCATTTAAACACTTATGGAAAAACTTTATGCATGTCAAAAAAATTAATGAAATTCAAGAAAACATGGATGTACAAGCACTTTTCTTAAAATTATCTACAAAAGAATCATGGTTCATGTCTGAAGGATGTAGAGAGAACGAAAGGAGAAAAAAAGAAGACAAAAATGGATCATGTTTGGGATGAAGGGATGTTTGTGCTCTAGTATTTACTTAGTTATTTGTCTCGTCCACGTTAATATTTTAATATATATATATACACTTTTTACGATGCATTTTTAAACATAAAAAGAATCTTAAGAGGAATTCAAAAGAACCATGATCTAATTAAATAAATGGAGAGCTATTTATGCAAAAACCAAATATCAATCTCATCCGAGCCAACACATAAATCATTCAAACTCATGACTTAAATTATAAATTTAATTGGGTTTAAAAAAAATGATATTATTTTATTTATCTAAAATAAAAACCTATAGAACTAAAAAATGTCAAAGTATTTGCAAAATCAAATCAAAACAAATTACATTACCCAATTTATAGTTAACTAAATACTAAGTGATAAAATTAGAAGAAAAAACACAATTATAATCGTAATTGATACAAAACAAAATCTTAATCTCTCTAGCTAAGAAGATAGAGCTCCTAGGCCTCCACAAAAAAGACCAAGCGCGTGGGGCTGGAGCAGCCCATGCGTCTAGGCTTTATTTTCTTAATTCTCTTAAATTATTCTACCCTTAATAATTTGAAGATAAAAAATAGAGGCCACATGTCGCCTGCCTTGCTGAGGCAAATGACACGTCGCCTATACTACTTGGATTCCAATGATTTTTTATCGATGTAAAATTAGGCTAGTCTATTTCAAACCAAAAAAAAATCATTTTTAACCATGTTTCAAACTGAAAATTCCATAAGAAAAAATACCTTGAATTCCTTGTAAAACATATTAATAGCCTCTAACAAGTCAAAAGTTTTTTCCAGAACCCACAATCAACTCAATATTAAAATTCATTTCAGGTTCAGATTTATCATTTTAAACAAGTTTAAGATAAAACACCTTGTCGAAACATTGTTCATAAAAAAATTCATTGAAACCAAAATCACTCATTTTTATAATTAGAATCGGTCTCAACTAAGATTTTCTCTCTCTATCATCTGAATTCAACCACTCTTTGTCTCTTCTCTCTCAAGCTATGGGAGAAAAAAAACTGAATTTTATAAATTGTTAGGGACTAAAAACTTATAACCTGAGAAGTTAGGGGCTGAAGTTTATATATAGTCCTAATTTTAGTCAAACCATCTCTTTTTGGTGTATTTTTTTATTTTAGCCTTTTATCTTTAAATCTTGTGTTTTCTTAATAAATATGTTTTAATTTGCCATCAATTTGAGCCTATAAAGATGCAATAATTTTTTTTTTAAAAAAATGATTTGTATTTCGGTGAACAATAACGTGGGGAACACTATTTCCCCTTGTTTTGTATAAAGGGAGAGATTCAAAATCAAGATGCTATACCAAATATATTATGTACCGAATCAAATCTTATGTACCGAATATATTAAGGGATTTAAAAGCAATCCGAAAATTAAAAGAATAAGGACCGAAATGAAAATGCAATAAATAATCAATTTCAATCGAAAGACACAATTGAAACAAATCAAAACTTACATAGGTGAAATAAGGACCACATAACACAATTAAAAGCTAAGGGACTGAAATGCAAAAGCAAGAAAATCTGGGGGCTGTTGAGTAGTTTAGGGTGAAGGAGAGAGAAAAGGGGGGGAAAAGTTCAACCACCCACCGTCTCGTCTCCAGCCACCTTTGGCTTGCATGCGCCACACCATCAGGAAGATCACACGACGGTGCATCCATAGAGAAGCCAGATGCACATTTTCCTCCACCGTATGACACTGCACGCATCGCCCAAAGAGGACGCGAGACGGATCACCGTGGCCTGCGTGTGACACACGCGCCCACAGTAACCCGAGATAAATATTAAAAAATTATGGTCAATTACCGCTCTACCCCTGTACCCAAGTCATCTATTTTGTCCTATTAAGAGTTATATCCGTATTTAGCCATTTTAAAAAAATATGAAATGCACGTGGCACCCCTCCCGTCCAAACCTGATTTTTGTCCTTTTCGAGGGACAAAATGGTTAATTTACTGTGCAAAGAAATATTAAAAAAAAAAAAAGCGGCGACCCGGACCAGACCAAAATTGTGCAATTACCCTGTAACCCCTCCACCCAGGAGCTGCTTTTTGTCTTTTTCAAAGGACAAAATCGTTATTTTACTGTGCAAAAGGAAAAAAAACAGTAAACCGACCACTCGAACGACCCGAAAACTAAGCAATACTATTGTAATCCATAGTGAAAACACACACAAGCTACAATAACAACTCTGAGCTCTTTTAGTATAATAGATAATTTCCCATATACTCCAAAACAAGGTAGAAACAACCACGATTTTCGCATACACCTTCAAAGCTTTATCAAATTGAAGTGGTTGATCCTCTTCAGAATGTTCACTTCTTTTGTTACATCTCTACTCATTTTCTTGGCAGCTAGGATCTCCCCACCAAACTCTCCACGATACATAGAGCCATTTATTCTACTTTCTGAATTGAAATTTTCAGTAGATTTCCTTACCTCTTCAAATTTGAAGACTTTCAAATTTTGCTCATAGCATGCAATTTCAGAACGAATGTCTTCTGGCGCTACCTGTTTTCTTTCGTTGCCTCTGCCAGAAACCTTTTCTCTTGTCTTTTTGCAAGAGAGAAAAGCGACAACTGCAATGATATTGATGACTACCGAAGCTCCTTTTTTGATCATCAAGATCTTTTTGAGTTTTTCAGTGAAGAATTTACCAGTACTGCCAGCTCTACTAATTCCTCAGACAACATCATCTTTTATGGCAAGCTCATACCTTACACAGGAGAAACGATGGTAGTTGAGACAAAACAAAACCTGGGATTTGCGACATAAGAAACAATTTCTTTGATTTGTTTTTTTTTCAAGGCCGAAACGGCACAATCGGTATCATACCAGCGCATTTCGGCCGGTATTTGACTGAAAAATCTGGAACGGGCCAGAATTTAAATTGAGAAAAAAACGACGCTATTTTGTCACATTTTTTTACTGATACAAAATGTTTTGGCCATTTTGGCCGAAACAAAACGAAACTGACAACTATGGCAGTAGCAAGCCCCGGTAGAAGTAGCGGCAGCGGCATCACAACAACAGCAGCAACCTTCCAACTCTTCTCTCGGCCACCACGGACCACCATTTCTGACGCCACCATCACAAGAAGAACCACCTTGGCCTTCTCTAACCAGCGATAGCGGCAGGTGAGCCTCTCATCATAGTCGGGCGACCACCATGTTATTGTTCACGTATTACGTGAATATTGAAGAGTGAATTAATTTACTCTGCACTGTTCATGTAATACATGAACAGTGCAGCATCCCATTTTTTAACTCTTGGGCTGGACCTACTCTCGGCCTAGCCCAAGTCTAGTAGAGTTGGGCCTTTTGGCCCAACTTGGCTGGGTCGACCCATTTAGTTGGGTTAGGCCTAGTTTGATTTTATAAAAATCATATTTTAAAAAAAATAAAAAAATGTGTAGATAGAGACCAGTCCTGATGAAAGGGAAAGGCGCGTAACTTTGTTTCACACCACAACCCTATTGCTTTTCGATTGATTATGGATCAGAAAGTTTTCAATATGCTAACATGAAGACGATTTCAATCCGGAGGATTGAAAATGCATCATAATATCTTACAAATCTTTGGTCCATGCATGCCTGTGCTGAGTGCACCAATCACATATAGTTCTATATGTTTCTGTCAGGTCCTTCTGTTATGTTCAAGATCCCTTTTTCCACAAGATCCAAGTCTTGATTCTTCCCAGAATGGTGTGCCTGCAAAACAGTTGCCCTGTTTTTAATGTTGTCCTCTTCAAGAGACCATGATCTCTATCCCAAATTGGACGATACTGGACTTGACCAAATTCTTTCCATTAAATCATGCCAACAAATGCGCACCCCTTCTTACTTTCTAGACTTACCACCAAGAAGGAGGTCGATGCTTCAGTCCATGAGAAATTCACAAGATTCTTTGGCAGACAAACTTCAGAGGTGGTCAAGTCAATTTACCGTCGCTAATTTTTCCATTCTGAATGCTTCCAGAAATATATTCCATATTTTTTCATTCGTAGAAGTTTTTCTCTTTGTGGAAATTTTAGTGAATAGGACATTGACTTCAAATTTTTAGCTTTTTTTTCTTTGTAACTTGCCTCATAAAGACACAAAACTTCCAGTATTCACACCCTCAGCTTAAACCATGGAGGAACAGACAAACAACAACATTCTATCTCATGGATTTAACTCCGGTAAAGAAACCATCTCACATAAAAACTTAAACTGTTAGGTGAAATCCTAGAATATGATTTATATTATTCTCTAACATACCCCCTCAAATGAAAGCTTTTTAGGCTTGAAACTTGTACACATGTCTACACTACCTTGTGCTTGATTTTTATCAAATAGAATGAGGGTAGATAGATTAGAACTCGTGACCGCTGGGTCAACAAGGCTATGATATCATGTCAAGGAACTATCTCTCCTAAAAATTTAAACAGTTAAATGAAGTCCCAAAATATAATTTATATTATTTTCAAACAATACATATAAGCCAAATTTTGGTCATAAATCTAGTTTTGATACGATGAGAGGAAATTTCCAAAGGCCAATTGCTTAACATTTTCTCGAGGGGCGAGTGTAGAAAGCGTATTATAATTGATTCGCATGGAGCACCATTTGCTCGACCTATGACATGGACTCCTAAGGGTCCATGCCAATAAATCTACGAAACCTCCACGAACTTCAAATTCTGAATATTGGCAAAATATCTATTGCGGAAGAAGATGTCACTGACTTGACTTTTCTCATCTCATTCACCAATCACTGCACCCCTGAATATTGTGCTTTCTTTCTGAGCACAACTGGTGAATGCCGTCAACTTGCCCCCCAAGTCCATGAACATTGAGAGCAATACACATTTACAAGCTGGAGAGATTTCAGATAATGATATAGATTTTGTTGCAAGTGTAATATGTTAGGCTTGTTCATTTTTGTTTTTTGTTCCATGCAGTGCTTGTTTTATTTCCGGGGATGGATTAAAGAAAGCATTCTTGGGTATAAATGCTGTGGGTAAAGATAGATCAAGGAGGAGAGCTCTTATTGGTTTTGTAGTCCAACTCTCGCTTATTCTTGCCCAAAACTACCACTTGTTTTTTTTAATCATGGTAAATTCTTTAAAATTTGTTAACCTCGACAAGTATTGAAAATTGAAAATTAAGTAAATGCTTAAAAAACTTCAATTAACCTTAGAGGATCAAATATTAAATCGACCATGGCATTGTGAATTAACCCATCAAACAAGTTATGGATTCAAGTGGGTTTAAAAACCCTAAAAGGAGCAAAAAATGTGCTAGATGGTGACCATTGACGAAGAGGAAGATTCATGGCAAACCCCCTTATTTTAATTTGTGTTGCCCTGCTACACTTTTCCAACAAGAAAAAGACTATGAATAGTACAAGCATCTTCGCAAAGTCAAGTCAAGGGCCCCTCCCTGTTTCCACTTACATTTTACACCACTGTACGTATCTTGGCTTCTTACTTAAGCTCATCCTGCCTTCATCAAACACAAGCACCGCAAGAAAACCAGAAAAGAAAAATGCTTTCAAATACACTTCTTTGGTTCATGGGCATGCTTTTGTTCATCAACTACATCGAAGCCACCACTTCTGGCTTCTCAAATGAGACAGACCAGCATGCTTTGCTTGCCATTAAGGATCTTATATCACACGATCCTTTCAGCAGTTTAAGCTCATGGAACAGCTCGCTGCAGTTTTGCAGCTGGCGAGGAGTTACATGCGGTCGCAGGCATCGAAGAGTGACTTCCTTGAATCTGTCTTCACTTCAACTGGCAGGTTCGCTGTCTCCCCATGTCGGGAATCTTACATTCCTCAGGGTGATTGATCTCAGTGCAAACAGATTCCATCAAATTCTTCCTCCAGAAATCGGACGGTTGTTTCGACTGAGATACCTTTTTGTAGAAAACAACTCCTTCCAAGGTGAACTTCCTTCCAACTTGAGTCATTTTTCAAACCTCAAATACCTGTTTCTATACGGAAACAATTTTAGAGGGAAAATTCCCAGTGAACTTGGCTCTTTGTCTAAGCTCTTAGGATTGAACCTCGCCAGGAATCACTTCACTGGTTCAATCCCACCTTCATTTGGGAACCTCTCTAGCATGCAGGGTGCAAGTCTAGCAATGAACAATCTGGATGGAATCATTCCTGATGAACTTGGACGACTCTCTGCCTTAGATATTCTATATCTTTATTCCAACAATTTGTCTGGTATGGTTCCTGAACAGCTTTACAATATCTCATCCCTCAATACGCTCTCATTAGCGACAAACCAATTAACTGGTCCCCTCCCGCATTATATAGGATCAACCCTGCCCAATCTGCAACATCTTTATCTTGCACGAAACCATTTCTTTGGTCATATTCCAGAATCTTTAGTCAATTGCTCAGGACTCGTACTTATTGATTTAGCATATAATGCTTTAACCGGGCCTGTTCCAAAAAATTTGGGAAACCTGCAAAACCTTGAAATAATTAACTTTAGCAGCAATCCGCTCGGGGAAGAGAATGGGAGTGATATAACTTTTCTTACCTCCTTAACCAATTGCACCAATTTAAGAGTGGTGTGGTTTTTTGAAAATCGCCTTAGAGGCGTATTGCCAAATTCTATTGCAAATCTCTCTACCAACCTCAATCAGTTAAGACTTCGGACTAACTACTTGACTGGAGACATTCCTATAGAGATTGAAAATCTTAAAAACTTGGGGTATCTTGAATTTTCTGAAAACATGCTTACAGGGAGATTACCTGATTCTATTGGAAAACTTTCCAACTTGCAAGTGCTTTTTGTTTACACAAACAGAATCTCTGGAAATATTCCATCCTCCTTCGGAAACCTTTCTCGAATGCTTCATCTCAGTCTAGCAGACAATTTTCTTGAGGGAACTATACCAGTTTCTCTAGAAAGTTACAGTCAACTAGAAGTGTTAGACCTTTCATACAATCATCTTAGTGGTGCGATACCTGAGAAACTTGCTGGTATTAATTCTTTATTTGGCCTCTATATGGCTTCAAATAATTTAACAGGTCCATTACCATCACAACTGGGCAATGCAGGAAATCTGAATGTATTGGAGGTTTCAGAAAACAAATTATCTGGAAAAATTCCAAGTTCTATCAAGAGTTGTGTCATGTTGGAAGACCTCAACTTGAATGGCAACTTCTTTGAAGGAACTATTCCTTCTTCTTTCAAGAAGCTAAGAAGTATCAAAGTCCTTAACCTTGCCCACAACAACTTGTCTGGGCAGATTCCCAAGTTTCTTGGCGAATTACCTCTTCTTGGTTATCTCAACCTTTCCGGTAACAATTTTGATGGTGAAGTGCCAGCTGAAGGAGTTTTCACCAATGCTAGTGCATTTTCAGTTGCCGGAAATGACAAGCTATGTGGAGGAATCAAGGCACTGCAATTGCATGAATGCCCAAAACAGAGACGAAAGACTGGAGTTCATCGGAAGGTAGTAATTCTTGTAAGCTGTGCTGCACTTTTCCTTCTTCTGGTGGTGGCATCCGTCTGTGCTGTTATACACTGGAAAAAACAAAAAAAAAGTGGACCTTCTTTGGCCTCACCGTTAGAGAAGAAATACCAGAGAGTTTCCTACTCGGAACTTGTACATGCTACTGGTGGGTTCTCTTCGACCAACATAATTGGGGATGGAAAATACGGCACTGTCTACAAAGCTACGCTTGGATCTGATGATCAAGTAGCAGTCAAGGTATTCAAGCTTCTACAAAGAGGAGCCAGCAATACTTTCATGGCTGAAATCAACGCGTTGAGGAATATCAGACACCGAAATCTTGTCAGAATTGTAAATTCTTGCTCAACCATTGATTTCCAAGGCAATGATTTCAAGGCTTTGATCTTCGAGTTTATGTCAAATGGGAGTTTGGAGAGCTGGTTACATCCAAGTTCAGCGGAATCACAAGACTTCAAAAATTTAAGTCTGCTGCAGAGAATAAACATAGCGACTGATGTGGCCCTGGCATTAGATTATCTTCACAACCAGTGTGAAACGACAGTGCTTCATTGTGATCTAAAACCGAGCAACATCCTTCTTGACAATGACCTTACTGCTCAAGTGGGTGATTTTGGCCTGGCAAAGATTCTGTTAGCTGCTTCTGGGGAATCATTTTCTACAGATTCCAACTCAATTTGCATACGTGGAACCATTGGTTATGTAGCCCCAGGTAAAATATTAAGCAATTACCCTTCCTCGCATTCATTTAGAAATCAGCTTGCTACATATCCAATAATCATGTTTGTGTTTTCTGCAATACATGCAATTATAATTCCAATTTCGAAAATGATATATGATGGCTATGCTATCTAGGAAATCTTAGTAAAAGACGTTGTTAGTTTTTGCTTAAATTGCAGAATATGGAATGGGAGGAGAGGCTTCAACACAGGGTGATGTGTACAGCTATGGAATTCTCCTCCTGGAGATGTTCACAGGAAAAATGCCCACCGACAGCATGTTTACAGGCGACTTTAACCTGCATTGTTTCGTTGAAGCAGCCCTTCCTGATCGGGTAATGGAGATTATTGATCCTCTACTTTCAATTGATATCCAAGAGGAAGTTCAGACAAGGAGAAATGGTCCAAGAGGCAGAAACAGCATCAGCATTGAAAAGGTAAAGAAGTGTTTGGAATCAATCCTGCAAATTGGACTTCGATGTTCTGCTGATTTGGCAAGTGAAAGAATGGTTATAGCAGATGTTCCCTCAGAACTGCATAAAATTACCAAGATTCTCTCTAACAGCTAGAGAGATCTCAAGTGCTGTAATCTATAAAACTGGCTTACTTTGTGTTGTTTTTTGGTCAGAATACTTGAATGCAGAAGCTCGTTTTCTTCTAGCAAAATGAATGTACTAGACTCTTTAAGGTTATGGACCTAGCCTTTAAGTACATAATAATAAAAACTCATTAGTAGAAATCAAACCTTCCTTTCAAAAATATTTTTAAACAGTATAAAACACTCATTAGGTGGTAACGCTTTAACTGTGTCGGTGCCAATAAATCTAGGAAACCTCCACAAACTTCAAATATTGAATATTGGCAAAATATTTATTGCGGAAGAGGACGTCACTGACTTGACTTTTCTCATCTCGCTATCTACGAGCTTTCTTTCTCAGCACAAATGGTGAATGCCGTCAACTTGCCCCCGAAGTCCATGAGCATTGAGAGCAATACACATTTACAAGTGTAACATGTTAGTCTTGTTCATCTTTGTTTCTCGTTCCATGCAGTATTTGTTAGAAGGTGGCCATTTATGGAGTTATTGGACACCAAAAGATGAAAAGAGTTGGAAGATGATTTGTTTGGGTTTAGATGCATTGATGAAATGAGATTTAATGCGATTAGAATTCAAGAGGCAATTGGTCTTGGTGAAAGCATACAGCAACATGAGTTTCCCGATGCATAAGACAGCTTGAGTGTTAAACAGAGGCATGAAACTCAGCGTGCTTGGATACAGGGATATTAATTTTAAACCTTCTGCATCTTTAAAATTTTCAATCTGCTAACATGAGGACGATTTCAATTCGGAGGATTGAAAATGCATCATAATATCTTACAAATCTTTGGTCCATTCATGCCTGTGCTGAGTGCACCAATCACATATAGGTAAAGCAACAGCTATGATAGTAGATTAAATATATATAATCAAAACTAATACTGCATTCTTACATTCTATGCACAGTTCTCCAAATATTGTCTTTACAGATCACCTCATCTTGTTCGAACAAGTTCAAGCGGTAAAGTTTCCATTGCCAGCTGAAATTTGAAAGACAGTTATGATGCAAACAAATAGGTTTCCTCTACAATGAAATTCAGAGAAATGCTTACCCACAGTCTTGGAGTTCTTGGATCAGATTTTTTATGCAATTTGGACAGTTCTGACTGAAAACTGATGACTATGGACACTTTGAACTCGATTGAAAATGGACTGCAAAGAGAATTGAATAAAAGACAACGACAATTACCACAAGGTAAAACGCTAGCTTTTCAGAACAATCAGATGTGTGAGCAAACCCAAGCATAAAGCAGTGATACTACTAGGTAGGGGAACGAGTTCACAAGAATAGCTAGCAAAAAAAAGATACAATTGTAATATTTTTAGACGCTGGATTCTTGAGTTTTAAGAGACCTTTCGTTTCAATTTGAAAAAAAAAATCTCATTTGGGTTTGCATAGCTTTCCCACCTTGTATCAAACAATTCTCCCCTATATGAATTACTCACTTTTCCTTTTCGTCGGCAGAGCCAAACCCTTTAAAATAAAACAAAAGAGCATGCTTGGGGAAAATTCAAAATTTAAAACTACAAATAGAGCAAGTTTGAGTCATATAACCAACAGAAAGACTTTACCAGCCAAGATGGACTTCATGTCCTTTCATGAATTAAAATGTCAATGAAGTGCTTATGCTTCTAACTCGTAGAGCCATTATGTAATTTTTTTAACATCACTATCATCCCCTTTTAAGGATAAGTACCAGCGCCTTCCATCTTCATACAGATCCAAAAAGACAAGATAAAACCAGAGTCAGGAGAAGCTTGCAACTCACCCAGCAAAGACACTTGGACATGTCAGAAGGCGAGGGAGGATCACATAGATAGGCAAAGTCAGATTACGACAGACATCTCCATCCGCTATCTGTAAACACCAGAAAAAAAACAGAAGTTTAAAATCAAAACATTGTACAAGTCAAAGTAATTTGGCAAGATTGGGAACATATCATGCCTGTGTGGTCTGAATCAAAGAAGTTTCAGTCACAATTTTCTCTCCTATTAGAACTGACTCTACACGGAGCAAGTGTATGTCAATGGAGGAAATGGGAACTGCTGATGTTTCAACTGTCAACTCTCCACTGATGGGATCCAACAAGGAACACAGGGTAGATATTCTTCCTGTCACCCGAAAACCACCTATTGAATGACATCTATAATCAGTTGAGTTTCACTTGAACATAAGAAGCTGCACAAATAAGATACTCAAGTGCCTGCATCACAAATACATGCATATAAATGCCAAAAGAGGAAACTGTTTCTCCAAAATTCAAATTAAGGTTGGAGAAAGAGTCTTAGCGGTGTTGATGAATCAGCTCCATGAAAGTCATCTCAAGTTCTAGACTAGAGAGATGTTAGAGAGAAGGGCTCCCCAAAATCCTCCCAACCAATGTCCCCGGAGCCGGACATAAATCTGGATCCGTCCCCACCAAATCCACAAATCTTCAGCCAAAACAGCCACCAACACCCATTTAGATTTAAAATTCAAACTAGCTGCCACAACTTCCCAAGACCCAAGAACGACAAAACAACCTTTTCAGACACAAAAATTAAAACTCAGCCGCCAACTTTAAACTGCTCCGATAATCAGAAAAAATCACCGCCAACCACCTTTCCTTGCCTCTTTTCGTCGCCTGAAACTTTCTTTCATCCTTTTCAGACCAGCCTCAGATCAGCCCTACACGTTCATCTACCTCTTGCCTCCCTGCCATTGTTTCTCTCCCCCCATTTTCTCCTTGAAACCTTCCCAAATCCCTTCGTCTAGGTCTGTTCATCCCTCAGACAACCCAAAACCGTCACCTTGCCTGCGCCGTCACCAGCTCCTTTTCACCATTATGGATCCCCACAAAAAACCAAACAGACATCAACCAGCTACAAAACCCCCAAAGCAGCCTGTGGCCTCATGGGCTGACCGCGTGAAGGTCACAGACTCTAACACGAGGTTTACGTTGGACTCCATTCCTCAACAGGAGATGGGGAGCAACATTGAAATTACTGAGGACATGCTCGCAGAGCATGCCGAGAAATGGAACAGAAGCTTAGTGGGATTTTTCCCGGGTTATCGAATGAATTTCTTTACTGTGAACAAGATAGCTTCGAGAGTGTGGAAACCTCTTGGGTTGGAAGCAGTGACAACAACAGCCTCTGGATTCATTATTTTTCAGTTTCAAAAGGAAGATCAAATGCATGAAATATTGGAGAGAGGACCGTGGTTATTCGGAGGTAAAGCCATAATTTTGCAACCATGGCACCCCCACTTTGTTTTTGATAAGAACAGGATATCCAAACTGCCAGTCTGGGTTAGGCTGCGGGGACTTCCCTTCCCTTTGTGGTCAAGGAGAGGCCTAAGTCTTGCGGCAAGTATGGTTGGCCGTCCGTTGTCTTGCGATGAGGCTACATTCAGTTGCTCCAGACTAGACTTTGCTAGGGTTTGTGTAGAGATTGATGCGGCAAGGCCTCTTGTTCACAATTTTGACATAAACACCCCTCTATCACCTGACCCACTTCATATAGAGGTGGATTTCGAATGGACACCAACAAGATGCACCAAGTGTCACCTGTTTGGGCACTCTTGCAAGACTGTCGAAGCCAAAACTCCAGTTGGTGCAGATAGTGAGAAGGCAGTCACACCAGCAGAGGAGAACAACCATATAGCTACTAGGCAGTGTCCTCTAAATGAGAACCATGAGGGCACCTCTGGTGTTCAAAAGGAGGTACAACATGGAAGTGATCCAGCTTGCACGGTGGGTGCAATAACTAAGACAAAGGAGAGCAATGCAATGGTTAAGACCACTGTTGCTCGTGGAAAGGAAGTGACATCTACAACAGGGATTCAACATGAACCTGCAGTGAAAAAGAATACTAAAGGTCAGGGCCCAGTTGTGCGTGAAAAGGGAGTTATGGAAGTGCCAGTGAAGCATAAGGAGCAAGAAGGAAATGGCGAGAAGCAACCCAAAGGGGTGACTAGTAGTCAAGTGGAGAAGCCAGTGCGTTGCACTGACAATGAAATGGCCTGTCTAAAGAGTCAATCGTCCATTGCTGATGAGGAATCCAGTGTGGGCTGGGAAACCTCTTCTCTTGCTTTCATTAAGGTGAAGAATAAGAAGAGTGCGAAGAAGAAGGGCAAAGAGGCACGCTGCCTCTAGTCCTTGGAAGTCACGGTATGAGTTGGTTTTTCCCAAAAATAATTTTATGTTAGGTTGTTGGAATATTAGAGGCCTTAATGGCTCAAAAAAACAAAAAAACGTGCATGATTGGATTGTTAAAAATAAGTTGATTGTTGTTGGGTTGCTAGAAACGAAAGTTTCTAAGGATAATGTTATGTCTGTTGAGAATGGTTTGAATATGGAGAATTGGCAGTTCATCTCTAACGAGGATGATAGAGCAGTGGTGAGAATTTTGATTGGCTGGGACCCCAAGGAATGTAATGTGCAGTGTATTCATGAGGACCAACAATGGGTAACTTGTGATTTCTGGTTTATTCAGTGCAAAGTCAATATTACAATTACCTTTGTTTATGGGATGCATACGCCTGCAGATAGAAGATCTCTTTGGGATTATATTGTTGATCAGAGTTATCACGTGGGGCACAAGGATTGGCTATTAATGGGGGATTTTAATGCAACTTTGAGAGCTGCGGATAGTGTAGGGGGGGATTCTACCTGGGCTGGGCACAAGAAGGATTTTGGGCAATGCTTAGACCAAGCCCAGTTGCACTCCATGCCGTATAAGGGGCTCAAATTTACGTGGGACAATGGCCGGGATAAGCAGAATATGATCTTAAAGAAGTTGGATTGGGTTATTGGGAATGATGCAATCACCATGCATTGGCCCAACCTTAAAGCCTCCTTCCTGCCGAGAAGTGCATCTGACCACAGTGCCATAGTTGTGAATTTGAAGGATAGCCCCAAGCCCAAGCTTCCAGCTCAGTTCAAATTTCTAACTCTTTGGACTGAGCAGGAGGATTTTCTTCCTTTAATTTCGACAGCTTGGGGAATGCAGGTGCGGGGGACAGCTATGTTCCAGCTGATCACTAAGCTTAAAATTGTGAAAGCTAGGCTTCAACAGTGGCATAGGTGCCATAGAAGTGACATAAAAGGCAGGGTAGCCCAGGCTCAGGTTCAGTGGGAAAAAGCCCAGGCTCATCTTGACAAAAATTTATCAGAGGACGCTCGAAGAACTGAGAGGGAGGCTGCCACTTTTCTTCAGAAATTGTTAAAGGATGAAGAATCTTTCTACAAGCAGAAATCCAGGATTCAGTGGCTTATGCTTGGTGATAGGAATACAGCTTTTTTCCATCGCAGTATGCAGCACAGATACTCGAGAAATCGAATCACAAATTTAACTGATGGGGATGGCAATGTTTTGCATGACCAAGAGGAGATAGGTGCAGAAGCTGTGAAATACTTCAAGAACATTTTGGCCAGTAATGTCCCCTCTAACCATTGCAGGGCTGCAGCTGGAAGCTTCCCCTCCCCCATCAATGATGAGTTACAGAGTGAGTTATCTATTATGGTCTCGGATGATGAGATAAGAGAGGCTCTTTTCTCTATTCCTGATGGGAAGGCTCCGGGTCCAGACGGTTTCTCAGCTTTGTTCTTCAAGCATTGTTGGCACATTGTGGGAGAGGATTATACTAGAGCCATAAAGAGTTTCTTCATCTCAGGAAGTATGCCTCAAAGTATTAATGCAGCTATTATTGCTCTAATTCCGAAAGTTGAGAATCCGAATTCGTTGAATGATTATAGACCGATCTCATGCTGTAATGTTATTTACAAAACTATCTCTAAAGTTATAGCAAACAGGCTGAAGCATGCTCTTGCAAAGGTGGTGGGGCCATCGCAAACAGCTTTTATCCCCGGTCGTCAAATCTCGGATGCTATTTTGTTATCGCAGGAGCTGTTGCATCATTACCATCTTCCTAATAGGCCTCCTAGATGCGCAGTGAAAATTGATCTGAGGAAGGCTTTTGATACAGTGCAATGGAGTTATATTATTGATGGCTTGAGATGCATAGGCATTCCAGAGACAATGGTCAAATGGATTGAGGCTTGTATCATTAAACCTCATTTCTCTATTAATATTAATGGTTCCCCGCAGGGTTGGTTCAGCTCCTCCAAAGGTTTAAGACAAGGGGACCCCCTGTCCCCTTATCTTTTTGTGCTTGCTATGGAAGGTCTTAATGGGATGCTAAAGAAGGCGACAGAGAACTCACCTTTCAAATATCACTGGAGATGTGGGCGAACAAAGATCACCCATATCTGCTTTGCAGATGATTTGCTGATGTTCAGTAATGTTGATGCTCACTCGGTCTCGGTCCTCAAGAGTGCTTTGGATGATTTCTTGAATCAGTCTGGCCTAAGTATTAACAACGAGAAGAGCTCTCTTTTTCTTACTGGGATAGACTTGGATCAAAAGCTTAATATTCAACGTCTGTTGGGTATTAACATAAAGTCCCCTCCAATCACTTATCTTGGTGTTCCATTGATCACAGGGAGACTAACGAAAAGGGATTGCATTCCTTTAGTGGAGAGAATACTGGCCCGCATTAAGCTGTGGACTTCGGCCACGCTAAGCTACGCAGGGAGACTGCAACTTATCAAGGCCACTCTCTTTTCAATGCAAGTGTACTGGACCACTATGTTCGTTCTCCCAATCTCTATCATCAAGACTATAGAGAGCACCTTAGCTGCCTTCCTTTGGCGTGGATCTTCTATGGAAAGGCATGGAGCAAAAGTCAGCTGGTCCCAGATTTGTTACCCCCTTCAAGAAGGAGGGTTAGGAGTCAAGAATATCAGGGAGTGGAATAAAGCTGCCACTGGAAAGCATCTATGGCGTCTCCTTTCGTCAAAGCATACCATATGGGCTAATTGGGTTTACCAAGAGCTGTTGAAAGGTAAATCATTATGGAATGTGAGGGCGGCTGGGGCAATTTCTTGGGCTTGGAGAAAAATTCTTGAAAGCAGAATTTGGTTCAGAGGGATGTTTCGAAATCAAATTGGAAATGGGACAAGCACGTTGCTGTGGTTTGACTTTTGGCTGCCAAATGGAGGTTGTATTTTCGATCAAAGGCAGGGAAGAATGATGGCTAGCACTGGGCTAACGTGGACAGCGACGGTTTCAAGCATTATCAGAGATGGTAATTGGGATTTTCCTTCAGGGCATCCGGAGATGCAAGAGATATGGAATTCCATTAATTTCTTGCCCCAGGCCCACAAGGAAGACACAGTTATTTGGCAAGGGAACATCTCGGGAAAATTCAGTATCTCCTCTGCTTGGGAGTACATACGCAAGAAAAAAGCACAGTCTCCTCTTGCTGACCTTATTTGGTTCTCTGGGCATGTTCCTCGTTATGCTTTCACTCTTTGGCTTGCATCTAGAGAGAGATTATCAACAATGGACAGACCCCATGTCCAAAGAATTATAAGTGATAATGTTTGTGTCCTGTGCAGGGAAAGCCCCGAAACCCATGGTCATCTCTTCTTTGAATGTGGATACTCTAGAGAGCTTTGGGAAGTCATTGCTTCAAAGGTTCACCTGAACATCCCTAACATGAATGGGATTCCTTTATTGATGTGGGCAGCAACTAATTGCACTGGAAAGAAGGGGTTCAACCATCTCTTATCAAGACATGCTCTCTCAATTGCAACATATTTCGTCTGGCAAGAGAGGAATCGAAGAGTGTTCCAGAACCAATGGAAGACAAGTCGCACGCTCACGGGGGAGGCCTTACACCAGCTTCGGACTCTGTTGCTCCAGCATACCAAGCCCATTCCGGAGTGGGCCATGAATGAATGGAATCTCCAAGGGGCTGAGCTGCGTTCTAGTGCTGTCCCAGTCCATCTAGCCCATCCATATTCGGGCCAAGAAGTTTCGGTGCAACCTGATGTCCAAGTCCAGCTAGCCCGTCCATCTTCGGGCCAAGGAGACTCGGGCCAGCCTGTAGTTCAAGTTCACCCAGCCCATCCAACAACGGGCCAAGGCGATTCGTCTCAGCCCAGAGGATATGTCCAAGCCCAGATAGCCCGTTCCATGTTGTCTTGGGCCGAAATGGCAGTTTCTGTTAGGAGCGCGAGGGCGCAGCCTATCAGTTTGGCGGAATGAGTTTTTTCATGACCTGTTTTCGGGCCTATGGTGGGGTGGAAGCCTTTGGCGTCGGTTTCTTCGTCAAGGCCTTTGGCCTGCAGATGACCGGCCTTTTTAGCTTTTCATGGCTTTGTTTTGTGGTTTTTTTGTTTTTTAGGATTCTTTTTTGTTGTTTTTTGAGCCTTCATGGCTTGTGCTCCCTGCTCTAGCCCTGCTTCTTTGTTGCTAGGCTATCAGGCCCCTCTTGTAATTATCCCTTCCTTTTAATCCACTTTTACGGTTCCAAAAAAAAAGAAAGAGTCTTAGCTAAGATGACATAGAAGCATACCTGACTTTATTTCAGGAAGTAAAGGATGTCTCTGAGTGTCCTGAGTAATGTAAAAGATAGCCATTTCAGGAGAAACTGGTCGCTCAAGCACATCAGCTGAAAATGCAACAGCATCAGCAAGAAAGTAGCTTATTTAATTCCCTATCAATAATTCATATATCATAAAAAGAAATCATCAAACCACACCTTTATCACTTTCAACTATAACTTCCATGGTCGCAGATAATGATTTATAAAGGTATCCTCTAGCTATATCTACAGTAAACAAATACTATCGCAGAAATCATTAATCATAAAGTCTTACAAAAGTGTGAAAGTAATTGTGGGAAAGCATTAGAACCATGAAAAATTAAAAAGAAGATAACAAGAGTAATTTCTGTTACAGATTTCTTCTTTTATAGGACAAAAAATATATTCACCTGAATGCTAACATCCGTTCCATGGTAGGTCTCATAAAATCTTCCCAAACTTTTTTCCCCAGTTTGTTTCAAAACCATGGTAAATGGTAACTGCCATACCAAGCAAACACTAAAATTAACAAAATAATAATAATAATAAACTTTAACATAAGAGGTGAAAAGGGTATATATAATGATTGATAACACAAGCATGAAGGAGATGATATTTCATGGGGAAAATAAAAAAAAAAAAATCCTACGAATGAGACTAGCCCACATTATAATTTCTTCAATTAATTTTTTCGTCAGGCATCAAAAAGCTAAAATCACACTAAATTTGAGCGAGTTGTTTGTTATAAATACCTCAGTTGTACCTGAACCAATCTTTCCCGACGGTTTAACCTCAATGCTCTTATTCCTGTTTCCATGTCAAGTAAAATTCGCAGCAATCAGGGTAATAATCTGCTTGAAAATCCATTGCTTAAATACAAAACATGAAAAATTACACACCAAGTCCACTAATTTGATCACCCGTTCAAAACCGAGTTCAATTTCAGACGCATTAACACAATGCAAAACATATTTAGAAGAAAAACAGAAATGCAGCCATTTTTCTCCCTCTTTTCTTTTTCAAATGAATTAGCTATTATTTAACATTAAGCACACTTTATACAGTCATTTAAAATAAGATAAAGCAAAACACTAGTAATGGCATACACGATAGTGATCGGCTTGACAGCACCATAAAAGGATTCAATAACTCCGGCTGATCCTCCTCGAACCTGCTTTCATAAGAAAACACCGCACCAAATCAGAATTTATAAAGTTTTCTCGCAAATCAAACAGACAGGTAGAGAAATTGATAAAATTATCCTGTAACCTGCAAGCTAACAGATCCATTGACGGAGAGGCGAATTCCATGGTGAGAAATTGAGGAAAGAGAATTAATCACGATTTTGCCTTCAACAGGTTCCTGAAATTGTTTGATTGATTAAAGCAATGATAAACATCAATCACTAGTTAAAATTAAAGTTATACTGAATAAAATTATGTTTTATAGGGAGAGAGAAAGATTTACAGAGGGGCGATAGATACGGTTGGATCGAGAAAACTTAAGGACTATTTTTGTTGACATTGCTCCAACTCAGAGAGGCCGAGTACTGACTTACTGAGTTTCCAAATACCGGGTAGGAGAACTGGTGAGTCGACCTGCTTTCGAGTTTGGAAACTACACTCTCAACTATTAAAGAAAAAAGTTGATCCGTATGAGCTTTAGACATAAATTAATGTGTATTATAATAGTATAATTATTATTTTACCTTTCAGTATGTTAAAAATAACTCTTGGCATCTAGAGTATTTTAGATTTTTTCATGAGACCAGTTGGCATTCACTAGTTATTTGAGGTATTTATGTTTTTTCTAGGTATTTTTGCTAAGTAAAACTATGGTTTCACTCTATCATCATACAACAATCAGTTGACTATCCAGGGGTATTTTTGTTTTTTTGCACTGTTGTAAGCAGTAAAATAACTATATTACTCTCAACTAAGACAAAAATCAAGAGTACTCGAAGTTGTAATTCTGGTATTTCAAATATTTCTAAACAATAAAACTACGGAAGTACCTTCCGAACAGACAAACCCAAGGTGTTGGCTTCAAGGGTGTTTAGGTAATTTTAGGTTTTTTATTTATTTTTCAGAAGAAAAATGAGAATGCGTTTGCTGGACGCGCCGACACTTTTCTTCCTTACATGCACTTCAGGCGGCACATGCTGCGTTTTGCGGTTGTGAAAAATGTCCATCAAGCGTCTCACCGAGTGTGTAGCCATTTCCTCTTCCACATGGTGGTGCGTGTGTCATCTCATGGGGGCAAGACCAGTTACGGTGGTCGGTTAATCATATGTGTCCTGTTTTCTCTCTCTTGTCGTTGCAAAATGCAGTTTGGTCCTCTTTGTTTATAGTAGTTTCATTTCAGTCCTTGGTCTTTTTATTGCTTTTTTTTGTCCTGATTACAATTATAAAAGGTTTGGTTTTTTCAATTTTACTCTTCAATTGAAATTAATCAAAAATGATATGTTTCATTTCGGCCATTATTCTTTTGATTTTGATTTTGTATCCATTCTTGTTATTTTTTCAATTTCGAGGTTTTAATTGTTTCAATTGAAATTGACCATATATTGTGTTATTCATTTCGGCCCTTATTCTCTTTAAAAAAATATTTTTTTCAATTAATTTTGTTTTTTTATTTATTAATTTCAATATAGATAAGGTGTTGAAATAATGATAGCGATTATTTTTACAATATTATTTCCTGAAAAACATGTTAGACTAATTATATATTTTGATATTTGTTTAATATTAACACAATAAAATAATATAAAAAAATAAAACAAAAAAAAATCTTATAAACTTTATTTGAAACTCCACAAACACCACAACTAATTGCAAAAAAAAGCAGTTGCTATGTTCATTTTGGCCCTTATTCTTCTGATCTTTTTCATTCCTGTTAATTTTTCGGTTTTAATTGTTTCAGTTTTGTCCTTCGATTGAAATTGCCCATATATTGTGTTATTCATTTCGGCCTTTACTCTTCTTTTTTTAATTCTTTCAATTATTTATTTTTTTATAAATTAATTTTATAATGGATAAGGTGTCAAAACTAATGATAGTGATTATTTTTACAGTATTGTTTCTAAAAAATATGTTAGGGTAATTATATATTTTGATATTTGTTTAATATTAACATATTAAAATAATATAAAAAACTAAAAAAAAATTCTAAACATTATTTAAAACAACACAAACACCATAATTAATTAAAAAATTATTTTTTTATAATACAATGTTGATACAAGCAACACCAATACAAAAATTGAGCTAAAAGTTTTTTTTGTTTGTTTTCTTATCTCACTTTAATTTAATTTCAATGTTCTTAATTCACACGTGAACAAAACAGGTGAAAAGAAGACAAGGATAATAGATACACAGAACATTAATTATACATGTATATGAGAGAGTTTCGATCTCCTTTCACGCCGCTAGAGCTAAGTTACTGTGTCTTTTGACGAGACTGCATTTAATGCAAAGATAAATAACAATAAAAAATAAAAACCAGAACTAGAGTATAATCATTGAAATCAAATGTTTATTAAATTCTAATAATATTTATTTTGGTTGTTTTTATGTGCTCTCTTGTTAGAGTTTTTTTATTGTTTGTTTTATTATTCAGTATAATTTTATGGTTTGAATTATTTGCACAATGATAATAATCTTAGTAATAATTTTTTGTAAAATCTTTTATTACTTGCTCTTTTGTTACAAGTTGTTTTTGTTATGATTCAAGATAATCTAATAATTTTATTATAATCCAAACAATTATAATAATTATATTCATAATGATAATAATACTAATATTGCTTTTGTCCTTTAATTATTTTCATTTATTCTTCAAATTGAATAATATTTTTTACACTGCTAATCTTTTTTTTTTTTGACTTCAATCATAATAATAACAATAAGAAATTTGGATTTAGAAATTTATAGCAATCAATTAGTTTGCTACAAAAAGCAAATACTTCATCTTTAGAGAATTTTATCAATTTCAGTTTTATTATCTGCCAATTAAAATTATGTATTTGCTTAGTTATCCACATAATCTACCTAGAATAAATCCTTATCTGGTTGGGGTAAACCATATTCGTTCAGCTTTAAAGGGAAGAAATTTGTTCAGCTTTAAAGGGAAGAAATTTGTTCAGCTTTAACACATATTCGTTCAGCTTTAAAGGGAAGAAATTTGTTCTTGACCCATTGCAAATTTCAGAATTTGAGACGAAACAGGAAGCGTGGCCAGTATTGACAATGCGTCAATTTACACGGGTTATGCAAGAGGACAACATGGTGCTCATGTTGGTGACACGTGAAGCAAAACAAGGGGACTGTAAGACACCCATTGAATTAGCCGAACTGTTGAATGAATTTCAAGACATGATGCCGGCTGAAATACCAAGTCAGCTCCCACCAATGAGGGACATTCAGCACGCTATTGACTTGATTCCAGGTTCTTCTTTGCCTAACATTCCACACTACAGGATGAGCCCCACAGAGAATGAGGAGCTTGGTCGGCAAGTTCAGGAGTTGCTAAACAAGGGATTTATCCGGGAGAGTTTCAGCCCCTGTGCTGTTCCAGTTTTATTGACGCCAAAGAAAGATGGCAGCTGGAGAATGTGTGTGGATAGTCGCGCAATCAACAAGATAACAGTGAAGTACCAATTCCCTATTCCACGACTTGACGATATGCTGGATGTATTAAATGGTTCCGCTGTTTTCACCAAGATCGATCTTCGCAGCGGGTATCACCAAATTCGGATTCGTTTGGGTGACAAATGGAAGACGGCGTTCAAAACAAAGGATGGTTTGTTCGAATGGTTAGTTATGCCTTTCGGATTAACTAACGCGCCCAGCACTTTCATGCGCGTTATGACCCAAGTACTCAAACCATTTTTGGGCAAATTTGTTGTGGTATACTTTGACGATATTCTGATTTTCAGCCGAAGTGTGCAGGACCATATTAGCCATGTTGAGCAGGTGTTAACCGTATTAAGGGCAGAGAGGTTTTCATCAACAAAGAAAAGTGCTCATTTATGAAAGAGAGTGTCAACTTCTTGGGGTTTATCATCTCCAACCGAGGTGTCAAAGCTGATCCTATGAAGGTCCAGGCGGTTCAGTCATGGCCTACACTCACAAGTGTTTCGGAAGTCAGAAGCTTCCATGGTTTGGCTACTTTCTATCGGCGTTTTATAAGGCATTTCAGTACCATCATGGCTCCGATCACTGAATGTCTCAAGGGCAAAAGTTTCATATGGGGTAACGCAACTGACAAAGCCTTTCGAGAGATCAAGAAGAAGATGGGAGAAGCATCAGTACTAAGGTTACCCGATTTTGCGAAAGTCTTTGAGGTAGCATGTGATGCATCCCATGTGGGAATTGGAGGCGTTTTAAGCCAAGAAGGTCACCCCATTGCCTTCTTTAGTGAGAAGCTTAATGAGACGCGCCGACGATATTCGGCTTATGACATGGAATTCTATGCACTAATGCAAACATTGAAGCATTGGAGGCCATACTTAATCCATAGAGAATTCATTCTCTACACCGACCATGATTCTCTAAAACACCTCAATTCGCAGACCAAAATGAATGCAAGGCATGCGCGTTGGATGGACTACGTGCAGCAGTTTGATTTCTTGATCAAACACAAGGCAGGGACCGAAAACAAAGTGGCAGACGCATTGAGCAGGAGGCCTCACCTGCTGCAAATTTCATCAGTAGTTGTCACTGAGTTTGACAGTGTGAAGAGTGCTTATTCTGATGATGAAGATTTTGGAAAGTTATGGAAAGAATTATCAAGTCCAGACGCACACCAACAGGAAGACTACATGCTGCGTGATGGATTCTTGTTTTTTAAATCACGCCTCTGCATTCCACGCGGATCATTTCGGGAATTTTTGATTTCTGAATTGCATGGAGGAGGCCTAGCAGGACATTTCGGCTATGACAAGACTTTCGCAATTGTGGCTGATCGGTTTTATTGGCCAAAGCTAAGAAGGGATGTGCACACCATAATTGACAGGTGCAGGATTTGTCAAGTCAACAAAGGAACCAAGCAACCAGCAGGGCTGTACACACCCCTAACCATCCCCGATAAACCATGGCAGCAAGTTAGCATGGATTTTCTACTCGGGCTACCAAAGACTAGTCGACAGAATGATTCAGTCATGGTAGTAGTGGATCGTTTTTCCAAGATGGCACATTTTATTCCCTGCCACAAAACGTTTGATGCATCCAAAGTGGCAGCTCTATTTGTTCGCGAAGTAGTCCGTTTGCATGGCATCCCAATGTCAATAGTTTCAGACCGCGATGTCAAGTTCGTCAGCTATTTTTGGAAGACCTTGTGGGCTAAAATGGGAACGAAGTTGATGCTCTCTAGTGCTTTCCACCCGCAAACGGATGGCCAAACCGAGGTGACCAACCGAAGCCTAGGGAACTTGCTACGCTGCCTTGTAGCAGATCATGTCACCAGTTGGGATCTTGTACTTCCCCATGCTGAATTCTCTTTTAACAACTCTGTTAACCGATCTACAGGATGCACTCCATTCGAATTGGTGTATGGGTGTCGGCCAAACACCCCATTGGACGTCAACACTCTGCCACTCCCAACGAGGCCGAGTGAGGCTGCCTTGGATTTCTCCAGTTATATGCAGCACATTCACGAAGAATGCAAGCGTCGCCTAACGCTCAGTTCAAATTCCTATGCAGCTACAGCAAACGCCAAACGGAAAGATCGTCAATTTAATGAAGGTGATATGGTTCTTATCCGTCTACGACCAGAACGTTTCCCTCCAGGAAGTGTTTCAAAGCTTCATGCTCGCAGAGCAGGTCCCTTCAAGATTATAAAAAAAATGGGCAGTAATGCATATGTGATTGAGCTCCCTTCTGAGTTTGGGATCAGCCCCGTGTTCAATGTTGAAGATATTACTGCATTCAAGGGCGACACATCTAGCCCACCAGCCCCAGCCACTTCAGCAGACGGGCAGTTTCCAACAAATACAACACCTCGGGATGAAATTGCCGCAATCCTTGATCATCAGTTTGTATCAACTCGACGGGGAGGCTATTACAAGTTCCTAGTTCAGTGGAAAAATCGCCCAAATTCGGAATCAGTTTGGCTACAAGCATCAGAATTACAACGATTGCACCCCCACCTCTTCACTACCTACCTTCAGCATAACTTGCCGGAGTCAAGTTCTTTGGGAGAGACGGCAATTGATGTAAATCAGGAGCTGATGATTGACACAAACCAGGAGACAAGCCCGCAACAAGATCAGGAGGCAAGGCAAGAGAAATTGGAGCAAGAGCACGGGACAACTAACGTGCCAGACATGGAGACATTTGAGACATTACCATAATCAAACACTCTACCGTTTCAAGAGAACATATATGGAAAGTGCAACTTCAACACGGCTGCTGGAGTCATGGAATTTCACCGTTGCAAGGAGTCTGATTCTTAGCTAATCTTATTAATTAGTGGATTGCTTTTTATTTACCTGCATTTATTTAATTTCCTAATTTGTTGCTTTCCTAGTTAAAGTTTGGGTTATCATACCTATTTAAGATGAAGATTGTAAGGGAAAAGACATTCAGCTTTTATTATCTTTTGATTGAATACAATTCAATTGATTTTTGGAGAGATTCCAATACAATTCGCAAAGAGATTTTGCACCAGCCTAATTGCATTTTCTTTGAGACTTAGAACCTGCAATACAAGGCACCAGATAGTTTTTTACTCTAGTTCTATCTCACTTTTCCCGTTATTGTATAGACTTTCTAGGGGTGTTTAAGAGTCCGATAGCGGTTGTTTTTAAAAATATTTTTTGCTTCTAAATACATCAAAATAATAGTTTTTATATTTTTAAAATTATTTCTTATAGCAACACATAAAAATAATCCAAAAACATAAAAATCATCAAAAAATCCAAGATTTTGAAAAACATGGTTTTAACAGCATTACCAAACTGAAGCTTAGTCCACTGATTTTTCATCTTTTGGTGGCTATTACTTAATTTAATTCAATCTTTTATTTTATTATACACACACTTATAAGTTAATAATTTTAACTTTTGATTAAATCAAATTTTTTTACTCAATTTTATTATAAATGTTTTATTGAAGTAAAAACTTATTTCTAGCAAATCACACATAACTTTTTCTTTAATTAAGTGATAAGTGAAAAAATAAAAAATATCAATTTATTTGGTTGAGTAATACATCCACGATTACATTCCCAAACATAAACTTAGTGCACTGAATTTTTTTACTCGAGTAAAGTTATATTTAACAAAACATTCTTATAACTTTTTATTGATTTTAAAAAAACTAAAAACAAATATGAATAAATTAGCAAAACTTATACCAAACATAATCAAGTGATAAGTGGAAAATTAAAAAAAAAAAAACAAATTATTTGGTGGCAGGTAGGAAGCCCGGAAAAGGCATGAACATTCAATTCCATAAATTCATCGATTCCATAACTGCAAAAGAGAGTACAGAGAGAGAGAGAGTTTTACGTCAAATATTTTATTTAGATGCAGCACTTAGCGTGCATGCATGGTTGGTATCATTTGAGGAGCTCGTCAAGGAGAATAAACACCGACGAAATTCACACCCCTCGAGCTGACATACACCGAGAGACCAAACTGCTGAGCTTCACTGATAGGAGTGCTTCCGTACTGTGCCTCGAGAGACACGATCTCCGAAATTGTACCAGATCCATCAACCCTGACTCTTATGGGGACTGGTGTTTGTGAAGCTTGCGTAACAGTCGCAGCTGCTATGAAGAAATCACCCAAAATAGTTCTCTTGATGTTATTTGGCCTCACAATATTAAGATTGCTTAAGATTATTTCTGAGGTCCCGGCGTTGCTTCCGGTGAGCCAATATCGTTGAATCCTATCACCGACAAACTCTGAGACGAGGACAAACCTACCGTCTCCGCTAACTGCAGCCCCCGCTGCTCCCGAGAGATTTCTCATTAACACGGTGACTTGATTCGTCCTCACGTCGTACTTCAATAACCTTCCGGTTGAGTCATTAGCTTGAAGACCTTTCGTCGAATTCCTGCGAAATGAGAGACAGAAATTCATCGGATATATCAACTCTTAATTAGAACTCATCTCGATCGGTTCCATATATACAAAAGATGGGCATACTGCAAGTACTGTAAATTAACGAATGACCTTAGATCGTAGACAGCACTCGTATCTGTAAAATAGATGTTTCTTGTGATGGGGTCTATATCCAGACCATTGCAGAAGACAAAAGGTTGTCCTTCAGCACCGGTGGCAATTTGTTTAGCTAGTCTCCCATTTGTGTCGGCAACTAGGAGTCCGTAATATGCATCAGCTATGTAGAGTAGTCTTGCGATGGAATCATATGCCAGACCAAAAGGCCTTCCGCAGATAGGTCCTTTATCGGGATCATCGGTGGCGCCATCGCAAAGTGTTATCGTCCTGACAAAATAGGTAGCAGTATGCTTGATCATGAGCAAGTTATTCCGAGATTTGCCAAACTAAAGAAGTAAGAGATCAGTACTGTCTATAATACTAAAGAAAACCAAAAAACTGAGGGAATTTTTACCGGTTTGGTGAGGTAAAGGCAAAATTTGTGAAGCCAGTAAGTGGTTAATATCTAAAAATACGACCATTGCTAACCCCAGTATAGAAGGCTCCGCCGGGAAATTCAAAGGCAAGGGATTCAGGGCCGAAGCCTGTGGGTGGCGCAGGAAGATTTGTCTGAACGATGCGGAGAGAGCGACAGTCGGAAAACAGAAGAAAAAAATGGACAGGATCGAAACCATAGCTGTTTTAGGGCTTGGGCGGAGAGCTAGCTAGCGAGGTCTGGGATGAAGAGCTAGTGATGAGACTGGCAGGTAGGTGCTAGAGTATTTATAGGCTCCAGAAGAGTTTTGCAGATTGTGTAAAAAGAGAGACCATCCTTTCCGAAGTATGGCACTAACAATGAATATGGGCTACTATATGGATCGAGGAACTTGCCGTTACAAAACAAAATTACTTTTTTCCCTAAAAAGTGGCAGAAGCTTGGTGACTCAAAATGGTATCCACTAGTTGGATTGCCCGCCCTACGTTGCGGGCATAGTGCGGGCAGAACAAATAATCTTCATAATTGTTGAGATTAAAATATAATATTTCAGTATATAAATTTTGATATAATGAAAAAGATCAATATCCTTTATTATAATAATAGTAAATCAAAGTCTTAACTTCTTAAATTATCATCATCATCACTGTCAAAACAATAAACATTATTTAACAAATCTCAGAGAAAAACCAAAAATTTTTAATAAAAAAGCACGTAAGAACAAAAACCTAAAATTATTATTATTATTATTCTTAATATTCATATTATTATTGTTTTAATAACGGGGAGAAAACAAAATTAAATCAAAGGCTTAAAAAAAACCTAAAAACATTAACAAAAGAGCAAATGAAAAAATAAAATAAATGAAAAAAACAATAAAAATTATTGACTGGAAAAAAAATTATTTGACATGAAAATTTATAAAAAAATATTACACTACTTTGCGGGCTGAGTAAAAAATTTGTATAACTATTAAAAGAATAAAAAATATCAAATTATCTCGAGAGAAAAAAAAAACCTAAAAAACATTAACAAAAGAGTAAGTAAGAGAAAAACATTAAATTATTATTATTATTATTATTATTATTATTATTATTATTATTATTATTATTATGCTAATAATGAAAAAAAATAAAAGACTAAAAAAATCATAAAAACTTTAACAAAAGATCAAAAAAAAAAAAATTATCAGGTAAAAAAAGTCATATGACGTAAAAATAAAAAAGGAAAAAAAAACTAAAAGAAATAACAAAAAAAATACAAATATCAATTTTCAAATGATCATAGATATAAAATAAAATTTAAGAACTATTTTTTTTTGAAAAAAATATACCAGCCCAACAAATAAGAAAATTAAAAAATTAAAAATCAAAGCTAAGCACACTTATATATATATATATATATATATATATATATATATATATATATATATGGACAAAAGTAAGGATTATTCTTGAAATTAAAAGAAATAAAGGGATTAAAATAAAAAATTAAAAGTAATAGAGCTGAAATGAACATTAAATATAGAGGGATTAAAATCCAAAATTAAAAGTATAAGGGCCGAAATGAAAATATTGAAGTCTTAAAATCTAAGAATATTATTACTATTACAACTAAAACAATAAAAATTATTAAATTATTACGATGAAAAAAATAAAAAACATAAAAAAAAGGAAGCAATAAAAAAAGGAAGCAATAAAAAAAACTAATATTATTATTCTTATTGAGTTAATAATTGGAAAAAATTCAATCAAAGAAAAAACATGTCAAAATAATTTTTTTTTTTAAAAAAAAAACATAAGTGAAAAAAACAATTAAGGTCAAAATAAAAAAAAAACGTCAAAATAAATAAACAAATAAAAAAACAATCAAAATAAATAAAAATGAAAAAAAAAACATAAGTGAAAAAAAAAAAAGCAAACAAAACATAAAAAAACAAAAGTGAAAAAAAATGCACTGGCAGGGGCCGAACCCCTGCCCCTCTTAAGACACAGGCGTGTCTTTGCCAGTGAGCTACATGCCTTTCATTGTCTCTATCTGTGAAAGAATATATAAATAGTATATGTACTGTTCAAAAACGAAAAAAAAAACACTATTGAAATCCACAGTGTTTTCACTCACAAGCTACAGTGTTTTCCTGAGCTCTTTTAGTTTATTGTATAATGTGATTAAAATTCTAGCTATTTGGAGTGTTGCGGAGTGTTGCAGTTAGGGTAAGTATCTTCTGTTCCATTCCGCTTTTATTAAAAAAAACAACCAAATTGAGAAGAAGAAAAAAACACCTTGTCGAAACATTACTCATAAAAAAAAATCATTGAAACCTAAATCACTCATTTTTATAATTAGAATCGGTCTCAACTAAGATTTTTTTTCTCTCTATCATCTCAATCCAACCATTCTTTGTCTCTTCTCTCTCAAACTATGGGAGAAAAAAATGAATCAAAACTGAATTTCATAAATTGTCAGGGACTAAAAATTTATAACCTGAAAAGTTAGGGGCCGAAGTGTATATATAGTCCTAATTTTAGTCAAACCATCTCTTTTTGATGTATTTTTTTTTTATTATTTTAGTCTTCTATCTTTGAATCTTGTATTTTCTTAATAAATATGTTTTAATTTCCCATCAATTTGAGCCTATAAAGATGCAATAAAAAAAATGATTTGTATTTCGGTGAACAATAACGTGGGGAACACTATTTCCCCTTGTTTTTTATAGTATATTACTTGTATAAATGGAGAGATTCAAAATCAAGATGCTCTCTCCTCTCTCTCTCTCTCTCTCTCTCGTCTCAAGTATGGCACTAACCATGAAGAATATGGGCTGCAATATGGAGTTTCAAAATCTTCCAAAAACACTTTACCCCGAAAAGGTGGCAGAAGTCCGGCGATCAAGATCGACAAAAAACCCTTTTCAAAAAGACAAAAATCCAACCCGGCCGCCACAATCTTTTCGTTCCCCACCATCCAGATCATCAAGCTCGCTAGCCCCACCATGCCCCAACAAACCACCAGCCATGACCCAACGAGCAAACCCCAGGGTGCTTCAGGGGACCCAACAAGGAAAGGGACGCCAGGAGCTCCCATAGCAAACCAACAGGGCTGCAACAATCCCCCGCTTGGTCAGACAGCCTCATGAGCAGACAAAGTCAGAGTCTCTGACTCTACAACACGCCACACCTTGGAACCGCTCCCCCAAAAACCTGCGGGTAGCCGATTGAAGATCCCAACTGGTATGGTGATGAACAACATGGATCAGTGGAAGAAATGCATCATAGGGTTCTTCATTGGGTGCAAGATGTCATACCATGCCGTCTCCTCCATTGCAAAAAAGGCATGGAAACCATATGGAATGGATCAGGTAACAACAATGGCAGATGGGTTTTATGTCTTTCGGTTTAGAACTGAGGAGGCCATTGGTGCAGTCCTTGAGAGGGGACCATGGATGTTTGGGGGCAAGAATATTATCTTGCAAAAATGGAGTCCAAAGTTTCAGTTTGATAAGAGCAGGATTGCTAGCATCCCTGTTTGGATTAGGCTGAAAGGTTTGCCATTACCTCTGTGGACTAAGCAAGGATTAAGCCTTGCGGCCAGCATGGTTGGAACGCCACTTTCGTGCGACGAACCAACAATAAGCTGCATCCGTTTGGACTATGCTAGGTTGTGCATAGAGCTCAATGCTAGCCTCCCTTTCGTTCACCAATTTGAGATTGAAAGCCCTCTCACGGAGGAGCCCCAACTTGTTAAAGTAGAATACGAGTGGAAGCCCCCAAGATGTGAGAGATGCCAGTGTTTTGGGCACAACTGTGTGGCAAAGGAGGAGCAAATTTTGAAACACAACAATAAGGAAGAGAAGAAGCAGGCTGACCAAACTGCTACTATGGAAAAGAAGACCCTCACAAAAGGGTCCGGAGAACAAGCAACCAAAAAAAGTGAAAAGGGGCAAGAAAAGGAGGAAGATGATTCTACCTCTCACATCCCTCAAGCCAGCACTTCAACGAAGCCGGCAAAGGCTCCATGCATTCAGGACAAGCAAAAATGCGTGGCCCCCCAGCTGAGCCAAGAGGATTCAAGTAGCTCGGACAAGGCTGCAACCGAACTTCAAGAGAAGGGAAAATGGCCTTCAGATGATGAGGACATTACGTCCAAGTCTAAGAGAAAAGCCCCGGCTATTTCTGAGCCTATTCCCTCCCATTCCCCCGTGAAAGTGAAGAAGAAGAAAGGGGGAAAGAAGAAGCAGGAGGCCCGAGGCCTCTAAGGTTCGATCTCTATTATCTTTAATAAATGATTATAGGATCTTGGAATGTAAGGGGGCTAAATTCCTCCTATAAACAACATAAGGTCCAGCAATGGGCCACCAAAAACAGATTGTCTTTAATGGGTATTATGGAATCTAGAGTCCTGCCTTCTAACACATGCATGGTGGAAGAGGGATTGGGGTTGAAAGACTGGAAATTCTTTTTCAATGGTCAGCAAAGGCCTTTATGCCGTATTATGCTAGGATGGAATACTAATATGCTTGAGGTTACTATCCTGAGTTCTGGTGGCCAGTGGGTAACATGTGATACTACAAATAAAGATGGAGGTCAACCAGTTAGGGTGACATTTGTTTATGGCAGCTCTACTCCAGCTGAGAGATGGGAACTTTGGTACTATCTTCAGTATCAAAATTCAATAAATGGGTCGCATCCTTGGCTGGTAACCGGGGACTTCAATGCGATCATGAGGGTGATGGACCGTCAGGGGGGTGACAGTAACTGGTATAGGTACATGGAAGATTTCCCCAATTGTGTCTACCAATCTGAGTTGATTCAGCTTGCGGCTAATGGCCTTCATTTTACATGGCACAATAGGCAGCAAGGCCCGGCTTCTATATTGAGAAAACTGGACTGGGCTTTTGGTAATCAACATTTAATAAGCAACTGGCCGCAAGCTAAGGCCACCTTCCAGGCTAGAATTGTTTCAGACCATAGTCCGATTCTCATCACCCTATCCCCTCGGGCTCCATATCAGAGAATTAGGTTTAAGTTCTTGAATCTTTGGGCAGACCAAGATGGCTATGAAGAGGCAGTTCGGGCAGCATGGGGGGCTGAGGCTTATGGGAATCCTTTTAGTCGGTTAACCACAAAGTTAAGGGTTCTAAAAGGGCATCTCAGCAATTTCCACAAAAGGAACACTTCCCACATCTCTTCCCGAGTGGCTCAGGCAGAAAAGAAGTGGCAAGAAGCGCAGTTTTTTCTAGACCAGCACCCTCAAGACCATGAAGCTGGGCAGAGGGAAAGGGATACGTGCCATCAATTTTCAGCCTTATGGAAAGCAGAGGAGTCCTTCTATAAACAAAAGTCTAGAGTGAATTGGCTCCAGCTTGGGGATCGCAACACTTTTTTTTTCCACCGCTCTATCCTCCATAGGCGTCACAAAAATGAGATTACCAGCCTTTGCTGTGAAAATGGAGAGGTGATCCGTAACCCAGAAGAAATAGAAAACATGGCAGTGGCTTACTTTGCTAATATGTTGGGCCCAGGGGAGTGCACTGAGATTGGAAGCATGGATCATTTCTATCAGACCCCGATAAGCAACGCTGCAAGGGACACCATGATGGCGCAAGTGACTCGAGAAGATATTAAATCAGCTCTCTTCTCCATTCTAGATGATAAAGCCCCGGGGACGGATGGCTACAACAGCTTCTTCTTCAAAAAAAGCTGGGAGATAGTGGGTGATGATTTCACGGCAGCAGCTCTTTATTTCTTCAGAACAAACTTCCTTCCAAGATGCATCAATACTACTCGGATAATCCTTGTCCCTAAGGTGGAGTCCCCTAACCAATTGTGTGACTACAGACCAATAGCTTGCTGTTCTGTGCTGTATAAATGCATCACGAAAATTCTAGCAGGGAGATTGAGAGATTGCCTATCCTCTGTGATTGGAAGGGAGCAATCTGCTTTTCTTCCTGGCCGGAGCATTGGAGAAGCCATTATGCTAGTTCAGGAACTAATGCATAATTATCATCGCAAAAGGGGCCCCCCAAGGTGTGCTATTAAACTGGACTTGCGAAAAGCTTTTGACACAGTCCGATGGGATTTCATTCTAGAAGCCCTTCATCGGATAGCTGTTCCGCAAGAGGCTATTAATTGGATCCAAACTTGCATAACCTCCCCTTACTTCACTGTAAGCATAAATGGCCAAGATAAAGGGTTCTTCACAGCGTCTAGGGGCCTAAGGCAAGGGGACCCGCTCTCTCCTTATTTGTTTGTTCTAGCCATTGAGGGCCTGAGTGGATACATTAACCAAGAAGTTGAGGGTTCAGGGTTCAAGCACCATTGGCGATGCAAGGACCCGAAGATTGTGCACCAATGCTTTGCGGATGATCTCATTCTTTTTTGCCGGGCCGATGAGGATTCTATTAGAGTCTTGCAGAAGGCTATGGATAATTTCACAAAGGCATCGTGCCTAGGTATTAACCATAGGAAAAGTGCAGCCTACTTCTCTGGGATTGATGAAGGATCTAGGGAGAGACTGGCTTCCTTGATGGGCATACAGCGGTCAAACTCTCCTATCACATATCTTGGAGTCCCATTGATAACTACCAAGCTGACTAAGAGGGACTGTCTGCCTCTCCTTGACCGAATAAAAACTAGGATCAAATTATGGACGACGTCCACTTTGTCTTATGCTGGCCGTTTGCAGCTAATTAGTTCTGTGCTTTTTGCAATCCAGGTTTACTGGACAACAAAGTTCCTGCTCCCACGAGCAACTATAAAGGCGCTGGAAAGTATGCTGACTGCTTTCTTTTGGAGGGGCTCCTCACTAGCCACATCCGGAGCTAAGGTGTCTTGGGGCGACCTCTGCTATCCGAAAGATGAGGGAGGTTTGGGTCTCAAAAGAATCAAAGATTGGAATAATGCAGCCATGATCAAACACATATGGAACTTGTTTAAAAACAAGCAGTCTCTATGGGTGGAATGGGTGCACAAAAACCTTCTCAAAAATAGGTCCTTCTGGTCTATTAAGATGCCATCCACCCCTACTTGGACTTGGAGGAAGCTTTTGCAGGGAAGAAATTGGTGTAAGGATTGGATTAAGATGCAGGTGGGCGATGGTCGATCAACCCATTTATGGCATGACAACTGGCTCCCTACGGGTCAAAGGGCAATTGATATCTACTCTGCAAGGGTTCTCTCTACAAC
This sequence comes from Salix purpurea, assembly GCA_027405865.1. Taxonomy (NCBI): domain Eukaryota; kingdom Viridiplantae; phylum Streptophyta; class Magnoliopsida; order Malpighiales; family Salicaceae; genus Salix; species Salix purpurea. Next base: position 5,476,311 of record JAOWLH010000014.1, on the reverse strand, counting down.
AGGACTATCCTGGAATGCTAGAGTGGTCGATATAATTAACAGGGACCAATGGTGCTTCCCTCCGGGAACCACATGCATCCAAAACTTATGGCACAATATCAACTTCTACCCAAATTCCTTGGACCCAGATATCCCGATTTGGACTCTTTCTTCCTCCGGGGAATTCAACATCCAGTCAGCTTGGGATCAAATGAGAGCTCGAAAGCCTTATAACAATCTGTCGCCCATAATTTGGCATCCTCTTCATGTGCCTCGGCAATCAATCATCCTCTGGCTAGCTACAAAGGGGCGTCTTCGAACGAAGGACAAGCTTCCCAGAATTGTAGAAAATGATAGCATATGCAATCTTTGCCGCAGGGAAGGTGAATCCCATGACCATCTTTTCTTCAACTGTGGGTACTCGAAGAAGGTTTGGGAGTTGATTTCTACCAAAGCTCAAATAGCCTGGCCTATGCTTCCGTGGCAAGACTTGCTCACATGGCTGGAGCAGAGAACTACGGCTAGAGGTATCTTTCTTCAGTGGATCAGCTACTTGGCTCTCTCCTCTACAATATACCATCTATGGAGAGAACGGAATCGGAGGACTTTTGACAATAGTGGTCAGCCGACCAAGAATCTCTGTGATGACATTCTCGCTCAAATCAGAACCCAGCTGATCGAGCACCCGCGCAGAGAAGATATCCCGGATCTCCATCAACGAATTTGGAATCTCAGGGTCTGAAGTTAAGGCTGTTTCAAAAGGGTTATCTTCCCTCCTTTGAAGGGCCCCTCAGCCCATTCCCTTAGGCTCCTGGCGTCCCCATTACTGGCGGCTAAGCTAAGGCCTTGGTATCCTGGGCCGTTCCAGCATTCTCATGCTGATCAACCTCTTCCTTTTTGCTTCTTAAGGCTTAGGCCTCTGCTTTGGCTTTGGCCTTGCCCTTCGTGGTCCTAGGCCTTGCCTCCTTTGTAAAGGAAAGCCTGTTTTCCTATCCCTTGGGCTGTTTCGATTTCGATTAGCCTTTCTGTATTCTCCATCTTCTTCTATATATCTTTTGAAATCTTTCAAAAAAAAAGTCCGGCGATCGGTTAGAAAATCTCTGCTGATCCAAAATAGTTATTCTTGCACAGGAATCAAAGGCTATGAAAATGAGCTGTTCCTTTTAAAGCATGAAAAGCTTCCATGACATTTGTCATCAAGCTGGTTCTACAATCTCTGGTAAGGGGGTTTATTGCGACTCATGAAGTCTCACGTCAACAAAAATGTTAGAGTAAAATTTTGGTTGTTGCAGGCTTTTAAAAAAATATATATTCTAACTCAAACTTAAGATCTACTAAACATTATCAATTTGCAAAATTTATACTAAACATTATCCAAGTTTCAATTTATAAGTTAAAAAATATAAATTTCAACTTATTTGGTCAGTAATGAATTTATGATTCTATATTGGTGATTACATCGATCAAAAGGTAAGTAGTAAACTTGAAAAAAACATCCACTTATTGATTCCCTGTTATTATAACTGCAAGAAAATATATAGAAAAATACTTCTACATCAAATATTTTATTTAGATGCATCACAATTGTTTTATTTATGTAAATTTAGACATCAGATATGCATGTTTGGTATTATTTGAGGACCTTGTTACACCAATGAAATCCACTCCCCTTTAACTAACATATAATGATAGACTATTGTTGAACTTCACTAATGAGATTAATGTTTATGAATCAAGATTTTTTTCTTTTCCAACGTAAAATTCAAAATAATCATGGTTCAATTGTTAGGTCCATATTCAAATACCTTGTAGGCTCAGGTAGAGTATCAGATTCCAAACAAGCCTCCATTTTGGTTCAGGCAATGCTCTTGAGCCTAATCCAAATTGATGTGTTTGGTCTTTTTATTTCTTTATCTTTTTTTAGCTTATATCATGACCTGGTGTTCTTAGAACCAATGAGTGTTTTGAGTCCATCTTCTTCTTTTTTAATATATATGTAAGAGAAAATCTCTCTCATGAATATGTGTGAGATATTTTTTCTCATCAATACATGTATAAGAGATATTATTCTTTGTTAATGCATGTATAAGAAATATTATTCACTCATAAATGTTATCATAGTAAAATTACTCTTTAGCCCCTCTAACTCATGGAAAAGATAAGGTTCAAAGGCTATAAATATCCCTTGAACTATAAAAAAAAAAAAAAAAAAAAAAAGTTCCAAGTTTTTTCCATTAAAAGGACATAGATTTAACATAAGAACAACTTGGTTTTAAGAATTTAATGCTCTTTAATATTTTTCTTCATGGAGAGAAAGAGTGAATATGGAGAAATTAATGTGTTATCATTGGTTAGTTAGATCATTTATTATCAAGTCATGTCATGATTATTGTGACATACTTTCAATTGATGAAAATGTTATTGATGGGCAATGTCATATGAATAGAAAATGGTAAAGACTTGTGTGAGTGTCGCGACGGCGATTTTTTCACGCTTCGCACCCCGCCGTTCACCTTGATTCAGGGGAAACAACGGCGCGCGGTGAAAATGGGGTTGTTTATAGCCGTAAAATTTATGACTATAATTCTAAGGAGTCGTCACCTAGTATTAAGGTTACTAGGAACCTATTGGTCTGCGAGAGTCTAGGGTAAGGAGACTTGTTGTGCAAGGGGAAGACGCATCACCCCCATTGCACCCTACCTAAGGTAAGCTGCATTGTTGTTTGATTGTTTTTCTAAGTTAAAATTTTTACACTGCATTAAAAAAAAACATTTTTTTTATCTACGGATGTACTTTACAATGTAATTTTATACCGTACAAAAAATCCTTTTTTTATTTACGGGTGTACTTTACAATGTAAATTTACACTGTAGTAAAATTTCTTTTTATCCGCGGGTGTACTTTATAATGTAAATTTACACCCTGATGGATGAAACAAAAATATTTATAATTATTTTTGATATTTTGGCCAAATTCCAACGGATAATCATAAACCGGTTACGATATCCAATTTTTGTTTCAAAATATGAGAAAGATGCAACATAATTTTTACGAAAAATATGTATAGAAACATCATGGAATTTGGCCGTATGCAAAAAAATAAATACATTTTTTTGTATTTTTGATTTTTTTTGTAATAATAAGAGTAGTAAAAAAAATAAAAATACTTTTTTTTTCAATTTGTATTTTTTAATGTTTTTTTTTCTGGGCTGGGCTGTCACCCACAGTGGGCTGACAGCCGGCTGGAAGCCCAAAAGGGACGGCTGGGCTTCCAGCCATCATGGGCTGGAAGCCCAAAGGGTTTTTGGGGACTGGGCTTCCAGTCCTCACGGGCTGGAAGCCCAGTTATTTTTGGGCTGGGCTTCCAGTCCTCACAGGATGGAAGCCCAAATAAACTTGGATTGGGCTTCCAGTCCTCATGGGCTGGGCTTCCCGTCCTCACGGGCTGGAAGCCCAAATATTTGAAAACATGGGTCGGGCATGAGGCCCGGCCTGTTTATTCTGCCTTGGCCCGCACGCACGAACAGGGATGAAAATTGTGTCCCGTCTGCATGCAGAGCCGACGAAGACGATGAATAGTCTTTTTTTCGAATGTGGCGAAAGGCTTACCTGTTAGTACTGTTGGGTAGAGGAGGTCGAGGTGATGATTCATGTCGTGGTGGCGTCGTCAACGGTGGCCTGTGGTGGCCGGAGGAGGCGTTGGAAGTTGCCGGTCTGCTACTGGTTTGAGCTCGCCGTTGTTGTTGGCTTCACCTGAGAACACGGATGGGCGTCTGGCGTGGAGGGGAAGTTCACGGTGATGACGAGGGGGGTATTGGGTGGTCAATTGGCCAGTAATGGTAGAGAGAGAGAGGTTGACGGGGCTGTTAGAGAGAGAAGGGATGTGCAGACCGAGAGAGAGAAGCTGCGACGGGGAGCTGTTTTTTTTTGCGTTTTTTACTCTTTTTTTCTTCTATTTTGTGATCCTCCCTCTTTTTCTCTTCCACTCTCAGTGTTCTCCCCGTTTTTCTTTCTCTTTGCGTAAATTTTCTTTTTCCTTTCTTTCTTCCCTTCTCTGCCCAGTTTCTTTCCCTCTCTTCTCTGCATGTTGTGAACGGTATTTATAGGGAAATAGGCATGCATTTTGTGTGTGTGTGCACTGTTGCCCTCTGCATTTTGTAGAAATCAGAAGGTTGCAGTGTAGTGGTCTGCCTCTGCCTCTGCAAAGGATTTGCAGAGGTGGGTTGCAGAGCTGTGCTCTGCACTGTTCCGTTGTCGGAAAAGTGCAGCACATGCAATCTTGGCTTTTTGCAATTTAATCCTTGAATGTTTGATTGGTTCAATTCACCCCCAATTAGTTTTAAATTATTAATTTTATGCAATTGTATCCCCGTCAAAATTTCAACAGCAACCTTAAATGTGCGCACCCTTTTTTTATTTTGGTCTCTGGTTTCCGATTGCACGATTTAACCCTCAATTGACTGTTAAATTCTCAATTCGTTCAATTTGGCCCCTGATTTCGCATTATTGACTTAAAAATTCAAATCGGCCTCCAAAAATTCCATTCTCATCAATTGAGCCCGAATTAAATTTAAGAAATTGATTTCTCATTGACTAAGTTCTTAATAAAATTAATTTGACCAATTTAAAGTATAATTAAGTCCTTGCACTTAATTAAATCCTTCAATTGGACCTTAAATTAATTCTCGATCATAATTAAACTTTAAATTTGTCGACGATTAAATCGAATCAACCCATAAAAAATATAATTATGTCGTTTAACTTAGTTTTTACATAGATTCATCCAACGATAAATTATTTTTGCCTTAAATCTGTATTTTTCTCTATTTTTGGAACCAAAGAGTTGGACTCGCGAAAACAACCAAAATTTCCACATTGATTTTTCTACCCACGCCGGCTCCTTTTATTTTATTTTTGTCATTTTTTTTTTATTTTTGGGGAGTAACCCAAAAATTGGGTTATAACAGTTGCCCTCCTCTTTACAATGCTTACGATTAAAGTTTTGTAAAAGACTTTAGATAGTAAGCGTTGTCAAGAAAAAGAAAAGTGGATTTATCAGACCAAGAAATGATTGATCCATCCAGAAATGAGAATGAGGACTATAAAGCGCACTCAGAAAGAAATGGTAAGATAGGGCTGGAAAGTGCACTACCTAAGGATTGAGGCCTAAGGAGGACAGTTAAAGGATGGAAGATGATGGTATTTGTAAATGACATAGGAAAATGGTCTCATTGTAATAGATGACCTAACCAAGTGAGAATGGTGAAGATGGTAAAAATAAAGAGATGGTCTTGTTGTGCTGGGCGACCTGCCCAGATGGAAGCAAAAGTGGTGATGAAGATTTCATGGGATGGAATATGGGGCTAGAAAGCTCGATATCTAGGATCTATGGTCGAGGGTTGGAAAACGCACTCAAACAAGGGGAATAAGGATGGAAAATGGAATATTCTAATTGATGGTCGAGGGTTGGAAACGCACTCAAAGAGGAGGGAACATAGGGCTGGAAGGCGCACTATCTTAATTGATGGTCGAAGGTTGGAAAACACACTCGACAAGGAGGATAAGGATGGAAAACGCATTATATTGATTGGTGGTTGGAAAACGCACACGAAAAGGAAGAAAAATAGGGTTGGAAAACACGTAATTTTACCTTATGATTAAGGGTTGAAAATAGACTTAAGCAAGGGGGATAGAGATGGCTAAGAAGCGCACTATCCTAATTGATGGTTGAGGGTTTGGAAAACGCAATCAAACGAGAGGAAAGGAATGGCTAAGAAGCGCACGATCCTAATAGATGGTTGAGGGTTGGAAAACTCACTCAAATGAGAGGAAAGGAACGGCTAAGAAGCACACGATCCTAATTGATGGTTGAGGGTTGGAAAACTCACTCAAATGAGAGGAAAGGAACGGCTAAGAAGCACACGATCCTAATTGATGGTTGAGGGTTGGAAAACTCACTCAAATGACAGGAAAGGAATGGCTAAGAAGCGCACGATCCTAATTGATGGTTGAGGGTTGGAAAACTCACTAAAATGACAGGAAAGGAATGGCTAAGAAGCGCACGATCCTAATTGATAGTTGAGGGTTGACCCAAATTCTGGAAAGAGATAGAGCTAAAAAGCATGCTATCTGAGTTGGTTGATGGCTAGAAAGCTCACTCAAATAAGGAAAGGGATAAGATTGAAAAACACTCTATCTGTTCTGATGAAAGGCTCGCAAGCGCTATTAGGGAAGTGAAAGTGGTGAGAGCTCGAAGGCGCACAAAAAATGATGAGTAGAGGTTTGTAAATTATAATTCCTCTAAAACATTTCTTGCATCCCTAGGGAGATGCAATGCATAATGACACCCAGAATCAAGAAACTGAAAATCATGCTCAAGGAAATGAAAGAGGTGAAAGCTTGAAAGCGTGCACGCAAAATGATGAATGAATGTTCGTAAATTACGATCCCTCCAAAACATTTTTTAGATTCTCAATGGGGATGCAATGCACGATGACACCCAAAATTAGAAAAGAGATAAAGTTGAAAAGCATGCTCAAGGAAATGCAAGAGGTGAGAGCTTGAAAGCATGCACACAAAATGAATGAAGGTTCATAAATTACGATCCCTCCAAAACATTTTTTAGATTCCCAATGGGGATGTAATGCATGATGATGCATGTATACTTACCTGAGAGATATAGGTCCCCCTTCTTCTTCATGGTCTTGTCTTTTCAGGGTTTGGATCTCTGGCTTTGACAGCTTTTCTCTTCTGCTTACTCGAGCAGCAACTTAAGATTTTGACTATCGGAGATGATAGATTTTCCATATCAACATGCCCCCCGAGTTTGATCCAGATTCTTTGAAAAGAAATTATGGAGTCAGCTTCATGATTTTGACCACTGGAGATGATAGATCTTTCATATCAACATGCCCCCCTGAGTTTGATCCAGATTCTTTGAAAAGGAATGATGGAGCCAACTTCGATTACATTTTAGATTGCCTTTAGCCTGGTCATGCCCCATAAGTGTTTTAGGCTCTAAGTGTTTTCAGGAAAGGGTTGGTTATTTGCAAAGATGGTGTTTTCATGTGGGATTTTTGGAATTTCAAAGTCATTCCAAGCACAAAAATCATTTTGATCGCCCAGTCGGGTCATGTCACACCAGTGTTTTAGGCTTTGAGTGTTTGCATGAAAGGGATGGTTATTTGCAAAAAATATTTTCATGTAAAACTTTTGGAATTTCAAAGTCATTCCAAGCACAAAAACCATTTTGATCTTTGTTTAACAAGCTTGTTCTCGAAAGAATTCAAGTGATCTCATTGTCAGGTTTTATGTTGACTTTGACAAGAATGCGAAATGATGTTTGCAAGTCTCGTACGTCAGGAAGGTTTTGATCAGGTCGTGTGAAATATTTGTTAGGATTGTTTCAAATGGAAAAGCATTACTTATCAATCCTGATCACTCGTATTTGATCAGAAAGGGCTTTATCAGGCTTCTAACGTAGGCTCAGGTTACTGGCTACAAAAAAAAAGATATTTTGTAGGCTCAAAAAGTGTTTAAGGGTTTTCTAGACTAAGGATCACTTAGTGCTTACTCTTAGAACTCCATTTAGCCCTCATGATTGATTTTCATAGTGACCTAGCATGCCCCCCAGTGTTTGTTTGGGCTTTCATCTTGACATGCCCCCCAGTGTTTGTTTGGGCTTTCATCTTGACATGCCCCCCAGTATTTGTTTGAGGCTTTTAGCAGTGCACTCATGTTGACTTGACATGCCCCTTAAGTATTTTGTTTGGGTTTTTTCATGAGTTTTTGGCACTAACATTATGCTGACTTGACATGCCCCCCAAGTATTTTGTTTGGGCTTTTTCAATGTTTTTGGCATTGACGTTGTGCTGACTTGACATGCCCCCAAGTATTTTGTTTGGGCTTTCTATGCTGGTTTTTTAGTACTACCAAAATGTTGAATTGATTTGCTATAGTGTACTAAAACCCTTTTTATGTTTATGCCCCCCAAACTTTTGTTCGGATGTCACTTGTCATTGAGGACTATTTGTAGATTGAAAAGGTTTTTTCTTTTCTTTTCTTTTTTTTTTGCACTTCCCCCCCAGTGTAGGGTGTGATCCTTGTCAGGGTTAATTATCAAGAAAAATTATTAGGCTCAAATAGGGACTTCAAGGGATATTTGAGACTTTGTCAAGGCATATCAAAGATGGCCTTTCCTCATTTCAAAAACATGCAATCTGAATCAATAAGCTTTGCTTTTCCATGCGAAACAAGTTTTTGATTTTTTTGGATTATTTGTTTGGCTAAGAGATTTATTATGTGAGTTTTGGTGGTATGAGATCACCTTTCAATGAAATCCTTTGAATTCCCAGAACACATTTGTTAAACAAAAATCAAATTGACATTTATTTTCGTACTAGAATTTGATTTGCCAAAAATCTTGATGAGATCATGAGATCACGTATAATTTGGATGAAAGGGATATAAGGTGTGCTTGTGTTATTTAAACAATAAGCAAAAACACATCGTAAACACAAGCAAATACATGATCACTGAAGGGAAATGTTTGCTTAACAACAAAAAAAAGGTCTTGTGGCATTACAAGCAAAATGGCCGACAAGTTAAAACATGAGCATAATGTGCGGGCATGACCGAAACAAAAGGAAATCATGGAAGCATACTTCATCTTCTAATACCGGCACACCCCGTTTTCAAAGGCTTTGTCGATGTCACTTTAATTGTGCGAACACTTGGTACCCCATTTTTGTGAAGCTTAATTGGGCGCAGGACCTGGATTTTCATCGAATGTTATCCACCCTGCTTTAATCAATTGCATAAGCTTCTTCTTGAAAGCACCACAAGTGTGAATGTTATGCCCTGCAGCTCCAGCATGGTATTCGCAGGTGAGATCGAATTTGTACCAATCAGGGTAAGGTGGTTGCAAAGGTTCCTGAGGTTCAGGAGCTACTTGCTTAATGCTTACCAATTTTTCATACATCTCATTCAAAGGCAATGGTAGCGGAGGTAGCTGTTCTTGGGTTTTCTGGTAATTTCTTTTCGGGAAATTTGTAGGTGGATCTTTGGCTTGAAGATTGATGTTGGAGATTTGAGATGAAGGGTTATGGTAGTTTTGGAATTGGTTGTTCCTACCCTTATAGTCGTTATCGCACCCTCGCGAGAGCGCGGCGTCGTGACGACCCTCCCCGAGTGCGGGAGATTCAATGTTGGGGGTATCATCTTTATTTCTGTGGAAAAGGGAGTCGCCACCTCGTATTATGGTTACTAGGAAACCTAAACTGATCTTTCAGAGATTCTAGGGTAAGGGACTGGTTGCGTAAAGGGAAGGTTTTAGCACCCCTAGTACACCTTACCTAAGGTAAGCTGCTTGGTGTTTTTGTTTGCTTATGATTTGTTATGATTTTGACCTTTCAAAGAATATGTTGGTTAAATGTATTACCACGCCGAATATTTTGGATATTAACCCCCTTAGGATTTATTTATCCAAACACCGAACAGTGAATAATAGCATACTATCCGCGCCGAATATTTTGGATATTGACCCCTTAGGATTTATTTACCCAAACACCGAACAGTGAATAATAGCATACTATCCCCGCCGAATATTTTGGATATTGACCCCTTAGGATTTATTTATCCAAACACCGACAGTGAATAATAAATTCCCAAAAATAAGATTTTAATATTTTTTAAAATATTGGTCAATACCCTTTGGATTTTACAAACATGTTGTAAAATCTCAAAATGCAAGAAATGATTTTTTTTCTTTGCGAAATCCATGCTAAAACTCATTTTCTCTTCAAAACCCAAGATAATATATATTTTTTCGAAAGAAAAACAATTTTTTAAAATATGCTAGTGTATTGGCCGTATGCAAGAAAACAACACATTTTTTCTTTAATAAAAATATTTTTTTGGAAAATTTGTATTTTTATATTTTTCTTTATTTTTTATTTTTCTCTTTTTTCGGTGGGCTGGCTGTCAACCCACCTAAATTCAGCCCAGCCCACCTTGTCTCCAGGCTGGGCTGCTAGCCCAGACCCATCTGGGCTGGGCCTCCAGCCCAGACGCTGGAAGCCTTCTTCAGGGCCAGGCCGGGCACAAGGCCCGGCCCGCCAAGCCCACGCGGGGAGTGAATTAATTCACTCCCCGCATGCAAACACAGGACGATGAACAGTGACAAGGAGGATTTTCGAGTATGGAGAATGGAGTACCTGTCAATACCGTTGGGTAGAGGAGGTCGTGGTGGTTCTTCTAGTCGTTGTGGCGTCGGAAATGGTGGCCTGTGGTGGCCGGAATGGGCGTCGGAGCGGCGACTGGTCACGTTGCAGAAGCTGCTGCTGCCTCGGCTATCGTCGCCTGGGATCGTGGCTGATTTTCTGGAGAGGTAGTGGAGAATTCTGTGACGACTGAGTAGATTGAAGTGACTGGAGTTGGTTGCCGGAGTCGCTACACCGAGAGGGAGAGAGAGAGGAGCTCCTCTGGTTTTAGTGAGAGAAAGCGTCGAACGAATGGGAGAGAGGAGAAAAAAAGGGTGCTGGTGCTACTGGGCTGGTGTAAAAATTGCTAGCGTTTTTACGTGAAATCTTCCCTCTTTTTTCCGTGATTTTCTTCTGTTTTTCTTCCCCCCCTTTCTCTTCTTCTTCTCCCCTGTCTTCTTCCCCCTCTGTTCTCTTTTTTCCTCCCTTTCTCTGCATGCATGAACATGCTTTTTATAGGCTGGAGGCAACCCTTCGGCTGCCTCTGGCGTGCACCGACGGGTTGCCGCCGCCTGAAATTTCAGAGGCTGCCCTGCACTGTTCAGGTGACTACAATTAGTGTTGATATTTACGAAGCAGAGTTGAACTCTTCATCTATTTGTTTTTCTGGATTTATCTCAGTTGTAAGCCCTTCAATAATGCATTCTACCTTCAACTTTCTAACGTGAGAGTTCGTTAATTAATTTAATTATTTTGACCGTTACTTGTCTATGCAGGCTAAATTTCTTAAAGCTTGTGGTACTTTGCCAGAGACTCCAATTGAAATTCGGAAAGCTTGCGAAAAGTTTAAAGGTTCACCCGAGCTTGATAAATATTCAGAAACTTCAAAGTTCCATTCATGGCTTCCCAACACATCGATCAAGAAACTTCAGCTGGATAATCAAAATGAAGACTCCCGTACTCCGGTTAAACTCTGGGAAGATTTGAATCAAGAAACTTTTCATCAAAATGAAGCGAGCTTGTCTTCTTGGGTCAAACCATCACAATCCACAACTGGTGAAGATAATCCAAATATTGGCACCATCGCTGGGAAAAGTTCTAGTTCTGGTAGAACTCCTGGGGACAGGCCTATCATAGGAATGGTTGCTGCTCACTGGTATGAGAATGAAGCCTCTCGAATCTCCCCGAAGTCTAGTTCTGGTAGACATAGAACTCCTGGGGACAGGCCTATCATTGGGCAGGGACTACAAGGCTCGGGAAAAAAAATACCTTTGTGTGATGAAACTCTCTTCAGACAATGCCTTCTCTAACCTCTCCTCAAATGGTGTTGCATGCCAACTTACCTTCTGATCCTGAAAACAAAAGACGGTTCCTTGAATGCGGCTTCTAATAATGAACGCAGTGAGAGAAGAATAAATATAGTTTACCTCTTTATATTTGTTCGTCGAATTTGGAATTCCATTTCCATCCCACCACTTCGGGGAGATTCGAGAGGCTTCATTCTCATTCCAGTGAGCAGCAACCATTCCAATGATAGGCCTGTCCCCAGGAGTTCTACCAGAACTAGAACTTTTCCCAGCGACGGTGCCAATATTTGGATTATCTTCACCAGTTGTGGATTGTGATGGTTTGACCCAAGAAGACAAGCTCGCTTCATTTTGATGAAAAGTTTCTTGATTCAAATCTTCCCAGAGTTTAACCGGAGTACGGGAGTCTTCATTTTGATTATCCAGCTGAAGTTTCTTGATCGATGTGTTGGGAAGCCATGAATGGAACTTTGAAGTTTCTGAATATTTATCAAGCTCAGGTGAACCTTTAAACTTTTCGCAAGCTTTCCGAATTTCAATTGGAGTCTCTGGCAAAGTACCACAAGCTTTAAGAAATTTAGCCTGCATAGACAAGTAACGGTCAAAATAATTAAATTAATTAACGAACTCTCTCGTTAGAAAGTTGAAGGTAGAATGCATTATTGAAGGGCTTACAACTGAGATAAATCCAGAAAAACAAATAGATGAAGAGCTCGCCGTTGCTGTTGGCTTCGCCTGAGAACACAGCTGGGCGTCTGGCATGGAGGGGAAGTTCACGGTGATGACGAGGGGGGTATTGGGTGGTCGGTTGGCCAGTAATGGTAGAGAGAGAGAGCTTGACGGGGCTGTTAGAGAGAGAAGGGATGTGCAGACCGAGAGAGAGAAGCTGCGACGGGGAGCTGTTTTTTTTTGCGTTTTTTACTCTTTTTTCTTGTTCTGTGATCCTCCCTCTTTTTCTCTTCCACTCTCAGTGTTCTCCCCGTTTTTCTTCCTCTTTGCATAAATTTTCTTTTTCCTTTCTTTCTTCCCTTCTCTGCCTAGTTTCCTTCCCTCTCTTCTCTGCATGCTGCGAACGGTATTTATAGGGAAATAGGCATGCATTTTGTGTGTGTGTGCGCTGTTGCCCTCTGCATTTTGCAGAAATCAGAGGGTTGCAGTGCAGTGGTCTGCCTCTCCTTTGCAGAGGTGGGTTGCAGAGCTGTGCTCTGCACTGTTCCGTTGTCGGAACAGTGCAGCCCATGCAATCTTGGCTTTTTGCAATTTAATCCTTCAATATTTGATTGGTTCAATTGCACCCCCAATTAGTTTTAAATTATTAATTTTATGCAATTGTATCCCCGTCAAAATTTCAACAACAACCTTAAATGTGCGTGCTCTTTTTTTATTTTGGTCTCTGGTTTCCGATTGCACGATTTAACCCTCAATTGCGCGATTTAACCCTCAATTGACTGTTAAATTCTCAATTTGTTCAATTTGGCCCCTGATTTCGCATTATTGACTTAAAAATTCAAATCGGCCTCCGAAAATTCCATTCTCATCAATTGAGCCCGAATTAAATTTAAGAAATTGATTTCTCATTGACTAAGTCCTTAATAAAATTAATTTGACCAATTTAAAGTATAATTAAGTCCTTGCACTTAATTAAATCCTTCAATTGGACCTCAAATTAATTCTCGATCATAATTAAACTTTAAATTTGTCAACGATTAAATCGAATCAACCCATAAAAAATATAATTATGTCGTTTAACTTAGTTTTTACACAGATTCATCCAACGATAAATTATTTTTGCCTTAAATCTGTATTTTTCTCTATTTTTGGAACCAAAGAGATACGATTGGACTCGCGAAAACAACCAAAATTTCCACATTGATTTTTCTACCCACACCGGCTCCTTTTATTTTATTTTTGTCATTTTTTTTTATTTTTGGGGAGTAACCCAAAAATTGGGTTACGACATGAGCATGAAAAGTTTGTGTGCATAACTCTAAGGAACCTAGGAAAAATGCATAGAAAGGTGTTTTGTAATAGAATTAGACAGAATGGATCAATATCGAGTGTAAAGCTTAAAATCCTAGACATATAAGCAAGAAGGCTAATGGTTTAGACTTGACCTAAAAAGCTGAAATTGTTTATTTTCTTAGAAAGACATTTTCACCATCAGCATATAATAAAAGGAAAGTTTTAAAATTTTAAATTTTAGTTTTAACTTCAATTTACTATAGTTTCAAATCACCAAAAAAAAAAGGTTAGTTAGCCATACAAGTGTATAAGTTATATAGGTCTTAAAGTGGTGTTTGGTTATTGTTCTGAAACATAATAGACAACCATATTTAAGACGGAGAAGACAATATGGAACAGGAGAAAAATAGAATTATATTTGGTAGTGATGTACAAATCATGGTATTATTTATGTATCATGTTAGGTTAATGATTGACAAGTTAGAAAGTCTATTTTGTCTTTAATATATACTACTATAAAACCTATATATTAAAAAAACAATTAGATATTATTTTTTACTTTAGTTTATATTGAATATTAAAATTAACATTAGTATAATAACTCTAATTATAAAACTTAGAGCAATATAGTTAGTCGATTCAGACCTGAACCAATACAGGTTTAATAAATAAAAGAGGATTGACCTAACGAAACTTGGTAAAAAAACCCAGATCTATCCACTACCCATATGACCCAGGGGTAAAAAAAACCAAACCTTGGCACTGCACGTCAAACTTAATATATTATTGTCAAACTTGTGTGTGTGTGTGTGTGTAAGAATAAATTAGATATTTTTTATTTTAAATTATATGAAGTCTTGGAATTGAAAATAGTATAATAATCCAAGTAATAAAACTTGGATGAACCTAAAACTTGGATAATCCAAGTCAATCCATAAACTAGTTAGCCTGGACCTTAGTCAATTCAAGTTTAAGAAATAAAAAAAATATTAACCTAGCCTAATTCTATAAAAAAAACTCAAGTCAACTTTGGATAAAACTAAAGCAAGAAACTCATTGATTTTTTTTTTTTTAAAGAAAAGTTTATTTGTAGAAACATCATTTTAATCCTCTTAAAAAAAATTAAAAAAATTAGAGTTGAAACTCCCAAACATGACCTTATTTTGAGTCAAGCTCTAAGTCACTTTTTAAAACTATAGTAATAGTTATTTACATACTTAAATATCTTAGTTGACCAATTTTGAAATCAAAGTGTTTTACACCTATCTTCTATCCCTTGTATGAAGTTGAAATTTACTCTAAAAATAATAAATTTATTTATTTTTAAAACATTCTCTTTAACAAAACATGTTTATTCTCTTTTATTTATTATCCTCATTTCTTCAATTCCATAACAATAACCAAACTACCTAAGCAATTTGCATCATTTTTGGCAAACATTGGCCCGACGATTATTACTTATGTCCTCCATACTAACTACTTTGATATAACCTTCCAAAGATTAACTTGATATCTTTTTCCCCTCTAACTAATCAATCAGATGCAACTCATGTTCCATGTTTGAGGTGACAATTTGGTTGAAGAAATCACCCAAAAAGTTCAGCTTTGTCTGGCTTCAACTCTATTGAACTGCTCCCATGTTGGAATTTTCCTTTCCCCACAAGGTACGGGAGAGAAAACAGACAGAGGAGGGGAGATGAAATTCGCAAGTTCAGCTCTGTCTGGCTTCAATTCCAGTGATCATCTCCCATGTTAGTACTTTCTACTTTCTTTTCCCCCCACAAGGTCCGGGAATGCAGAGAGCCGGCGAGATGAAATTATACATCCTTAAATTATCTCAAACATATACTGTTTCAGTGTACAAACAAAATGAAAGAAAGACAGGGAAAAACAGATATTCCTAACATGTATCATTAAATCTCATATTGAAATTCCCCACTCATTTCCACATTTGTAAGAGCAAAAACTAAGCTGCCTTGTGATTATTATTCCTTTCGAAAGCTTTTTAATCGTATGCTTATGTTCACCATTGACCCCGGCATCAACTTCCACCATTTACAATGATGTCTGTAATCAGATATCAACATCCGAACATTCCTTGGCTACTCTACAAGCAGATATTTTGCCAGCTATTTTCCGGAGTGACTGCCTGCCCAGTTGGTTGAGATATTCAGTAATGCTGAAGGGAATAAACAGTTTATTATTGTTGTGGGAGAAGCTCAAGGAACTTTTACCTTGTGATGATACAAAAGTATATCCTACTGGTTACTGATTAATTTTTATTAAAATTTTACCAACGACGAGATTTAAGAGATGACTCCCAAGGCACCACATACCAGTCTCATCTTCACTTGCATCTACTAACTACCGAGTAATCCTACATTAGACTCCAAAAAATGCCTGCTCATAACAAAATAATCTAAGTGACATATGGTCCTTGCTGAAACAGCCAAATGCAGTAAAAGAGAGTTTCATGACTGAGTAGAATGCAACGAAATAGTTCCATTCTATATTTTCTTCAAGTAAAATAGCTGCAAACTATACTTTGTCAATAGAAGTAGTGAGAAAGCATTCAAACCTTTAAAGGGCTACCATGGAGCAGTAAACCCACACTAAACCCCTGCTGCTGCTTTAACATCATGATCTGTCTTCCCCTGATGTTGTACACAGCCAATTCACAACAATTAAAAACAAAAATCGCATATTAAAAATCACATAAAATAAAGTTGAACTAAAGAGAAGGTCATCAGAGGCTTAAAATAACCAGATACTGGTGAATCTAGGCCCAGAAGTTCATGAATGAACTCGAATACCGGTTTATGCCAGAGATGTTAAACATAACTGGTTTATACCAGTTTAATCTGAAGTAAAGATAACTGGTTTTACAGAAAAGTTTGCGGCTACAAAAAATTGACCAGGAACTGTAAAATGTGTTCTGGACACAGCATTGTTAAATTGTTAAGCTGTTTCAAAAATTGTTAACAAGATAGAAAGCACATTAACACTGATATAAAAGGTCTTCACTTTCAACAAACCTCTGCTGGAGGATGCTCTCGAATCTTTCTAGTAGGAGTCCTCATTGTAACAAATTCCTCAGCTGCTGTTGGGTGAATACCCACTGTGGAATCAAAGTCTTCCTTGGTCAAGCCAGCTTTGATTGCAACTGCAAATCCCTGCAAGTTCAAAGATTCAAGAACCATAGGGGTTATGGAACTTGTAAATCAACTTCCCTAAAAACATAACCATTAACTAGCACCAAGAAAAAAAACCTGCACGATTTCAGGTGAATCTTCTCCACACATGTTCAACCCAAGAACTTTGTTTGTCTTAGCACAGACTATTAGTTTCATGAAGACCCGATCTGGAAGCCCTGAGAGAGTAGCCTTCAAAGGCCTGAAATTAGCTGTGAAGACATCAATATCACCGTGCTCTTTTGTAGCCTGCAACAATCCTTTCAAGAAATCAATCTTATCTATTACAAATAAAGTAGGGAAATTTATTAAAAAAAGGAAGTACCATGTGTTTCAGCCATTTGCACTTCAATTACAGATGTCCAAAGTTTTGCACTCAAGAGGACTCTCAATTACAAAAATACCACTAGCAGCAGCAAGAGGTTTAATATCATTAGTTGGGTGAAGAGGTGGCAACCTGTTAAACAGCTAAACCTTTGATTCATTGAACCACTCTGTGCCACTCTGTCCCAAAACTAACGGAATAATGGCTCTTGACAAATGCTAACAAATTGACCACTTGAAACTGAAGTGCAAAAACCATAACACCTGTCATTGAGGTGCAAATAGCTGAAACCACAAGGCTCCTTTTTGGTCTTTTACCCAATAAAACAACCATCACCTGTTCTTCCGTAATACCAACTTGTCCAATTGGAGGCTGAGAAAACACAGCAGATGGAACAGCTCTATAAAAATAAAAAAAAAAAAAAAAAACAGTCATGAGCTTGTCCTCATAGCTATAAAGTATCTAAGTAACCCTTTATTCATAAAATCCTAAACCTTCCTGGTCAAGGAGGAGGTCAGCCAAATTTTTCCAGCTTGAAAGTTCTTAAAGGTCCCCTCATTCTGACTCATATAAAGTATCTAAGTAACCCTTTATTCATTTAATCCTAAACCTTCCTGATCATATCTAAGTAATCCAATGTCTTTCAGCAGTTACTAGTTACTAGTAAAATTAAATTTCCACTTGTGATATACACAATGAATGTGCATGCATAGATTTCTCAAGTTTAAGCGATTGTTTCCATGTTAATAACTTGTAAGGTTTAACATTTGATCCACTGTAAATGTTACCACAAGTACAAGTGAAAATAAACTTATAAAGATGATCATTCTCAAATAATATTGTATTCAGAATAGCAAAGCCATCAATTTGTGAATGCATGGATTTTGCAAGTATAAGAATTTTTTTCCATGTTAATAACTTGGAAGTTTAACATTTAATCCAGCCAAAAAGTTACCACAATCACCAGTGGGTATAAACTTATAGAACTGATCTTTATGAAATCAGATTGTACCCAGAAGTAGAAAAACATCAATTGCACTACTGGTGGTACCTATAATCAGGTTTTGTTGGCTCATTCTGAAAGAGAGTTTTTGCCAATGCCACACCTTCCATCAAAGCAACAGGAGTCAGATTTATCCTATCTGTAACATCTCCAACTGCCCAAATGGAAGGGACTGAAGTGCACGAGTATTCATCAACCTGGAGAAAATGAGAAATTATTGAGGAAATATGAATCGAGAGCAAGCAAAAAAAAGGTCTGAAATAGTCAGTGTACTACCTCTATTGCTCCATTGTTGGTCATTTTTACCCCCACACTCTCCAGTCCCAAGTTCTGCAATCATAACAAGTGGGCATTACATCTATTCAACCCTTCAATGTCAAGCACAGAAATAAAGTTATTTGAGGATGAATCATCACGTGACTTTACTCAAGGAGTGTTATATTTTTCACAATCAAAGACACCCTAAGAATTCTTCACAGATGGAGTGGTTTGAAGTTTGAAGTTTTCTGTCAGAGTGGATGTATAATAGGAGTCGCATCAATGCCAGGTTTTAACTAGTAGCCTTGAGACAACTAAAATTGGCTAAGAGGGAAACAACCACAGAAATGAAATCTCAAACCTTTGTATTAGGCCGACGTCCAGTGGCAAACATGACATGTGAGAAGCCTTCAACTGTTCCTTTGTTGGTCTTCAGTGACAATGAACCATCAGCTGACTTAATAATAGCCTGAGGTGATTCCTCTGTATGCAACTCAATTCCTCGTAGAGACATCTGTTCTGCAACAAAATCTCTGATCTACAGGAAAATACAAAGACCGATTAATTGTGAGGCAAATGCAAGCATGTATCCAGTAAGCAACTAGGATTACTAACAATTCATCACCTCTTCATCAAATCCCCTTAATACTTTTTTCTGCCTTATAAATACATGAACATCACTCTTCAAGCCATTGAAAATTCCAGCAAATTCTAACGCAATATACCCTCCACCAACTATGGCAATTTTCTTTGGCTTAGATGGCAAATCAAGTGCAGCATCAGAGTCAATCACATATTCACTCCCAGGAATATCAGGAATGAACGGGCGTCCTCCAACAGAAATAAGTATGTGCCGTGCAGAATAGAGCTTTCCATCAACATCAACTGTGTGTGGGTCCACAATCTGCATACATTAACTAATATAAACTAAACACCTGCAAAAACATTAATAGCATGTTTGGGACCAATTCTACACTAAAATTGATTTCAACTATTTAAGTAGAATGAATTTATTTGATTTGCTAATTGAATTCTTTGGTTTGGAATAAGTTTTAAAATTGTCAAATCCATTGGACTTGAATTAGTGAAAAATACATCATTTACCCAACTTCCCTCGGCCCTAAAAAACTTATCCAAGCATATGTGAAGTGGGTGTTAGTGGAATTAGTTTCGATGGGTCAATTTTGAAGCAAATTTAAAAAATCTCTAATTTTAATTGGTTGCGAGATTCGTTTAGTTGCTTAAAGCTTTCCAAACACTAGAATTGGATAAATGGTGTTGAAATGATTTCATTTCTACTCAAATCCTATTTCCAAACAGCATGTAAAGCACAACTACACAAACTTGTACGGATTCAAAGCATTAGTTTACCTTCCCGCGGCCTTCAATTAAAGTGACACCAGCGTTATTGAGAATGTTCTTGTAAATACCGGTCAGGCGCTGCAACTCAGCATTTTTGTTAGCCATCAAAGTATCCCAATCATGAAGTGGGTCACTGTCATACTTCCATCCAAAACCGCGACTCTCGTCAAATTCATGAGCATATTTCGACGCATAAACAAGCAGTTTCTTCGGTACACATCCTCGAAGTACACACCTGCGTTATATATATTAAAAATTAAAAAATATATAACATAATTCGACTTAAGTCTTATTTTCTTCTGTTCAATTAAAGATGGCAAATCAAGTTCTCAACCACGTGTACTTACGTGCCGCCTACGCCTCCAGTTGTCTCCGAAGAGACAGTGGAGAACGGAAGCTCGCACACGGCAACAGAAGCGCCGAAATTGGCTGCGAAGCGGGAAGCGCGGACTCCTCCACTTCCAGCACCGATAGTGAAGAGGTCGAAATCATAGTGGCGGGAAGCTTCAGCGCCGTTTTCGGCCTCCGCGCGAGTAGTGAGATGGCGGCGGCGGTGGTGAGAGAGAGGGCGGCTGGAGGAGAGGGAAGTGGTGGTGGTTAGGGTTTTCGGGAGAGGGAGGGAGGATGATGAGGAGAGGGAGAGAGGGAATGAAAGGGGGAGTTTTCTGTAGAGGGATTGGAGAGATGGGAAGGTGAGTTTTGGTGTTGTTAGAGAAGAGGCTGCTGCTGCTGCCGCTGCCGCCGCCATTTGTTTTCTTTGCTGCTTTTTTCTTTTCTTTTCTTTTTTGGACGGGGGGGTGTTATATGGTCTCTAGGTGAAGTGGAAAAATCATGATACATGTACCTTCAATGGATATTTAGAATAAAATTTAGGTTTATTTTAATATTGGTTTCTTGAGATTTTAAATTGAGATTTAATATTGTGTAAATTAATTATATATGAGTTTTTGATATGTAAATATAAAATAACTAAGATATGTTGTTATACCAAATAAAAAGTATTGCATATTAAATTTAAGGTTATTTCAATATTGTTAGGTTTTGGTTTCAATCTTAATGTTTAAAATTACACAACTTGTCAGATTTGTTTCCAGTTACAAGATTTTATTTATTATTGTTTGTTTTGAGCTATTCAAATTATCTATATTATATATTTGGGAGTCAAATAAGTATTTTCATTAGTTTTTTATTATGTTTCATTTTAAGTTTTTATATCGTCCATATTTCATTCAAATTTGCTTTATTACTCGTGAAATCATAATAGTAGTTTTATTTTGCTTGTTTTTAATACATTTATTGAATCTTGAGTTTAAATTTATAATTATATTGCATTTCAAAATCCATTGACTTTGATTTGTTGATTTTTAGTTCTAATAGAACAAAAAAAAAAGTTGAAAGCTAAAAGGTGTAGTGAGCATATTAAAGTGAAAAAGTTTTAATATATGTAAAGCATGAGGATTATAGATACTTTCCAAATACATGCTTTTAGCCAAAAACTTGAACTTTTGGTTAAGGTGATCAAGGAGCTGAAAGATGACATGCATTCAATGAAGCAATAAATTATTAGGGTTGATCGTCAAAGATGTATGGAATGTTAACATTAATATTGATAAGTTTGTTTATGATAATGCAAATATAGGTGATGATGAATATGACTTTGCATTAATGGCCCAAGGAAACAGATTTCGGTTGAACAAAGCAAGAAGGAATATGAATTTCGTCCATGATGGAGTTTTTGGCTAGAGAGATTTTCCTAGCTATTTGACATCATAATGATTCAGATAGGAAGTTAGGCGCCATTAAATTGAAAATACAGAATGTTCTAAAGGGATATCTAAGTTGGAAAAAGGAGGTTGATTGTATCTTTGATTGTCATCACTCCATAAAACATAAAAAGGTAAAACGTGTTGTCATTAAGTTTACAAATTATGCACTAATATGGTGGGATCATTTTATTTTGATAGAAGGAGGAATGGTGAAAGGCCTATCAAGTCATGAGATAGCATGAAGTCCATAATAAGAAAACGATTTATTCTTAACTTTTACTATAGAAAGCTCTTTTAGAAATTACAAAGTTTACATCAAGGTTCTAAAAGTGTGAAAAATTATCACGAGATGAAGATTGCAATGATTAGAGCTAATGTGGTTGAAGATAGGGAATCTATTATTGCTAAGTTTATTAAAGGAATGAATATAGAGATAGTTAAGTTGTTGAGTTACAACACTATGAGAAGCTAGAAGCATAGTTCATATGACTATAAAAATGGAGAAACGACTCAAAAGGAAAGGACATGTGTGTCGATCACTTAATTCAAATTTTTCTTCATCAAGAAAAGAAAATTTAAAAAGAAAAAGGGTTGTCTAACCAAAACCTTCTGTTCCAATCAAAATTGAACCACCTAAAATCTATGTTAAATCCTTTACGGGTTCAAAGGTAAACTTGACACTCAGTTTAAAAGCACTTACAATGTTAAATGTTCCAAGTGTTAAGGGTTTGAACATTATATTTTAGAGTATCCAAATAAAAAGATAATGATAATGAGAGACAATGATGACGCGGAACCCAGAAATGACAAATCATATTATAAAGACATGTGAACCCAAAAATGACAAATCATATTATAAAGACATGTCACCATTAAAGGATTGTACTAAGGATGAATTTCTCTTTGATTTCTCTTTATCTATGCACTAAGATTTGTATTTATAATACAAGTCTCTCATAGCATATGAGAAACAACGTTTCAAACAAATTCATTCTCTTTTTTACATGTAGATTTGATTATAATTTAAAACCAAGATTTAATAATTACAGTTATAATGATGATCCTTTTCAAACTAAAGATTAGGAGAGAAGGGCAAAAACACATTATAGTCCTTATATATCCATAAGTTGACAAATCAATCTCTTGATCAAAATTAGTCATTTAAACAAATATTATATAAAAAATCATTAAAAATAGATATTTTATTCTCAATCAATATTAATGATCATATTATTTTTAAAATTTTTACTTATAAGTGTAATACAAAATTATTCATAAACAAATTGATGATATTATCTTAAAAAATGGGTTTTTTTTCTTAAAAAAAATAGCATTAGTTGGTCTATTTAAAAAATGGTAAAATTGAACAATAAATTAAATAGTACTTTAAATAGTAAATATTTTTAAAGATATTATTTTAGTAAAAACACTAAAGAAATAATATAAAAAAAACAATATATAGGGATACCCAAGAAAAGTGTCAAGCAACACTTGCGCTAATAAAAAAGTCAAGGAGCATAGGCATTGAAAGCCACATCCATGTGTTTTTTATTAAGAGCAAACAAAACATTATTGCCCACCTTCAATATATATATATATATTGAGTTTTTAGGATTTGTTTTTCTAGTTTGTTCTTAGGATTTTATTAAGAGCAAACTATTTGAGTTTTTCTATGTTTTTTAGTTGGTTTAGGATTTTAT
Source organism: Salix purpurea (assembly GCA_027405865.1). Classification (NCBI taxonomy): domain Eukaryota; kingdom Viridiplantae; phylum Streptophyta; class Magnoliopsida; order Malpighiales; family Salicaceae; genus Salix; species Salix purpurea. The sequence continues at coordinate 5,453,259 of JAOWLH010000014.1, read as the reverse complement.
TTTTTTTGGATTAAAACTCTTTTATTATTTTTCAAAATTTATTTAAGATTTGTTTTCCTAGTTTGTTTTGGATTTTTTTGGCTTTCCTTCTTAGTTTTGTAAGTTTTAAAGGTTATTTAAGAGGTCTTAAACCTTTTAGAGAGGTACGCTACTTGAAGAGAAAATATATGGTAATAAAGTTTTGAATTAGGGTTACCATGTGATCTCCATTCAACATAATTCTATGTTTTCGTGCTTAATGTCTTCCTTTATTTCCTAGGCCTACATCAATTAGTTTTAGAGCCTAACGATCCTAGGTTGTTGCTTGTTGTATAATGTGATTCTAGGTTATTTTGTTTGTTGTGTGCTATTAAAAAACCATAATTGGAATAAGTTGCAAAGTATAATATCATAACCTAATTTCTGGGTTACTCCCCAAAATCTACCCCACAAATAACAAAAATAAAATAAATAAGGTCGGCGCTGATAGAAAAATCAATGTAAATTTTTTTTTTGTTTTCGAGAGTCCGATCGTATCTCTTTTATACCCAAGATAAAGAAAAGCACAGATTTTAGGGCAAAATTAATTTATCATCTAATAAATGTGTGTAAAAATAAAGTCAAAAAGCATAATTATATTTTTTATAGGCCAATTTGATTTAATCATGGGCCAATTTAAATGTATAATTATGTTTGGGAATTAATTTAGGATCCAATTGAAGGATTTAATTAAGTGCAAGGACTTAATTACACTTTAAATTGGTTGAATTAATTTTATTAAGGGCTTAATCAGTGAAAAATCAAGTTTTGGAGCTTAATTCGGGTTCAATTGAGAAGTTTGGAGTTTTCGGAGACTGAATTGAATTTTTCCCAACCAATTGTGCGAAATCAGGGGTCCAATTGAAAAAAATTGAGAGTTTAATGGTCAATTGAGGGTCAAATGGCATAAATTGGAAACCAGGGACCAAAATAAAAAAGGCAAGCAAATTCAAGGCTAACATTGAATTTTGACGGGGATACAATTGCACAAAATTAAAAGTTTAAAACTAATTGGGGGTGCGATTGAACCAATTAAAAATCGAGGGACCAAATTGTATTTGACACTCTCTCCCAAATATCATCACGCGTGATTGCACTGTTCAGTCACCTGAACAAGTGCAGGCACGCCCATGCCTCTTCAGTTTCAGGTGAAGAGGCAACCCATCGCTGCACACAATGGGCAGCCGAAGGGTTGCCTCCCACCTATAAATACCTGCATGCACGAACAAAGAAAGAGGAGGAGTGTTACGCAGGGGAGCTTGAAAACAGGACACAAAAAAACAGAGGAAGCGAGAGATTCTGAGGAAACTTTGTAGAGAATTTGACAAAGAAAAGCAAGCAAAAACAAAGAGTTATCACACAAAAATCACACCATCATCCCTCATCTTCCTCGACAACCAGCTCTCTCTCCCTTTCTCTCGGTTTGAAAGCCTTTTCTCTCTCTAAAACTAGTCTGGTCAAGCTCTCTCTCTCTCCACCATTAGCGGCTGAACGACCACCCAACACCATCCTCATCACCACTGTAAGCTTCCCTTCAACACCGGTGACCCATCCACGATCCCAAGCGAAGGTAACAGAGGCAGCAACAGTTACTACAACGTAAGCCGACGCCTTCCAACGCCTCCTTCGGCCACCACAGACCACCGTTTACTACGCCGCCGCCACTAGGACAACCACTTCAACCTCCTCTACCCAACGGTACTAACAAGTACACCTTTCGTAGCACTTGAAAAATTATTGTTCATTCGTCTTCTTCCTACCGACCCTGCATGCAGTGGGACGTCATTCACGTCCCACTGTTCATACAGGGCAGGCTAGGGTGAGGTGGGTCGAGCTTTGTGCCCGGCCCAAATGCATAGAGGAGGTGGGCTTTCCGGCCCACCTGGACTGGAGGCCTAGACCACCAGAGGTGGGCCGGCAGCCCGCCTAAATTTTTAGCTCGCGCCAGACACATTGGGCTGTCAGTCCTGCCCATCAGGGCTGGACTGTCAGCCCACAGATTTTTCTTTTTCAATATTTTATTTTATTTTTACTTTATTTAAAATATATATATATAAAAATACAAAAATTAAAAAACATAAAAAAGAGTTTTGTTTTTCATGCATACGATCAAATTCTAAGGTTTTTTCTATCATATTTTTCGTATAGAAAATATATATATTTTGCATCTTTCTCATTATTTTAAATCAAAAATTGGGTATCGCAACCGGTTTATGATTATCCGTTAGAATTTGTCCAAAATATCAAAAACAATTATAATTATTTTTGTTTTATCTATTAGGGTGTAAATTTACATTGTAAAGTACACTCATGGATAAAAAAAGGGGTTTTAGCTACGGTGTAAATTTACATTGTAAAGTACACCCATAGATAATAAAAAGGATTTTTAACTACGATGTAAATTTACATTATAAAGTAGATCCGTAGATAATAAAAAATGGTTTTTGAAAATGCAATGTAACAATTTTTAACTTAGAAGAGCAATTAAACAATAATGCAGCTTACCTTAGGTAGGGTGCACTGGGAGTGATGTGTCTTCCCCTTGCACAACAAGTCTCCTTACCCAAGACTCTCGCGGACCAATAGGTTCATAGTGACCGTAATACTAGGTGGCGACTCCTGATATTTATAGTCGTAATTGCGACTGTAAAACACACCCTCATTTCACCGCGCGTCGTTGTCTCTCCCAATCCGGGGGGATGGCAGGGCGTGAAGCGCGTAAAAAAAGGTCGTCGCGACATATAACATGTTCAATTTAGGAGGATAGAGAGATTCCTCAATAAGAAAGAAATGTTCAGAAGTTATTGATAGAAGATATGCAAAGACAAATTACAGAATCAATCAATCAACTAGAGATAATAAACATGCACTGCAAATATAGTAATTATCTCGTCGATTATCTAAAATGAATAAGAGAATATTAAAGGATTAAAAAAAAGTGATTACGAATCCATAATGAATTTTGATAACCCATTTCTAATATATGGGTCGAGGATGCAACTTAATAAAGATGAATATTGTAGAGAATTTAGTGATCTTGTTTGTAGTGAGATAGATTAAGATGAGTATTATGGAGATTTTGACCCAACCACTACACTAGACCAAAGATTTATGAGGAGATTCTAGAGGTTATTTTTCATACAAGGTTAAAACCTCAAGACAATTAGATATTATAAAAGGTCTTCTTACAATTCCTTTAACCTACCATTTTTTTGTATTTTATTTAGAAATCTTTTATTATTGTTTACAAATTTATTTGGAACTTTTTTTCCTAGTTTGTTTAAGAATTTATTATTTTTCCTTTGTTTTTAGGTTTCCTTATGAGTTATATAAGTTTTTATTTATTTATTTAAGGGGTTGTAAACTTTCTAGATGAGCATACTTTAAAAAATATCTAATAATAAAAATTTAAATTAATGTTTGTGTGGTTTCGATTCGATATAATTCTATGTGTTTTCACTTATTGTTTTTCTTATGTTGCTTTCATCTAAGTCATCAATTTTGGAAACATAAAAATCCAGTTTTCACCTCTTTTTTACTTGCAAATATTATTTCAACTTCAACTTTTTAAATTCTTTCAACAAAATAATGAGACTTAAAATTGATTCAACATAAAAGAGAACAAAATTGAAAATAAAAATTAATTTAGTACTGTAATTGAATAAGTTTTTAAGGACCAATAAAATAGACGTTACTTTTCCTCTTTATTTATATTATTTCCTAATATAATGTATCAAAATCTTTCAAAACCCGTTATCTCTCTATCTTTTAGTTAGATAAAATAAGTGAAATACAACTTAAATTACCAGAAAAATAAAATTACATTTCAGTATTTTCTTTCTACAAACGGACAAGACTCATTATAACATATACTAAAAGAGATCAGATTTTACTGTAGATTGTGAGTGTTTTTACTATGGATTGTAATAGTATTTTTGGGTTGGTTTGGTTAGGGCGAGCCATGATTTTTTTGACTTTTTTTATATTTCTTTGTATAGTAAAATAATCATTCTACCCTAAAATAATTCAAAAAACAACAGTTGTCGAAGGGGATGTCACAGTAATTTCACATTCCATTGCGCAGTAAAATAACTCTTTTAATCTTATATAAGTAAAAAAAAACAAGGTTTGCCTACAAGGATATTTTAGATATTTCATAATTTTTTGAAAATATCTAAATATTAATATGCCCCCCTCCCAATAAGACATAATTGAAGAGTTGGTTGTAGAGGTATTCCAGTAATTTATCATTTTTATTATTCTTTTATGCTAAATATTGTGTGCGTGTCTGACACACGCATCTACAATATTCAGCCTCACGTCCACTTTGGAGGCGACGCATGCGGCTTCGTCCGGTTGTAACAAATGTTCATCCGATGTCTCACTCGATGTGTCGCCGTGTATTCTTTCTCATGGGGTGACGAATGACCTCACACATTGGATGGAGTCTTGATGGTGGTCAGTTGAACTTTTTTTTGCCCTTTTTCTCCTGCATGCTAAATTATAAGGTAACCCCCTATATTTATGGTGTTTTCATTTCAGCCCCTAAGCTTTTAATTGTTTTATTTGGTCCTGATTTCTATTATATAAGTCTTGATTTGTTCCAATTGTATCTTTCAATGAAAATTGATTATATATTGAGTTTTCATTTCAGTCTTTATTCTTTTAATTTTATGATTGGTTTTCAATCCCTTAATATTTTCGGTACAAAAGTTTTGATTTTTTCAATTCTATCATTTGATTGAAATTGATAATATATTTGTTTTTCATTTTGGTCCTTATACTTTGAATTTTTATTTTAATTCCTTTATTTTTTATATTTATGAAATAGTCCATATTTTTATCTATGTTTATATATATGTGCTCTTACCTTTGGTTTTTAACTTTTATTATTTTCTTATTTGTTGATGTGATATTTTTTTGAAAAAAATAGTTCTTAAATTTTAGTTTATGTTTATGATTATTTGGAAATCAGTTTTTTTTCTCTTTGTTCTTTCTTTTAGTTTTTATTTTTATTTTCAACTCAAATGATTTTTTTTTTCAGATAATAATTTTTTTTGTTTTATCATTTATTTTATTTTTTTGTTTGTTGTTTTATTAAAGTTTTAAGCTTTTTTTTTAATTCTTTGATTTAATTTTGTTTTTTTCATTATTATCGCAATAATAATAATAATAATTTTAGTTTCTTTTCTTACTTCCTCTTTTGTTAATGTTTTTGATTTTTTTTTCTTGGGGTAATTTAATAATTTTTATTGTTTTAGTAGTAATAGTAATGATAATTTTAAATGTTAAGGCTTCAATGTTGCCATTGTTATAATATGGTATGTTCATGTGTTTCATTATATCAAACATTGGATGTATAAATGTTATGTTTTTTTTTTTTTTTATCATTTATTTTTGTTTTCTCTTTTGCTAAAGTTTTTAGGACATTTTTATTCTTTGATTTAATTTTTTTCCATTATTAATGCAATAATAATAATAATTTTAGTTTTTTTTCGTGCTTCCATTTTTGTTAATATTTTTGAGTTTTTTTTTCTCTTGGTAATTTAATAATTTTTATTATTTTAGCAGTAATACTAATGATAATTTTAAATCTTAAGACTTCTATGTTGTTGTTGTTATAATAGAGTGTGTTGAAGTGTTTTATTATATTAAATCTTGCATGTATAAATGTTATATTTTATTTTTGAACTAGCAAATCTTAGTAATTGTTTCAATCCTAACATTTATAAAAATTGTTTGCTCAACACGGAATATAATACGGACAATCTAACTAGTAATAACTACATCATAAGTTCTTCAAAACAAAAATTCACAATCTTTACTCTTTATATATTTGGATATTATTATACCTTTTCTTGAAAAAAAAAACTCATTTAAGAGTTTTTATATTCATCAAAATATATCCTTTGCAGGTACTAGTCACAAACTATATTAGTTAACTAGATAATTGTCCGCGCGTTGCCGCGGGTATTTTTTTGTATATAATTTAACATAATTAAATCTACAACGATAAATTTATATGATATAAGTAAATAAAAATTATAGATTAAAAGATAAAATGTTTAAAATTTTGAGTTGAGTTTGTCATGTAAGCATAATTACATTTTTTAGAATATTTTTTTTTTGTATATAATTTAACACAATTAAATCTACAACGATCAACAAACTTATCAAATTATCGGGAGGGAAAAAAATAACAAAAGAGCAAAAATGAAAAATAATTAAATCATGATTATTATTATTATTATTATTATTATTATTATTATTATTATTATTATTATTATTATTATTATTATTATTATTGTGTGAAATACACTTATATATACATGGACAAAAGTAGGGATTAAAAAACAAAAAAAGTGTAAGGGCTGAAATGAAAATCAAATATCAAGGGCTTAAATTAAAAGTGAAAGGGCTTAAATGCAACTTCAATTTATTGTCAATTGAAATCAGAGGATAAAATTGAAAAAATCGGAACTTTTGTACCGAATTGATTGAGTTCTATACAGCTAACCCGGAAATTGAAAGTAGAAGGACTGAAGTGCAACTTTGCCATTCCGGAGAGAGAGAAACGTGTCCGCCGGCTTCAACCGGCCTTAGCCGCGTCCACGGACATCTGGGGGCTACACGCACCATCGCGAGAGGAAGACCACGCGGCGACGCATCGTTCTGTCCTCCGGGATACAATTTCCGGCCACCTGGGGAGGACTCACGCGCCGCCTAAACAGGGCGTGAGGCGGAAAACCGCCTGGCGCGTGCGCCTCACGTCCTGACAGACGCCGATTAATAAATTCAAAAAATATGGTCAATTACCGTTCCACCCCTGCACCCAATTCATGGTTTTTGTCTTATTAGGGGCTAAAATCGTATTTAGCCATTTCAGAAAATATAAAAAAATTCAAAAGTTGCGGCGGTCCGGCCGCGCGCAATTACGCTGGTGCCCCTCACCCGGATGCCTGTTTTTGTCCTATTACCGGGGATGAAATCGTCAATACACTGTTCACAACTGAATATTTGAAAAAAAAAATCGAATGGAAAAACCGAGAATAGCCCCGCCTCCCAGCCCCCGCTTGCCTCGCGCCCGAGGGCCAAAAGCGCCCCTGCACTGCTCGAGTCCATAGTGGACTGTGAGGGGAGCTACAGTGCAGAGGTCACGCCATTTATTTTATTTGTAATTAAACACCAAATATATAAACTATAAAAATTAGATAAAATTACTCACATTAATTAATTAATTAGTTATTAACTTGATATGTTTGGATTTTTAGAGCATCACATCATGAATGCTGACATGGAACGAAATCACTGGCTATTCAACACCAGATGACGTGGCCACTGCCAAGGAAACCTATACATACTTCAACCTGGAAAAAAAAAACACCCCTTCGTTTCTCTCGGCATTAAAATCGAAATGCAGAAATACAAACTCACACTCTCTCTCCTAATTTTCTCTCTCCTCCCCCTCTCTCTCCTCGCCAGCCCATTCGTTCTTGTCCTCTCACAAGACGACCTTAAAGACATCCCTTCCACCGCCACCGATGCGGGCCCCGCTGAGTCACAGCCCGAGTGGGACGAGTTCGGCGACTCCGACTCCAAGCCCGAACACGAACTAGACCCTGGCTCCTGGCGCCCGATCTTTGAACCCGACGCCGTTAACTCCTCAACCTCTGAATCGAACTTCGATCCGGAGATGGAGCAGTATTACTCCGCCGTGGAGAAGATGTTGTCGGCGGTGAGTGACGGTGAAGTTGGAGTTATGGAGGAATCAGTGGCGGAAATTGAGGAATTGGCGAGTGCGAAGGGGAATTTGCATGCCCAATCGGTTCTAGGGTTTTTGTATGGGTCAGGGCAAATTAAAGAGAGGAATAAAGCTAAGGCTTTTTTGTATCATTATTTCGCGGCTGAGGGAGGCAATTTGCAGTCCAAACTGGCTATTGCTTACACTTATTACCGGCAGCACGTGAGTTTTAATATTTTTTTTTTAAATATATGTACTGTTTAATTGTTGTTTTGATAATGTTTTGATGTTATTCTTTGGTTTTCAGATGTATGAAAAGTCAGTTAAATTATATGCGGAATTAGCAGAAGTAGCAGTTAATAGTTTTTTGATTTCAAAGTATTCTCCTGTGATCGAGCCGGTTAGGATACACAACGGGGCTGAGGAGAATAAGGAGGCCTTGAGGAAATCACGAGGGGAGGATGACGACGTGTTCCAGATTTTGGAATATCAAGCTCAAAAAGGGAATGCAGCTGCTATGTATAAAATTGGGTATTTTTACTACTTTGGATTAAGAGGATTGAGGCGTGATCATACTAAAGCCTTGGCATGGTTTTCAAAGGCTGTGGAGAAAGGGGAACCTAAATCAATGGAACTTCTTGGTGAAATATATGCGCGGGGAGCTGGAGTTGAGAGGAATTATACTAAAGCGCTTGAATGGCTTACACTTGCAGCAAAACAGCAGCTTTATTCTGCTTATAATGGCATGGGGTATTTGTATGTCAAGGGCTATGGAGTGGGAAAGAACTACACTAAAGTAAGTTAATTTTGTTTTTGTTGTCATCATATTAACTGAATTTGGCGTTTCTTTTTTGTTTTGTGAATTAAATACTTGATTGCTTGCTTACCTGTTTTGGTCTACGTATGTGGCATGTGCTGTTTTTCTCTTTGATATGATAATTGCCTCATCAGTTTGAGATTGCTAGGGAGGCCTAGTTTGTAGTATCTAATCAAGCTGTTAATTTATCCCTGATTATAGTGATTACATTTGTTTTGATACAATCATTGCCTCGTCAGATTGAGATTGCTAGGGAGGCCTGGTTTGTAGTTTCTAATCAAGCTGTGAATTTATCCCTGATTATATTGTATAAATTTGTTTTAAATCCTCACTGTTAGTTTTGTAGCTTGGCTTCCTTTGCTTTTTAAATACGAGTGCTAAGATTTAGTTGATTGGATGCTCTGTACTGTTATCCAATTACATCAAGAGTTTCAGGCTAGGTTCCTGTTGTGGTTTCCCTTAGTTGTTTCAAACATGAGAACTTTTGTACCTATAATGTTACATGCAATGGTAAAGCTTTCAACCTTGCAACCACAAGGGTTCAAGTTTGAGTTTAGAGTCGTGACTTTAGGGGAAAAAAATACAGGATCTGACCATGATTGAGTGTTGACTTTTGAACAGTGTACATGCAATGCTTGCACATCTCAAATCTCACAAAATTTGTCTTCTTTGTATTTGCCTGCATTCATGCTGTCAATTTCCTTTTATTGCATAGTTTTAGAATGTGCATCAAAGCTATTCCTCTTCTTTTTTTACAGGCAAAAGAATACTTTAAGAGGGCTGCTGACAATGAAGATGCTGGCGGGCACTATAACCTTGGAGTAATACATCTTAAAGGGATTGGGGTAAAGAGAGATGTAAAGCTGGCTTGCCAATATTTTATAGTAGCTGCTAATGCAGGTCAACCAAAGGCATTTTACCAGCTGGCAAAGATGTTCCATATGGGTGTGGGGCTTAAAAAGAATCTTCCTATGGTAAAACTGGTTTCTTTACCTTTCAATGATCTTACCCAAGCTAATATGCATCTCAAACATTTTATGTTCTTCCTCCTTTTCCTCTTGCTCCCACAACTCTATATCTTATAATTCAGTTATTTCCTGCTTTTTTCAGACTACCATAGTCAATTAGTGAAGGATCAATCAGATTGCCTTAGTGGTTGCTCAGTTATTTTCTCAGTGCTTTCAGAATCCTTGCTTCTACTGGACATTGTCTTTGTTGATAATTGCCGGGTTCATCAGAGCACTTATATTAGGAAAATCTAGTGACATATTACTAAATAAATTCAAAAGAATACCTCTATTCCAAGCTATTAAGAGTCCCAGGTGGTAATATGTTAACAGTTCAGGTCATTGATCATATTCCTTACAGATGATCCATAAATCTGTAGCGGGCCCATGTTCTGATGTATTGTGTCCAATAAGTTTTAATCAAATGTGTAATCTCTATTGCCAAGATTTTTTGTTTGGGATCTACAGGAACCTAGTAATTTGGATTTCTATCAAGTGAACGAGTTTGGTATGAATTCTAAATCTTCTCACTAATGTAACTTGGGAAGCTCCTGAATACAATTGTAACTGTAGCTCATTGTTTTCTGTTATTTAAATTATTTTATGTTTCTTGCTTCTTTTAATTTGAGACTAATAATGAAAATCATGCCTAGAATATGAATGTTATCCCACCACCACCCTACAATTAAAGTGAGATTTTGAGATTAGATATTTTTGGATAGATAGATATATAGATGGATGGATGGATGGATGGATGGATGGATGGATGGATGGATGGATCGATCGATCTATGCCCTTTGACCCTGATCTTCTAGTGATCGGTGTATGTTTGCAAACAGTTTTAAAATCTGTCTGTCTGTCTGTCTGTCTGTCTGTCTGTCTGTCTATCTGTCTTCTATCTCTCTCTCTCTCTCTCTCTCTCTCTCTCTCTCTCTCTCTCTCTGTCTCTCTCTCTGTCTGTCTGTATATATATGCCCTTTGACCCTGATCTTCTAGTGATCGGTGTATGTTTGCAAACAGTTTTAAAATGTATCAACACCTGTATCCCAATTGTTTACTAGAGAGCTTTACTTTGCTCAGGCTGTTGGATTATACAAAATAGTAGCAGAACGAGGCCCTTGGAACTCCTTGTCTAGATGGGCTTTGGAATCATACCTAAAAGGCAATGTTGGCAAAGCATCCCTGTTATATTCAAGGATGGCTGAGCTGGGCTATGAGATTGCACAAAGCAATGCTGCATGGATTCTTGACAAATATGCAGAGCATAGCATGTGCGTGGGAGAATCTGGATTTTGTTCGGATTCAGAAAGACACCAACGGGCTCATTCTTTGTGGTGGCAAGCTTCAGAGCAGGGTAATGAACATGCTGCTTTGCTGATTGGTGATGCATATTACTATGGTCGGGTATGTGATATCTTTCACAATTTTGATGCCTTTTGGTGCCTCTTTGTTCAGTTTCTGAATTTTTTTTTCATCCTATAAATTTCTCAAACTCTTTTCTCCTTTTGTAGGGCACTGAGAGGGATTATGAACGAGCAGCAGAGGCTTACATGCATGCTAAATCTCAATCTAATGCACAAGCTATGTTCAACCTTGGTTACATGCATGAGCATGGTCAAGGACTTCCATTTGACCTTCATCTTGCCAAGCGATACTATGACCAAGCTCTTGAGATCAATTCTGCAGCAAAGTTACCTGTCACACTGGCGCTCACAAGCTTGTGGATAAGAAAAAACTATGCAGACAGTTTCATGGTCAGTTTATTTATCTACTTTTCATGCTGTCTTCTTTAAGCATAGATGTGCAAATTAGACATCAGCTTCTATCAGTTTATCAGAATTCAACTCTGAATTGGATAAAAAAAAATGTTAAGAATTCCTTTGTATACATGAACTGGTCATGTCACTCCACCATTTCCCTATTAATTGTGTCACCCAGTGCTTGTTTGATGTTCCGAGTGATAACCACTGGAAAGTGTCAGTCCTAACTTGCTAAAACTTAGTGGGATATGCATCATCTAAAAGGTTAAGAATGAATATTTAGGATTTGTGCATTTTATTTCAATTATTCAAATCATGTAGTCTAAGCAATAACATTATTTTTGTTGCTGATCAGAAGCTTACCATCCCTTGGGTCTGTAGTGGTTTTCCGTAGCAGAAAATTTGAATGTTGATGCAATAATCATATTATCACAAGGATAGATGTATTTTGTTTTCTTCCTCTTAGTTTCTCAAATTCGTACATCTGTTGAAAACTTTTGCCTGCTGTTGGTGATTCCTCTTGCTAGAAATTGCCTTTTATCTCATGCACCAATGCAATCAGTTAATAACGGGTGAAAATTTTGCTCTTGGTTTGCTGAGCAATTGGATGAGGGAGAAAAGGAAAAAAAAATCGTCGTGTCCTGGACAACAGAATAAACCTTTTGTGAGTTTCCCAAAAAATATAATGATGAGAATAACTACCTGAAATCTTATAATTTCCATTCTGTCCGAATTTGGGTGCAAGGTTGTCTCTCTTTTCTCTCTTGTTTAGTTTCTTCCTTGTAGGTGGTATAGGAAATGATACAAAATATATTCATCTTTGTTTTTTCACCAATAAATGTGATACAATTGTATTTTTTTTGGACCTTTAATTTTAAATATGCTAAATTGGAACTTTTTTGGACCCTCAACTGCTTAATCTGTTTGAGGGTGTAAGTTCTATTGATGTATAATGGCATTTATGTGATTTCCATTATGGTGCAGTTGATTCTGTGAATCTCTCTCTCTCTCTCTCTCTGGTTGGGAGGGGGTAGGTTAGGTCACCATGGGATTGTAAAGCTAAAATATAATTTTTGGAGGGCTAATATAGAGATCAGGCAAAACATTTAGTGAAGACATTGAATATTTTAAAATTTTCAAAACGACACTGCTTGCCATCCTCAAGTCCAGGCATGAGTAGAGGTGGTTGGGCATGGTATGAATCAATGTGAATATTTCAGAGCTAGTATCCAATGAATGTGAAGCTTGCAGATAATGCTTTATTTTGGAGGGCATGGAGGAAAGATGATACTTGTGGTCAAACATAATTGATTTGGTATTCAGGGTTGAGTTTTAGAATTGTTTTATAATACTTTGACTAACAGATCCAGTGGTTCTTTGTGTCTGTTTTAGGTACACGCGATTGATTCGTTGCCTGAATTATATCCAAGAATTGAAGCATGGGTGGAGAATGTTGTCCTGGAAGAAGGAAATGCAACGATACTTACTCTATTTGTCTGCCTTCTCACAGTTCTCTATTTTCGTGGAAGGCTTGGAATGCTGGTGAGGTTGGCATACCAGACCAACCTATTGAGCATGCTCCTCCTGCACCCAATTAGTTCGCAACTCACCATGATCTTCAAAAACACAAGGTAAAGCTCATGTTGCATTGGTGCTGTCCTTTGGGAGAGACAAAAATTCACATTGCAATGTCGTATGCAGGTGTTTAAATCTCTTTCAAAACAGCCTCACTGTTTCAGTTAAATTGTACATTACAGAGTAGGAAAAGGCAGCCGTAATACATGTTTTTGTCTCACATGTGAAAAGACCATGTATTTAACGGAGGATTATCTGACGCCTGTTTCAGGGTGGTGGACAGAAATGTGGTGATGCTTGTAACATTCGTTTATACAACAGGTCCGTTCATTCACACAAGAATTCTGCTTGTGATGAGCAATGATTTAGGGGTATTTTGTGCAACGAATAGCCAAAATTGATCAGTGTCTTGTCTTGACTGCAAAATGAATAACTAGCTGACTATTTTCACCAATCTCTGAATGCACTGTGATTATTTTCCTTTGTTATTGCATCAGTTAGGTTCCCTTTGACTGGCGTACAAGTTTCCATTTTGTTTTTGTATCCACCCAATTTATTTATTTTCAGTTTGCATATCTTGATGTTTATAGAACTAAGCTGCTTCTCTCCATGGCTTTAATATCAATCAAAAACAGGTAAATTAAATAGAGAGAATTGCTGCTTCTATATCTTTCTTTGAAACCTAGGTAAATTAAAGCAAGGAGTTGCAAACATAATATGTCGTAGTAATCATAAAGAATAATTACCTTTTACACAGGTAATTTATTAAATAAGTTTTAGTTATTTGCCTCGTTCAATTTGTGAGATTTGTAGGCTTTTGTACTCTGATAATTCATGTAATAAAAACCAGGTTTTCATTGGGTAACTATAAGTGGTTATGTGGTGGCACTTTAATGACAAGAAGTGCTCCTATAAATTTCATTAATAGTAATTGGGTGGTAATACGACGTCGCATTAATAAAGTGCATACTAGGTGTTTTTATGGTTAAAACACCCACGGAACATTATTGTTTTCTCTGTTTTCCTTTTATTTTCCACTCCCTCTTTGTTGGTTATTCAATCAAGAAAATTTAGAGACTAAACTTGAAATTTATTGAAAAATTATGGATTAAGGTAGAGAAAAGAGGGAAAAGCAGGTCGGGGAATGCATCACATACATCATCAATCGTATGGACAAACCTTGTAATCTTATAGGAGCTTGATTGACTTCATCTTTGCTTTGATGGTGTTATTCCATAATGTTTAGGATTCATCTTGTCAAGATTTTATGATGATATGATGAATGGTCTAATTAGAGTTATGGTAGTGTTCTAATGATCCCTTCATTTTCTCTTTCTTCACTTTATTTGTTTGTCGATCATTTTTTTCACTTATTTTCACTTTATTATGTGGTGTGCGGTCTAATGAAAGCTACAACAGTACTTCAATGGCTCGGTCTTATAATTTTTCTTTTTATTTTCACTTTGTACTTGGTATTTGTCCCATCAAGAATCCATAACAAATAAAAAAGACATTTAAAAGATAAATAATATACTAAATACTTGTGAAATAATAATAAAAAAATGATGATTTACAAAACTCAACAAACTACCTCAAAGTTTAAAGATTCCACAGATTGGGATAGCAATAAAAAGTTCCTCCTACCAACCATGAGTGAAAGACACTGACAATCAATGAAAACACAAAATAAAGTGGATAGGGAATGAATGCATCCACAAGGAGAGCCACCACACAAATGCAGAGTAAGTTGGGAGAAAGTTGTTCGAGATGGTCTAACCATGTACAAAATAGAGCTCGACGCACTTTAACAATGGTTCAAGCAGAATGAGCAAAAAATTAATTTTGTATCTTTAATTTGGTGGTGTTACAATTTAAGAAAAAAGTGTGGTAATAAAAAGCAAAGGAAAACAAAAATGCCCAAGTGAAAAATAAATAAAAAATATTAAAGTCCAAAACCAAATCCCAAAATCCGAAGGTCAGAACTCGAAAACCATGTCAAAGTGTTCAAAGGGCGTAAAAGAGAAGAAAAAGAGAAGAAAAAGAAAAGAAAAAGAAAAGAAAGAAGCAAAATCCAATGACAATAGCTGTGCTTACTTATAGAACTGTTGGCTCTTATCAACTCACCTTGTATTAATGCTGATTGGTGGAGAATCAGTACCATCCCAAACAATTGCATAGCCCATGCATCAGAGAAGATGCACATTTTTTACTTGTTTGGATACCTCCACAATCCTGAACCACATTTTGAATTTGATCCCTACATATTTTTTTTTCCAATAATCTCATGATCACAAGCACTTAATCATAATGAGAATAGGCATATTTAATTCTGGTTCTCAACCAGCCACGAGATATTAGTTAACTGCTACTTATTGGTGCATATATGGATATGCCAAAAATGATTTATTTTTCCTTGTCAATAAGTATATTCTTGAGAATTCCCTCATCAACCCAAAAGTCGACCAACTATTTTCTCAGGCCTTCTACAAATCCTGTATTTCAGACCACAGTAGCTACAAGTATGAACAACACCATGTTTAACTTAAGGAAAGCCAATGTCCGGAACAAAAAAAAAAAGACACGTCTTTGATTTAAATTGAAGCCAAATGATAGGCCTTTGCTCTACTCCAAGATGGTGTATCTATCAAAAAATAAAAAAGAAGACAGTTTCAATTCCCTAGAAACAAATTCCAGGAAATATTCTTCACAGAGCAAACATATAATATATATCGCAGCACTTGAAATTCCACAGGTTTACTTAGCTAGTAGAGAGGGTTGGTTTAATCAACAATGTCTGCCTAGAAAGAAACAAAATCACAAAGAACCCACATCTCGAAAGTCATAGATGAGCATCTTAGGCCAGTTGTTGAATTTTTGAAGGCTCAGAATATCACAAATCACCATGAACAAGAGAAATTCAAAGAAAAATAAATAAAAATCCTCATCTCTCCTTCCCAGCACGCCAATTTAATCAAATGTTCTCAAGAAAGAAAAACAACTTGGGATAAAAGAAACCATATGTAATCCTCGCACAAATAAAAAGAACAAAATTGGATTATTATCATACTACAACAGGCCACATGTATAAAACGACACGAGAAAGCTAAGTCATATCTTCAGGTGACCTAACACCACGCA
This sequence comes from Salix purpurea, assembly GCA_027405865.1. NCBI lineage: Eukaryota > Viridiplantae > Streptophyta > Magnoliopsida > Malpighiales > Salicaceae > Salix > Salix purpurea. The sequence continues at coordinate 5,437,203 of JAOWLH010000014.1, read as the reverse complement.
GATTTCCCAAATTTTCCATGAAAAATATTCAGCCGAGTTCCAGGTTTCGGATGCGATTCATCAACTGTTTTCACTGTGCAAATAATAATCCTAAAATTATAAAAAATTGTGAAAATCAAACACACACATATATACATATATAAGAGTGGCTCAGAACAGACACCTTTAAGATAGGTTCATCAATCTACTACCGCCCACGAAAAATAATTTAATTAATTTTCTGGTAGCAGCCGTAAGTCCGGCCTTTTTTATCATCATCGCCACTCGAGAATCAAGATTTTTTAAAAATCAATAAAAATAAAAGCTGAATTAGCAGAGCCTAAGAAAAAGATTGACTTTTGCTGTTTGATAGCAGAAACGGCCTCCTTTATTTACAGGATCTTGTAGTCGTCTCCCTCACTCGCTCGCTCGCTCGCTCTATTGTGATTATCATCTTGCTCTCGCTCTACTTATTTAGGGTTTTGTGAAGAGAAGGAGGCGCCTTTTATTTTTAATTTGAAGCGCGTTCTTACCTTTTTGCCCTTCCTTTGTTAAACAAATAAAAGATTCCTTTTCGAATATAGTTTTTTCTTTTTTAAACAATTAATCTTGAATAACACTAAATTCTAAATATTATAATTATAATTTTACGATTATATCCTCTCCTTTCCACGGATTCTATCCCATGGAGTCTTGAAATGTCATATCATGAATGATTTTATTCTTCTTTTTTTCCATACGTTAAAAGCATATGATCGAACAATGCTTCTGTGTAACAAAGTTAATTAATGAATTTGTTGTCAAAATATTTACATTTGATGTCAAACTCTATATACAAAATGAATGGATATTTAACTTGACCTCAAGTTGATGTCATTGTCTTTTGACTTTGAGTTGAAGTTACATAAACTATAGGCACTTTTTGGGGTAATAGCTATAATTAAAATATTTATTTTGAGGTATATTTTTTCAAAAAATTAGTAATGTATATTTTTTTGTTGAAAAGCTAAAGTTTCATTATTAGAAAATAAATAACAAAGTCATAGTATATTATCACAAAGAAATACGGGTAGGTTAGATTCAGGATATCCTAATGAATATAACTCTTTATATTCATATAGAGATGAGAGTTATTATTTGCAAGAGTTTCATAGGTAGGACAAGACAACCAAATTTTTTGAAAGAAATCTTGAATTGTGCTCATTATTTAATACGGTGTGATAGAACATACATTTGGAGTGTGGAAAAAAAAGTGAAAAAATTGTAGAACATGTCTTTTTTTCCTTACAAAGCGCTAGTTCATATTGAAGTCATTACAATTCATTACTATATTATAAGGGGGGAAATCACAGTAAAAAGTGAACATCTTTTTTTAAAAGATTATTTATTTTTACTAAAAAAAGAATGGTTTTACTGGAAACACTCATATCTAGGGTGAGCAAAAAAATTGGTCAATCGATTAAACCGAGAAAACCAAATAAAAATAACCAAAAAAATTGAATCGATAAAAAATCCCAATAAAACCAATTATAAAACTCTGAAAAATGTCTGGTTCAGTATCTAATAACAAACATTACTCAAATTATAATATATTAAGCGATCTACCTTATTCTTAGTTGTAAGAACATATCTAAAAGCATAAATCTTAATTCATGAACAAATTTAATTTGGTTTTGTTATTATAAAATAAAATATAAGAAAAATCATAAAACATAAAATTTATTGTTGATTCACACAATATTTTAATTTTGTTTTTGTATTCTCTTTTAGTGACAAAATAAAATTTATTTCATTTTTTTTCATTTATCAATGTGTCTTCTTCTCAACCATTTTTTTTTAAACTATGTATACTTATGATCATTTTTTATTCATGTCCTTTTTATGAACTATGTCAATAAAAGAGAGAGGAAAAATCCATAAAAAGTGAGTTTTCATATATTTAAGATTTAACCATGATTAAAGCAGTGTTTAATTTGTAGGTTTCATAAAAATTAACTCTGACAAAAATTCAAGTTTTAGATTTTACAGGCATGATTCAAGGAAAGAGATCCACAAGGAGATTTTGTTTTCACTACATAGGTTACCAATAAATAAATCCATTATGTTCTTGATGATAGAGTTGTTAAAGATGGCAGTGTTGATTCCATCATAAAGACTACATCAACTCACAATTAGTGGGCTAGGCCAATGTCTGTAACTTCTAATAGATTAACTAAGATCTAATAATGATTTGGGGCAAGTCAATTTGATTATTTTTTTCATTCAATAAGAGCTTGACTTTTTCTCTATTGTCAATCCAACCTGTAGCCAAATTAGAGATGACATGGATATGGGCTAAATATAATTTATCATATAATTGAACTTTCTGTTTTTTTTAATTCATTTTTTAATGCTTAATGGAATGCATATGGATGACTTTGAACCTGATATCGGTGCCATAATGGTGGATCATAATTGTTCTATTATATGTAATGGTTCTAATAACATAATTTATTTTTTATTGAAAGATGCTCCTTTCACTCACTTATTAAGCTTTAATTTAATTAATTTTCATTCAATCCCTTCTATTATTGTTGAATTCTCTTCTCTTTTTTTTGTCATTTTAGGTTGTTTACAAGTCTTTTATATGGTAGTATCAACTTTTTGTGATACCATTTTTTTTATGTGATTATTTTATGTATAGTATGTTTTGATATATTATCATGGATGTGTCTGACTGATGACATCATGAGAAACTTGCTCTTGAATGTAGTATGTAACATGAAAAAAAGTTTTTCACAATCCTTAATATAAGAGCTTAAAAGTAATAAAAATAAGAGTCTTGATCTTTCAAAAAATTTGGTTCTGTTGTTGAGTTGAGGTATCTATTGAATAAAAAATATCTTATTTTCAATTATTATCTTATTATTTTAATATGATTTGATAATTTAAAATCCCCTAATACAATGCAAAATAGTACAAGAGCTAATTTATTCAACAAAAACTTACAAGTGTCATGACAAAGAATATGGTTTATGAGAAAACCATGTCCTAGGCTCTTGCTCTAATGATTTATGTGCATGGTAATAATGACATTGTCTTTCACTCATCACTTAACATGGTTCAAATTTGGTGGTAGTTGTTCTTAAAATCAAAATCTGAGAAAACCATTTAATTGACTATTTGATCTAGCATATCTTTCAGTCATGGTATAAGGTATATTTATTATACAATGATATGGATGATATCTTTACTACCAATATACATACACCATGTATAATCTTTCTTTAAGCTGCATATGGATTTATAGTTTTTTTTTAATATTACCCTTCTCTAACAACTGTATCATTTAGCGCTGCAACTCTTTATATTTCTTATGGTTAAATCTATATGTTGGCTTATTTGGTGGGCTTGAACTTGGAATAAGATCAATTTGGTGTTAGATGTCTTATATAAAATGTAAATCTTATGGAAGTTTATTTTAGACTTTTTATGATTGAATCTATATGTTGACTTATTCACTAGGCTCGAACTCTGATTAGATCAATTTGGTGTTGGATGTCTCTTATAAAATTAAATCCAATGGAATTGATTTTGGCATTAAGTGTGCAAATTTAACCAACACTTTTTGAACCTTTATGGGACTATAACTAGTCTTTTCCATCTTTTCATAGTCACAAATCACGGGTTTATCCTTTCACTCACAAGTTCTCTTTAATTGTTCTCACCATATAAAAAGCTTGTCTCTTTAACCTAATAATGTTTGCCTTCACTTTTATTTTTTTGGAATTTTTTTATATGAAAAAAAAATCATCTCTATTTCAAGCAACCAATCATTAAATTCCTCAACTTGTGGGGTGCTTGTAAGCTCATGAAATTTTACGAAACATAAGTCTTTGTGGCTCTCATCTAGATTATAAAGCTACCTCATTTACTCACACCCATTAAACAAGTTCTCAACACTAGTCATGAATATATAATCACTCGTCTTTTAATCCTCTAATTATTACTCTTTTAAATGACAAGTTAATTTTATAACCTGCCTTTATAAGCTCTCAATCACTAGTTTATGAATGTTTTGTTCTTAAGATGAAATCTTCTTTATACAAAACCATTCCCCTCCCACACAACTACATCATGCTCTGCTACCTTTTCCAGCTATGACTATTTAAACAATGCCACAATGAAAACCACTAGGAACATTAGGCTCTTATGCTACTTAGCACAACCAAATCTAAGTAGATTAAGAATAAAAGGAGCAATAAGACAAAAAAAATCACAAAAAAGGTTGAAAAGAAACCATAACTATACTATTTATTTGAATTAAAAATTATCACGTAAAACAAATAAAGATTACAGTAGTTTAAATAGACCTATATTCGACTTTTATAGAAAAGGAAGAATAATCCCAATCAAACATCAAAAAATAAATGTTGAAAAACTAAAAGAAAAAAGAAAAAAGAACCAAAACTGAGAGAAAAAAACAAGTACTTGGTTTAATTTGAAATTCTTCTCAACCTTAATCGATTAAAGTGAGTCATGTCACAGTAAAACTTGACTTGCAAAATCTTCTAAAAAACTTTAAGCATGATACAATGATTTAATAAGGGTGTTTCCATATTTGTTCTTCATATTCGGTTGTTGCTTCTTTGGGGCGCTTACATTTACACTTCAAGCAGTCTTTATTCCTACTGAAATTTAAAAAGTCACACCTACATAAAGAGAAAGCAAAAGAGTTAAAAATATTTGTTTCATGAAAGATACTCAATGATGAGAGTAAGGAAGACTCACGATGGGCAGTTCCACTCTCCGGCCATTCTTTTGGGGCTTACACAATTGCACTTTAAGCAGACTTTATTCTTACTGAAATTCAAGAAGTCACACCTGCAGAAACAGAAAGCAAAGAGTAAGATAGATCTTTTCCTGAAAGACTAATCAATCAGGGGCTAGGGAGACTCACGATGGGCAGTTCCACTCTCCAGTTTTTATTTCAGGACGTGGATCTCGGCAACGCAAGCATGTCTTATTGCTAGCAAAATTCATGAACCCACAGCTGCAAACAGAAACCAAGTGACATGGACAGAAGAATCTCAAAAGCAGACAATAACATGAAGAAAAGAAATATTAAATTAAAATTCCATAAAAACTTGTTAGCTTTCAAGATGGACCAAATAAAGGTAATATGAAAGCTTGAGCACATCTTTCATAGGCTTTCTTTCTGTTTCTTTTTTTTTTCCAAGTGTTTTTTACTGACATGACACTTCCTATACAAGGGATTTAATGGTAGTGGATCGTAGGGAGAATAACATTTATTACATTTTTTTAATGTACTTGTGCATTCTTCATAAGATAAATTTCCTTTAACCTGAGATAGAATTACTGATGACAAAAACTATGAATGAAACTATGTTGGATGTCATAAATCAAGAAGCCTCGCAATATGGTAACAAAAAAAATTCACTGGGGCAATAATATGGCATCTTGTGTTTAACATAAAAGGCACAAAGAACTGCCCTGTAACAACATCCACACACCCCTCTTCAAAAGTACCAAGCTTTCAAAACTAATCAAGCAAAAATCTAATTGGGGTGAAGAACACATTATTTTCTCCTCATATGATAGAACCACAATGTCGATTGTGTATATGTACATTGCACTTGTTACTAGGACAAAAAAAAAAAAAAAGGTTTACCTGTTGCAATTCCAATCTCCCTTCTTCATTTCCACATCATCTACACCGGGCCTCTTTGGGCCCACTGCTTTGCACTTTAGGCATTTTGTATTTCTAGAAAAATTCATGAATTCACACCTGCAACAGAAATGGAATATGCCAGTTTAATGGATTGAGTGAGACAAAGGAATGGAACAGGTTTATGACAACATAGAGAAGATAATGTTAGACCACAATTAAAATAATAACATTGACTCAACTACAGAAACTGGAGTTCATAGGTTATTGCTTTACAATTCAAAAAAGAAAAAAGCATCAAAAGGATTTCCTAGGGTTACTGTAACAGATATAAATAGAAAGGCGGTAGATTTTCAAATTACTCCATTTGATTAACACGATGGCTTTTCTGTCTTTACAACTCACACATGGAAAAGCCATTAGAGTTGTTGAACTTAAAGAGGAGGTCCCTGTGACCTCATAATACTGTGAGATTTACCCTCATCTGTATTGAACAACATTATAGGTTCCTGAGAATTAACAAATAAAAGTTTTTACTAGAAACTATAAAAAAGAAAAGAAATGTCAGAAAACACAACAAAAGATCCTAAAAGTTACATGAACGTTTATAACAAAATCAAATGCCCTTTGAACTAAATGTTCTAGACCAATCTTTTGACAAGTGTAAGAACAGTTTTCTACCTGAAAAAACAGCAAATTGCATTGTGCCCTAACATTCAGGAGAAAACTGGCTTTTAATAGAGACAAAAATCATACAAAAACTAGATAAAGGATTCTGAATCTAGTAGAGGAACTTCAAAAGCATAATGAAACTGGACCAAAAACAGCACAAATATAATAGCTCAGATGGTTCGAAGTTCAACATTTGTTCTTTTCCCCTAATACTGTCATTAGAGAAAAAAACTTAAAAAGGTCAATCAACAGGGTAAAGAAAATAAGATGATAGAGAGCTTACTCAGAGCATATCCAATCTCCTTTCTTAGCTTCAATATTGTTATCACCATCCTTCTTTGCACTTTGTTCACCACATTTTTGGCATCTTTTATTTTTTGAGAAGTTCATAAAGTTGCATCTGCAGGAACATGCCAAGGATTTCAATAAACAAAATGCAAATATTTTTAACGAGGTGTCACACTGTATCTGGTGTCTGCACAAGCATATAAACACTCAATTAAAAGTAAGAGTAAAATATGGGATTAATACAGTGCTGCATATTTTCCAACAGCAACCACCTTCCCAATAAAAGAAAAAAAGAAAGAAAAAAGAATAGGAGCATTAGTGATGTTCGTTTCATTTTGACACTTATATAATAAGTTCTGGCTCCAGATTCAAATTGAACATCCACATGCATGAGCATTCCCTTGTGCAAAGACGAAGAAAGTTCTAGCATGCACGCATTTGAGCACAAATGTAACATTCCTATAATCTACATTCATCAAGGTACTAGAGACAATAGACCTTCTGTTTCAGGCTTAGTCTTATTAGATGACTGAATTGTTACTAGAGACAAAGCCATGGACATCATTTAATTGTAAGTGACTTGGGATGATTAGTGGTAAGATACTGAAAAAGAACTGACCTCTCACAGGACACAATAGATGCATGGGAATGGCACAGAAGAGATGAATCTTGTTCCTTCTCAATACCCCTTAACTAACTCCTTTTGATCTTTCGATCTCAAGCTCTCAACAAATAAGAAGTTGACATCTAAGCCTAGGCAATATCTTCAAAGAACGAAATGATTCCATCATCCTTTTCTCTTTGGGCACATGCCTTCATGATGCAGTTGTAAGACGCACAATAATCAACAATAAATTAGTATTGCAAGCAAGGATGTTTTAATTGTGGGGCAATCCAAAATGGATGTAATATAAGTATATTATAAAGGAGTTGTTATAAACCAAAATAACAATGCGGGGTTGGGGTTACATAGAATAACTGAGAACAAAGGAACCTTTTCTCAAATTCAAAAAACAAGTCCTCATGAAATCTTTGGTGGTATTAATGAAAATCCCACAAACATTAAAATAAAATAAAAAAATTCTACCATGCACGCAAACAAAAACAGTTCCCAATGAGGTCATGCATCTACTTAAGCTAGTAAGGATCATAAAGTTGGATTGACCATCCAATGATCCAAACTCTGATCCATTTTGCATTGAGAAAAACTCTCCTCTGATCACATCATTCAAGAATATGCAGAGTTTATCAAGTTATAAAGGAAAGAATTGTAGAGCTACATTTAATTATTTTCTAATTGTCACTTACTTGGTACACATCCAATCTTCTTTCTTCATTTCGACATTTTCACACAGTTGGCCATCCATGAAATCAACATCTCGCTCCTTCTTATGGGAGGCTTTGGGAGTATGCTTTGGTAGTGCTGGATCTTGGGGTGTCTCACTTAATTCAATCAACTCAGAAAGCAGCTTCCTTGAAGACGTTTCAATGAGCTCACTACCAGGAGATCTCTGTCCTCCTGAAATAACAGATGGATCTAGTGCATGGAACATTAAGACCCGCACTATGTCCACGGTACGACCTTCTGCGTCATTACCTTTTAGTATCACATATGCTCTATCACAAACCCCCCGATGAGTACAAGTACCACAAGCCTGCAAGCAAGAGTTCTAACATTTCACAAAACACAACGCCTGAAGACACTTGAAAAATTCTATTGAAATCCATCTTTTTAATCACTAACAAATCAGGAACGAAATTAAGAAAGGAAAGTAACATACATCCCCTTCATCCTTTTGCACGTAAGCTCTCATTCTTTTAGCTGAATTAACAACTTTTCGAAGAAGATTAGGACATCCACTCTCCACAACTGTTTGAATATCAGGTATTGACAATGATCTGCAAAAGTGAAAACAAAACATATGCAAGACCCAATAAACATTTCTTAATTCTCAAATATCTGAAAATCCAAATTCTCAATCTTTTTATCTTCCCTTCATTTTTAAACCACTGAGCAAATTTCAATCCAACTGAAAGGGGAAAAAAGTGGCTTACCTAAAAATATCATATCTGTCACGAGCAAAGCTAAGACAAGCATTCTTTAATTGATTCATGTCGGTGTAAGCAATCTCACTAGTGGTATCGCCATCCTCTTCTTTTGTAGAAGTTTGCATAAAGTAACCCCTGGCCTTCAATTTATCAACAAAAATGACCCACTCAGGCCACGGATGTTGTTTTTGTTTCCTTTCTTGTAGAAGGGAGTTCAAGGTTTCTGTGATATCTGTAGTGTCTGTAGCAGCGGTGGCTGCAGTGGAAGAAGAACAGTAGAGGTGGAATTGAAGGGAAGGGAAGGGTTTAAAGGAGAACAATGGAGGGAGAGTTTTGTGGGGATGGCTATTATGAGTTGTACGGGGCAAGAGCCAAGTGCCAAAGAGTAAGAATCTTGACGCTGATGACATTGGCAGAAGGTAGAAAGATGGAGGTTGGGGGTTTTGCAGGGTTTTAGGCAAATGGCGGCAAGCAAGCACGGAGGACTTGTGGCACACCCGGCTCGGAGGGTATTTGACTTTGAGTTAATCATATTTTTTTTATTCATTTTCTTTTTAATTAGTATTTTTTTATTGTTTTGTTGTAATAATATAAATATAAGTTTTAATATTATTTTAATATATTTTTAAATAAAAAATAGTTTATACACTTTTAAATATTCATTTTAAATAAAGTTTTGAGCCCTCTATTTGGGTTCAGGTCATAATTCAGAAGAGTATACTAACCGTTGAAAAAATGTGATTATGGTTATTTTTAAAAATATTTTTTATTTATAAATATATTAAAATAATATTTTTTTAATTATATTTTTAAAAATTATTTTTGATATTAATATACAAAAATAATTTTAAAAAATCAAAAATTTTAATTAAAATAAAAAAAAATATTTTTTAAAAAATATTTTTAAAATTAAGTGTCAAATATCTTTATTATTACAAAATTATTTCCTATTTTGATTTTGATTGTTCTCTCTCTCTCTCTCTCTCCCCCTCGGTTTACATGCAATAATTGAATATTTACTAATATGTAATCTTTTTAAGAATATTTTTTATAATTTAAAAATTATTTTATTTCTTTTTGGAGCTAACATAATTTTTTATTGAAGTTATAATTAAATGTTAATAACTATCATAATTATGAAATAATTAACTAAATTACTAAAAGATTAGATAATTTATCATCGCATATTAAGTGAGTCTATTTTATACTTGTAGTTATTTAATTATTATGAATTGAATAATATTTATTTTTACAGGTAACAATATACTTTTTTAATGGCAATTGCACAAGTAATTTACAAATTATTCCTCTAATTTTATAAAATTAAATTAAAAAACTTTCCTTGTGTTTTCAATTTTATTTGTAAATTAATCATTTTTGTTAGTTTCATTTTTCTTGTTTTTCTTGTTTATGTGGAAAGATTTAAAAAAAAAAGAAAAAACTGTAGAACAATATAATAAAATTCACTAATTAATAGTATTTTGTTTATTATTTTCTATACTTACTTAAAAAGAATATTATTTTTGAAGTGAAAATATTTTATTATTTTTGATTTATGGATTTTTTTTCTTTATTTATTTTTTAAAAAATAACTAATAAACTACTAATAATTAATTACTCCGTGAACATGTTAAAATTTTAGGTGGAGAGATTCTAATCCAAGAAAGTGAAATCCATATAATGTTAAAATGTTTGTTTTTTTAGTTGAAAAGTGTTTTGATAAAAAAAAATATTATTTTTTGATATTTTATATTATTTTGATGTATTTATATTATTTTTTTTAAAAAATAAAGATATTATTTTAATATATTTTCAAATAAAAAACAATATTACTATAATATCATACTAATCAACTAACTTGAAAATAATAATTACAAAGTCAAAATTTAAAATATAATGCTCGGAATCGATCTCTCAATCCCTTAAAACCCAACCCACATAAACCTCCTCTCGTCTTCGCATATCTCTCCCTCTTTCTGTTTGCAGTCATGAGAAGAGCGTCAACTCTCGCGTCTTCCGTCCTCTCTCGTACCATCACCTCCACCCTCCACGATTGCAGTGGCCTCTCCACCACCTCAGCACCTACCATTAACCACCGCTTCCTCCACGCTGCACTCTTCGGCACCACCACCAGCACTGGCAGTTCCAACACTCGCCGGGTCTTCAATCCTTTCTCCACCTCTCTCGGAGTCGCGGGAGCCTTGGTCTCTGTCTATGCCGTTGCTTCTCTCTCACAAGAAGTCCTCGCCAAGGAGCCACCACCGGCAGAGCTCGTGCCTAAGGAAGTTGTTCTTTATCAGTATGAGGCCTGTCCTTTTTGCAATAAAGTTAAAGGTCTCCTTTTTATATGCAAGTTAGAAATAGTTTTATGAATCTAGAGCTTTTTAGCGTTACAGTTCTTAAAATTATTGATTTTTTTTTTGTTTGGTTAATCTTTCAGCTTATTTGGATTACTATGATATACCATACAAAGTAGTGGAAGTGAACCCGATTAGTAAGAAAGAGATCAAATGGTCTGATTATAAGAAGGTACCTATTTTGTTGGTAGATGGCGAACAGCTTGTTGATTCTTCAGGTTATTGTCATTGTGTTTTTTCTTAAAAAGGGATTTTGAATTGTGTTGATGAATTTAATTTTGTTGGGTTAAATTTCGGCTATTGATTATGTCAAATTGAATGTGAGCAGCTATAATTGATAAGTTGGGAAACAAGATCCATGGTAAGGAAATTGTAGATTCTGCATCTGATAAGGATGACGATGAAGAGAAAAAGTGGCGGAGGTATGGTGCCTCACTTTTTTAGCTTAGTTTTCTTTTTCGGTCATTTTGGTTTCTTTGTTTCAATGAAGACAGAGATGCATTACCAGTGTCATAAAAAGGGAATGTATAAATTTAGGGCAAATTAATTTTGTTGGCAATGTCTTAACCCTAGTAAGTTTTGGATTTGGTGTTTTAGGAAAAGCATATAAAAAATAAGGAGCTCCAAGTGGTACTGCTTAGACTTGAGCTCCTGTCACTCGGAAGGAAATGGGTGCTAATATGAGCTGAAATAATAGAGGAGGGAGAGTAGTAGGTTGGATTACTATTGAATTCGGTTATCTATGTAATGTGGGAAAGTTAATAATCTGTGTGTTAGTTTTATAAAATCAATTTAGTATAGTTTGTTATTTTAACAAACTATGGGAGTCAATTTCTGTTTTAAGAGTCAGGTATATACTGACTTATTGTTAGCTGTTATTTGTTCTTTTATATTCCAGAATTCTTCAAGCGTGTGAAGAACTGGGTTGCTTTTCTTTTCGTGTGTATGGCTATATAAGCCTAAAATCATTTCAATCAAATCACCGAGTATTATAGAGTAAAGATCCTTAGCAATTTATCAATTGGTATCAGAGCCTTTTATTCACAAATCTTGAGTGAGGAGAGAAGAATCGTGAGTGAGGAGAGAAGAGTGAAAAAGAAAAAAAAACCCAAAAAATCTCTGAGAAGAATCGTGAGTGAGGAGAGAAGAGTGAAAAAAAAGAAAAACCCAGAAGAGTGAAAAAAAAAAAGAAACCCAAAAATTCTCGTAACAATGGCAGACGGAAGCAGCACTGGATACGTACCCAAGTTCTTGGGACACTATGATCACTGGGCTGAGCTAATGGAAAACTTGCTGCGTTCCAAGGAGTTCTGGGATGTTGTAGAAAATGGCAACACGATGAAGGTTGCAGAAGAACCAAGAACTCTCTCCTCGGTGGTGGCAGGAAGTCAGTCACCCACTGAGACCCAAAGAAAGGCATATGAAGAAACCAGACTAAAAGATTTAAAGGCAAAGAATCTTTTATATCAAGCAATTGATAAAGAGATGCTGGAAACCATTCTTGACAGAAGCTCTGCAAAGGCCATATGGGACTCCATGAAACAAAAATTTCAAGGCTCAACAAGGGTGAAGAGAGCACAATTGCAGTCACTACGCTGTGATTTTGAGGTATTACACATGAAATAAGGTGAGTCTGTGAACAATTACTTTGCTAGAGTGTTATCCATAGCCAACAGGATGAAGGCTCATGGAGAAAATGTCAACGAAACAGTGATCATTGAAAAAATACTTAGGTCCATGTTAGCAAAATTCAACTATGTGGTGTGTTCAATTGAGGAGTCGAACAACATGTCTACCATGACTATTGATGAACTCCAGAGTAGTCTTTTTGTGCATGAGCAAAGAATGAGGAGTCAAGGGGAGGAAGAACAAGTCCTCAAGGTCACTGTTGAAGGTAAACTTGGAAGAGGAAGGGGAAGAGGAGCATGGAGAGGGGGACGTGGCAGAGGAAGGCAGAGTTTCAATAAGGCCACAGTGGAGTGTTTTAAATGCCACAGATTAGGACATTTTCAATATGAATGTCCTAATTGGGCAAAAGGTGTTAATTATGCCGAAGTGGAAGAAGAAGAAGAAGAACTTCTTCTAATGGCATATGTTGAAGATGAGGAGTCAGATGCTATCTATGCAAAAGAGGCAGAAGAAGAAGACCTTCTAATGGTATATGTTCAACAGGAGAAACCAAGCAAAGACAGTGCATGGTTTTTAGACTCAGGATGCTCGAACCACATGATAGGAAATAGAGAATGGTTCATGGAGTTGGATGAGCAGTTCAGGCACTCAGTCAAGCTGGGAAATGGTGGAAGAATGCCAGTGATGGGGAAAGGTAGTATAAGGTTTGAAATTGAGGGACTAATTCAGAGAATTAGTGATGTGTTCTTCATTCCAGACCTCAAGAGTAACCTGTTGAGCATTGGTCAAATGCAAGAGAAGGGACTTGCTATTGTGATGAAAGATAATGCATGCAAAATATACCACCCAACAAGAGGTATTATTATGCAAACTGTCATGACAAAGAATAGGATGTTTATTCTTCACGCCACCATAATCTGTCAAGAATTGAACTGCTTGACTACAAGTGAGGAAGACTTGTCAAATCTTTGGCATCAAAGATATGGGCATGTGAATCACAGAAGTCTTAAGGTATTGGAGAGGAATCAGCTAGTTAAAGGACTTCCCCCACTCAACATTACAGACAAATTATGTCCAGTATGCAGCATTGGCAAGCAACATCGAGCAATAATTCCCAAGAAAAGCATGTGGAGGGCCTCGAAGAAACTTCAATTAATACATGCTGATTTGTGCGGTCCAATCACCCCAATTTCCAGCAGCTTCAAGAGGTACATTTTGTGCTTTATAGATGATCTTAGCAGAAAAGCTTGGGTCTATTTTTTGGCTGAGAAAAATGAATCTTTCCTTATGTTTAAAATGTTCAAAAGCATGATAGAAAAGGAATCAGGGTGTAGTATATGCTGCCTAAGAACTGATAGGGGAGGGGAGTTTACATCTAATGAATTTAATAGATTTTGTGGTGATGAAGGAATTAAAAGGCAACTTACGGCTGCCTACACTCCTCAGCAGAATGGAGTGGCAGAACGTAAGAATAGAACAGTTTTAAATATGGTTAGATGCATGCTTTCTGAGAGAGAGATGCCTAAGATATTCTGGCCAGATGCTGTTAGGTGGGGAGTGCATGTGTTAAATAGGAGTCTAACTATGGCAGTGAAGGGAATGACTCCTGAGGAGTGTTGGAGTGGGATTAAACCAAGTGTTAACTACTTTAGGGTGTTTGGGTGCATTGCATATGTACACATTTCTGATAAGGGGAGGACTAAACTTGATGACAAGAGTCACAAATGTGTTTTCTTAGGGGTTAGTAAGGAGTCTAAAGCCTATCGGCTTTATGATCCTAAGACTGAAAAGGTAATTGTTAGTAGAGATGTATTGTTTGATGAGAATGAGGGCTGGAGATGGGGTAAACAGAATGATGAAGATGATGTATTTGCTTGGAATGATACTGATGTTAATGGAGAAATAAGTGACTATGATGAGACATTAGAAGAGGGAGAAGATGATTCCAACATAGATGAAAATATTGAGTCTGCTGAGAATGGGAATATTGCCGAGAATGTTGAATCTGCTGAGAATGGGAATATTGCTGAGAATGGAAATATTGAGTATGCTAGGAATGATAATACTGCTGGGAATGATGTTGAAAAATTGGATGAAACTGCAGAAGAAAATGGTGCAGCAGAAAGGGGACATGGATTTGGCTGCAGATTCAATTGGTGATTCAGTCCAAATTGATGACAATAAGACATCAAGGGGAAGAACTATAAGAACTCCTAAATGGATGGATGATTATGTTCAAGAAGCTATACTATCTGAAGATTCAATATGCTTGATGATTAATGATGATCCAAAGTGCTTTAATGAGGCAGTAAAGCAATTAAAATGGAGAAGGGCAATGGATGTGGAAATGGAAGCAATTGAAAGGAACAAGACATGGGAACTTATAAATCCACCAAATGGCATACAGAAAATTGGTGTGAAGTGGGTTTATAAGACAAAGTTGAATGAAAAAGGGGAGGTAGACAAATGTAAAGCACGTTTGGTGGTGAAGGGTTATGCTCAAAGGTATGGAATCGATTATAGTGAGGTTTTTGCACCCGTGGCTAGGTGGGACACTATAAGACTAATCTTAGCTCTAGCAGCTCAGAAGGAGTGGATTGTGTTCCAATTGGACGTAAAGAGTGCGTTTCTTAATGGGAACCTAGAAGAAGCAGTGTACGTGGAGCAGCCTGAGGGTTATGTCCGAAGAGGAGAAGAACATAAAGTGTTGAAGCTTAAGAAAGCTCTTTATGGTCTGAAACAGGCTCCAAGAGCCTGGTATAGCAGAATTGAAGGGTTCTTTATTAAACAAGGCTTTGAGAAATGCAGCTGTGAACACACCTTGTTTGTTAAACATGAAGATGGAGATAAGTTCCTAATTATCAGCCTCTATGTAGATGACTTAATCTACACAGGAAATAACATTGAGCTATGTGAAAAGTTCAAACAATCTATGAAACAAGAATTTGACATGAGTGATTTGGGTAGAATGAAATATTTCTTGGGTGTTGAGGTTCAACAAAATGAAGAAGGTATACACTTGTGCCAACAAAAGTATGCTGGAGAATTACTAGAAAGGTTTGGAATGGGGGGTTGTAATTCGGTGAAGAATCCTATTGTGCCAGGTGTGAAATTAACAACAAGCAGTGAAGAACCAAGTGAGGATTCAACCTTGTTTAAGCAGCTAATTGGGAGTTTAATGTACTTGTCAGTTACTAGACCCGATATTGCATTTGTTGTTTGCATGTTAAGCAAATTTATGACAAATCCAAAAACATCCCATATGGCAGCAGCAAAAAGAGTGCTGAGGTATGTGAAGGGAACTACAAGTTTAGGGGTGTTTTACAGAAGAGGAGCACTGAACTCAGAAAAAGAATTAAAAGTCTACACTGATAGTGACTATGCTGGTGATACAGAAGATAGAAGAAGCACCTCTGGGTTTGTGTTCATCTTGAGTGGTGGTGCAGTTGCTTGGAGTTCGAAAAAACAACCTGTGGTGACTCTTTCCACCACTGAGGCAAAGTATGTAGCTGCTGCTGCTTGTGCTTGCCATAGCATTTGGATGAGAAGAGTGTTTAACAGTCTCGGGTGCCCCTCCTGCAAATGTGTGAAGATTTATTGTGATAATAGCTCCACCATCAAGTTATCAAAAAATCCAATTCTTCATGGAAGGACAAAGCACATAGATGTTAGATTTCATTTCTTAAGAGACTTGGTGAAAGAAGGTGCTGTGGAATTAATTCAGTGTGGAACAAGTGATCAAGTGGCTGACATTCTAACCAAACCTTTGAAGCTGGAGACGTTTCTGAAACTTAGAGACTTACTGGGAGTACAAAGCCTGAAGAACATAAACTGACTTGTTCTAGCAAGTGCAGTTTAGGGGAGGATGTTAGTTTTATAAAATCAATTTAGTATAGTTTGTTATTTTAACAAACTATGGGAGTCAATTTCTGTTTTAAGAGTCAGGTATATACTGACTTATTGTTAGCTGTTATTTGCTCTTTTATATTCCAGAATTCTTCAAGCGTGTGAAGAACTGGGTTGCTTTTCTTTTCGTGTGTATGGCTATATAAGCCTAAAATCATTTCAATCAAATCACCGAGTATTATACAGTAAAGATCCTTAGCAATTTATCACTGTGGAGTGTCTGTTAATTGTAGTGTTGAAAAAGTATCTTATTTTATAGCCATTGATGTAGTTTAACTTTGCATATAGCTACATGAAGCAAACACCTACTTATCCATTAATGTTATAATAAGTAGCAGTATGCCGTCTACAATAGACTAAAAAAAATGAAACAGGGAATAGTTATCAATATATTCTTCTTTCCTTATTTAGTTTTTTATATCCCTTGATTACCTCTCTAAGATATTCATTATTACTGTATATAGTCTTATTGTAATTACTGTTGTGTTCCTTCCTATAATACGCCTAGGATTAAGGGATTTGATTATGTTTACTATATTAGACCCTAGGATTAAGGGATTTGATCTTCCTTGATGCATATATATATTGTAATTCTCTTAGTGAAAAGGTAACAAAGATTTCTAGAAATTCCTTTCATTATTCTGTCATGGTATCAGAGCCAAAGCTTTGAAAATCTTTGCATCTTGTCTATGGTTCCTTGTCTAGCTCTAAGATCTTAGTAGTTTGTTCTTTGTTTCGTGTTCTTCTATTCTGTTTTTTCTTGGACTTGATATCTTAGTTCTTGTTTCTAGATTGAATCATGTCAATAGAACGATCTGAACATTTTCTTGTTCGGTTTAATGGCAAGAACTATTCTACGTGGGCATTCCAATTTCAGATCTTTATCAAAGGAAAGGAATTGTGGGGTCATATTGATGGGACAGATCCTGCACCCAACAACGAGAAAGAGAAGGAGAAATATGTGAAATGGGAGGTGAAGGATGCTCAAGCTATGTTCTGGATCATTGGAAGTATGGAATCTTCCATACTTCTCAATCTTAGGCCTTATAAGACCTCTAGAGAAATGTGGGATTACCTGAAGAATATCTACAACCAAAGCAATACAGCAAGAAGGTTTCAACTGGAATTTGAGTTGGGTCAATTTAGTCAAAGAAGTATGTCAATCCAAGAGTTTTATTCTTCCTTTGGAAATCTTTGGGCTGAGTACACTGATATTGTGTATGCAAGTGTACCTCCTGAAGGAACACAGCAGTAATTACAGCAAGACTATATACAGTAATAATGGATATCTTAGAGAGGTATTCAAGGGATATAAAAAACTAAATAAGGAAAGAAGAATTTATTGACAATAGTTCCTTTACTTCAAAAACTCCCATGTGAATTATTTTTTTTTCCAACCAAATATTTTAACACTTAAAAACTTCAAACTCATTCTTAAAATGCATCTGGGGGAATGGTAATGTGGCTAATTCATTAGGGGAATGGGCAAACGTGTAAATGTGCAGATGGTCAAAAGAAAGATGTATATGCACATGGTGTTCAGACCAATAAGTAATGCAGATTAGTTTTCCATGATTTTCATGAACTCAGCTTTGGGTACATATATCTTTGTCAAATTTCTATCTGAGTCCATTATATCTCTTCAATTTATATGGGTCCTTGGCAGAGTTCCTCTCTCCTTCAGTCAAAACCTACATGTTTACATTTCAGCCTTAGGTCTCCCTCCCAAAGTCTCAGAATTGGTAAACTATATCAGTTCTCAGCAAATGTTTCTTTGTTATTTGTATCAAACTGTAAATCTAATCATGCTGAAGATAAGGAATGAAACTTGTTTGATCTTGATGCATTAGTTATGGTTGCCTTGTTTGATGAAAATTTAGCTTTGTAGCAGATTGATTGTTGTTGGGTAGGTTTGTTAGCTCGCCATATTCTATCTGTGATTGGTTTAAACCACCAACATTCCCTCACTGAACCATGAGTTGTGTAACCTCTCTCAAGTTTTGACATATTAAAATAGGCCATAGAAAATTTTGTTGCTCAAAAGCTCATATCCCATACGCAGGTCATAATACAATTGCAAGCATTAAATTTCTAAGACTAGGGAGAGATTCTCTCACAATTATGGCATCTTCTTCATTGGAATCAAAGGTTTGCTTTATTTTTTTTATTTTGTTTTTTTTATTCTTTCAAAATATTGCCGGTCATTTCATGTGTTTTCTAAAGCTTATATTTTCAAATATAAAAAAAAAACTCTTTTATTCTCCAATGTTGATGGTCGTGCAACATAACTGGCGCATCACAAATGCTGTAACTCTGTACACCTTGAATGTCAGCATTTGTCAACTACACCAGGTTTTCCTAACTAACATCTCATTTTGGACTTAAATTGAAAATTTTAAATGTGCAAATAAACTTGTTGATTTACAAAAATAAAAAATAGAAAAAAGAGGAAAATCAAATAGAAATCCTTAAAAATCTAGCTGACTAATTTTTGCAGTCATTTCCTATAATTTTGCTTATGCATATAGATGAAGTTATGGAACATCTAAATAATTGTTTATGGTGACATGCATGCTTGTGCTCTGATTCATGCATAATTTCCTATTGTCAGAAAATCAGTGCTCTCATACCCTCGCACATACCATACTTGCATAATTGGTCAACATGTTTTTGCCATTTCTGGTTGATGTTCGTGAACAGTTATCAACTTGTCACATTTTTGTTTCTTTTCTTTCTTTGTTAGCACAATACTGGTTAGATTTTAGTTGTTGCTGGCTTGTCAATGCTACATCTTGACATATTATTTATTGCTTATTAGGTGGGTTGATAATCACTTGGTTCATGTGTTGTCTCCAAACATATATCGCAATACTTCAGAGGCTCTTGAATCCTTTGAATATATCACAAACAATGGTAAGATGATCCATGGATGTGCATACCTGAATGAAACAGTAATTTTCCTACAGCTGACTCTTGTGGGAAAGATATTTTTAGTTCAGTTTATGATTTTTTCCATTTATAACTTTGTGCCATGATTTATAATTATGTACCTATTGGTATATGGTTCCATTTTTCTCTCAATCATTAAACGAGGAAAGGCTAGTATGTTCTCCTTACAATATTTGCTCCAAATTTCATGATGCCTTTGAAAAAAATATTATAATATTTTTGGGAAACATTTTAATTAACTACTTATCACAGTCCTCCTTGTGCATATTTCTATTCATGTTCATTTGCAAAGCTTTTTATCTGTAGATTACTCTAACTTCACTGATCATGTTGAAAAACATAATATGCCACACGTATAACACTTGGTTGCCACCTTATTTGATTTACTCGGAAAAGCTTTTCCACTCATTTTTACTCCCTGCTGGATAACATGAACACGACTTACCTAGATTGTTCTTACTTCGTTGCATTGATGATTATGGTGAAAAACATGATATGCCTGAGAATATGCATACACTTTGTAAATCAACGTACCATTTAAATATATTTTTCTACAAAACACTGCCACACAATGATCATTTAAGTTATCTGCACCAAAATAAAAAAATAAAAATTTGATGTATGAAGTTTGATAGTTAAGAAGTAAAGCACAGCTTGTCACCTGCATATACTAAGTGCACCATTGCTTAAGATTTTCAGTTAGTTTAATAGTGATCAAGTTTTATGTGTTGACATTCATCATATTTAGTGACAAGATGACCAGTTTCTTGGGTAGTTTCACCTCATAGTCTATTCTTTAGAAAGTTAGAATTGGTGTCTTTGGAACTACTGATAATTGCAAGCTGGTCTCTAAGAACATTGATGTGGCTGGTGTAGAACATTATGTCAGGATATTAGAAATAAAATGACTTGACACCCCTGTTTCATTGAGAATTCTACATTATTATACTTTTGGTTGTCAGATAATTATGGAAAATTGTGTAATTCTCATTATGCTTCTGCATAGAACTTAGAATATATACAACATCTACATTTCTAATTTAGGATACTAATTAACTATACATGAATAGCTATTATTTCTAGATCCTAACTTATAGGAGAGTATATTTGACATTCCTTTTATATTTCCTAAGAACTGCCCTTGTTTAATTCATTCAATACTTCCCCTCAAGCTGGATGAAAGAGGTCTTGCATTCCAAGCTTGTCTAGTGTGTTCTTGAATGTAGGATTCTGAACTCCTTTAGTGAGTATATCTGCAAGTTGTTCTCCTGTAGGCACATAAGGGGTGCATATCAGTCCACTCTCTATTTTTTCCTTGATGAAGTGTCCGTCAACCTCCACATGCTTAGTTCTGTCATGTTGTACTAGATTGTGTGCTATTGATATAGCAGACTTGTTATCACAGTACAACTTCATTGGTCCTTCCCACCTGATTCTTAAGTCTTCTAGAATGATCTTCATCCATAATAACTCATAAATTCCAAGTGCCATTGCCCGAAATTCTGCCTCTGCACTTGATCTTGAAACAACATTCTGCTTTTTACTCCTCCATGTCACCAGATTCCCCCCTAGGAGTGTACAATAACCTGAGGTTGACCTTCTATCTGTTATGGCTCCTGCATAGTCTGCATCTGTGTAGCATTCCAGCTGTAGCTTGCCATGTTTTTTATACAAAATTCCCTTTCCGGGAGTAGTCTTCAAATATCTTAGAATTCTGTATACTGCCTGAAGGTGTGATTCCTTTGGATTGTGCATGAACTGACTCACTACACTGACACCATAAGCAATGTCAGGTCTAGTGTGAGCTAAGTAGATCAACTTACCAACTAACCTTTGGTACTGGCCTTTGTCAATTGTGGTCCCCTCTTCATCATTGTCAAGTCTGTGCTTTAGGTCAATCGGTGTCTCACATGGTCTGCATTCCACCATTCCTGTTTCTCTTAGAAGATCCAAGATGTATTTATGCTGGGAGATAAAAATCCCCTCATCTGAATGGGCCACTTCGATACCAAGAAAGTATTTTATCCTTCCCAGTTCTTTGATGTCAAATTCTGCAGACAGTTTCTTCCTTAGCTTGTCCCTTTCTATATGATCATCTCCTGTTATGATAATGTCATCCACATAGACAATTAAAATGGTTACTTCCCCTGAATTAGAGTGTTTGATGAACAAGGTATGATCTCCTTGACTCTGCCGATATCCCATAAGTATCATGGCTCTAGTAAACCTTCCAAACCATGCTCTAGGAGACTGCTTCAAGCCATAGAGTGCCTTCTTTAACCTGCAAACTTGATTAGGCAGTAAGGAATGGTTGAATCCTGGTGGTGGATCCATATATACTTCTTCTTCCAACTCTCCATGTAAGAAGGCATTCTTAACATCATATTGCTGCATACACCATCCAAGATTAGCAGATAAAGAAAACAGAATTCGTATGGTGTTCATCTTAGCAACATGAGCAAATGTCTCCTCATAGTCTATCCCAAATGTTTGTGTAAACCCCTTAGCAACTAGCCTGGCTTTATACCTTTCTAGGTTGCCATCTGTTTTGTATTTCAAGGTATACACCCATTTACACCCTACTGCGTTATTTCCTTTTGGCAACTCAACTATGTCCCATGTTTGATTCCTTTCCAGTGCATTCATCTCTTCTCTCATGGCAATTTTCCAATTCTCATTATTTAGGGCCTCATGTAGGGTTTTTGGGATAGAGATGGTGTTTATTTTTGAGAGGAATGTTTTATGTGAATGTGAGAATTTCTGGAATGACATATAGTTAGCCATAGGGTATAAGGGTTTCTTGGTGCACTCTCTCTTTCCTTTTCTAATAGCAATTGGCTGATAGATATTTGGAGAGAGTTCATTAAGAGCAGGAGAGATTTCATTACCTTGTTTAGGTTCAGATTCTTGGGCTTGCAGAGGGGTCAATTCAGGCTGCTGTACTCTTCTTTTATACACCTGCAGTGGTTTGTTAGCAGTAGTAGTTTCTCCTTGTGGATTTATAGTGTTTGGGGACTCATATATTTGTGAAATTGATGTTGGAGACTCATGTGTTTGTAACATAGAAGATGATGATTGCTGTCTAGATGAAATAGGAAATGAAAACATGTCCTCCATAGAAAAAACAGTAGCCTTTTCTTCTATATTTTCCTCCCCCTGAAGAGAAGAGGTGCTGAAATAAGACTGATTTTCATTGAAACTAAAATCTTTTGACACAGAATTTTTTTGTAGAAGGATGATAACATTTGTAACCTTTTTGTGTGATAGAATATCCTATAAAAATGCATTTAAGAGCCCTAGCATCCAGTTTATCCCTTTGATGTTTGTGAATGTGGACATAGGAGACACATCCAAAGATCCTAGGAGGGAGTTTTGAATAAAACATATTTGTTGGAAAGAATTCTGATAAATATTTTAAAGGACTCTTAAAGCCAATCACTCTTGAAGGTATTCTATTTATTAAATAGGTGGCTGTTAACACTGCTTCTCCCCAGTAATTCTTTGGGACCTTATGTTGAAAAAGTAAAGCTCTAGCAGTTTCAAGTAAATGCCTATTCTTCCTCTCAGCCAAACCATTCTGTTGGGGAGTGTTTACACAAGATGATTGATGGATAATTCCTTCTTTGTCAAAGTATTGTGACAGATTTTGATTAAAGTAGTCTCTAGCATTATCAGTCCTAAATCCCTTATTGTTAACCCCAAACTGTTTCTTTATCATTGCTGTAAAGTTTAGCAAATTGTGGCTTACATCAGATTTCCTTTTAATTAGATAAACCCAAGTCATTCTAGTGCAATCATCAATAAATGTTACAAAACCTTTTCATATTTAGAATGTGATATGGTCCCCATATATCAGAGTGGATTATGGAAAAAGGAGACATGGATCTTGATTCACTTGAAGGAAAAGGCACTCTATGGTGCTTTGCAAACTCGCAAACTTCACAATTAAAGTTTTGAACATCAAGATTTTTAAATAGAGATGGAAACATGTTCCTAAGAGTCTTAAAAGGTACATGTCCTAAACGACGATGATGATTCCAAACATCAACTTTATTTGAATATATTGAAATAAATGATAGGAAAGGAGAATTACTACTGCTGCCTTTGTCACTGCTGCCTTGCATTTCAAGCATGTACAGCCCATCCTTGACCCTAGCATGTCCAATCATCCTCCCCGTAGCTAGGTCCTGAAATATGCAGTAATCAAAGAAGAAAGTTACACTACAGTATATGTCTTTAATGAGTTTTCGAATGGACAGTAGATTTGTAGTGAGTTTAGGAACATGAAGTACTCTTTTAAATGTAAAAAAGGGATTAAATGAAAATGTTCCTTGGCCTGCAACTGAGGTTGCAGACCCATCTGCCACTGTAATTCTCTTACTGTCATCACAAGGTTGGTAGGATGTGAGGGCATTTGCAGAGGGGGTCATGTGATCTGTTGCACCTGAGTCAATGACCCAGGTGCTGGAATGGCTCTGGTTTGAGGCACAAAGTGCATGAGAATTTAGAATTTTACCATTTTGAGCAAGAGAGCATGACCCAGATGGTTTCTCCATGGTGTTGAGTAGGGATCTTAGGCTCTCAATCTCCTCCTTGTTAAGTCCTCTTACTTCTGGAGTGTGAGTTTCTGAGGTTGTCTCTTCAGCATTAGCCAAGTGTGCATGTCCCCTTGGCTGATTCCACCTGAATCCTCCATTACGCCCCATCTTTATTGGGGCTATGTGATTCCTTGACAGTGGTTTGCCATGCAATTTCCAGCATATCTCCTTTGTATGGCCTGTTTTCTTGCAGTAGTTACAGAACTGCTCTTCTTTAGGGATCTTTCTCCCTTCAATTTTTATTCCCTCTGTTTCATGTTTGGTTTCATTTCTGCCATGAGTTATCATCATAGCAGACCCTTCTGTGTGAGTTGCCTCCATCATCACTTTCCTCCTTCCTTCTTCTGCCCTTATCAATGAAAAGACTTTATTGAGTGAGGGCATAGATTCCTTTCCTAGTATTTGAACCCTTACTTGATCAAACTCCATGTTTAGTCCTGCAAGGAATTCAAAAATCCTCTCTCTCTCTACATAATTTTTAAAATTGTTGCATCATCACTGCACTTCATTTTAAAATCTTGATAATAATCTAACTCCAACCAGAAACTTTTCATGATGTTGTAGTATTCAATAACCATCATATTACCTTGTTTGGTTGTTGACAGCTTGGTCTTGATCTCATAGATTAAGGCAGCATCCTTGACCTTAGAATAGGTCTGTTTCACTGCATCCCACACATCTTTTGCTGTGTTTAGGAACATGTAGGGCCCACAGACTTCTGGCATTATAGAATTCCATAGCCATGACATAATCATGGAGTCTTCTTCATCCCACAAGGTGAACTTTGGGTCTTCTTGACTTGGAGGGTCGTCCATCAAATGGTTAATCTTTCCTCTTCCTTTGAGAAAGGTTTTTACTATCTGTGACCATTTCAGATAGTTTCTCCCATTCAGTCTATAGGAGGATTGTAGATTCTGGAACTCTCCTGCTGTTTGGGTTTCTTTTGTAGTGTTTTCCGACATGATTTTTGGTTTCAAGGTGGAAGGGAAGGCTGGATCTAGGGTTTTATGAGGTAGGCTCTGATACCATGTGGAAAATTGTGTAATTCTCATTATGCTTCTGCATAGAACTTAGAATATATACAGCATCTACATTTCTAATTTAGGATACTAATTAACTATACATGAATAGCTATTATTTCTAGATCCTAACTTATAGGAGAGTATATTTGACATTCCTTTTATATTTCCTAAGAATCTGCCCTTGTTTAATTCATTCAATAATAATTAATCCCATTTACTTGTCTTTAATATTCTAGAAATGGTCTATGGCTCCATCAAGCTTTAATCATGCTGTTCTGGTTTCAATGCTCTGTATCTCATCTCTCGTCTAATGTAAACGTGTGAGTTTGTTATTTTGGGGAACCTTTGAAGATCAGAACATTTATAATTGTATTGAATTGTTTTATCCAGGGATCACAACTACTCAATAACTGTCAATATTTAGGAACTGAATGATCACCCCTCTTGGGTGTCTTCTCCATTAAATAGAATGTAAATAGATTTACATGATTTTCCTATACTTTCGGGTTAAGATTGAAAGAATAAGTGTTCAACTAAAACACTACTATTTACAGTTAATTATCTACTTATTACATTATCAATTCCCGTGACATCCCCCCTCAAATTGATGCTGGTCGATCAAGAAGCATCAATTTGTCAACTAAGAATTTATGCCGATGCCGAGAGAGAGCTTTAGTGAAAATGTCCGCAGTTTGGTGTTCGGTAGAAATGTGAGGAAGTGTAATTTCATGGCGGTGAACAGATTCACGAATAGAGTGACAGTCAACCTCAATATGTTTTGTACGCTCATGAAAGACAGGATTAGTAGCAATCTGAATCGCACTAGTATTATCAGCATGAAGAGAAGTAGGATGAAGCTGAGGAAAACCAAGTTCCCCTAATAATCCACGGAGCCATGTAATTTCAGAGCAGGCGGAAGACATAGCACGATATTCAGATTCCGTGGAGGATTTGGAAATTCTATCTTGCTTCTTACTCTTCCAAGAAATGAGTGCATTGCCCAGAAACATACACCATCCGGTAACAGATCGACGAGTATCTGCACAACCAACCCAATCGGCGTCACTATATCCTTCCAACTGTAAGGAAGATTCCTTAGGAAAGAACAATCCTCGTGAAGAGGTACCCTTCAGATAACGTATAATACGGCGAACAGCAGCGAGGTGAAGATGACGAGAGGCCTGCATAAATTGACTAACCTGCTGCACTGCAAAGGAAATATCAGGACGAGTAATCGTCAAGTAATTTAAACTTCCAACTAGTTGCCGATACAAGGATGGATCCGACAGAAGCTCGCCTTCCTCCTGACAAAGTTTAACATTGACCTCCAATGGAGTAAGAACAGAGTTACCCATTTGGAGACCCGCTAGTGAAATGACCTCCTCTGTGTACTTGTGCTGATGTAACAATGTACCTGTCTGAGTAATTTGAAACTCAAGGCCAAGAAAATACTGCATATTGCCAAGGTCTTTCATGTGAAAAGAGTCCTGGAGATGTTTTTGCAGGTGTTTAAGTAACTCAGTATCTGATCCAGTAATCACAATATCATCAACATAGACTAGGAGCAATACAATTCCTGCAGATGTCTTGTGAAGAAACAAAGAGGAATCAAACTGACTTTGAATAAAGTGAAAATCAAGCAAAGTAGAGCGAAATTTATCAAACCATGCCCGCGGAGCCTGTTTCAGACCATATAAGGATCTGCGTAGCCGACAAACCTCGGAGGAAGGTGTTTTAAACATGCCCGGAGGTGGAGACATATAAATTTCTTCCTTCAGATCCCCATGTAGGAACGCATTTTTCACATCCATTTGTCTAAGAGACCACTCCTGTGACGTAGCAAGTGCCAATATAGTCCGTACAGTAGTCATTTTAGCTACTGGTGCAAATGTCTCTTCATAATCAATACCATATTCCTGTCGATTCCCAAGAGCCACGAGACGGGCCTTATACCGGTCTAGGGAGCCATCAGATCTAAACTTAACTGAGTAAACCCACTTACAACCAATAGGTTTGACTCCAGGTGGACAAGTCATAAGATCCCAAGTGTGATTTTCTTGAAGAGCTTGAATTTCCTCTTGCATGGCCTGCTGCCAGCAAGCCTGAGTTGCTGCCTGAGTATAAGAGTGAGGAACAGAAATCGTATCGAGAGTGGCAGTAAACGAGGTATGAGAAAAGCCATACCTATCTGGCGGGTGTATAACCCGAGTGGACCGTCGCGGTGCCGGTGGTGTAGAATCAAGTGACGAAGTGGTGTCTGGAAGGGGCACTGGAGGAGGACGTCTTTGATACACTATACCTGGTTTAAATCGCTTAGCAGAAAGAGGGACATCATCAAAAGGAGGAAGAGAAGCAGTAGGGGCAGTAGGGGCAGTAGGGGAATCAGAAATAACATGAGATTGAAAGAAATATTGATTTTCAAAGAAGACTACATTCCGGGAGATTCGAAATTTATTTGCATGAGCATCATAACATATAAATCCTTTCTGAGTAGGGCTATATCCCATGAAAGCACATGTGACAGACTGGGCAACAAGCTTGTGACGTTCAGTAGGTGGCAGATGGACAAAACAAACACACCCAAAAGTATGAAGTGATTTATACTCAGGAGGTATACCAAATAAACAAAGATATGGAGAATCATAATTTAGAGTGACCGTAGGTAAGCGATTGATCAAATAAACAGCTGTAGATAATGCTTCTACCCAGAATTTGGTAGGTACAGATGACTCAATTAGCAAAGTACGAACAACATCTAAGAGATGACGATTCTTACGCTCAGCGACTCCATTTTGTTGAGGAGTGTAAGGACAAGAGCGTTGAGAAATTATCCCTTTTTGCTGAAGATAATTTTGAAAGGCATGTGACATATATTCCCCCCCTGAGTCGGAGCGTAAGATTTTGATAGAAGTGCTAAATTGTGTCTCGACAAGTGCCACAAATCTTTGAAAAACAGAGAACACGTCAGCTTTAGAGCGAAGAAAATAGATCCAGGTAAATCTACTGTAATCATCAATGAATGTCACAAAATAACGATACTGTCCATGAGAAGTAATAGGACTTGGCCCCCAAACATCAGTATGCACAATTTCAAAAGAGGCGGAAGCACGACTACCATGCACAGGAAAAGGTAAGGTTTTACTTTTACCAAGACGACAAGTAGCACAATCAAAGGATGAGGAGGAATTATTATTATTGCCCAAAAAACCATGTTTCAAAAGATGAGTTAAAACACCAAAATTAGGATGTCCCAATTTCTTATGCCATACTTCATTGTTATTGGCAGTAGCCATACAAGCAAAAGAAACAACATTAGGTATAGAAAAATATAGCGGAAAAAGACGTCCCACTTTAGGCCCCTTCGCGATCACCATTCCCGACACCTGATCCTGCACAATACAACCACCATGGGAAAAATGAACATCACAGTTATCATCCACCAATTGTCCAACAGAAATCAAGCTAGTAGATAATTCAGGAGAGACAAAAACATCTTTAAAAGAAGGACCCAAATCACCAACACCAGTAATAGGAAGTGTACTGCCATTAGCAATCTGAATAGATTGCGTGCCGTCATACTCATGAACATCATGCAGATCCGTCTCATTACCAGTCATATGATTAGAAGCAGCCGAATCAACAAGCCAAGGTGTGGAGGTAGGGATTTTACCTTGTAGGCCTAAGGCCGTAAAAGCCGAGACAATCATCTGTTGAACCATAGCAGGTGTGAGAACAGATGAATCAGAGCTTACAGTGGGAGGAGCAGAAGGTGATGGCTGGACAGAAGCTTGAAAAGCTTGAGAGTGTCGATTCTGAGGTCGCATCCGACAGTCTTTAACGAAATGGCCTGGTTTCTTACAATAGTTGCAAATTTTCTTTTTACAGTTGCGAGCAATGTGACCAAGCTCGTTGCAGCTGTAACACTTCAACCTGGGCGGTCCTCTTCCTTGCGCTGCATAGGCTACATTAACAGGCTCAGAAAAAACCTTTTGAGAGGCCATACCCATATTAGTGGATAATCGTTGCTCCTCACGCAATAAATCCCCCAAACAGATATCCAAGGAAGGAACCGGATCACGGTTCAATAAACCAGCTCTAACATGTTCAAATTCAGGCAAAGCTTCATCAAAAATTGATCGCGTTGACTCTCAGCATGAACCGCTTGAAGAGCCGCGAGAGCCGTAGTAGGAACCTTAGTATGAACAATAGCAGAATACTCGCTCTAGATATTAATAAAACCAGAATAAAATTGTTCAATGGTTAAGTTACCTTGACTGTAAGTGCTAATTTCCATCTCTAACTGGAATTTCCGAGCACTGTTATCTTGATGATAAATGCGGTGTAAGTATCCCCACATATCCTTAGCCGTAGAGAAACACCGAAGATTAGTAATAAGATGAGGCTCAATTGTTCCCAATAGCCAAGAAATCACCTTAGCATCCTAGACCTCCCATTTAGCCAATTCATTTTCATCGGTGGGAATTTTAGTTGAATTATCAATATGATCAAATAATTCTTTCCCTTTCAAAAACATTTTAAACTGGAATTCCCATGTCGAAAATTTTTTTCCAGTAAAACGAATAATATTATTTTCCATGATGCAAATTTTCAGAAAATAACAGCCCCAATAATCCAAATGTTAAGCTAATTAATTAAACAAGCCCAACTAATAAAGCCCAAAAATTGCCTTAAAATTACTCTTGGCCCAA
The DNA here is from genome assembly GCA_027405865.1 of Salix purpurea. NCBI lineage: Eukaryota > Viridiplantae > Streptophyta > Magnoliopsida > Malpighiales > Salicaceae > Salix > Salix purpurea. Next base: position 5,407,377 of record JAOWLH010000014.1, on the reverse strand, counting down.
CACTTTAATAAGGAAAATTAAGCCCAAAATTAAAGCCCAACATGAAAGAGCAGCAGCCCAGAATTCACAGCCCACCAGTCACAGCCCAGCAGCCCAGAATTCACAGCCCAGCAGCCCAGAAGCAACAGCCCAGCAGACCAGAAGCCCAGCAGCCACAGCCCAGCCACTGAAAAGAAGAGGAGAGAGCCCAAAAACAAAGCCCAAACACTCAAAGCCCACGGTCACAACAGATCAAAACAGCCCACACAGCAGTGTATTCGGCTCAGAAAAATCACACAAAAAACGCTGTCGTTGAATGCTTCTCCTTCAACGATTGCGTGCGGGAGAGAAAACCAGTCGTCGGCGTCGATGCCAACCACCTCTCCAACCTCCACAGAACTTTTACAGACACCACAGAGAGCGCCGATGTGCTTGTAAGAAGAGCACACCAACACCCACGTCTCCGATGGCCACCACAAAAGAGCCCAGTCACAACAGACACAAGAAACCCAGCAGCCACACCTAGGAATTCACACCCGAGAGTCTCCGATCTTCACCACAAGAATCCAAAGAAAATCGAAGACAACCACAACCAAAAAAAATTCCCAGGGAGCTCAAAAAATAGAGCAACAGCAGACACAAAAAAATTGTGTTTATACACACGAACTCTCACAGGTTAGTAGAAGCTCTGATACCATGTCAATATTTAGGAACTGAATGATCACCCCTCTTGGGTGTCTTCTCCATTAAATAGAATGTAAATAGATTTACATGATTTTCCTATACTTTCGGGTTAAGATTGAAAGAATAAGTGTTCAACTAAAACACTACTATTTACAGTTAATTATCTACTTATTACATTATCAATTCCCGTGACAATAACTTCCTTTATTCATTCATTTCATTTGATTGCAAGTGACAGTTATCATTTCATTTTTGATTACTTAGTCATCCTGTATTCATCCTCATATAGCTTCTAGGTAACTCATTCCAAGTTAATGTTGTTCATAGAATTATGCTTTTAAACTATTCATCCTCATATAGCTTCTAGGTAACTCATTCCAAGTTAATGTTGTTCATAGAATTATGCTTTTAAACTCTGATTCTGTTCAAAGTTTATGTTAGATGGCATATATTTTGTCCAGTTATCTTGATTTCATTGTAAACTTCTCCTGCAAATGCAGGTAATTTTAGCTTTACAGAAAGAATCACAGTCAAGTATGCTGGAGCTGCTGCAATGTATTTTGTGTCCAAGAATTTGAAGAAGAAATATAACATTACTGATGAACGTGCTGCCCTGTATGAAGCTGTGGAAACATGGGTGGATGCTCTAAATGGCCGAGAGTTTCTTGGTATGCATCTCTGACATAATATCATATTAATGCACATGACTTGCATACTATATGTATATACATGTGCGTGCTGCCATATCATATTATATTGTAAACTGCAATAACAAAAAAAAACCGAACCATAAGTAATGGGAGAACAGATGGCTTCCAAGGCCAGGCCTCCATCCTGCGCAATTGATCTGATTTATCTCAGAGAAGAGGAGGTGCAGTAGATGAGTTCAGTTCAAAGGTGAAACTCGATCCCAGAGAAGACGGGGTGCAGTGGAGGAGTTCAATTCAAAGGCGAAACTCGATCCCAGAGAAGACGGGGTGCAGTGGAGGAGTTCAATTCGAAGGCGAAACTCATTTCAGGACTCCACTAGGTTTTTGGCAGCCTAAGTAAACCATGGTTATTCCATGGACATTGAATAGGAACTTGGCATTCCCTTCCTAGGAAGGTCTTTAGTTGGCACAACACACACACACACACACACACACACATTATGGTTAGCATTAGTTTTTGTTACATGAGCATGACAACTGTTTGAAGCTAAGATTCTGATTTTAACCTTTAAATTTCTATGTGACAGATATATTTATGTTATTTCTATATGACTCAGGGGGGTCAAAGCCTAATTTAGCGGACCTTGCTGTCTTTGGGGTATTGAGACCCATCCGCTATTTGAGGTCTGGTAGAGATATGGTGGAGCAAACTCGAATAGGAGATTGGTACACAAGAATGGAGAATGCTGTGGGGGAGTCCTCAAGGATGAAGGCATAGACTGGAATTTATCTCATTTTGACCTCCAGCTTCTACAACCACGGTATTATGAACAGGAACCAGAATATTTGATAATGATTTTGATGGCTAAACAATTTTGTGATGGAAGAATATGAAACTGTAGCTCATTTTTAAAAACATGATTACTGCACGTATAATTGGAGAGAATTATGGAAATAAAGAAATTTTACATGTGGATTGTAAAACTATTCATGGATCATGGTATTTTTTTTTTTAACTGATATATCACATAGCTATCATTTTTTTATGTTATTTTGGTCCTTTTGTTTGTTAGTTAAGCTAATTTCTTAGCCTGTAGTTTTTAGTTCAGTAGCTGCTGGCTGCTGGAGCAAGTCCTAGATAAGGTGGGCACTGTTCAGAAGTCGGGAAAAGAAAAGACTGGATAGCTTGCTGGTTGATACCAGGATTGTTAATACTGTTCCGGTTTTTCTATTAATACGAAACGTTTTGATTTCGGTGTACTGTTTCAGGGTTATATTGTTCATATATATATATATATATATATATATGAAAAAAATTAAAATATTAATTTAACAAGAATAATTAAAATTCAAGATAAATTAACTTTAAATTATACAATATAAACACAAAGTCAAACAAATATAATCTCAAAATTAGAAACATAGTCATAAGTTAATCAAAATAAGAAGAATTTTAAGGCTGGAACGGCACACCCAGAATGGTACCGAGATGTTTCGGCCGGTATTTTAGGAACGGGTCAGAATTAAAACCGAAACGAAAATGATGCTGTTTTGTTTTGTTTTTTTTAATGGCACAGAACGTTCCGGCCGGAATATAACGCTATTGACAATCCTGGTTGATGCTCCATTCCATTGCATGTAGGAATAACTAATGATATTTAGTTTTAAAAAAAAAATATTTTGATAGAAAAGAATATATTTATTTATTAAAAATGAAAATATATTTTTTATATAGGCCTTCTTTCTTTTATTTATTTTTATTTTTTAAAATGTGGATTTTGAAAAGTAATTAATAGCATGTATACCAGTTTTGGAACTAATCCCAAAAAAATATAAGATTTTTTTGATATGACAATTTAAAAAAACAAATTTGATGTTAATACTAAAAAATAGAGAATTTCATCAGTTTTTTATTTTGACAAAAAAAAATAGATTTGGAATAAAAAAAATTTAACATTGTTAATTGTCTAAATTTATTTCTTAGCTTGTTATTTTGATTTATTTTATGATATGTATTTCAAAAAGGACATTGAAAATTCATCAAGTAATTTGATGTTATTTCCTAAAATAGATGATTTTTTTGATATAAAGATTTTAATGAAAACTTTGATATTAATCTCTAAAAATAAATTAAGAAATGTAAGAAAGAAGGGTTATGGGTTTAAACCTGAATTAAAAATTTATCTTGGAAAAACACTTAAAAAAAAAAAGAGGGGAGGCCAACACGCTTGTCTCATTTAGCAACGTGTCATGCTTAGGCCTATTAATGTTAGCCCATTTACATGGGCTAATGTATATATCTGGCTTTGCAAATAAGAATCCATCTTGAATTATTTTGAATTGTTTTTTGCCATATGACTATGCCCAAATTCCATCCATAATTGAGAAATTAGAGTTTAAGTTTTTTTTTTTTTATCTAAAAACTCATTTTTAATTCATTTTTGGCGCAAAACACGCACTAGAAACCTTGTTAACCAATCTATGACTTCAAAAATCATAAGAAAAATTTGTCTCAAAACTCAAAATCAACAAGAATATTAAAATCTTTCGGATCTGAGATATTTTTCTAGGCACTTTCAATGTAAAATAAAATATAAATAGAACTCTTCTCGTCATTAAATATCATTTGATATAAAGATCAATTATTTTGGTGTTATCTTTATTTTCCTTTCTCTATTAATTGAATCAAACAATTTTCTCTCACTTTTCTTAAACATGAGGGAAAAATGAAAGTTTAAACTAAAAAAAAATGTTTTTTTTTCAAGAATTAGAGGAACCCAATTTGTATAAGAATTAAGAAGTAAAGAATAAAGATCAAGGTAAGCATTTCTCAAGAAAAATAATTCTAAAACCGTGTTTCATTTTATTCCTTTGTATTTCAATTTTGCTCTTAGTTAATAATTTTAACTGAATAGTATTTCCGCACGTCTTTTATAATATTTTTAATTTAATAATAATTAATTGAAAAAAGTAGTGAGGATTAAATTTAAAAACAAAATAAGTAAAAAATAAAAGGTAGAAACGACTTGTTTAGAGCTAGAAGGTGGTTTGCCCTTTCTGAAGCGGTGTTCTGGTAGGCAATTGAAACATTAGGGTTTCTTCGGCGATCTGAGAATCAAACTCCCTATAGATTATCTTGACGGAAAGCAAGAGGTAACTTTCTTAAATCACTTGAAGTGAAATTCAATTCAATCCAATCCCCATGTTTTATTTTCTCAGCAAATCCGCTCTCCAATTCGGGAAGCACACTGCTGCAGTTTCACCCACTCACAAGCTCTTCTCATTTCACCTCTCACCTTCAACTATCACTCTTAGATTCTTCATCTCAACCCTTGAAAACCCAAGTGAACTATCTTTTGCAGCTTCTTATCTCATAAGCAAATTAGGGTTCTCCCCTGAATCTGCTCTTTCAGCTTCTAAACATCTCAATTTTAAAACCCCAGAGAAACCTGACTCGGTGATCGACATTTTCAAGCACTATGGTTTCTCTCAAGTTCAAACCTTTAAACTCGTTAAAAAATGCCCCCGAGTGCTTTCGTGCAACCCTGAGAAAACCCTTTTGCCTAAACTAGAGTTTTTCCACTCTAAAGGCGTGTCAAACAAAGACATTGCACACATTTTATGTACATATCCTTATATTTTAGTTAAAAGCTTGGAAAACTGTATAACTCTTAATTTTAACTTCCTAAGCAATTTGCTTGAATCTAATGACAAGACAATTGCTGCTGTTAAAAGATACTCGCCCATTCTCTATCATAAAGCCGATAGATTCTTGAAACCTTGTGTCGACATTTTGGAAGAGTATAGAGTCCCCAAAAAGCATATTGCTTCGTTGGTTCACCGTTGGCCGAGGTCTGTAATGATGTCCCCGAATCATCTGAGAAGAATTGTAGAGGAGGTGAGGGAAATGGGATGTGATCCTCTTAAGCCACAGTTTACTACGGCAGTGATGGTGATGCGTCTATTGAGAGAATCTGGGTGGGAAAGGAGGTTGGGTCTTTATAAGAGTTGGGGTTGGTCTGAGGATGACGTTCTTGCTGCTTTCATAAAGGAGCCTTGGTGCATGATGACATCAGATGATAAGATTATGGCAGTGATGGATTTCTTGGTTAACAATATGGATTGCGAGTCTTCATTTATTGCCAAAAACCCCTATCTTATGAAGCCAGGCTTGAAGACAACATTTATACCAAGAGCTTCAGTTGTTCACTTTTTGTTATCGGAACGGTTGATTGAAAAGAAGCCTAACTTGGTTACTCTGTTTTTGTGTTCTGAGAAGATGTTCCTTGAGAAATTTGTGTATCGTTTTGAAGAAGCCCCTCAGCTATTAAAGCTGTATGGAGATCAATCATATCTTTCAAAATGACATGGAAATGTAACCATTTTGTGAATCTTTTTTTTCTCTCCAGATTTTGTTGGATACAGTAATGCAACTACGATATGCAACTCCACTGCTGCATTTATTTTGGTGTCTGTTACAAGTGAGTTTTGTTTACCAGCACAAAGGAAAAGATGATGGCTTCTGCTCTCTGGTGTCTTCCTGATAAAACGTGTGCATCCATTAATCAGTGGAGTTAGTTATCTTCATCTTCCATTTTAAGTATTTCATAGTCATTCTGTAGTGGAATTGGTGTTGAAAAACACCACCCATATGGTGAATTTTGCGCAGTCATGGAATGATTGAGAGTCCATATGCTAGATTGCAGATAGATTAAGGATTTTGAATTCAATGTCCCACATCTAAACTCATTTTCAACATTCATTAGCAATTGCATCTGCCTATAATGCACTGCAGTTTACAGGATGTTAGATGTTGAAGTTACAAAAGACTAGGACCCTGGATGTCTGCATGTTCCCGGGGTCCTGCTCATTTTTTGTGTATCCGCATTGTTATATTCAACTTAATAAATCCACTTTATTAGGAATAATTATGTTCTTGTTTCATGGGAAACGTCCAACCCCAGCATTTTTACTGACCTCATTAACAATATTTCTTTCTTCATTTCCCCCCCTTTTTCTCCTGATGATTGTCGTGTGATGAGCTCTTTGTGACAGTTTATCTGCTTTTCGAATGAAGCTTGAGTATCATTTAAAGTGGTAGCATGTATGATTTTAATCTTAAATTTAACATTTCTCTGCTCTAATTGATGGTATGAATGGCGCCGAGCTACTCTAAGATCTGTTTTTCATAGGCAACTACAAGTCAAAAGGTTAGAAAAAGACTGATCGAATGAAATTCTTGTTTGTGTCTTGGATGATTAATAGAATTGTCTTTGCCCCCTCCAAATAACCAGTTGGATCAACAAAAGCTTCTTCACGGTCTATGGGAGTGACAGGTGACTTTGGACTTGAGATGTCCTTGCACAACCTTTAAATGCAGGATGAGAAAAAAAAGAAAAAAACTAAAATAACCAAACTGATTAGAAAACTAAAAAAAAGGTTGATATTGGTTTAAAGCTTCTTAAATTGACTGTACTGAACCAAACCACACCCTTAAGAATAAATATAAAAATGTTGATTATAATATGGTTTTATTATAATAAATATTAAAGATGTGCATTTTTTTTAAAAGCTTGTTATTCATAATGTTAGTATTTTTTTTTTATCCTAGATTCTTAAGATTTGCTTTTTTAGTGTTGGACGAGCCGATTCGCCCGGTTCGCTGGTTTTTTTATCTATGTAGAAAATTTATTGATTTTATAAATGTTGTATTTTGTTATTTTAATATTTAATTAATATAATTGTAATTGATAAATCTGTTGAAAATGGTTTTTTTCAACCAAAATGTGATTGAATATTGCTATTGCTAAAACACTTTTGATAAAATTTATTAGAAAATTTGCTAAGAAGGTGACATGATTTATTAGAAATTTGTTGTCACGGGTACTCTGGTTAATAAAATAATAAAAAAAAAAACCCGGTTAAAAAAAAACAACTGACTTGGACACTACAAAATCAAAAATACATGTGAAAAGAAGGTCACCGTTTCTTAAAAGAAAAAAAAAAGGTCTAAAATATAAATTTAAATTCAAAGCCAAAGTTTTTTTATAAGATTTATTCATCATATTATTATATTAAATATATTTAAGAATACCGATATTAATTTTTTTTTTCAAGAAATTGTAGGTCCTTTTTTCTCTCTCTATATATATTTTTAGGCGATAATATTAAATAAATATTAAATACATATACTTAGTCTCACATACTATATAGTGTGATCGAAATGGGAAGTGATTTTTATATTTTTTAATTGTAGATAACCTAGGTAAATTTGTAAAAAAAAAATTTGAGTTGCCTTTTTTCCCCAGTAATATTAGATCTGACACATTATAAATAAAAATATTGCAATTTTTTTTAAAAACAGAAATATATTTTTTTTGCGTGCTATAATTACTTATTTGTTGTTTCAAAAGAACAGTGTAGTCGAAACGGAAAGTGCCTCGTATATTTTTTAATTGTAGATAAGCTAGGCAAATTTGTTTACCTTTGGTTTTTTTGAGTTGTATTTTTTCCCGGGTAATATTAGATCTTAAATATTAAAAATCTATTTTTTTATTTTTTTTAAGAAATAAACCTGAACAAAAGAGCACAAAATTAAAATCCAAAACCAAATTTTTATTTTATTTTATAAGATTTATTCATCATATTATTTTATTAAATGTATTTAAGAATGCTGATATTAATTTTTTTCTTGTAAAAAATCCGAGGTCATTTTTTTTATTTCTTTATATATTTTTAGGCGATAATATGCAATAAATATTAAAACATATAATAATTAGAATTTGGAGCAAAATGTATTTTATAAGATTTATTCATCATATTATTATACTAAATGTATTTAAAAATACTGATATAAATTGTTTTCCTTCAAAAAATCCGCAGACTTCTTTTTTCTCTCTGTATATATTGTTAGACGATAATATTAAATAAATATTCAAACATATAAACAGCTTAACATATTTTAATTTGACATAAATATACAAATATATATTTAATTTTACACACTTTTAATATTTTTTTATTATTAGGCGATAATATTAAACAAATATTCAAAAAATTGAATTATAATTATTAAAAAAAATTAATGATTATTATTATTATTATTATTATTATTATTATTATTATTATTATTATTATTATTATTATTATTATCATTGTCATCATTATTAGCATTTAAAAAATATTTGTGATGTAAAAAAAAATTAATTTCCAAATGATTACTACCAGAAATAAAATTTGAAGACTAAATAAAAAGAAACCCCAACAAAAGAAAAGATAAAAGAAATATCCAAAACCAAATTAAAGAAAAATATATACATGAACTTGTACAATAATAGGGAATAATGCATCCATATATAAATAATAATAAAGGAAATGAATTTCAAAAGAACAATTAAAAACATAAAGCCCAAAATAACAATAAAAGATATAATTAATTTAAAGTGAAGGATTAATTTGACAACAATTCATACTTTTGTACCAAAAATATTCCAAGATTTAAAAGGAAAAAAATTTAAAAGAAGAGGGACTGAAATTAAAGTGCAATATATAATGAATTTGCAATGAAGGACAAAATTGAAAACAATATAACCTGCTGTACTAAACAAAATTCAGCGATCTAATAGCAAACCGAAAAATTCAAAGAAGAAGGACTGACATGCAAATTGCATATATATCAATTTGACTGAAAGGATGAAATTGAAAGAATTCGAAACTTGGATTACAGAAATCAAACAAAAGCCAAGGGACTGAAATGCATGCATAATAACTCGGGGGACTGAAATTGACTCCGGCTCTGAGGAGAGAGAAAAGAGGACATAACGTTTCAACCGACAATATAAGCCTCCATGTAGATATTTGAAGAGCATGCGCCACCCCATGAGATTCAGGGAAGGGTTGTGAATCGTTTTCACCGGTGGAGGAAAAATTTCTACCTCCGAATGACGCCGCACGCGCCGCTTGAAGTGATGGCGGGACAAAAACGCGCCGACGCGCCCGTACGGCTCCCTTGCAGCGCTGACACAAGGGCACAGTAACGTCGTGGTCAATTACTAAACCACCCCTGACGCTAATTGCTTGATTTTGTCATTTCAAGGGCTAAGGACATCATAACACATTTTAAAAAATATTAAAAAAAAAGGTTCCGGCGGACCGAACCGGTCCGTACACGTGCAATTACAACTGTAGCCCTCAGCCGAAAACGTGTTTTTGTCTTATTAGCGGGGGTCAGAGCGTCATTACACTGTTCACAACCGCTAAAAAAAAAAAGGCAGACAAACTCGCGCGGCGCACCGGTGGAAATTGCGAGTCCACAGTGAAATGTGAGTGTGTGTATAGTGGAAGTCCGAGCTCTTTTAGGTAATAGGTAATATGTTTTACTCCCATCAAATTCTTTGATTACATTTATATATATTATTTAGATAAGTTCAAATTTTATTCTACTTTTTTTATTATATTTATATATATTGTTGAGTATCTACAATTATTTCTTCCATGTTATAAATTTATTTTGGTTTTGCCTTTTATCTTATAAAAATCAATCGAATTTGCTAGCCATAAAACCCCCACTAGAAACAGAAAGTTATGTTAGTTTTTTCTTTAAAAAAACAAACCAAAATTGGTCGGTTTAAATTAGTTTTCGGTTAGGTCCGGTGCTATATATATAAAGTTTGAACTAAAAATGCTTATTTTTATTTAAAAGTTGTTGAGATTAAGTAAGCTCATGGTCTTTAGGGCAACAAGGATTAAAGTCTATAAATTAGTTGACCATGTTGTATTAGAAGCATTATTGTTAAACTTAAATGAGCTTTTGATATGTTGGCCTAAAACCGAGTAGGCTATGTTTTTAGTAGAATCAAATAAAATATTGACATAGTAGAACCCTTCAATTCAATTAGTTGTAAGAAAAAAGGTTGTTCAAATGTCGCACATGTGCACTATTGCAACAATCCTTTACCTAGATCTAAAGAATAAGCAATCCTTATCAATAAAAAAAATGGAGTCTCTATCTAGTATTTTGGTCATTAAAAGCCCTAACTAGCCTCAAAATCTAGATAAAAAGATTGATTATGTATAAAAAAGACTTGTCACCCTTAGTACACTTTATTTAAGATAAGCTACATTGTTTATTTTTCTGATATAAATTAAGATATTGTTGTGTTTTCTAACCATTGGTTTGTCTAATAATTAAAGTTGATGCACCCTAGTAAAGTGATCCATAGATTTAAGAGTCAAGTCTAGTCATTGTAAAGTCTAGTCATTGTAGAGTTAAAGTAAATAAATAAATAAATAAATAAATAATATCATGAATACATCTTATATATAAGATTATACTCTTGAATATTAAATGAAAGAAAATAATTATTTTGGTGCTATTGGAATGTAGGCTATGGCTTTAATAAACTAATTATTAAATCAAATATGCATGCAAAATAAAAACATTTTTTCTTTCATTTCTTGGTTTTAAAAAAAGATTAAACCATTTCATGTATTTTTTTTATTTATACTAATATGATTTTTATTTTTACTTTTGAGAAACTTGGCCATATGAAATTTAAAATAAAGTTGTATTTTTGAAAAGAAAAGAGTTTTGTTGTTTTTAGGAAAGAAATAAATTTGTTTAATATCAGAAAATCCCCTTGCATGTAAGTCACAATTTCAAATATTAAATATGAAAGGGTAAAAAAATAGATAACTTAAAATAATTGCAAGATGATCTTAAGAAGAAAACTTACTAAAGTTGGACTATACTCATGTTTGGCAAAACACACAATGTCTTTATCAAGCTATTTCAATCAAAGTATCAACTATGTGCAAATTACTAACCAACTTATTACTCTTATAATCCAACAATCGAATATCACATCTTGTTAATTTCATGAATTATTTCCAACTCATTTACTAACTCAAAGGAATTAACACTGACCCAAACATAATTCATAAATCAACATTTAATATTCAAATAGAAATCACAACCTAAGAAAATTAGCTTACAATTCAACACAAAAAATCAAATCATTTCAAAATAAAAAAAAAAAACACACATATAAATCCAAACCAAATATCCAAATAGTCCAAAAAATATACATTATAATTTGGTGACTAGTCTATTGTCTTTTATTGGGTGACTTGCCCATCATTTTTGTTCAAATAATCTGCGTATAATTTGGTAACTTGTTTGTGGTTTATAATTAGATGATGTTCCTATGATTTGTTCTTGGGTAACTTGCTCAAGGTCTATAAGTAGGTGATCTTCCTATGATTTGTGTTTAGGTAACTCGTTCATGGTTTTTAATCGCGTGACATGTGTAGGTAACTTGTTTATGGTTTATGATTGGGTGACCTGCTTGTGGTTTGTGTTATTGGCACTTTTTAATGGTAGAGTTGACATTTGTCCTTTCTTGATAAAAAACGTTGGATTTTTAATTATAGGGTTAATGTTTGTCTTAATGCTTTCTAATGGTAGGGTTGATGTTTGTCTTTTTTGATGAAAGGGTTGGACTTCTTGATTAGAATGTTAAAACTAAAAATTCTGATGACAAGGTTAAAAATAAAAGTTTTTAATGACATGGTTAAATTTTTTGGTGTTTCCGAATTGCAAAGTTGTTGATTGCAAGGCTGACACTTATCATTCCAGATGTCTTGACATCTGTCATTTTTTATGGCAAGGTTGGATTTCCTTTTGACATGGTTGAAACTTAGGATTCCTTATGACAGGGTTAGAAATGAATATTCCTTATGACAGAGTTAGAAATGAATATTCCTAATGACAATGTTAAATCTCTTGGTGCTTCTTGATTGTAGAGTTAACATATGTCCTTTATAATACCAAAGTCAGACTTTTTTATAACAGCGGTGAAACTAAGATTTTTTTCTAACATGGTTTAAAACTAGAGATTCATAATGACATAGTTTAATTTTTTATGCTTGTTGATTGTAGGGTTGACACTTGTCTTTTCTAATGGTAGGGTTGGACTTTATTCAAGATTTATCCTCACAAATTTTCCATAAAACTATTATACAATTATTTGAGTTAGTAATTTCTAAAATGATATGCTTGCATCCTTAATAGATTGGGAATATAGGCCTCATATTTTCTTTTCTATGTTTGATGGATAAAGTTTGTAATTTTTAAGATCAATTATTTTGGTCATTTGAATTATTTATTTATTTTGAAAAGACATTGGAAATGCCAAAACAACACACAATTACATAAAAAATATATGTTTTAGATTTTTTGTTTTTTTCTGTATTTTTGGATTCTAAGAAAATATGAAAAAAAGGATGAGAAAAAATCAGGTTAAGACATTAACCAAGACCTAACCTTTCTTTCCTTTATTTCATTTCCCTTTTCTCCCTCTTCATGCGATTTCACTTCAAATACTAGTTTCTCTCAGTTCATTTCTTGTTGTAGTTTTTTTTTTATTGTTTATATTTTAAAGAGATTGGTTTTGATTTATAATATTATGAAAAACAAGGGATTGTGAGCAATTGGGTATCGTGGGCAAGTGATTTTATGCATCTCATGTTTCCCATTTCATTTACGCAATCATTTGCTTTTATTTGGTGGACATTTTATTTCAATATGTGTATATGAGTAAATATTGAATGGTTATTTGGTTTTCTTAGTGTGTTTGACATTGTGGTAGCTTTTGTATTTCAATTTAAAAAAGGTATGTTTTAAGAAAATATTTTTAAGGGTGACTTAAAAAAATAGGTTTTAAAAATATATGTTTGGTTAAAAATATTACAAGATAAGTTTTTGATGCAAAATAAATGAAAAAACATGTCTTTATGAATGAAAAACAAGTTATTTTGGCTTTTGTAAAACCAAATATTGAAAATGCAAACAAATAAAATCTATTTGATTAACAAAACATTTTTTCTCTATATTTGACAAAAGGTAAAAATTACCACAATACCAAATAATCTCTTAAAATAATAAGAGCAATATTTTTGTTGCTTTCTAATAGCATACCAAAATTCTTAAATATATGAATTAAGATAAAATAGATTAGAAATATATAGGATTGAGATGTTTATAGTCTTATGCTATGATTTTATCAATATCATATAAGTATAAAACTTATGTGATATATTGCCTAATGTTAGTTCAAGAAATAGATAAGTTGTGATATATTTTATTATATTGAGATGTTGGTGTAGATGAGTGGTAAGATATGCTTGCAATGCATTGCAAGAAAACTTCTTGAAAGCTATAACAATGCATAAGAATAAAGATTTTGTGCTTGCTACTGTGATCCAACCACACTTTTAGATTTTTTAAAAACAAAATCAGCTTCTTATTAGTTTTTTATGTGTGTTTTTGGATTGTCTTGATGTTTCATATATCAAAAATAAATCTAAACAAATAAAAATATTTTACTATATTTCTAAATGAAAAACACTTTAAAAATCAACTTTCATCATACTTTCAAACAATCACGTGTATGTATAGTGTAACAGTGTCAAATGTCCACCATATGCACACTTCAACAGGTTATCCAAAACAGTGATTAAGGGCACTGACAGCCATGCTAAAAGCGGGAAAAATCGGCAACATGGATTTGTGTAGTTGTAGGTTCATCAAGAAAAATCAATAGTGTAGATTGTTGATGAACATGGGTTGGACGTTGGACTGTCCAAGCTAGGCAGGAAAATTCATCGGGGAATAGGTTGACGAGAACAAGGGATGTTGTGAACATTCGGCAACATAGGCATTGGCAGCCTTCCCACATATGCGAATTCGGCAGCACACAATAACTTATGCAAGTTAGGGGTTTGACTTAGCACGACTTGATACTTGGACAAAGGAATGTCCAAAGCATGTGAGAGACTTAACAACAGACGTAGTAGAAGATAGTAGTTAAGACTGTCAGGTGGACATGCAGAATGTGGGTTAGTGACAGTTATGGGCACCCAAGATCATTGGATCATGAGAGATGTGCGGGAGAATGTGGGGTATAGCTGGAAATGCGCTCAACCCACTAAGATCATGGGAGATCATGAGAGAAACTACTCACTACTTGGTAGATAATGGGGCCACTATGTCATGGATGAACATGAGTGAGATAGTGTCTCACTACTTCCTTAAAAGTAGGAATGAGAGTTGTACCTTGTAAATATTTGTCTATATATAGTTGTGGCAGCTCTTGATTTGGGGTAGCATGTAGAGCACGAGATAGAGACATAAGCTTGGTGTAGCATGCAATCTTTGTGCATAGCACACATACAAATTTGTATATAGTTTCATTTGTTTATGAGATTAATAAAGGTTAGGAAAGAGTTACTGTAGAGTTTGTTGTGCACTTTGATTAACTTATTCTTCTTGTATATTTCGCCTGTCTTTTAACTTTGGAAAATATGAAAAATCTCTCGGGTGAGGAAAACACTCAGTTATTATGCAAACACGGAGAAATTGTTGAGGAAGGCTTAGTCTAGTAGGGGATTAGGGTGTCACACAAGTTTATTTGTGGAGTGAAAAATATACCCCCATTATGAAGCAACGTGATTTCTACTTGGTGCATATAAGATGCAGATCAATCCTAAAAAACTTTTGATTATCATGGTGAGAAATGAAGTAATTACAATTACATAATTAAAATTTAAATAATCTAAATCCCATAACAAAAAAAAAACACATTGTAAGGACAATATATGTTTTAGTTTTACTAACCAAATTCCATTAATTAGACTTTTTTTTTCCAGTTTGGTAATTTTATATTCAATTTATTTGAAATCACGATTTAAAATTATTTTCAATTAACTTGATATAGAGTGTTGGTGATGTTAAAAAAAACATTTTCTCATTAAATTAAAACCGAGGCAACTATTTTTGAAACGGTGATTTGACAGGCCATTAAAACATTAGGGTTTCTTCGGTGCAAGTTCAAGATTCGCTCTGCAAATCAACCACCTTATAGATTCTCTTGACGAAAAGAAAGAGAGAACTTTCTGTTACGTGCCTAGTTAATACTGGATAATTGTTGTAAATTGGGACAATTGTTTCTGTGATAATTTTTGGTAGTGTCTGGCAATTGAAGGAGTCAGAGACCTCCACACTGATAATTGAATTAATTCAGAAATTGCATGCCTCTCTTCTTGCCCGTTCAGCCATAAATAGGCAATTACATAAACAAATTAACTACCCATCCAATTAAAATAACTTCCCACTAATCCTATTACTGCATAACTAAACACGTAATAAAAACCCTTCTAATTACATAACAGTCCCTTGACCTAATTAAATTGCAAACTACCCTTGCAGATAACCCCCTCGAATTAACAATTAATTAAACATTCCTCCCCTTTCTTACATATAAAAGGAAAAACCCTACATTTCAGCTCTTGGCTGTCGGCGCATAACAAAGTCCCTTTCTTCAAAAGAACTCGTCCCCAAGTTCTAGGTAATGCTGTCGCAGCTCATCAGCATCCATCCACGTGGCATCCTCCACATTGGTTCCCTTCCATTGAATCAAAATGTCAACCCCTGCTTGATTTCCCTTCTTCTTCAGTCGCCGGTCCAAGATTCTCTCCGGCTCCAGTGCCAATGTTCCATCAGACATCATCGTTGGGAGTTTTGGGTTAGTATCGACCCGATCCCTAACCTTTCGCTTGAGGCACGACACATGAAAGACTAGGTAAATTTTGGACTCTTTGGGTAAGTCCAATTTGTAGGCCACGGTTCAAATTCTTTGAAGGATTTGAAAGGGGCCGAAATACCTTGGGGCGAGCTTCAGATTTCTTCTCACCGCGACAGACACCTGACGATAAGGCCTTAACCTTATGTATACCCAATCCCCAACTTCAAACTCTTTTTCAGTTCTCTTCTTGTCTGTGAAATTTTTCATCCTTGTCTGTGCAGCTTGTAGGTTTTCTCGTGCTAAAGCAAGGATATGCTCTCGGGGTCGCAGTTCATCCTCCACGGCTTGCATTGCTGTGGTTCCTGGCTCGTAGGGGAGTAGATGAGGAGGTGCTCTGCCATAAACCAGCTCAAATGGGGTGAACCCGGTTGATGAGTGTTCGTATGTGTTGTACACCTACTCGGCCATGGCTTGCCAATTGACCCAGTACTTGGGTCGGTCGCTAGTAAAACATCTCGGGTATCCCTCGATCCACTTATTTACGATTTTAGTTTGTCCGTCGGTCTGTGGATGATATGCTGAACTCATAAGTAACTTGGTGCCACTTAATTGGAACATCTCCTACCAAAATCTGCTTGTAAACACTGCATCACGATCACTGACGATACTGTTAGGCATTCCATGGAACTTGAATACATCATCCATAAATGTTTTTGCCACTGTTGCTGCTGTGTATGGGTGAACCATAGGTAGAAAATGACAATATTTACTGAATCTATCCACAACAACTAAAATTACGTTATACCCTTTAGATAGAGGCAAACCATCAATGAAATCCATGCTAATATCCACCCACACTTGACTTGGTATCTGTAGAGGCTGTAGTAACCCTGCCGACTTTAGGTTATCTGTTTTATTTCATTGACATGTTTCACACTCTTTGATAAATTGCCTGACATGTTTTCTCATACCTTGCCAGAAGAATTCTTTCTTGAGTCTAGAGTGTGTCTTATGTGAACCAATATGCCCTCCTATAGGGCTACTGTGGAAGTGGGCCATAACTTGGTCTTGCTGCTCCTTCATAGTCCCCAAGTGGATTCTGCCCTTGTAAAACATAAACCCTCCCCTTAGTTGATACTTGAGTGGGTCTAGTTTGCCTTTATTGCACTTGTTGATTAACTCTTTCAGCTGGGGGTCTTGGTCATAGGTTTGAGAAAGGACCTCCCACCATTGAACATTGACCAGGCTGATTGCTTGGGCTTGACTTTGAGGTGTTTCCCACTGAATTGAATCCTCTTCCAGGGTTGGCATGCGAGACAGGGCATTTGCTGCCTTGTTTTCCTTGCCACTCCTGTACTCCATGATGAAATCGAACCCTAGCAGTTTGGTTATCCATCGTTGTTGAAAAGGAGTGCCCACCTTCTGCTCCAATCGATACTTCAAAGCCTGTTGGTCAGTTCTGACCACGAATTTGTGTCCCAGTAGGTAGTGCCTTCATTTCTGAATAGCTAACACAAGGGCCAAAAACTCTTTTTCATAAGTAGATAAAAATAAGTTCTTACCCTTCAAAGTCTATCTGAGATAAGCTATAGGCCTCCCTTCCTGCATTAAAACAGCTCCTAGGCCTGCCTTTGATGCATCACACTCCACAATAAATGTCTTTAAAAAATTTGGTGTAGCTAGGACAGGTGGTGTTACCATGGTTGCTTTAAGTGCTGTGAAGGCCTTGGTTGCCTCTTCATTCCACTGTAATGAATTTTTCTTGAGTAGTGCAGTGAGGGGGGCTGCCACACTACCATACCCCTTCACAAATCTTCTATAATAACCAGTCAAACCCAAAAATCCCCTTAAAGACTTAGGATTTTTAGGTTCTGGCCATTCCACCATGGCTGTAATCTTGGCTGGATCTGCCTTGACCCCCTTTTTTGATATTATATGTCCTAAATACTCCACTTCCCTACACCCAAATGTGCATTTACAAAAGTTTAGCATATAGCTGATTCTGAAACAAAATCCCTAGGACAGTTTTCAAGTGCTATATGTTTTCTCCCACTGTTTTACTATACACCAGGATATCATCAAAGAAAACTAAGACAAATTTCCTTAGGTAGGGTCTGAAAATGTCATTCATCAACCCTTGGAATGTTGACGGGGCATTAGTGAGTCCAAAAGGCATGACTAAGAACTCATACTGCCCTTCATGTGTACAGAAGGCAGTTTTTGGGATATCTTCGGGTTTCATCCTAATTTGATGATAACTAGACCTCAAATCCAGTTTAGAAAACCACTTTGCACCAGTAATTTCATCCAATAACTCAGTAATGTTAGGGATAGGAAACTTAGATTTCACGGTGTCTTTATTGAGAGCTCTATAGTCGATGCACATCCTCTAACTACCATCCGGCTTCCGCACCAGCAAAACAGGTGATGAATATGGGCTTTGACTGTTTTGAATGATGCCATTTTGTAGCATTTCCTTGACTAACTTCTCTATTTCTTCTTTTTGATAATAGGGATAAAGATATGGCCTGAGATTGGTTGGTTTGGCTGCTGCATGGAGCTGTATTTGGTGATCTTGGCTTCGGGATGGGGTAATCCTTTTGGTTCTTCAAACACTGTCATAAAGCCATCCAAAACAGCTTGAATTTCTGGATTTCTTTCTGCTTTCCCCACTGCTGAAGTGACCTTCATCACTTGTAACCAAACTCCCTTACCCTTGTTTAAGGCACTTTTTTCCCAAGCTTATTTCTTCTTCCACTACTTGTTCAGGTTGTTTCAGCCCCTGCAAGATGTGCGCCTTTCCATGCATGCTGAATTTCATGTACAATTCAACGAAGTTCCATTGGATTGTCCCCAAGCTTCTCAAACCAATCTACCCCAAGCACAACATCACAACACCCTAGGGTAAGCAAAAATAAGTTGGTTATTATGTGACATGTCTGCATTGCTAATTGAACTCCCTTGCAGCATCCAGGACACGAAAGGATGTCTCCATTGGCTACCTGAACAGCCATTTTGCTCCCTACTATTTGCATCTTCTCCCTTCGAGCCACCTTAACATTGACAAAGCTATGTGTACTCCTAATGTCAATGAGTACAATAACTGTGCTGTTTCCAATCTTCCCAATGATTCGCATGGTTTTGGGAGATGGAGCTCCAACAATAGAATGTAGGGATATCCCCAATAATTCAGCTTGCAACTCTCCTAGTATGATTTCTGTATTTTCTGAAGGAAATATCTCTTCCCCTCTCTCTTCTTCCTCAAACTCCATGCCTTCTAACACATATAATCTTTGTTTGTTGCACTTATGACCAGGTTGGTACCTGTCATCACAGAAGTAGCAGAGACCTTTCTCTCATCGTTCCTGCATTTGATTGGGGCTGATTCTCCTGATGGGGTAAGGATTTCTGGGCTGGAATGTATTTTGGGGTCTTGTGGCTGGAGGGGCAGGTAATCTGGGTACATGATTTGGGGCTGTAATTTTTGGGGTAATGTTTAGGGTATGTGTTTTGGGTGCAGATCTGAAAGTAGAGTTGTAGGTGGTGTGGTGTGTTTGGTTGAATTTGTATGGGTGGAATTTTCTGTTGACTTCTTCTTCCTGCAGGCGTGCTAGACCAAAAGCAGCAGCAAGAGTGTTCGGTTTGAACATGGTGACGATGATTCACAACTCATCCTTGAGTCCACTTAGGAAGGTACTAATACAGAACTCTTCGCTAACTCCATGCACTTTGTTTGACAGAATTTCAAAAGTTGTCTGATATTCTTCAACACTTCTTATTTGCTTCAGTTTAGTAAATGCTCCGACGGGATCTTCAAAGGCTGTTGGTCCAAATCGGACGCGAAGTGCCTCCAAAAATTCTTCCCAATTGACTATGGGACTGGAATCTTTCAACCAGCAAAACCATGTAAGGGCCTTACCTTCCACGTGGAAGGAAGCTAATTCCATCTTCTGATTCTCCAGTGTGCCGAAATAAGAGAAAAATTGTTGTGCCTTTAAAATCCACTCACTAGGATCTCCTCCATCAAACCAAGGAAAGTCCAGTCGTAGGGACCTTGCTTGGATGCTACCATTGACTTCACACAAAGGGTTAGTGTTGCCCTTTGTATTTTTAGAAGTCTCTTCTCCTGAGTTAAGTCTTGTAGTCACATGTGCTAAACCCTCATAACTGGATGCTAAATTATTGAGTTGTTGCAGGATACCTTCCATCAATACTCCATGCCTGGATTGCTCATCTGTCAGCTTGGTAGTGACTTCTTGCAGATGCTGAACAGTTTCTAATAGCTGCGATAAACGAGTTCCGTCAGCCATGTCGCGGGATCGTTGCTCTGATACCACTTGTTATGTGCCTAGTTAATACTGGATAATTGTTGTAAATTGGGACAATTGTTTCTGTGATAATTTTTGATAGTGTCTGGCAATTGAAGGAGTCAGAGACCTCCACACTGATAATTGAATTAATTCAGAAATTGCATGCCTTTCTTCTTTCCCGTTCAACCATAAATAGGCAATTGCATAAACAAATTAACTACCCATCCAATTAAAATAACTTCCCACTAATCCTATTACTGCATAACTGAACACGTAATAAAAACCCTTCTAATTACATAACAGTCCCTTGACCTAATTAAATTGCAAACTACCCTTGCAGATAACCCCCTCGAATTAACAATTAATTAAACATTCCCCCCTTTCTTACATATAAAAGAAAAACCCTACATTTCAGCTCTTGCATCACTGAAAGTGGAATTCAATTCCCATGTTTCATTTCCTCTGCAAATCCATTCTCCATCATGGGAGATACGCTGCCGCACTTTCATCAGCCCACAGGCTCTTTTCATTTCAACACTCACCTGCGATTATTACTCTTAGATTCTTCATCTCAACCCTCGAAAATCCAAATAAACAGTCATTTGCAGCCTCTTATCTCATAATCAAATTTGGGTTCTCTCCTGAATCTGCTCTTTCAGCCTCTAAACATCTCAATTTTAAAACCCCAGATAACCCTGACTTAGTGATTCACATGTTCCAGCACTATGGTCTCTCTCAAGAACAAATCTTTAAACTCGTTAAAAAATTCCCACGAGTGCTTTCGTGCAAACCTGAGAAAACCCTTCTGCCTAAACTCAAGTTTTTTCACTCTAAAGGCATGTCAGGCAATGACATTGCCCACATTCTATGTGCACATCCTTGCATTTTGAATAGAAGCTTGGAAAACCAAATAATTCTTAATTTCAACTTCCTTGTCAGCTTGCTTGAATCTAATGACAAGACAATTGCTGCTGTTAAAAGATACTCCCCTATTCTCTATCATAAAACCGATATATATTTGAAACCTTGTGTCGACATTTTGGAAGAGTATGGAGTCCCCCAAAAGCATATTGCTACATTGGTTTACCGTTCTCCCAGGTCTGTCATGATGTCTCCGAATCATTTGAGAAGAATCGTTGAGACGGTGAGAGAAATAGGATGTGATCCTCTTAAGCCACATTTTACTACGGCAGTGATGGTGATGGGTCTATTGAGCAAATCTGGATGGGAAAGGAGGTTGGGTGTTTATAAGAGTTGGGGTTGGTCTGAGGAAGACGTTCTTGCTGCTTTCATAAAGGAGCCTTGGTGCATGATGACATCAGATGATAAGATTATGGCAGTGATGGATTTCTTGGTTAACAATATGGATTGCGAGCCTTCATTTATTGCGAAAAAACCCTATCTTTTGAAGCCAGGCTTGAAGACAACATTTATACCAAGAGCTTCAGTTGCTAATTTTTTGTTATCGAAACAGTTGATTAAAACGAGGCCTAACTTGGTTACTCTGTTTTTGTGCTCTGAGAAGTTGTTCCTTAAGAAGTTCGTGAATTGTTTTGATGAAGCCCCACAGCTATTGAAGATGTATAAGGAGAAATTAAATCTTTCAAAATGAGAGGTAACGTAGTAGTTGAAAATTGTTGAGATAATTGGTCCATTTTGGTTTTCCTTCCTGTTGTACTCTGATGCATGGAATGCAGTGTAAATTTGCTTGTTATCTGCAATTTTGGCTTCTCTCTTCTTTATTTTCTTGATCTGAGGTCAAACAATGCCTTGTTTACTTGTATGCAATCTACTACTTTGTTCCACATAGTTTGCACATGTTCTGTTTGCCTGCGACAAAGCAAAAGGCAGCTATTTCTTTTAAATAGTGGTCCATATCTAAAACTCAATCTCACTGTTTCTATTCCTTTCTTTTAAAATATTTCACCTAGTTTGAAAATTTTAACTGGTTCTTACTGAATTTAACATGTTTGAAAAATGAGACATGGCAACTATTTTCACATTAGAAGCATTATAGCAATTTCCTTATGTACGCGTTGCATTCTTCCTTTTGGATGTTTAAAGTATAGATAAATTGCCCTTGGCTACTATTATGTGCACAGGCAGATGAACATGCGCATTTTTGTATTTCCATCCTATCAATTTGCACCAGCCTATATCACTTAAATACTTGGAACTTGTTCTGTTTTTCTTTTTGATGGAATGAGAGTCAGATATTCAGCTTTTCTCCAAACTCGTGAAGAAAGAAAAGGGTGAGAGTTTTCACTGCTGCAACCATTTAGTAATAGTTCTATTTATGATACAGCTGTAATGAAATTCTCCTCTCTCTTTTCCTTTCCAGAGAATGTCTCTGTTCGGTTCCATAATAAGCTTTTTGTAGCATAGTTTGTGTACTCTTGCGGTTGAATATTGTTTGAAGGAGTAGCATATAGAAATTTAGTTTTTTTTAAAGCCTCTTGTGCTCATTGACTGTATTTTTTGCAGTAACCCATACTGAGGTTTCTTTGTCATCAGTGGCTTCAAGTTGAAACGTAGTAAAAAAAACAATCTAACTTTTTGAGACTTTCTTGCATATGTGCTTTGATGGTGAATTGAATTGTATAGCTGTTGAGCTAAGAGGATAGACTTGAACCAAGTGCTTCAATAGTACCATTTCTGTTATCAAATAATTTGATTGAAGGGTTGTTCTGTTTAAATATTTTGAGAAGTTTGTAATTGTTTTGATGAAGCTCGTCATCTATTAAAGCTATATAGAGAAAAATTAGTCTTTCAAAATGACATGGAAATCTAATAGTTGAAAACTTTTCAGTTTATGACTCCATGGCTTAAATTCTTGTGTTACTCCATTTTGTTGGATACAATAATGTACCATGATTCTGTAATGCAGCTCTAAGGGTAAATCAATCTGAATTTCTGCATCATCGGCAACCTTTTGGCTTCTATAATCCTCATTTCTCTATTGACGCTTGAGCTAGATACTGCTGTACTTGCTTGCTTGTTTGGTATGCAACTCTACTACTTTATTTCATTTTCTTTCTGTTTCAATTTTTTTTTTGCTCCACCACAAAAAAGGAGTGGTTTCCATCCTATTTTCCTGAGAAGGTATATGAATCAATTTAATGATGATATAAGCTTTCTTTCCTGCTAAGAATGCACTAAGAAAGCTGAAGTTATGTTACAATATTTGAACTTGGAAGGTAGACTCAATGTCTGTTGAAATTTGTTAAACTGGGCATGAATCATTGCATGATTGGAATTGTATACCTTACGCTGGAACCAAGAAGTTTGAAACTAGCATAGTGCAAGTTCAACCCCATGAGATGGAAGCACCTAATAACATCAACCTCAGTTGAATACGTTGGTCCATATCAAAAAGTGATCTCACCGTTGTGTTTTTCCTCAGATCACCTAGTCTGAGAATTTTATTTGTTCCTGCCATTTAACTTCAAAGAATGTCTTTATTTATTTGCATTATGAGCTCAGCAAGCCATAGTTCTATCCTGTTCTGTTGAGGATTGCTTGAAAGGAGGGTAGATATAAGATTTTGATCCCAATTTTAGCATCCTCGTGCTCTCATTGGTTGTACTGTTTGTTGGCAACAAAGCTGTACAAAGTTTTACTCATCATTGATGCTACACTTAAGAATGTAAGAAATGAATGAACTAAGATGAATCTTTTCTTGTATGTGTGCTTGGATTATAGATGGTGAATTGAACAGGTTTGTGTGCTGAACAACACCTGCATATTTGGTTGAGCCAGGCTTTGTTTTTAAAAAATCAACTTCTATGGCGCATATTGCCTGCAAAATGAATGTGTAATGCAACAATTACGTTGTCTGAAGTGAAAATCGTCATTTTATAATTGAATAGCAACTTAGAACTTGGGATTCATGACTTAATCCTTGCACAACCTCTTAAAACTTGTTTTTTAGAACTCCCTGTTCATATTATTCTCTTGCTGCTACAAGGGGATCCATGAATTCATCAATGCTAGCTTTGTGATGGTAGGGATACATGCAGGTTCCCTTTTGTTTGGTATTTTTGCAGTAAGAACCGATGATCTTTTGAATCTGGATGTAAGCTTATCATTTTTCTTGTTCTAGAAGGTGACCAAAAGAAAAGAAAAATAAAGTTGTAATATTACATTTTATTTAAAAGACATTCTCTTTTGAATCTGATCATTCTTCGATCATACGGTAACAATAATTAAAATCACTGAAATAAAAATAAAAATGATTAAAAAACTCTAATGAGTTAATTGTTTAATTCTTTCAACAAAAAACTTATTGTTGCGGTTGTTAAGGGAGCATGCTTTTCAATTTGGTTATCACCCTTATGTTCTTAGTGTAAGTAGCTTTTTTTTCACAACCAAAAAAAAAAGTTATTTACCTTGCCCATCTGCTTATGAGATTCCCTGAGTTATCTTCACAAGAGAGTTTCTTCATGGGAATAGATCTAAAGTAATTTACCAATACCATTGATCTACTTTTGTTCATTTATTCATCTTCATGTATGGTATGTCAAATTGCAACATCTTTTCTATGCAAAAATCTGATTTTGCTGTATTTTGTTGACAAATTCATGTCAGTGATCTCCTTGATTTTAATCCTATGTTCTCAAAACATACATTATTGAGAGTGTTGATGAAATCTATTCAGCAATAGTTTATGGCCTTCACGTTATAAACAACATTTATATGTGTTTATCACACCTATTAAGTTTCATAGATTTGTAATTGTGATTGTAGAATCATATTCTTTTGGAATCATATTTTTATGGAGTGTGTGGATTGTTCTATCCATTGAATTTTGATTCACCATGACAATTTTTCTACATGTTTGGTGTATATAAATGCGTGTGTTTTGTTTGTGTTGCAACAAGAGTTTTTTCACGTGGCCATTCCCGGAGACTGGGGGCGTGATTTTTTTTTTATAACCATAAAATTATAATTATCTCTTAGGAGTTGTCACCGAGTATTAAGTTCATTAGAAAACTTGATCCTTATTATTTTATTTTTTGATAGTTAAAAATTTGATTTAATTTTTTCAGGGTCATCTCAATTTTATAACCATGACTTTTGGTTTGGAAGACTAACTCAATTTAATTTTGATATTTTTTTTTAATTTTATCATTTGACAGTAGGCTATTGGCTATTGATCATTGAGCTTTCTTTGTCCCCCTCTTTTTTCTTTTCTTCTAGGATTATCCTGGGTCGCATGTCAATCCAATAAACCTGGTTGTTTTGAATTTTTTAATGTTTTTTTTTTTTTAATTTTATCATTTGGTGTTGGGTATTGAGATCTCTTATGTTTGATGTTTTTATTTGTTTTTTTAGGGTTATCCTAGGCCATAAGTTTGTGAGGTTAACTCAAAGTGACTTGAGTTTTTTTATTCAATGTTTATTTATTTATTTATTTAACTTTTATTATTTTTTCATATTTTTAACAGTTTGCAAACCGATTTGCTCTTTTGTTGTTTTTTATTTTTCTTTTATTAACTTTCTATTGAGTTTTATTTTTCTATGTGCAGCAAAACCTTTCTTATACCAGTCTCTGAGACAAATCTTATTAATTGAATATTTTGTAATGGGGTTAATTTTCTTATATACCTGTATAAACTACATTTTAAATTGGCAGTAATTATAATTTATTTTTTAAAGAAACCAAATATATTTTACTGTGATTTAATTGAAGTTGATTTACATATAGCGCTAGTTATATAGTTCCTTAAATAGAAATGGAATATGGTGTTGAACTATTCTATAAATGGAATGCATTATTTGCATGATTCTTTGTTTGGGAAAATTTTATAGTGCACAAGGAGCTATTGACATTCTTTTAGTTACTCTGTGACCCACTCTCTTGAATGAGAAACACAAACAAGATAGAGAATAAAACACATGACGCACCAAAAGTTTTTGAGGACATATTAGGAAATTAGTATACAATATAAAAAAAAATGACGAAAAAATATAGTAATAAAAAGTTTTTGTGAAATAGCATACTTTTGGGTATTGTGGTTCTGAACAATGACATTTAATTAAATGTCGCGTTCCTGAACTGTGACATCTATTAATTCAGGACTAACCAATTGAATATTTCATAATGGCTAGTTAAATTGGTTGATGGATTCCAAAAATAACAAGAAAAATCATAAAATTGTCAAAATCAGTATCTCGTGGTGAGATTTTTGAAATCTAAAGATTCGACGGTTGGAGAAGCGATTCCATAGTCACTCTAAAAAAATCCCCTTAGGCCCCGTTTGTTTGCTGTAAAGTGGTTTCTTGGAAAGTGAATCCTGTAAAGTGAATTCCTGGAAAGTGGTTTCCTGAAAAGTGAATTCCTGGAAAGTGGTTTACTGGAAAGTGAATTCCTGAAAAGTGAATTCCGATGTTTGGCAGTGTTATGGAAAATGAACTGGAAAACACTTTCCAGTGTTTGTTTGTGTTATGGAAAAGGAATTGGAAAATAATTTATTAATAAATTAATTTTTTTTTCAAGTTTATCTAATATATATAAAATATTTAATATAAAATATTTAATCACTTAAAATAAAAAAATGAAATCTAAAAAGTATAATGATGAATTTTTTTATTATATCCCATATTCATACATAGCTTGTTTTATAAAATATAACAATATATGTCATATCATATTATAGAGATTATCCCTTTAATATCTATAAAATAAACATCAAGAAATAAATATTTATACCTAACATCAAGAAATAAATAGTCTTGCATAAATATAAAGTTTCGATGTCATTGACATACATATTAGTTCAAATTACAAACTTAAATATAGAATTCTCCGAATTAAACAAGTAAACATACTTGACTGATAAAAAACATAGTCTGAAACCAAACTTTGAACATTTTCAAACCATCTTAGGAAGCAGGCCTGTTGTAGTGTGTGTTGACAAAGGTTTGAACCCAAAATTTCCTCAAATCTGCCCTTTTTACCAGAAATGCTTTTGCCAGCATTTCATTTTGGACCAAATAATCAAATGCACACACAAGAGTTATCTCATCAAAGCCTTCAACTTCCATCACTGCCTCATACAACACACTAACATCAAGTTGATTTTTGCTGATACTTTTAATTGCAGATACTACATCTCCAATCTGTTCAGAAAACTTGTCAGCATCATCATTTTCATGCATGCGGCTTCTCTTTCTATGTTGTCTCTTTTGTGTAGCAGAGGAAGATGTCCTTTTTCCCTTCGAAGTTTCTTCATATTCAACTTCATTTTCCATGGAAATTGAATGAACTTCAGTGTTCTCTTCCAAGTTGACATCAGCAAATGATTTGGCAAAATTTCCGGTTGCCATGTCTTTTCCAACAACAAGTGTCATTTCGTCATAGAAATCAAGTTTTCTGTTCAGATACTTTTCATGATTGGGATGTGCCTGTTCATAACGTATAGAATATGCAATTTTTTTAGTTCATTGTATAACATTGTAGAAACAAAAGTAAATATAAAAATTACAAAGAGTATAATATTTATCATACCTTCACTTCTTCAGCATACACATCTTTCGAAACTGTAATCATCTTCAAACAATCATCCCAGCCAAAACCACTTTTACCTCTAAGAGTGGTTATTATTCCCCATTCTTTTTTCACAGTCCTGAGATGATTTTCCACATGTTTAGGCTCGCATTGCACATTGAATATTGCATTTATTTCTGTAGCCACCTTAACAAAAGATTCTGCTTTAAAGGTGGAAGAAGGTTTGTTTCCTTTAAGTGCCTCATCAGCTAATAACTCAAGCAGCATGTTAGACATGGGCTTAGTCCATTTGAAATGTTTGCCCTTGCCTTTGCATTTTTCATCCTGTGTTAAACTCATTTCTACAAAAAAGAAATTCCAAAATTTATACAAAATCATACAATATTTCGATTTAATACATTTCATATAAACAATTAAGCAAGACATAAGAAAAACAAAAACGTATAATTAACACTCAATTACAAGTTTCTTTGAGTGTTATAATCATTCCACATGGTTGAGGCAATCATTTCTCTCTTTGATATCCACTCCATATTCTCTTCCCTTTCCTCCCGTTGACTTAAGTACATTGTTCGTCTACTTATTTCACTATCCGAACATGTTTCTTCCATAAGAAAGTCATAAGGATCAACCCCCATTATGTGATTGTGAAGAATACAACATGCAAGCACAACTTCTACTTGTGTTTCATAAGACCAATAAGATTTTCCATCAATTGCTCTAAAACGACTCTTCAAAATACCAAACCCTCGCTCAATCACGGTTCTCAATGAAGAGTGTCGAAGATTAAATAGCTCCTTTTCATTTTCTGGTGCACGGTCTGTAAACTCATTCAAGTGATATCGAACTCCACGAAATGGAGAAATGACTCCTTTTCGAATACCGTAACCAGCATCACCAAGATAATATTTCCCTACAATTTAAAAACAAACCTATTACTATCTTTATATAGTAAGACATTTGATATGTTTATGCATATAATGCGTACTTTATTATATACCTTCTGGAATTTTAAAACCATTAGATCTTGATAATGCATCAGCTAAAACCCGTGAATCATGGGCACTTCCTTCCCAGCCAGCTAAAACATATAAAAACTTCAAATCAAAAGTTATAGCTGCTAAAACATTTTGTGTTGTTCCTTCTTTTCGTCCTCGAAACTTTCCTTGAATCTCAACAGGAACATTTGCAGGAACATGGGTACCATCAATTGCCCCCACACAATCCTATATAAACATGACAACATAAATTATAAACTTTTCTTCTTAATGTAATTAATCAATTCATTAAAATATTGGTAAAGTGTTCATACCTTAAAATAAGGATAGAATCTTGTATTATTCATTATCTCTGCTGGAACTGTATCCTCTGGGTCTTTAATAAGGTGTTTGTACAACTTTAGAATTGCTTTTAAGACAATTCTAAAGTAACGATGGATAGTTTCAACAGACCTATAATATATACCACTAACAACCCTAAATCTTTGGTTATGGCCTATAATTTGTAAGAAAACAATTACTTGCTCCCTAATGGACACATTTTGAGTTGCTCGTAATAGGTTACGGCTTGTGAGAAGATCACACAATCTATGTAATACAATAGGTTTCATACGAATTTGTTCAACGCAATGTCGATCACCTCGATTCAAAATGCTGTCAATATAGAATTCGCGTTGAGCAATTGAATTTATACGTGGTTCTCAATAAACTCTATTTATTTCTTCTTCTTTATAACATTCTATTGCAGCTATCACAACAACAGCTGCTCCCATGCATACCGCATTCATTATTTTATTATCCATAACATGAAAGTGTAGTTTCCTGATAACAACACCTAAACATATAGAAAAATCAATATTATAATCAAAGCAGCTGACAACATACAATTTATGTTGAAATAATTGAACAAGAGCAAATCAAGAAATCATATGGTCTCAAACAAATATCTCAGACCTAACCTCACACTTTTTTTCTTCATTCAAGCTTTCAAAATTCTCATGTTGACACTTATCTATTTGCTCTCACTATTATTGGTCATCTTATGGAGCTCTAAGAAGCATAAAAATGTTGCTAGCCCATCCAAGTTGAATACAAGTTAGTGGCTATTGCAACAATAGAACTCAATTGACTATGATATCTTCTAATTGGAATTTTCAGTTAATATGATGGATTGTTGTACTTTGGTTGTGTATGTTGAGCTGTTGTGTGCTTAACAGTGGCAGATTGAAAGTCTAGGTATTTCTATTCCCTCTTCCACCTCCTTCAATTTCTAGCCTTGTCCTACATGTTGGCTCGTGAGCAATCTCGATAAGGAAACTGAAATAAAATCTCTAATGCAATGATATTGCTGTTTGTTTTTTAGAATCCTCTGCCACTTTTATTTAAAAGTTCCGTCATTTTGTTTATAACTCTCACAAATCCTTTCTAGATGTTTTTATTTTTATTTTTTGGAATAATGTGACATCATTTTTAATGACAATGCTAATTTGTTATTAAATGAGAAAAGCTCGAGGTGAACTAGAGTTGTGCTAGTGTGACTTAAGAAGATGAGCTGAACGGTAGCATGAGTGTGGTGCAATTGTTAATGTGCTAAGCTTAGGAGGCTAAGCTTGACTGAGCTTTGATGCTATGTTTGCAGTCAAACCAAGCTCAAATGTTTTAAAGCTTGTTTTGGCTTGGCTTAGCTTGACATTGCTCATTCATAGCCTTAGGTGGTGGTTTTTTTAAATTAAATAAAAAAACAGGCTAAGCATTTCTGTTCTTTTGCTTTCATGTCCTCAGTTTTGGTTCTTATATGTTAATGGTCATATATTTGTCTCATTCTACCTCAGTTTGACATTGAGAATTTTACTTGGTGCAGTTTCAGGGTTCATGGAAGGCCAAACATGTGAACATCACCAACTTGTGCACAGAAGCTATAAAGCTAAAGAATAATTTCCATTCTTTTCACATCAGTCATGTTCTACGGGTTAGTGCAGCTCATCATGCATGTTGTTCTGCAGCTGATATTAGTACTTTGTGGGTTGTGTTTTTCAAATGCTGTCTCACATTCTATCATCATGTCTATCTAGAAGGACGTATGCTATGCCATGCCGGCTCCTTCAGAATGAATAACAAGCCTTTTGTATCCCAGATTCTCATCTATAGTGCTGCTTTAAGCAGTGATTTATAATCATTCAAGTCGGTCATGTTTCCAGTTGTTTGTGTGATATCAAAACTAGTCTCAATCCTATAATTCATCAATTCTATACAAGTACTCAGTCAAATATCAAAACCCAAATTTCAGTCTCAATAACATACTTCAACCTTATAATTACCAAACCCGACTTCTATCAAGAACAACACAAACCTTACAGTGCACATGTATCAGTGACTAGTTAAAATGCAGCTGGATTCAAACGGGAAGAACAGTCAAGCCAAGTGGAGGGTGTTCCTTGATCACTAAAGGCACATTATCTTCCAACAGGATCTATAAAGGCACATTCAGAATCTTGACCGAAAATCACAATCATATTAACAGAGCTATGTTGATTAGGTTTTTCACATCATCAAAACCCACAATCCATTTTCAATAACAATGTAATACAAACATCACGAACACAACCTTCTATCAACCACAAAATCACCGCAGGCATAGAATACAAAAAAATCATTAACATCCCATTTTTCTCCCAAACCAAATGCAAGCATAAAGCTCAAAAATTAATTTTAATTAATTACAATTAATAAAGCTGAAATTACTTACCTTTTCCGAGAGGGAAGACGCGACCTTTGCTGGGTGAAAGGGACTGAGGGAGGCGAGAGACGAGAGGACACAGAGGGACAGATGCGAGAGACGAGCTGGGTTTCAAGGACAACGGTGAGAGATGAGATGGGTTTCAGGACTGGAGGCGAGAGTTTACAGGCGAGGACGAAACAGAGGGACAGAGGCGAGAAACAAGATGGTTTGCAGGGATAGAGGCGAGAGCTGAGATGGGTTACAGGCGAGAGATGAGATGGGTACCGAGAGAGGCGAGAGACGACACAGAGGGACAGAGGAGGCGAGGGACGACGGGAGGTCACAGGCGAGAGGTGAGGGAAACGATGAGAGTTTGTGAGACGTGTATTACGCGGGTCAGGGAAAGAGACGAGAGTGAGTGAGGGAGCGGAAAGTGTATTACGCGAAAGAGAAGCGTAATACACTTTCCGCGTGGGAAAGCCAAAAATAGGTTGACCGGGAAAGTGATGGAAATCACTTTCCTTTGACTTGTTTTCCAAAGTTTTACCAAACACTGGAAAGCAAGTAAAGTGAATTCCTGGATGTTTCCAAACACTGGAAAGCAAGGAAAGTGAATTCCGGGAATTCACTTTCCTTGAAACAAACAAGGCCTTAGAAACTAATGTAAAAATCCGACCCATCATTCTGGTCTAACGAGACCAAATCTCTTTTTAGACCTAGACCTGTCCCACTAATTCATAAAGGCATTTGCTAGGTCATTTACATAATCTGTCTGGGGCAAATCCTTATCTAATTGTGGAAAACCCACACCTGAGTGCTCAAAAATACCTGTTATCGCAAGTCTAACTACATCACTAACACTAAAAATTAGAGGACAATTTGTGAACCATAACTTTTGAGATTTTAATTGGATTCTGTTTTTGAGTCTACAAGTTGGTCGGTATATTTGGATGTATATTTAGACTCATAAAACATATTTGGAATAAAAAGTTCATAAAATTTTGGTTTTTGTGTGAAATTGTTGATTGGTTCATAGTTCATACAACTAGATCAACCAGCTGACTGGTTGAGTTGGAGGATTGGCTTTGAGCCGTTGTTATTTTGAAGCGCGACAAGATGAAATTGTGTTATTTTGCCCAATTTGTATAAGTAAAGAATAAAGATCAAGGTAAGCATTTCTCAAGAAAAATAATTCTAAAACCGTGTTTCATTTTATTCCTTTGTATTTCAATTTTGCTCTTAGTTAATAATTTTAACTGAATAGTATTTCCGCACGTCTTTTATAATATTTTTAATTTAATAATAATTAATTGAAAAAAGTAGTGAGGATTAAATTTTAAAAAAAATTAAGTAAAAAATAAAAAGGTAGAAACGACTTGTTTAGAGCTAGAAGGCGGTTTGCCCTTTCTGAAGCGGTGTTCTGGTAGGCAATTGAAACATTAGGGTTTCTTCGGCGATCTGAGAATCAAACTCCCTGTAGATTATCTTGACGGAAAGCAAGAGGTAACTTTCTTAAATCACTTGAAGTGAAATTCAATTCAATCCAATATAATCCCCATGTTTTATTTTCTCACCAAATCCGCTCTCCAATTCGGGAACCACACTGCTGCAGTTTCACCCACTCACAAGCTCTTCTCATTTCACCTCTCACCTTCAACTATCACTCTTAGATTCTTCATCTCAACCCTTGAAAACCCAAGTAAACTATCATTTGCAGCTTCTTATCTCATAAGCAAATTAGGGTTCTCCCCTGAATCTGCTCTTTCAGCTTCTAAACATCTCAATTTTAAAACCCCAGAGAAACCTGACTCGGTGATCCACATTTTCAAGCACTATGGTTTCTCTCAAGTTCAAACCTTTAAACTCGTTAAAAAATACCCCCGAGTGCTTTCGTGCAACCCTGAGAAAACCCTTTTGCCTAAACTAGAGTTTTTCCACTCTAAAGGCGTGTCAAACAAAGACATTGCACACATTTTATGTACATATCCTCATATTTTAGTTAGAAGCTTGGAAAAGTGTATAACTCTTAATTTTAACTTCCTAAGCAATTTGCTTCAATCTAATGACAAGACAATTGCTGCTGCGAAAAGATACTCGCCCATTCTCTATCATACAGCCGATAAATTCTTGAAACCGTGTGTCGACATTTTGGAAGAGTATAGAGTCCCCAAAAAGCATATTGCTTCGTTGGTTCACCGTTGGCCGAGGTCTATAATGATGTCCCCGAATCATCTGAGAAGAATTGTAGAGGAGGTGAGAGAAATGGGATGTGATCCTCTTAAGCCACAGTTTACTACGGCAGTGATGGTGATGAGTCTATTGAGCGAATCTGGGTGGGAAAGGAGGTTGGGTCTTTATAAGAGTTGGGGTTGGTCTGAGGATGACGTTCTTGCTGCTTTCATAAAGGAGCCTTGGTGCATGATGACATCAGATGATAAGATTATGGCAGTGATGGATTTCTTGGTTAACAATATGGATTGCGAGCCTTCATTTATTGCGAAAAAACCCTATCTTTTGAAGCCAGGCTTGAAGACAACATTTATACCAAGAGCTTCAGTTGTTCACTTTTTGTTATCGGAACGGTTGATTGAAAAGAAGCCTAACTTGGTTACTCTGTTTTTGTGTTCTGAGAAGAAGTTCCTTGAGAAATTTGTGTATCGTTTTGAAGAAGCCCCTCAGCTATTAAAGCTGTATGGAGATCAGTCATATCTTTCAAAATGACATGGAAATGTAACCGTTTTGTGAATCGTTTTTTTCTCTCCAGATTTTGTTGGATACAGTAATGCAACTCCGATATGCAACTCCACTGCTACATTTATTTTGGCGTCTGTTACTAGTGAGTTTTGCTTACCAGCACAAAGGAAAAGATGATGGCTTCTGCTCTCTGGTGTCTTCCTGATAAAACGTGTGCATCCATTAATCAGTGGAGTTAGTTATCTTCATCTTCCATTTCAAGTATTTCAAAGTCATTCTGTAGTGGAATTGGTGTTGAAAAACACCACCTATATGGTGAATTTTGCGCAGTCATGGAATGATTGAGAGTCCATATGCTAGAATGCAGATAGATTAAGGATTTTGAATTCAATCTCCCACATCTAAACTCATTTTCAGCATTCATTAGCAATTGCATCTGCCTATAATGCACTGCAGTTTACAGGATGTTAGATGTTGAAGTTACAAAAGACTAGGACCCTGGATGTCTGCATGTTCCCGGGGTCCTGCTCATTTTTTGTGTATCCGCATTATTATGTTCAACTTAATAAATCCACTTTATTAGGAATAATTATGTTCTTGTTTCATGGGAAACGTCCAACCCCAGCATTTTTACTGACCTGATTAACAATATTTCTTTCTTCATTTTTTTTCCTTTTTCTCCTGATGATTGTCGTTTGATGAGCTCTTTGTGACAGTTTATCTGCTTTTCGATTGAAGATTGAGTATCATTTAAAGTGGTAGCATGTATGATTTTAATCTTAAATTTAACATTTCTCTTCTCTAATTGATGGTATGAATGGCGCCGAGCTACTCTAAGATTTGTTTTTCATCGGCGGCAACTACAAGTCAAAAAGTTAGAAAAAGACTGATCGAATGAAATTCTTGTTTGTGTCTTGGATGATAAATAGAATTGTTTTGCCCCCTCCAAATAACCAGTTGGATCAACAAAAGCTTCTTCACGGACTATGGGAGTGACAGGTGACTTAGGACTTGAGATGTCCTTGCACAACCTTTAAATGCAGGATGAGAAAAAAAAGAAAAAAACTAAAATAACCAAACTGATTAGAAAACTAAAAAAAATAGGTTGATTTTGGTTTAAAGCTTCTTAAACTGATTGTACTGAACCAAACCACACCCTTAAGAATAAATATAAAAATGTTGATTATAATATGGTTTTATTATAATGAATATTAAAGATGTGCGTTTTTTTTTTAAAAGCTTGTTATTCATAATGTTAGTATACTTTTTTACCCTAGATTCTTAAGATTTGCTTTTTTAGTGTTGGATATGTTTTACTCCCAACAAATTCTTTGATTACATGTATATATATTGTTAAGTATCTACAATTATTTGATCCATTTTATAAATTTATTTTGGTTTTGCCTTTTTATTTTATAAAAATCAATTGAATTTGTTGGCCATAAAAACCCCACTAGAAACAAAAAGTTATGTCAGTCTTTTTTTAAAAAAACTAAATTAAAATTGGTCGGTTTAAATTAGTTTCTGGTTAGGTCCGAATATATATAAAGTTTTGAACTAAAAATGCTTACTTTTATTTAAAAGTTGTTGAGATCAAGCAAGCATGTTCTTTTGACCAACGGGGATCAAAGTCTCTAAATTAGTTGACCATGTTGTATTTGAAGCATTATTGTTAAACTCAATTGGGCTTGATATGTTGGCCTAAAACTGAGCGGGCTATTTTTTAGTAGAATCAAATAAAATATTGACCCTTCAATTCAATTAGGTTTTAGTTAGCTGAATGATTTGGCCAAATCTAATTGAGTTAGTTGCAAGGAAAAAGGTTGTTCAAATGTCGCACGTGTGCATTATAGCAACAATCCTTTACTTAGATCATGATCTTTTGTGGAGCATGTAAAGAATAAACAATCCTTATCAATAATAATAATAATAAAATGGAGTCTCCGACCTAGTATTATGGTTATAAGAACCCTAACTAGCCTCAAAATCTAGTTAAACAAATTGATTATGTATAAAAAGGACTTGTCACCCTTAGTACACTTTATTTAAGGTAAGTCTCATTGTTTATTTTTCTTATATAAATTAAAGTGTTGTTGTGTTTTCTAACCATAGGTTTGTCTAATAATTAAAGTTGGTCCACCCTGGTAAAGTGATCCATAGATTTAGGAGTCAAGTCTAGTCATTGTAAAGTCAAAATATATAAATAAAAAAACATTTTTATTTTTAAACTCGGGAATACATTTCATATATAAGATTATACTCTTGAATATTAAAAGAAAGAAAATAATTATTTTTGTGCTATTGGAATGTAGGCCATGGCTTTAATAAACTATTCATTAAATCAAATATACATGCAAAATAAAAACTATTTTTCTTGAACTTCTTGGTATTTAAAAAAAAAACATTAAATCATTCCATGTTTTTTATTATTATTTATACTAACATGATTTTTTATTTTATTTTTAAGAGACTTGGCCATATGAAATTTAAAATAAAGGTGTATTTTTGAAGGAAAAATAAGAGTTTTGTTGTTTTTAGGAAAGAAATTGTTTTGTTTAATATCAGAAAATCACCCTGTGTGTAAGTCACAATTTCAAATATTAAGTATGAAAGGGTAAAAAAATAGATAACTTAAAATTATTTGCAAGATGATCTTAAGAAAAAAAACTTACTAAAGGTGGACTAAACTCATGTTTGGCAAAACACACAATGTTTTAATCAAGCTATTTCAATCAAAGTATCAACTCCATGCAAATTACTAACCAACTTATTACTCCTACAATCCAACAATCAAATATTACATCTTATTAATTTCATGAATTATTTCCAGCTCGTATACTAACTCAAAGGAATTAACACTAAACCAAACATAATTCATACATCAACATTTAATATTCAAATAGAAATCACAACCTAAGAAAATAAACTCATAATTCAACACAAAAATTCAAATCATTTCAAAATATAAAAAAACACACATAATTCCAAACCAAATATCCAAATAGTCCAAAAAATACACATTATAATTAGGTGACCAATCTATGGTCTTTTATTGGGTGACTTGCCCATCATTTGTGTTCAAATAATCTGACTATGATTTGTGTTCAGGTAACCTGCCTGTGGTTTTATAATTAGGTGATGTTCCTATGATTTGTGCTTAGGTAACTTATTGAAGGTCTATAATTAGGTGATCTTCCTATGATTTGCGTTCAGGTAACTTGTGTTATGGTCTGTGATTGGGTGACTTGCTCGTGGTTTGTGTTATTAGCACTTTTTAATGGTAAGGTTGACATTTGTCGTTTCTTGATGAAAATGTTGGATTTTTTAATTATTGGGTTAATGTTTGTCCTAACATTTTCTAATGGCAGAATTGATGTTTGTCTTTTCTGATGGAAGGGTTGGACTTCTTGATTAGAGTATTAAAACTAAAAATTCTTAATGATAGAGTTAAAAATGAAGGTTTTTAATGATATAGTTAAATTTCTTGGTGTTTTCTTATTGGAAGGTTGTTGATTAGAAGGTTGATACTTATCATTCCTGATGTGAAGGTTGACATCTTTCATTTCTTATGACATGGTTGAAACATAGGATTCCTTATGACAGGGTTAGAAATGAATATTCCTAATAACAATGTTAAATCTCTTAGTGTTTCTTGATTGTAAAGTTAACACATGTCCTTTATAATACCAAGGTCAGACTTTTTTATGACAGAGTTGAAACTAAGAATTTTTTCTAACATGGTTTAAAACTAGAGATTCCTAATGACATGGTTTAATTTTTTTGGTGTTTGTTGATTGAAAGGCTGCCACTTGTCCTTTCTAATGGTAGGGTTGGACTTTATTCAAGATTTATCCTGAGAGACTTTCCATAAAACTATCATGTAATTATTTGAGTTAGTAATTTCTAAAATGAGATGCTTGCATCCTTAATAGATTGGGAATACAGGCCTCCTATTTACTTTTCTATGCTTAATAGATGAAGTTTGTAATTTTTTACATCAGTTATTTTGGTCCTTTTTTTTTCTATTTTTGGATTTTTAAAATATAAGAAAAAAAGGATAAGAAAAATCCAGGTTAAGACATTAACCAAGACCTAACCTTTCTTTCTTTTATTTCATTTCCCATTTCT
The DNA here is from genome assembly GCA_027405865.1 of Salix purpurea. NCBI lineage: Eukaryota > Viridiplantae > Streptophyta > Magnoliopsida > Malpighiales > Salicaceae > Salix > Salix purpurea. The sequence continues at coordinate 5,369,123 of JAOWLH010000014.1, read as the reverse complement.
CCGTCTTCATTCGAATTCACTGCAAATACTAGTTTCTCTCATTTCATTTCTTGTTATATTTTTTTTTTGGATTGTTTATATTTTAAAGAGATTGATTTTTAGTGATAATATTATGAAAAATAGGGGATTGTGAGCAATTGGGTATCGTAGGCAAGTGATTTTATTCATCTCATGTTTTCCCATTTCATTTACACAATCATTTGCTTTTATTTGGTGGACATTATACCTGAATATGTGTATATGAGTAAATATTGAATGGTTATTTTGTTTTCTTAGTGTGTTTGAGATTGTGATAGCTTTTGTATTGCAATTTAAAAAAGTATGTTTTAAGAAAATATTTTTAAAGGTGACTTAAAATAGGTTTAAAAAATATGTGTTTGGTTAACAATATTATAAGATAAGTTTTTGATGCAAAATAAATGAAAAACATGCCTTTATGAATGAAAAACAAGTTAGTTTGGCTTTTATAAAACCAAATGTTGAAAATGCAAACAAATAAAATGTATTTGATTAACAAAACAATATTTCTCTATGATTTGACAAAAGGTAAAAATTACCACAATACCAAATGATCTCTTACAATAATAACAACAATATTTTTGTTGCTTTCTAAGAGAATACCAAAATTCTTAAATATATGAATTAAGATAAAATAGATTAGAAATAAATAGGTTTGAGATGTTTATAGTCTTATGCAATGATTTTATGAATATCATATAAGTATAAAACTTATGTGATATTTTGCCCAATGTTAGTGCAAAAAATAGATAAGTTGTGGTATATTTTATTATATTGAGATGTTGGTGTAAATGAGTGATAAAATATGCTTGCATTGCATTGCACGACAACTTGAAAGTTGTAACAATGAATAAGAACAAAGATTTTGTGCCTGCTATTGTGATCCAACCACACTTTTGGATTTTTTTTTTTAAATATCAGCTTCTTATTAGTTTTTATGTGTGTTTTTGAATTGTCTTGATGTTTCAGATATCAAAAATAAATTTAAACAAATAAAATATATATTTTAATAGACTTCTAAGTGAAAAACACTTTAAAAATCAATTTTCACCACACTTTCAAATAATCATGTGCATGTATAGTGTAACAGTGTCAAATGTCCACGAGGTGCACACTTTGACAGGTTATCCAAAACAATGTCTAAGTGCACTAACAACCATGCCAAAAGCGGGAAAAATCAGCAGCGCAAATTTGTGTAGTTATAGGTTCATTAAGAAAAATCAGCAGCGCAGATTGTTGACGAACATGGGCTGGATTGTCCAGGTTAGGTAGAAAAATTCATCAAGGGATAGGTTGGCGAGAACAGGGGATGTCGCGAACATTCGGCAACACAGGCATTAACAACCTTCACGCATATGCATATTCGATAGCACGTAATAACTTGTGCAAGTCAAGGGTTTGACCTGTCACGACTTGGTACTTGGACGAAGGACTGTCCAAAGCATGCGAGAGACCCAACAACAGACGCATCAGAAACTGACAGTTGGGATTGCCAAGTGGACATGCATAATGTGGGCTAGTGAGAGTTATGGGCATCTAAGATCATGAGATCATGAGAGATGTGCTGGAGAACGTGAAGGCATGGCTGATAATGCTCTCAACCCAATAAGATAATGGGGGGAAACTACCAACTACTTGATAGATAATAGGGTCACTATGTTCATGGGTGAACATGGATGAGATAGTGTCTTCATATTTCCTTAAAAGTAGGAATGAGAGTTGTGTCCTATAAATACTTGTGGCAGCTCTTGATTTGGGGCAACATATAGAGCACGAGATAGAGACATAAGCTTGGTGTAACATGTAATCTTTGTGCATAGCATACATACGAATTTGTGAATAGTTTTTTTTTGTTTATGAAATTAATAAAGGTTGGGAAAGAGTTTTTGTAAAACTTATTATGCACTTTGATTAACTTATTCTTTTTATGTATTCTGCTTGTCTTCTAACTTTGAAAAGTGTGAAAAACCTCTCGGATGAGAGAAGCACTTAGTTATTATACAAACACGGGAGAGATTACTGAGGAAAAACTAAATCTAGTAGGGGATTAGGGTGCCACACAAGTTTATTTGTGTAGTGAAAAATATACCCCCATTATGAAGCAACGTGATTTCTACTTGGTGCATATAAGATGCAGATCAACCCTAAAAAAACTTTCGATTATCATGGTGAGAAACGAAGTAATTACAATTACATAATTAAAATTTAAATAACCTAAATCCCATAACAAAAAAAACAACACATTGTAAGGACAGCATATGTTTTAGTTTTACTGACCAAATTCCATTAATTAGACTCTTTTTTCTCCAGTTTGGTCATTTTATATTCAATTTATTTGAAATCACGATTTATAATTATTTTCAGTTTAACTTGATATAGAGTGTTGGTGATGTTAAAAAAAACATTTTCTAATTAAATTAAAACCGAGGCAGCCTATTTTTGAAACGGTGATTTGACAGGCCATTAAAACATTAGGGTTTCTTCGGTGCAAGTTCAAGATTCGCTCTGCGAATCAACCACCTTATAGATTCTCTTGACGGAAAGAAAGAGATAACTTTCTTGCATCACTCAAAGTGGAATTCAATTCCCATGTTTCATTTCCTCTGCAAATCCATTCTCCATCATGGGAGATACGCTGCCGCACTTTCATCCGCCCACAGGCTCTTTTCATTTCAACACTCACCTTCGATTATTACTCTTAGATTCTTCATCTCAACCCTCGAAAATCCAAATAAACAGTCATTTGCAGCTTCTTATCTCATAATCAAATTTGGGTTCTCTCCTGAATCTGCTCTTTCAGCCTCTAAACATCTCAATTTTAAAACCCCAGATAACCCTGACTTAGTGATTCACATGTTCCAGCACTATGGTCTCTCTCAAGAACAAATCTTTAAACTCGTTAAAAAACTCCCACGAGTGCTTTCGTGCAAACCTGAGAAAACCCTTTTGCCTAAACTCAAGTTTTTTCACTCTAAAGGCATGTCAGGCAATGACATTGCCCACATTCTATGTGCACATCCTTGCATTTTGAATAGAAGCTTGGAAAACCAAATAATTCTCATTTTCAACTTCCTTGTCAGTTTGCTTGAATCTAATGACAAGACAATTGCTGCTGTTAGAAGATACTCCCCTATTCTCTATCATAAAGCCGATAGATTCTTGAAACCTTGTGTCGACATTTTGGAAGAGTATGGAGTCCCCCAAAAGCATATTGCTACATTGGTTTACCGTTCTCCCAGGTCTGTCATGATGTCTCCGAATCATTTGAGAAGAATCGTTGAGACGGTGAGAGAAATAGGATGTGATCCTCTTAAGCCACATTTTACTACGGCAGTGATGGTGATGGGTCTATTGAGCAAATCTGGATGGGAAAGGAGGTTGGGTGTTTATAAAAGTTGGGGATGGTCTGAGGAAGACGTTCTTGCTGCTTTCATAAAGGAGCCTTGGTGCATGATGACATCAGATGATAAGATTATGGCAGTGATGGATTTCTTGGTTAACAATATGGATTGCGAGCCTTCATATATTGCGAAAAAACCCTGTCTTTTGAAGCGAGGCTTGAAGACAACATTTATACCAAGAGCTTCAGTTGTTCACTTTTTGTTATCGGAACGGTTGATTGAAAAGAAGCCTAGCTTGGTTACTCTGTTTTTGTGTTCTGAGAAGATGTTCCTTGAGAAATTTGTGTATCGTTTTGAAGAAGCCCCTCAGCTATTAAAGCTGTATAACGAGAAATTAAATCTTTCAAAAATGAGAGGTAACGTAGTAGTTGAAAATTGTTGAGATAATTGGTCCATTTTGGTTTTCCTTCCTGTTGTACTCTGATGCATGGAATGCAGTCTAAATTTGCTTGTTATCTGCAATTTTGGCTTCTCTCTTCTTTATTTTCTTGATCCGAGGTCAAACAATGCCTTGTTTACTTGTATGCAACCTACTACTTTGTTCCACATAGTTTGCACATGTTCTGTTTGCCTGCCACAAAGCAAAAGGCAGCTATTTCTTTTAAATATTGGTCCATATCTAAAACTCAATCTCACTGTTTCTATTCCTTTCTTTTAAAATATTTCACCTAGTTTGAATATTTTAACTGGTTCTTACTGAATTTAACATGTTTGAAAAATGAGACTTGGCAACTATTTTCACATTAGAAGCATTATAGCAATTTCCATATGCACGCGTTGCATTCTTCCTTTTGGATGTTTAAAGTATAGATAAATTGCCCTTGGCTACTATTATGTGCACAGGCAGATGAACATGCATTTTTGTATTTCCATCGTATCAATTTGCACCAGCCTCTATCACTTAAATACTTGGAACTTGTTCTGTTTTTCTTTTTGATGGAATGAGAGTCAGATATTCAGCTTTTCTCCAAACTCGTGAAGAAAGAAAAGGGTGAGAGTTTTACTGCTGCAACCATTTAGTCATAGTTCTATTTATGATACAGCTGTAATGAAATTCTCCTCTCTTTTTTCCTTTCCAAAGAATGTCTCTGTTCGGTTCCATAATAAGCTTTTTGTAGCATAGTTTGTGTGCTCTTGCGGTTGAATATTGTTTGAAGGAGTAGCATATAGAAATTTAGTTTTTTTTAATGCCTCTTGTGCTCATTGACTGTATTTTTTGCATTAACCCATACTGAGGTTTCTTCGTCATCAGTGGCTTCAAGTTGAAACGTGGTAAAAAAAACAATCTAACTTTTTGAGACTTTCTTGCATATGTGCTTTGATGGTGAATTGAATTGGTATAGCTGTTGAGCTAAGAGGATAGACTTGAACCAAGTGCTTCAATAGTACCATTTCTGTTATCAAATAATTTGATTGAAGGGCTGCCCAAATTGGTTGTTCTGTTTAAATATTTTGAGAAGTTTGTAATTGTTTTGATGATTCTCGTCATCTATTAAAGCTATATAGAGAAAAATTAGTCTTTCAAAATGACATGGAAATCTAATAGTTGAAAACTTTTCAGTTTTTGACTCCATGATGGCTTAAATTCTTGTTGTGTTACTCCATTTTGTTGGATACAAGAACGTACCATGATTCTGTAATGCAGCTCTAAGGGTAAATCAATCTGAATTTCTTCATTATCGGCAACCTTTTGGCTTCTATAATCCTCATTTCTCTATTGACGCTTGAGCTAGATACTGCTGTACTTGCTTGCTTTTTTGGTATGCAACTCTACTACTTTATTTCATTTTCTTTCTGTTTCAATTTTTTTTTTTTTGCTCCACCACATAAAAAGGAGTGGTTTCCATCCTATTTTCCTGTGAAGGTATATGAATCAATTTAATGATGATATAAGCTTTCTTTCCTGCCAAGAATGCACTAAGAAAGCTGAAGTTATGTTACAATATTTGAACTTGGAAGGTAGACTCAATGTCTGTTGAAATTTGATAAACTGGGCATGAATCATTGCATGATTGGAATTGTATACCTTACGCTGGAACCAAGAAGTTTGAAACTAGCATAGTGCAAGTTCAACCCCATGAGATGGAAGCACCTAATAACATCGACCTCAGTTGAATTCGTTGGTCCATGTCAAAAAGTGATCTCACTGTTGTGTTTTTCCTTAGATCACCTAGTCTGAGAATTTTATTTGTTCCTGCCATTTAACTTCAAAGAATGTCTTTATTTATTTGCATTATGAGCTCAGCAAGCCATAGTTCTATCCTGTTCTGTTGAGGATTGCTTGAAAGGAGGGTAGGTATAAGATTTTGATCCCAATTTTAGCATCCTCGTGCTCTCATTGGTTGTACTGTTTGTTGGCAACAAAGCTGTACAAAGTTTTACTCATCATTGATAGCTACACTTAAGAATGTAAGAAATGAATGAACTAAGATGAATCTTTTCTTGTATGTGTGCTTGGATTATGGATGGTGAATTGAACAGGTTTGTGTGCTGAATAACACCTGCATATTTGGTTGAACCAGGCTTTGTTTTTAATAAATTGGGATTTATAACTTAATCCATGCACAACCTCTTAAAACTTGTTTTTTAGAACTCCCTGTTAATATTATTCTTTTGCTGCTACAAGGGGATCCATGAATTCATCAATGCTAGCTTTGTGATGGCAGGGATACATGCATCCTCCCTTTTATTTGGTATTTTTGCAATAAAAACAGATAATCTTTTGAATCTGGATGTAAGCTTATCATGTTTCTTGTTATATAAAGTGACCAAAAGAAAAGAGAAATAAAGTTGTAATATTACATTTTATTTAAAAGACATTCTCTTTTGAATCTGATCATTCTTCCATCACACGGTACCAATAATTAAAATCACTGAAATAAAAATAAAAATAAAAATGATTAAAAAACTCTAATGAGTTAATTATTTAATTCTTTCAACAAAAAACTTATTGTTGCGGTTGTTAAGGGAGCATGCTTTTCAATTTGGTTATCACCCTTATGTTCTTAGTGTAAGTTGCTCTTTTTTCACAACAAAAAAAAAATGTTATTTACCTTGCCCATCTGCTTATGAGATTCCCTGAGTTATCTTCACAAGAGAGTTTCTTCATGGGAATAGATCTAAAGTAATTTACCAATACCATTGATCTACTTATTTTGATTTATTCATCTTCATGCATGGTATGTCAAATTGCAACATCTTTTCTATGCAAAAATCTGATTTTGCTGTATTTTGTTGACAAATTCATGTCAGTGATCTCCTTGATTTTAATCCTGTGTTCTCTAAACATACATTATTGAGAGTGTTGATGAAATCTATTCAGCAAATAGTTTATGGCCTTCACGTTATAAACAGCATTTATATGTGTTTATCACACCTATTAAGTTTCATAGATTTGTAATTGTGATTGTAGAATCATATTCTTTTGGAATCATACGAGCGATATACCCGCGCGTTGCGCCGGGTTTTTTTTATCTATGTAGAAAATTGATTGCTTTTATATATATTGTATTTTATTATTTTAATATTTAATTAGTATAATTATAATTAATAAAATTTGTATAATCGAAATGGAAAGTGGTTTGTATATTTTGTAATTGCAGACAATGCAGGTAATTTTTTTTCCTGCGTTGCTTTTTTATCTCAGTAATATTAGATTTGACACATTATAATTTTTTCCCACAAATAAACTTATATTTTTTGCGTGCTATAAGTAGTTATTTTAATGTTTAATTAGTAAAATTGCAATAGATCAAATATGTTAGAAATGAGTTTTTTGCGTAGTATAAGTAGTATGCTTGCCCGCGCATTGCGTTAGGGTTTTTTCTATTTAGAAAAGTAATTGATTTTTCACATGTTGTAATTAGTTGTTTAAATATTTAATTAGTAACATTATAATAGATAAAATATGTAACAAATAAAATTTTCCCCCGCCTAAAAGGAATAGTGTAATCGAAATGGGAAGTGGTTCGTATATTTTTTAATCATAGATAACCAACGTAAATTTGAAAAAAAAAATCCCCGGTAATATTACATCTGACACAGGAAAAATAAAAATATTGTAAATTTTTGAAGAAATAAACTATTTTTTTTTGCGCGCTATAATGACTTATATGACGTATAAAAGGAACAGTGTAATCGAAACGGAAAGTGACTCGTATAATTTTTAATTGTAGATAACCTAGGTAAATTTGTCTATTTTTTTTAGTTTTTTTTTTGGCCAGTAATATTACATCTGACACATTAAAAATAAAAAGATTGGAAATCTCTGAAGAAATTAACTTAATTTTTTTGCGTGCTATAATGACTTATTTGCCATATAAAAGGAACAGTGAAATCGAAACAGGAAGTGACTTGTATATTTTTTAATTGTTGATAACGTAGGTAAATTTGTAAAAAAAAAAAATTAGCTGTTTTTTCCCCCTGTAATATTATATCTGACACATGAAAAAAAAATGTAAATTTCTAAAGAAATAAGCTTGATTTTTTTGCGTGCTATAATGAGTTATTTGCCGTATAAAAGGAACAGTGAAATCGAAACGGGAAGTGACTCGTATATTTTTTAATTGTAGATAACCTAAGTAAATTTGTCAAAAAAAAAATTTAGTTGTTTTTTCCCCCAGTAATATTACATCTGACAGATGAAAAATATAAATACTGTAAATTTTTGAAGAAATAAGCTTAATTTTTTTGCGTGCTATAATGACTTAGTTGCCGTATAAAAGGAATAGTGTAATCGAAACGGGAAGTGACTGACATATTTTTTAATTGTAGATAACCTAAGTAAATTTGAAATTTTATTTTTAAGTTGTTTCTTTTTCCCATTAATATTAGATTTCAAATATAAAAAATGAAAATATTGTAAATATTTTTTTTTAAAAAAAAACTTAAACAAAAGAGTATCAAATTTAAATTCAAAGTCAAAAATTTTTCATATAAGATTTATTAATCATATTATTATATTAAATGTATTTAAGAATATTGATATTAATGTTTTTTTTAAAAAAAAATTCTAGGTCATTTTTCTTTCTCTCTATATTTTTAGGCAATGATATTCAAAAAATATTAAAACATATAATTAGTCTCACATACTTTATAGAGTAATCGAAATGGAAAATGGTTTGTATATTTTTTAATTGTAGATAACCTAGGTAAATTTGTCAATATTTATTTTTATGAGTTGCCTTTGTTCTTAAGTAATATTCGATCTGACACATTAAAAATAAAAATATTGTAATTTGTTTTTAAAAATAAACCTAATATTTTTGCGTTTTATAATTATTTATTTGTCGTCTAAAAAGAACAACTTAATTGAAACGGGAAGTGACTCGTATATTTTTTAATTGTAGATGATGTAAGTAAATTTGTCAACCTTTTGTTTTTTTGATTTTTTTTCCAGCAATATTAGATCTACAATCTAAAAAACCAAAGAACTGAGAATTTTTGTAAAGAAATAAACTTAAACAAAATAGCAGAAAATTAAATTGTTACGATGAAAAAAATAAAAAACATAAAAAAAAGGAAGCAAGAAAAAAAACTAATATTATTATTCTTATTGAGTTAATAATTGGAAAAAATTCAATAAAAGAAAAAACAAATGTCAATAAATTGTTTTTTTGAAAAAAAAAAAGTGGAAAAAAAAACGAAATAAATAAAAAAAAGGTCAAAATAAAAAAAACAATCAAAATAAATAAAGATGTAAGTGAAAAAAACAGAAACGAAATAAATTAAAAAACGTCAAAATAAATAATAATAAAAAAACAATCAAAATAAATAAAAATGAAAGAAAAAACATAAGTGGGAGAAAAAAAAAACAAACAAAAAGTGAGGCAGGGGTTCAAACATAAGTGGGAGAAAAAAAAAGCAAACAAAAAGTGAAAAAAATATGCAGGAGGCAGGGGTCGAACCCCTGTCCTCTCTTAAGACTTGCGTGTCTTTGCCAGTAAGCTACATGCCTTTCATTGTCTCTTTTTGTGAAAGAGTATATAAATATACTATTTATTGTTAAAAAACGAAAAAAAAAGAGGAGGACATACACCCGTGCCGCACCGGAGCAAAGTGCACGTCCACAGTGACAATGAGTCACAATGCACAGTGCTCCGAACTGTTACAAATCTCGTTTTGTTTTAGATAGTTAGTAATTCTTATGGAGTGTGTGGATTGTTCTATCCATTGAATTTTGATTCACCATGAGAATTTTTCTACATGTTTGGTGTATATAAATATATATATATATATATATATATGCGTGTTTTGTTTGTGTTGCAACAAGAGTTTTTTCGCGCGGCCATTCCCGGAGACTAGGGGTGTGGTTTTTTTTTTTTATAACCATAAAATTATAATTATCTCTTAGGAGTTGTCACCGAGTATTAATTTCATTAGAAAACTTGATCCTTATTATTTTTATTTTTTGATAGTTAAAAATTTGATTTAATTTTTTCAGGGTCATCTCAATTTTATAACCATGGTTTTTGGTTTGGAAGACTAACTCAATTTAATTTTGATATATATATTTTTTAATTTTATCATTTGACAATAGGCTATTGACTATTGATCATTGAGCTTTCTTTGTCCCCTCTTTTTTCTTTTCTTCTAGGATTATCCTGGGTCGCATGTTAATCCAATAAACCTGGTTGTTTTGAATTTTTTTTAATGTTTTTTTTTTTAAAAAAAAATTTATCATTTGGTGTTGGGTATTGAGATCTCTTATGTTTGATGCTTTTATTTGTTTTTTATAGGGCTATCCTAGGCCATAAGTTTGTGAGGTTAACTCAAAGTGACTTGAGTTTTTTTATTCAATGTTTATTTATTTAACTTTTATTATTTTTTCTATTTTTTTTTATCTCAATCTCATATCACATGTGGTGGGTTAATAGAGTAAACCTGAGTTGACTCGATTTTGTTTTTATGTTTTTTTTTTAATTGATATCTTTTCAATCTCATAATTCAAAATTAATTTTATTAGATCTTGAACTTTCGAACTTTTTTTTCTAAATTATCGTAAATCACAAGTTAATCATATTAATTTTGCTCAAATTAGTATCATTTAAATGTTTTTTTTTTAAATTTGAAAATAATCATCAAGAGTGATTTAGGAGGTAATGCTTTTGGCTTTCCATACTCCTCATTCGTTGGAGATGGCCCTAATCGTCACAGCGGCTTCACCGTCAAATTATTCGGCATTAGCTATATACGTGAAGGAAAGGACCAAAATATAAAAATAGGTAAAAATGATGGACCAAAAGGCAGAAAAACTAAAAATCAGAAGGAAATTTTGTAAAATCATAAAATTGTATATAGAAAACTGTTCACATTTCACAACGTCCGTGAAGAAAAAGACAGGGAAGAAATGCACGTCTACTCCAAGAAAAATCTAAAATTCCCTCCACAGTACATATAAATAAATCTCTCTCTCTCTCCTCCTTATCTCCTTTTCGGCCTGCTCCTCTTCTAGGGTTTTTCATTTTGTATAACTACTCTATTTTCTTTTTTAATAAATAAAGCAGTGGCAGGTAAAGATAAGTACTGTTAGAGAAGTGAGGGAGAGGGAGAGATGGCGTCGAATCCTTCAAATCTTTGGGTGCTGTTAGGACTAGGACTAGCTGGTGTTTTTTTATTCACTAAAAAGTTTAAGAAAGTTCGCAGAGAAGATTTTGGCGCTTTTATCCTCAAGCTTCAGCTACTTCCTCCGCCGCAGCCCGCTCCTCCAAAAGCTCCTCATCCTCTCACTGGCCTCACCTTCGCCGTCTCCGACTTGTATGCCCCTTCACTTCCGTTCATTGATTATATTTGTTTGAATCACTTATTGGAGAGTAATTGAAATAAACATTTTTTGGCGATTAGTTTTGAGCTCGATATTTTTTTTAGGGTTTTAACTTTGTGGTTTTTAATTTGTCAATTTACATTTTTTTTTTCTGGGTGAATGGATATATATATATTGGGATTGTCAGATTTGAGATTGAAGGATATGTGACTGGATTTGGTCATCCGGACTGGGCAAAGACACATGAGGCAGCTTCTCAAACATCTGCTGTCGTTTCAACTCTTGTTGAAGGAGGTGCTACTTGTGTCGGCAAAACTGTTGTTGATGAGCTTGCTTATAGGCATGTTCTTGTTCTTTTCAAATTTCTAAAGACTGCGAACTTAGGGCATACTATGAGTTTATGCTTTCTTTTGTATGATGATGTTTGCTTTGCGTGCTGTTTGTTTTCAGTATCACTGGAGAAAACAAGCATTATGGTACACCTACCAATCCTGTTGAACCAGCACGAGTACCAGGTGGATCCAGTAGTGGCGCTGCTGTGGCTGTAGCTGCTAATCTGGTTGACTTCTCTTTGGGTGAGCTTCTTATTATCTTTCTTGCGACTCTTGTGATTTCTGGGGTTGAGTTCAGAAACTTTTGAATTGCTTTCGTGCAAATGTTTTATGTGAAACCCTTGTATATGCTTGGGTTGCTCTCCTTTTGCATCCAAACTATTATTAGTGTGAATGTCCTTTAGACCGCAAGGTCATCACAATTGTCATAAATTTGAAAGCCCAAACATTGTATTATTATCAGGTTGCATAATTGTAAATCAAACAATCTTGGTTTTCATTCATTTGATTTTGGTCATTGTTGCTGTTGTTATGATTAAATTGGACCATTGATGGATACTGGTTAGCATGGAGACCCCTAACATATTTTTAACAGTTTGCAAATTGATTTGCTCTTTTGTTGTTTTTTATTTTTCTTTTATTAACTTTCTATTGAGTTTTATTTTTCTATGTGCAGCAAAACCTTTCTTATACCAGTCTCTGAGACAAATCTTATTAATTGAATATTTTGTAATGGGGTTAATTTTCTTATATACCTGTATAAACTACATTTTAAATTGGCAGTAATTATAATTTATTTTTTAAAGAAACCAAATATATTTTACTGTGATTTAATTGAAGTTGATTTACATATAGCGCTAGTTATATAGTTCCTTAAATAGAAATGGAATATGGTGTTGAACTATTCTATAAATGGAATGCATTATTTGCATGATTCTTTGTTTGGGAAAATTTTATAGTGCACAAGGAGCTATTGACATTCTTTTAGTTACTCTGTGACCCACTCTCTTGAATGAGAAACACAAACAAGATAGAGAATAAAACACATGACGCACCAAAAGTTTTTGAGGACATATTAGGAAATTAGTATACAATATAAAAAAAAATGACGAAAAAATATAGTAATAAAAAGTTTTTGTGAAATAGCATACTTTTGGGTATTGTGGTTCTGAACAATGACATTTAATTAAATGTCGCGTTCCTGAACTGTGACATCTATTAATTCAGGACTAACCAATTGAATATTTCATAATGGCTAGTTAAATTGGTTGATGGATTCCAAAAATAACAAGAAAAATCATAAAATTGTCAAAATCAGTATCTCGTGGTGAGATTTTTGAAATCTAAAGATTCGACGGTTGGAGAAGCGATTCCATAGTCACTCTAAAAAAATCCCCTTAGGCCCCGTTTGTTTGCTGTAAAGTGGTTTCTTGGAAAGTGAATCCTGTAAAGTGAATTCCTGGAAAGTGGTTTCCTGAAAAGTGAATTCCTGGAAAGTGGTTTACTGGAAAGTGAATTCCTGAAAAGTGAATTCCGATATTTGGCAGTGTTATGGAAAATGAACTGGAAAACACTTTCTAGTGTTTGTTTGTGTTATGGAAAAGGAATTGGAAAATAATTTATTAATAAATTAATTTTTTTTTCAAGTTTATCTAATATATATAAAATATTTAATATAAAATATTTAATCACTTAAAATAAAAAAATGAAATCTAAAAAGTATAATGATGAATTTTTTTATTATATCCCATATTCATACATAGCTTGTTTTATAAAATATAACAATATATGTCATATCATATTATAGAGATTATCCCTTTAATATCTATAAAATAAACATCAAGAAATAAATATTTATACCTAACATCAAGAAATAAATAGTCTTGCATAAATATAAAGTTTCGATGTCATTGACATACATATTAGTTCAAATTACAAACTTAAATATAGAATTCTCCGAATTAAACAAGTAAACATACTTGACTGATAAAAAACATAGTCTGAAACCAAACTTTGAACATTTTCAAACCATCTTAGGAAGCAGGCCTGTTGTAGTGTGTGTTGACAAAGGTTTGAACCCAAAATTTCCTCAAATCTGCCCTTTTTACCAGAAATGCTTTTGCCAGCATTTCATTTTGGACCAAATAATCAAATGCACACACAAGAGTTATCTCATCAAAGCCTTCAACTTCCATCACTGCCTCATACAACACACTAACATCAAGTTGATTTTTGCTGATACTTTTAATTGCAGATACTACATCTCCAATCTGTTCAGAAAACTTGTCAGCATCATCATTTTCATGCATGCGGCTTCTCTTTCTATGTTGTCTCTTTTGTGTAGCAGAGGAAGATGTCCTTTTTCCCTTCGAAGTTTCTTCATATTCAACTTCATTTTCCATGGAAATTGAATGAACTTCAGTGTTCTCTTCCAAGTTGACATCAGCAAATGATTTGGCAAAATTTCCGGTTGCCATGTCTTTTCCAACAACAAGTGTCATTTCGTCATAGAAATCAAGTTTTCTGTTCAGATACTTTTCATGATTGGGATGTGCCTGTTCATAACGTATAGAATATGCAATTTTTTTAGTTCATTGTATAACATTGTAGAAACAAAAGTAAATATAAAAATTACAAAGAGTATAATATTTATCATACCTTCACTTCTTCAGCATACACATCTTTCGAAACTGTAATCATCTTCAAACAATCATCCCAGCCAAAACCACTTTTACCTCTAAGAGTGGTTATTATTCCCCATTCTTTTTTCACAGTCCTGAGATGATTTTCCACATGTTTAGGCTCGCATTGCACATTGAATATTGCATTTATTTCTGTAGCCACCTTAACAAAAGATTCTGCTTTAAAGGTGGAAGAAGGTTTGTTTCCTTTAAGTGCCTCATCAGCTAATAACTCAAGCAGCATGTTAGACATGGGCTTAGTCCATTTGAAATGTTTGCCCTTGCCTTTGCATTTTTCATCCTGTGTTAAACTCATTTCTACAAAAAAGAAATTCCAAAATTTATACAAAATCATACAATATTTCGATTTAATACATTTCATATAAACAATTAAGCAAGACATAAGAAAAACAAAAACGTATAATTAACACTCAATTACAAGTTTCTTTGAGTGTTATAATCATTCCACATGGTTGAGGCAATCATTTCTCTCTTTGATATCCACTCCATATTCTCTTCCCTTTCCTCCCGTTGACTTAAGTACATTGTTCGTCTACTTGGTTCACTATCCGAACATGTTTCTTCCATAAGAAAGTCATAAGGATCAACCCCCATTATGTGATTGTGAAGAATACAACATGCAAGCACAACTTCTACTTGTGTTTCATAAGACCAATAAGATTTTCCATCAATTGCTCTAAAACGACTCTTCAAAATACCAAACCCTCGCTCAATCACGGTTCTCAATGAAGAGTGTCGAAGATTAAATAGCTCCTTTTCATTTTCTAGTGCACGGTCTGTAAACTCATTCAAGTGATATCGAACTCCACGAAATGGAGAAATGACTCCTTTTCGAATACCGTAACCAGCATCACCAAGATAATATTTCCCTACAATTTAAAAACAAACCTATTACTATCTTTATATAGTAAGACATTTGATATGTTTATGCATATAATGCGTACTTTATTATATACCTTCTGGAATTTTAAAACCATTAGATCTTGATAATGCATCAGCTAAAACCCGTGAATCATGGGCACTTCCTTCCCAGCCAGCTAAAACATATAAAAACTTCAAATCAAAAGTTATAGCTGCTAAAACATTTTGTGTTGTTCCTTCTTTTCGTCCTCGAAACTTTCCTTGAATCTCAACAGGAACATTTGCAGGAACATGGGTACCATCAATTGCCCCCACACAATCCTATATAAACATGACAACATAAATTATAAACTTTTCTTCTTAATGTAATTAATCAATTCATTAAAATATTGGTAAAGTGTTCATACCTTAAAATAAGGATAGAATCTTGTATTATTCATTATCTCTGCTGGAACTGTATCCTCTGGGTCTTTAATAAGGTGTTTGTACAACTTTAGAATTGCTTTTAAGACAATTCTAAAGTAACGATGGATAGTTTCAACAGACCTATAATATCTACCACTAACAACCCTAAATCTTTGGTTATGGCCTATAATTTGTAAGAAAACAATTACTTGCTCCCTAATGGACACATTTTGAGTTGCTCGTAATAGGTTACGGCTTGTGAGAAGATCACACAATCTATGTAATACAATAGGTTTCATACGAATTTGTTCAACGCAATGTCGATCACCTCGATTCAAAATGCTGTCAATATAGAATTCGCGTTGAGCAATTGAATTTATACGTGGTTCTCAATAAATTCTATTTATTTCTTCTTCTTTATAACATTCTATTGCAGCTATCACAACAACAGCTGCTCCCATGCATACCGCATTCATTATTTTATTATCCATAACATGAAAGTGTAGTTTCCTGATAACAACACCTAAACATATAGAAAAATCAATATTATAATCAAAGCAGCTGACAACATACAATTTATGTTGAAATAATTGAACAAGAGCAAATCAAGAAATCATATGGTCTCAAACAAATATCTCAGACCTAACCTCACACTTTTTTTCTTCATTCAAGCTTTCAAAATTCTCATGTTGACACTTATCTATTTGCTCTCACTATTATTGGTCATCTTATGGAGCTCTAAGAAGCATAAAAATGTTGCTAGCCCATCCAAGTTGAATACAAGTTAGTGGCTATTGCAACAATAGAACTCAATTGACTATGATATCTTCTAATTGGAATTTTCAGTTAATATGATGGATTGTTGTACTTTGGTTGTGTATGTTGAGCTGTTGTGTGCTTAACAGTGGCAGATTGAAAGTCTAGGTATTTCTATTCCCTCTTCCACCTCCTTCAATTTCTAGCCTTGTCCTACATGTTGGCTCGTGAGCAATCTCGATAAGGAAACTGAAATAAAATCTCTAATGCAATGCTATTGCTGTTTGTTTTTTAGAATCCTCTGCCACTTTTATTTAAAAGTTCCGTCATTTTGTTTATAACTCTCACAAATCCTTTCTAGATGTTTTTATTTTTATTTTTTGGAATAATGTGACATCATTTTTAATGACAATGCTAATTTGTTATTAAATGAGAAAAGCTCGAGGTGAACTAGAGTTGTGCTAGTGTGACTTAAGAAGATGAGCTGAACGGTAGCATGAGTGTGGTGCAATTGTTAATGTGCTAAGCTTAGGAGGCTAAGCTTGACTGAGCTTTGATGCTATGTTTGCAGTCAAACCAAGCTCAAATGTTTTAAAGCTTGTTTTGGCTTGGCTTAGCTTGACATTGCTCATTCATAGCCTTAGGTGGTGGTTTTTTTAAATTAAATAAAAAAACAGGCTAAGCATTTCTGTTCTTTTGCTTTCATGTCCTCAGTTTTGGTTCTTATATGTTAATGGTCATATATTTGTCTCATTCTACCTCAGTTTGACATTGAGAATTTTACTTGGTGCAGTTTCAGGGTTCATGGAAGGCCAAACATGTGAACATCACCAACTTGTGCACAGAAGCTATAAAGCTAAAGAATAATTTCCATTCTTTTCACATCAGTCATGTTCTACGGGTTAGTGCAGCTCATCATGCATGTTGTTCTGCAGCTGATATTAGTACTTTGTGGGTTGTGTTTTTCAAATGCTGTCTCACATTCTATCATCATGTCTATCTAGAAGGACGTATGCTATGCCATGCCGGCTCCTTCAGAATGAATAACAAGCCTTTTGTATCCCAGATTCTCATCTATACTGCTGCTTTAAGCAGTGATTTATAATCATTCAAGTCGGTCATGTTTCCAGTTGTTTGTGTGATATCAAAACTAGTCTCAATCCTATAATTCATCAATTCTATACAAGTACTCAGTCAAATATCAAAACCCAAATTTCAGTCTCAATAACATACTTCAACCTTATAATTACCAAACCCGACTTCTATCAAGAACAACACAAACCTTACAGTGCACATGTATCAGTGACTAGTTAAAATGCAGCTGGATTCAAACGGGAAGAACAGTCAAGCCAAGTGGAGGGTGTTCCTTGATCACTAAAGGCACATTATCTTCCAACAGGATCTATAAAGGCACATTCAGAATCTTGACCGAAAATCACAATCATATTAACAGAGCTATGTTGATTAGGTTTTTCACATCATCAAAACCCACAATCCATTTTCAATAACAATGTAATACAAACATCACGAACACAACCTTCTATCAACCACAAAATCACCGCAGGCATAGAATACAAAAAAATCATTAACATCCCATTTTTCTCCCAAACCAAATGCAAGCATAAAGCTCAAAAATTAATTTTAATTAATTACAATTAATAAAGCTGAAATTACTTACCTTTTCCGAGAGGGAAGACGCGACCTTTGCTGGGTGAAAGGGACTGAGGGAGGCGAGAGACGAGAGGACACAGAGGGACAAATGCGAGAGACGAGCTGGGTTTCAAGGACAACGGTGAGAGATGAGATGGGTTTCAGGACTGGAGGCGAGAGTTTACAGGCGAGGACGAAACAGAGGGACAGAGGCGAGAAACAAGATGGGTTGCAGGGATAGAGGCGAGAGCTGAGATGGGTTACAGGCGAGAGATGAGATGGGTACCGAGAGAGGCGAGAGACGACACAGAGGGACAGAGGAGGCGAGGGACGACGGGAGGTCACAGGCGAGAGGTGAGGGAAACGATGAGAGTTTGTGAGACGTGTATTACGCGGGTCAGGGAAAGAGACGAGAGTGAGTGAGGGAGCGGAAAGTGTATTACGCGAAAGAGAAGCGTAATACACTTTCCGCGTGGGAAAGCCAAAAATAGGTTGACCGGGAAAGTGATGGAAATCACTTTCCTTTGATTTGTTTTCCAAAGTTTTACCAAACACTGGAAAGCAAGGAAAGTGAATTCCGGGAATTCACTTTCCTTGAAACAAACAAGGCCTTAGAAACTAATGTAAAAATCCGACCCATCATTCTGGTCTAACGAGACCAAATCTCTTTTTAGACCTAGACCTGTCCCACTAATTCATAAAGGCATTTGCTAGGTCATTTACATAATCTGTCTGGGGCAAATCCTTATCTAATTGTGGAAAACCCACACCTGAGTGCTCAAAAATACCTGTTATCGCAAGTCTAACTACATCACTAACACTAAAAATTAGAGGACAATTTGTGAACCATAACTTTTGAGATTTTAATTGGATTCTGTTTTTGAGTCTACAAGTTGGTCGGTATATTTGGATGTATATTTAGACTCATAAAACATATTTGGAATAAAAAGTTCATAAAATTTTGGTTTTTGTGTGAAATTGTTGATTGGTTCATAGTTCATACAACTAGATCAACCAGCTGACTGGTTGAGTTGGAGGATTGGCTTTGAGCCGTTGTTATTTTGAAGCGCGACAAGATGAAATTGTGTTATTTTGCCCAATTTGTATAAGAAGTAAAGAATAAAGATCAAGGTAAGCATTTCTCAAGAAAAATAATTCTAAAACCGTGTTTCATTTTATTCCTTTGTATTTCAATTTTGCTCTTAGTTAATAATTTTAACTGAATAGTATTTCCGCACGTCTTTTATAATATTTTTAATTTAATAATAATTAATTGAAAAAAGTAGTGAGGATTAAATTTTAAAAAAAATTAAGTAAAAAATAAAAAGGTAGAAACGACTTGTTTAGAGCTAGAAGGCGGTTTGCCCTTTCTGAAGCGGTGTTCTGGTAGGCAATTGAAACATTAGGGTTTCTTCGGCGATCTGAGAATCAAACTCCCTGTAGATTATCTTGACGGAAAGCAAGAGGTAACTTTCTTAAATCACTTGAAGTGAAATTCAATTCAATCCAATATAATCCCCATGTTTTATTTTCTCACCAAATCCGCTCTCCAATTCGGGAACCACACTGCTGCAGTTTCACCCACTCACAAGCTCTTCTCATTTCACCTCTCACCTTCAACTATCACTCTTAGATTCTTCATCTCAACCCTTGAAAACCCAAGTAAACTATCATTTGCAGCTTCTTATCTCATAAGCAAATTAGGGTTCTCCCCTGAATCTGCTCTTTCAGCTTCTAAACATCTCAATTTTAAAACCCCAGAGAAACCTGACTCGGTGATCCACATTTTCAAGCACTATGGTTTCTCTCAAGTTCAAACCTTTAAACTCGTTAAAAAATACCCCCGAGTGCTTTCGTGCAACCCTGAGAAAACCCTTTTGCCTAAACTAGAGTTTTTCCACTCTAAAGGCGTGTCAAACAAAGACATTGCACACATTTTATGTACATATCCTCATATTTTAGTTAGAAGCTTGGAAAAGTGTATAACTCTTAATTTTAACTTCCTAAGCAATTTGCTTCAATCTAATGACAAGACAATTGCTGCTGCGAAAAGATACTCGCCCATTCTCTATCATACAGCCGATAAATTCTTGAAACCGTGTGTCGACATTTTGGAAGAGTATAGAGTCCCCAAAAAGCATATTGCTTCGTTGGTTCACCGTTGGCCGAGGTCTGTAATGATGTCCCCGAATCATCTGAGAAGAATTGTAGAGGAGGTGAGAGAAATGGGATGTGATCCTCTTAAGCCACAGTTTACTACGGCAGTGATGGTGATGAGTCTATTGAGCGAATCTGGGTGGGAAAGGAGGTTGGGTCTTTATAAGAGTTGGGGTTGGTCTGAGGATGACGTTCTTGCTGCTTTCATAAAGGAGCCTTGGTGCATGATGACATCAGATGATAAGATTATGGCAGTGATGGATTTCTTGGTTAACAATATGGATTGCGAGCCTTCATTTATTGCGAAAAAACCCTATCTTTTGAAGCCAGGCTTGAAGACAACATTTATACCAAGAGCTTCAGTTGTTCACTTTTTGTTATCGGAACGGTTGATTGAAAAGAAGCCTAACTTGGTTACTCTGTTTTTGTGTTCTGAGAAGAAGTTCCTTGAGAAATTTGTGTATCGTTTTGAAGAAGCCCCTCAGCTATTAAAGCTGTATGGAGATCAGTCATATCTTTCAAAATGACATGGAAATGTAACCGTTTTGTGAATCGTTTTTTTCTCTCCAGATTTTGTTGGATACAGTAATGCAACTCCGATATGCAACTCCACTGCTACATTTATTTTGGCGTCTGTTACTAGTGAGTTTTGCTTACCAGCACAAAGGAAAAGATGATGGCTTCTGCTCTCTGGTGTCTTCCTGATAAAACGTGTGCATCCATTAATCAGTGGAGTTAGTTATCTTCATCTTCCATTTCAAGTATTTCAAAGTCATTCTGTAGTGGAATTGGTGTTGAAAAACACCACCTATATGGTGAATTTTGCGCAGTCATGGAATGATTGAGAGTCCATATGCTAGAATGCAGATAGATTAAGGATTTTGAATTCAATCTCCCACATCTAAACTCATTTTCAGCATTCATTAGCAATTGCATCTGCCTATAATGCACTGCAGTTTACAGGATGTTAGATGTTGAAGTTACAAAAGACTAGGACCCTGGATGTCTGCATGTTCCCGGGGTCCTGCTCATTTTTTGTGTATCCGCATTATTATGTTCAACTTAATAAATCCACTTTATTAGGAATAATTATGTTCTTGTTTCATGGGAAACGTCCAACCCCAGCATTTTTACTGACCTGATTAACAATATTTCTTTCTTCATTTTTTTTCCTTTTTCTCCTGATGATTGTCGTTTGATGAGCTCTTTGTGACAGTTTATCTGCTTTTCGATTGAAGATTGAGTATCATTTAAAGTGGTAGCATGTATGATTTTAATCTTAAATTTAACATTTCTCTTCTCTAATTGATGGTATGAATGGCGCCGAGCTACTCTAAGATTTGTTTTTCATCGGCGGCAACTACAAGTCAAAAAGTTAGAAAAAGACTGATCGAATGAAATTCTTGTTTGTGTCTTGGATGATAAATAGAATTGTTTTGCCCCCTCCAAATAACCAGTTGGATCAACAAAAGCTTCTTCACGGACTATGGGAGTGACAGGTGACTTAGGACTTGAGATGTCCTTGCACAACCTTTAAATGCAGGATGAGAAAAAAAAGAAAAAAACTAAAATAACCAAACTGATTAGAAAACTAAAAAAAATAGGTTGATTTTGGTTTAAAGCTTCTTAAACTGATTGTACTGAACCAAACCACACCCTTAAGAATAAATATAAAAATGTTGATTATAATATGGTTTTATTATAATGAATATTAAAGATGTGCGTTTTTTTTTTAAAAGCTTGTTATTCATACTGTTAGTATACTTTTTTACCCTAGATTCTTAAGATTTGCTTTTTTAGTGTTGGATATGTTTTACTCCCAACAAATTCTTTGATTACATTTATATATATTGTTAAGTATCTACAATTATTTGATCCATTTTATAAATTTATTTTGGTTTTGCCTTTTTATTTTATAAAAATCAATTGAATTTGTTGGCCATAAAAACCCCACTAGAAACAAAAAGTTATGTCAGTCTTTTTTAAAAAAAACTAAATTAAAATTGGTCAGTTTAAATTAGTTTCTGGTTAGGTCCAAATATATATAAAAACTGAGCGGGCTATGTTTTTAGTAGAATCAAATAAAATATTGACCTAATAAAACCCTTCAATTCAATTAGATTTTAGTGAGCTGAATGATTTGGCCAAATCTAATTGAGTTAGTTGCAAGGAAAAAGGTTGTTCAAATGTCGCACGTGTGCATTATAGCAACAATCCTTTACTTAGACCATGATCTTTTGTGGAGCATGTAAAGAATAAACAATCCTTATCAATAATAATAATAATAAAATGGAGTCTCCGACCTAGTATTATGGTTATAAGAACCCTAACTAGCCTCAAAATCTAGTTAAACAAATTGATTATGTATAAAAAGGACTTGTCACCCTTAGTACACTTTATTTAAGGTAAGCCTCATTGTTTATTTTTCTTATATAAATTAAAGTGTTGTTGTGTTTTCTAACCATAGGTTTGTCTAATAATTAAAGTTGGTCCACCCTGGTAAAGTGATCCATAGATTTAGGAGTCAAGTCTAGTCATTGTAAAGTCAAAATATATAAATAAAAAAACATTTTTATTTTTAAACTCGGGAATACATTTCATATATAAGATTATACTCTTGAATATTAAAAGAAAGAAAATAATTATTTTTGTGCTATTGGAATGTAGGCCATGGCTTTAATAAACTATTCATTAAATCAAATATACATGCAAAATAAAAACTATTTTTCTTGAACTTCTTGGTATTTAAAAAAAAAACATTAAATCATTCCATGTATCTTTTTTATTATTATTTATACTAACATGATTTTTTATTTTATTTTTAAGAGACTTGGCCATATGAAATTTAAAATAAAGGTGTATTTTTGAAGGAAAAATAAGAGTTTTGTTGTTTTTAGGAAAGAAATTGTTTTGTTTAATATCAGAAAATCACCCTGTGTGTAAGTCACAATTTCAAATATTAAGTATGAAAGGGTAAAAAAATAGATAACTTAAAATTATTTGCAAGATGATCTTAAGAAAAAAAACTTACTAAAGGTGGACTAAACTCATGTTTGGCAAAACACACAATGTTTTAATCAAGCTATTTCAATCAAAGTATCAACTCCATGCAAATTACTAACCAACTTATTACTCCTACAATCCAACAATCAAATATTACATCTTATTAATTTCATGAATTATTTCCAGCTCGTATACTAACTCAAAGGAATTAACACTAAACCAAACATAATTCATACATCAACATTTAATATTCAAATAGAAATCACAACCTAAGAAAATAAACTCATAATTCAACACAAAAATTCAAATCATTTCAAAATATAAAAAAACACACATAATTCCAAACCAAATATCCAAATAGTCCAAAAAATACACATTATAATTAGGTGACCAATCTATGGTCTTTTATTGGGTGACTTGCCCATCATTTGTGTTCAAATAATCTGACTATGATTTGTGTTCAGGTAACCTGCCTGTGGTTTTATAATTAGGTGATGTTCCTATGATTTGTGCTTAGGTAACTTATTGAAGGTCTATAATTAGGTGATCTTCCTATGATTTGCGTTCAGGTAACTTGTGTTATGGTCTGTGATTGGGTGACTTGCTCGTGGTTTGTGTTATTAGCACTTTTTAATGGTAAGGTTGACATTTGTCGTTTCTTGATGAAAATGTTGGATTTTTTAATTATTGGGTTAATGTTTGTCCTAACATTTTCTAATGGCAGAATTGATGTTTGTCTTTTCTGATGGAAGGGTTGGACTTCTTGATTAGAGTATTAAAACTAAAAATTCTTAATGATAGAGTTAAAAATGAAGGTTTTTAATGATATAGTTAAATTTCTTGGTGTTTTCTTATTGGAAGGTTGTTGATTAGAAGGTTGATACTTATCATTCCTGATGTGAAGGTTGACATCTCTCATTTCTTATGACATGGTTGAAACATAGGATTCCTTATGACAGGGTTAGAAATGAATATTCCTAATAACAATGTTAAATCTCTTAGTGTTTCTTGATTGTAAAGTTAACACATGTCCTTTATAATACCAAGGTCAGACTTTTTTATGACAGAGTTGAAACTAAGAATTTTTTCTAACATGGTTTAAAACTAGAGATTCCTAATGACATGGTTTAATTTTTTTGGTGTTTGTTGATTGAAAGGCTGCCACTTGTCCTTTCTAATGGTAGGGTTGGACTTTATTCAAGATTTATCCTGAGAGACTTTCCATAAAACTATCATGTAATTATTTGAGTTAGTAATTTCTAAAATGAGATGCTTGCATCCTTAATAGATTGGGAATACAGGCCTCCTATTTACTTTTCTATGCTTAATAGATGAAGTTTGTAATTTTTTACATCAGTTATTTTGGTCCCTTTTTTTTTCTATTTTTGGATTTTTAAAATATAAGAAAAAAAGGATAAGAAAAATCCAGGTTAAGACATTAACCAAGACCTAACCTTTCTTTCCTTTATTTCATTTCCCATTTCTCCGTCTTCATTCGAATTCACTGCAAATACTAGTTTCTCTCATTTCATTTCTTGTTATATTTTTTTTTGGATTGTTTATATTTTAAAGAGATTGATTTTTAGTGATAATATTATGAAAAATAGGGGATTGTGAGCAATTGGGTATCGTAGGCAAGTGATTTTATTCATCTCATGTTTTCCCATTTCATTTACACAATCATTTGCTTTTATTTGGTGGACATTATACCTGAATATGTGTATATGAGTAAATATTGAATGGTTATTTTGTTTTCTTAGTGTGTTTGAGATTGTGATAGCTTTTGTATTGCAATTTAAAAAAGTATGTTTTAAGAAAATATTTTTAAAGGTGACTTAAAATAGGTTTAAAAAATATGTGTTTGGTTAACAATATTATAAGATAAGTTTTTGATGCAAAATAAATGAAAAACATGCCTTTATGAATGAAAAACAAGTTAGTTTGGCTTTTATAAAACCAAATGTTGAAAATGCAAACAAATAAAATGTATTTGATTAACAAAACAATATTTCTCTATGATTTGACAAAAGGTAAAAATTACCACAATACCAAATGATCTCTTACAATAATAACAACAATATTTTTGTTGCTTTCTAAGAGAATACCAAAATTCTTAAATATATGAATTAAGATAAAATAGATTAGAAATAAATAGGTTTGAGATGTTTATAGTCTTATGCAATGATTTTATGAATATCATATAAGTATAAAACTTATGTGATATTTTGCCCAATGTTAGTGCAAAAAATAGATAAGTTGTGGTATATTTTATTATATTGAGATGTTGGTGTAAATGAGTGATAAAATATGCTTGCATTGCATTGCACGACAACTTGAAAGTTGTAACAATGAATAAGAACAAAGATTTTGTGCCTGCTATTGTGATCCAACCACACTTTTGGATTTTTTTTTAAAATATCAGCTTCTTATTAGTTTTTATGTGTGTTTTTGAATTGTCTTGATGTTTCAGATATCAAAAATAAATTTAAACAAATAAAATATATATTTTAATAGACTTCTAAGTGAAAAACACTTTAAAAATCAATTTTCACCACACTTTCAAATAATCATGTGCATGTATAGTGTAACAGTGTCAAATGTCCACGAGGTGCACACTTTGACAGGTTATCCAAAACAATGTCTAAGGGCACTAACAACCATGCCAAAAGCGGGAAAAATCAGTAGCGCAAATTTGTGTAGTTATAGGTTCATTAAGAAAAATCAGCAGCGCAGATTGTTGACGAACATGGGCTGGATTGTCCAGGTTAGGTAGAAAAATTCATCAAGGGATAGGTTGGCGAGAACAGGGGATGTCGCGAACATTCGGCAACGCAGGCATTAACAACCTTCACGCATATGCATATTCGATAACACGTAATAACTTGTGCAAGTCAGGGGTTTGACCTGTCACGACTTGGTACTTGGACGAAGGACTGTCCAAAGCATGCGAGAGACCCAACAACAGACGCATCAGAAACTGACAGTTGGGATTGCCAAGTGGACATGCATAATGTGGGCTAGTGAGAGTTATGGGCATCTAAGATCATGAGATCATGAGAGATGTGCTGGAGAACGTGAAGGCATGGCTGATAATGCTCTCAACCCAATAAGATCATGGGGGGAAACTACCAACTACTTGATAGATAATAGGGTCACTATGTTCATGGGTGAACATGGATGAGATAGTGTCTTCATATTTCCTTAAAAGTAGGAATGAGAGTTGTGTCCTATAAATACTTGTGGCAGCTCTTGATTTGGGGCAACATATAGAGCACGAGATAGAGACATAAGCTTGGTGTAACATGTAATCTTTGTGCATAGCATACATACGAATTTGTGAATAGTTTTTTTATGTTTATGAAATTAATAAAGGTTGGGAAAGAGTTTTTGTAAAACTTATTATGCACTTTGATTAACTTATTCTTTTTATGTATTCTGCTTGTCTTCTAACTTTGAAAAGTGTGAAAAACCTCTCGGATGAGAGAAGCACTTAGTTATTATACAAACACGGGAGAGATTACTGAGGAAAAACTAAATCTAGTAGGGGACAAGGCTATCATACAAGTTTATTTATGGAGTAAAAAATATACCCCATTATGAAGCAATGTGATTTCTACGTGGTGCATATAAGATGCAGATCAACCCTAAAAAAACTTTCGATTATCATGGTGAGAAACGAAGTAATTACAATTACATAATTAAAATTTAAATAATCTAAATCCCATAACAAAAAAAAAACACATTGTAAGGACAGCATATGTTTTAGTTTTACTGACCAAATTCCATTAATTAGACTTTTTTTTCTCCAGTTTGGTCATTTTATATTCAATTTATTTGAAATCACGATTTATAATTATTTTCAGTTAACTTGATATAGAGTGTTGGTGATGTTAAAAAAAAACATTTTCTCATTAAATTAAAACCGAGGCAGCTATTTTTGAAAAGGTGATTTGACAGGCCATTAAAACATTAGGGTTTCTTCGGTGCAAGTTCAAGATTCGCTCTGCGAATCAACCACCTTATAGATTCTCTTGACGGAAAGAAAGAGATAACTTTCTTGCATCACTCAAAGTGGAATTCAATTCCCATGTTTCATTTCCTCTGCAAATCCATTCTCCATCATGGGAGATACGCTGCCGCACTTTCATCCGCCCACAGGCTCTTTTCATTTCAACACTCACCTTCGATTATTACTCTTAGATTCTTCATCTCAACCCTCGAAAATCCAAATAAACAGTCATTTGCAGCTTCTTATCTCATAATCAAATTTGGGTTCTCTCCTGAATCTGCTCTTTCAGCCTCTAAACATCTCAATTTTAAAACCCCAGATAACCCTGACTTAGTGATTCACATGTTCCAGCACTATGGTCTCTCTCAAGAACAAATCTTTAAACTCGTTAAAAAACTCCCACGAGTGCTTTCGTGCAAACCTGAGAAAACCCTTTTGCCTAAACTCAAGTTTTTTCACTCTAAAGGCATGTCAGGCAATGACATTGCCCACATTCTATGTGCACATCCTTGCATTTTGAATAGAAGCTTGGAAAACCAAATAATTCTCATTTTCAACTTCCTTGTCAGTTTGCTTGAATCTAATGACAAGACAATTGCTGCTGTTAGAAGATACTCCCCTATTCTCTATCATAAAGCCGATAGATTCTTGAAACCTTGTGTCGACATTTTGGAAGAGTATGGAGTCCCCCAAAAGCATATTGCTACATTGGTTTACCGTTCTCCCAGGTCTGTCATGATGTCTCCGAATCATTTGAGAAGAATCGTTGAGACGGTGAGAGAAATAGGATGTGATCCTCTTAAGCCACATTTTACTACGGCAGTGATGGTGATGGGTCTATTGAGCAAATCTGGATGGGAAAGGAGGTTGGGTGTTTATAAAAGTTGGGGATGGTCTGAGGAAGACGTTCTTGCTGCTTTCATAAAGGAGCCTTGGTGCATGATGACATCAGATGATAAGATTATGGCAGTGATGGATTTCTTGGTTAACAATATGGATTGCGAGCCTTCATATATTGCGAAAAAACCCTGTCTTTTGAAGCGAGGCTTGAAGACAACATTTATACCAAGAGCTTCAGTTGTTCACTTTTTGTTATCGGAACGGTTGATTGAAAAGAAGCCTAGCTTGGTTACTCTGTTTTTGTGTTCTGAGAAGATGTTCCTTGAGAAATTTGTGTATCGTTTTGAAGAAGCCCCTCAGCTATTAAAGCTGTATAACGAGAAATTAAATCTTTCAAAAATGAGAGGTAACGTAGTAGTTGAAAATTGTTGAGATAATTGGTCCATTTTGGTTTTCCTTCCTGTTGTACTCTGATGCATGGAATGCAGTCTAAATTTGCTTGTTATCTGCAATTTTGGCTTCTCTCTTCTTTATTTTCTTGATCCGAGGTCAAACAATGCCTTGTTTACTTGTATGCAACCTACTACTTTGTTCCACATAGTTTGCACATGTTCTGTTTGCCTGCCACAAAGCAAAAGGCAGCTATTTCTTTTAAATATTGGTCCATATCTAAAACTCAATCTCACTGTTTCTATTCCTTTCTTTTAAAATATTTCACCTAGTTTGAAAATTTTAACTGGTTCTTACTGAATTTAACATGTTTGAAAAATGAGACTTGGCAACTATTTTCACATTAGAAGCATTATAGCAATTTCCATATGCACGCGTTGCATTCTTCCTTTTGGATGTTTAAAGTATAGATAAATTGCCCTTGGCTACTATTATGTGCACAGGCAGATGAACATGCATTTTTGTATTTCCATCGTATCAATTTGCACCAGCCTCTATCACTTAAATACTTGGAACTTGTTCTGTTTTTCTTTTTGATGGAATGAGAGTCAGATATTCAGCTTTTCTCCAAACTCGTGAAGAAAGAAAAGGGTGAGAGTTTTACTGCTGCAACCATTTAGTCATAGTTCTATTTATGATACAGCTGTAATGAAATTCTCCTCTCTTTTTTCCTTTCCAAAGAATGTCTCTGTTCGGTTCCATAATAAGCTTTTTGTAGCATAGTTTGTGTGCTCTTGCGGTTGAATATTGTTTGAAGGAGTAGCATATAGAAATTTAGTTTTTTTTAATGCCTCTTGTGCTCATTGACTGTATTTTTTGCATTAACCCATACTGAGGTTTCTTCGTCATCAGTGGCTTCAAGTTGAAACGTGGTAAAAAAAACAATCTAACTTTTTGAGACTTTCTTGCATATGTGCTTTGATGGTGAATTGAATTGGTATAGCTGTTGAGCTAAGAGGATAGACTTGAACCAAGTGCTTCAATAGTACCATTTCTGTTATCAAATAATTTGATTGAAGGGCTGCCCAAATTGGTTGTTCTGTTTAAATATTTTGAGAAGTTTGTAATTGTTTTGATGATTCTCGTCATCTATTAAAGCTATATAGAGAAAAATTAGTCTTTCAAAATGACATGGAAATCTAATAGTTGAAAACTTTTCAGTTTTTGACTCCATGATGGCTTAAATTCTTGTTGTGTTACTCCATTTTGTTGGATACAAGAACGTACCATGATTCTGTAATGCAGCTCTAAGGGTAAATCAATCTGAATTTCTTCATTATCGGCAACCTTTTGGCTTCTATAATCCTCATTTCTCTATTGACGCTTGAGCTAGATACTGCTGTACTTGCTTGCTTTTTTGGTATGCAACTCTACTACTTTATTTCATTTTCTTTCTGTTTCAATTTTTTTTTTTTGCTCCACCACATAAAAAGGAGTGGTTTCCATCCTATTTTCCTGTGAAGGTATATGAATCAATTTAATGATGATATAAGCTTTCTTTCCTGCCAAGAATGCACTAAGAAAGCTGAAGTTATGTTACAATATTTGAACTTGGAAGGTAGACTCAATGTCTGTTGAAATTTGATAAACTGGGCATGAATCATTGCATGATTGGAATTGTATACCTTACGCTGGAACCAAGAAGTTTGAAACTAGCATAGTGCAAGTTCAACCCCATGAGATGGAAGCACCTAATAACATCGACCTCAGTTGAATTCGTTGGTCCATGTCAAAAAGTGATCTCACTGTTGTGTTTTTCCTTAGATCACCTAGTCTGAGAATTTTATTTGTTCCTGCCATTTAACTTCAAAGAATGTCTTTATTTATTTGCATTATGAGCTCAGCAAGCCATAGTTCTATCCTGTTCTGTTGAGGATTGCTTGAAAGGAGGGTAGGTATAAGATTTTGATCCCAATTTTAGCATCCTCGTGCTCTCATTGGTTGTACTGTTTGTTGGCAACAAAGCTGTACAAAGTTTTACTCATCATTGATAGCTACACTTAAGAATGTAAGAAATGAATGAACTAAGATGAATCTTTTCTTGTATGTGTGCTTGGATTATGGATGGTGAATTGAACAGGTTTGTGTGCTGAATAACACCTGCATATTTGGTTGAACCAGGCTTTGTTTTTAATAAATTGGGATTTATAACTTAATCCATGCACAACCTCTTAAAACTTGTTTTTTAGAACTCCCTGTTAATATTATTCTTTTGCTGCTACAAGGGGATCCATGAATTCATCAATGCTAGCTTTGTGATGGCAGGGATACATGCATCCTCCCTTTCATTTGGTATTTTTGCAATAAAAACAGATAATCTTTTGAATCTGGATGTAAGCTTATCATGTTTCTTGTTCTCTATAGGTGACCAAAATAAAAGAAAAATAAAGTTGTGATATTACATTTTATTTAAAAGACATTCTCTTTTTAATCTGATCATTCTTCGATCATACGGTAACAATAATTAAAATCACTGAAATAAAAATAAAAATAAAAATAAAAATAAAAATGATTAAAAAACTCTAATGAGTTAATTGTTTAATTCTTTCAACAAAAAACTTATTGTTGCGGTTGTTAAGGGAGCATGCTTTTCAATTTGGTTATCACCCTTATGTTCTTAGTGTAAGTTGCTCTTTTTTCACAACAAAAAAAAAATGTTATTTACCTTGCCCATCTGCTTATGAGATTCCCTGAGTTATCTTCACAAGAGAGTTTCTTCATGGGAATAGATCTAAAGTAATTTACCAATACCATTGATCAACTTATTTTGATTTATTCATCTTCATGCATGGTATGTCAAATTGCAACATCTTTTCTATGCAAAAATCTGATTTTGCTGTATTTTGTTGACAAATTCATGTCAGTGATCTCCTTGATTTTAATCCTGTGTTCTCTAAACATACATTATTGAGAGTGTTGATGAAATCTATTCAGCAAATAGTTTATGGCCTTCACGTTATAAACAGCATTTATATGTGTTTATCACACCTATTAAGTTTCATAGATTTGTAATTGTGATTGTAGAATCTTATTCTTTTGGAATCATACGAGCGATATACCCGCGCGTTGCGCCGGGTTTTTTTTATCTATGTAGAAAATTGATTGCTTTTATATATATTGTATTTTATTATTTTAATATTTAATTAGTATAATTATAATTAATAAAATTTGTATAATCGAAATGGAAAGTGGTTTGTATATTTTGTAATTGCAGACAATGCAGGTAATTTTTTTTCCTGCGTTGCTTTTTTATCTCAGTAATATTAGATTTGACACATTATAATTTTTTCCCACAAATAAACTTATATTTTTTGCGTGCTATAAGTAGTTATTTTAATGTTTAATTAGTAAAATTGCAATAGATCAAATATGTTAGAAATGAGTTTTTTGCGTAGTATAAGTAGTATGTTTGCCCGCGCATTGCGTTAGGGTTTTTTCTATTTAGAAAAGTAATTGATTTTTCACATGTTGTAATTAGTTGTTTAAATATTTAATTAGTAACATTATAATAGATAAAATATGTAACAAATAAAATTTTCCCCCGCCTAAAAGGAATAGTGTAATCGAAATGGGAAGTGGTTCGTATATTTTTTAATCATAGATAACCAACGTAAATTTGAAAAAAAAAAATCCCCGGTAATATTACATCTGACACATGAAAAATAAAAATATTGTAAATTTTTGAAGAAATAAACTATTTTTTTTTGCGCGCTATAATGACTTATATGCCGTATAAAAGGAACAGTGTAATCGAAACGGAAAGTGACTCGTATAATTTTTAATTGTAGATAACCTAGGTAAATTTGTCTATTTTTTTTAGTTTTTTTTTTTGGCCAGTAATATTACATCTGACACATTAAAAATAAAAAGATTGGAAATCTCTGAAGAAATTAACTTAATTTTTTTGCGTGCTATAATGACTTATTTGCCATATAAAAGGAACAGTGAAATCGAAACAGGAAGTGACTTGTATATTTTTTAATTGTTGATAACGTAGGTAAATTTGTAAAAAAAAAAAAAATTAGTTGTTTTTTCCCCCTGTAATATTATATCTGACACATGAAAAAAAAAATGTAAATTTCTAAAGAAATAAGCTTGATTTTTTTGCGTGCTATAATGAGTTATTTGCCGTATAAAAGGAACAGTGAAATCGAAACGGGAAGTGACTCGTATATTTTTTAATTGTAGATAACCTAAGTAAATTTGTCAAAAAAAAAATTTAGTTGTTTTTTCCCCCAGTAATATTACATCTGACAGATGAAAAATATAAATACTGTAAATTTTTGAAGAAATAAGCTTAATTTTTTTGCGTGCTATAATGACTTAGTTGCCGTATAAAAGGAATAGTGTAATCAAAACGGGAAGTGACTGACATATTTTTTAATTGTAGATAACCTAAGTAAATTTGAAATTTTATTTTTAAGTTGTTTCTTTTTCCCATTAATATTAGATTTCAAATATAAAAAATGAAAATATTGTAAATATTTTTTTTTTAAAAAAAACTTAAACAAAAGAGTATCAAATTTAAATTCAAAGTCAAAAATTTTTCATATAAGATTTATTAATCATATTATTATATTAAATGTATTTAAGAATATTGATATTAATGTTTTTTTAAAAAAAAATTCTAGGTCATTTTTCTTTCTCTCTATATTTTTAGGCAATGATATTCAAAAAATATTAAAACATATAATTAGTCTCACATACTTTATAGAGTAATCGAAATGGAAAATGGTTTGTATATTTTTTAATTGTAGATAACCTAGGTAAATTTGTCAATATTTATTTTTATGAGTTGCCTTTGTTCTTAAGTAATATTCGATCTGACACATTAAAAATAAAAATATTGTAATTTGTTTTTAAAAATAAACCTAATATTTTTGCGTTTTATAATTATTTATTTGTCGTCTAAAAAGAACAACTTAATTGAAACGGGAAGTGACTCGTATATTTTTTAATTGTAGATGATGTAAGTAAATTTGTCAACCTTTTGTTTTTTTGATTTTTTTTCCAGCAATATTAGATCTACAATCTAAAAAACCAAAGAACTGAGAATTTTTGTAAAGAAATAAACTTAAACAAAATAGCAGAAAATTAAATTGTTATGATGAAAAAAATAAAAAACATAAAAAAAAGGAAGCAAGAAAAAAAACTAATATTATTATTCTTATTGAGTTAATAATTGGAAAAAATTCAATAAAAGAAAAAAC
The DNA here is from genome assembly GCA_027405865.1 of Salix purpurea. NCBI lineage: Eukaryota > Viridiplantae > Streptophyta > Magnoliopsida > Malpighiales > Salicaceae > Salix > Salix purpurea. The sequence continues at coordinate 5,335,567 of JAOWLH010000014.1, read as the reverse complement.
AAATGTCAATAAATTGTTTTTTTGAAAAAAAAAGTGGAAAAAAAACGAAATAAATAAAAAAAAGGTCAAAAAAAAAAACAATCAAAATAAATAAAGATGTAAGTGAAAAAAACAGAAACGAAATAAATTAAAAAACGTCAAAATAAATAATAATAAAAAAACAATCAAAATAAATAAAAATGAAAGAAAAAACATAAGTGGGAGAAAAAAAAAAACCAAACAAAAAGTGAGGCAGGGGTTCAAACATAAGTGGGAGAAAAAAAAAGCAAACAAAAAGTGAAAAAATTATGCAGGAGGCAGGGGTCGAACCCCTGTCCTCTCTTAAGACTTGTGTGTCTTTGCCAGTAAGCTACATGCCTTTCATTGTCTCTTTTTGTGAAAGAGTATATAAATATACTATTTATTGTTAAAAAACGAAAAAAAAAAAGAGGAGGACATACACCCGTGCCGCACCGGAGCAAAGTGCACGTCCACAGTGACAATGAGTCACAATGCACAGTGCTCTGAACTGTTACAAATCTCGTTTTGTTTTAGATAGTTAGTAATTCTTATGGAGTGTGTGGATTGTTCTATCCATTGAATTTTGATTCACCATGACAATTTTTCTACATGTTTGGTGTATATAAATATATATATATGCGTGTTTTGTTTGTGTTGCAACAAGAGTTTTTTCGCGCGGCCATTCCCGGAGACTAGGGGTGTGGTTTTTTTTTTTATAACCATAAAATTATAATTATCTCTTAGGAGCTGTCACCGAGTATTAAATTCATTAGAAAACTTGATCCTTATTATTTTTATTTTTTGATAGTTAAAAATTTGATTTAATTTTTTCAGGGTCATCTCAATTTTATAACCATGGTTTTTGGTTTGGAAGACTAACTCAATTTAATTTTGATATATATTTTTTTTAATTTTATCATTTGACAATAGGCTATTGGCTATTGATCATCGAGCTTTCTTTGTCCCCCTCTATTTTCTTCTTCTTCTAGGATTATCCTGGGTCGCATGTTAATCCAATAAACCTGGTTGTTTTGAATTTTTTTTAATGTTTTTTTTTTAATTTTATAATTTGGTGTTGGGTATTGAGATCTCTTATTTTTGATGCTTTTATTTGTTTTTTATAGGGTTATCCTAGGTCATAAGTTTGTGAGGTTAACTCAAAATGACTTGAGTTTTTTTATTCAATGTTTATTTATTTATTTAACTTTTATTATTTTTTTCTATTTTTTTTTATCTCAATCTCATATCACATGTGGTGGGTTAATAGAGTAAACTTGAGTTGACTCGATTTTGTTTTTATGTTTTTTTTTTAATTGATATCTTTTCAATCTCATAATTCAAAATTAATTTTATTAGATCTTGAACTTTCGAACTTTTTTTTCTAAATTATCGTAAATCACAAGTTAATCATATTAATTTTGCTCAAATTAGTATCATTTAAATGTTTTTTTTTTTAAATTTGAAAATAATCATCAAGAGTGATTTAGGAGGTAATGCTTTTGGCTTTCCATACTCCTCATTCGTTGGAGATGGCCCTAATCGTCACAGCGGCTTCACCGTCAAATTATTCGGCATTAGCTATATACGTGAAGGAAAGGACCAAAATATAAAAATAGGTAAAAATGATGGACCAAAAGGCAGAAAAACTAAAAATCAGAAGGAAATTTTGTAAAATCATAAAAGTGTATATAGAAAACTGTTCACATTTCACAACGTCCGTGAAGAAAAAGACAGGGAAGAAATGCACGTCTACTCCAAGAAAAATCTAAAATTCCCTCCACAGTACATATAAATAAATCTCTCTCTCTCTCTCCTCCTTATCTCCTTTTCGGCCTGCTCCTCTTCAGGCTCTTCTAGGGTTTTTCATTTTGTATATCTACTCTATTTTCTTTTTTAATAAATAAAGCAGTGGCCGGTAAAGATAAGTACTGCTAGAGAAGTGAGGGAGAGGGAGAGATGGCGTCGAATCCTTCAAATCTATGGGTGCTGTTAGGACTAGGACTAGCTGGTATTTTTTTATTCACTAAAAAGTTTAAGAAAGTTCTCAGAGAAGATTTTGGCGCTTTTATCCTCAAGCTTCAGCTACTTCCTCCGCCGCAGCCCGCTCCTCCAAAAGCTCCTCATCCTCTCACTGGCCTCACCTTCGCCGTCTCCGACTTGTATGCCCCTTCACTTCCGTTCATTGATTATATTTGTTTGAATCACTTATTGGAGAGTAATTGAAATAAACATTTTTTGGCGATTAGTTTTGAGCTCGACATTTTTTTTAGGGTTTTAACTTTGTGGTTTTTAATTTGTCAATTTACATTTTTTTTCCTGGGTGAATGGATATATATAATGGGATTGTCAGATTTGAGATTGAAGGATATGTGACTGGATTTGGTCATCCGGACTGGGCAAAGACACATGAGGCAGCTTCTCAAACATCTGCTGTCGTTTCAACTCTTGTTGAAGGAGGTGCTACTTGTGTTGGCAAAACTGTTGTTGATGAGCTTGCTTATAGGTATGTTCTTGTTCTTTTCAAATTTCTAAAGACTGCGAACTTAGGGCATACTATGAGTTTATGCTTTCTTTTGTATGATGATGTTTGCTTTGCGTGCTGTTTGTTTTCAGTATCACTGGAGAAAACAAGCATTATGGTACACCTACCAATCCTGTTGAGCCAGCACGAGTACCAGGTGGGTCCAGTAGTGGCGCTGCTGTGGCTGTAGCTGCTAATCTGGTTGACTTCTCTTTGGGTGAGCTTCTTATTATCTTTCTTGCGACTCTTGTGATTTCTGGGGTTGAGTTCAGAAACTTTTGAATTGCTTTCGTGCAAATGTTTTATGTGAAACCCTTGTATATGCTTGTGTTGCTCTCCTTTTGCATCCAAACTATTATTAGTGTGAATGTCCTTTAGACCGCAAGGTCATCACAATTGTCATAAATTTGAAAGCCCAAACATTGTATTATTATCAGGTTGCATAATTGTATATTAAACAATCTTGGTTTTCATTCATTTGATTTTGGTCATTGTTGCTGTTGTTATGATTAAATTGGACCATTGATGGATACTGGTTAGCATGGAGACCCCTAGCATATTTTTAACAGTTTGCAAACTGATTTGCTCTTTTGTTGTCTTTTAGTTTTCTTTTATTAACTTTCTATTGAGTTTTATTTTTCTATGTGCAGCAAAACCCTTTCTTATACCAGTCTCTCAGACAAATCTTATTAATTGAATATTTTGTAATGGGGTTAATTTTCTTATATACCTGTATAAACTACATTTTAAATTGGCAATAATTATAATTAATTTTTTAAAGAAACCAAATATATTTTACCGTGACTTAATTGAAGTTGATTTACATATAGCGCTAGTTATATAGTTCCTTAAATAGAAATGGAATATGGTGTTGAACTATTCTATAAATGTAGTGCATTATTTGCATGATTCTTTGTTTGGGAAAATTTTATAGTGCACAAGGAGTTACTATTGACATTCTTTTAGTTACTCTGTGACCCACTCTCTTGAATGAGAAACACAAACAAGATAGAGAATAAAACACATGACGCACCAAAAGTTTTTGAGGACATATTAGGAAATTAGTATACAATATAAAAAAAAATGACGAAAAAATATAGTAATAAAAAGTTTTTGTGAAATAGCATACTTTTGGGTATTGTGGTTCTGAACAATGACATTTAATTAAATGTTGTGTTCCTGAACTGCGACATCTATTAATTCAGGACTAACCAATTGAATATTTCATAATGGCTAGTTAAATTGGTTGATGGATTCCAAAAATAACAAGAAAAATCATAAAATTGTCAAAATCAGTATCTTGTGGTGAGATTTTTGAAATCTAAAGATCCAAAGGTTGGAGAAGCGATACATAGTCACTCTAAAAAAATCCCCTTAGAAACTAATGTAAAAATCCGACCCATCATTCTGGTCTAACAAGACCAAATCTCTTTTTAGACCTAGACCTGTCCCACTAATTCATAAAGGCATTTGCTAGGTCATTTACATAATCTGTCTGGGGCAAATCCTTATCTAATTGTGGAAAACCCACACCTGAGTACTCAAAAATACCTGTTATCGCAAGTCTAACTACATCACTAACACTAAAAAATAGAGGACAATTTGTGAACCATAACTTTTGAGATTTTAATTGGATTCTGTTTTTGAGTCTACAAGTTGGTCGGTATATTTGGATGTATATTTAGACTCATAAAACATATTTGGAATAAAAAGTTCATAAAATTTTGGTTTTTGTGTGAAATTGTTGATTGGTTCATACAACTAGATCAACCAGCTGACTGGTTGAGTTGGAGGATTGGCTTTGAGCCGTTGTTATTTTGAAGAGCGACAAGATGAAATTGTGTTATTTTGCCAAATCTTTTTTCAAATGATGTTATTTTGCCAAAAGTTTTAACTTACTATGCTAATTTTAAAAAAAAATCCCCAAAAGTGATAAGAATATCTCTGCCTGGGATTTCTCTTTTCGACTTGTTTCTATGCATTTCTTGAAAATGGACTCTAGGGAGTAACTAATAGGATGTCACTAGTTACTTCCCAAGCACCATAAACTTTTGACTTTGTTTGACAGTTTTTATTCATGAATATAGGATACTGCTGTTCAGGTCATTCTGCTGTTAAATTTCTTTATAGTATGCAAGTTTGCTGTGAATTTTTGGCATTTCCAGACCACTCAATAAAATTTTAGCTTTGTAGACATTAATTGAACCTCTATAAAACACATTCAAATTTTGGAATATTTGATACAGATATTTTATGGCAGGTGTTGATACTGTTGGTGGTGTGAGAGTACCTGCTGGATTTTGTGGTATCATAGGATTTCGACCCTCATATGGAGCTATTTCAAAGATAGGAGTCTTACCTGTTTCAGCCAGTCTTGACACTGTTGGTATGTGAGGGCCACATTTTGGAGATTCTCTTGTTTATGATTCTTTTAATTATTTTTCTCCAGGTTAAGTAAAGGAATTGTTGATGACCTATTTTTTTCTGTATTGCGATTGTTTAATTTCCTATGTTGTTCTCTATTGCAAATTGATATAGGTTTTTCTGATTTAACATTTTTTCTCATATTACTTTCAAGTAGAAATATGATTGATGTGTATGTGTTTCAACTTGCTCCACATGTTTTTTTTTTAAGTTGGAACATGATATCATTTAGCTCTATTTTGCACAGATTTTGGTTTTACCTTTCCAAGAAAAGAATCAATAATGCAAATGTTTAAGCTAGGATTGATCATATAATTACATATTGTGTAATTTTACTTGGTGATTGACTGATCTCAGTTCTATTGAATGTGAACTCTGAAGTTTAATCTTTTCATTGCACATTTATTTAAAGAGCTAAAGCTCTAAACTTTGTAGTGCCCTGTACCACTGAGTAATTATGAGTTAGCTCTGAATGATTGATAACATTTAATTGTTGTTTGCTTGAGTCAAGCACACTTCAACTTATTCCATGCTTTTGGAATGTCCTAAGAGCTGGTTTTGCTGGCTTAGTAAGCTTCTTGAACTATCAAAATAAAAATAAAAATCTATCAAAACTTTGCTCTGAAGCTGAATTTGCTTCTTTATTTTCCACATCACTTTATTTGTAATTTATTTTGCTTTGAGCATGTGTGTAACATCATCTTTGAAGTAGAGGTCATTTTATTCTCTTGTCCAGCCATTGACTGACTATTACTTTGTATTGATGGGATTCCTTATAATGCTCTCTGGTTGCCTCATCAATACTGAATTTTGATCAACTTCTGAAACAACTCCTGCAGGTTGGTTTGCTAAGGATCCTAATATTCTGCGACGTGTTGGGCATGCTCTTCTTCAATCTGCTTTTGGAGGTCAACGTAGTCCTAGGCAAATTATAATGGCAGATGATTGTTTTCAATCACTAAAGATTCCTATTGATAGAGTTTCCCAGGTGGTGGTTAAGTCAACTGAAAAGCATTTTGGAAGTATGTTAAGATCTTCTGAACTAGAGTTGGAAAAATTTTCATTTGTTATATTTCACAAATATTTGCCCTTCTCTAGTGGAGTTTGTTTCTGAATTATACCTTGACACACTTCTTCAGGACAGTTATTGAAGCATGAAATTCTTGATGTGTATCTGAATTCTAAAGTTCCAAGCTTGAAAGAGTTCGGTAACAAGAAGACAAATGGTGAAGTTAAAACTTCTTCAATAAGATTGCTTGCGAATGTCATGCAACTTCTTCATAGGTAAGTCTTTCAAATAGCCAAGTATGACTATATGATTGATTTTTAGTGGAAAAGCTGAGAATAGGATACAGTTTTAGTCAAAATTTCCTTTGAAGACACAATGGCAGTTTATCTACTGTTTGTAATTGTACCACCATAGAACTTTGCTCTTTCTTCCACTTTTTATGATATGGTTGGAAAACCAATCTATATAAGTTTTTGATTAGCTATCTTCATCTGTTTTTTTGTTCCCTTGGGATGGAGGTGTTATCATTATCAATCATATTTAGGCATATGGAGGTGGTTCAATATAGATAATCTATGCGTTCAGTCCATGTGAGAAATGTATAGTGTTTAAACTTCAACCAGTTTTGAAACTTTGATATTTTTCAGACAGCTGTTTGTAGTTAATGAAAAAATTTATTAATACAAAAGAAAATCTGAGAGAGATTATCAAATGACAGGGCTAGATCTTTGTATTTCTTAGGTAAAAAAAATTGGGATGTCAACCTGCTGTTGCTTTTGGCTTATAAAGTGTATTTATAGTTTCTAATCAGGTGTAGTAGTTAGAAACTCTTTCTTACCTTCAAATTATTATCAATGCACTGGATATACTGTTATTAGAAGTATCATGATCTGTTAAAGTTACAACGGACAAACCAAATAATTATTTCCTCTGCATTTTGGACTAGACCTGGGTGTTCTTTGACTTAATTATATGTGTTTATTTAACTTGTGGAGGAGGATAGAATTCTGTGATGTCCGCTTTCTTAATGAACATTTGAGTAGGGTGTATGACTTGAAAGTCAGATGCTTCTTCACTTTATTATACCTTTTATTTTGATATTCTATGGACAATATGAATCTTATCTCTATCTTGTAATAGATATGAGTTCAGAAGCAATCATGAGGAATGGATTAACACGGTAAAGCCAATTCTTGAACCCAATTTCTCAGCTCAGATGAATGAAATAGTGGACCTGTCAGATGCAGAGATTGAACTCTGCAAGTCTATTAGAGAAGAAATGGGTTCGGCTATCAACTCTCTATTGAAGGTATTCTTTTCGTAAATGGTGCTCTTTGAATTTGAATATAACAAGTCACCAATGGGTTATATTTAATTAAAGTATCATTTGTTGAAAACTAAGAGAGATGCTTTGTTAATTAAAAGACATTGGCTTAATTAATGTCTATCTTATATACTGAAATTGATTTTTCTTTACTTAAGCTTTCACCAACTCCTAATGGATGCATTAATGAATACAACTACAAGAAAAGAAGTGGTCATTTACAGTTTTAATACAATGCCCGGCTTTTGTTTTATGCTTTCTGCCCAAATAAAGAAAAATGAGTCTTGGGAAAAAAGAACAGAGTTGAAACACTAATAATTGGTTGAACAGCATGTATGAGATCAGTGTTTTTATTGCGATTCATCATCCTTTAATGCTTTCCATTACTATATTTTTATATACTAGGTTGACAATAGGACTATCACGGTGCATACAGTCCCTTATATCTAGCTTTGGCTTTTATTTTTCTCTTATTACACTTGTCAATGTTAGTTCTGAATGCAAGGATCTTGTATCCTTCAATTCTATGACTGGGCTTTAGGTTTATATGGTTATGCCGGTTGGAGTTAGTTGCTGGGCTTGTTATATCATTGACCCGGTTTATTTTTTATTTTATTTTTCTAACTATAGAACCTTCTGTCTTTCAGTGGGTTTCTTCTTTTATGAATATGTAGGAGCATTTGGAAAAGAAAACACATTGCACTTCCATTTTAATTTGTGTTATTGGTTTGAGTTAGGCTCTTGGAGCTTGAATAAACATTTCTGTTTGTGTTTCCAAATAGTGCAACCTTCTTGATTATCTTATTTTGATTTGTTTATTCGTAATATTTATATTGACTGTGCCTCTTAAACACCTATATTTTTTGTTCTTTTGGTTTCTGTGGCATTCCAGGATGATGGGATTCTGGTGGTCCCTACAACTGCTTATCTTCCTCCAAAAATTGGTGGGAAGGAGATTTTGTCAGAAGAATTTCAGAGCTCTTCGTTTGGTCTTATGAGTATTGCTAGCCTATCAGGTTGCTGTCAGGTGAATCTCTCTTTCTCTTGCTCACGCACACGTACATGCATGTGCAAATGGCAATTAGACACGACACCAAATTCCTGTTTCCTCTTATAACAGCAAAGTTTTGTTATTAAATTAATTTTTTTATATGTTTCAGGTCACTGTACCATTAGGATATTATAACAAATGTCCTATTTCAGTGTCCTTGATAGCCAGACATGGCAGTGATCGCTTTTTACTAGATACAGTGCAGACCATGTATAAAACCTTACAAGAACAAGCTGAGACATATGTGAATTCCACATGGAGCAACACAGACAGCGGGGAAAATTCTGCTGAGATGGCTAAAGAAAAGGTAGATTATGCATTCTTCCTGTCAAAACTGTAACATGTCCAGTGACAGATTTTGGATTGAATTTGATTGCACTTGGCATGTTGATCTTGATATTTTATTTGATGAGTGCTTGCTTTAAATTGATTTCCGTATGCACCTCAGAAGTTGACTGGATGTCAAAAGTTTGAACCGAGCCTTGCATTTAGCTGTACTAATAGATTTACTGTCATAATTAAAATGTTGTTCACAGTGCTCTTATGCACAACGTTCTGTATTCTAGATAATCGAATGGAATTTAATCGTGGGTCCAGTGCCCATCTTGTTTCAATATTAAGAGTATATATTAGTGAATTCAACATTTTTTCATGCTCAACTTGTGGTTTTCTCCCTCTCTTGAAAGAGAAAAGGAAGTTATGTTGTTGATGATACTGCTTATTCAATGGTTTATGTGATAGAGTTGAGAAGCGTAATGTTATTTTCTTTTTTAAGTGTCTCAGTCAGTTGGATGTGCACTTGTAGTGGTGATAGCATGGCAACTACAATTATTTGTAATCACTAAACTGCTTATGTATCTTTTTGAGAAAATTGGCTTCTTGGTTATTGCTCTTTGCACCCTTTTTCAATCAGAGTTTAAAAACTTAAGTAAATGACAATGTTTCAAGGAAGATGCATAAGATAAGATCACAGACCAGCAACACCTGAACAGAAGCTTGGCGATGCTGCCAATGATCAATGGATGTTTGTTTTTAAATTTGATCACCTTCTATAAACATGCATTTTCATTTCAATTTATCTTGGATTACATGAGATGGAAGACTCATGATTATCACAGTTTGGAAAATATGTTAGTAGTCATCTTTATGACTATCCAGTGTCTGGTTTCCTGCAAAACCTTAATTAGTTTTATAGTCTTACCACCCTTTATATACTTTACAAATGTTTTGTGCTATCTTAGTTAATGAATCTTTATTGCCATCTAATTCTATGATTAAGGGAAATCAAGCATTTAAGGAGCAGAAGTGGCAGAAGGCTATTAGCTATTATAACGAAGCTATCAAACTTAATGATAAGAATGCAACATATTTCAGTAACAGAGCTGCGGCATATCTTGAACTGGGAAGGTATTTTTGTATTCTTGAACATTGCTGTATAAGTATCTTATTGTACTTGCTTGACATATTTCATTTTTTACTTTCAGTTTCCAACAAGCTGAAGCAGATTGTTCCAATGCTATCAACCTTGATAAAAAGGTGATTACTTGCTATTTTTATCAGTTTTGTCAAGGGTAACTTGTTATCACTATTCTACTTTAACTATGATGTTTTCCTTAAAACTTGCCAATTTGTTAAGGTTTGCATTGTGCCGCTGTAGCAACAGTTATTTCTGGAAATTTAGGGCACCATGCTTCAGTTTATTCAGACTACTTTAACATTGGTTCCTGTTTTCCATTTCGTTTCCAGAATGTTAAGGCTTATTTGCGAAGAGGGACAGCAAGAGAGATGCTTGGATACTATAAGGGTGCAATTGAAGGTGAGTCAATGCATCACATTACAAGTTTCTTTGAGTAGATTTATTCTTTGTTTCATCTTTTCATCTATATGCTAGCTGCTCCCTGGCTTTGTTCAAATCCAGTGCCATGTCAGCAGAGAAGAGAATAATTTAAATGGCCCAAACTAGACACTGTCTGTTTCAATTAAAAAAAAAAGACACGTTTTTATTTTTTGATGTCATTGGAAGTCGTAAATTCTTGAGCTATTTTGTCGATTACGCATAGGAAGACAGGCGATAAGCCAAATATATATTCATATGATGCATATCTTCCAGTTATTTCAGATCTTTCTTCTGGACCCCGTTAGATTAATGAAACCTTTTTATTCTTGCAGATTTCAAATATGCCCTGGTGCTCGAGCCAACTAATAAAAGAGCATCTGTTTCTGCTGAAAGATTACGGAAAGTTTTTTCAGCAGGTTATTGAAGTAAAACCAAAAGTTTCCGGGAGGGGATAAGTTTCAAACTTAGTAGTCCTACACATCAAAGCCTCGGCTGGTGGCACGGTGCCAATGACCCCAGATAAGCAGTTGATACTTGATGGATGCCAGTTTATGCCTGATTTTTCCATGGGGCCTTTTTTGTGGGTAGAGAAAATCTTTTTGGTGGAGGAGTTTATGTTTTCATCTGACAGAGAACACCTTAGGAGCTCTGGAGAAATTGTTGCCAGACCTGTAATTATAGTCCAATTTTGTTTGCTTAATTATTCTACAACAGGCTACAATACACCACCATATTGTAGAATACAGGATTATATTCCCGGTAACATTGGAAAAGAAATTAAAGGAGCTCAAACAATATGGCAAAACATTCAGTCTTCTCTTCACAGGCTGCTGCAATGATGTTATGCTGTTCACTCGAACTCTGAAAAAACTACAAGTTGCCATGAAAAAAAAAGGGGTGCAATGCTTAGCTTTTCATCTAAGAAAGGCCCCCAATCTGTAATACAGGTTTGAAAGATGGTATTTAAGCAGCACCACCTCCAGAACTTTGAATAATAATAATAAAAATCATGCACAAGTTAAATAAGAACATCAAATTAAGCATTGAGTTTTCATTTATCATTTAATTTAATAAATCTCAATCAAGACCTGTCCCCAAGTTTTTAATTTTAACCATTAAATTTTATTTTCACACTAAAAATATTTATTGATTGTTGTAGGTTTTTGTCACATTAGGACACGAGCCATTTCAACAAGATGCATACATAAATAAGCCTGCTTCTTGTGCAGAAAAGAACTACTTTTATGACAGATTCTCTTCTCTTGAATGTTCTTGTTCCAACTGATTTCAAAAGATGGGAATTATAACATTTTTTCTTTATTCAGAAGGCCCAAGTACTGACTGAAAATTCATCGAAGTTGTGTTGAAAACTTTTAGTTGACAGACACAGGCTGTGGCTTTACCTGAATCGTCAGTGGCCAATCCTGCTACCGTCGACAGTTGACAGACCCCCTGTAAGGGAAAAGAAGTGAAACTAGTGAAACTTCATTACAAAATACATTCAAATGCGTTTCATTTTCAATGGGCCAATAAATATTGATTTCAGCTTCGTTTATAAGGACCTAGTGATAGAGAGTTTGTAATTTGCATAGAAAGTTTCTAGTTTAAGTTAGAACATGTATTCCTTATAAGAACATGAGACAATTAGAGTTTTATTTATTTATCTTGATCTACAAAGTATACTTTCTTGATGAGTAGTTTCTCGCATAAAAAAATAAAGATTCCAGCTTCATTATGATTCTTCCTTGTTTTTAAGAGTAGGATCACTTGAGGCAAATCCTTCAAATCTTGCACTGCCACTTTCTTCAAAGATGCAACTGCTACTGTAAAATCAGCAATCTTCCAGATTGAATCCAACACAGGCTAGTAATGCTTCATGATCTCAGAACTTGGCTGGTGCCCAGTTCCAGACTCTTCTATTTTATTAGAGGGATTATGCTAAGTGATAGTGTTCATTACGTTACTCATGCAAAGTACTTATTGTGGGTTCAGTAATGCGTTTGCAGGTTCTTGTGGCAGGATTGAGCGGCTGTTTTGGCTTTTACAAGCTCTTATTTTCCTAATAATCTCTGCACATTCATGGTCATATTTCTTTATGAGTTCAGATTGTCTTCTACCATGACTTGTTTTGCAGGGACGATAAAATGGGAGAGGCTGAGTTTGCAATTAAACCGTTCATGGAGACTCGAAGATGTTCTTGGTCGGGCTGCCAATTGGCACCCCCTCATCACAAGACTAGAACCGAGGAGGCATAATTGTTCATCAGAAGATTACAGCTTTTTTTACAGTGAGGGCAGAGCTGTTCAAGGTCTTGGAATCGGAAACCCGACAACAATGGATTAACCTTCCTTGATTTGCTTAGTGTCACATGTATGAACAGGCGGCTTTCAAGCTTCTACCACCCGTGATGGAGTGAATTTCACGCTGGAGGTCTATCCACAAATTTATAGATATTCTCTTACTGTGTGCTGGAAATTTCTCATGTGTGACATCTTGCATCGATTCGAGTCTTCTTCTTGGTTAATTTGGTGGTTTTCTAGGCCGTTCATCTCTTGTAATAGCTTATGATAGTCAGGGTTTTACTACTTGCTCATATAGACCCATAAAATGCACTTTCCAGATAATAGATTTTCTCACATAAAAAAAAATGGTTTTGTGTTTAAATTCACAACCCAACTTTTTAAGTTAAAATTTCATTCAATTTCTTCGCTATGTCTATTTATTTCTTATCGTTTAATTACATAAATAATTGAATTCAAAAAATAATGTTACCCAATGACACGTATTACAAGATCATATACTTCAATATGATGTTATGTAAACACTTGCTAAAACCATGAACATCATTCCTTTGCATTCAAAAACTTTAATTTGAACCATGTAAACACTCGACTAATTCCACGAGTCTTGAAATTAATAACCATGTTAGTTTTCAGTGGTCATCATATTAGTAACCACAAAATTCAAACCTGATATCATAGGGGAGCAAACTTTTTTGTCCCAAAATCGTATCACTGACAACTTACTAGATGATTCACTTGTGTTAATTTTGATTTGTATTGTAATGTATAAAATTAATTAAACTCGAACCTCTTAAAAACTATGTGAAAACATGATAACTATTTTTCATCATGTAGATTAAGGCAAAGAAAATATTGCGACTTTTTCAAAAAACCTTGCATGGATTTATGTTACTTTGTCGAAAACCCATGTAATATGAGAAGTTTTCGGGTCCAAGCTATGGTCTCACCACATCAATTTGAAAAATAAATAAATAAATAAATAAAATACAAGCAATCATCCCACATTCCTCCTGCATATGAACTTTAAAGAAACATCAACAAATAATTTAAGCACACCTGCGTGAGCTTAAATGTTATATATAAACCCACTAGATAATTTATTTATCCTTCACTCAATCCCATCTTCCCCTAATTCCCAAGCAAAAAGTAAATATTATTGAATGTATGTTTATGAAATTCTATGCGAATCCTCGCAGAAAAGAGAAGTCCCGTTCTCCAACAAAGCAACTAGCGACCTTTGCCGGCACCGATGCCAAAATGTGGACACCCTTTACTTCCATTAAAGGAACTTTACGTATATGTTTGCTCCTTTATATTTTTAATTTCTTTTCATGCGAGGAAAATTATTGAAGAAAATGAAGGTGTTCGGGTATGGAAATTAATTTGTTGCTGGTATTGCAGCCAAGTTGAATGTACAGTCATAAATGATTTGAGCAGATACAAAGAGATTATATACAAAGAGATATAGACCCTAAGCTACAAACCTAAGCTAATTTGGACAATAACGGGAATAATCCCGTTGGTAATAAATGCTAAATCCTGGAGAAGTACACTCAGCAGATACTGTGTACAGTATTGTGCACAGTAACTATTTGACAATTAATTACACTGTCTTCAACACTCCCCCTCAAGCTGGATCAAGAGGGTTTATAGATCCAAGCTTGCACAATAGACGATGAAACTGGGAAGATGGAACTGCTTTGGTAAACACATCAGCAAGTTGATCACCGGTGCGCACATAATGTGTAGTGATGTTGTTAGATTGAACTTGTTGACGAATAAAATGACAATCAACTTCGATATGTTTAGTTCTTTCGTGAAAGACCGGATTCTTGGCAATGTGCATGGCAGCTTGGTTGTCGCAAAAAAGACTCATAGGACTAACCGATGAACAACCCATATCGGTGAGAAGACCTCGAAGCCACACAAGTTCACAGGCTGCAGCCGCCATTGCACGGTATTCAGCTTCAGCACTAGAGCGAGCGACGACATGTTGTTTCTTGCTCTTCCAAGACACAAGATTACCTCCAACAAACATGCAATATCCAGTAGTCGAGCGCCGGTCAAGTTGATTTCCAGCCCAATCAGAGTCGGTATAGCCCATTATATTTGTATGGTTGTTTCTGGTCATGACAATGCCGCGACCAATAGTTCCTTTTAAATATCGCAAAATGCGTTTGACCATGCTTAGATGATGGATGGTGGGAGCATGCATGAACTGACTGACAAGACTGACAGCATAGGTGATATCCGGACGGGTTATCGTCAGATAAATAAGTTTGCCCACAAGTTGTTGATAATATTTAGGCGATGGAAGAGCCGTACCTGCAAGAGATAATTTGAGTTTACTATCAACAGGAGTAACGGAAGGTTTAGTTGAAAGCATACCTGCATCTTGAAGCACATCGAGCGTGTACTTACGCTGATTAAGGAAAAAACCTTTCTTAGATGAGGCCATTTCAATCCCAAGAAAATATTTTAAGGGACCAAGATCAGTAATAGGAAATAGTTGTTGAAGAGTTTTCTTCAATTTAGAAATAGATTCAATATTATTTCCTGAGATAATTAAATCATCGACATAAATAAGAACCATTAATTTATCATCATTGTGAAACCGAATATATAAAGAAGAATCTGCAGAACTTTTCCTAAAGCCTAATGTAGCAAGGGCTCCACTAAGTTTTGCATGCCAAGCGCGAGGACTTTGCTTGAGCCCATAAATAGATTTATGAAGTTTACATACCAAATTTGGAGTGGAACTTAGCGAGTGACCAGGAGGAAGCTTCATAAACACTTCTTCTTCAAGCTCCCCGTGTAAAAAGGCATTTTTGACATCCATTTGAGATAAGAACCAGCCATTATTTACCGAAACAGATAAAAGAACTCTTACCGTGGTCATTTTGGCAACAGGAGCAAACGTCTCCTTGTAATCAACCCCAAATTCTTGGGTATACCCTTGAGCCACAAGGCGCGCTTTATAGCGATTAATAGATCCATCTGAGTTGAACTTGGTCTTGTATATCCATCGACTGCCAACTGCGTGTTTTCCTTTGGGGAGGGGAACTAGGCTCCAAGTGTTATTGTCAGCCAGTGCGGTTAGTTCCTCCTCCATAGCTTTTCGCCATACCAGGTGAGATTGAGCTTCGGTGAAATTTTGAGGCTCATGATCATTTGATAGAGCTGACAAAAAAGCAGAATACGATGGTGATAATTTTGAATAATCCAAATAATTTGAGACAGGATACCTGACTGCATAAGCTGCATAGTCTTGAAATTTGGAGGGGCACTGTCGCGTTCTGGGAGGATTGCGTCTTGGGGCTGGCACTTCATTTGGCAAATGAGGAGACATAGGTTCTAGAGGTATGATAGTAGATGAAGAATCGTCAACCGAAATGACCGCCGGAGTAATGGGCCTAGTGGGCCTAGGCAAGTCGAGGCTGCAGATTTCAGCGCTGGGAAGAGGAACTAATTCTTCCAAGGACTCCCCCTGAGTTGGAGCAGTGAAATAAGGAGTGGTTTCTGCAAATCTAACATCTCTGCTGACATACAGTTTCTGGCTCATGTTATCATAACATTTGTACCCTTTCTTGGTATGAGAATATCCTAAGAAAATGCATTTGGAAGCTCGCGGGTCAAGTTTGTCCCGTTGAGTGGAGTGCAGGTGAACAAAACATTGACATCCAAAAATCTTCAAGTGCGAGGTATTGGGAATTTTACCCTGCAAAATTTCAAGAGGACACTGAAAATCCAGTACTTGACTGGGTAAGCGGTTAATAATATAAGTAGCCGTAAGAACTGCATAGGACCAAAAATTTTTTGGAACATTCATATGAAGCATTATGGCTCTAGTTTTTTCTAATAAATCCCGATTTTTGCGTTCAGCAATTCCATTTTGTTGGGGAGTATTAACACAACTAGTTTGATGAAGAATTCCATTGGAATTTAAGTAATTTTCCATAGCATGAGATGTAAATTCTGAACCATTGTCAGATCGAAAAATTTGAATATGTGTGGAAAATTGAGTAGAAACTAGTGTGTGAAAAACTTTAAAGCAGTTAAACACTTCCGTTTTTGATTTTAATAAATATAACCATGTAACTCTTGAAAAATCATCGATAAATGTGACAAAATATTTAAAACCATCAATTGACATGGAAAAAGGTCCCCATACATCTGAGTGAATAAGTTCAAAAGCATGAGATGCTTTGGACAGAGATAATTTAAATGGAAGCCTAGTGGATTTGGAAAAATGGCACGTCTCACACTCATACGTCCTTTTTTTCAAATTTGGTTTAATTTTTGCAAGGACGTAATCGGATGCATGTGCCAGACGAAAATGCCACAACTGATGATCATTGATCGGAGAATAAACAGCTGGTAATCCTTTCGGAACTTCAGAATCACAAAAAAAATAGAGACCATTCAAATGAAATCCTTCACCAATCGTCTGTTTGGTGTGATGGTCCTGAAAAATCACCTTAAACGGAGTAAAAATAACATCACAATTAAGAGAAATAGTTAGCCTTCGAACAGATAATAATTGAAATGGAAATGAAGGAACATATAAAATATCAGAATTAATTGTTTTTGATGCAATTTTAATTTTGCCCTTGCCTTTTACTGCTGCCGTAGATCCATTTGCAATTGAAACAAAAGATGATATTGGGAAAGGGGTAAACTCATGAATTTTGTCTAAATTATATGTCATGTGATCACTAGCACCCGAATCCACAACCCATATATCATGCACTTTACTTAATTCTAAGGCAGTTAAAAGTGCAATATAAATACCTTCAAATTTATCATTATCCTCTCGGGTAAAATGCCCAAAATTATGCATGAACGCTGCGGGCTGGGCTGGGGATGGCATTAAAGCTGCATGGGCTGCGGGCTGGGCTGAAGGTTGCATGTAGGCTGCGTGGGCTGCGGGCTGGGCTGGAGATGGCATTAAAGCTGCATGGGTTTGGGCACGGGTCCGGGTTGAAGACCCACGGGTGGGTAACCCACCAAATCTGCTTAAAAACGCAGCACCATCACTGTGCACTCCATCTCCTCCGAAATGGCTGAGCAAGGCATTGCCTTCTTCGGCCAAAAAACCTTCACCTCCCTGAGTTCTTTTCTCCAAAAAACTTGCAAATTCATTTAGCAAGGACATAGGGCTAGAATTCATGGGTTCAGTGGCAGCCATATTAGCCCTAAATTTTCCAAATTTTCGGTTACCCATTGAGTTCAAATTCTGCCGATTTTGCTTCAACTCGGGGTGAAGACTCCAGCAGCGGTCAATGGTGTGACCCATTGAATTACAGTGAGAGCATTTTAGATTAGGACGCTTACCTTTGAAGAATCCTTTCTCGGCAGTGTGTTGAGCATCACGAGCAGCAGCCACTTTGAAATTCAATTTGTCTGCAAATTGATGGGCAACACAAGCATGGGAGTCAGCGAATTTCAATGGGTTTTCACGGGGCATTACTTTTCGCCGGATTTCTTCTCGCTGAATTGTAGCACAAACGCTCTTTAAGGAAGGGAGAGCATCGTTCATTAAGATGTGGCTGCGGAGGTCTTCAAATTCCGGCCCCAAACTGGCCAACAATTGGAAGATTTGATCTTCTTCCTTGCGATTGCGTAGCACCGTCGGGTCAACTGAATGAGGTCTGTAGATTTCCAATTCGTTCCACAAGCTCTTAAGTTTACTCAACAATTGCACAAATGGCTGACCATTTTGATGAACACAGGTAATATCTTGCTGTATTTGGAAAATTCGAGCAGAGTTATTCTGGTTGCCATACATCTCCCTCACGGCTTCCCAAAGTTCCAGTGAAGATTGATAATAACTGAACATTTCGGCAAGATGTTTGTCCATCGAATTTAACATCCAAGACATCACCATTTGATCCTTGGCTAGCCACTGTTCGAATTCGGGGGAGCTACTGTCAGGAGCTGGTGCTTTGCCGTTGATGAATCCCAGCCGTGACCTGCCTCCAAGAGCAATGGTCACTGCTCTTGACCAAGGTAAGTAGTTAAAACCATTTAACAATACCGTAGTCATTTTCTGAGATTGAGTAGCATCACTGTCGATGCTTGGATAATTGGCAGTTTTTTGGTTGTCTGTGGATTCTTGAGAATCCATTATTCACAGACAACAATAGACAAGAGAAAAGGGAAAAAGAAAAAAAAAAATTCAGAACAAGGCTGTAGGATCACAGCTCTGATACCATGAAGAAAATGAAGGTGTTCGGGTATGGAAATTAATTTGTTGCTGGTATTGCAGCCAAGTTGAATGTACAGTCATAAATGATTTGAGCAGATACAAAGAGATTATATACAAAGAGATATAGACCCTAAGCTACAAACCTAAGCTAATTTGGACAATAACGGGAATAATCCCGTTGGTAATAAATGCTAAATCCTGGAGAAGTACACTCAGCAGATACTGTGTACAGTATTGTGCACAGTAACTATTTGACAATTAATTACACTGTCTTCAACAATTATCTAGACACGTTTTGTGGGTCTGAAAAATCTATTGAAACCCCTCTTGCTTTGATTTTTTTTTAAAATTAATATTTTTAAATATTTTTAGATCATTTTGATGTTAATAATGTTAACCATATAGAAAGATTCTTGATTAGATGTGAAGAATTTTATTTTCTCAATTAAATTACCAAAGTGATGTAGAGAAAAAAGAAGAAGCCGGTTTGCCACGATGCTCATGCCCAGAAAAAAACAACCATGTCCGCTAAGTTATAGCCCTAAGGCTAACAACAAAACACAAATCAAATCTCAATCCAATCTATAACTGTTATGACTTTATCAATGGCACAAGATATGAAAAACCGAATAAAAAGCTCATTCATGTTTCACACATTATCCAAAAGTAATTTTCATGGCTAAGAATTTAGAAATGCTACGACATGGGAGATTAACTAACCTTCCCACCATAGATATTTCAACTCCTCTGAATCTCTCATAAAATAAAGGAGCTCATTAAAATTATTTTAGCTACGCAATAATGATTTTGCATTTTTTTTTTATAATCAGGATATTCGGGACAACTTACGTGCACCACAACTAATTTTCGAACCCACTAAACATCCTATACGCCTAGTAAATAGGTAAGACACCGCGGGGATGATAGACATGCACAGAGAGGTGGTTCGAACAAGGAATGGTAATAACACACCACACAATCATCACAAATACACTATTTCCATGTAATAAAACTACATACAACCATCACAATTGGGTTTCTTGTATTTAATTAGTCAACATCAATCGAATAAAACCCTAAAGCAACTAACCTTTTTTTCTCAATGTAGCATTGGATTTATGCACTTGGAGTTGCCGGGGGATAAATTTTGATGAGTTAATGGACAAACAAGGAATGGTATCAATCTTCTCCCTTTTGGATTTTTGCACATACTTGTCCTCGCCTCCCCTTTATTTAGTGGTTCATATTTTAGTTTGTGGACTTATTTCATTTCGACCGTAAATGATTTTAATTTCACCACTAAATAGGAATATTATGTTCCTCATTTATTTAGCAAAATCTTTGTACAAAAACATGAGAAAGAATGAAATGAAATGAAATAAAAAGAATAAGAACATGCACACACGGCCATAACACAACGACGACAACCCATGAGCTAAAAAAAGAAGAAGAATCCAACAAGAAAACGTGGGAGGAGGATTTGACTCTCTAAATAATTATATGGATAGTGTTTGGTTCTGTCGGGAATAGAAATAATGAATATATTGAAACTAAAAATATATTTTGATAGAAGGATAGACATATAAAATAAATGTTTATAGAATACTTTCCAATTGAATTTAAGTACTTTAAAAATAAGAGGTATACAGGGGACATGCTTATACTTTATAGAGATATTCACACATTATATTTGTATTTGTATCATATTTGAATGTTATTTATTATTTAAAATATAATTTATATTATGTATCTTTAATATTAACATGATAAATATTATTGAAGAGAAATTGAACCCGGTTTGATTTTGTTCTTTTGGACTTTTTTAGGTTTTTGAGTTGATGTATTGGTTTGTAGGTGTTCCAAAGTTTTTGATGATGTGTTTTTGCGTTGAAATGATTAGAAAAAAAAAAACATTTTAATTTTTGTTCATCATAATGGTGCTTGAAATATGAACTTATAAACAACACATCGCCTATGTATTTTACTTTTCAAAAAAGGGTGGATGACAAGTTGTTGTCTTTTGACAAAATAAAAAATAAAAACCAATCAAGCATGCAAGCCTAGACTTGAGAATCCTCTCACAAACCTTGACTTCTCCTTGCAATGACCTAGACATGCAAACTCACGTACATGAACTTGTTTTTGCTCTTTTTAACTCGTGATTCGACTCATTGACTCAAAATTTTTAAAAAGTTTTTTCTCTCTCTCTCTCATATATATATATATATATATATATATATATATATATATTAGTATAAATCCAGGAGAGAAAAAAACTATTTAACTCTTTTGAGTCTATAACCTAGATCATAGGTTTGACAAATTAAACCGTAATACTCGGACTA
Source organism: Salix purpurea (assembly GCA_027405865.1). Classification (NCBI taxonomy): domain Eukaryota; kingdom Viridiplantae; phylum Streptophyta; class Magnoliopsida; order Malpighiales; family Salicaceae; genus Salix; species Salix purpurea. The sequence goes on along the minus strand of JAOWLH010000014.1, from coordinate 5,314,545 downwards.
TTATTTTTTACAGATATTTTTTATGTCTTTTTTTTTAAATTAATTTTTAAATTTATGTTTTAATTAATATCACTCATCTATGATTTATTTATTTAACCTTTTACGAATATTTTTTTAAAATAATATATTGTGTGTTTAGTTTTTATGTTATTTTTTTATTCATCTATATTTTTTTTTATCTTTGTATATAAAAAAAATTAGCTATAAGGATAGATGAAAATAACCTGCATATTTTTTTTATATAGAAAAGTATTTTTGGATTGCCCATTTTGCCCATTGAAGGTTGAGCTAGATACCAACTTAACAAGTTACATCAAATAGTTATTTTATAATATATAATTATATATACACACACACCCCAGGCCATGGTCTCTCTCATTCTCGTATCCAAACACAACTCAAAACAAAAGGGGAAAAAACAAAGATAATAAATAAATAAAGTAGACCTGTGCTTCTGCTTTGGGGACTGGACTGCAAGTGCAAGCTTGGTCTCGCAACTCTCAAAGCAAAGCTGTATATTGTATGGTTCAAAAAGAATTCCTCAATTCTGTTTATTACCACCACCTACTCCAAAACCCCAAAGCCACACACTTCGTCTTCTTCGTCTTCTCCTCCTCTTTTAGTAGGCTCATACTTTGTTTGATCTATTTGAACACCTCCAGTCTTTTCTTCACATTCAGAAGACTTGATCTTTAGTTTTGGGTGATTCAAATAGTAACCAAAGATGATTACTTTACTAGATTTCTACCATGTAATGACTGCAATGGTGCCACTTTACGTGGCCATGTTCTTGGCCTACGGCTCGGTGAAATGGTGGAAGATCTTCACTCCTGATCAGTGCTCAGGCATAAACCGTTTTGTGGCTCTTTTTGCAGTCCCTCTTCTCTCTTTCCACTTCATTTCTACCAATAATCCTTATACGATGAACCTTCGTTTCATAACTGCCGATTCCCTGCAAAAGATCATAGTTTTAGTAGTACTAGCACTTTGGACCAAGCTGACGAAAAGGGGCTGCTTGGAATGGACCATTACACTGTTCTCGCTCTCAACCCTGCCGAACACTCTTGTTATGGGCATCCCTTTGCTCAGAGGAATGTATGGTGATTATTCTGCTAGTTTAATGGTGCAAGTTGTTGTCCTTCAATGTATCATTTGGTACACTTTGATGCTGTTCTTGTTCGAATATAGGGGTGCTAAATTGCTAATCTCTGAGCAATTCCCAGACACTGCTGGCTCCATTGTGTCCATCCATGTTGATTCTGATATCCTGTCACTTGATGGTAGACAGCCTCTAGAAACCGAAGCGGAGATCAAAGAAGATGGAAAGCTCCATGTCACTGTTAGGAAATCCAATGCTTCAAGATCAGATATTTTCTCAAGAAGGTCTCAAGGTCTGTCATCAACAACACCGAGGCCGTCAAATCTCACAAATGCAGAGATTTATTCCTTACAATCATCAAGAAACCCAACTCCAAGAGGGTCTAGTTTCAACCATACAGATTTCTACTCAATGATGGCTGCCGGTAGAAGCTCAAATTTTGGTGCTTCAGATGTATATGGACTGTCAGCATCGAGGGGACCGACACCACGGCCATCAAATTTTGAAGAAGAACTTGGTGGGAGTAACAAACCAAGGTTCCCCCATTACCACGGGCCAGGTGGTGCAACTCAGTATCCAGCACCAAACCCTGGCATGTTTTCTCCCACAACGGCTGCATCTAAAGGTGTTTCTGCCAATGTTAATAATCCTGCTGCTGCTGCTGCTGCTGCAAAGAAACCTAATGGCCAAGCCCAACAGAAAGCTGAGGATGGTAAGGACCTCCATATGTTCGTTTGGAGTTCAAGCGCTTCTCCTGTGTCAGATGTTTTTGGTGGCCATGATTATGGTGCCCATGACCTGAAAGATGGTAGACTTGCAGCATCCCCTGGAAAAGGTACTTCATTTTTTCAGTTTAGTTAATTTCTTAGTTTGTAAATATCTCCATTCTAGATTTCAGATTGTTTTACTCTCTTTTTTAACTGTTGGTATTTAATTAATTATTATCATATGGGTTTTTTATTGTTCTGCTTGTCGGCTTTGGAGTTTCAGTAGATGGACAGAGAGAAAATCAGCAGGAGGACTATAATTTGGAGAGAGATGATTTTAGCTTTGAAAATAGAGGGCTGGACAGAGAAATGAATGGCCATGAAGGTGAGAAAGTCGGTTTTGATGGGAAACCGAAACCAATGCCTCCAACAAGTGTCATGACAAGGCTTATACTGATCATGGTCTGGAGAAAACTTATCAGAAACCCCAACACTTACTCCAGCTTAATCGGTCTCACCTGGTCTTTAGTTTCTTTCAGGTACAGTGCCTCCTAAACCCATTAAAACTCTTGAGTATTTTTGTTTTTCGATTAATGGGATATTGATTGTTTTTGAATTTCTGGTTTTTGAAGGTGGGATGTAAAGATGCCACTCATCATAGCAAAGTCCATTTCCATTCTGTCAGATGCAGGGCTTGGCATGGCAATGTTCAGTCTTGGTCAGAATCCCACTCCTTTTGTCTCTCTCTCTCTCTCTCTACTTTTTTTCACTTTCGTTACAACTTCAATCCATTCAGTCTTTTTACCATTTTGCTAGCTAAAAGATCAAAACTTTTGATTCTTTCTATCTACTTTTTCATTATTAATGCATGCTCCAAGAAAGCAAGCAAACTGGCAAAGTAAAGTGTGCCAAACAGTGCGGAGATGGTGATGTTGTTGGGGGATTTTGTTTTGTTTTGTTTTACTCCATTATTCAAAATCTTTTAACTTTTTCATTATTAATGGTAGTGATGATGAAAGATCAGTGAATCATAAAAAATGGTGGATGAGCTTGAGCGTGCTCTTATTTTGACAGGTCTGTTCATGGCTTTACAACCAAGGATCATAGCGTGTGGAAATTCCGTCGCAGCTTTTTCCATGGCCGTGAGATTCTTTGCAGGCCCAGCTATCATGGCAGCTGCTTCCATTGCTGTTGGAATTAGAGGCACGCTCTTACACGTCGCCATTGTTCAGGTCACTTTAACACCCGCACTATCTCCTGTTTCTATCTTTTTCTTCTGCTCTTTCTTTCTCCTGCCTCCTTCTGACACAACCAATCCTGCTTAACTACAAAAGATTTCAAGTACTCCTCCTTGAACAATGTTGCTGTTATCTCCAGAAAAAGGTTTTTTTTTATTAATGTTTTTTGTCAGAGAAAGTCATTTTATATGTGATGCCAACTGAAGTGTCCCCCATATGAGCCCTGGACTCGTTAATGCAAAAAACATTGAATCTCTGCAAGTGTAGCAGAACTGGATATTGAATGAGCCTTATTGCCAAATGAATAAAACAAGAAAAATGGTATAATTTTTTCAGATATTTTAATTTAATTTCCAAAACCCAATAGGTATTTATATTTACATGGTGTCAGTCAGTCAGTCAGTCTCCCAGTATTGTCATTGATGGAAAAACACTGGATATATACCTTGGTGGTAGCAAAAACTGATCTGGAAAAAGCAATGACAGGTAAAAGAACAGAAAATAATCACAGTGAGCCTTATAATAATTAATCAAAATAAAGACACTTTTCGGGTTATTGATGAACACATGAAACACCTATACAGCATTGCTAACATTTCTTTTTTTCCCCTTCTTGTGCTTGGATTTCCAAACAATAAACACAGGCAGCTCTACCACAAGGAATAGTCCCCTTCGTCTTTGCCAAGGAGTACAACGTGCATCCTGAAATTCTCAGTACAGGGTGAGTTTTTATTTATTTATTTTAAAAAAGATCATATACAACAGTTGATTTTCTCTTATTCTCATCACTTCTTTTGATTTTCCAATTTGCAGTGTCATATTTGGGATGCTAATTGCATTGCCCATAACTCTCGTGTACTACATTTTACTGGGGCTATGAAGTGGAGAGAAGAACACCTCTGATAATGGAATCCATGCAGACGACCCCGTTTAGGCTCTACTAGCTAGTTCATGTAAAAGTGGGAAATCAGAATTGAAAGGGGCGAGAGAAAAGCAGCCATGGTGAATCTTTCTAGTGATCAGATGTCTTCTTTTGCCTAGTGAAGTTGTAAAATCGATGTTTGTAGTCAAATTATCAAAGGAAAAAAATGTTTCCCTCGTCAACTAGCTTTCCTTTTAATTAATTATGTTCCCAGAAATTCTAAGCTACAAAGTGCAACGCAAATTACAGAAGAAGAGAAGGGAACTGGTAGTGTTTATCTTCTTACATTTTCATAGCCAATTTTATCTTTGGATGCCGGGGACTTGGCTCCCCATCTCTTTCATATCCTCTTATTCGTCGCCGTTTAGTTCTACAGAATCAAGTAACTTGTGGCGATTTTTTTCAAAAAATAAAAAGGCCAACAAGGTGAAAAAACATGTTTATCCCCCCATAAGGAGGCCACTAAATGTTTGATTGTGAGTGTGGTTCCAGTTGATTTTAAAAGTGTTTTTCGTTCAGAAATGCATCAAAATGATGTTTATATATTTTTTTAAAAAATCGTTTTTGACATCAGCGTATCAAAATGATCTAAAAATACTAAATTTTTTTTTTTATTTTTTTTCAAAAACAAACTTCGAAACACCCCCATTGATGGCTGGAAAATGATGGCATTTGCAGAGGTATCCTTGTTGGGAAGATACTTTTGAGAGGCATGCTTTGAAGAAGATAGTGCAATTAGGGTCCCTCCATTACAAGATGAGGTCTTGATTTGATGCGGACCTCTTTGGAATAATAATGGGAGACAATAGCCAAATCCAAAGTTTCTCCTCCTCTTTTCTTCTATCTCCTTATTGTTTAGTTACACTTGCCATCTTTTCTTGAAACCTTTCCTTGCCATCCTTGATCTCTGTTTGGTGCTATGATTTTGAATAAGCATTCCTTCGTTTAAAAATAACAAGAACTCCGCAGAGAAATATTGCATCAATGAATCCCCTTGACAAGAGAAGGAGACGTTAGAGACAAGTTTTCCACCAATATGAAAAGTAAAGTTTTATGGGCTCTTACGGTGGTGTCGTGCATTATCGAGTTCGAGTCAGAGTGTACAGTTCTTGTAAGAATTTTGAGATAACCGAGATTTTACTCGCTCAACTAAGCTCATAAAATACGCTTTCTAAAGAGTGTTTTTTTCTCGTATCCAATAAAAATAAAAGAAAGGTGTTGTGAAATCAAGTGCACATCCAATTTCCTGAATAATAATCCAATAGAAATTAATCCTCTTTTAGATGAGGCTTGCATTAAAAAAAAAAAAAATTCTTATATGTAGAGTAGCAGGCAAATTAAGTTGTCTAGTCTTGTGAAAAACTTGACAATAATTTACTTGCAAAAATAAAAAATAAAAAAAATAATGAAAAGTGAGTGAAACATTTTTTGTTTGAATTGATAGGGAAAATGTTGGAGGTAAATCACTATTCTTTTTCCTGTAATCATTTGAATGTCACTCAAAAGTTTTCTTTTGACCATCACTCAAAAGACGGAACGATTGTAATATATTTATCAGTTCTCCGATTCAAATCAAATCATATATTTTTTTATAAAAAAATAAGATAAACAAGATTTTATTCGTTCATTTAAACCTATAAAATACACTTTATAAGATAGAGTTTCTTGCATAAAAAAACATTAATGTTATTATATAATACGATTATGGAGTTTAGATTTGTTTTATAAAGTTCAATAAAAACAGGGTAAATGACGACTCCTCACTCTCACCAAGGTAGCATTCTCCTGCAGTTTTGGTGGCCTTTGTAGCTGTTCTGACAAGATTCATGGCTGTCTTGCAAGAATCTTTCTTAGCTTTTTGCAAAAGTGAAATATAATTATCACTCATTACCAAACAGACCCAGACCTCCGGCCTAGGTTTAAATTTACGATAGTGTGGTGGTGCTCCAGGATCAGTCAGCTAGCTTCGGACACAAGACGGATGGAAACTTCAACGGGAATTTGACGTATAGATTGTAAGTTTTGTTTTGTTTCTGTTCAAATGATTTAAATATTTTTTATCGACTAAAAAAATAAGATAAAATAATATCAATTTTATTTCGCTTTAAATTTTGATTTATTCTGGATTTTTAATTCAAATACTGGCTGAAATATTCCTGTTTCGTTCCGCCCGTTCTGTTTTGGTCAATTTTTTTTTTAAATTATGAATAATTTTACGATATCAACCATATCTCTTAATCCGTCCGTTAGATTGAGATGAAATTTTACGATGAGTCTCTTGACATATTTATGTATATTATGTTAAAATTTCAAAGCAATCGGAGAATGTAATGACCTTGCAAGATTGATAATGACATTCTCATAATATTATACATGCTCATATTTTTGTTCAGAAAAATCATTTTATTGTGTCTTTTTTTCTAGATTAAATTGCACAATTCTAAATAATTTTATATATCAACAATAGAACATCGAAACGTTCTAAAACCAAAACATTTTATTCTAATTAAAAAAACAAAATACCAATATAAATATAATTGACAACCTTGCTATAGGAAAGGACATGAGCACGACAGGAAGGTTTCACCATTTGCATTATGAATATGTCAGTAAATTATGGAGCATGCAGTTCTAGCCCTCATCTGTGGACTGCATGGAAACATGTACTTGAAGATTCTAATTGATGTGGTCAAGATGCCTCTCCATTGCCGTTCTTCACCGACTTTTTCCTTCTGCTTTGGCTGGCTCCCAGAAAGTGACTGTTGCTTCACCATTCTGGCTGGATACTTTCTGCTTTTTAATTATATCCTTCCATGAAGATTCTGCTGCACTTTCATTTTCATGACCTTACACGAGCAGAATCTTGAGATTTAACAACGTAATATGCTATCAGTGTTTATGTTTATTGTCCATCGAACACCAGTTTTATCGAAGGGCTCACAGACAAACATAACATGTCGGAGAAAACTTTGATCGGTAATTTGTTGTCTATCGGTGCGTCTGTAGTAATAACTTTACTGGTGAATTTATTGACGAACAGAAAACGAATTTTTTTTACCCCCTTCATTCTGTCAGCATTTCCATCGATGAATATATCATGTGACCGATAAAAAAAAATCATATGTACTCTTATCAATGATTTTGTTTTTTGTTCGTCAGTGTTTCGTTCAATGAATATGACATATAATTGTTAAACAAAATAGAAAAGAATTAAAATCAAATAAATTAATATAGAATTCAAATATTTATTATAAATCTAAATATTTATAAGTTCAAATACAATTAATCTAGATTATAGGTGCTAAAAAAAGAGGAGATAGATCTTCGTAGGGAAAATAAGAGGGAGTATATGTACCACTCATATGTAATCCTATCTCCATTACCAATCGATGGATTTTGGCCATCTAAGCACTAAGTCTTTCATAATTAGCAACAAGATGGGTCGTCAAAACTTGAACTTGCTAATCTAAAATTGCTTTGAACTCTAGAGTTTGAGTGTTTAGAATCGGTTACGAGCATCCAACAGTTGAAACATTACGGGTCGTGCATAAATCCTTGGTTATAGTGTTAGAGAGATTGTTCAGCAAGTTTTAAAAATTGATAGCTTTTTTGATCAATTTTCCACAGGATGGTGCCAATTGATGAGTTTTAAAATCCAAGATGCTCAGGATTAGAGTTAATCACCAAAAAGCATGGGATGAGATCATTTGCAGTCATGCATGTCGATGCAGCAATGCCTCTTTTCATTTTGAACTGAAAAGTCTGCTAAATAGTCTTTGTTAACATTAGATTAGAGTTAATGTGTTGAATAATCGGTTAATCTTTAATTCAAGCAATTTAATTTGTTATACCTAGACAAGGTGTTTGGTGACTTGATATGGAAACCTCATGTTATTGGTACAAGCTAATGATGGTTGCTAAGGTGGTTGGTAGTTAGTATCTGTAAAAGGTCTCATTAATGCATATGGAGACTCTCTGATGGTAGTCAGTGACTTTATGGTGAAAGGAAGTGCAATGATATTTTAGATAGAGAGACTATGGATATATATACACACACACACACACAAAAACAATGCTAAGAATGAAGAGATTATAAACTTGAAGCTTGAAGGACTTATAGGGTATTTATAGCCTATGCATCTTCACCTTTAAGGAGAGAAAGAACTAAAATGTAATTTTATCCTTCAAATATTTTAAATTGTATTGTACTCAAAATAATAAGTATTGGATCAACATAAAATGATGAGTGATCCTAAAAAAAAATTTCATGACGGGTATTGGGTCTAGACTCATTGCTCATTTATTTGGATCTATCACTTATCAACATATATAATTTTCATTGTATAATATCAGATTTAGGACAAGTAAACATGATAATTTTGCTTTTTTATCTCTAGAATTAATAATAGTGTATATAAGAACAAGGACTCAATTCATGACAATATGAGAACTAACTTAAAATGATGTTGATGTGAGTCAACATTGAAAGAAGCAAGACACACATAATATCTTAGTCGTTTAATTGTTAAACACCATAATAAAGTGTTCTAATTATGAACCAGCATCCATCCATTAGCTTACCAAATAATTTTTAAAAAAGAATTACCAATTAAAAATGGCAATCATTATAAAAACATTGATTTGATATATAATGTTGTAACTTGGGCAACCATGAACACCATTATATGTTTATGTATGAATGAGGGTATACTATATACATGTTGATTTTTTTCCCTTTATTTATTTTTTATTTTTGATAAATGTTCAGAAGATCCCGAGGCTGAAAAGTATGGTGAATTAAAAGTTAAGAAAACTATTGTATAATGCGACAAGATTAATTGTAAGCAGATTCGATATGAACATGATTAAACTCTAATATAATTAGGTTTAATTGTGGTCACGTCAAGCATGGCATGAATTGAAAGGGCATGCGACAAGAAGTTGGCTTCAGCTCATGTCACTTGGATCTTCAGTGATTCAAGTCTTGTGATTCATATATACATTTCCTCAAAGCACAGAAGAATTAATAATGGAGGGGGCAGGGGGGGACATCTTCACCAATTAATCATGAATGCTTTCAGTTGGTTTTGGGCACCATGTAAATATGCATTTGGAGACATCTTCATGAAGAACATGAAATTATAAGGAAGAGAAATTAATGATGGTAGGTTTTGTGTTTATGAATTCACTGTTCATGTAGCACTCTTTGCCAGATTCAGGAAGCACTTAGACCAGTAAAATCACAAGAAAAAGAATAGAAAAATGAATTAAAATCCATGGAAATATATAAAGTGAATGCCTACAAAAAACCTATAACGTACGATGACATCATATTATTTCCGACAAAAATACCAACAGCATGGCAACATAAATTTTCATCAATAAATCAGCAAATTTTGGTAGTGTTAGGCACTGTTACAAGGGAAACAATGTTTCTGATTCATGATTAAAAAGAAATGTGCCTCAGTTGGAAAATGAACAGTTTCCTGTAATTAAACACGAGCCGTGTAAAAATATATACACTAACAATCAAGGGCAGTACCCTCACTTCTCAGATAATCTGTGATTCAATAACTTGATCACAGGCAGATTTTTATATATATATAATCCTCGACCTGTGTTTTGAAGTCAAAATCTTGACATCGGAGACTCAAACATTCGTTTATCCTATGATGGAGTGTTTCACGATGAAGGCATCGGCATTAGCATCTTAATACGAATCAATTACCAAGGAGTGCAAGGAAATACGTGTTTGTAAAGCACAAGGAGATAAAATGGAAGAGCCACAAAATTACATTCCATTTTGCTCGCTCGTGTTTCTCTCTCTCTCTCTCTCTCTCTCTCTCTCTATCTATCTATCTATCTATCTATATATATATATATGAACTTATAAGAAAAATATATTAATTGAGTGAAAAAGATAAACATGATAGGCAAATAAATTATAGAAAAATATTTCGAAAACTATAAACAATAAGCGACGATGGTCCAGGAATGGTGTCAATGTAAACTTTGAACACCACTCTCAAAGATTTTTGGGAGGCTAGCTAGGGCTACAAGAATATATAAACAATGCACGCACTTGTATGGGAGAAGCAAATTGCATTGAAGTTAGCTTCGCTCGTGGTGTATGTGAAAGAACGTCCACAGAGGGAGGGACAATAAGCAAAACAAAGCACTAAATTTTGTAAGAGAAAAGGCCAGCAACGCCAGTCTTGTCTTCATTATCAACAGATTAAGAATACTGAGTCAGAGAGAGAGGGAGAGAATACTGAGTCAGAGAGAGAGAGAGAGAATACTGAGTAAGAGAGAGAGGGAGAGAATATTGAGTCAGAGATATAGAGAGAGAGAATACTGAGTCAGAGAGAGAGAATACTGAGTAAGAGAGAGAGCATACTGAGTCAGAGAGAGAGAGGGATGGGGGTAAGGCCTGGGGGGCTACCATCTTGATGCCTGTCTCCCACCAACTATTGTTGGGTCGGCCGTTTCCATGACAATACCTTGTGGCTTAAATTATTTTTTTCTAGCTAACCAGAGAGCAATCAAGCATTCTTCCCGTTTGTTATTTTTTAAAAAATAATAATAAATAATATACTTTAATGTTTTTTATAATCGTTTTCAGTTTTACATTCAAAAAAGAAAATACAAATTTTAAGTTTTCATTTTCTTTCACTTGCATAAAAATTTGCCAACCCAATTTCAATTTATGTGCACCCACAAGTTCAGAAAGTGACATGGAATACACAAATATTACTATAGGTATGTTTGCATAGAAGTTAAAGTAATAGTTTAGGTTGCTTTTGAAAATATTTTTTATTAAAAAATACATCAAATTATATTTTTTATTTTAAAAAAATATTTTTTGATACCAGCACATGAAAATAATATAAAAATACAAAAAAACTTAATTTAAAATAAAAAATAAAAATAATTTTTATTTATTTATTTTCAAAAAAATATTTAAAATGTAATGTCAAACAGGGTCCTAGTCTCAACCTTGTCAACTTATCATTCATGTAAAAAGAATTATTAATTACTCATGAAAATTTAAATTCTTAATAGTACACGACATGAATATATAAAAAAATTCTCATAATTGAAAATATATTATACTAAAAGCTAAAATAGCTCATAGATTTATTATGCACACACCCTATTTCATTATGAATTCTCACACTAAAATTATTATTTTATTCTTGAAGAGCAAACTAATTTAGCTTGGACTTGAGAGTAAAAGAGTTTCTTTCATAAGACCCATTAATCATTTAAAAAAATAAGCAGTTAGTATTTTTACACCTTGTTACACAATATAATTACTAAATTATCCTTAAAAAATTATTTAGAAATTTGATAGTTTTTCAAAATTCTTATCATGGGACCTATTTATCACGTCCAATTTTGTTGGAGAATGTATTTTTTATATAATTTACCTATATGCTAGGTCAAACAGACTCTGGTTGATTTTTAAAAATAAAACTGTTTTCTTTTAATAATTATATCTTTCTCATTTAATTTTTACTTTATTAATAAATAAGATCATTAAGATTTTTAGAAATATATATATATATATATATATCTTTTACACTAAATCGTTTCTATTCTTGTCTTTATTTTATTTATTATTGATATCTTATTTTCTAAGTATATTATTAAATTAATCAAACGTCCAAATCAATACGAAAATCTCAAAAAAAAAAAAATCATCATATCAACTAACATAAAAAAGAAAGCGTGCGTGAGCATGTTTTATTCCTATTCTGGAATCTGGATTCCATCGCAGCTGCCATGTCTAAAATCTACACGAATAAAAAATAAGACCACGAAGCTCACCTTCACTTTAAATTTCTTATTTTATATAAAGATTTCTTTTTTCTGTACATTTGACTCACTAACTCACCAACCTCTGCCTTTCTTTTCCAGTTTAAGTGTCTGCTTTTTAGTGCTGTTCAGCTTGCTTTTAAATTATTATTTTTCAGAAGCATATTAAAATATATTTTTTATTTTTTAAAAAATATTTTTATTATTAGAATTTTAAAATGATCTAAGAATATTTAATTCAAAATAAAAAAAAATAATGTGTTTAAAAATATTTTTAAAACACATTGAAAAACACGCCTAATGAGGAATATCTTACACACGCACGTGAAAAGTGAATTGGTTTGTATCAAGAATTATTTGTTTTTTCTTTTTTATATATAGTCTTTGAAGCTTGCTATCTTCATTTAAAAAAAATATATATTTAAAGATGTCTTAATTAAAATCTGAATTATACGACACCCTGTGTCTTATTTCTCTTGAGTTTTCTTGAATCTATTTGTTTATTTGAGAGTGTGATTGAAGTTATTTTTTGAAATATTTTTTATTTAGAAATACATTAAAATAATATATTTTTTTATTTTTTAAAAATTATTTTTGATATCAGTATATCAAAATGATCAATATAGTGCATATCTTCAATTTCAAGGAGTGAAATGTGTTCCCTTAATTTATATGCATGAATTATCGTAAAAGGACTATAAATTCAAGCATTAATGATTAATTTGAACAATATGTAAAGATTGGTCAACCATATATTAATTTATTTAAATAATAATGATAGTTGTCTGGCTGCCCACTTTTGTAAATGATGACTTCGATGAGTAGTGTTCATATTTGATATTCAAGGTTGATAAATAATTAAGATCATTTTTCTTAACATATTAGGGGATTTTCAAAAGTGTTTTAAAAAAAATAAAAAAAAATATTTTTATTTTATATTAAAAAAATTTAATGTGTTTAGATCATTTTGATGTGATGGTGTCAAAAAAGATTTTTTTAAAAAATAATATTATTATTTTGATGTATTTCTAAATTAAAAGTATTTTTAAAAACAATCTCAACCACATTATGAATTATGTCACTTTGTTTTAGCATGACTTGCTGATGCACTCAAAAATACAAAAATATTGTTCTTAGATTATGCTAAAAATAATAATAAAATATTGCTCTTAGATTATGTATTTTATATGCAAAAATATTTTTTTATTCATGGATATTCATTGCTCTTTTAGATTCTGCATATAAAATGTTTGTTTTTGTAAGCAAATGACAAACTCAATCTATATTTAAAGTTATATTTGATAAAAAAAATAGTTAGCTAATAAAAAATGATTCTAAATATAATTTATTTATAAAAAAAAACATCTTTATATCTCAATAAATTCACCTTGAATTAAGTAGTCAATTTTCTTAATAAAAATATTTGTTGTGTCTGATTCTTACTTGCAAATATATTTTTAAGATGCGAGGAAACTCCAATTACCAGAAAATAAATTTTTATGGGTTCAGGTGAGCGAGTAACACCTTGACTATCTCAGATTCTTACAAGAAATACACATTCTAACTCAAACTTGAAACTTGTTGTGCGAATCGTAAATTCTCTGTGTTAAGTACCTTGCTTCCAAATATGTTAGACGCCGGCCATGAAAATCAATATAGTTCTTTCTACCTAGCCAACAAATTGGTTATAGGGCAAAAAAAAAAAAAAAATACAACACCTCCATAGGCATATTTCGTCACTCAAAATCGGAAATTTCTACTTGCAAAATTGAAGTTCAAACCCTAGAAAATAGGATGAAAAACTAGAAATGGAAGAAACTTACCATTTTTTGTAACCCATCCGCCAATTGGGCTTCTAATAAATAATAATAATAATAATAATAATAAAGATTGTATAAATTAAACAACCTCCCAAGGACTAAGCACCGCACATGCAAGACATATATATAAGTATGTTCTTGAAATTCATCAAAATTTTAGCCATTTTCCTTTTGGAAGCACTAGCTCAGGAAAGCACACTTGGCTGTCGTATTTCAGTTATCTGTATGAATGATAATTAAAATCATTGTATAATTCTTATAAATCACTTAAGGACATGTTTTACCTCTTATTCAAAAGTGTTTTTTTTTTAAAACTGAAAAAAATTATTTTTATTTTTTATTTAAATTAATATATTTTTGATGTTTTTATATCGTTTTCATGTACTAATATAAAAAAAAATAAAAATATTATTTTGATATATTTTTAAATAAAATTTATTTTAAAAAATAACACTTTCAAACAACAACTTATATCAAAAACTTTTTTTATCCTCGTTGAAAAGGGCCCAAAAATCAGTGGGTTAGATATGAAGAGATGAACACATGAAATAAGGCCCGATCATGTGATTGACACCTACATTGGAAGCACCGATGCAGGCCCATCAACCAAACTCCATTTCTTTCTTTTATCCGAATGAAGGTTTAAACATTCAAATCATGAAAGCCCAATTTGGGGTAAAGGGTTACTTCGTCGATCGTTCAAATGAAGAACGTTTTTCAATAAATCACAGAATACATCCTGATTCAACACAATTTTTTAAGTTTAGATAAAAAAAGAACCTCCAATATGTATTTATAACGAAAAACATTTATGAGATCAACGATTTTGATGTGGGGAGTTGTTTGGGGTGTCAAAGGAAAAGGGTGGTTCGGTGGGCCGGAAACGATGGTGGTAGATCCTCATTTTTTGTTTGGTTGCTGAGAAAATGTGATAGAAACAAAACAAAAGTTATATACTCCCTCCTTTGGCATTTTAAGTACATCTCTTTAGCATTTTAGATACATTAGGTATTCTTTTTGGGCATCTATGCTTGATGAGTATTGGTATTTTTTAGGGAAATTGGTGGAATCTTATCACTTATAAAATATAGCAGAGAAGAGAATTGATGGCTTAGACCTTTTCAATTCGATTGCAAAATTACAATATTTAATATAAGGGCTTATTGACCATTAATTAAAATATAATGAAATATTGTAAATATCTTAAAATAAAATATTTTTATTGATTAAAATATAAAAGAAAATTAATTTTACCTACATATGATATAGCTTGATGGGAAGAAGGAATTATTGGAGATAAAATAATAAATAAAAAAAAAGAAGCAAATATATCAAAGCCCAAGACTCAAAACGAATGCTAAAATCCAAAACCATAAAAAAACCCAACACAAATTCAAAACTCAAAGCCGTAATTGAACCAAACCCAATACACTAACAATGAGTAGTTTTTCTTTTTAAGATGTGGGCTAATTGTGCTTATTACAAGGGCCATCCTCTTTAATGTATATTAAGAATAATAATCCATTTAGTAGGTGGTTCAATAGTAAAAATTCAAGATTAAGAGTTTTGTTTTCTCTATAATTTTAAATTTAAGTCTCGTAATTACTAATATGATAATCACTAAAAAATTATATAATTAGTAAAATTAGTTGACACTACTACATATTAAAAATATGAACAATGATAGTATGAAAGTTCCACGTAAGCCATGGCCTTGGAGAGCAGTACAAGTCGTCTCTCCACGAACTGTGAAGCCTGTAGATCTCTCTGACTGGTTGAAATAGAACTTATCACGACTCGTGAGATTTTAAAAGAAATAGAAACGATAATCCATATAGTTTTAATTACTTTTAAATCCATATAGTTTTAATTACAAACTATAATAAAAAAATACATAATCCATATAGTTTTAATTACTTTTAAATCCATATAGTTTTAATTACAAACTATAATAAAAAAAAATACATCCACATAAACTATTTATAGGTTTTTCTTTTCCTAAGAATACAAGTATTCTTCCTGTATAAAACTAGTGGCTTAATGACTTGAAAAAATTGACATTCTTAGAGTAGTTTACAGTGATAAACATAAAACTTCAAAATAAAATATATTAAGCATTTGCATCATCTCGATTGCTAATGATTAACAATTTCATGATCAAAACCCATTTTATACATTTTCCAAAAGAGCTTAGTTTTTATATTAATTTTCAATATTTTTGTGTTTTTCATCATTCCATGATAAATTTTCTTCCCAAATTTTTCTCTCAATCTTTTTAATGCATCACATCATCATTTTATATCATAATAATTATTTCATTCATAACTTAATTTAATTCATCCCTTTACAAATCATTCCATTTATCTTTAAAATCAATTAATCGTTGATGGTTGTCGAAACCTTCACAAATTAATTCTGATTTTACTATCACCGAAACAATAATTTTAGTATTATGGTGGTAGAGACCAGGTCGAACCCAAGGGAAATTGATTTATTTTCCTACAAATACCAAATTCAAAAGAACGGGGTGGTTTGAATCAACAAGAATTAAATAAATAAAAGTGCTAAGTCATAACGAAGGTTAATCAAGAATTTGACAACTCAGTTCAAAGGGGTGATTCCTCCATTCTTATAAATCGGTTGATCATAGAAGTTAAATTAATATCCTTTCACAACAAGCAAATAAATTAGGCTTCCATTAAAGCTAAGGGAAACCTAGAGGCATGCTAAACTAATCCGAATAAGCTTCTAATTAGTTCCTTATCGTCAAGCGAATTAAGTATTGAGAAGCAATCTTTCTTCACTCAACGGTAGCTTTAAGATCAAGATTTACGCAATTTATTCCTAGCTAACATTCAAAAGCTTGAACATATACTCGTCCTATTCATCCTAAATAAATTAATGTGATAGATAAGACAATCAAATTAATTTACTTGCTTCTTATTCTAGTTCCTCACAATAATTACGGATTGAAAGAAACATAGAAAGCACATAAACCATATCAAACTAATTCCATAAGCATGAATCCGAAATCAATAGCTTAAATTCTAGAAAAAGATAAATAAATACTTGAAAGTGTAAGGATTACAATGGAAATGTTACTTCTCACAACCAATAATGAAGATGGATGCTATCCCCTTTGAACCAAGAAAGTGAATCAGCTGCTCATGCCTTTTAGGTTGCTGCCGAATCTGAAAAATTAATGGAGAAAGAGAGAAGAGTCCCTTGCTTGCATGTATCTTCCCTTTTATTCTGGAAGATTACTAACCCTAATGGTGTCACTCAAGCTAAAAAATAGGAGATAAGTGTTGTAGAGAAAATCTCTCTAATCTTTGACAAATTAGGAAGCATATCCTGTCATCCAGATTGCACCAGGAATTTCGTGATGTAGATGATTTTTCCTGACTTTGGTCTCTTCATAAAAGTTGTAGCCCTAAATGTTTAGATGAAGTTGGGCTTTTGAATCACTTGATTTGGACATCGTATGCTCCAGATATTCCCAGTTCAGTGTTAGTACGCGAACAGAGTCCAGTCTGACGTTGTTGTTCCAATTGGATGCCCAAATCTGCATTGAATTTCTGCCACAATACTTTTCCAGCAAACTTGATATCTATATTTCCAATTTTGAAACTCCTCTTTAGGAATTAAAACCTGAAACATGCAACAAAGGTCCGAAATATAAAGTGCAAAATTTCCTATTTTATAGCAAGTAATCCACAAAGTCTCCTAAACATGTCAAACCCATAAAATAACTTTCAATATGTTGAAAATAGCTTGAAAGATGTTAAAAAACATAATGTAAAAGGATTACAAATAGATGTGTATTTTGCACTTGTCAAATTCCCCCACACTTAGCTTTTGCACGTCCTCGGGCAAGTTTCAAATCTATTTTTTCAAAAGAAAATGCAATGCCATCAACTAAGAACAATTAAACTCTTAAATTACCATAATATTTCATGAACAACAATCTACACAACTTAAAAGAAATGCTTAGCAAGCATTTTTTTATTTGAAAATAAAATAACCGAATGCATATACCTCATAGAAATAATCACTCCATTCTCACGTGTTTGACAGGTTAGTGTTTCTCTCAAATTTCTTCCAATGTAAGTGATCTACCATAAGCTTGCTAATCATCTCACTCTCCACCACCTAGATTACATGCATTACATAAATCATAAGGTCTTCAGAAGGGTTGTAATGGGGCTTGGTTTAAGGTAGGAAATTTATTTGGTAAAGTAGTTTAAAAGCCATTGAGACCAATGGAGTAAAGTACCTCGAATTTGAACATGAAACCTCAAATACTCCATCCATCCCTTCTTTAAACTTAAAGATATCAAACCCACTTTATCCTTTGTTATTGGATAATTTATCACTCACAAAAACATTTGCACTCAACTTAAGGCACAATCGTTAGCCTCTTATTAGAATTTGTCGAGGAATCAATGATAAGAACAAATAGTTACTATCAAGCAGAAAGCTTAGCTTTTTGTCATGGATTCTTATAATTTCCATATTTTCTTCATT
The DNA here is from genome assembly GCA_027405865.1 of Salix purpurea. Lineage (NCBI taxonomy): Eukaryota > Viridiplantae > Streptophyta > Magnoliopsida > Malpighiales > Salicaceae > Salix > Salix purpurea. The sequence goes on along the minus strand of JAOWLH010000014.1, from coordinate 5,296,414 downwards.
CCTTTGCTCCAGCTCATGATTTAATATATATCAATGTGTCATCAAGGATGAAGCAACCACTAGAACTAATCTTTTCAATAATATACTGAAAGTACTTTAGAGTAACAATCTATGGCATTTCCCTACCATATCACATCACCTTTCAAAACTCTCCCAACTTTCCAGGTAGTCTCATGCTCCTATAATTATGAATTATACTCCACTGGTCCCTACGACTTGGGTGAGATAAATGGTAAGGCTTGTAATGTGGGTTATGAAGGAAAAAGGGTCATCAGCTCATAAGGGTTCGCAATGGGAATATTAATTCAAAGGTGGGTTGATAGGCTTTATGTGGCATATAACAAAGAATGCCTTAATCATGTTTATGCATGCATGTATCAATGTAGTCTCGAAAAGAATGCAAGTTCTAGAGAAACAAAACAAATGGAAGAACATCACACATGAAAGGAAAATAGAGATCGATATGGATGTTTCGATCATTAGGCTCAAAATCTCACAAGCTAGTGTCTATCACATTCAATTACTTTTATTCCAAATAATATCGCTTGACTAAACAACCTTTAAGATGCAAGTTCATCATTCAATCATGTTATGATTTTTCTTGAGTTCAACTGAAAAGTCGTTCATGACATTAACATTCAAAACAAAAAAATTTGCCCGAGTTTTTTTTTTTTTTCAAAAATATTGGAGACAAAGATTTTAAGACAAAGATTTTAAGGAATGTACCCCCACACTAAAAATAGACATTGACCTCAATGTGTGCAAGTAAATTCAGTAAATTCACCAAGAAGGGAAAAGAGAAATCTGCCCTGATTACTCTTTGTATTACTAACATTCGGTGGAGCATTTCTTTGCATATTTGACCGGAGTGGCAACTGGATCAAGAACCTGTCTGAGAGAATGGCTGAGGAAAAACAAATTAAAATCATATTAAATATAAAGAGAGAAAATGATAAAAGGAATCCAACGGAAAAGAAATCTTTATTCATTGTGGTGCACCACCACAGTTGGGTTGCCTCCCAAAACGCCTTTTTTATTGTCTTTGGCTAGACAAAGTCCTTCTGCAACATTAATCTTGGTAAATTGGACTGACCAATTGCATCTCCTTCACATTAGTGCCATCAAAATCATCAATATAAGGCTTAAGTCTATGACCATTCACCTTAAAAATCTTGTTAGTTTCCAAACTCTGAATTTCAATAACACCATTTGGAAAAATATTCACTACAACAAATGGTCCAATCCATCTAGATCTTAACTTACCTGGCATGAATTTCAACCTGGAGTTAAAAAGTAATACCTTATGACCAATGGAAAATTGTTTTCGGAGCAGCATCTTATCATGAAGGTACTTTGTTCTCTCCTTGTATAACAATGCATTATCATAAGCTTCCAACTGAATCTCCTCCAACTCCTGCAGTTGTAACTTTCTTTCTACTCCGGCTTCTTTAGCATCCAAGTTACATTGCTTCACTGCCCAATAAGCACGATGTTGAATGGCAACAGGTAAATGACACAACTTACCGAATACCAACCTATATGGTGACATTCCAATTGGAGTTTTGTATGCTGTTTGGTATGCCCACAGTGCATCTTCCAAACGTAGACTCCAATCTTTTCAGTTGGGGCTCACTGTCTTCTCAAGGATATTCTTAATTTCCACCACATTCATAATTATGACAATAAGTAAGAATGGAATAAATTTCATCATTTGGTACACATCTTCGAATAACTTGATCTGAACCTAATTTCCAAAGATATGGCTCATTCCATATGTAATACTTAGAGTCATTCTTTATTTTGTCCTTTTTCACTTTCTTTAATTCATGAGGTAAGATTCCTGTAACCAAAAAATTAACAATATCAGCATACCATGGTTCCTTACCTTGTAAATGCAATAGTTGCTCATCAGGGAATGTCTCGGCAATTGGTAGCATATCTTCCTCATTCACAATTCTGCTCAAATGGTCTGCCACTGAATTGTCAGCTCCTTTTTTATCCTTGATTTCCAAATCAAACTCTTGCAACAGCAAAATCCAACGTATAAGCCTTGGTTTGGATTCTTTCTTTGATAATAAGTACTTAAGAGGTGCATGATCTGAGAAAACTGTCACGTGCCTAGTTGTCATTTCTTGCAGGTTGTTCTTATCAAGTGCAGCGCAGGAGACGAGGCTGGTTGGAAGCTGGTTGGAGAGATTGTCGGTCCAGTTGAAGATGAACCGAGTTGGTTCAATAATAAAGTGTTTAGTTCAAGTCCAGTAATTAAGTCCAGTGTTTAGTTCAAGTCCAGTATTTAAGTCCAGTCCAGTTGCAATATTTAGTCCAGTCCAGTTGCAATTGTCCAGTCCATTCTTTCAGTATTTAATTATTTATGTTATTTAATTAAGAGTCTGGTCCAATAAATTAAGCCGATTGATTCGGTCAAATAGGTCAGAGTAATTTGGGGAACGTGGGATCAGGGAAGTTGTTAACTTCAGTGTATTTAATTTATGAATTACATGAGAAATGTACTGAAGATTTATTTGAATTAATTTGGAGGTTTTCTGGATTCCTCGAAAATCCACTTCTTTTCTTAGAAATTCTTGTGTGAACGTAACAATTGGTATCAGAGCCTGGGTCCATGGCTGAAGGAACGAGGCAGGCGCAGTTGGCTGAATCTTTGGCCTCTGTAAAACAGAATCAAGATCAAACTCAGCAAAATGTTAATGCATTACAACAAATGGTGTTAGAATTGGCACAGAAGCTGGATGTGGTAGCTTCTCACGTGGAAGGCATGGTGCAGGAAAAGGCTGCCAACAATGTGGGAGCACCCGAGGGGTCCTCAAGGCAAATCACAAATCCTCTCTATGAGGAAAATGCTGGCATTCAAACACGGGCTGTACGACTTGATTTTCCAAGGTTTAATGGAGACAATCCTAATGGGTGGATTTACCGGGCTAATCAGTTCTTTAATTATCATCAAACAAATCCCCATCACAGAATCTTATTAGCCTCCTTTCATATGGAGGGCAAGGCTTTAATATGGTTCCAAGATTTAGAGGCTGCTGGAGGGTTGAGTAGCTGGGAAGGGTTTGTAAGGGCTTTACAAACTAGATTTGGAGGTTCTCCATACGATGATCCGATGGAAGCACTCATTCGACTGAGGCAGACAACTACAGTAGAGGACTACAAGAGCCAGTTTGAGGCTCTTTCAAACCAACTCAGGGGCCTAGCTGAATCTTACAAACTCAGCTGTTTCTTGAGTGGGCTAAGAGAAGACATTAGATTTATGGTCCGCATGCTTAACCCACCCAATCTGCATATGGCATTTGGGCTGGCAAAGATGCAAGAAGAAAATGTTGCAGCATTGAAAAGGTCTACTAAATAAGGGCCCATGCCCATCAGAAGCACTGTTGGGCCCATACCAACCCGGCCCACTGTTGGGCCCGTGGACCAACATGAGAAGAGGGCCATTGTTCCTATACAGAGGCTAAGCCAGGCCCAAATGAAGGAAAGGCGTGACAAGGGCCTTTGTTACAATTGTGATGATAAGTGGGGGCCCGGCCACAAATGCAAATCAGCCCGATTGTTTTTAATGGAGAGTGAAGAACCAGCCCTTGCTGAGTTAATTAACACCGGAGTTTATGAAGAAAACATTGGCAGCAATACTGAGGAATTAACAGCAGATTTGGGAGATCCAGAAATCTCAATTCATGCATTGTGTGGCTCACCAAGTCCTAAAACTATGCGGTTTGTGGGGTACATTGGAAAAAGGGCAGTGGTGATTCTAGTGGATACAGGCAGTACACACAATTTCATTGACCCATCTGTTGTTCGGGGAGCACAGCTAGCTTACAATGACCAGAATTCACTTCAGGTCAAGGTGGCCAATGGTGAGACAGTCTATGGGGAAGGCAGTATTGAGGCAGTGCCTCTTTTGATGCAAGGTAACACATATTGCATCGATTTTTATATTCTAACATTGGGAGGATGTGATGTTGTTCTAGGTGTCCATTGGTTGAGAACCTTGGGACCAATTTTGTGGGATTTCACAAAGCTTCAAATGGAATTTTCATGGTTGGGGATGCAGCGGAAATTACAAGGTATGGTTACTAATAGTATTGCATGCATTGAATTAATTGAAGGACATGATTTTGGCAAAGCATCAAGACAAAATAAAAGAGGACTAGTTCTACAGTTAATTAATCTTGAAGGTTCAGAGTTATGGTCCATTGAAAGCCCAAAAAATCCCATAATAGACAACCTACTTGAAAAATTTTCCGAAATATTCTCAGAACCAAAGAGCTTACCTCCAAACAGAGCCCATGACCATCATATTGAATTAAATCCAGCAGCAAAGCCTGTGTCTGTAGCTCCATATAGGTACCCGTACTTCCAAAAATCTGAAATTGAGAAAATAGTCAATGAAATGCTGCAAACTGGAATTGTTAGACCTAGCCAAAGTCCCTTTTCTTCCCCAGTTTTGTTAGTCAGAAAACAGGATGGTAGTTGGAGGTTATGTGTTGATTACCGAGCCCTTAACAAAGAAACCATAAAAAAGAAGTTCCCTATACCTGTGGTGGATGAATTACTTGATGAATTATATGGTGCTACAATTTTTAGCAAATTAGACTTACGATCTGGTTATCATCAAATTAGGGTACACCCAGAGGATATCCCTAAGACAGCTTTTCGTACACATTAGGGCCAATATGAATTTCTAGTTATGCCTTTCGGCCTAACAAATGCACCAGCCACTTTTCAGAATCTGATGAATGACATATTCAAGCCTTTTTTGCGAAAATTCATCCTAGTCTTTTTTGATGATATACTAGTCTACAACAAGAATGATTCAGACCACATACAACACTTACATACTGTCCTTGAAATTCTAAAACAGCATCAGCTCTTTGCTAAAATGTCTAAATGCTGTTTTGGGTGTTCTGAAATTGATTATTTGGGGCATTTAATTTCAAATGAGGGGGTTAAGGCAAATCCAAACAAAATTGCAGCTATGCTTAGTTGGCCCTTTCCAAAAAATCTCAAATCACTAAGGGGATTCCTAGGGTTAACTGGGTATTACAGAAAATTCATCAAGGGATATGGTATTATAGCAGCCCCCCTCACAGCCTTACTAAAGAAAAACTCATTCAAATGGACAGAATTAACAATGAAGGCTTTTCAAGACCTTAAACACGCTGTAACTAATCCTCCTGTCTTGGCTTTACCTAATTTTTCAATTCCTTTCATAATTCAATGTGATGCATCTGGTTTGGGTGTGGGAGCGGTGTTAATGCAGCAAGGCAGGCCCTTGGAGTACATGAGCCAGGCCATACAAGGGAAGGCCCTACATCTGTCTACATATGAGAAGGAACTCATGGCTCTAGTCCTAGCAGTTAAAAAATGGAGACCTTATCTCCTTGGTCATTTTTTCAAGATACAAACAGACCATCAAAGCCTGAAGTAAACCCTGAGTGACCCCCTTGTGAGCTACTATGCACTAAATGCAACACCTGCTCTCTTAGACCATTAGCTGCAGGTATAGTCAGTCGCCCCTTATAGAACAAGTAGCCATTTCTCTCTTCAAAGTGCTTAGATGACAGTGTGCCACTCTTTAATTCCTTTAAAACTGTCTGCATTTTACTGTCTGCATCATAACCACCCCTTAGCTGTTCCAGCCAGCCGGATTCTGGTACTGTAATGGCTGAAATTTCCCCTTTAGCCGTAGTCTCCATTTGCCTGGATAAGGCATCAGCTACCTTATTTTCTTTCCCCTGTCTATACCCCTAAATAGAGCTAAAGCAGAATTTTATTGGGCTGGCATGCGTGAAGACATAAAACGATTTATTAAGGAGTGTGACATTTGCCAAGTTAACAAGTCTGAAAATATTTCTCCTGCGGGTTTGCTACAACCCTTGCCCATACCTGACAAGGTGTGGACTGATATTTCTTTAGACTTCGTTGAAGGATTACCAAAGTCAGATGGGTACTCTGTGATACTTGTGGTAGTGGATAGACTATCTAAGTATGCTCATTTTGTGCCTATTTCACACCCCTATACAGCTGCTAAGATTGCACAGGTATTCCTACATAATATTTTAAAACTACATGGGCTGCCGAATTCAATTGTTACAGATAGAGACCCAACTTTTACAAGTTCTTTTTGGAAGGAATTTTTTAAGTTGCAGGGTACTACATTGAAATTTTCGTCAGCTTACCATCCACAAACGGACGGCCAGACTGAGATTGTCAACAAAATGGTGGAACAGTATTTAAGATGTTTTTCTGGTGACAGGCCGAAAAGTTGGTCTAGGTTTATCCCATTAGCCGAATGGTGGTATAACACCACAATACATTCATCTACCAAATTATCCCCATTTGAGGTTGTTTATGGCTACCCACCCCCTAAACTACTACCATTCATACCAGGAACAACAAAAATTCAAGAGTTGGAGCTTACCTTGAAAAACCGAGATGAGTTGCTTGAGCTGCTGAAGTCCAATCTCCACCTGGCACAAGATAGAATGAAAAAGTTTGCAGATTTGAAACGCACAGAAAGGGAATTTGAAACGGGGCAGTGGGTTTACCTTCGTCTTCAACCCTATAGGCAGAAATCGGTGATGCAGAGGGGGAATATGAAGCTGTCAACCCGTTTTTATGGCCCATTTCAGATACTTGAGAAGATTGGGAAGGTGGCGTATAAGCTCGATCTACCCACAGAGTCGAAGATTCACCCAGTTTTTCACGTTTCGTGCTTGAAGCTGAAGCTGGGTCATCGTCACCGGCAGGTGGTGACGTTACCGCCGACTGATAAGGAGGGATGGGTTCGGCCGGAGCCAGAGAGTATTTTGGAGCGAAGAATGACAAAGAAAAAGAATAGGGCTGTGAGTGAGCTGTTGGTAAAGTGGAAGGGATTAGGTGATGAGGAGACGTCTTGGGTGGATTACGGGACACTTGTCCGTGAATTTCCCAATCTTGTGGACAAGATTTTTTAAGCAGGGGGCAATGTCACGTGCCTAGTTGTCATTTCTTGCAGGTTGTTCTTATCAAGTGCAGCGCAGGAGACGAGGCTGGTTGGAAGCTGGTTGGAGAGATTGTCGGTCCAGTTGAAGATGAACCGAGTTGGTTCAATAATAAAGTGTTTAGTTCAAGTCCAGTAATTAAGTCCAGTGTTTAGTTCAAGTCCAGTATTTAAGTCCAGTCCAGTTGCAATATTTAGTCCAGTCCAGTTGCAATTGTCCAGTCCATTCTTTCAGTATTTAATTATTTATGTTATTTAATTAAGAGTCTGGTCCAATAAATTAAGCCGATTGATTCGGTCAAATAGGTCAGAGTAATTTGGGGAACGTGGGATCAGGGAAGTTGTTAACTTTAGTGTATTTAATTTATGAATTACATGAGAAATGTACTGAAGATTTATTTGAATTAATTTGGAGGTTTTCTGGATTCCTCGAAAATCCACTTCTTTTCTTAGAAATTCTTGTGTGAACGTAACAAAAACAATCACTTTAGATCCTAACAAATATGATCTAAATTTGTCCAAGGCAAACACAATAGCTAAAAGCTCTTTTTCTGTTGTTGAATAATTGCATTGAGCTGAATTTAGTGTCCTCGAAGCATAGCAAAAAACATGACTTTTCTTTCCATTTCGTTGGCCAAGTACAACTCCTATTGCAAGTTTACTTGCATCACACATGATTTCAAAGGGCATCTCATAATTTGGTGGTTGTATGATTGGTGCCGAGGTGAGGAGCTCCTTCAATTTGTCAAATGCTATCCTGCAATTTGCTTCAAAGTTGAAAGGCATGTCCTTTTGCAAAAGTTGAGACAGTGGTTGTGCAATCTTCGAGAAATCCTTAATGAATCGCCTATAGAAACCTGCATGACCAAGAAAACTACGAATTTCCTTAACATTAGTAGGATAGGGTAAACTTGTAATCAAATCAACTTTTGCTTTGTCAACCTCAATACCTCTAGCCGAAACCACATGACCCAAAACTATCCCTTGCTGGACCATGAAATGACATTTTTCATAGTTTAAAACCAAGTTTGTGCTAATACATCTCTTCAAAACCTTAGTTAAGTGATCTAAATATTGATCAAAAGAATTGCCATAAATAGTAAAGTCATCCATAAAAATTTCAATGCAATTTTCAATCAAGTCAGAAAAAATGCTCATCATACATCTTTGAAATGTACCTGGGGCATTGCACAATCCAAAAGGCATACATCGGTAAGCAAATGTTCCAAATGGACAAGTAAAAGTTGTCTTTTCTTGGTCTTCTTGAGCTACAATTATTTGATAGTAACCAGAAAATCCATCTAAGAAACAGAAAAATGACTTACCTGCCAGTCTTTCAAGCATTTCATCTATGAAAGGAATTGGGAAGTAATCCTTTCTTGTGTGAGTATTCAACTTCCTGAAATCGATACACATTCTCCACCTATTCTGCACTCTCATGGGGATAAGTTCGTTTTGGTCGTTGGGAACAAGAGTTAGATCAGTCTTCTTGGGAACTACATGCACCGGACTTACCCATGGATTATCAGATATTGGATAGATAATCCCTTGGTCCAATAATTTCAAAATTTCCTTCATAACAACCTCCTTCATTGCTGGATTTAGTTTGCGCTGAGGTTCCCTCACAGGTTTGGCATCACCGTTAAGGAAAATTCTGTGCATACAAAGTGTAGGGCTGATCCCTTTAATGTCCGCCAATGTCCAACCAATTGCTGTCTTGTGTTCCCTCAAAACCCTTAATAATTTTTCCTCATGAACTTCGGTTAAATCATTTGCAATAATGACTGGCAATGTTTCATCCTCTCCTAAGTACACATACTTCAAATGTGTGGGCAACATTTTTAACTCCAGCTTCGGTGGTTGCACAATGGAAGGTAGATCTTTAACATGTGAACTTGGTAATTCAACAGGTAAGCTAGTCCACATGTTAGGCATTATAGGCAATGAGTGTAAGGACATTATTGCTTCTTTCATGTGTTCATCAATTTCTCTCCTTGCATCCTTATCTGTCTTGCTCTGTTGCAACACTAAGTTCAACTTATCCTTCATAAGATTCAGCTCAAAATCATCTTGCACAATAGGGTCAATAACATCAATATGAAAAACAGATTCAAATTCATCAGGATATTTCATAGCATCAAAAATATTAAACGTTATTATTTCCCCATCAAACTCAAAAGATAAAGTACCCTTATGCACATCAATCTTAGTCCTAGGTGTTTTCATGAATGGTCTACCTAAAATATATGAGTTGAATTTAAAGCACAATCATCATCCATGTCAATGATATAAAAATCTGCAGGAAAAATTAATTCATTGACTTTAACCAGAACATCCTCAATAATACCTTCAGGATATGCGTTAGACCTATCTGCTAATTGAATTATTACCCTTGTTTCCTGTAAAGGTCCTAGATTCAAAAATTTATAGATTGAAAGAGGCATAACATTTATTGATGCTCCTAAATCTAGCATTGCCCTTCCTAGCGTATAATCTCCAATCACACATGGAATAGTAAACATACCTGGATCTTTGCATTTTTTAGGCAATTTTCTTTGTATTATTGCTGACACGTTCTCTCCAACTCTGATTTTTTCTTCAGTTCTTAACCTCCTCTTGTTGGTGCACAACTCCTTGAGAAACTTGGCATAACGTGGAATTTGCTTGATTGAATCCAACAATGGAATGCTGATCTCAACCTTCCGAAAGGTTTCAAACAATTCATGCTCCCCCTCCTCTTTCTTTGTCTTCGCCAACCTGCTAGGAAATGGAGGTGCAACTAACGTATTTGGCTTATGCAAAGTTGACTCAATACTTACCTCATTACTTGACTTCAGCAAAGGGGACTCAAGTGGCGTGTTTCCTTCTTTTCTAATTTCCTTTGGCACTGTCAGCCTTGGTGATGAGGTCTGCACCTCCTTACCACTTCTAAGGACTATTGCATTAGCATTTTCCCGTGGGTTAACTTCTGGTTGAGCTGGTAACTTACCTTTGTTAGCCTCCATTTTGCCTAATGAAGTTGCTAGCTGTGACACTTGAGTTTCTAAATTTTGGATGCTAGCTCTTGTCTCCTGCTGGAACAAATGGGTGTTAGTTGCTAAAGATTTCACAATATCCTCTAGAGACATACCTGAGCTTGATGCTTGGTGAGGTGGAGGGGCTGCTTTATTCTAACCGAAAGAAGGGAACTGTTGCCGATTATGGGGTTGTCCATACCTTAGGTTTGGGTGGTCTCTCCAACCTGGGTTGTCCTGATTTGAATATGGGTCATGATTCCTTGACTGGTTACCAAACCCATTTACAACATTCACTTGAGGAATTACATCTTCTTGAAGTTGTGGGCACATGTCGGTAGAATGATCTGAAAAAACACAAATACCGTAAACTCTGGTCTGTCTTACCTGTCCCAAAACTACCTGCTTGAAAAGAGAGGTTAATTCTGAAAGTTGAGTTTCAAGATTAGAGTGACTCACCTCACTTACCTTTCTAGGATTGTTGTCACCTCTGATTCCAAATTGCTGTGAATTTGCTGCCATCATAGAGATTAGATCTCTTGCTGCACCAGGAGTCTTTTCTACAAGTGCTCCCCCACTTGCAGCATCTATCATGCTTCTGTCCATATGTAATAATCCTTCATAAAAATATTGCAACAACAATTGATCAGAAATTTGATGGTGTGGGCAACTAGCAACCAGCTGATTAAAACGTTCCCAGTACTCATACAAAGTTTCTCCATTATTTTGGCGAATCCCACTAATTTCTTTCCTAATTACTCCAGCCCTTGAGGCTGTAAAGAATTTTTCCAGAAACATTTTTTTCAATTCATTCCATGTCCTTATTGATCCCGAAGGAAGGCAGTATAACCAATCCTTTGCTTTGTCTGCCAATGAGAATGGAAAAGCCCTCAATTTAATTTGTTCCTCAGTCACTCCTTGCGGCTCCATGGTTGAACATACAACATGAAATTCCTTCAAGTGCTTACAGGGATCTTCACCTGCAAGGCCTCGAAAAGTAGGTAACAAATGAATCAATCCTGATTTTAATTCAAAAGCTACCTCAATATTAGGAAATTCAATGCACAAAGGTTGTTGGTTAACGTTGGGAGTTGCCAACTCCCGCAATGTCCTTTGTTGTGCCATTATTTCAGCAGTTTCTTCTTGTATGTCTGTCTCTGATTCACTGTGCACAGGTGTTAAGGCCGGCAAGATGTCCTCTTGTCTTTTAGCCTTCCTATTCGCTCTTACAGTCTTTTCAATCTCTGGATCAAAAACTAATTCACCTGTATGAGAAGATCTTGGCATAAATTAGTTTCATATTAAAGAAAAATAAAAACTTCCCCGGCAACGGCGCCAAATTTGACGGTTGTCGAAACCTTCACAAATTAATTCTGATTTTACTATCACCGAAACAATAATTTTAGTAGTATGGTGGTAGAGACCAGGTCGAACCCAAGGGAAATTGATTTATTTTCCTACAAATACCAAATTCAAAAGAACGGGGTGGTTTGAATCAACAAGAATTAAATAAATAAAAGTGCTAAGTCTTAACGAAGGTTAATCAAGAATTTGACAACTCGGTTCAAAGGGGTGATTCCTCCATTCTTATAAATCGGTTGATCATAGAAGTTAAATTAATATCCTTTCACAACAAGCAAATAAATTAGGCTTCCATTAAAGCTAAGGGAAACCTAGAGGCATGCTAAACTAATCCGAATAAGCTTCTAATTAGTTCCTTATCGTCAAGCGAATTAAGTATTGAGAAACAATCTTTCTTCACTCAACGGTAGCTTTAAGATCAAGATTTACGCAATTTATTCCTAGCTAACATTCAAAAGCTTGAACATATACTCGTCCTATTCATCCTAAATAAATTAATGTGATAGATAAGACAATCAAATTAATTTACTTGCTTCTTATTCTAGTTCCTCACAATAATTACGGATTGAAAGAAACATAGAAAGCACATAAACCATATCAAACTAATTCCATAAGCATGAATCCGAAATCAATAGCTTAAATTCTGGAAAAAGATAAATAAATACTTGAAAGTGTAATGATTACAATGTAAATGTTACTTCTCACAACCAATAATGAAGATGGATGCTATCCCCTTTGAACCAAGAAAGTGAATCAGCTGCTCATGCCTTTTAGGTTGCTGTGGAATCTGAAAAATTAATGGAGAAAGAGAGAAGAGTCCCTTGCTTGCATGTATCTTCCCTTTTATTCTGGAAGATTCCTAACCCTAATGGTGTCACTCAAGCTAAAAAATAGGAGATAAGTGTTGTAGAGAAAATCTCTCTAATCTTTGACAAATTAGGAAGCATATCCTGTCATCCAGATTGCACCAGGAATTTCGTGATGTAGATGATTTTTTCTGACTTTGGTCTCTTCATAAAAGTTGTATCCCTAAATGTGTAGATGAATTTGGGCTTTTGAATCACTTGATTTGGACATCGTATGCTCCAGATATGCCCAGTTCAGTGTTGGTACGCGAACAGAGTCCAGTCTGACGTTGTTGTTCCAATTGGATGCCCAAATCTGCATTGAATTTCTGCCAAAATACTTTTCCAGCAAACTTGATATCTATATTTCCAATTTTGAAACTCCTCTTTAGGAATTAAAACTTGAAACATGCAACAAAGGTCCGAAATATAAAGTGCAAAATTTCCTATTTTATAGCAAGTAATCCACAAAGTCTCCTAAACATGTCAAACCCATAAAATAACTTTCAATATGTTGAAATAAGCTTGAAAGATGTTAAAAAGTATAATGTAAAAGGAATACAAATAGATGTGTATTTTGCACTTGTCAATCGTGTACAAACACTTTCATATACCATTTATTTTATATCATATTTATCTCATAACTCTTTTGATTTTATAGATATATATTCAATTTATATTAATATTATTGTTCCACAACTCCTGAAATTTACCCCATAATTTATTTCCTCGACACATAGATTATATGATATTTTCCCATCATATCATCCTCAAGAGATTAAAAGAAATAATACAATTTCCAACTATGCATGACATACCTAATCTATATAAACAAATGAAAGGAATAAGGTCACTCTTGATATAAGTAATCAATTTCCAAAATGCAACCTTTCCATGTAAATATCAGAACAAACTATAATAATAATAATTATTATTATTATTTTAGTGAAATCTTTACTATTTTCTCTCTTTTTTATATATAAATCAAGCATCTAAATCATTCCTAACACTCGTTCATTTCTTTAATAAATTGTTGGTGGATCAAACTAAAGAAAAAAATAACTTGAAATGAAGAAAAAACAAAGCAAGCCCAGATGAAGCTTATAAACATGGGTTAATCCCTCAAGCCCATAACTCGTTAAATTATAGACTAATGCTAAACTAAGAAACTCAACACTTGCCCAATTAAACAACAAAGGATAAAATCGATAAATTTAACTTTTTTTTTTAAAAAAAAAAATCTTTTTCAAAAGCTAGATATAACAAGACCAAAATAAAAATAAAAAAACGCAACCCTTATAGGCCCATAGAAAGATCTCTTAATGATGCTTGAATTCAAATAGTTTTACCACCTTATTTCTAGTTGAGTTTGTAATGGAAAAATGATGGAATTTGGAGTTTGTTGCTCATAAAAATTGCAGATATGGATGCTAACTTTAGAATAAAACTCATTTTGCTTCATTTGGAGTTGTAGAACTCTAGATATGATTTAAACACTAAGGATAGGTCGAAAATGTATTTTGAAAAGAAAGATAAATCCTATAGAAAATGAGTAAAAAGAATGTCGAGGGATGAAATTACAAAAAATAAAAAGCTTAAAAAATAAATCGAAACTTGAGTGAACCTTATAAACCTTAATTAAACTTACAAAACTTGTTATCTGTAAATTCTTAACTTAGACTCAACCTAAAAGCTCAGCATGTGAACAATTAAATGTTCGAGGATGAATCAATTAAATTTAATTAAAAACAAAATTCCTTATAATAAAAAATTAGGCAACCAATGTTATTTTCAAAACGACTAAAATTTTTCATAGAAAGTGAATAAAAAAACAACAATATGAGAGGATTAAAAAAAAATCTTTAAAAAGGAAAAACAAAACAAGGAAACTCATGTCAACTTTATAAACTTGAGTTAATTCGTTAAACTCTAGACTCTGGCTCAGCTAAAAAGATAAACACCTAACAAATTAAACTATGTAGGATGAAATAAAAAAAATCAATTTAAAAATAGTACTAAAAAAATAAGAACCAACTTTGATAGATGAAAAATCTATTGGTGATGAAAATAAATAAATAAAACTTAATTTCATAAATTATTTTAAATATATAAAAAATATAATTTAGAGAATATAAAAAAAAACTTAAGGATAACAAATATCGAGGGTTGATTTAATTTTTTTAAAGGCCTACACAAAAATCTAGTAGAAGAGAGGAGAAAAAAAAAAAGACCACACATTTCCTTAGAAGCAAGTTTTCGCCCATCATACGATGGCTATCCAAAACTGGAAAAATAGTGTTCATGTGCTTTCAATTTTATTTTTTTTATTATTTATGAAATCACTCTACTTCCTCAATAACTATTAAATAACCAAATATAAAAAATAAAAGAATCTCTAAATCAAAGGAAAAGCATTTAAATTTCAAGAGCAATGAAGTAACTTAATTGATTTAAAATTCAATCAAAGATTAAAAAACTCATTGATTAAAGTTTTATAATTTTTTAAGGGTAATAAAGTAATTACATTGTGCAATAAAAATACAAAAAATCTATTTAACTGGATTATTATTGTAATGGCTAATAAGTTATATAAAAAAATCTTCCAAAATGGTTTTGCCAACTATAAAAAAATAACAATTTCAATGTGGGATCTACAAGAGTAATGTGAGTCCATTCACTACCTAGAACCTATGCCTGTTAACTTTTGTTATAATAATAGGTAGTCAAGTTGTATTGCACAATAAGTGGTGGGTACAATTTTGTTTCACTAGAAAATAAATTAAACAGTCTATGAAAAAAGACAAACATTTACAATAAATATTATTTGTTTCCCTCTTATTTTTCAGATTTTTTCTCTTTTAAATATTCAAGGAGGTAACCTACATTAAAAAAAAAGAAAAATAACAAGGTGTTTTCCTTGCTTAATATACATCAAATGTTTTTAGTGTTTTTTTTTTTTTGCCAACTTTTATCATTAATTGTCCTATAACCAATATTTTTTCTAGATACGAGTAAATCTTATTTTTTTGAAAAGTATACTTTGTGGATCTAGGTGAGCGAGTAAAACCCTGGCTGTTTCAGGCTCTTCCAAGAGATGCATGTCCTGACTTGAACTCGAGACTTGTTGTACAAATTGTAATCTCTCTGTCATCACGTCACGTTTCTTGGAAACCCTATAACCAATATGTTAGCAGTAAATACATAGGTCTAGACAAACTTGGGTTGAATATACTTTATTTTATATAATAACATCCTATTATTTTACTTTTGTATAGAGATTATGTAGGATTTTCTAAGAAAAGTTACCATTAAAACAAAAAACATTGTAATCTTAAGAAAATGGGGGCGATTAAGGAAGTATACTTATTTCTTTGATTTTTAGGTCTTAATTTTAAGACCAACATTTAGTTGAGATTAATAGATTTATTTGATTATATTAAATTAATATAAGGGGATATAGTCTTAAGTATATCTAACAATAAATATTAATTTTGATAATAATTATGAAATTAGATCATGATAGTGTAATTAATTATTTAAAAAAAAAACGGTGGATGATTTGTAATGTTAATACCTATTTGGAAGTGTGGTTGAAGTTGTTTTCATTAAGAATTACATCAAAATGATATTTTTCAATTTTTTTTACATCAGCACATGAAAATAATTTAAAATACTATTTTTTTTAATTAAAAGTATTTTTTTTAAAAAAATATTTTTAAAATATAATGCCAAAAGGACAATAGTGAATACCAACCGTCGAAAAAACATGCTTTTATGGAGACACCACAGAAATTAAAATATCAAAATAAATTCCAAAGCTGAATCATTGATGTGCCCATCAACCACAACTTTCTTAAATATTGCTGCTCTCGACCCAGAAAAAGAAAAAAAACAAATGGTAATCTCATGTTGTGTGGCAACGAAAAAACGCAACGTGAATTATTGGAAAGTAGGGCCATGATGACGTGGAAAGGGGGCAAGGGGCACCAGTCCATTCTATAAAAGGTCCCTCGTGCTACCCTTTCCAAGCCACAGCAACGGCTGAGTTCTCTTCTGCTTCTTAGTTTACTGATCCAGGATAATAGTAAGGAGAGGAAGAATCTTTCTTCTTTCATCCTCGGAACGACATGTCGTCCACCACTGAAGATCCCTTTCCATCCCCTGTGCCCGGTCGTGGTGAGATTCCTCCTTCTCTATCCTTATCAATTCTCTGTGTCTAGGGTTTACTGAGATCCTCATGTTTTCGCAGCTGCATCTATCAATCTATTTATCTATATATATAATGTATATTTGTATATGTATATGTATATGTATACGTACGTAGGTGTATATATATATAATGCATTGCCTCCCACGTTCTGCAGAGTTTGCCCTAATTGTTCCCGACAAAAACATCTCGTATAAAAAGCTTAAATTATTAGGTAAAATTATAAAATATGATTTATATTATTTTTTAACACATCACCTCAAGTGAAAGTTTTGGATTCACACTATATTGTGCTTGATTTTTATCAAATAGAATGAGGGTGGTGAGATTCGAACTCGTGAGCGTTGGGTCTACAAGACTCTGATATCATATCAAAGAACCAACTCCTTTAAGAACTTAAACTATTAATTAAAATTTAGAATATAATCTTAAACTATTCCCAAGTTATAATCGATTATAAGGACAGGGGTTAGGATGCTAACACCCCTTCTTTTTTAATTTAGAACCATTAATAAACACAATAAAAGCTAAGGCCTACGACCATAAATGATATATAATTGTTTTTTTCTGTTTTTTAATCATATAAAAGCTATAGGAATGTTTGGTTGGAAATAATTGTTAACCATTCTCGTGATTCTCACTTTCAATCATTCTATCTTATTTTTATTGTAAAGTATTTATAGCCGACAACTTTTAATTATAGCTCAAAATCAATAAAATAATATATATTTTTTTATAATTTTTGTTGTGAATAGCACAAGAAAATAATTTAAAAATATTAAAAAATTAATTATTTATTTATGATATTAGCATATCAAAATCTTATAGAAACTAAAATGTTAATAATTTATTATCATTTAGAATAAAAATAATTTTAAAAAACAGTAGGGAAATGGATATATAGCAACTTAAAATAAGCAAATTAGGAGATACTTGTTTTTTAAAAGTGGTTTTAAGAAATATTTTCATAGTATTTTGATAAGCAGATATTAAAAATAAAATTTTAAAAATAAAAGAATTATTATTTTAATATATTTATAAATAGTTAATACTTAAGAACAACTTTATTATAAGATCAAAGAAATACAGAAAAATAATAATTGATGGTAGCTCACGTGATACCTTCGACAGATCATTGCTCAGAAGTCACTTCATTCTTCGGCTCTTCGCAGCGTCACCGAGTCTTCCTCCAATAAACACACGTTTTTTTTTTTTCACTTTCTCCCCCTGTTTTCTTGGGGAAAAAAAAAAAAGAATTGCTAGATTCTTAAAGTTAAGAATAAAAAGTCTCAAATTATTGTGGGATTTTAAAGGTTAAAAAAGTCATTCCACTATCGATTATTCAAATTTTATTGTCTTGATATATTAACTTAATTCTGATACTTCAAAAAAATTTTCGTTTAAAAATACATCAAAATAATATATATTTTTTATTTTTTAAAAATTATTTTTGATATCAGTATATAAAAATAATATAAAAACACCCAAAATATTTGATTTAAAATAAAATAAAAAATAAAATAAAATATTTTATTTTTTTTCGAAAACAATTTTGAAACACAGTGACAACACCCCTTGATATTGCAAATGATATGATTTTTTTTTTAATTTTGAATATTATAAAAGAAATATTTTTGTAGATTACTTTTATTTTTTTAATTCTCAACTTGATAGTTTGATAATCAGTGAATGATTATTTTTTTTATAACAAAGTGAAAGATCTTTGAAAAGAAAAGAATTCAGAACCAATGCAAATAATGGCATTGATAGTAATTTAATGCAATTTTATAATTATTTATTATATGGGTGAGGGTAATGAATTCATTTCAATTTTCTTGTTAATTAAAATAATAAAAATTATATAAGTATAATTATGTCCTTTGAAATGTAGCTGTTTTAACCCATAAATAAAGTATTTGCTATTATTAAATAAAGTAAAAAATAATAATGATGGTAAAATAGACTACGAAAGCCAAAATACGCAGAGGCTAATAAACTTTTCTTAGCATAGCAAGAATCAGAAACCCAAGCAGAGCATCGTAAGAGAGAGTGAGAGAGTGAGAGAGTCTCATATCATAGCAATAAGCAAATAAGTGATGCAGCAGAGAGGCAGAGCTTATGACCGTAGATCCAGGACCTTTTCAAGATCTCGCATTGCCATCGAGGGTTCTTAAGTTTTCGTTTACGTTTTTCATCACCATCATTTCCTTTCAAAATCTTTTCTTTGTAAACAAAACACTCAAAGAGAGAACCCAATTTGCTTTTCTTTCTTGTTAAAAGAAAGTCCCTTTCAACAATGGCTACTCATGGTACGATACCTATTTTTTAAATGTTTTGGAGTTATGTATAGAGGTGTGCATTACGTCGAGACTGGATTTATATTGGTTTTTGTTTCTGGGTTTGGCAGTGGAAGAACGCGAGATTCAGAAGAAGTATTGGATGGATAACATTTCTGATTTGAGTGTGAATGCAATGATGCTTGACTCGAAAGCATCTGAACTTGACAAGGAAGAAAGACCTGAGGTACCCTTCTCTTTATAGCTTCAAAAAATGTTCCTTTTCATTTTGTTTTATTATGTACATGGGAATGTTATGCATGTAATTTTTTTTGGGGTCTATTTGGAATTAGTAATCGTTTGATCAACGGATTGGTTGCTGTAAATTCCAATCTGGTTTACTTAATTTTGAGGCTAGTTTTTCTTTTGGTGTGATCATGTTTACTGCTTTGGTATTTGGCAGCATTAATTATGGGGTAATGAATTGTAAAATGATCGTTCAAGAACCCGGCTTCGGATATACTTTGGCGCCAAAATCATGCTCTTCCATCTTGATTATATGAATTTTAACAGAAAATTGTACCTTTAGATGCAGTTCTTCAAAATACGTTAAGATGATATTGGTAGTTCATTGATGAACAATTATCTTCATTTTGAATTCTTGTTTTGGGAGTTACTTTGAGAAAGCCTGGAGCTCCGATCTTTAATTGAAACGCCGTTTTGAAGATTTAACTATGAAACGTCATTATAAGGGTGTCCACTTCTCTGTTTCATCCATTTCTTCATGCTTTTAGATCATTGATTGCTGTTATGGTTTATATTGTTATTTGAAACTCAACTAATTGGGGGTATGCACAGATACTTTCTCTGCTTCCACCGTATGAAGGAAAAACAGTATTGGAACTTGGAGCTGGTATTGGCCGTTTCACCGGGGAATTGGCACAGAAGGCTGGCCAAGTTGTGGCTTTGGACTTCATTGAGAGTGCAATAAAAAAGGTAACTTGTGGTCCTCCATATCTATATCCAGAAAGAGCTTTTTGTTTATGCCTGTTAAACTGGATGTATAATGTTATGTTTGGGTTTTATCTATCCCCCCCCCCCCCCCCCCCCCCTTTCTTCCCAATCTTCTAATTGCAGAATGAAAATATCAACGGACACTATAAGAATGTCAAGTTTATGTGTGCTGATGTGACATCCCCAGATCTGAAATTTTCAGAGGGGTCGGTGGATTTGATCTTCTCAAATTGGCTTCTTATGTATCTATCTGACAAAGAGGTGAACATTCCTAATTCTTATTCCTACTTGTTATTTAATTTCACAATATGCTTATGGACTTGCTAGTAATTCTGCTGAAGGTTTTCCGGATTCAGTGGTTAGTGCTTTAATGATTATATTGGAGTCTGTTACTTGCATTTTGTGATGTTTGGTGTAATAATGACTTTGTTGTTGAACCAGTCTATATATGAAGTATCCTACAAAAATATTGTGTGATCTTTTCTTTGGCTCTTAAGTTTCTCAATGCCTTAATCTGGAGATAAGAATGATTTTTTCTGTTTCGAAATATTGTTGCTTAACCCACCCTTTTATGGTAAGGAGATAATAAAATGCAAATACCCTCTTATTAGTCTTTTTTTTTTAAATGACCTACTGGATTGGTTCTGTTGGCACAATTTTTGTTGTTCTTGTTCTATTGGTTTTGTATGCCTAGCCTACTCGACTTTCTGATGGTTCATGAGGTGTCTTCTTGTTCTTCTACACTGGAGTAGTCTTTGTGGTTGCTAGTTAGTTTCTCTAGTACCCTTTTCTGCTACTCTGATAATGTCTCTGTCTCTTGTGTATTGTTAACATGGATTGCAGGTGGAGAATCTGGTAGAAAGGATGGTCAAATGGGTAAAGGTTGATGGGTTTATTTTCTTCAGAGAGTCATGTTTTCATAGATCTGGAGATTCTAAGCGAAAATACAACCCAACCCATTACCGGGAACCCAGATTCTACACAAAGGTTTGATTCTTGTTGAAATATTCTTTGAAAAGACTCCACATTTTGTTAATTGAACATGTGTGATGTGCTAGAAAATTATTGTTTATATCTGTTATACTGTGTATGATAGCACCACTGAGGTTCAAATGTTTCTTGAACCAGCAAGATTCTAAATTTGTGGAGAAAAATGCCATATAGATTGATGATTCCTGATGGCTATTGTCCCCTCAATGTAGGTGATCTATGGATCATAATGTCTGTTGTTGCCACTTGAAAGGTCATTTTTTTGGTTAGCCTTTAGGTTGTAAGCAATAACTAACAGATCTTCATTAAGTTTTGAAAGAATAGCCATGAACTTACGACACATAAACATTATACATTTATGCATCATTTCATTTTCTAGAGAATGACTAATGAACAAATTATGAAATGGGAATTATTTCATTTGCGATGGTACTTTAATTATTAAAATGCCTTTTACTGATATATACTGTATTGCAGGTGTTTAAGGAATGCCATATACGTGATGGGTCTGGAAACTCTTTCGAACTCTCTCTTATTGGCTGCAAATGCATCTCAGCTTATGTGAAAAACAAAAAGAACCAGAATCAGGCAATGAAACTGGATCATTTGATTTTGTTCCTTTGAGGCTTAATTAGATGTGTCTAAAGATGCAATACTTGCTTGGTGCAGATTTGTTGGGTATGGAAGAAAGTTAGTTCATATGAGGATAAGGGGTTCCAGCGATTCTTAGATAATGTTCAGTATAAATCAAATGGCATATTACGTTATGAGCGTGTCTTTGGACAAGGTTATGTGAGTACAGGAGGAATTGGTAAGCTTCCGTTACAATCTTCCCCCGCCTTTTTCTACCATTGAATTCAAACCAAGTTTGAAATTACAACCTGAAAGCCAAGCACCTGTGTAGATAATGTGCTTCTATCTTCACACTTCTAATCACCCCTTTCCTTGTTGAGCATACCAATGGAAATTTTTTGTGAACTATCTTAATGGCATACCATATGAATATATTTCTTTTCAAAGAGTTCAATGCAAAAGTGCTTTACATGCTCATTCTCAATATTAAAATATTTATCAGATTAGTTCATTGATCTCTTCTTCTTTATTTTTGCATTACTGTTTCTAAATGCATATTTGTATCTGTGCAGAAACAACTAAAGAATTCGTGGGAAAACTTGATCTTAAGCCTGGCCAGAAAGTCCTAGATGTTGGCTGTGGGATTGGGGGAGGTGACTTTTACATGGCTGAGAACTTTGACGTGGAGGTTGTAGGCATTGACCTCTCCATAAATATGATTTCGTTTGCCCTTGAACGTGCCATTGGGCTCAACTATTCTGTGGAGTTTGAAGTTGCTGATTGTACTACAAAGACATATCCTAACAACACATTTGATGTTATCTACAGCCGTGACACCATTTTGCACATTCAAGTAAGAATTCTCAGATGTTCTTGCCAAGTAGATTTTGATTTCTGAAGATTGGAGAGATGGCTTTCTTTGCCAGCACACAGTTTTTCTCTGTTTTGCTAGAAGTTACCTGTCAATCTGTGATAATGCTTTCAGTGCTGTTCCTCGGATAGAATTTTTCCACTCTGTTATATTTATTCTTGAAAACTACAGGCTAATTGACTTGCATAAAGCTGATTTATGTGAACGTTTTGAGACCCTGAGTGGTATAAAAAAGTCATTAAATTTTTTGCATGGTGCATAATTTGCTGTATTGTTAGAAGCTGCCTGTTTGCCTCTATTCTTATCCTTAATTAATCTTACTTCATGAACTACCATGTTTCAGGACAAACCTGCATTATTTAGATCTTTCTTCAAGTGGTTGAAGCCTGGAGGTAAAGTACTTATCAGTGATTACTGCAAGAGTGCTGGAACTCCATCACCAGAATTTGCAGAGTACATTAAACAAAGAGGATATGATCTTCATGATGTAAAAGCATATGGCCAGGTATATTTGCATCTAAAATTATTTGTTGTTGCCAGACATGTGGTTTTTGGTTCCCAGTTCCTAAAATGTCTGTCTTGTTATGAATGATATGCAGATGCTCAGGGATGCTGGTTTTGATGAGGTCATTGCAGAGGACCGATCTGATCAGGTTTGCCACAAATCAACCATTCCCTTGTGTCCTCATTGTTTTAGTACTTAATTGGCCTTCAAAATTTGAATTATTTTGTTACTTCTGCCTTCAGTTCAACAAAGTTCTGCGAAGGGAATTAAATGCTGTAGAGAAGGACAAGGATGAATTCATCTGCGACTTTTCTGAAGTGAGTTTCATTCGTTTAATCCTGAAGTCTTAGTTGCTGATTTTCTTTAATTTTATGTAACGCACTTTTATACACTTCTTGGCCATTATCCATTCCAGGGGGACTATAATGATATAGTTGGTGGATGGAAGGCAAAGCTGATCAGGAGTTCATCCGGGGAGCAGCGATGGGGCCTGTTCATCGCGAAGAAAAAATGATTTTTGGCTCTTTTACAACCTCTACTTCTATCATATTGAATAAGTGTTCTGGACAATATTTGTTGATGTCTTGTCTGTAATTGTATGATTTCAGCCGATGGCTAATGTGTGAACTAAGCTAGCTTTTTCTGATGTCTTAATAATAAAAATCATCCCATCTTTTGTCACTTGGTTATCTCAGGAGTTTGAAATTGCAAGATTATTTTGTCTTTTGAACATCACGGAACCAGGATCTATAGGATATGCTAGAACCCATGGAGACTGCAATTATATATATTCTTTCAGTAGATATGTAGGAAGTGGGAAGCCAAATATTGGAAAGTTACTTGAATTGTTGTTCTTCCTGAATCGTTGGAATATATTTTATGATATGCTGTATAAAATCAAGTAGAAGGCAGCAAAATGCCTTGAGAATTCGTGGATCTCACTTTTCATCCGACACCGAGGTAACATATATATACATTGCTACTAACTACAATTGACACGTGTACAATTTTATCAGGCAATTGCAAGTTCATGTTATGAGCTCAGGGAAATTTATGCTGATCATTTCAACATGTCAAATGATGTCCTTCCCAGATCTGACAACTGGAGAAGGTGAGAGACTACCCTGTGGTTTTTGCTTTTCCAAAAGCAGATCCCCACTCTGTTCTTTCTCTCCAGTCTTCAAAGATTCATGGGATGTTGAGGTTCCAAATATCTGCACTGTCAAGCTTCCACCTACCATAAAGTGCAGGCAAATCAGTTTACTATCATGGATCACAGTCAAGGATGTGGGTTTCTGTTCTGTCAATTTGTATATTGCTATATTCATATGAAATATTTAAGAAACTGAAATATATTGATATGGTCAGGTGGAAGCACTCACCAAGAACAAGAGCAGCTCCAACCCATCCAGCTGCTCCCCATCTTTCACCGAGGAGAAACCAAGCAAAACCAGCACTCCATAGTGGCTCAAGCCCATAAATTATGGCTGTTTCGGTTGCTGAAACTTCACGCATGGCAGCAATCTGTATGAATACAATCAATTAAGAAACCGAGCACCATTAAACGATACCAGGAACTTCGAATAAGATCATTTTTTCAAGTAGCCATATGAGAATAGAGTACGGCACCTCTACCCATAAGCACAATCCAGTTGAGAATACGCCAGTGTAAAGAGCAGGTATCCATGGGAAGGCAACAAACCAATCCCGTATCGTTTCCCATGTCCATGATGATTGGTCAAGCTCTTGGTTGCCATCAAACCATCCTCCAAACATGACCCACATTGTGGATAACAGAGCAAGAACACATACCTAAATGAAACAGCATGATTGGTCAACACTTTTAGGTTCCGAAGCTAAATTTAGAAAATGTCCATAATTTGTTCATTCATGAAGCAGCATACCTCATATCCAAGAAGCGGCAAGAAGTTCTCTTTCTTTGTGCTTCTTGAGAAATGTTCAGTTCGGAGCATATGAATTCCAAAAAAAATCGCACTTACAAAGCTCAAAAGATCTCCAATCTGAAAGAGGTCACGTTGTAATCATCAGCCAATGACATGATCATGCAAAGGGACGAAACTCTTACACTGCAATTGACTTTTAAAGTTAAAGCTGCTAACAAATAGTGATTCACTGCTTACATTTGGAGGGGATCCACTGCACTCAAGCATACCAATTCCTATGGCAGACATGAGAACTCCAAACCAGGTACGGGCAGGTACATAGGCTCCTAACATGCCGTCAAGCAATGGCACCGCAATAACCTGTTCCGGTCAGCAGGAAAATATTTCAGAACTGCAGTTCACATTGATTTTTTCTTTATATTCTTTCCTTTTTTTTCAGGGAAGCAGAAATGATGCAAAGAACAGAAAGTGGGACACGATTAATAAGCATTTTCGAAGAAGAACTGAATCTTGTGTTGCCAGCAAGAGATTGTAGGCGGGTTTATACAAACTTTTCCTGCAATGCTCTGTTTTCTGAGTAATTAAGAAACCAAAGCTTACAGTAATCAAGGAAATGAATGATGCGCGCCCGGCCTCAGCTGTAAGAAGTCCAAGTGCCTCGATGAGGTAGCCTAAACTGACCCACAACCCCAACTCTATCCCTGCATTGCGGATCTGAACATCATCTCTTGCTCGAAATACAAACGGCAGAAATGGGATGGCTGACACAACAAACCGCACGGCTGAGAAGGCGGCGGCGTCCATCATTTCTTCAACTGCTTTCACAACTGGGATATTACTTGCTGAAACGCGAATCCAACCAAAATTTCAGGAATCGCTTCAACTTTGGATTTTCACACCAATTTGGTCTATTTACAAAGATACACTAGAAATCATGAGAACTTGGTGTCATCAGTAATAACTACATTCTCATTGTCAAGGGATCAAAAAGATAGAGGATGACCAATTCTACAATGAACAAGCCAATATAATGCGCTGAGGCACATATCACATTGTCTAGCTAAGATGGGAAGAACGATTGACTATGTTAGAGAATAATATAAATCATATTCTGGAGTCTCATCCAAACAGTTTAAATTTTTAGGTGAGATGATTTCTTAATATTATTGACCCAGCGGTCACGAGTTTGAATCTCACCATTCTCATTCTATTTGATAAAAATCAGGCACAAGATGATGTGGACCTATGCAAGTTTCAAGCCCCAAGAATTTTCACTTGAGGGTGTATGTTAGAGAATAATATAAATCATATTCTGAAAGTCTTACCTAAACAACTTAAATTTTTAGGTAAGATGGTTTCTTAACAGACTACTTGGCATCTCTAACAATTTCCTTGTCTATTTTTTTTGTTCTCTTTTCTTCTTTACGTTGAGTTTGGGATATTGACAATATACATGGACTTGGAATTTATAAATTTAACATTGAGCAAGCTGAAACTTTATATCCGAATATGGATATATGAATCAAACTGCTCAACGAAAAGATTCCCTTCCCCCTGAATTCCACCCAGACAAGTGATTTGGCATTAAAATTCACCACATTAGGGAATCATCATAATGTCAAATTTCTAATATTATCAACAACAAAAACAAATAGTTCTCAATCATGGAGTTATCTAGGAAAATAAATCAATACCATAGACAATGGTGATGACATTCAGCAAGACAATACTCTTGATCTTGTCGGATGCAAACAAAACCTTTCTCCACGGCTGCTTCTTAACGATGGAGGATACTAATCCAACACGATCGCTCGTTTCACTGATGGTCCCATTTTTACCCTCCCCCTCCCCCTCCTCCTCCTCTTCATCATCATCAGAGAAAACAAACAGGAAAGAACCATCATAGGTTTCCGCAAGTTTTAAAGATTTTTTCTTGTTTTGAACATGTGTGAGAGTAGAAGAACTAGAGGAGCATGAAGAAGATGAAGAAAATGAGGTGTCAACTGAGAAAGAGATTAAACGAGATCTTTTGTATTGTTGAGGGTTATGAACAATGGAAGAAAAGAAGAGAAAGGAGCCTGAAATTAGAGAAGCGGTGTCTTTTCTTGCTGGTGCTGCTGTACTGGTACAAGTGCTGGTGGTTGTCCTCCATGCTGGTGGTGAAGAAGAACACGCCATGGCAGGGATGAACTACGCTTGATTTAGTACGTAGCTAGAATTGCCTTATGTTTCTTGTAGTTTAATGGTAGCTTCAACAGTTGGATTATGGTTAGAAAGAGAGGGAAGAGGAGGCAATTTTTGTTGAAGAAAAGAAAGGAAATTTTAGGACCATGAAAATGCAAGTAGAAATGGACAAGAAAGTTTTGTTAGTTTTATATTTTTTCCGATGTTTATCCAACGTGCATGTTTTGTATTTCCACGTGTGAGACGTGACACGTGTGGGATTTGTCGTCGAGAGGGAGGTCAAACGTCAACGGGGTCAAACTTTCGCCATGCACCAAGCAAATTATTAGATGCACCACCATTCAAATCCACTCGGGAAATGCATGAATAAATTCAACGAGTTCAAGAGTAGTGACCTTTTCAACTCGTTTTAAACCTGTTTTAGAAAAAAAATTATTTTAGATTAAATTGTTTTGATATTTTTAGATTA
This sequence comes from Salix purpurea, assembly GCA_027405865.1. Classification (NCBI taxonomy): domain Eukaryota; kingdom Viridiplantae; phylum Streptophyta; class Magnoliopsida; order Malpighiales; family Salicaceae; genus Salix; species Salix purpurea. The sequence goes on along the minus strand of JAOWLH010000014.1, from coordinate 5,269,200 downwards.
TTTTAATATACTGATATCAAAAATAATTTTTAAAAAATAAAAAATATATTATTTCAATATATTTCTAAACATAAAATACTTTAAAAAGTAATCTCAACTCCACTCCAAAATAAACATGTAAATCTAGCCAACATTAAAGAAATTATCTATGTCACGATTAATCATATAGGAGGTCAAAGCATTAAGTTTCTTTTAAAATTTTATTTGACATTACGTCTCAAAAATATATATATTTTTAAATATATTTTTTAGTATTTTAAAATTATTTTATGTATTAATATCAAAAATAATATTTTAAAAATAAAAAAAAACTTTTTAATATATTTATATAAAAAAAATTATTTTCAAAGATAATCTCAACATCACTGTCACGTATTCACTAAAATTATGCTCCACTAGAGCACCTCACTTGTTTAGTGGTCCATATTTCTTGGTTTATCTTGGTTGGATTCCTGGTCTAATCTGTGCATAAGGAAAGTAAACTAATTAATATAATTGGATAGAAAATGAAAGATTTCTCGATTGCTAGAAAAAAAATTCGATTTTTGTCAGAACTCGGCTACTAACAAATTGAAATGTGTTCTTCACATTGCTTTACAGGAATGACACGCAGCTGTGAATATTCATGTTGCTTTGACTTCTTTTTTTTATAACCGGGGTGTTCGGCCCAACTTACGCGCATCACAACTAATCCTAGGACTCACTAAATATCCTACAAACCCAGTGGGCATGTAAGACACCGTGAGGGTGACAGGCGTGCATGGTGGGACTTGAACCCTAGTGCAGAGGAAGGAAACAAATTTCTTCAACCGCTAGGCCAAGTCTCCACTTGCGTGTTGCTTTGACTCTTGATTTTGCCTTAGAGCGTATCCGTATTTGATATTAGAGTATAGTCACTAGAGCATTCCAATTACCTAGTGATGGGTAAAAAATCCATCATGCTTAGAAATGTATGATCCATGTGTTGAATAATCGGATACTCTTTTAATTCAAGCAATTCAATTTAATTTCTCTAACCTAGATATTTAGTGGCTTGATATGAAAGATTTCGTATATAGTTGATAGCTAGTGGTGCTCGGTAAATTAATATAGGTAGTAGTTGATACTTGTAAAAGATCTTATTTATTACATTTGAAAAATCTCAAATGCTTACGTGACTTTGTAGAGAGAGAGAGAGTAAAAATATTTTAGAGAGATAGTTTTTGAAAACATGTATACTAAAAGTATTAAAAATAAAAAAAGAATGCGCAACTAGAGTTTGAAAGATTCGTGGTATATTTATAACCCATGATTTTTATTGAGAAGAGGAGGGCCAAGATTTAATTTTATATATTTTTATATTTTGAGTTGTATTTTACTCAAAATTATATATATTGGATCAACATAAAATACTAAAAGATTCGAGTGGAGTTCTGAAAAAATTCTTTAAGTGTTGAGAATAAAATACTTGAGCTTATTGAAGATAAAAAAAAAGATACTGATGCATTATCTGTACCAGACTTGTTAATTCTGTTCTGTTCCGGCCGGAATAGCCGGAACGTTCCGTGTCATTAAAATAACCGAAACGAAACGGCGTCGTTTTCGTCTCAGTTTTAATTTCAACCTGTTCTGGAAATTCCAGCCGGAACAGTACCGAGACGTTCCGGCTCAAAATCATAATATTTCTTTTATTTTAGAACATTTTACTATCATAATATTTTGGAATTTTAGAGATGTTTCTAATTTTGAGATTATGTTTGTTTGACTTTGTGTTTGTATTGTATAATTTAAAGTTAATTTATCTTCAATTTAAATTATACTTGTTAAATTAATATTTTAATTTTTTCATATATATATATATGAACAGTACAACCCCGAAACGGCACGCCGAAAAGCTTCGAAACCAAAACGTTCCGTCCCAATAAAAAAACTGAAATGGCAACCGGAACGATATTGACAACCTTGATCTGTACCAAAACATGTTGGGCTTGGACATGATAGCTTGAGCCCACGTGAGACTTTGAGCATGATAGCATGCCCAACATGATGAGTGTGCTCCTAGATGATGGGTTCGAGTTTCCATACCCAAGCTCATGCATAAGCCCGAGCTCGCTCATGCCTATTAAAATACTTTTGTATATTTTAAGGTATTTTATAGCTCAATCAAATTTGGGTTTAGTAATTTGAATGTGAGCATCATTCTCTCTGGGAACTCTTCTCTGATTTTTTAAATCAACAGAGTTCCCATTCCAGACCCAGTTCCCCCATCAAGGGAGTGACATACTTGAAATCGTGCAACATTGATCAGAACACCAGTTCCTATGTTTTGAGCCCACTGAGATTTTAAATCAACAGAGTTCCCATTTTTTACACAAGTTCGTTCCTTTGTAACTCCAATATTTAAGTAGTAAAAAAAAAGTATTTTTAAGCAGTGTCACTTTAACCCTATAGTGAGATATTTGGTTATTTCAAAGCTGTCCGATTAAGGTGAGATATTTTGTCTTTGGGTAATGCACTCCTCGCAAAAACTTCCTTGAAGATTCAATGGAAATCACTGATGTAATTAAGACCTCTTTATTAATGAAAATGACACAGCAATGTCCTCAAACAGTGCTTCTTCTCTTACGTGTCTGGCTACTACCTAGCTTAAGTTGTTCCACGTCTTGGCATTGCTACGGCTTAGCTACGAGCTAGTGAGAAGGGAGTGCAAGCAAGAAGAAATCATAACTAAGAAGGATTAATTAATTCAAGGCCCTGGTATGATACTTAAGATCTCCCACTTGTCTGAATAGAAGTTATTGAAACTATGTTTTAAAAGTATTTTTAAAAAATAAAAATAATTATTTTAATATATTTTTAAACATAAATAATTTTCAAAGATAAACTCACCAACAGACAAAATCGGAAGCTCTAAAAGGAGGTTTACATCGAATTTCCCAAGTCAACCTTATCCCTGGGTGTAACCATGCATGGAAGAATGTCAGTGGAATCATTTTAAGCCATCTCACAACTTAGCTTAGAAAATATCCGTTTTCAATGGTTAATAGAATATAGGTAGGTACTGTGGGTTAGGGTTCCTGACATTAGCTCCATAGATTCAGTCCTGTTTATAGCTAGTTGGCTAGGGCACATATCAAATTTTATAGTACCACAATATATTTAAATCCATAATATATTTGTCCCGTCAATAATTGATTAATTCACTCTCATTTGCTTCGTACATGAATATTGCTGGCGAGGCCTCTCCTCTCCTCTGGCTCACAAAAACTGTTCTGTAGAAACAAAGATGGAGCAATAATTAAACAATAATGATAATATCCAATTTCAATGAGGACAAAAAGGGCACCCAGCCAGGCCATCCACTTGAATTGAATCGATCATTCCATCTTAATAATAATAACCATGGGGTTTGTCTCGTATCCTCGAGGAAAGGGAGGCCCTCAGGGGTAGCTAGCTGCATGCACCCAGACCATGCAGTGACACAGATATTGACACTACCCCAGGAAATCAATTTAATTTATAATTAAAGACAGAGATAGATAGAGATAGACAGACAGAATGAGAGAGAGAGAGAGAGAGAGAGGATACATCGGTATGGTGAGAGGGAGGGATGATCCCAAAAAATGAGGCACAGTAAAAGTGTTAGCACGTAAAAGTGTAACATCAATCTAGCTAAACCTCAACCAATACTCGTAACACAAAGGAAGATGCAAGTGAAGTCCATTTGTTCCTTTCTATGCATCATATATATCATGCATGTCTATCATTCGTGTGATATATTATTTATTTATTAGACTTGCAAGATGTTTAATGAATTTAAAAATTAATTGTGGTATATATAAACTGATCCGATATCTCAACTATAAAAAAAACATAAAGGAAAAACACTTGAGATCATGGCCTAGTGAGGAAAGGAGCTTGTTCCCTTTTTCTGTGTCCGGTTTTGATTTTTTTTTTATGAGTATTTGTCATCTCCGCAGTGTATTACCTGTCCATTGAGTTTGTAGGGTGTTTAGTGAGTACGAGAGTTAGTCGTGGTGCTTGTAAACTGATCTGGATACTCCGGTTATAAAAAAAACAAAAAAACAGAGGAAGAACAACCATAGTATATAACCAAACAAAGGAACGAACAGATGTATTGAAATCTATGAAAAAAACTTGTGAACGGACAACTAGGAACAGATGGGGCTGTAAGAAATGTGGTGGAAATTTGAGGGGAGAGCACAAATGTACGTACAAAATGAGAGACAATTCATGATCTCGTCAAATTGTACAAAAGGCATATATTAATACCAGTAGAAGAAGAGAGAAATAAAAAGATGGAGAGATCATAAAGGGGTGTTAGGTTAAGAGAGAAAATGTAGAGAAAGAAAAGGTTGAGGGGCAGTTCGGATCTAGAGCAAGTGTGAAAGGCACGATACATGAGGAGAACAATAAATGAGAGATAAAGGAAGGGTGATGAGGGATATGATAACCCTCATGATCGTCACGTCGTTTTTCATTTGCTACTCCCGATAATCCTCCCAGAATTCCACGCCTCTCTCTCTCTCACACAACTTTTTTTTTGCTTTTGTCCTCTCCTGTTACGACTACTACTAGAGTATAGTATATACTTTCTCACACTTGAAAGAACACAAGACTTGTCGTTCTATTTCTCACTCTAGCTAAAATATAGCCTAGTCAACTTCACGTCTAGCCCTCACTTTTGTTTTTGTTCCATAATAAACCAACACATATAACACCCATTTCTTTACCTATCTCTTAGTAGATGGAGATGGATAGTGATCAATCCACATCTCTTTGAAGTCCGGAAACTCAAATTCTGATTCAATCGTAACCCTTTTTTTTTGTTTTTTCAAATAATAATAATTGATCTACTTCTCTATTTCTTGCTCGGCCAGCATTTTCAACTAGGGCAACACCTTTTACTATAAATGAATAGCATCAATTACCTATGTTGTAAAGGTAGGGGCAACGTTTTTTGAGTCACCTTCTTCTAGCTAGCTCCATACTGTTCCCTTGCATGCTGCTTTCCTGTTCCTGCTAAACCAAGACCATTTTTTCCAGCCCCATTATTTCAACACACATTTCCCTGCGAGGAAAAAAAAGGGGTGGGAGGGATCTACAAAAAAATCTACTTTAGTACTCCTCTTCTTCTGGTTTCACTATATATCCAGTCCTGTCGCTAAAAGTTTGCATTCTGTTCTCTTTCACCCTTCTCTTATCTGTCCTCGAAGCTTGTTTATACGAAAATGTGGATGATGGGCTATAATGATGGTGGTGACTTCAACATATCAGATTCTTTCAATGGCAGGAAGCTTAGGCCACTAGTTCCAAGGCCAATACCCTCTGCAAACAACACTCCAGCTGCCTCTAGTCCTCCTTGTCCTGGCGGTCGCCTTCATAACACCGATTTCTTTGCACTCAATCAGTATCATCTGGGTATGTGCATCTTTCTTTTCTTTTCTTTTCTCTCTAGCTAGCTAGCTAGCTCCTCCTCTGTCTGTCTGCCTGTTCAGGTGAGAGTTACGAATTGAGTGTAAATAAATTATTGTTCTTCATGTTTGCTTTTGTAGCAAGTATGGCTGATCAAAACAAAAGAGAATTCAACACGCAGCCAGTTGTAATGAGCTCAAGATGGAATCCAACACCGGAGCAGTTAAGGACCCTTGAGGATTTGTATCGAAGAGGAACTAGAACACCGTCAACCGACCAAATTCAAGACATAACCGCGCAGCTTCGTAGATATGGAAGGATAGAAGGGAAGAACGTGTTTTACTGGTTTCAAAACCACAAGGCAAGAGAGAGGCAAAAGCGTCGACGTCAAATGGATTCTGATTCTTTCGATGGTCATCAGCAAAACGAACATGGTGTTGATATCTTTGAAAGGAAAGAATCCGGTAAGAAAGAGAGTATGAACAAGCCTTTTAAGAGTTATTTCCAATCCTGGGATTTGAAAAGAGAGAAATGTTTTTATATGTATGGCTTTTTGTGAATTCCATTTTGCTGTTAGTTAGAGAAGCTTGATTGCCTGTATGTCTTGCTTTTTAGCATTCCAATTGTTGGTTGGTTTTAGAGAGAGGTGTAAAGTCGTGTATTCTTTTTGTTTTTCTTTTTGTCTACAGGGGCAAGTAGGACAGCTTATGAAGGTGAACAAACCAAGAACTGGGCTCCGTCTACAAACTGCAGTGCACTATCAGAGGTCTAATATTCTTTCTACTTCCTATATATAACCTTCATTTGTTTTTCTTAATTATAGATTGAGGAACACTCCTATATATCTTCTTAAGAACAGAAAAATAAATAAATTACTACCCTATACCTCTACTTCATCACTCCCTGAAAGGGAAGATAACAGCAACATTAATTAAGCAGTTTTGATATTTTTTTATGATTAGAAAAGCATTTGGCTTTGGTTTTTGTTTAACATAGTTTAGGAAAGAGGTTTATGTAGTAGCTAGGGAGATATGGAATTGAAGAAACAACAAAAACTTTGTTTGTTGGGAAATGAAAAGGGTTAAAAAGCTGCATTCCTTCCTTTCTGTCGGGGCTACTGTTATGAAACTAGCTGGGTTTTTGGGTCCTGTGCTTGTTATGCATTCATGGCATTGTGAAGACCAGTTATATGGTCACCTTTTCTTTTCTTCTCTCTTTTATTCCATGGAATATCTGGACACCCTGATAGTGAAAAGACAAAATGCCAACCCTAGCAGTAGTAGCGATTTGGCCTCCTACACATGCACTTCAATAGCTTTGGTTTTTCGTTTATTATAATTATTCGGAAGAAGAAGAAGTTGAAATAACTTGTGTATACAAACCGTGACCCCGTTATTAATTACTTGAATACCGTTAGATAGCAGTATGGATTGATCATATGTGAACAGCACAAGGATCACAGAGTTTTTTTTTGGCAATATTCAAATTCTTTTTTCTGAATAAGACAGTATAGTAAGAGAAATCATGTTCTGCATGGTCTTCATTAAATTTCAGGAATCGGTTTCAATATCAAGGGCAACAAAAGGAGTGATGGCAGATCAGTACTATGCACCAGATGGATGGATGCAACTTGATGAAGGAGAATTGCAGCATAGAAGGAACTTTATAGAAAGGAATGCCACGTGGGAGATGACGCAGTTGTCTTGTCCATCTCCCACCCACCTAATAAACACTATCTCCAGTACTACCACCACATCCATGTCAAAAAAAGCAGCAGCAGCAGCAGTAAGATCGATGGACCCGACGATGCTCATTAAGGCTCATGATCTCAACGTCTTTATAGCACCTTACAGAGAAAATGGGCATCATGGAGCCCTTATTAACCACTTCAATGGCAGTCTCATCAATGGAGGAGGAGATGAATCCAGAGGTGGTACTGGGGAATCTCATCAAACCCTTCAACTATTTCCTCTTCGAAGTGGCGGTGACGGCAGCAATGATATCGAAAACATTAACCGGAGAGAGACTGAGTTATCAGTTTCTGCTGCTGAAGCTTTCAATGCTAATAACTTCTCTCCTTGCCAGTTTTTTGAGTTCCTTCCACTGAAGAACTAATGACCAGTCAAAGCAAGACTCTCTTCTTCTTTTGTTTCATTTTATGAGTACTTTGCCATGTATGTAACATGATGGGGCTCTGTTGGGGGTTTGGACATTGTAATTTTGTTGGAAAATGGGAAGTACTGTTTCTTGTTTTGCGATCAAGATGTTACATTTCATGGCTTGGTGCCTTGGTCCATGGAGAACGAAACGGGAGGGGATTGCCTTAAAATGCATTTGGACCATGTTAGTTGAATCCATGAAGAAACATCATTTAAGAGAAAGTTACAGAGAGGTCGTCAATATTTTGACAGGATAGATAGCTAGCTAGCTAGGCCTTGTTTAAGTAACTGAAATCATGTGCTTGTTCGATGTTTGGGAGAATTGGAAAGGAAAGAGAAAGTTGTGTTATCCAATGAAGAGATCGAAAAATGGAATTGGATGTGAAAGTTTGACGTCGAGATTAAGGATGGATCTGAAATGGGAATTGAATATGAAACACTTCGATGTTTGAAGATGAGTCAAAATGAGAGATCCAAAGGAAAACGCCAACATTGATGTTGAAATGACTACGGATTTAGTTTAGAGCGGTCTTTTGTTCTTTTCTTACATAATTAGAATCTAGCATGAGTATTAACGTAATGTGATTTGAGGGAAACAAAATTGGGTGACAACAATTAATGAGGATGACGAAAGATCAGCATGACCTTCGATTATTGTCTCGTAAAATAAAAATGAAAAAGACAGCTATAAACAAACCAATAAGTAATGGTAAGTCCAAAACATTGGGTTATTACCATTTAATTTGTGCTTAGCTTCTTAATGGACGTTGGTAAAGAAATGATCAGCACCGCCAAAATAAAATATTAATTTATATATATAACTCTCCATGGATCTGGAATTTCAATGTTTGACAAGCTACATCAGGTGGTATTAGCTACGTACTGAGGTTAGGGACAAATTGATTTAGAAAACAAATCCAAGTGAAGAGTTCCTTGTTAAGTCTATGTATAATGAATCGAAGTCTTATATCTAGATATATATTCTTTATTTTGCCTTTGGCTTGTTAATTTTATGGTATGACTAAAATGGAATGTGAATGGGATTGGTGCTGTGATTTTTATCATTCCCAATTGTTACTTTGTCGTTCATTGACACTTTACGTGAAGCAAATCATATCTTCAGGTTCGTAAAAGGACATCATGGTGGAGGATTTACGATCTGCATAGCAGGTTTTTAGTTCGAGTCAAGACGTGCATTTCTTGTAAAAATCTATAATAACTAGAGTGTTACTCGTTTATTTAAATCCATAAAATATGTTTTTTAAGTTAGGAATTGTGAGTCTGTGGCATGACTGTGATTTATGATTTGGTACACAAATAAATCTTCAGGGAGATCTTGTCTCTATACATGTTACCGTGGATGAATTCAGAGGCTTTGGTCCCCGTCATTATGAAGATCTACGAGAAGAAATGGTAGCATTTCGATTTGTACAGAATTTATAACAGACTTTAGCTCTCGACTCTCATGGTAATATTAATTAACATCAGTAAATAATGTTTGCATGAAGACAAATTATTCATCATGCTTTTGTAGTTTCCTAAGCTTTTATGTTTTATGTATTTAACTTTGTTTAGTACTGCGTTTTCAAAGTGTTTTTTTTAAAAAAAATTTATTTTATTTTTTATTTTAAATTACTTTTTTGATGTTTTAGATCATTTTCATGTGTTGATGTCAAAATTTATGTAAGGCAATAAGATAGTCTTAAAATATGTGCAAATTTCCATTGGTAATGTGTAAAGCCTATCTTCTACCTACAAATACTATTTAAGATATGTTTCAGCAAAGTAATTTTTTGACATACTATTATTAATCCCCCTTCGAGGCCAAAAAAAGAAGAATTGTGATTATAAATAAATATATAAAATAAAAAACTTCTGTGAATGTGTATGCATGCACATGTTATAGGAAATTATGTTTCACTAAGCCTTAAATAGATTTTAAAATATTGGGTGTGTTTTTTTTTTTTTAAAAGAATAAAATGAAGAGCGTATCTTAGAGATGGGGATATCAATTTAAAACTAAAACGGTATGACATGATGGTAGAAAGTTTACGATCTGTAAAAAAATTTTCAAGTTCGAGTCAGAGCGTGTACTCTTTGTAAGAGTCTGAGACAATCATGATTTTACTCGTTTATTTGGGTCCACAACGTACGTTTTCTAGGAGATAGGATTCTTGTTAGAGTATAATATAATCATATTTTGGACCCTCACCTACAAACTTAAATTTTTAGATGAGATGGTTCTTTAACATGGTGAGTTCAATTCTCTAGATATGTTATTTTTTTTTATAAAAAAATGGATATTAGAAACTTCATATATAATTTCTGTAATGTTATCTGCAAAGTTTAAATGGTAATTGTTGAGTCAAAAGAAAAGATTGCATTTGTGAGTGAGTGAGAGAGAGAGATGTTGCCAGATTCAAAAGATCATCACGGTCGGTTCGTCGACAAAGCGCATTGTCTCATTTCACACCTCTCCTTCCTTTTTTTTTTTTTTTTTGGGTGGGGGTCAGCTCTTCACAACTACGGAATCATATTGTACTGGTCTCTTAATTTCTCTCGATTCTATCTGTGCAGCAGCAGCAGGCAGGAGGCAGCAGCCTGATAAGTTTTCAAATGAGACAAAGACTTTGAAATCAAACTAGAGAGAGAAAGAGAGGGAGAGAGGGAGCTTCTTTCTTTCTTTCATGCATGCTACTTTTCCCTTACACCTTGAAATTAGGGCTGGGATGATACCATTTCTCCTTCTTATGATAACAAAACCAAAAGTAGAGTCAAATTCAGGCGTCACAGTTTCTATTACTTAGTCAAAAAGTATACATTTAGTACTCCCCGTTTTGCCTTTCCAAACGACATACATTGATCTACGTTATGTTTCATATTGTGTGTGTGTGTGTGTATATGTGTGTGTGTTTATACTTTTATAAAGATTCAAAGCCCCGATAAGCTTGTTTGTTGAATAAAAACATTCGATAACATCTCTTATATATCTTCGAAGGCTTGGCTACGTGCGTTGGTGGTATGAACAGTATCACTAAGAACTTTCAAACCCTAAGAAAATTACTTTTTAAAGGCTTGGATCCATTACCGTCCATCCCTTTTCCATGCCAACTTGTAAAAGTCCAATAATAAATAACTAGCTCCATGCGCCGAGAGTCAGATTTTCCATATTTGCTATTCATTTGGAATAACGATTTACCTAATTAACCGAGCCATGAAATGTCAACTCATGAGTTTCTGCAATCGTCATTTTACGTCTCCATGTGTTTAATCTTTTCACTTGCTAGTTCGATAACTGTACAGGATGGGCAGGCAGATGCTGTTCTGTTACTCTGGCTATAATTTAACAGTGTCTAGCCGTACTGGGTTTGACATCGTTTAAAGAAATTTAAGAGCTCTTACTTTTACTATTCATGATACTTTTTAAACTAACATAGCCGAATAAATAATTTATGAATTAACATTGTAGTTAACTCGTGCATGTAGAAAAGAAAATAAAATAAAAATATTTTTTGTCGTGTCAACTTTTTTTCTTGTAATTATTGGATTTATTTCATACCATTAATGTTTTAAAAAAAATACATGTAAGCTGACTTTTGCATAAAGATTTTAACTTCCAATGCTGTTTCAAGCTAATGATCTCTCCCAGCAAAAGGAGGAGGACCCTCTTGGCTGCAAGATTCCATAATATATAAGAAAAGAAAAGGGAGTAACTAAGTTATATAATTTATTTAACCCAAGTTGCTGTTCATTTTCTTGGGGGGACATTTCCAAGGAACATGTTTGATTAAATAAGCAATATATAGACAATTATTTTCATAATTAATTTGTTTTGTTTTACTAGCTGCTCATTTTTTCATTGTCTAGTCTCTGTCATATTTGTAACCAAGAACGTTTCAAACCGAACCAGTGAGAAAGAAAGAGGGGGAGGGGTAAAACAGGAGGCCAGGAATCAGGAAATTACACGACAATAATCAGAAAATAATTGTTTTGTTGTTTTGTTATTTTCGAGGACAGAAGATGAGACAGGTGATTTGGTTGCTGTGCATGGAAACAATGGAATGAAGAATGTGGAAATTGCAGGGCAGGGAGTGGAATGGAGAGGGCCAAGAGGGCGTAAAGCGGACAGTCTGCCATGGAAGTTGACAAGACCTCAGACTATTAGACATATGGAGACAGGGTGGTGGTGGACCAGAGGATGCAGTTAAGGCCATCATGTGACCTCTCCATTCCCTAATATTTTTCAGCAGCTCTGTCGACTGTCGTCTGTCGTCTCCTCCTCTTCGATTATCATGAGGTCATCATGTCATGTCTCCTTCCTCCTCTGCCCAACGCCAAACTTGAATAATCCTATGTAGTTAAATCTTGTCCGTTTCTTTTCTTTCATTAATGTTATTGTTCTAGTCAACTTTGTCTACCTCGACTAATTTAATGAATTTTAAAATTAATGAGCATGTAAATTTTCATTTTCTGCTCAACACTAAGCTTGAATAATCGTATGTAGTTAAATCTTGTCTGTTTTTTATTTTTTATTTTTTTTATTAACGTTAGTATTCGGGTCAGCTTGTATGCACTTCAACTAATTTCACGGGTCTTGAAGTTAACGACCATGTAATCCTCAACTCTTCTACCCAACACCAAACTTGAATAATCTTATGTAGTTAAATCTTGTTCGTTTCTTTTCTTTTTTTAAAACGTGAGTATTCGGGTCAGCTTACGCGCACCTCGAATAATCTCACAGACTTTGAAGTTAATAACCATATAAATTTTCAATGACTGTCATATTAAAACCATAAAGTTAGAACCTGAAACCATAAAAAAAACAAATTTTTTGGTTTCAAACTCTTGTCTGTATAGCTTGCCATCTTTACCGTTTCTTTCTTCACAGCACGTATGGAATTTTGAGAACATTGCTACAGTTGCAAGGAGGGAGGGGCCTTCACAACATTGAAGAAAACTGTAATATATACTATGGATTTTGATTGGATTTAAGCTTATAAGCTAGCATAGTTATTACGAAGTTATTTGCCCACGCGCTGCGCTAGGCTTTTTATATATAGAAAACTAATTATTATTTTATGTGTTGTAATTCATTATTTTAATCTTTAAATAATAAAAATTTAATAGATTAAATCTGTTAGAAATCAGTTTTTTCCTCCGCTTAACAGGAACAGTGTAATCAAAACGTAGGGGAAGTGGTTCGTATATTTTTTAGTTGTAAATAACTTGGGTAAATTTTTCTACCCATTTTGTTTGTAAGTTGTATTTTTTCCCCAGCCATAATTATTGTTAGATAAAAATAATCCATAATTTTTTTATTTTATAAGATTTATTACTCATATTATTATATTAAAATTAATTTAGAGCAATAACAATAATTTTTTCTCCCAAAAAACCTAGGTTATATATATATATATAGATTAAGGCGCTAATATTAAAAAAAAATATACTTAGTCTGACATATTTAACAGGAAACAAAACTAACAAATAATCATTATGATTATTTTGAATCTCTTATCTATAATAATTAGAAAATTCAAAACCTAACAATATTAAGACAAAAGCAATTAAAAAACAAAATAACTGACAAAATAGAAATAAATATTATCAGATTTTAAGAAATTATTTGACCTGAAGGAGAAAAAAAAAGAAATTATAATAATTATTAATTCTCAAATGATCACCAACACATATTAAAATTTGAACATTAAATAAAAAAACTTCATAACATTGTAAATAAGGAAAAATTGAAAACAAACACTAAGAGCATGTACATATAAACATTGACAAAAATAGGAACTATGTAAGAAATATGTATAAAAAATTAAAGGTATTAACAACAAATCCAAGATTAAAAGTGTAAGGGATAAAATGAAAAAAAAATATAATAAATATAATTTGAAGGAAAAAATTGAAATAAATCCAAACATTGATATTGATGAAATTAAATAATTTAAAACAAAACCGAAAATTAAAAGAATTAGGACCGAAATGAAATTTGAATCTATAATTAATTTGCATGGAAGGATAAAATTGAAAGAAATTAAACTTTGATACCAAAAATATTAAGGATTTATAATAAATTTGCATGGAAGGATAAAATTAGAATAAATCAAAACTTTGATACCAAAAATCTTAAGGATTCCAGACCAAACCGAAAATTAAAAGAATAAGGACCTAAATGAAAATACAATATATAATAAATTTCAATTGAAGGACGCAATTGAAACAAATCAAAACCTATATAATAGCAATAAGGACAAAAAAAAAACGGATGCAACAGTTGAGGGACTGAAATGAAATTGAAAAAAAAACAGTTGCGCTGATGTCAGCTTGCGCGGGGAGGAGAGAGAAACGGGGATGAAAAATTCAAACGACCATTGACACGTCTCCGGCCACATTACACATACATGCGCCGCTCCATGTGGAAGAGAACATGTCTTAAAGTCATTTTAGATGGCGGTTGGGTGTTTTTGGACACCGTAAGAAGACGCACGCGCCGTCACGCGTGAGCGCAAAAACGGACGGCGCAGACGGGCCAATAGTAAATCGGCAGGAAAAATATTTAAAAATTAGTTAATTACTGGATCGCCCCTCCCTACCAGACTTGAATTTTGTCTGTATCGAGGGATAAAAAGGTTATTTGACCGTGCAAATAAATATTAAAATAAAAATGAACGGACGAACCAGACCAAAATGTGCAATTACTGTGGCACCCCTGAACCTTGTTGCTTGTTTTTGTCTTTTTCAAGGGAAAATTGCGTTAATGCACTCAACAAAAAAACAAAACAATGCAGACTGACCAAACCAAGCCGAACCGAGTGAACCAAACCAAACCAAACTGACCCGAAAAATTGAGCATAACAGTAACCGTGAATAGTGTTTTGTGAGAGGGTGAATAGTGCATTAACTCGTGATTAGATTTAGCTATTTAGATAATAGTGTCATTTTTAAATTATTTATATGATCAAACACTTAATATATACCTGACTTAGCCTAAAACATTTTATTTTTCACAGAATTTGATAGCATTTCAACTTATCTTGATATCTTCTATCATAAGAATTTATTAAATTTATATTGTTTAGAGAGAAAACAATTCTCAACCACCCTGAAATTTGAAGTTATTATTTTTTTAAAATAACTTGAATTTTTATTGGTGTTGGTGAAAAATATCAACCTTGAAATGCTTTAAAATGTTTTTTTATAGAGGATTTTAGTCAACGATCAACATTGGATTTGCTGACTTCGGTAAAATATATAAATAAATTAAAAATGAAAGTTCAAGAACATGACTAAATCAATAGTTTAGGTTTTACTATGGTCCAACCTTGGTCATAATCTATTTTTACCCCTATTTTAAACATGTATATATATATATATATATAAGCAATAAAATAAAATAATCATATTAAATTAGAGAGGGAAGCGGCGTACAAGCAAAAAAAAAATGGACCCGAAATATATTAGAGTGTGAGTCTTTCTGAAATAATTACGAGATAAAAAGAGATTGAGAGGTAAGGAGATGGAAAGATGATATTTACGGATAAGTAATGATAAAAAGTAGAAAGAAAATTAGAAAAAAAATAAGGTTATAAATAGTCTAGATATAAAAAAGAAGGGACCGTTACAATAGGACATACCTAGTACAAAATCAGATGACAACTTCTATTTTAATTTTGTCACATTTAATATACTCGCAAAACTATACCTAGCACAACCTCGACAATTTAAAAACAAGATTTTCATTAAACTAATTATTATGCACTTAAAAAGGATTAATTAACCACATTCTTACAATGTTGGCTTTATTTTCTAATGAATACAGACGGTAGGGTGGTGAGGTAATTACAAAAATTAGGTTTTGGGAATGCATTTGGCATATTGGACAATACAAGACAAGTTATTTAGTATTTGATACACACATGGAAAAAGACATGATAAGTTATACAGTTTTTGGAATAAATCCTTGTCATGTACAAAGTTTGTCCAAGAAAAAAATTTATTTTTTATTAACGTCGGTGTATGAGTCAGTTTATGCTCATCTCGATTAATCTCATGGGTCCTGAAGGTAATGACCATGTAAGTCTCTAGTGGTCATCATATTAGCAACCATAGAGCTCGAACCTGAGACTACAAGGAGAGCAAACTCTTTAGTTCTAAGCTCTCTTAGCACTGGAGCACCTATGAGATGGTTTGCAATACAAAAATCTTGTTTCTGTTAAGGAATCATCTCACCTAAAAATTTAAGGTGTTAGCTGAGCTCCCACAATATAATTTATATTATTCTCTAACACACTCCTTCAAGTGAAAGCCTTTGGGTTTGAAACTTGCACACAAACCCACACTACCTTGTGCTTGATTTTTATCAAATAGAATGGGGGTGGTCAGATTCGAACTCATGACAACTGTGTTAATAAGGTTCTAATACCATATTAAAGAATCATCTCATCTAAAAACTTAAGCTGTAAGATGAAACCCAAAAATATGATTTATATTATTATCTAATAGTTTAATCATAGGAGTGGTATAAACTTAGGCATTGGACAAAATCATTATTTCTCAATTTTCTATATAATCCAACGTCTACTCATCATTTTTTTTTATAAAAGAAAAGAAATTGGTGGCTAAATTTTCTATGTTCTTACTAAAATAAACTTATACCGTCGGAGATTAATTATAGCTGATTAAGGGACCAAGTTACATAAATTAAAAATTAAAGGACCAAAAGTTTTTTACATAAAGATAAAAATGACATAAAACTAAGGATCAAAGATTTTTCTGTATAAACTCCATCCACCTTGTCCTCTTCGGTGCACAAAATTCAAGACAATAATTTATATTTGTCCGGACCAATATATTTCAATCTCATTTGTCATATTGATCCAATGTATCAGACATATACTCTAAGAAGATCGATATGGACACAATTAGAAAAATCAGGTTTTGTCATTGTATTTTAAAAGTATTTTTTAAATTTAGTTTTAAAAAAATTTAGATTATTTTCATGTGCTAATGTCAATAATATTTTTTTTTTAAAAAAAATATCATTTTGATGTATTATGAATGAACAACACTTTAAAAAATAACCTCAACTACACTTCCAAACAGACACGTAAATATATAGAAACCACGTTCATGGGTTCAAAACAATCCTTTTAAATTCTATGTTTTTTTTAGAAAAAAAAATATATTTTTGCGCATACCATGCTTGAGCTTGAAAACTTACAATATTATAGTCTTTAATATATAAATTTTAGTATATATTTTTAGTGTGTTTGAATAAATTTTTTATCTCATTATATTTTTTGCCCTCCGGTGTAAATTGTAGCATATGAAAGTGAAAAAAATAACAACAAATTGAATAAGGAAAAAATAATAGAGACCACATTAACAAAAAATAAGAATAAATTATAAGAAAAATTGTGATTCATCCAATCACACGATCAATATAAGAGTCATTGGTCAATTCCATGAATTTAATGGCTTGTGAATATTTGTTTTTTTTTTATTATTTCGATTAGACAAGCTGAGCAATTATAGGCTTGGAAGAGCAATGATTAACTACTGCCCCTTTCATCATTTATGGGCTGGGCTGCAAACATTATCAGATATCGAGCTAAGAATTTTTTTTTTTTTTTATGAAAAAGGCCATTTGGAATATTCAATTGAATTTTGATGTCGGAATTGTTTAAATTGAAAGTGAATAGACCAAAATAAGTGCACTTTCTTTCTTATATTACAGTTATTAGTTGTGGCAATTTAGTCCTTTTTTGGAAGTTGTTTTTTGTAATTTTGATATATTAATGTAATTTTTTTAATAAAAAATACCACAATACTAAATACATAACAATTAACATCTACACCTCGTCATCTTGATAACAAATGATAGTTGTAGTTCAATTGATAGTTGCTCAATGGAGAGATGTAAATTTAGTCGAAGTTACATTTCACCACTTGGATTCTTTTTTTTTTTTTGGCTATTTTTTTTAATTTTTCAAAATAATAAAATAGAAGAGTAATTGACTCTCAATTTTTTGGATTTAATTTATTCCCTCTTCGTTCCTTATTTAGCAGAAGCAAGCGATGTTCCATACGGACAGAGTGTTGGTCAAGCACAACATTTGTGTAAACCATAGTTACAAAACTCGATATAGTACTCGATTTTATTTATTTATTTTGTTTTTTTAACAAAGAAAAAATAAAAAATAATATTATTTTGAAGAAAAATAGTTTTCATGTATCATTTCCTTATCAATGTCAAGTCTTAAAATTATAATTTATAAAATTCATTTTTTTTGGTTAAATCATCAATGATCACCCTAAGCTTCCAGTAAAACCAAGATTGACGTTAATGTTTTATTTTTTTTGAAATTATTTTGATTAATATCAATTACATTTTTTGTGTAAATAATAGGTTATTTAAGCTATTTTTTCAGCAATGACTTCCTGTGATAGTTTATAAAATTACTCTTGTTATCTAACTCATATTAAATTTAATTTAAGTTAGTGGAATATATATTAGTTTTAAAGTCAGGTGATCTATACATGTAGTGTTTGTTTGGGAGTATATTAAAATTTATTTTTAATATAAACACGTCAAAATAATTAAAAATATAAAAAAATCAATTTGAAGCTAAAAAAATTATGTTTTAGAAAAAAAATAGTTTAACCACAATCTCAAATCACCTAGACTTATTATTTATATAAATAAAAATAGTTTATAATAGTCAAATTATTTTTTTTAAAAAAATTAAGAAGCTATTTCTGTTTGACAAAAAATCATGATAATTGAGGATCGAAAAAGAGTTGTTGGACAGATGGATGTAACAGTAATTAGTAAAGAGTGCTTTCTTTTGAGTGGCTAAAGATAAACCCTAACGGGTTCCTGCGGCATTGAGTCAACAGAGCCGACGCAGGTGAGTTTATTTGGAGAAGTGTCGGTGCTTGGATTGATAGGTTTACTTATAATACTGCCATGGATGAAGGCTTGTCGGCATTTTCCTTGTCGGCACCTCAAGAGGTTGATGAGTTTACAGACTGACTCACCAACCGTGTTCTTCCCTGCCACTGGGAACTCACCATTTCCCTTCCATTTCTCCATTGTCTTAGCAGATATGTGTATAGGATTGATTTTTTGAGAACAGTCGTTGTGTAACCTAATTTTTTCGATAGGGTTTGAAGACCTCTTTCTAGTAGAATAAAAAGAACGAAAAAAGGAAATATATGCTCAGTTTGTTGGAAATTTTTAATTTAAATCATGATTAATTGGTATATTTAAGGTTAATTTAAAGTGGGTTCAACTTATTTTTAAGGTTAAAAATTTGTTGGAAATTATCGTTTTATATAAGCTCTTTGACATTGAACATTAATATAATTAAAACAAATTATGGGTGTATGAAAAATTAATCTTAAACAATTCTTGGTTGACATGTTATGGTGAAGTTTATAGCTTTTGGTTGACAAGATTTTGTGAAATCCAAACCTTTTCTCATATAAGAAAAATACAAGATTGTTTTTTTGGTTTGGCAAGTTAAATAGTCTTAAATAAGCTAGCTAGAGCAAAATAGTGTAGGTTTAACTCACACGGACTCGAGCCCTAGGTTTGGGTTTGTTTCTCGCTATCGTATTTCGGACTTAGATTTAGGTTTATTATGAAACAATTATAATATCTAGACTTGTTGTGCATGTAGTAGATGCCAACAAGTTTCTCAAATAATTAACGTATACAAAAATCAACATGTACTTTTATAAAGATTCATTGGCATGAAAAAAACAAAAATAATGACCTAATGGTTAAAAAATAAATTGAGAGAAGGAGAGAGAGACAAAGATGAGAGAAAAGAAAAGAAATATTTGTGGGAGACACAATAGAGCTTCGATGATTAACTGATTTTTAGTGTTACATCATTTTTTATTTTAAAAATTAGTTTAAAATGGGGTTGAATGGAAATTTTGCACGCCTTTGCAATAGCTTTCAGAGCAAGTCTAATGGCCAGAGTCATTTTTAAAAGTCAAATCATAGAAATGACTTTTTGAATAGTGTATAAATGACTTTTGAGTTAATGTGCTCTCTAATGGTAAAAGCCATTTTTGGGAGTCATTTTTTATTATCTTATTTTAAATAAAGTTCAATTATTTTGTATATAGTTTAATTATACAATTAATAGGAGTAAGTTATATAATTAAATAATTGCTTTTTAAAAAACCCTCCAACAATAAAATTATTATTATTATAATTATATTTAAATTAAAAAATGAATTTAAATATAATTAAAAGACCCGCAATATTTGAAATTTAAGCTACTTATTGTATGTTTTTCAAGTAATTGTATGTTTTTTATGGTTGTTATATTTGAAATTAATTAATGTTATTTATTGTCTTAAATTAATAGGATTTTTTTAAAATTATTTTTTTATGCTAACTATTTTTTTATGCTAATTAATAATAATAATAATAATAATAATAATAATAATAATAATAATAATTATTATTATTATTATTATAACCCCCTATAGAAACCTACTTTATTATTATTATTATTATTATTATTATTAGTAGTAGTAGTAGTAGTAGTAGTAGTAGTAGTATAAAAGCCCCCCTAGTAACCCTAATTCCCTCCAGCCCCCCACCCATCTCTCTCTCCTTGCGTCGCCGCCCACCCATCTCTCTCTCCTTGCGCCGCTGCTCTCTTCCTCCTCATCTCCTCATCCTCTTCTTCACTTTTTCTTCTTCGTTGCCTCCCTCCATCTCTCTCTGCTGTGTCCTTCCTCTTTTCCCTCTTTCTCCACCACCATCACCACTACCACCACCATCAGCCTCGACTCCATTCCCAAACCCATCAATGGTGGCAAGAGAAGGGACAAGTGCAAATGTTGTTGTTTTTGGCTGCCAAGAGATTTTTGATTATTTGTGTATTTTTGAACTGTGGTTTTGTTGATTGTGATTATGATTATCTGTGTATTTTTGAACTGTGATTTTGTGGTTTTCATTATTGATTGTTGTTGCAATGCAACGGTATAATTTCTTGAATCCCAATGGTTTTTTTTTCAATTTGGCTCTTCATCATTCCATCTGTGGGAATGCCTTCCCGGTTGAATAAAAGCCAAAATGCCTCTCGGGATGCCTCTCCCGTTGGAGGCGTTAAATTGAACAACAAGAGCTAAAATTTAAAAAAATTCCCTTTGCCTCTCGAGATGCCTCTCCCGTTGGACTTGCCCTCAAGCCTTCAACTCTATTATTTTTTTCAGTTTTGTTTGACTTTTCCTCCATCCTAGAGCCTAACTTTCAGTCCCTTGTAGAGAGTTTTTGAGTTCATTATTCTTTTAGTTTGTTCACTTTCACAACCAGAATATCGCATATCATCGATGAAATATTTTGTTAATGTTTAAACTATAATTCAATTATAAATAACTTTATTGATAGAATCATTGACTAAAAAACATTGTTGGAAAACACATCATTTATGATTTATATTATGTCAATAAAATAGTTGGTAATATAATCACCAATAAATTATGGACAAAAACAATACACCAAAAAAAATATTGGTATTAATTACGTCGATAAACCCATCAATGATTATGGCATATTACTGATAAAATATATTGTTGGTAAATTCATTGGTGATTATAAGCATATTATCGATGAAATTAAATCATTAGAGAATTATATATACTAGTGGTAAATCTTGTGGTTTTTCTTTCAACTCTCTAAAACTTTCTAAGGGACTTAATTCATTGAAAATTCCTTTGTTGATTCAAATTTATCGTTAATTTTGTCAGTATTATATTTCATGTTTTTTTAAGATATTAAAAGAATCAATACAAAAAATAAAAAGTCAAATTTATTTAATTGATAGAAGTTGGAGAAGGAGATAAAGGTAGATCTTCGTCGAAACTAGGATGACAACAAGGTTGAGCTTGAGAAGATTCACTCTATGTCTAAGGGTTTCCAACAACAACTTGAGGACATTTACTTTATCTCTCAAGTAATCCTTTTGAGACCCAACTTGGGTTATCTCAACACAAAGCTAGGCCAACTAAGCTAGAAATTGTTCTTGTAAAATTGCTGAGATGAATAAAGATCGCTAACTCAATCTAGACTATGAGTAACCAACAGTCAATAACCTAAGATCCTCTCGTATGTCCTCATCCATAGTGTTAGAAGTACCATAAACTCAATTTTTATTGGGTTCACAATAAATCCATCTTCTCACTATAAATTTGGATTGAGTTATGACTAGGTTGAAGGATTGTCCTTGTATCTCTCATACAATCAACTACTCCATTGATTGAATTATGACTATCCACTAGCTATTGTACTCATTTTTGTCGGTTCTTATTTTGCACATAGGTTACAATAAAAAGCTTCATTTGTCTTACATCTAGCATTATACCTTGCAAAAAAAATGTTATTATTACTTAAACATTTTTATATAATACAATAATTGTTTTTAAAAAAAATCTTGTAAAACAAAAATCTTGTAAAACATAATCTTACCATCCATTTTGCATGTAAAACGAATAAAATGGATTCCCTAGTGTATGTGGTAATGAAACCATGAATCTTCTTTGTTAAGATCTCCACATCAGTCTACAATCACCACAAGAAACGCTTATATGTTACATGTTGAATATATACATTCCAGATATCCCCTAAGACATGAGGATGTCAAAAATCCCTCCACAAAACCATGTCTTCCAAGCCTGGAAAGCCATTATCTTTTGCATATTTCTTTGATTTTTTATGGGTCTTATACGAGAAATCACACAACCTAGCTTGTAGAAAAAATTACTGGATAGGTTTATGAAAACAAATTAACATTTAGAGAAATGTAACAATTTGAATTCAATCTTATCTAATGATATGATTTCCCCACACTATTTTGTTAACATTGTTGGTAGCCTTCTCCTAGTAAACTTATCCTCACATCTAAATTTTATTAAATAATTAGTTTATTAAAATTAAAATACTAACCACATTAAAAAATATTAATATATATACTAACCATGAACATTCTAAACCAAGCATTAATCATAGGCTTCCATTAAGAATTTTTGGAAACCTAACTCCACCAAAATAGAAGCACTTCCATTGATGATTTTATCGATGATGTTATCGTGTGAGCAACCTCCATATTTATAAACTTGAAACATCATTCTTAAATTGAAGCTAATTAATAAAAAAAACATTCGTTGTTTTTTGCTTTTTTATTGTAACAACCCGTTTTTTTTTATATATATATATGTATATACCTAATACATATGGAACCGGTAATCAGCGAACCTGATTCCTCACATCATCAAAATACAATCCATACAATTAACATTTCATTTAAAGTGAATCTTACATAAACACGGAATACTATGGTTGCATGGTTAGAAGTTCATATTAAACTATACATACATAGACATGACTTTGCATTCCTATTCTACTAATAGCCATTACGGATTTAAACAAAAGGATCTAATAAAATTATACGTTCAGTACATTGATTCATACAAAATACATTGTGATTTAGAATGCATCTACATGATTCCTTGCAAAAGTAGATTCCCGTGTATCGGGTTCCCTAGACGTCTCGTGGATGTGACGTCCCTGCAGCAATATAAAACATTTAAACAAATATAATTACTTAATAATAATAATAATGATGATAACTAAACGGTCTGGCAGTTAAATGAAGCATTAACATTTATAATTTCTTCATGTACTTGATATAAACAGCTTGTAACGCATATAAATGCACCAATTTTTCGCAATCAACCATAGTCTTAAACCCGGCTATTCTCTTAAGACATCATTTGCTGAGGTTAACCGTTCACTCACCTCGGTCATCCTTTTCGGATGCCATTAGCCAAAACTAATCAATCATTCGTCCCAGTCACCTATTCGGATGCCATTAGTCGAAGCTAATCATTCATTTGTCCCGGCCATCCCTTCGGATGCCATTAGCCGAAGCTAATCATTTCTTATCCCGGCCATCCATTCGGATGCCATTAGCCAAAGCTAATCATTCATTTGTCCCGGCTATCCCTTCGGATGTCATTAGCCAAAGCTAATCATTTCTTATCCCGGCCATCCATTCGGATGCTATTAGCCGAAGCTAATCAATCGTTCGTCCCGGTCATCTATTCGAATGCCATTAGCCGAGGCTAATCATTCATTTGTCCCGGCCATCCCTTCGGATGCCATTAGCCGAAGCTAATCATTTCTTATCCCGGCCATCCATTCGGATGCCATTAGCCGAAGCTAATCAATCGTTCTTCCTGGTCATTCATTCGGATGCCATTAGCCGAGGCTAATCATTCATTTGCCAACATTTATTTAACACAATCTAGTATCGGTTCTGACAAAATATGGTAATATTCATGTAAAGTATTGCATTATTCAACGTATGAAAAAGGAAGGTGCAAGTCACCTACCTACTCCACTTGTTTGTTGTTCTTGTCTTGACGATGGTCCAATCCCGACTGTAGCACCTACGACATCAATGATCATAAATCAATACATTTGTATTTTTGAATCACATTCGTCACCACACTCATTTCAAGAGTTCATATATTCACATTCAAGTGTTCCACATTTTACACCAACATACCATGAAATTGTTACTAGCGTTCAAGTCATTTATGCCTAGGAGGCTTATTGTAGAAATCGGCAGCGAGAACTGGTTCGCTGCAGGCTGCCCAATTCGACAGCGAGTCACAACTTCGCTAAAATAGGAAAAACGACAATTTCGAGGCCGAAACGATGGATTTTGGCCAAAAACCGGTGGACATCAGGGGCTATGCTGCTGATCTCTTTCACAAACGGCAAAACACATCGATTGGGTGAGTTTCGCGCCGTTCCGACTTCGGCGACCCGACTGCCGAAATTCAGGTGCAAACACACAATTCGGCAGTGAATGCTAATTCGCTGCAGCCGACACAGTTTCGGCAACGAATCACAGTTTCGCTGCACAACACACAATTCTGCAGCAAATGCCAATTCACTGCCGAAGACTCAGTTTCGGCAGCGAATCACAAATTCGCTGCATAACACACAATTTGGCATGAACACACACCACACATGTTATAACAACTCCAACATATACACACTGTCACTAAGTTCTAGCAAAGCATAACACAAACACACACACATTGAAACCATCAATTTCAACACATAATCCTTCAACAAATCCCAACAGAACACACACATTGAAACCATCGATTTCAGCACAAAATCATTCAACAAATCCCAATAGAACACATACATTCATGCTGGCCAACCCCATAGTTTAAGTCAGCCCTCTACTATGATTTGTTATTTCCATTTTATTCTTTGTTAGATGTTTTAAAATTGGCTTCATTTCATTTATGTTTCCTTGTTCTCCTAGTTAATTTTGGTTTCCTTTACAGCTAGCCTAGGTCTTAGATCAATTTCCTTAGGGTTTTCTTCTTCATTTTTGTTTCTGGTCTTAAGGAGAAGGGGAAAGGAGTTTCATGACCCATACCTTTCGAATCCAACTAAGTTTGAGGAAGGTTTGACAGTATTCTCTCTCTTCTCCTGCTGGTTCTCCTTCTTCTTCTTCCGTTCATGTTTTCTAGCCCACTTTTTTTTTTCCTCTAGGCAGCTGTCCAATCTTCTCTCAAGGTCTCACCTTCCCCTAACACGATCACAAAGCACTCTCTACTGGTTTGGTTTAGGTTTTTGTTGTGAAAGAGGAAGGGGAAACGACATGCAGCTGCTGTTTTGGGAAGAGGATGAATCATCATTTCTCTCCTCGTATTTATACTCCCCAAGAAATGAGGTGGGTTGTTTGGGGGTTGGTTTAGATGTGTTCTTATCCTTGTTTTATTCTATCTAAAATCGGTTTTTACACCTCCCTCCCAGCTCCTTAAGTTAATTTATCAATTTCTCTCTTTCTTCTTCCTTTTTTTTTAAAACTGCGTCGTTGCCGATCCAGAAATCGGCAGCGAAAACTGAGTCATCACTTCATGTATATATATATATATATATATTTTCTCTTGGGTGTTTATATTTATCGTATATGAAAGAAAACAAACTTACATATTATGGTTGGGCTTCCATTAAGTACTTCACAATGTATGCACCCTGCTAAAAAAGGACACCCCCTTTGTACATTTCCCATGCACTCAAAAGTTTGCATCAAGGGATGGTGTTTCTGCCCGAGGTGCGTAGACATGGTTGGCACCTAGTAGCTCATGATCATTAGAAGCAATGCTAGAAGAATCTATAACGCTTTTGTCTGTATTACTCTCTAATAAACTTTTGTTCATCATCTAAACAAATTAAGTATATAAAACTTAATAACATTATCATTATATCATATTTTAGAAAACATTTGACAGCACTTTCCCTATAAAAAAGACCACCTAAGTTCTTATTACTCGCAAATACATATCAAAAAATAAAGTAACAAACCAAGTGATTTTTGTTTATAAATAATATTTAATTTAAAAGCATTCCATAAATTTAATTAACATCTTAACTTCCTAATATATTTTACAATTATTACATATTATTGCTATCCAAATTAAATACATACCATCAACATGTCAATCAATTTAAAACATAATAACATTATCTCAATCACAAAATTTATATATTTATATTTTTCCATATTACCACACATAAGCATTACATGTGTCACACGTGTGCACTTGACGTTGTGGCATTGAGATCAAGAAGTCATCACCTAATTGTTTGGTTCAGGATTAATAGAAGAACTTGGTGGACTGGTCTTATCTGTATTAGCAACCTAAAACACCTTACTTAAGGTAATCTACATTATGTGGTATGCATGTGGTTTAAGGGTGCTTATGAGTCTCTAACTAGTGGTTCATCTAAGACTCAAAACAAAAAAATTACGCTAATGAATAAATTTGGCATTTCGGATTTATTATGGATTTGTATGCCTAGGTAAATGTTTATAGGAAAAATTCATATAGGTTCCTTGATAAAGTTCGTAAAATCTGGAAGGAGAAAACGTTTCCCAAAAATCGTATATTATGGTGAAAAATACTCACAATTAAAATTAGTAAATATCCAAAATAATTTTGAGAATTTTTAATTAACTTTTGATACTTAAATACCAAACTACTAGTAATACTAACCAAATCCTTATAGATTTTGTTAACAAACTTAATGTAAATTCTGAAAAAAGTGCAAAGAAAAAAAGACAAATTCTAAAACAATGCTAAAAATATTTTCTCCATTTTTATATATAAATGCAATTTTTTGCAAGGATTAGGCCATGCACAACAAGAAAAAGTTATTTCTTGGTTATTTATTTATTTTTATAGGAACATGTTTGCCAAAACCATCATTTCCTTATCTAAAAAACTACCAAAATAAACTTAAAAGTGTTTTTGTCAAATACCCTCTTAAACCAAATTTCCTTAACAAGAAAGTGACCAATAAACAAAGTTCTTAGTACTTGACCCAAAACAAAACCAAATGGGTCGACCCAAAGTATTAGTTAAACCATGAGCCTAACCAAAAACCAAGGTTTGACCCAAATACTAAACCAAAACAAAGGCTTAAACTGAAACAAAGGTTCAACCATGAACCTAAACAAAGGTTTCTCTGGCGGTAGTAGCAGTAGCAGCTGCTATTCTCTAGCAGCAACAATAGTTTTTTCTTCTTCTTTGGTGATAGCAGCAGCAATTGGATTCTTCTTTCTCTTTTAGTTGTAGCAGAAGCAACAACTGCTCTTCTACGATGACAGACAATACTTCTCCTCCTCAAACAATAACAACAACTACCTTTCTTTTTCTTCTCCGATGACAACAACAACAAGTACCTTTCTTTTTCTTCTCTAGTGACAACAACAACAACTACACTCCTCCTTCTCCTCCAACCATAGCAACTGTACTTCTCCTTCCCTTTCGGCAACAGCAACAACTGCACCATTATCTCCATGCAGCGACAACAACCTCTGGCAACAACTTCTTCTTTTTCCTCCAACCAACACTAGCCTCCAACTCCCAACCATACTTTAGTCGGCCCTACTCCATTGTCGGGTAGCTTCCTTCCCCTACCTTTTTCACAATGGGCATCCACTGTTCACATAATACGTGAATAGTGCAGAGTGGATTAATTTACTTTGCATTGTTCATGCAATACGTGAACAGTGCAGAGTGGATTAATTCATTTGGTATTGCTCACTTTTTTTTTTCTTCTCTTCGAGCTGGACCTGATTTGGCTCAGCTGACCCATTTAAGCCTAGCCCAGTCGGCTGGGACGGGTTTAGCCCAAACCTAACATGGTTGGCCCAACGCATTCGATTCGACCATCCTAACCTGAGCACACATACATATAATATGCATTTAAAAAAAAATGTTTGTGTACATACAACCAAATTCTGAAAAATTTCTCAGCATATTTTCACAAAAAAAAATCTCATGTTTTAAAATGCAAAATAGATATCATAATCAATTTATAATTATCCATTAGAGTTCGACCAAAATATCAAAAATCTTTCAATAACCATTTTGTTCATTTTATTTAGTTGTAGATTTTAATATGTGAGGTGTAAAATTATATTGTAAAGTACACCTTCATATATTAAAAAGATAATAAATGTAGTGCTAAAATTCAGACTTTAGAGGGGTTAGGTTTTTCACCCAATGAGACAGAAACCCCTCATGAAGAGATCTACTTTGAAACTTAGAAAAGACCAGTAAATAAAAATTTGACCTAGAAAAACAATCAGACAACAATGCATCTTACCTTAAGTAAGGTCCACTAGAGGTCATGCGTCTTCCTCTAGCATGACAAGTCCCCTTACCCGCACTATAGCAGACCATTAAGTTTCCTAGCGACCTTAATATTAGGTGATGACTCTTAAAGCTTATATTCATAATTCTATGGTTATAAAAACAATGTTTTTCGCGCACCTCCCCCCTGGTTCCAGGGATGGCCGCGCCTAAATAAAAAAAAATGTATCGCGACATGCACCATCAATATGCTATTGGACTAAAAATAAAGAATCAAAACTAAGAATCATGCTTTCAATGAAAACATTTTTTACATATTATTGACCAAAACTAAAACAACTTATCCTAACAAAAGCTTAAGCAATCCAAAACATGCTTAAAACAAGAACAAAAACAAAACAAACACTGACGAAATACATTAGACTGTTCTATCACTAAAATTAAACCAAAAAATTCAATTTAAGCTCAAATAACATAAAAAGAGTTATAAAAATTAAGAAAACATGAATAGGCAGGCCATATGGACCCTTAAACATTTACGTGGTTGTACTTTCTTCAAGCTTACTGCCTATAATTTCCTTCTCTTTTTTTACTTTAACTTTTACTATCTTTTCCTTCCAAAACTTGTTAGAGGATCTATGTTAGGCTCTTGAACCTTCACACCAATATCTTTTCATATTATATCTCTCCATGCTTTTCTCTCTCCTTTTTTCTTTCTTCATTTTTCAGGGGGTATTTTTAGGGCTTTGCTAGGCTTTTTGATGGGTTCAAACATAAATTGATCAAGGTTTAGCCCTTTAATCACATAAATTGAAACCTTTATCCTTTAATGGTTTTAGGATGGTTGTTTTGTAACAGATTTGCCTATGTGGTTTTCTTTTGCTTGGAGACAAAAGCATGCATCCCTCACCTTTTTATTTCAGATAAAAGATTCTTTACCCTTGATAATAATCCTCACAGAAATTTTAAGCATGAACACAGAATAGTTAAATGGTTTTGCACAAATAGGTATCTTAGTCAAGGCTGACTGAATTGACTAGTTTAGAGGCTTCACTAAAATCAGTGGGAAAGCAGTGACAAAATTGTATTCCTAGTAAAATGGAGCTCCAGAGACAACCCTAGGATCCCTGAAATCAAAAGGATACCTGGGAAAAGGTTCCCTCACCTTGGCTAGCCGACAAGTTGGAGAGACCCTCACATCAATGAGCACAACTGCAAGGCACTACAGAAATAGTAGTGAGATTAAATGGAAGACCATGCATAAGAGTTGTCGACATACATAATGACAGAATAACATACTAACAATGAATCATCTTTCTCACTTCAATCAGGGCTTCTTTCTCAAAGTACCCGTAATGAAGAATCTCACACTGATGTGTGAAAAATAACTATAAAACATTGCTGACTAGAGAGGGGCATGATGCTGTTACAGGGGAACAACAGTCATAGAACCTAACCCTAGAGGAAGGAGTACAGACTTCCAAGGGCGAAGCATAGTTAGTAGATTTGAGTGAAAATGATGCAGTGTTGCACAGTAAAGGGAGATCTGACATGTCGGGGAGGCAACCTTCCCTCACTACAACCAAGAGCTTCTCTCTCCTTTACTTATCTCTCTCCTCACTTAGATTTGGCCTCTCTTGCTCTAGAGGGTGGAAAATGGAATAAGAAAGGGGAAAAAAGGAGCTCGAGCTCCAGATCTACTCTCCTTCAGTCTAGATATGGTTTTTTTATATCAAATATAAGTAATTTTATAGCTCAAAAAGTGAAACTGAGCTGGAAACCAACAAATAAATATGTACATGCATATACAAATAAGTATGTTGTAGGGAACAGACTCCCAGGGACATGCAAACAAAGCTAAGGGTAAAACTAAAATCACAAGTTAAACAAACAATTGAACTAGCAAGGGAACAAGCTCCCTGCACCAATGAACAAACTAAATAATTCATAACACGAGATTGTTGACAAAAAGAAGCTCCTGAGAACAACTAAACTAAATGGACAAAGTTGTTGGTTGACAAGGTAACCAAAACTAGCTATAAATAAGGAGTATGCTCTAGTCCGGCAGCCAACCAAAAATTCTTTACCAGTTGAACAAAGCAACAAAACTCTTCTGCCAAACAATATGACCAACATTACATAAACACATTCACAAGAACAATCCTCTTGCATATGGAGTAAGCTTATCATGAGAACAAGCTCCTTGAAGCAAACAAACAAGTGGAGAGTTAGCAACCAGGAACATCCGAACACATGATGCTAGTTACTAGTAAGGCAACATCCGTTAGTTCATCAAAATCGAGAAGTATGAGGGAACTGTCTGCAATAAGCAAAAGGAAATGTAGCAACAATGATAGGACTTCCTTTCCAAAAAGAAACTTTGTTAAGGCTCATAAAGCCTGAAGGAGCAGACATTAGTGTCGCACAGACCACCAGCAAGGGGTGGGGGGGGAGAAGAGAGGCTCATGCAAGAAACACAATGGGAAAGCAGCAACAATGGTGGAAAAACCTGTTATTCTAATAAACTCAGTTGCCAAACAACAAAGCAGTGGTAGAATTACATTCTTGGTGAAAACTTAGATGTGAAAAAGCTTGGGGCCCCTGAAACAAAAGGATACCTGAGGACTTCATGGACTACTGCAGAGGTGATGATAGTCATGGAATTAGACCCTATAGGAAGAAGGAGCTTAGCCAAAAATGGCCCCTGAAGCCAGAATAATACTTGGGAAAAGGCACACTCACCGTCAAGGTAGTCAAACTCGCGAGTCAACTCGCAAACTCGTACGAGTTTGCGAGTTGACTCAGCAAACCTGGTTGGACCGGAAGAAAAATCGAAATCGGTCAAACTCGGTCAAACTCGGTCAAAATCGGGTTGACTCGTGAAATCAGACCGGATCGGTCCGATTTCACGATCCTAGCTGCTCGGGCTTCGCTCTTCACTTCAGGCTTGAAAAACGAAAAATCATGTTCATTCTTTCATTTCACAGACCCGTTCTCTTCCCCAAATGAAAAATAAATAACCCCTCTTTGTCTTACTGTGCCCGAGGAAGGGAAGAAAGAAGATGACAGACAAAGCACAACGGAGGAATGAACTTCAAGCATGGAGGGGGAAAGTAACGGCACTCAAAGCTGTCTTCCTCTTCCATCAACCAAGCATGAAAGTTGAACTTGAAAGTTGAAACAGAAGGGTGTGCGGCGGCGTGAGAGTTTGAGAGAAGAGAATGAGGGATTTAGGCATTTAGGGATTTAGGCATTTAGGGATAAGTTATAATAATAATAATAAAAAAAGAAGAAAGAGGTTTCTAACTTTCTACTTTCTACCGGGGGTTGTTATAAATTAATAATAATAATAATAATAATATATACAGGGGGAGGGGTTATGAACTTATAATAATAATAATAATAATAATAATAATAATCTGGAGGTTTATAATAATAATAATAATAATAATTAGCATAAAAAATAGTTAGCTTAAAAAATAATTTTAAAAAAATTCTATTAATTTAAGATAATAAATAACATTAATTAATTTCAAATACAACAATCATAAAAAAATATACAATTACTTGTACGCCAGCTGAAGATTTGTTTTAAATTTGTTAGTTTTTAACTTATGAACTTTTAGGGACATAATTATTTTGTAGTGTGTTTTGAAGTTATTTTACATCATGTATGAACCTAGACTAATTAAGTTTTATGTCCATAATTATGCTATTTTGTATTCAGAAATATTTTACAAACGATTTTACGATTTTTCTTCTCACACGATTTTAGCTGTGATTTTACAATTTTTGTACGGACATTTCGGGTACGATCTTTTTACGATTTTATGATCCGATCTTACGATTCGATTTTTCGGAGCCCTTTCCGATCCGTGTCAAAATCTCGATTTTGACTACCTTGCTCACCGTGGATGACTGACATACTAGAGACATTGTAGAGTTGGCTAGCGAGAGGCTTAAGTTGAGGATCACAAAAGCCATCCCAACCTTATGAATCTAGATCTAAGCTTGTAATCGAATTTGCACCAAGTTATTGCTACAGGAACAACAACCATGAATTCAGACCCTAGGAGAAAGAGCGTGGACTTCATAGAGAGAAGGATAGCTTGTAGATCAGAGTAAAGGAGATGCCAATGTTGCACAATGAGAAGAGAACAGACTCACCAAAGGGGCGACATTCCTTCATTAGAACCAAGAGCTTCTCTCTCCTCTAATCTCTCTTTATTGGAACTTCTCATTAGATCTACCCTGTCTTGGATACTAGGTGTTGGTGTTGTGACAGAGAGCAGCAATCAACAGGGAGAACTCATCTATCAAGTAGGGGAAAACAACAACCATCCGAAAGAAGAAGAAGGGCATCTCCAGCGAAAAGGCTACAACCAGCTAGGGGAAAAGAGAAGAAAAACTAGAGCTTCTCTCTCTACACGCAAATGATTAAGGCTCAACACCCATTCTTCTTTTTTTATCAAATATAAATATATTAGAGATCAAAGTAACAAATCTAGAGAATCAGAACAAACAAAGCTATACAAAGCAGAGAGCTAAAAAGAAAAAAAAAACAAGACTAGCTAAGGCTTTAAAGTCATTACGAAATAAAAACCAAACAGAGCTAAGCACCTACAAACTGATCCTAGCCGATATTAAGAAGAGAGGGATCCTTCACATGGAAATAGTAGATGGTGTAAAACAAGATCTGAAATTTCCAAAAGATGACATACACAAATCTTCGGTTCTTTTCAAACACTTGACAGTTCCGCTGATGCCAAATGGTGTAAACCGTTATAGCCAAAGTCGCATTCTGCATTCTCGAGTCAAGGCCCTTTCTAGCAATACTTAGGCCATGGATAACACAAGATAGATAGGATATACACCTGTTAATATGCAACCAAGACCTGATCCTGGACCATAAGAGAGATGTCCAACTATAGGAGAAGAAGAGATGAGCATGCGATTCCTCTGCTTGAGAACACAGCACACAAGTAGCATCTGAACTCAAGAAGTGAAGACGATCCTTGGTTTTAAGTTTACCCCTAACTGCTAGCCATAACATAAAGCTTGCTCTAGGCAATGACCATTGGTCCCAGACAACCTTATCCCAGTGAACCACATCATTCCTAAATCTACAATAATTATAAGCATCAATTGAGAAAAGACCAGCTGAAGGATGCCAACTCTGCATTAAGGAGATAACCTAAAGAGATCCACCACAATCATGTAGAAGGTTATCCCTTAAAGAGAGGATAGATTTCCATAAAGGAGAGGACTTATGAGCAGAAGCTGCCCAAATTAAGTGATGACCCAAGTAGAAATGGTGAACCCACTGAATCCAGAGAGAGTCTGCTTTACAATGAATGTTCTATAATTGCTTGGCCAGAAAACTCCTATTTTTACCAACCATATCAGGCAAACCCAGACCCCACTCAGCTTTGGGAAGACAAACCGAATGTCAGGCCATAAGGGTAGATCTACTTCTCAAGATGTTGCCGATCCATAAGATATTCCTACACAAGCAAATTATCTGATGAATAACAGATTGGGGCATAGGAAAAATATTTAGCCAGAATTAGACCATTCCCTAGATAACAAACTTTAGGAGCTCAAGTCGACCAACATAGGAGAGATGTTTCCCCATCCAACTTTGAAAGGCATCTTGAAGGCCATGGAGGAGAGGGGAGAATTGACTCGCTAGAAGCCTGTGAGGACTCAAAGGAACACCCAAATATCTAAAGGGAAAAGAACCCTCAGAAAACCTGGTATACTGAAGAATATGAGATTTAACTGTCATCCACACCACCAAAGTGGAAGAAGATTTTGACGCACTGATATCCAAACCTGATGTTCTGCCAAAAACTTGTAAATGCTGGTGGAGAATATTGACCAAGCACCTATCACCTCTACACAAGAGGAGGACGTCGTCAGCAAAAGTAAGGTGGAAGATATCAAGAGAGCTGCATTTCGGGTGATAGCAAAACTCAGGATTCTGGGAACCAATCTTCAACAATCGGGTTAGGTACTCCATGCAAGCAATGAACAAAGCTATACAGAGTAGGAAGCAATTTCAACACATCTCATTACTAGGAGAACAAAGCGATATGGGAAGCCAAAAAGCAGCAGGAGTTGATTTAGGATGGGCCACTACAAAGAGTCAAAGACTTTCCTAAAATCAATCTTTGTCACACATCTCGACTAAGACCGCTTCTGACCATATTGCCTAAGCAATTCCTGTATGAGGTGGATATTATCGGATATACACCTGTCACTAAAGAAAGCATTCTGCAATGGGCTAATAATATCCTGAAGAGTGGTAGCCATTCTGCCAGCTAAAATTTTAGAGATAACCTTGTAGATGACATTGTAGCAGGAGATAGGCCAGAAATCATATGGGAGGAGACATTGACCGATTTGGGCACCAACGCAATAATGGAGTGATTAACTTGCTTCAGGCACCAATAACTTCCCAAGCTTTCTTGAAAAAAATAGGAAGAGTAACCATCCGACCCAGGAGTTTTATCATTACCAATACTAAAAAGGGTGAAGTGGACCTCCTCATTAGTAACCGGGGCAAGGAGTGAATGAGAGCGTTCATCAAGACATCTTCCACTGTGAACAACCGAAGCCTCCACAGGAATTGTAGCCTTGGAGGCACCAAGATAATACTGAAAGAAACTAACTAACTCTATACCTACTTCCTCAACAAAGGTAGACAACCAACCATCCCTACGTCGAATAACAAGAATGATGTTCTGACAATGCTTACGGCTCATCATAGCATGGAAAATTTTGGTGCCCTTATCACTGTCTTTAAGATATGAGGCCTTAAGCTTTTGGCCAAAGAACATCTTCTCAAAGGATTTCAAGTTAACCAAGCACAAACGTAGTAGCTTGTCTTGCACTAGAAGCTCTTGGTTATCCCGATCAGCTTGTAGTCGAAGCTAATGCTGAACCAACTCCTCTTTAGCTCTCACCACTCTTTCTAAAATATGGCTAAAATACAGCTTATTAAGAAGCTTGAGAGGGCCCTTTAGAAGTTTCATCCTTTTGCAAAGAGAGTGCATAGGAGAATCGAAGACATTAGTATGCTAGCAATCATGAAAGAGATGCATAAACTCCGGGTAAGCAACCAACATATTGAAGAATTTAAAAGGCCTATTACTCGAAGCTTGCCTTGAACCAATAGTAATCGAGATGGGGGAGTGATCAAAGAAGGCTCCCGGGGTAGAGAAGGTCACCAAAGAAGGGAGCTGAAGAGTGGACCAAAGATGGTTGACAAGAACTCTATCAATCTATGACCAAATGGTTCCTTGGACCAAGTAAATTGGCATCCAGAATAATTGAGGTCCTCAAGATCAAGATCATTACAGTATTTCTTGAAGTCGGATACTTCATAAGTAGTGACTGGCTCACCATTATGCTAATTATGCTGAGAGAGGATGGAATTGAAGTCCCCAGGCACAATCCAAGGAATTCATAGAGTCCATTGTTGCAAATTCTGCCATTACGGCCTTCTAGAAGTAATAGTATTTTCCCCATAGACAAAAGTGGTTGCAAAACTGAAATGAGTAGCAAGACAACAAATATTTACATGGATGCCTTGGGTAGAGGCATCAACTAACTCAACATGGACAGTTTTGTGATTCCAAAGAACAAAAATTCTAGTAACATTAGACACGTCTGCATTAGAAATATATTTCCATTGCTTCAGCCAAAAGTTGTAGAAGTTAACAAGCCTAGGCAAAGCTTGCTTGGTTTCCAACAAACCACACATCAATTTTAAGCTTCTTGATAAGGCTAACCACCTCGTGCTGTTTTAGAGGGTTATTTAGCCCTCTAACATTCCAACAATAGATCAACATCAATTTGGGGAACTCCATTACCCGTCATTTTATGGCCATTCTGACGCGTCCTATTCCTGGTAGCTACTCCCACCGAGACCACCTCTACAATGATGGTTGGAGCAGCTATAGGACCACCAAGCGTGGTCAAGGGATCAGCCGCTCCCTAGGGGTTTTTGGGCAGGGCACTCCCTGCTTCGTGGTTGGCAGTGGGGGTTGGATCTCCTACATTTAACCTTCGTCCATCCATCCTCTAAAAGGGTCGCCTGAATATGCTTGGGATCAATGTGTTGCTCAACTTGCACCTCAATAGCCTCCATGCAAACTAAAATAGCCTTATCATTGTCCCATGTGGCAGCTAAGGTAACCTCGCATTCCAAGCCCTCTCGTCTATCAACAATAGCCTCAATATATCCTAGAACAGCCTTGTTGCTATGCCTTGCAACCTTATTCCCTGCAGCAGCCACACTAACAACAGTAACAGTGGAAGGCTAGGGCACACTCACAAAAGCAGCAACATAGGTTGCAACAATTGATGCAGCCTTATAGCCCATACCCTCCTGCACATCAACAACACCCTCACAATCCATCCATTGTTGCACATCAGCAACAACCTCTGTTTCTCCTGGAGCAGTGGCTGCTGAACACCCTCCCTTAGCAGCTTTTGAGAGCTCTTTCTTGGCCTTAGCACATGTAATATGTCCCAACACTTTGCAAGTTTTACAAAAATTCGGCAAAGTTTTGTAAACCATAGGTTGAACCACCCAAGCTCCATTAGGTAGCAAAATCTCAATAGCATCAAATCAACCATAACATCCATTTGAATGAGAACTCTAGCAAAAGACAACCTAGACATGGAGGCGATTAACTTTTGAATAGGTTTGCCAATCATGTTAGACAATTTAGACAAACAATTAACTGACCAACACTTTAGGGGAAGATTTGGAAACTTCACCCAAACTGGTACCCTAGTCCTCTCTTCTGACGCAAAATCAAAGTATCCAGTCATAGGTTTTAGCATCAGAGGCCTGCCATAGATTAAGCAAGGACCATTGTTTAGAAGAATCTCATTGCTAAACCTATAGATCAACCAACCCGAATCATGCATGGTCAAGGAGACGTCGCAACGCCAAGTGGAGATGATGTTATAGAGAGCTTTCATTCCCAGAAATTTA
Organism: Salix purpurea; assembly: GCA_027405865.1. Taxonomy (NCBI): domain Eukaryota; kingdom Viridiplantae; phylum Streptophyta; class Magnoliopsida; order Malpighiales; family Salicaceae; genus Salix; species Salix purpurea. The sequence goes on along the minus strand of JAOWLH010000014.1, from coordinate 5,231,889 downwards.
CTAGCAACATAACCCACAATGCATAATTTCCAAATATCACAATTATCATCCAGGTTTTCATCAAGAAAAGTTCAATTATTTTGAATTTCAGTACTCAAGCAATGAAAAAACTTAGGGCTTTCAGCAGAGTTTCAATTTGATGAGAACAAATCACTCCATTTCCGATCAGCTGGATCAAGGGACTTACCTAGGGAAAGATGAAGACCTTCTATGAGTCTAGCAATGAGAGGAGAACCAGTTGGTGATGGTGCATCACCCACCTTGGCAGCGGAGGAGCAGAACTTGAGTTGGAGGGGGACCCCAAATTGCAGCCCCACTTTGGGTTTGGGGAGGGAGGCCAGAAGGGGTTGCCACACCAGCAAAGGTAGAAGCTGGAGATGTGGTAATTGGGAACCCAACTAAGTTAATGGGAGAACTCACTGGGCGAGTTGTTGCACTAGCACTGGCAACTAGCGGACAAGGCCTAGGAGCATGAGACTTGAAATTTTTTGACCCATGGCCAAGTTCATGTTTAGAAGAGGAGAGGTTCATCGAGCCATTCTCCATGTCTTCATCTTCCTCTTTAAACTAGTGTGCCCTAACAGCCCCCGTGGGGACTAACCCAATCTCAGCAGGGTAGCCATGGTCGATGCCCTCATCAGAAGGGTCATCAATTAACCCCGAGGGCAAGAGATTGAGGAGGGAAGGGGGTTCATTTTCAACAAATGGAAGAAATTTGCTAGCAGGTGGGTTTTTTGAAGTTGCAGGGAGACCAAGCACCGTGTGGGTGAGTGCTGCAAAATCTATTCAATAAAGGTGATTTTGGAGGTGTTTTTTCTTGTGTTTGGCCATGCTTGAGACTTAAGCACAGCTCAAGGAAAGGGAAGAACCACAACAGATCAACGTGGGTAGAGGGCTGGAGGGAAACACTTTAGCAGTTGGAAGGAGAGCAACAGTTGATCTTATATGATCTTGTACGGATCAGGCACAACTGTAGGCATTGCACTATCAGAAACTCTCCATCTCCATGGCCTATCAAAACCCAACTTCCTTGTCGGGTGCTCCGTTCTCTCTTCCCACCAACCCGCGGGAATTGCTGGATTTGGTCGTGGACTTTCATCTTTACCAAGCCAACTTGGTCTTGGTAAGTTCTCTTACTGTTTACTCTCTCGTAGATTCGACGATGACACCAAAAAGAGCAGCTCACTAGTTCTCGACATAGAACAGCTAGATTCTGGTAAGAAAACCAATGCCTTGGTGTACACTCCATTTGTGAAAAACCCTAAAGTTGAAGACAAAAGTAGTTTCTCAGTTTATTACTATTTGGGTCTCCGGCGAATCACCATCGGCGCGGACACCATGTGAAGATGCCTTACAAGTACTTGTCACCGGGAGAGGATGGCAATGGTGGGGTTATCATCGACTCAGCGACCACGTTCACGTTCATTGCACGTGAGGCTTTTGAGCCATTGAGTGATGAGTTTATTAGACAGATTACAGATTACAAGAGAATTAAGGAATTTGAGGATGTGACTGGGCTAGGGCCTTGCTTTAATGTCTCTGATGCCAAAACGGTGTCGTTTCCTGAGCTGAGGTTGTATTTTAAGGGTGGTGCTGACGTGGCACTGCCGGTGGAAAATTATTTCGCATTTGTCGGTGGTGGGGTGGCGTGTTTGACGATGGTGACGGGGCCGGAGAGGGTGGACGGACCTGGGATGATTTTGGGGAGTTTTCAGATGCAGAATTTTTATGTGGAGTATGATTTGAGGAATGAGAAATTAGGGTTCAAGCAAGAGAAGTGCAAGTGATTCTTATTGTTAAAAGATTTGTAATTGTTTTACCATGAACAGTCCATGTGTGCTGGGAGACGGGAGGAAAAAATGTGGTGATTTATTTATTTATTTTTAGAATCTTGATCTCTATTGTATACTTTATTCAAAATAAAAATCCAAATATAGTTTGAGATTGCAATTTATTATTATTTTAAAAAGCGATTCCAAGGCATTTATTCTTTAAAGTCTTATGAATAAATCTGTTTATATGTGGATGAACTGTTTAATTTTTAATTAATAAAAGATTTAGTTTTTAGTTCGATACTATAATTAGTCTAATTTTTCGGGTAAAAAATATATTATTAAAGGAACCCACTGATATTTTTTTTCGGGCTATTGCTAACCTCAATATCTCTAAACATTTTCCTTTTTATCACTTCCCACCAGGGATGTCAATCAGGTTATCTTTCGGTTAAAATGGCTAAAATGTTTTGTATTAGTTAAAATAACGAGATAAAACGATGTTGTTTTTATCTCGGGTTAAGTACTGGTCCATTCTGGATTTTTCGATCAGATTCCGGCAGAAACGCGCATAAATCATTTTGCCTGTGTAGTTTTCGGGCAAATAGTGTTTCTGTAAAATAATAAATAATTTTATAATATCAAGCACATCTATTTTATTATTTCTTTTTTAGATTAAATTACACAATTGTAAATAATTTTATTTTTGGATCTGAACTAATTTTTTTTTTGGAATTAATATATTTAATTATATATATATATACACACACACACATAAGCAGTACAACCTCGAAACGTCATGTCAAAACGCTCTGAAATCGAAATGTTCTGCTCCAATTGAAAAAAGAAACATTAACCAAAACAGAATTGACAACCTTGCTTCACAAATGCCAAAAAATGTGTGCAGGAAATAAGACGTAGATTCTAAAAAAAACTCGAGCTGTTTTGAAGAAAAAAAATTGACAGTTTTTTTAAATATATATATTGCATATTTTTTTTAAAAAATTGGTCTATATTTAATTTTTTTTTAATAAATAAATATTATTCATTTTTAATATAAAGATGAAAAACTTGAAAGATGTTAATGTCCAGAATATTACAGGGATAATAATTTTATCATCTACTTTAATATAAGGATACAAAACTTACACGAGGGTAATATTCAAAATATTGTTGTGAATAATACAACTTATTCATTTGTAGTATAAGGATAAAAAATGCAACTTATTTTATATGAAAATATTATTTGAAATAAAACGATATAAAAAAAAAACTTTATTTTATCCCAGAAGAAGTTTTAATGATAATTGAAAATATTTCACATTTATAGAATAAAAATGTATTGACTTGGAAAAACTAAGTTTATTCACATAGCAAACTCACCATGACTTTGTCTTACATTTTAAGTTTGTCTTAAAAAATACCCATTTTTTTTATTCTCATGAAACTATATATTTCAAAATCCAAAAAAAACAAAGAATAATTTCAAATTTAAAGAAAATGAATCTAAATAGAATAAGAAACATATTTTAATAAGTTCTGTCCCATCAAAGAGCACGAGCTTTATCTTCTGGGGTGGTGGCGAAACAAAAACTTAGCACAGTACACGACAAAACGATCCCTCATCCTGTGGCACCCTTCGCACAATACTTCGTGTTATCCTATACCATCACCATGTCGTCTCGTGTTTCAAAGGTGTCTTAACAAACTCGAAAGTCAGAACGTCGAAACTCCACTCTTCCTTGCTTCTTCTCTCTTTATCCAACACCAGTCGTCTTCATCCTCGAAGGTAAGCCAAATTCCTGTTTTTACGTGTTAAAGACAAGCTCACTTGGATTCGTATTGTGTCGTGTTCTCTCTCTCTCTCTCTCTCTCTCTCTCTCTCGCTTATATTTTAGGAGAAGAATATCATGGGTCTTGTTAAATGAAAACAAAAAATTAGCAAATATTATCTTATGGTCCCGATGAGGTAAAATACTGATGTGGGTGTGACCATTTGGTTTAATCTAGTTCATAGAATGCTCCATGTCGCAGTTTTTGAGATTTTTTTCTGAAGAATGCAATGAGAAAAGTTTGTGCTTTGTGTCAAAATTACTCATCAATACAGTTAAACCTATATAAATTAATACCTTGAGCCATGAAAATTTATTAATTGATTGAAATATTATTTAAACTTCAAATTTAAGTCGGATTAAACAAAAATATTTTTCATCGAGATTATTAACTTATCAATTTATCGAGGTTATACTATAATTCTGTGTTAAAATGATTATCTTTGTAACCAGGAGTGTTTGATAGTTGGCTTAGCAATACTGTACTGGCTGTTTATGATATAGCATGTAGTTTTGACTTTTGACAGCTCAAGAGCTGCTTGATCCAGATGCATTAAGAGATTATATGCTGAATTAAAAAGGGCTAAAAACAAATTGTCTATTAACTCTGAAAAAACTTATTATATAGTTTTATTAGTCTTATTTCTAAACTTCTTACATTATTTGGCCCTACTTTGTTGTGCATCCATCGGACTCAGCAACAAAACATGGCTAAGCACCAAACTTTTTTGGTTTTTTTCGACACAGATCTTACTGGCAAACAACGTCACATGAGCACAATCGTTGAGACCCTGCATTTTTGCATACACAATTCTTTGGCATGCTACTTGCACCATAGTTTGATAAGAAATCAACCAAGCATTGCTGGCTGCCGTTGTTTCCACACCCCCCCTGGAAATGTGGCCTTCTTTGGGCACCATTTGATTTGACCTGCATTTTGAAAGAAAGAAAAATTCATCTATCAAATCGTTAAATACTATTCAGTACTTTGATCACCCCTAACCTTGAGTGGGAGTGAAGAGGCTTAATAGTGTGAGCCAAGAAATCAAGAGAAAGACAATTGGCTTCATTATCTTTGATTGTTTCATCTAAACTCTCACTTGTTGAAGATTTTAGAGAGAATGAATATATTTCAAGTTCATGCATGCAACACAGGTTTATATAGGTGTTCGCACCTGTGGCTAATTTAGAGATTGATTTTTTTACAAAGATTTTGTGATTATATATATGGAAACATAATAGCTACCTGCCTAATATGAGAAAAATTCAAATCTTATCGATGCTGTAAAGATTTATTTGTTGCCTTCAAATATAGAAAATAATCGATTAATATAATTTTATTTTTGGATAATTTATTTGTATATGCATAATGTTTTAGACTTAGTGTGAATAGATTCTAGCTTGAACACTTTTAAAATCAACAGAATGGAATTTGTAAGGTATAATTAGAGGGAAAACGAGAATGGAGTACACGGGAAAGTTTCGCCACATTATAAAATGTCAGAGACCATTGTGTTGGTTCTAGAAGACAGTGGCCAATGTCTAATCTGTTGTGTTTGGTTAAAAATATTATCACATAAACTAACAATTATTTTATGTATTTAATTAAATATTTAAACTCTTGAAAAGCAATGAGAAGATTACGTACGTTGTTGACAATTTTAGAATTAATGGGAATAAAATAAAATCTATGTTTTTGGACCGGGGCTTGCCTTTTTTTTTGGACCATAAATAGAAAAGAATATTACCAAAGTTTTATGATTGCTTATATGGAAACAAATAGCTGCTCACCTAATTTGAGAAATTAAAATCTTATTGATACTCTAAACATTTATTAGTTGTCCTCAAATATTCAAGGAAAGAAAGTATTAGCGTAATCTAATTTTTGTTTTTGTATCATTTATCTGTATATGCATAATATTTTAGACCCAGTGTGAATAAAATTTAGCTTCAACATTTTTAAAATCAACAAAATTTAACCTGTAAGGTAAAATTAGAGGTAAAAAGAGAATCAAATACAAAAGAATTAAGGCTGTGTTGGTTAATGTCCCGGTACAGAAAATAAAAATAAGACTGAAAGTGCTTGATTGGAGGTATGAAGATAGAAACATGAAATAATTTTGTCTTTGAGACGGTTTTTCCTATGGTTCCAAATTGAAAATTGGTCCTGAACCAGTAGAAAGCTGCCAGGTGTCATTTGAACCTCCTGGCAGGTGTAAATGTCCAGCCTTGATAATTTTCCTGTCTAAATATCTGCTGTGGAATTTTGTTGTGGCACTCCCGGTTCTCATTGTCACATATGATTAATCACGCAAAGAACTTTATCTGGGGCTTCAAATAACTTGCAACCATTTAATCTAGTTCAAGATTCTTACTTTCTTGCATATTTTAGGCAAAATAATTTGAGTCATTTACCATTTCTCTATGATTCGAAACTTGATGCTGTAACTTTTGGCACTCACTTGCCTTTCTTGAGTGGATGGTTACTATTTGCAAACAAGGACATGACAGAAATCATGTCTTCATCAAAAAAATCCCAGAATCTAGAGGGACACTATTTTGGCATAAACTATGTCAAATAAGATGAACTCTTTCTCAGGCTCCAAGCTTGTTGCTGAATCTGGCTGCTATTCCCAGCAATGATAGTCATTTTGTTGCTTTTAGGGGGTGTTTGGGAGAGCTTTTCAAAAGTGCTTTTGAAAAAAATTGAAATTTTTTTATTTTTTATTTTAATTTTTTTTTTGGTGTTCTTAGATAATTTTGATGTGCTAATGTCAAAAATGATTTTAAAAAAATAAAAAAAAAACATCATTTTGATGCATTTCTAAACGAAAATCACTTTCAAAAGTAACCGCAGCCACACTGTCAGACAGACACTTAATGCCACCAAGGATGTTAGTTATGTTTCACTAGTGGCATATCACCAATCCCTTCTGGTTTACTACAGGTGCGTGCTAGCTTGTTCTCTTTAGGAAGCTGGTCAAGCATGGGAAACAAACCCGGGAAGCAAGAAAGAGAAGTCGTGTCTCCATTGGCCCGGGGCAGGCAAGAGATTCTCTTGAAAGTTGCGCCTCCATTGGACCATGCTGATCTCCGGTGGCTTGCTCGTGATCTCGAGAGGGTTCATGGCTTTACTCCAGGAAATTGCCGTGCAGTGACGCCACCAGATCATTATGCTGAATATATGCGATTGCAAGGTTGGTTGGATGTCAACTTGGATGATCCTGATCTATCTCATTTGTTTGCAGGTAAATAGTCATGTAAACAAGGCAGGGGGTGATCCTCTCTGTAAACGGTAATTAGGGGAATGGGTTTCGCTGGAAAATTATCAAATTATTGTACTTTTTGCTGTAAATGAATTGTAAGAACTTCAGATAATTTGTAATTTCAGAAACGCCCAATGGGACAAGAAACGTTTCGGATAATCAGATATGCCGTCCTGGTAGTGCACTTTCGATGGAAGTAACAGTAAATGTCTGTGCTTACTGCTTATGAAATGTCTGGTATTAATGAGTCGACAGAGGTTGCGGGAAACGTCTCCCCAGGACACGAGTCCAGGTCAATCCAGTAATCCATGGATGCTGAATGTAGTCAAGGCAAGGTTTTCTTTCAAACCGGGTAGATGAAGCTGTTTGGGAGGGTGGTACACCTACAGTTTCCGTAAAATTTGATTATTTTTTTTATTTTAAATGAATTTTTTTTAGTATTTTTAAATTATTTTGATGTGCTGATGTCAAAAATAATTTTTAAAAAAATAATATTATTTTAATATATTTCTAATGAAAAGCACTTTAAAAAACAACCACAACCGTTCTTCCAAACCCGCCTTGTAAGCCTGGCCAGATTTGAGTGATTTGAGTTTTGACGAGGGTAGTTTGACCAGGTAACTTCGATTTATCTATATATAATTTATATACAAAACGATATCATTTCGGTTAAAATATAATTTTTTTAAGGTTTACCTTGCTAGCCCATTATTTAAGCTTTGAATCGAGTTAAACCCCATCCTAGGTCATAATTATGTCTTGGTTTTGTGCATTACAGGTCTATAATACTTTTATGCTGGTTAATTAATTTTGGAAAAACAAGAAAATTGTGAACCGCTCTGTTTTTTTTTTTTTTTTTTTTTTAATTTAGTCATTTCATTTTCAATAGTTTTTCAGGATAATTGAATAGTGTTTCCCTAAAATATCCTCCATTTCTTCACCAATTTTCCAATATCACCTGCCATAAGCAAAACCAAAGTGCATTTAAAGAGGGAAATGTTAATATTTGAAAAAGAATAAACGGTCAACTCATAAAGAGATTAACCTATGATTTTCAGAAGTATAAGGGCTAAACTATAACATATTAACAGTGTAGGGACTAAATCATAATCCACTCATCACTAGAGGGCCCAAAACCACTCCAAACAAGGGCAACGGTTGATCACCAGCTCCTAAAACCCCAAGGCCTAAACCCACGTGTTAGCTGCTGGATAATTTTAGTAGAGTTTTGGGTATATTTGTGTTCTGGCAATTGAAGGAGCCAGGGCCTCCACTTGAATATTGTAATTCAATTTCGGAAAAATACTTGTTATCCATTAATTGAAAATACTGAGCCATATATAGGCTTGTTCAGAATAGAAGTTAATAAACTCCCTACTACTTACTTAACTCCCCACATCAAATAACCCCCCATTACAATAAATTGAAATACAGAATTTAAATAACAATCCTTACAATAACATCAATTGCATCCCGGCCCTTAAAGTAATTAACAATTACTTTCTGCCCCCACTATAAAAACACACAACAAACCCTAATTTCTCTTAAGACATAACCTTCATCTGCGTTCATCTCTCCTCAGCTGCCTCTTCATCTCTCTTCAGCTGTGGCGTGTAACAAAACGCAGGCACATCTCAATCCACTGAACTGGCTAAACCCCCGATTTCCTCCCTCCATTTCATCACCCGCTCACATAGTTCTACCCCACAATTTCTCCCCCCGTAAACTTCCATTTTTGACATGAAAATTTAGCATCCCAATTGATGAAAACATGATAAAAAGGAGGCCTTTTCATCATTCTATCTACTTCAAATCCAAAAAAAGACCAATTACTTCAACCTGTGCTGTCCCTTTAGACCCTCAACCAACCTCAAATGACCACACTTCCATTTTCCAATCCCGAGTCCATGACCTTCTTCGCCGCGGTCTTTTATCCTCTGCCCAGCAAGCTATTCAGAGATTCATTGCCAGCTCTCCTACTGTCCCTGATGCAGTTTTCGCCATTGAATTTGCCGCCGCGAGTGGCGTGGACCTTGGCCTTGGAATTTCTTGCGAGATCCTTAGAAAATTGGTTGACTTGGGCGAGCCTCTATCGGCGCATGATTTTTATCATGATCATTTGATTGCTAGAGGTATTGAACCGGACTCGAATATTGTTAATTCTATGGTTATTTGCTTGGCTAAGTTAGGGAAATTAGATGATGCTGTAAAGCTTTTTGATAGACTTATTGGTAGTGAGGATTGCGTGCTTAGTAATGCTGCTTGTACCATGATTCTTGAAGGATTTTACGAGCAAGATAAGTTTTTGGAAGCTTTTGATTATTTTGTTAGAATTAGTGATGCTAATGTGAAACTGGGTATGTGGATTTATAATGTTTTGATTAATGGGCTGTGTCATCAAGGGTATGTGGGTGAAGCGATACAGGTGTTTGATATAATGTGCAAAAATACTGGGTTGCCGCCTACTCGGCATATGTTTAAGACATTGTTTTTTGGGCTTTGCAAGAAAGGGTGGTTGGTGGAGGCGGAGTTGGTTATTGAAGAGATGGAGGTGGAAGGTTTCTTTGTGGACAAGGTGATGTATACTTCGCTAATGAATGCTCATGGTAAGAATAAGAAGATGAAGATGGCAATGAGGGTTTATTTTAGGATGCTAAAGAAGGGTTGTGACCCAGATATTTGTACTTATAACACTTTAATTCATGGTTTTTTAAAGATGGGCTTGTTTGATAAAGCATGGGTACTGTGGAACCTGATGAGTGACTTGGGGATCCAGCCTAATGAGGTCACTTATAATTTAATGATTTGTTATTATTGCAAGCAAGGGAAGTTGGATTGTGCTTTTGATTATTTTGTTAGAATTAGTGATCCTAATGTGAAACTGGGTATGTGGATTTATAATGTTTTGATTAATGGGCTGTGTCATCAAGGGTATGTGGGTGAAGCGATACAGGTGTTTGATATAATGTGCAAAAATACTGGGTTGCCGCCTACTCGGCATATGTTTAAGACATTGTTTTTTGGGCTTTGCAAGAAAGGGTGGTTGGTGGAGGCGGAGTTGGTTATTGAAGAGATGGAGGTGGAAGGTTTCTTTGTGGACAAGGTGATGTATACTTCGCTAATGAATGCTCATGGTAAGAATAAGAAGATGAAGATGGCAATGAGGGTTTATTTTAGGATGCTAAAGAAGGGTTGTGACCCAGATATTTGTACTTATAACACTTTAATTCATGGTTTTTTAAAGATGGGCTTGTTTGATAAAGCATGGGTGCTGTGGAACCTGATGAGTGACTTGGGGATCCAGCCTAATGAGGTCACTTATAATTTAATGATTTGTTATTATTGCAAGCAAGGGAAGTTGGATTGTGCTACGATGCTTTTGAATAGCATGGTTCCCTGCAATTTGGTTCCCTCTGTGCGTTCTTATACACCTATAATTGCCGCTCTTTATAAGCAGAATAGGTGTTTGGAAGTTGATGAAATGTGTGAAAGAATGCTGGAAAGTGGAATTATTCCGAACCATGTTTTGTTTTTTGTACTCATGAAGAATGAACCTAAGGGGCTTGAGCTTCAACTCTGTTTGTTGATGTTGCAGGCAATTGCCAAGAACGGGTGTGGGCTGGACCATTCTTCACTCTCAAATTTTGATAAGATAAATTCCAGTGCGGGCTTGGAGCAAGAAATTGAGCTAATTCTGAGAGAAATTACAAGAATTGACTTGAATCTATGTAATGTGGCTGGCAGTATCTATGTTAGGGCCTTGTGTGAGGGTGGAAAGACAGAAGCTGCGTTGGCCTGCTTTAAAAATGTGGCCAGTGCCGGATGCATTCCTTTGCTTTTCACTTTCAACTCTTTGATCAAACGTCTATTCCAGGATGGGCGCTTTGAGGATGTCAAGTCTCTGTTTGAAATTATGCAAAATGAGGGCATAGTTCCAAACTTGGAGACTTATCTGATCATGGTAAATGAATACTGTAAACAAGAGGATCTAGCATCAGCTTTTGGTATTTTGGACCAGATGAAGGAAATGGGTCCAAAACCTAATGTCGCTATCTATGCCTGCATCATTGCTTGTCTAAGCAAACAGAGGAGAATCTCTGAAGCCGAAACTGTTTTCCACATGATGCATAGGGATGGTTTGGATCACGATGAAGTTGCCTATATGACAATGATCAAGGCATATACTAGGAATGGAAGAGGTGATAAAGCCCTAAATTTGTTTGAGAAGATGATAGAGAATGCCATCCAGCCAAGTTCTTATTCTTACACTGCACTGCTAAGTGGGTTAGTGAAGAGAAAAATTCGTTTAAAAAATGTTGGGAGAGGGTTTTGTTCCAAATAATGTACTATACACTTCTCTTACCAATCATTTTCTGAGGATGGGAGTGTTTAAATATGCCTTCAGCTGGTCGATTTGATGGCTAGAAGTAAGATTAAAGCTGATCTCGTCTTGCACATCGCTTGGATTAGTTGCGTTTGCGGAAACATCACTGGCACCAAGAAAAGATGACACATGACAAACAGAATATCTAAGAGGGCTAGAGATTTGCTGTTTAACTTGCTTCATCAGAAAGCTTCCTAGCCTGGAGAAGATGTTTTTACTGATCCTGCTCATTCTCCTTAGAAATTAAAAGACTTAGCATTGAAGCTCATGCAGAAAATTAAATGAACAGGATTTATGCCCAACCTTTACCTCTACATATTATTAAATTTGGATTTTGTTGGAAAACTACAAGGTTGGTATATTTTTTTTTCGTGATATGAGATCTGAAATATCATATATAAAAAAAGACGTGGAAATTATTTTTCACAAAAATAACATTGACTAATGAATTTTTGTCATAATTATTATAGCTGTCACTATAAAATATTATTACACATAATTAATATTCTAATTATTGCTGGTCATGCTATTGATGACACGTCATTGTTGTTTTAAATTTTTTTTGTTAAGATTTAATCCTCGTATTATTATATTATAAATATTTTAGAATACTAATAGTAAATTAACATTTATTCACGGTCTAATTAGTGGTGGTCCTACTATCGATGACACCGTTATTGTTGTTTAAAAAAGATTTTGGAGTATATTTGGTATTTTTGTTTTTTAAGATATTTTTATTATTTTTTTATATCAATACATTAAAATAATATAAAAATACTAAAATTTTTTATTTTAAATAAAACAAATCAAATTGTTTGAAAAATATTTTTTAAGTGCTTCCAAACACCTCTAAATATTGATGCACTAGATAGCATGGTGCAAACTAAATAGACAGAAAATAAAGGAAAACGAAACCTGCCAGTTATTTGAGATCATCTAATTCAAAACACTTCAAGGAGATTAGCTTGGAAAGAAATATTCAGAATTAATAGTGAAATTGCATTTACTTCAAATAGTGAAATTGAACATCAAACAAATTGGAAGTAAAATTCTACAATTAGTTTTCGAAAATCTACATGGTTACTGTATGCATAGAATTCTTCAATCATCATAATATCCAGGGGAAACATTTGAGGCAGGAAGTGAAAAGGGAACTTGCTTAAAACAGGGGTTGGTTACTTCTTGGCGTAAGTAATAGCCATAGGGTTCTGGGGAGTAATTTTGAAACCTTGAAGAGCCTGCATGGCCATGGAGGATTGCACATCATCTTCAAATTCCACAAATGCAATACCTGGCTTTGCCTCAATCATCCGGACTTCCCTAAACCCTGGGTATTGCTGGAAGAGCACTTGCAACATCATGCTAGTGGCTTCATGGGGCAAGTTTTGAATAAACAATATATTATTTGGTGGGATGGTTTCTTGTGCACTCTGGTTTCCTTGGCGGAAAGAAGTCTACAAATCACAGACACGGATAGGATATAATTAGCAAGCATTGATTAGATGAAGTATGGTAATTCAAAAGTAGTTGCAGTGCACATATGAAATACACACAGAGGGTTTGAGTGTGATATGTGATGCATTAATGCCAGCAATAAAATCAATACAGACATCATTGGCACATTGCATTCTTCAAAATTTATCATGCTTCGACACTCTTCATCTTTATGCAGATGAAACACATGAATACTGCATATGAACCCAAGCTTATTTGCTTAACTTGTAAGACCAGCAAAACATGCATGCAAGAGTTCAAGGCACACTGGAGGACAGAAGCATAAAATAAGACTTACTGGACCCCCGTTACTTTCAGCAGGTTTCCCATTAGCTGGAACTGATTGCTGAGCTTCTTCAGCACGTTTCTTTCTCTCAGCTGAAGAGGAAAACATGTGTCCAATTATTAGTGCATAATCAAACAGCAGAAAGAATTTTACTTTCTGCTTAGTACGCCACTTACAAAGAAGAATTCAAGCATATTTCTCTATTATAATTTCCTAATGCAATTTTCCTTAACTCATTGTAATGAGTTCCATTTGAGCACTCAAATTCTCAAGTATGACATGAACATACCAGTTGTAAGGCTTAAAAGGTAGAAATTGCTACTTCATTGTACTCACCTTTTTCTTCTTGCTTCTTCTTCTTCTTTGCATTGGGATCATAGACTCCTTCTGCTTCTGTGATGCAATCAGACTTTGTTTTTGCATATTGTATCCGCTGCACCACATCAATGATACATTACCACAACGAAAATATAATAATAACAAAGATATTCTGCAGAAAAAGGAATGAGCTTAAGATTCTAAATAAAGGCATAATTCACAAATACAAATATCTTCAAGGAATGCATGCTTCAAAGAGTCCACCAGTCAATGTTATTGCAAAATTGTAGTAAATCACGAACACATATTTCTCCCTTACACTGACATAAATTATATTGCGCACCTATGAACATTTTCTTAGGTGAAAACATAATATAACTCCATGAATGGTGTATTTGAAATTTCTTGTATGACATTGAGAATCTTTCCCTTTTCTTCCTATTCAATTACATAGTGAATTATTGCTTTAAGAAACACAACAAGCCCATCATTAACCATGAAAATCTATGACTTCTTGTACAGATCAATCTCAACAAGAACCATCCATTTTCCAACTATTGTTTTAAAGGAGCTAGTGCAAAAATGTCATCCCACTGTTAAGCTTGTCCATAACAAACAAACAACGGCTCGATGATAAAACCAAAAGAGAAACTGGATAGGGCCAAGCACAAAGGCTATAGTGAATGACCACCAAATCACACCCAAAACTAGTTGATACTCAGTTTATGCAAATCAAAATTGTGGATTTAAGAGCTGGAAGATAATAAAATTAAAAATTCTTAACACTAAGGAGACTTAAGAGAAAAATATCCTAATTGATGCACTAACAAATACAAAGAGTGACGACTTACTCACCAAGCATTGCAAGACTTACCATAGGTTTATCATAAAACGGAAAACCCTGTATTTGTCTCACAGCATTACTTGCAGCTGTAACTTCACTACACACAACCCACGCTTGCCCTCGGAGTCTCGTCGTCTTCAAAGCAACAACATCCAAAATCCTCCCATATTGAGAGAACAGACAATAAAGTGATCTCTTCAACTCTGCCCATACACCAAAACAAAGACACCCCATAAAAAATCTCACATAATTAAGTTAAAACACATAAATACAAATCACATTAGTTTCGCTTCTCATTGATCAAATAACTTTCTTTAACGACTAATTTAAGCTACTTCCACACTAAAATTCTAATCTTGATCTCACTAGCAATAACCCTAAGGAAGAAATCTCCTCGAAAGATTAACCAAAACTGCTTTTAGCTCAAATGGGTCGAGTTCTATATTTCTTAAGAAGCAAAAACAATCGTAAAATTTAGATTTTTTTAGGGTTTTAGTAGCTCAAACTTAGCTTATTATTCCGGGCAAGAAAAACAGGAAGAACGTTAGATCGAAGTAAGCAAAAACATACCTTCTTTCTTGACCTTCTCGTTGAGGTTCTTAATGTAAATTGTTTGGTTCGGTGGTATGTCCCCTGTTAGCATCTTCGCTGAAAACACAAGAGAGAATATGAGAGATTGTGGAGGGTTTTTGAGACAGAGAGGAGGGAAAGGAGAAGAGCTGAGGAGAGGGAGTCCGTTTTAGGACATACTGAGCCCTAGCTATATATCTGGGCCATTTAGAGTGGTTGGTGTTATGTGGGCTGGAATCGATTGTGGTTTACGTTTTTCGGTCTTTGCATGGGCTACAATATGAAAACTTGATATTGCTGGTTTTTTTTTTTTTTTTATTTTTTTTTTATAAGTTTAACGTTAGCGGAGAGAAGATGAGAATAATAGAGATAGATGGGATATATATTTTTTTATTTTTTTATTTTTTTATTTTGAAAGGATTGAGATTCAATTTAAAAATATTTCTTGGATATGCATTGAAAGACTTAGTATTATTTGCAAATATGTTCATTATACTACAAAATCAAGCATACCCAGATGGTGATTGGGACATATGAAGCTTAAGTAATGGGATCATCAACTTTTTAAGCAAAAATAAAATAAAAATATGTGTTATTTTGGCTGCTGGCTTGGCATATAAATAAACTAATGGACTATGTGAACAGGCGGCACATCATAAGATTCATAACAAATCTCAAGAACTTGTGCAGAAGTCAGAACCAGCTGTTCCAAAAGCTGAATTGTCAAAGAAGGAAGAAAGTGCGACCAAAAAATTAACGCTTCCAAAAGTTGATTATGCAACTGAACTTTTTAATGTGCTTTGCATGGATGATTCTAGGGAGAGTGATTCTACGAATCCTGCTCATGATAAGGATGGGCCGGTTTCCAAAGTGAGTTTCTGCTCCTGATAATTTTCATGAAAGAAGCATTGATACTGAGATACTATGTGATAAAATAAAAGGTGGAAAATACAATTAGGCATTTTTTATGTCCAACAGTCCATTTGTATGGTGGATTTTTTTTTTCTTGCTCAAAAAAGATTCATGTTCATCTTAACATTTCGTTGGTGGATTATGCAGTCCAGTATGGTGTCTCCATTTTCTGTCCATCTACAGCAACTTGCAAAATGTTAACCCAACAACAACAATTCACTATGGTTACTGCAGCAGGGTCTGGCAATGGATCCAACACCATTCGTGCCAAATCACATAGATCCGGTTCCGATGGCATTCACTTACCTGCTCGGGGTTGGGGAAGCCATGGTTATCAAGTTCCTGGGATGGCAATGCCAATCACTGATCCACAAAAATACATGCAGGTTGAGCTTTTAAATGCTTGAGGGTGTCATCCTGAGATATAATACAGGAAATAAATTAATAAAGCAGTGTACACCCCACATGTAAACTAACAATCAATGAGGATGCATTTGTAGTTTTCCAGGTGGGCTAGCACGTCTGCTAGGTGCCCAGGTGTGTGGAAAATGGCGGCTGGTACAGCATGGCGGTGGCTAGTTTTCACAGACAAACAAGCATGGGTTTCTCTGACGACGACTGTGATGATGGAAACAGTCTCACTAGCAAAATGAATTGACGACACCACAATGATTTATATTGCAAGTCAAGGTGTCAAACAACTTATTATTATTATTGTTGTTGTTGTTGTTGTTTTTTTAAGACAGGTAGCATCCTATGTATTCAGAACACATCGAAATTCCAATTTTTAACTTCTTTTTCTCATTTCAAAATATATCTCCTGCTCCTTTTTCTATCTTTTCACACATAATAATATATTAGTTACTTGACATGCGCGCATTTATTTATTTTTTTAATAAAAAAACATGTGGATTTTTTAACATGTTTTTTAAAATAAATATATTAAATGTAAATCAAAACAAAAAACAATTGTTAACGATAATTAAATATATAATTGGCGTGAATCAAAATATTTAATCTCACAACATAATAGATAATTTATCAAATTATGTTCCGTGACTATGATTTTAAAAATATTTTCTTTTATTTAATAAAATAATAGTTATGGTGTCCGAGTCAGTTTACGCCCACCACGATTTTTTTCCCCACATGTACATTTTTTTTTTATAACCGGGGTGTCCGGGACATCTTACGCGTGCCACAAATAATCTCCGAACTCACTTTTTTTTTGTTTTTTTTTGTTTTCTTTTTCCACTTATAATTTTTCTTTTGTAACCGGTGTGTCCGGACCAGCTTACGGGCACAACGATTATTATGTTATAGAATAGCTAAAGGAGATCCCAATTTGAAACAGTAATGAATATTTATTTCAACTGCGGTTTTCTCTGTTCATTACTATTTGCAAAAACAAATCTTCTTTTTATATTTTTACATAATTTATATATATATATATATATATGTGTGTGTGTGTGTGTGTGTGTATATATATATGTATATATAACCTAAGTCTTTTTGAAAAAAATAATAATATCATGGTTCTAAAATACTTTTAATATAATAATATGAAAATAAAAAAAATATAGAATATTTTTCTCTAACTATAATTATGATCTCACCACTTTTTATTATTTTCATTGTTATTAAAGTTATTTATTTAAACATACACAACAATCAAATAATGTTTTCGATTCCAGTTTTAAAATCTACCGATTAAATAATTATCAAAATAATTTTAACAGTAGCAACATTGAATCACTTTTAAACGGAAAAAAAAACCTGTATCTAATAAAATCTATCCATTACAATTTTACTAATTAAAATAACAAATTATAATAAGCATAAAATAATTAAATAAATAAAAAACCAGCGGAGCGTGCGGTCATATTTAGCCGTTCTTTTTCTATACAAGAAACCACAGCCGTTCATTTTCTATTCGAGAAACCTCACTCCCCGTAATAAATCCTAATTAGTAGCTGGCGCTATAAATGCTAATGACCACGCCATTTGAAGTGGCTCATGCATGTTCCCTCATAAAACTCACACCAAATTTTTTATACAAGTTTTTAGATTATTTAAAAAAAAAAAAAAACCTTCCTTCCGTGCAACTTTACTTTATTTTTCCCTCCCCGCTTCAACATGGACCATTGCCTTACTTCGGTCGCTACAGATAGCCAGCCTTCTTGTTTCCATCGATGTTCACTTCGTTGTCAGACGTCCGTCTCCATCCTATGTATATAGCCTTAAATTAATTGAAAAACAGCACGTGTTGCACAAATGGTTGTGGTGGGGTCTAGATTCCCAGGAACCAAACACACCCATTTTCAATTATATTTTACGTGGTACACAAAAGGAGCAACAGAGATAGATATTTTAGACAAAGTAATTTTAAACTCGCCTTTAGCACAACAGAGATAGATATTATTAATTATAATATTATAATTACAACCCACCCCACCCCACCCGTCCATTCCCTCACTCAAAGCTAATAAACCCTACTATCCCATTATCTTCTTCCCTGGCCGCCCCCCCCCCCCCCCCCCCCCCCCCCCCCCACTCCTCTCTCCATTTTGAGCCATTTTCCACTTCTTCCACTCTTTCACCCAAATCCATACCTCCTCCTTATAAACAAAATCCTTTAGCCTCTTCACAAAGAAACCTTCTAAAATTCAAATCCCATAGTAGTACTAGCGGTAGCTCTCTCTGTTTCAATTCGAAATCTTAAAATTCAAATGGTGAGCTAGTCAAGCCCTTGTTTTCACTTCTCATTTTCTATATTGCAATAATCCCAGGACTTTGTTTTTATTTTCTTTTTGATGATATTTATTAGTAATTGGTGTAGGCTTTGCCGAATCAGCAAACTGTTGATTATCCAAGCTTCAAGCTTGTGATTGTTGGCGATGGTGGCACAGGTATGTATTTTTGGCCAAGCAAATATCTCTTCATTTGTATTTCTGTTAATTAGCTCATTATGTTGGATCAATATATGTAGAAATGCCGTTAGCCGAGAAGGCTCTCCCGTTGGAGAGCAGCAATTGACAAAAACAACCATATTTTCACGGGGTGACGTAAAACAGTTCTGCTGGAATTATAGGTTTGTATCATGTTTTCTTTTCGTGATCTTATACATGTTTTCTTTTTTTGTATCATGTTTTCTTTTTTTTGTATCATGTTTTCTTTTCGTGATCTTATAACTATTATTATAATAAGAACCCACAAAAAACGTCGACTTTGACATAAGGTGATTAAACTAAACTAGGAAAGCAACAGTGCTTCGCTCCCTCAAGACTTGACATCCCCATTTAAATAAATCTAGTTTTGACCACATACTATGGATAACTTGGAAATATATTACCATCATCTAAGCTTGTAGCAAAACAGACTGATACGATTTAAATGAAACTCAAGCAACAGGATTCAGAAGCATTCTCATCAGTCAAAAATTTAACAGCCTAAAAACCATTCACATGTCTTAACAGTAATTACCAAAACAAATTCATCTAGTTCAAACCAGCAACATGAAGCAAAATAGCCAAGCCCCAGCAGGACGAGGTGCTTGAGGGTGTCATCCTGAGATATAATACAAGAAATAAATTAATAAAGCAGTGTACACCCCACATGTAAACTAATAAAGCAGTGTTTGGAAATGTGATGAAACTTACCGTTCATTTTTTCTTGAAGGATGCTTTTTTTGCCTGGGCCTTCTGAGCCTTTTTTTCTTTTTTCCTCAATCACCTTGCGGCAGTCATGCTGCCTCTGAAAAGAGAGTGAGGCATGATTGGTGGAATAGCCACACTTGAAGCATGACTTATTTTGTACCATTTCAATCTTTGCTATGTTTTTCATCATCTGACAAAATTAAAGTTTACTATTAGGAAAATAGAATATTAAATTGAGAGACAAGAATCCAATGTCACAATCAAATAAGAATTGAAGGAATTGATGGTGTGTGGTTGATTAGTGCAGTAACTACAAACTTTAGCTAAATAAATTGGTGTAGTTTTTTCTTATGAATGATTTATTGTGTGCATCTGTGTTTTTTTTGGGTAGTAAGGTGTTTGTGTGTTTTGTGTCTGTAAACATTATATTTGATAATGATATGTATTAATCATTAGGCTATTTTCTGAAAAAAGATATGCAGGTTTTTTTTTTGAAAATCTTTTAACATAAAAAATTGTAAATATAAATCAAAAAGTTTATTCAAGTATTTAACTCCTGTAGATAAATGGGAAAATAAAAAAAGAACATTAATGCTAACTAATTAAAAGCGAAACTGAAAAAATTAAGAGATAAATATAGATCAAAATATTTGGACTCGTAACATGAGACACTTACCTAGTTGTTTTTACTAAATTTGTTTATCAAAATTAATTTTCTATTTGATCAAATAAAAATATAAATAGACACAAACATGAACTAATTGAATAAATAAAAGAAAAAAATATCATGCAAGGATACACCTATAGAAATATCATCTAAAAATAATTATATTTTATTTTCAAAAATTAAGTTCATTTATATAAATATCTTCAAAAATCAAATACATATAAAACATTTTTTTAAATAAAAAAAACTTTATTTGAAAAGGTTTAATAAGCAAAATAAAAAATACGAGGGATATTAATTGAAATGTAGATTAAAGAATTGCTAAAATACAATTATTAAAAAAAGACAATAATTAGATAAAAAAAACCAAAATTAAATTAAAAAAGAAAGGCAGTACTATTCTAGGTGCCACCCCAACTGAGTTTAAATATGTGGTGATTGAAGTGTGCGGGATCATTTTTTCTATTAACAAAGGAAAATTAGTACAATTTGATTATCTAAAGATAAAAATATGCTCTAAAACAAGTAAGTTGAAGAAAATAAATAAAAAATATCTAAACAATGGAATTTGGGGCCGAAACTATTCTAAAAATGACATTTAAAAATCGGGGCCATCTACATAATTATAAAACTTATTATTAGAATACTGAAAAGCGCGCAAAATATCTTTTAAAAAACAAATCTAGATTAATGTCTCAATTTTGAAGTTAGAATCACAAAAATAAATAAACAAACCTATATAACAAAAAACAAAAAAAATATATTATTGAAGAGATACAATTAAAATCAAAATAAATTAATTTTTGAAATATTTTTAAATTGAATCTCAACCCTTTCAAAATAAAAAAATATAAAAATATATATCCCTATTATTCTCATCTTCTCTCCGCTAACGTTAAACTTAAAAAAAAAAAAAACCTAAGTGAGGGAGCAATATCAAGTTTTCATATTTTAGCCCATGCAGACAAAAAAGTGTAAACCACAATAGATTCCAGCCCACATAACACCAACCACTCTACATGGCCCAGATATATAGCTAGGGCTCAGTATGTCCTAAAATGGACTCCCTCTCCTCAGCTCTTCTCCTTTCCCTCCTCTCTGTCTCAAAAACCCTCCACAATCTCTCATATTCTCTCTTGGGTTTTCAGCGAAGATGCTAACAGGGGACATACCACCGAACCAAACAATTTACATTAAGAACCTCAACGAAAAGGTCAAGAAAGAAGGTATGTTGTTGCTTACTTCAATCTAACGGTCTTCCTGTTTTTCTTGCCCGGAAAAACAAGCAAAGTTTTAGCTACTAAAACCCTAAAAAAAATCTAAACCTTACGATTGTTTTTGCTTCTTAAGCAGTCTAGAACTCGACCCATTTGAGCTAAAAGCACAGTTTTGGTTAACCTTTCGAGGAGATTTCTTCCTTAGGGTTACTGCCAGTGAGATCAAGATTAGAATTTCAGTGTGGAAGTAGCTTTAATTAGTTGCTCAAGAAAGTTATTTGATCAATGAGAAGCGAAGCTAATGTGATTTGTATTTATGTATTTTGGCTTAATTGTGTGAGATTTTTTACGGTGTCTTTTTTTTTTGGTTAACCTATCGAGGAGATTTCTTCCTTAGGGGGTTACTGCCAGTGAGATCAAGATTAGAATTTTAGTGTGGAAGTAGCTTTAATTAGTTACTCAAGAAAGTTATTTGATCATTCATGGAGTTATATTATGTTTTAACCTGAGAAAATGTTCATAGGTGGGCAATATAATTGAAGAATTGAAATTCAAGAATTGTAGACAAAGAAAATGTGGGAAACTGCAACATACCTTCAATTTCGTTGGATTCTTTTCTCTTCTTTCGATTCTTTTCTCTTCTTTCGTTTGCTGAAGAAAGTTATTTGATGAATGAGAAGCGAAACTAATTGAAGAATTGAAATAGGAAGAAAAGGGAAAGATGCTCAATGTGATACAAAAAATTTCAATTGCACCATTCATGTAGTAACCTGAGAAAATGTTCATAGGTGCAAGATTCAAGAATTGTAAATATACCTTCAATTGTTTTCTCTTCTTTTGTTTGCTTCTGGCCGCCTGAAATAAGTGGGTTGAATTGTGTTATTCTATTATATATATATAAAAAAAAAAACACCCCAAAATGGATACCATCCACCGGGACTTGAAAATTATTTTTTCACCACAACAATAAAATGCCTGTTAATTGAAATGTAGATTAAAGAATTGCTAAAATACAATTATTAAAAGAAGACAATAATTAGATAAAAAAAAACAAAATTAAATAAAAAAAAAGGCAGTACTATTCTAGGTTCCACATATACATTAAAAAACAACAACTTGGGTTTCATGCCCAACTGAGTTTAAATATGTGGTGATTGAAATGTGTGCGGGGTTATTTTTTCTATTAACCAAGGAAAATCAGTAAAAGTTGATTATTTAAAGATAAAAATATGCTCTAAAACAAGTAAGTTGAAGAAAATAAAATAAAAACCTAAACAATGGAATTTGGGGCCTTGAACTCAAGATAAAGTATGTTGAGTTACCATTCTTCATCTAATCAATGCTTGCTAATTATATCCTGTCCGTGTCTGTGATTTGTAGACTTCTTTCCGCCAAGGAAACCCGAGTGCACAAGAAACCATCCCACCACATAATATATTGTTTATTCAAAACTTGCCCCATGAAGCCACTAGCATGATGTTGCAAGTGCTCTTCCAGCAATACCCAGGGTTTAGGGAAGTCCGGATGATTGAGGCAAAGCCAGGTATTGCATTTGTGGAATTTGAAGATGATGTGCAATCCTCCATGGCCATGCAGGCTCTTCAAGGTTTCAAAATTACTCCCCAGAACCCTATGGCTATTACTTACGCCAAGAAGTAACCAACCCCTGTTTTAAGCAAGTTCCCTTTTCACTTCCTGCCTCAAATGTTTCCCCTGGATATTATGATGATTGAAGAATTCTATGCATACAGTAACCATGTAGATTTTCGAAAACTAATTGTAGAATTTTACTTCCAATTTGTTTGATGTTCAATTTCACTATTTGAAGTAAATGCAATTTCACTATTAATTCTGAATATTTCTTTCCAAGCTAATCTCCTTGAAGTGTTTTGAATTAGATGATCTCAAATAACTGGCAGGTTTCGTTTTCCTTTATTTTCTGTCTATTTAGTTTGCACCATGCTATCTAGTGCATCAATATTTAGAGGTGTTTGGAAGCACTTAAAAAATATTTTTCAAACAATTTGATTTGTTTTATTTAAAATAAAAAATTTTAGTATTTTTATATTATTTTAATGTATTGATATAAAAAAATAATAAAAATATCTTAAAAAACAAAAATACCAAATATACTCCAAAATCTTTTTTAAACAACAATAACGGTGTCATCGATAGTAGGACCACCACTAATTAGACCGTGAATAAATGTTAATTTACTATTAGTATTCTAAAATATTTATAATATAATAATACGAGGATTAAATCTTAACAAAAAAAATTTAAAACAACAATGACGTGTCATCAATAGCATGACCAGCAATAATTAGAATATTAATTATGTGTAATAATATTTTATAGTGACAGCTATAATAATTATGACAAAAATTCATTAGTCAATGTTATTTTTGTGAAAAATAATTTCCACGTCTTTTTTTATATATGATATTTCAGATCTCATATCACGAAAAAAAAATATACCAACCTTGTAGTTTTCCAACAAAATCCAAATTTAATAATATGTAGAGGTAAAGGTTGGGCATAAATCCTGTTCATTTAATTTTCTGCATGAGCTTCAATGCTAAGTCTTTTAATTTCTAAGGAGAATGAGCAGGATCAGTAAAAACATCTTCTCCAGGCTAGGAAGCTTTCTGATGAAGCAAGTTAAACAGCAAATCTCTAGCCCTCTTAGATATTCTGTTTGTCATGTGTCATCTTTTCTTGGTGCCAGTGATGTTTCCGCAAACGCAACTAATCCAAGCGATGTGCAAGACGAGATCAGCTTTAATCTTACTTCTAGCCATCAAATCGACCAGCTGAAGGCATATTTAAACACTCCCATCCTCAGAAAATGATTGGTAAGAGAAGTGTATAGTACATTATTTGGAACAAAACCCTCTCCCAACATTTTTTAAACGAATTTTTCTCTTCACTAACCCACTTAGCAGTGCAGTGTAAGAATAAGAACTTGGCTGGATGGCATTCTCTATCATCTTCTCAAACAAATTTAGGGCTTTATCACCTCTTCCATTCCTAGTATATGCCTTGATCATTGTCATATAGGCAACTTCATCGTGATCCAAACCATCCCTATGCATCATGTGGAAAACAGTTTCGGCTTCAGAGATTCTCCTCTGTTTGCTTAGACAAGCAATGATGCAGTCATAGATAGCGACATTAGGTTTTGGACCCATTTCCTTCATCTGGTCCAAAATACCAAAAGCTGATGCTAGATCCTCTTGTTTACAGTATTCATTTACCATGATCAGATAAGTCTCCAAGTTTGGAACTATGCCCTCATTTTGCATAATTTCAAACAGAGACTTGACATCCTCAAAGCGCCCATCCTGGAATAGACGTTTGATCAAAGAGTTGAAAGTGAAAAGCAAAGGAATGCATCCGGCACTGGCCACATTTTTAAAGCAGGCCAACGCAGCTTCTGTCTTTCCACCCTCACACAAGGCCCTAACATAGATACTGCCAGCCACATTACATAGATTCAAGTCAATTCTTGTAATTTCTCTCAGAATTAGCTCAATTTCTTGCTCCAAGCCCGCACTGGAATTTATCTTATCAAAATTTGAGAGTGAAGAATGGTCCAGCCCACACCCGTTCTTGGCAATTGCCTGCAACATCAACAAACAGAGTTGAAGCTCAAGCCCCTTAGGTTCATTCTTCATGAGTACAAAAAACAAAACATGGTCCGGAATAATTCCACTTTCCAGCATTCTTTCACACATTTCATCAACTTCCAAACACCTATTCTGCTTATAAAGAGCGGCAATTATAGGTGTATAAGAACGCACACAGGGAGCCAAATTGCAGGGAACCATGCTATTCAAAAGCATCATAGCACAATCCAACTTCCCTTGCTTGCAATAATAACAAATCATTAAATTATAAGTGACCTCATTAGGCTGGATCCCCAAGTCACTCATCAGGTTCCACAGCACCCATGCTTTATCAAACAAGCCCATCTTTAAAAAACCATGAATTAAAGTGTTATAAGTACAAATATCTGGGTCACAACCCTTCTTTAGCATCCTAAAATAAACCCTCATTGCCATCTTCATCTTCTTATTCTTACCATGAGCATTCATTAGCGAAGTATACATCACCTTGTCCACAAAGAAACCTTGCACCTCCATCTCTTCAAAAACCAACTCCGCCTCCACCAACCACCCTTTCTTGCAAAGCCCAAAAAACAATGTCTTAAACATATACAGAGTAGGCGGCAACCCAGTATTTTTGCACATTATATCAAACACCTGTATCGCTTCACCCACATACCCTTGATGACACAGCCCATTAATCAAAACATTATAAATCCACTTACCCAGTTTCACATTAGCATCACTAATTCTAACAAAATAATCAAAAGCTTCCAAAAACTTATCTTGCTTATAAAGAGCGGCAATTATAGGTGTATAAGAATGCACACAGGGAGCCAAATTGCAGGGAACCATGCTATTCAAAAGCATCGTAGCACAATCCAACTTCCCTTGCTTGCAATAATAACAAATCATTAAATTATAAGTGACCTCATTAGGCTGGATCCCCAAGTCACTCATCAGGTTCCACAACACCCATGCTTTATCAAACAAGCCCATCTTTAAAAAACCATGAATTAAAGTGTTATAAGTACAAATATCTGGGTCACAACCCTTCTTTAGCATCCTAAAATAAACCCTCATTGCCATCTTCATCTTCTTATTCTTACCATGAGCATTCATTAGCGAAGTATACATCACCTTCTCCACAAAGAAACCTTGCACCTCCATCTCTTCAAAAACCAACTCCGCCTCCACCAACCACCTTTTCTTGCAAAGCCCAAAAAACAATGTCTTAAACACATGCAGAGGAGGCGGCAACCCAGTATTTTTGCACCTTATATCAAACACCTGTATCGCTTCACCCACATACCCTTGATGACACAGCCCATTAATCAAAACATTATAAATCCACATACCCAGTTTCACATTAGCATCACTAATTCTAACAAAATAATCAAAAGCTTCCAAAAACTTATCTTGCTCGTAAAATCCTTCAAGAATCATTGTACAAGCAGCATTACTAAGCACGCAATCCTCACTACCAATAAGTCTATCAAAAAGCTTTACAGCATCATCTAATTTCCCTAACTTAGCCAAGCAAATAACCATAGAATTAACAATATTCGAGTCCGGTTCAATACCTCTAGCAATCAAATGATCATGATAAAAATCATGCGCCGATAGAGGCTCGCCCAAGTCAACCAATTTTCTAAGGATCTCGCAAGAAATTCCAAGGCCAAGGTCCACGCCACTCGCGGCGGCAAATTCAATGGCGAAAACTGCATCAGGGACAGTAGGAGAGCTGGCAATGAATCTCTGAATAGCTTGCTGGGCAGAGGATAAAAGACCGCGGCGAAGAAGGTCATGGACTCGGGATTGGAAAAGGGAAGTGTGGTCATTTGAGGTTGGTTGAGGGTCTAAAGGGACGGCACAGGTTGAAGTAATTGGTCTTTTTTTGGATTTGAAGTAGATAGAATGATGAAAAGGCCTCCTTTTTATCATGTTTTCATCAATTGGGATGCTAAATTTTCATGTCAAAAATGGAAGTTTACGGGGGGAGAAATTGTGGGGTAGAACTATGTGAGCGGGTGATGAAATGGAGGGAGGAAATCGGGGGTTTAGCCAGTTCAGTGGATTGAGATGTGCCTGCGTTTTGTTACACGCCACAGCTGAAGAGAGATGAAGAGGCAGCTGAGGAGAGATGAACGCAGATGAAGGTTATGTCTTAAGAGAAATTAGGGTTTGTTGTGTGTTTTTATAGAGGGGGCAGAAAGTAATTGTTAATTACTTTAAGGGCCGGGATGCAATTGATGTTATTGTAAGGATTGTTATTTAAATTCTGTATTTCAATTTATTGTAATGGGGGGTTATTTGATGTGGGGAGTTAAGTAAGTAGTGGGTAGTTTATTAACTTCTATTCTGAACAAGCCTATATATG
This sequence comes from Salix purpurea, assembly GCA_027405865.1. Taxonomy (NCBI): domain Eukaryota; kingdom Viridiplantae; phylum Streptophyta; class Magnoliopsida; order Malpighiales; family Salicaceae; genus Salix; species Salix purpurea. The sequence goes on along the minus strand of JAOWLH010000014.1, from coordinate 5,204,683 downwards.
GCTCAGTATTTTCAATTAATGGATAACAAGTATTTTCCCGAAATTGAATTACAATATTCAAGTGGAGGCCCTGGCTCCTTCAATTGCCAGAACACAAATATACCCAAAACTCTACTAAAATTATCCAGCAGCTAACACGTGGGTTTAGGCCTTGGGGTTTTAGGAGCTGGTGATCAACCGTTGCCCTTGTTTGGAGTGGTTTTGGGCCCTCTAGTGATGAGTGGATTATGATTTAGTCCCTACACTGTTAATATGTTATAGTTTAGCCCTTATACTTCTGAAAATCATAGGTTAATCTCTTTATGAGTTGACCGTTTATTCTTTTTCAAATATTAACATTTCCTTCTTTAAATGCACTTTGGTTTTGCTTATGGCAGGTTATATTGGAAAATTGGTGAAGAAATGGAGGATATTTTAGGGAAACACTATTCAATTATCCTGAAAAACTATTGAAAATGAAATGACTAAATTAAAAAAAAAAAAAAAAACAGAGCGGTTCACAATTTTCTTGTTTTTCCAAAATTAATTAACCAGCATAAAAGTATTATAAACCTGTAATGCACAAAACCAAGACATAATTATGACCTAGCATGGGGTTTAACTCGATTCAAAGCTTAAATAATGGGCTAGCAAGGTAAACCTTAAAAAAATTATATTTTAACCGAAATGATATCGTTTTGTATATAAATTATATATAGATAAATCGAAGTTACCTGGTCAAACTACCCTCGTCAAAACTCAAATCACTCAAATCTGGCCAGGCTTACAAGGCGGGTTTGGAAGAACGGTTGTGGTTGTTTTTTAAAGTGCTTTTCATTAGAAATATATTAAAATAATATATTTTTTTTAAATTATTTTTGACATCAGCACATCAAAATAATTTAAAAATACTAAAAAAAAATTCATTTAAAATAAAAAAAAATAATCAAATTTTACGGAAACTGCAGGTGTACCACCCTCCCAAACAGCTTCCTCTACCCGGTTTGAAAGAAAACCTTGCCTTGACTACATTCAGCATCCATGGATTACTGGATTGACGTGGACTTGTGTCCTGGGAAGACGTTTCCCGCAACCTCTTTCGACTCATTAATACCAGACATTTCATAAGCATTAAGCACAGACATTTACTGTTACTTCCATCGAAAGTGCACTACCAGGACGGCATATCTGATTATCCGAAACGTTTCTTGTCCCATTGGGCGTTTCTGAAATTACAAATTATCTGAAGTTCTTACAATTTATTTACAGCAAAAAGTACAATAATTTGATAATTTTCCAGCGAAACCCATTCCCCTAATTATCGTTTACAGAGAGGATCACCCCCTGCCTTGTTTACATGACTATTTACCTGCAAACAAATGAGATAGATCAGGATCATCCAAGTTCACATCCAACCAACCTTGCAATCGCATATATTCAGCATAATGATCTGGTGGCGTCACTGCACGGCAATTTCCTGGAGTAAAGCCATGAACCCTCTCGAGATCACGAGCAAGCCACCGGAGATGAGCATGGTCCAATGGAGGCGCAACTTTCAAGAGAATCTCTTGCCTGCCCCGGGCCAATGGAGACACGACTTCTCTTTCTTGCTTCCCGGGTTTGTTTCCCATGCTTGACCAGCTTCCTAAAGAGAACAAGCTAGCACGCACCTGTAGTAAACTAGAAGGGATTGGTGATATGCCACTAATGAAACATAACTAACATCCTTGGTGGCATTAAGTGTCTGTCTGACAGTGTGGCTGCGGTTACTTTTGAAAGTGATTTTCGTTTAGAAATGCATCAAAATGATGTTTTTTTTTTGTTTTTTTAAAATCATTTTTGACATCAGCACATCAAAATTATCTAAGAACACCAAAAAAAAAATTTAAAATAAAAAATAAAAAAATTTCAATTTTTTTGACATCGAAAAGCTCTCTCAAACACCCCCTAAAAGCAACAAAATGACTATCATTGCTGGGAATAGCAGCCAGATTCAGCAACAAGCTTGGAGCCTGAGAAAGAGTTCATCTTATTTGACATAGTTTATGCCAAAATAGTGTCCCTCTAGATTCTGGGATTTTTTTGATGAAGACATGATTTCTGTCATGTCCTTGTTTGCAAATAGTAACCATCCACTCAAGAAAGGCAAGTGAGTGCCAAAAGTTACAGCATCAAGTTTCGAATCATAGAGAAATGGTAAATGACTCAAATTATTTTGCCTAAAATATGCAAGAAAGTAAGAATCTTGAACTAGATTAAATGGTTGCAAGTTATTTGAAGCCCCAGATAAAGTTCTTTGCGTGATTAATCATCTGTGAAAATGAGAATCGGGAGTGCCACAACAAAATTCCACAGCAGATATTTAGACAGGAAAATTATCAAGGCTGGACATTTACACCTGCCAGGAGGTTCAAATGACACCTGGCAGCTTTCTACTGGTTCAGGACCAATTTTCAATTTGGAACCATAGGAAAAACCGTCTCAAAGACAAAATTATTTCATGTTTCTATCTTCATACCTCCAATCAAGCACTTTCAGTCTTATTTTTATTTTCTGTACCGGCCGGGACATTAACCAACACAGCCTTAATTCTTTTGTATTTGATTCTCTTTTTACCTCTAATTATACCTTACAGGTTAAATTTTGTTGATTTTAAAAATGTTGAAGCTAAATTTTATTCACACTGGGTCTAAAATATTATGCATATACAGATAAATGATACAAAAACAAAAATTAGATTACGCTAATACTTTCTTTCCTTGAATATTTGAGGACAACTAATAAATGTTTAGAGTATCAATAAGATTTTAATTTCTCAAATTAGGTGAGCAGCTATTTGTTTCCATATAAGCAATCATAAAACTTTGGTAATATTCTTTTCTATTCATGGTCCAAAAAAAAAGGCAAGCCCCGGTCCAAAAACATAGATTTTATTTTATTCCCATTAATTCTAAAATAGTCAACAACGTAATCTTCTCATTAGGTGAGCAGCTATTTGTTTCCATATAAGCAATCATAAAACTTTGGTAATATTCTTTTCTATTTATGGTCCAAAAAAAAAGGCAAGCCCCGGTCCAAAAACATAGATTTTATTTTATTCCCATTAATTCTAAAATAGTCAACAACGTAATCTTCTCATTGCTTTTCAAGAGTTTAAATATTTAATTAAATACATAAAATAATTGTTAGTTTATGTGATAATATTTTTAACCAAACACAACAGATTATTAGACATTGGCCACTGTCTTCTAGAACCAACACAATGGTCTCTGACATTTTATAATGTGGCGAAACTTTCCTGTGTACTCCATTCTCGTTTTCCCTCTAATTATACCTTACAAATTCCATTCTGTTGATTTTAAAAGTGTTCAAGCTAGAATCTATTCACACTAAGTCTAAAACATTAATTATGCATATACAAATAAATTATCCAAAAATAAAATTATATTAATCGATTATTTTCTATATTTGAAGGCAACAAATAAATCTTTACAGCATCGATAAGATTTGAATTTTTCTCATATTAGGCAGGTAGCTATTATGTTTCCATATATATAATCACAAAATCTTTGTAAAAAAATCAATCTCTAAATTAGCCACAGGTGCGAACACCTATATAAACCTGTGTTGCATGCATGAACTTGAAATATATTCATTCTCTCTAAAATCTTCAACAAGTGAGAGTTTAGATGAAACAATCAAAGATAATGAAGCCAATTGTCTTTCTCTTGATTTCTTGGCTCACACTATTAAGCCTCTTCACTCCCACTCAAGGTTAGGGGTGATCAAAGTACTGAATAGTATTTAACGATTTGATAGATGAATTTTTCTTTCTTTCAAAATGCAGGTCAAATCAAATGGTGCCCAAAGAAGGCCACATTTCCAGGGGGGGTGTGGAAACAACGGCAGCCAGCAATGCTTGGTTGATTTCTTATCAAACTATGGTGCAAGTAGCATGCCAAAGAATTGTGTATGCAAAAATGCAGGGTCTCAACGATTGTGCTCATGTGACGTTGTTTGCCAGTAAGATCTGTGTCGAAAAAAACCAAAAAAGTTTGGTGCTTAGCCATGTTTTGTTGCTGAGTCCGATGGATGCACAACAAAGTAGGGCCAAATAATGTAAGAAGTTTAGAAATAAGACTAATAAAACTATATAATAAGTTTTTTCAGAGTTAATAGACAATTTGTTTTTAGCCCTTTTTAATTCAGCATATAATCTCTTAATGCATCTGGATCAAGCAGCTCTTGAGCTGTCAAAAGTCAAAACTACATGCTATATCATAAACAGCCAGTACAGTATTGCTAAGCCAACTATCAAACACTCCTGGTTACAAAGATAATCATTTTAACACAGAATTATAGTATAACCTCGATAAATTGATAAGTTAATAATCTCGATGAAAAATATTTTTGTTTAATCCGACTTAAATTTGAAGTTTAAATAATATTTCAATCAATTAATAAATTTTCATGGCTCAAGGTATTAATTTATATAGGTTTAACTGTATTGATGAGTAATTTTGACACAAAGCACAAACTTTTCTCATTGCATTCTTCAGAAAAAAATCTCAAAAACTGCGACATGGAGCATTCTATGAACTAGATTAAACCAAATGGTCACACCCACATCAGTATTTTACCTCATCGGGACCATAAGATAATATTTGCTAATTTTTTGTTTTCATTTAACAAGACCCATGATATTCTTCTCCTAAAATATAAGCGAGAGAGAGAGAGAGAGAGAGAGAGAGAGAGAGAGAACACGACACAATACGAATCCAAGTGAGCTTGTCTTTAACACGTAAAAACAGGAATTTGGCTTACCTTCGAGGATGAAGACGACTGGTGTTGGATAAAGAGAGAAGAAGCAAGGAAGAGTGGAGTTTCGACGTTCTGACTTTCAAGTTTGTTAAGACACCTTTGAAACACGAGACGACATGGTGATGGTATAGGATAACACGAAGTATTGTGCGAAGGGTGCCACAGGATGAGGGATCGTTTTGTCGTGTACTGTGCTAAGTTTTTGTTTCGCCACCACCCCAGAAGATAAAGCTCGTGCTCTTTGATGGGACAGAACTTATTAAAATATGTTTCTTATTCTATTTAGATTCATTTTCTTTAAATTTGAAATTATTCTTTGTTTTTTTTGGATTTTGAAATATATAGTTTCATGAGAATAAAAAAAATGGGTATTTTTTAAGACAAACTTAAAATGTAAGACAAAGTCATGGTGAGTTTGCTATGTGAATAAACTTAGTTTTTCCAAGTCAATACATTTTTATTCTATAAATGTGAAATATTTTCAATTATCATTAAAACTTCTTCTGGGATAAAATAAAGTTTTTTTTTTATATCGTTTTATTTCAAATAATATTTTCATATAAAATAAGTTGCATTTTTTATCCTTATACTACAAATGAATAAGTTGTATTATTCACAACAATATTTTGAATATTACCCTCGTGTAAGTTTTGTATCCTTATATTAAAGTAGATGATAAAATTATTATCCCTGTAATATTCTGGACATTAACATCTTTCAAGTTTTTCATCTTTATATTAAAAATGAATAATATTTATTTATTAAAAAAAAATTAAATATAGACCAATTTTTTTAAAAAAATATGCAATATATATATTTAAAAAAACTGTCAATTTTTTTTCTTCAAAACAGCTCGAGTTTTTTTTAGAATCTACGTCTTATTTCCTGCACACATTTTTTGGCATTTGTGAAGCAAGGTTGTCAATTCTGTTTTGGTTAATGTTTCTTTTTTCAATTGGAGCAGAACATTTCGATTTCAGAGCGTTTTGACATGACGTTTCGAGGTTGTACTGCTTATGTGTGTGTGTGTATATATATATATAATTAAATATATTAATTCCAAAAAAAAAATTAGTTCAGATCCAAAAATAAAATTATTTACAATTGTGTAATTTAATCTAAAAAAGAAATAATAAAATAGATGTGCTTGATATTATAAAATTATTTATTATTTTACAGAAACACTATTTGCCCGAAAACTACACAGGCGAAATGATTTATGCGCGTTTCTGCCGGAATCTGATCGAAAAATCCAGAATGGACCAGTACTTAACCCGAGTTGAAAATGTGCCTTTCTTTCTTTCTTTCAAAATGCAGGTCAAATCAAATGGTGCCCAAAGAAGGCCACATTTCCAGGGGGGTGTGGAAACAACGGCAGCCAGCAATGCTTGGTTGATTTCTTATCAAACTATGGTGCAAGTAGCATGCCAAAGAATTGTGTATGCAAAAATGCAGGGTCTCAACGATTGTGCTCATGTGACGTTGTTTGCCAGTAAGATCTGTGTCGGAAAAAACCAAAAAAGTTTGGTGCTTAGCCATGTTTTGTTGCTGAGTCCGATGGATGCACAACAAAGTAGGGCCAAATAATGTAAGAAGTTTAGAAATAAGACTAATAAAACTATATAATAAGTTTTTTCAGAGTTAATAGACAATTTGTTTTTAGCCCTTTTTAATTCAGCATATAATCTCTTAATGCATCTGGATCAAGCAGCTCTTGAGCTGTCAAAAGTCAAAACTACATGCTATATCATAAACAGCCAGTACAGTATTGCTAAGCCAACTATCAAACACTCCTGGTTACAAAGATAATCATTTTAACACAGAATTATAGTATAACCTCGATAAATTGATAAGTTAATAATCTCGATGAAAAATATTTTTGTTTAATCCGACTTAAATTTGAAGTTTAAATAATATTTCAATCAATTAATAAATTTTCATGGCTCAAGGTATTAATTTATATAGGTTTAACTGTATTGATGAGTAATTTTGACACAAAGCACAAACTTTTCTCATTGCATTCTTCAGAAAAAAATCTCAAAAACTGCGACATGGAGCATTCTATGAACTAGATTAAACCAAATGGTCACACCCACATCAGTATTTTACCTCATCGGGACCATAAGATAATATTTGCTAATTTTTTGTTTTCATTTAACAAGACCCATGATATTCTTCTCCTAAAATATAAGAGAGAGAGAGAGAGAGAGAGAGAGAGAGAGAGAGAGAGAGAACACGACACAATACGAATCCAAGTGAGCTTGTCTTTAACACGTAAAAACAGAAATTTGGCTTACCTTCGATTCTTGTAGGGATGAAGACGACTGGTGTTGGATAAAGAGAGAAGAAGCAAGGAAGAGTGGAGTTTCGACGTTCTGACTTTCGAGTTTGTTAAGACACCTTTGAAACACGAGACGACATGGTGATGGTATAGGATAACACGAAGTATTGTGCGAAGGGTGCCACAGGATGAGGGATCGTTTTGTCGTGTACTGTGCTAAGTTTTTGTTTCGCCACCACCCCAGAAGATAAAGCTCGTGCTCTTTGATGGGACAGAACTTATTAAAATATGTTTCTTATTCTATTTCAATTCATTTTCTTTAAATTTCAAATTATTCTTTGTTTTTTTTGGATTTTGAAATATATAGTTTCATGAGAATAAAAAAAATGGGTATTTTTTAAGACAAACTTAAAATGTAAGACAAAGTCATGGTGAGTTTGCTATGTGAATAAACTTAGTTTTTCCAAGTCAATACATTTTTATTCTATAAATGTGAAATATTTTCAATTATCATTAAAACTTCTTCTGGGATAAAATAAAGTTTTTTTTATATCGTTTTATTTCAAATAATATTTTCATATAAAATAAGTTGCATTTTTTATCCTTATACTACAAATGAATAAGTTGTATTATTCACAACAATATTTTGAATATTACCCTCGTGTAAGTTTTGTATCCTTATATTAAAGTAGATGATAAAATTATTATCCCTGTAATATTCTGGACATTAACATCTTTCAAGTTTTTCATCTTTATATTAAAAATGAATAGTATTTATTTATTAAAAAAAATTAAATATAGACCAATTTTTAAAAAAAATATGCAATATATATATTTAAAAAAACTGTCAATTTTGTTTCTTCAAAACAGCTCGAGTTTTTTTTAGAATCTACGTCTTATTTCCTGCACACATTTTTTGGCATTTGTGAAGCAAGGTTGTCAATTCTGTTTTGGTTAATGTTTCTTTTTTCAATTGGAGCAGAACATTTCGATTTCAGAGCGTTTTGACACGACGTTTCGAGGTTTTACTGCTTATGTGTGTGTGTGTCTATATATATATATAATTAAATATATTAATTCCAAAAAAAAAAATTAGTTCAGATCCAAAAATAAAATTATTTACAATTGTGTAATTTATCTAAAAAAGAAATAATAAAATAATTTTTGTAAATAAAATTATGAACATGTACAACATTACGAGAATGTCATCATCAATCTCGCAAGGTCATTATATTCTCTGGTTGTTTTGAAATTTTAACATAGTATATATAAATATTTCATTAGACTCCTCGTAAAATTGCATCTCAATCTAATGGTTGGATTAATAGATGTGGTTGATATTATAAAATTATTTATTATTTTACAGAAACACTATTTGCCCGAAAACTACACAGGCGAAATGATTTATGCGCGTTTCTGCCGGAATCCGATCGAAAAATCCAGAATGGACCAGTACTTAACCCGAGATAAAAACAACATCGTTTTATCTCGTTATTTTAACTAATATAAAACGTTTCAGCCATTTTAACCGAAAGATAACCTGATTGACATCCCTGGTGGGAAGTGATAAAAAGGAAAATGTTTAGAGATATTGAGGTTAGCAATAGCCTGAAAAAAAATATCAGTGGGTTCCTTTAATAATATATTTTTTACCCGAAAAATTAGATTAATTATAGTATCGAACTAAAAACTAAATCTTTTATTAATTAAAAATTAAACAGTTCATCCACATATAAACAGATTTATTCATAAGACTTTAAAGAATAAATGCCTTGGAATCGCTTTTTAAAATAATAATAAATTGCAATCTCAAACTATATTTGGATTTTTATTTTGAATAAAGTATACAATAGAGATCAAGATTCTAAAAATAAATAAATAAATCACCACATTTTTTCCTCCCGTCTCCCAGCACACATGGAATGTTCATGGTAAAACAATTACAAATCTTTTAACAATAAGAATCACTTGCACTTCTCTTGCTTGAACCCTAATCTCTCATTCCTCAAATCATACTCCACATAAAAATTCTGCATCTGAAAACTCCCCAAAATCATCCCAGGTCCGTCCACCCTCTCCGGCCCCGTCACCATCGTCAAACACGCCACCCCACCACCGACAAATGCGAAATAATTTTCCACCGGCAGTGCCACGTCAGCACCACCCTTAAAATACAACCTCAGCTCAGGAAACGACACTGTTTTGGCATCAGAGACATTAAAGCAAGGCCCTAGCCCAGTCACATCCTCAAATTCCTTAATTCTCTTGTAATCTGTAATCTGTCTAATAAACTCATCACTCAATGGCTCAAAAGCCTCACGTGCAATGAACGTGAACGTGGTCGCTGAGTCGATGATAACCCCACCATTGCCATCCTCTCCCGGTGACAAGTACTTGTAAGGCATCTTCACATGGTGTCCGCCGATGGTGATTCGTCGGAGACCCAAATAGTAATAAACTGAGAAACTACTTTTGTCTTCAACTTTAGGGTTTTTCATAAATGGAGTGTACACCAAGGCATTGGTTTTCTTACCAGAATCTAGCTGTTCTATGTCGAGAACTAGTGAGCTGCTCTTTTCGGTGTCATCGTCGAATCTACGAGAGAGTAAACAGTAAGAGAACTTACCAAGACCAAGTTGGCTTGGTAAAGATGAAAGTCCACGACCAAATCCAGCAATTCCCGCGGGTTGGTGGGAAGAGAGAACGGAGCACCCGACAAGGAAGTTGGGTTTTGATAGGCCATGGAGATGGAGAGTTTCTGATAGTGCAATGCCTACAGTTGTGCCTGATCCGTACAAGATCATATAAGGCGGACAAGTTTGGTTGAGGCAGGAGTTAACACTACAGTCTTGATCGCAGTTTATGTTTGATTGGTGGATCCAAGAGCATTTAGGGTTTTTGCATCCAATAATCTTGGAAGATGATGATTCTTTAGGGATAAAAGGTTGGATTCTTGGTGATGACGAGGAGGAGGAGAAAGAACAGTGCTTACACAGGTAGCGAGAGGTGCAAGGGAACCAGACAACGTCACTTCCAGTATCCATGATGAAAGAGAGTGTCTGAGGTGGAGTGCCAAAGCTGAGAGAAATTGAGTAGCCTCCATAGCTATGAGAGAAGAGTGGGGCGGTGGCGGTGGCTGCGGGTGTAGGTTGGGGATTTTTAAGGTGGCGGGCTCGTGCTAGGGAGGTTGTGACAAGGTGGTTCAGCTTTTGGTATTGATCTTGGAACGGGATTTGGTTTGTTTGGGGATATTGTAATGGAATTGTTATGGAAGAAGAAATGAAGGGAAATAAGGAAAGGAGAGATAGACAGTAGAGCCAAGAAGAAGTAACAGAAACCATGGCTGTTTAATAACTTGTTCTTGCTCAGTGCCTTTGGAAGATAGAGAGGCAAACAATAATCTTTTGCTTAAATTTGGTGTCATATTGTTGATAAGGAGACGGCATGGCCTTATGGGACAGTGGCAGGTAGGTTTGGGTGATTCAATTTTGGACCATGCTTGCTTTAAATGGTTCAAAACATCACAGCTGTCAATGTGCATGCATTTAAGGAGATGAAAAGAAGGCCATCTCGATGCTGAATGGCTTATGATTCTAGAAGTTTAGAAGAGAAGAACAATGTTACTCGAAAGAACCTTGTTATTTTTCCACTTGTAAGATCACTGAAAAAAGGCATGCCTGTGGTTGAAATAAAATAAAACATTATTTTGTTTATTTTATTTTAACTACAGTTTAAAGCGCAGTATATCTCAAGGGTGTCAATATTGTTCCGGTCTTCATTACGGTTTTTTTATTGATACAAAATATTTTGGTTTCGTAGTGTTTCGGCATGCCGTTTCGGGATCGTACTGTTCATATATAATTAATTATATATATATGTGAAAAAAATTAAAATATTAATTTAACAAGCATGATTAAAATTCAAGTTAAATTACCTTTAAATTATACAATACAAACACAAAGTCAAACAAACATAATCTCAAAATTAAAAACATCTCTAAAATTCCAAAATATTATGAAAGTAAAATGTTCTAAAATAAAAAAAATATAAATCAAATATCTTCTACATCATCAATATAAAAATAAGGATTTTAAGGCTGAAACAGCATACTCGGAATGGTACCAAGACTTTCCGGCCGATATTGAGCCGGTATTTTCAAAACAAGCTGAAATTAAAACCAAGATAAAAACAATATTATTTCATTCTAATTTTTTTAATAACATGGAATATTTTAGCCGAAACAGAATGATATTAACATCAATAAACTATACCTATGGTAATAGTATATAAACGGGGGCCCAACAATAGCTCACCCAAAGCGTAGAGTAGACTTTAGAGAGAGAGATTGTTGATCATAGAAGCCATTAATTAATTTCCTTAAACTGGTGGGTGGATATCTAGGTATCACCAATAGCCGTTGGATTGGCACCGTTTGCGCATGAAAGAACAGATCCTTTTCATGGGGTCTCAAGACCATAAAGGACTCTTGGGCACGTGCCCCATCTGTCTACTTGTCTTGGCTTTGAGCAGAAAACCAGACAACTGTGTACTTCTGCTCCCACGGGAGTTGACCTATTCATCTCTAGTAAATTGAATGCTCAACTTTTAATAAATTTCTGTGGCTGCTATGCACTTCTGAAAGAGATTTCCACCATTGCTATTCTTTCATCTACAGTGCTGCTGGCCAGTGGGCCAATGCTATAGTTATTGGGGCGAAGGCCGCCTCCAACACGCCACCAACCATCGTTACAAAACCAAAGATATCTCGTCACTGAAAGGAGAAACTTACATGACAAGATGGAGAAATACAGGTACTGTAGGTTCCTTGTTCAAGACAAGGATATTTCAGTCATAAAATTTGCCTTAGGTAGGGTAGATGAAGGCAATATAGGTAAGAAGACTGCTATTTTGCAGCCCCCCTGGATCACAATCCTTTCTGCGTTACACCGCTAGAGGGTGTCTAAAGCATATTTATGTATTAGATGCACACAGAGATAAAAGTTTTCCTTACAGTGGCCATTGGTCAAATTGATTTATTCGAACGCTTCCATTGTTTAATCCATCAGGGGTAAAGAAAGAGTTCGAAGATCTCAATGGATAAACAGTAGCATTCAGCAGTTATCCTTGGGAACACATGCAATCTACATAAACTGACGACTTTAATTAGGATAGGGAAAAAGAAAATTCCTCATGCATCTCAATCACATTACATACCCAGGTAAGAAACAGTGACTTCACAGCTACTTAGCCTTCTTCCGTGCCAGAAACCGTTCTTTAGCTGCAGCCAGTGCATCTTGATTTCTTTTATGATGATCAGGATTTGGCTGATTGGCTGGTGGTTGTTCAGCTGGAGTTTTTCCTTCTGTTGATGTGCCTGAAATTGGTTTATTAGAAACTGGCTCGGGATCTAATGGTTCAGAACTTCTGGGAGGGGAAGTTTATTAGAAACTTGTATTATTTTGGATTTCGGTTGGTTCTTTATGATGTGCTTTCTCCTTTTCTTTTGTCTAGCTGTGCAGTGAGCTATCAATGTCAATTAACACAGATAATTTAACACTTTAGCAGTCGTAAGCTGATGCGTGTACTGTTTTCTGAGTTAAGAATAGCTAAGATATAGGACTTTGTTTTTCACGTAGTTACATGCAGAAGGAAAGTTAGAAAATAATAGCCAGGTCTTCCCGTAACACCCCCCGCCCCCAAATGAAAAGAGATGAGACTTGTATATATCACACTTTCCATCTTCCAACTACTGAATAAGGTGACTGAAGTAATTGAGGTGAAAGTCAATGTTAATTCTTTGTTCGTTCTGGCACTGCCATTCTAGATTCACTCTTTATCTATTTTTATCTTCTTTTTTTCCCTGTTCTCATTTCCATGCATCATCACGGTCAGCCCTGGAATCCAGGATGATCCAATGAATTAGCCAGCTGTTAGCATGTTACTGGATTTTGGGGCCATCATATGTAAGCAGGTTTCTATTAGAAGACAGACTAGGTACCCAAGAATATGGCTACAAGTGGGGTTTGGTTTCTTTGTAGTGTATGGTAATGCATGCTTTACACAATTGCACGTTTGGACTTTCTAGGTGTTTTTCGATGATTTTGAGATCTCTATATTAAAGCCATCCAAGAACATCAATTAGGCTACAACCATGCATAGTGTTTTTGCCTTCAAAACGTTTATATTTGATTTGACCTTGTGCTCAAACTCTCTTTCTAGTTGAATGCTTTCACTGTTTTTTTAGCTGCTACTCATTCGAAGTGATTGAACTAGAACCCAAATGGCATGCTTTATAAAGCATTTCATTACTTGTTGAAGGCAGTAGTGATTACTTGTAATAGGAGACAAATTGAATGAGAAACTGAGCTGATGGAAATTCTGGGAGTTTCGAATCAGAGATTGCTGATATTAATTATTATCTACCCAACTAAATTTGCTTTGCAATATCGTGAAGATGGTTGATTATCTGAGAACCAAATACACTGAAATTGAAGAGGGGCTTTCCATTCTTGAAATGATCTGAAAATTGTTAGGTGCAAAATGGAAATGGATATAGAGGGGGAACAGGAGAAGCAAAGAAGTTAAAAGGAGCAGAAAGGGAGATTATAGGATAGATTGTCAAGCTATCTGCCTTCTCTTTACTTATTTTTAACTGGACCGCAAAAGCAGAAGCTGTGTTTTTCTTCAATCTGGAAAGCAAAAGTGTACCTTCCTTAGAAACTGTCATTGACTTTCATGGCCGCTTCTTTCAGCCTTCTTTTCATCCATCATCATCATTGTTGCCATTTTCCTCCTCAGATTCTTCCTGCGCGTCATCTTCATAGTCTTCTTCAACTTCTTCCTCATCTCCTTCATCAATGGTTTCATCACTGGGATGAACAAGCTGCAGCGTTAACCTCCCATCCTCTCTACATGCATGAAGAAACTCCAAGGTAGGCATCCTCACTTCTTTAAGGACAAACCTGCCATCATGCCTATAAGACTTAAAGATAACCTTAGGCTTTCCAGTCTTTCCGATACAAGAAATCGGCGGAGGGATATTTCAGATCTCATATCACGAAAATAAACTAACAATCAATGAGGATGCATTTGTAGTTTTCCAGGTGGGGTAGCATGTCTGCTAGGTGCCCAGGTGTGTGGAAAATGGCGGCTGGTACAGCATGGCGGTGGCCAGTTTTCACAGACAAACAAGCATGGGTTTCTCTGACGACGATTGTGATGATGGAAACAGTCTCACTTGCAAAATGAATTGACGAACCACAATGATTTATATTGCAAGTCAAGGTGTCAAACAACTTATTATTATTATTGTTGTTGTTGTTGTTGTTTTTTTAAGACAGGTAGCATCCTATGTATTCAGAACACATCGAAATTCCAATTTTTAACTTCTTTTTCTCATTTCAAAATATATCTCCTGCTCCTTTTCTATCTTTTCACACATAATAATATATTAGTTACTTGACATGCGCGCATTTATTTATTTTTTTAATAAAAAAACATGTGGATTTTTTAACATGTTTTTAAAAATAAATATATTAAATGTAAATCAAAACAAAAAACAATTGTTAACGATAATTAAATATATAATTGGCGTGAATCAAAATATTTAATCTCACAACATAATAGATAATTTATCAAATTATGTTCCGTGACTATGATTTTAAAAATATTTTCTTTTATTTAATAAAATAATAGTTATGGTGTCCGAGTCAGTTTACGCCCACCACGATTTTTTTCCCCACATGTACATTTTTTTTTTATAACCGGGGTGTCCGGGACATCTTACGCGTGCCACAAATAATCTCCGAACTCACTTTTTTTTTGTCTTTTTTTGTTTTCTTTTTCCACTTATAATTTTTTCTTTTGTAACCGGGGTGTCCGGACCAGCTTACGGGCACCACGATTATTATGTTATAGAATAGCTAAAGGAGATCCCAATTTGAAACAATAATGAATATTTATTTCAACTGTGGTTTTCTCTGTTCATTACTATTTGAAAAAAATCTTCTTTTTATATTTTTACATAATTTATATATATATATATATATATATATATATATATATATATATATATATATATATATATATATAACCTAAGTCTTTTTGAAAAAAATAATAATATCATGGTTCTAAAATACTTTTAATATAATAATATGAAAATAAAAAAAATATAGAATATTTTTCTCTAACTATAATTATGATCTAACCACTTTTCATTATTTTCATTGTTATTAAAGTTATTTATTTAAACATACACAACAATCAAATAATGTTTTCGATTCCAGTTTTAAAATCTATCGATTAAATAATTATCAAAATAATTTTAACAGTAGCAGCATTGAATCACTTTTAAACGGAAAAAAAAAACCTGTATCTAATAAAATCTATCCATTACAATTTTACTAATTAAAATAACAAATTATAATAAGCATAAAATAAATCAATTTCTTAAATAAATAAAAAACCAGCGCAGCGTGCGGTCATATTTAGCCGTTCTTTTTCTATACGAGAAACCACAGCCGTTCGTTTTCTATTCGAGAAACCTCACTCCCCGTAATAAATCCTAATCAGTACCTGGCGCTATAAATGCTAATGACCATGCCATTTGAAGTGGCTCATGCATGTTCCCTCATAAAACTCACACCAAATTTTTTATACAAGTTTTTAGACTATTTAAAAAAAAAAAAAAAAAACTTCCTTCCGTGCAACTTTACTTTATTTTTCCCTCCCCGCTTCAACATGGACCATTGCCTTACTTCGGTCGCTACAAATAGCCAGCCTTCTTGTTTCCATCGGTGTTCACTTCGTTGTCAGACGTTCGTCGCCATCCTCTGTATATAGCCTTAAATTAATTGAAAAATAGCACGTGTTGCACAAATGGTTGTGGTGGGGTCTAGATTCCCAGGAACCAAACACACCCATTTTCAATTATATTTTACGTGGTACACAAAAGGAGCAACAAAGATAGATATTTTAGACAAAGTAATTTTAAACTCGCCTTTAGCACAACAGAGATAGATATTATTAATTATAATATTATAATTACAACCCATCCCACCCCACCCCACCCGTCCATTCCCTCACTCAAAGCTAATAAACCCTACTATCCCATTATCTTCTTCCCTGGCCGCCGCCCCCCCACTCCTCTCTCCATTTTGAGCCATTTTCCACTTCTTCCACTCTTTCACCCAAATCCATACCTCCTCCTTAGAAACAAAATCCTTTAGCCTCTTCACAAAGAAACCTTCTAAAATTCAAATCCCATAGTAGTATTAGCGGTAGCTCTCTCTGTTTCAATTCGAAATCTTAAAATTCAAATGGTGAGCTAGTCAAGCCCTTGTTTTCACTTCTCATTTTCTATATTGCAATAATCCCAGGACTTTGTTTTTATTTTCTTTTTGATGATATTTATTAGTAATTGGTGTAGGCTTTGCCGAATCAGCAAACTGTTGATTATCCAAGCTTCAAGCTTGTGATTGTTGGCGATGGTGGCACAGGTATGTATTTTTGGCCTAGCAAATATCTCTTCATTTGTATTTCTGTTAATTAGCTCATTGTGTTGGATCAATATATGTAGAAATGCCGTTAGCCGAGAAAGCTGTCCCGTTGGAGAGCAGCAATTGACAAAAACAGCCATATTTTCACGGGGTGACGTAAAACAGTTCTGCTGGAATTATAGGTTTGTATCATGTTTTCTTTTCTTGATCTTATACATGTTTTCTTTTTTTGTATCATGTTTTCTTTTTTTTGTATCATGTTTTCTTTTCGTGATCTTATAACCATTATTATAATAAGAACCCACGAAAAACGTTGACTTTGACATAAGGTGATTAAACTAAACTAGGAAAGCAACAGTGCTTCGCTCCCTCAAGACTTGACATCCCCATTTAAATAAATCTAGTTTTGACCACATACTATGGATAACTTGGAAATATATTACCATCATCTAAGCTTGTAGCAAAACAGACTGATACGATTTAAATGAAACTCAAGCAACAAGATTCAGAAGCATTCTCATCAGTCAAAAATTTAACAGCCTAAAAACCATTCACATGTCTTAACAGTAATTACCAAAACAAATTCATCTAGTTCAAACCAGCAACATGAAGCAAAATAGCCAAGCCCCAACAGGACGAGGTGCTTGAGGGTGTCATCCTGAGATATAATACAGGAAATAAATTAATAAAGCAGTGTACACCCCACATGTAAACTAATAAAGCAGTGTTTGGAAATGTGATGAAACTTACCGTTCATTTTTTCTTGAAGGATGCTTTTTTTGCCTGGGCCTTCTCAGCCTTTTTTCTTTTTTCCTCAATCACCTTGCGGCAGTCATGCTGCCTCTGAAAAGAGAGTGAGGCATGATTGGTGGAATAGCCACACTTGAAGCATGACTTATTTTGTACCATTTCAATCTTTGCTATGTTTTTCATCATCTGACAAAATTAAAGTTTACTATTAGGAAAATAGAATATTAAATTGAGAGACAAGAATCCAATGCCACAATCAAATAAGAATTGAAGGAATTGATGGTGTGTGGTTGATTAGTGCAGTAACTACAAACTTTAGCTAAATAAATTGGTGTAGTTTTTTCTTATGAATGATTTATTGTGTGCACAAGAGATTGCTAGCTACCCCAATTCTAAGTATCTTCAACAAGTGTTCTATATGGTTTTTTTAAGAATAATTTTTTGTTTATGTGTGTGTATTATTAATATGCATGCTACGATTGAGTTTCAAATTATTGTATAAGATTCAATCTTTTGTTCAAGTTTGTATATTTACTTAGCTATAATTAGTTTTGATTTGAAATTCACTTTGATATATAAAATCATATGCTTATAAACTAAACTATAATAGTTTATGTTTGGAAAATTAATTTGATTAATATGCACTTGTAATGATTACTAAGCAAACTTTGGACATTAATTTAATATTTTAAACAACACTACTATATTTATTTCCTATCCACTACCTAACAGGTAAAAACATTTAGAAATCCACATCGTATTTATCAGGTTTCATGTATCCATATGGGTATTTATTATCTAACATTTATTATTCAACACACACACACACACACACACACACACACACACACACACACACACACACACACACATATATATATATATATATATATATATATATATATATATATATATATATATATATATATTACAAAACAAATAAAAGATGTAGGTTTTTACACTGTGCACACACTCACAAAACACTGTTCTTTTAACAGTGCACGCCCGAAAATGGCCTTCGGGCGCGCGGCGAAAGGGGGGCTGGCATGCGGGGCCATTTTGGGTTTTTCCCTTTTTTTTAAAAAAAAAAAATATTCATTGATGAACAGTGCAATGACGATTTCGTCCCCGGTAATAGGACAAAATAAGGCATCCGGTCGCGGGGCACACGCGTAATTGCGCGCGGACAGACCGGCCCGGTCCGGTCCGGTTCGCCGCAACTTTTTCTTTTTTTATTATTTTCGGAAATGGCTAAAGACTATTTTAACCCCCAATAAGACAAAAACAATGAATTGGGTCCAGGGTTAGAACGGTAATTGACCCTATTTTTCAAAATTTTAAATCGGCGTTTCTGGGGGCGTGAGGCGCACGCGCCAGACGGTTTCCCGTCTCACGCCCTGTTCAGGAGGCGCGTGCGGCCTCCTCCGGTGGCCGAAAATTTGATTCCGGCGGACAGAACGATGCGCCGCCGAGTGTTCGTCCTCCCGCGGTGGTGCGTGTCACCACCACATGCCCGAAGACGCGGCGGGGGCCGATTCAAGCCGCCGGCAACGTTTCTCTCTCTCCGGAATGGCAAAGTTTCACTTCGGTCCTTATACTTTCAATTTCCGGGTTGGCTGTATATAACTCAATCAATTCGGTACAAAAGTTCCGATTGTTGCAACTTTGTCCTCTGATTTCAATTTAGAATAAATGTAATTTGCATTTCAGCCCTTTGACTTTTAATTTTTTAATTTCAGCCCTCTATATTTGATTTTCATTTAAGTCCTTATACTTTTATTTTTTTATATTTCTAAGATAATCCCTACTTTTGTCCATGTATATATAAAATTGTATTTAACACAATAATAATAATAATGATAATAATAATAATAATAATAGTGATAATAATAATAATAATAATAATAATAATAATAATAATAATAATAATAATAATAATAATAATAGTAATAGTAGTAGTAGTAGTAATAATAATAATAATAATAATAATAATAATAATAATAATAATAATAGTAATAATAATAATAATAATAATGACTTAATTATTTTTTGATAATAATAATGATAATAATAATAATAATAGTTATAATAATAATAATAATAATAATAATAAGTAGTAATAATAATAATAATGACTTAATTATTTTTTGTTCTTACGCTTCTCTGTTTTTTTCCTTTCTCCCGATAATTTGATAATAAGTTTTTTTTCCCGGTTATAGCAATAATAAAAATTTTTGTTTTTTTTATCTTTTGTTAAAATTTCTTGCATGTTTTTAGTCTTTCATTGTTTTTTTCCTTTCATAATAATAATAATAATAATAATAATAATTAAATTGTTTTGCGTGCTTGCTCTTTCTTTAATGTTCTTTTTCTCTCCGGATAATTTCATATTTTTTTTTTACAGTAATAGCAAAAAAAAAAAATTTTAAATCTTTTGTTAAAGTTTATAGGATGTTTTTAGTCTTTCATTTATTTTTGTTTCTTTCATTATTAACATAATAATAATGATTATAATAATAATAATAATAGTGATTATTATTAATATTATAATAATAGTTATTATGTATTCTATTATTATAATGATAGTGATTATTTATTCTTTCATAATAATAATAATAATAATAATAATGATAATAATTTTTGAATTGGTTTTTCTTGCTTGCTGTTTTGTTCATGCTTTTTATTTTTTTCCCTCGGTATAATTTAATAATTTTTGTTGTTTTTATTCTGGCGGCAATAATAATTTGAAATGTTAAGACTCCGATGTTCCTATTGTTATAATATTTTAAATTAATATTGCTTCCTTTTCCCTTTTGTTTTCTTTTTTTTGCTCTTTCTATTAATTGATTTTTATACTTTTATTATCTACACAGTAATGATTTAAGTAAGTTTGTTTTTTCTTATTCAAATATTTTGCTCTTTTTTCTAATGTTAGTGTGCGCTCTTTTGTGATCGTTTATGATGCAATACCTATATTATAAAAGATGTTATCTATGCTTACATTACAAACTCAACTCAAAATTGTAAATTATATACAAAAAAAAAAACCGCGGCAACGCGCGGGCAATTTGCTAGTATATATATAAAAGGCGTGGGAAAAACACTGTAGCAATCCACAATGTTTTTCCCGCGCCATGACAAAAGAACATGGGTTTTTGTTTTTTTTTTTATGTTTTTTTCTTTCTAATTACGTTTTGTTTTGTTTTTTTGTAATTATTCTTTCTCCTTTTTTTTCGTTTCTTTCTTTTCTCTCTTGCTTTTTTTTTATTACTTTTTTTTCTAATTATTTTTTTCATTTTTTCCATGACTTATTTTTTTGGCTGGTTATATTTTTTTTCTTTTCCACTTATATATATATTATTTGTTTTTTTGATCCCAAGATTTTGATTTGTTGCATTTTTGTCATTTAATTGGAATTAATTATATATATTGATTTTTATTTGGCACTTATTCTTTTAATTTTTTATTTAGTATTGATTCGTTTCTTTTTTTCTATCCTTTTTAAAGAGTGTTTATTTTTTGTCCATATGCATTCATTTAAACTTTTGAATTTTGTTTTGAATTTTTGTCATTATATTTTTTATTGATGTTTTATTTTTATTCAGTTCAATTCTAAAATTTTAATTTATATTGATGATCATTTTAAAATTAATATTGCTCTATTTCTCTCTTTGTTCTTTTTTTTTGTTTTCTATTATTTCTATCTGATTTTTGGATCAGATGATTTTATAATTTTATTGTTTACACAATAATAATGATAATTATAGTGATTATTTTTTATTGTTTTTTGACAAAATATTCTACTTTTTTTTAATTATTTGGGTCAATTTAATGATTTTCACTATTTAGACAGTAATATTGATAATAATTTTAACTGTTATAGTGATGATAATGACAGTAACGTGGAGATGAATTTTCAATTTATATTTTCTTCTTTTTGGAGATAGAAAATTAACTACTTATTTTTGTTTTTGATTAATGCATGTTCTTTCACAATTTATATTTTGTTTGTTGTGTTTAATTTAAATTGAATTATAAAATAAATTAATCTTAACACAATGTATTCAATAATTCAGATATCCTATTTTTCTTCCTTTTTTTTTATTGATAATGATAATTTTATATTGGTTATTTCATTGAAACCTCTCAAACAGATAAATTTATATTCATTTAAAATTCATATATTTTTTTTAAAAACCTGCACTTCACAAGATTTCTGCACAGATTTATTATTTTATCCAAATTTATATTATAATAAAAAAATCACACATAATTAATATTTTTTTGTGTTAAAAAAATATAGTTCCGGCTACGACGAGGCTTGGGTGCGATGGCTAGTGTATATATATATATATATGATATAGATATTGTATTAAAAAAATATAATATTCTACATGTGCGGATGGCTAAAATACTTTATCAAATCTAAAAGACTTTCATGCGCTCCATTCTTTGAGATCAAGTTATATGTATTAATTGATAATTTGATTAAAAATAAAAATTATAATATATAATTATTAATTAATTAATATTTGTGATTTAATTAATATAGATAAAGTGTGGATAAATAGAGAGAACCGAAGTTATTTCATTTAATGTGTGTTGTCTTGGTTGCAATTTGCAAGGTGTTGTTTTTTTTTTTTATTAATATAAATGTCCGGATCAGCTTGCATGCACCTTAACTAATCTTACGAGCTTTTAAATTAACGATTATTAAGTCTAGTGGTTATCATATTAGCAACCACATGACTTGAATATGAGACCACAGACCTCAAACCTAAGACCACAAGAAAACAAATGTCTTAATCTCAAGTTTTTATCATTGAATCATCTATTAAATAATTACCTTGTTTGTGTTTAGTTGATCCGACAAACAAATGATATAAAACTCCACAAAATCTGACCATTCATCTCGTTAATCAAACCAATAAAAAATATCAGCACGAAGACATAGAATTTTATAAAAATCTATGCAAGAGAAAGCAAAAGAATCTATTATAAGATTGTGTATATAAAATATATAAAAAAAAATATCTATAAAAAGCATGTATAAAAATATACAAAGTACAATAAAAAATACACAGAAAGTCTGGATTTTTCTCGCAACCGGGCTGTGTGCCCGGGGACATGCCCAATTGCCTGGGCTGCGCACTTGAGCAGCCGAAGTTGTTCTTTTCTTTTCTTTTCTTTTTCCCCTTGGAACATCACTAGGGTAATCCCCCGCGTAGAGTTATTGACTGTTTGAGATAAGTTTGAGGTTGTTTTTCAAATTGTATTTTGTTTAGAAATATGTTAGTGTTGGTAATTAGAATATTTTTTTTATTTTTAAAAAATATTTTTAACATCAATATATTATTAAAATAATATAAAAATATATAAAAAAAAAATTCGAAAACAATTTAAAAATGTACTGTCAAGCACCTTTTTAATTTATTTTCCCATTCCAACGAGTCACAGCCTCGGACGGCACCCTAGAAAGTTTTTAACGAGCAAAAACGAAAGTTCTCTAGTGGGGTAGCAGTGCTGATGGGCTTGGTTTTGCCTTTTCCTATGTCTAGATTTAAATCAAACCCCACTTTTCTTTCACATTTATTATTTGTTTATTCTTCTGGATATTACAAAACAAATAAAAGGTGTGGACTTCTGCACTGTAGACCTAGACTGTAAGCACTGTTGCCAGGGACAGTGCCCGGGCGGCTTTGCCCTTAATGAGCCCGTGCGTTTTATCTCTTGGCTGGGGGCTGTTTTCGTCTCTTCCTCTCACTCTCTTCATTTCATGTCTCTGGTCGCTCGGTTCCTTCGTTTTTGGCAGAGAGAACGACGGGCTGTTTGGCTCACGGATGGTCGGTCGGGCGAGGATGTCTGTTCGTGGGTTGGCTTCGGGTCGTTCTTGGTCTTCGATGAGGTATGATTTCGCCCCCTTCTTTGCGCCAATTTCTGCTCTCTCGGTTTCTTTGCATTGGGTTCTTCGGTTCGTGTTTTTTTTTTTTTCATTTTTTTCCCATCTTCTCCCTCGATTCATCTTCTTTCTGGTGTGGGTGTTCAGTAATTCGTTGTATTTTTTATTTATCTGGTCTGGGTGTTCAGCAATTGGTTAAATTTTTTTTTATTTCTCATTGTCTGTGTGTTGGGTTTTCTTTGGTTCGGGCTCGGGCTGCTTGCGATTGGTCGTTTGTGTGTGTTGGGGAGTGGGTTATTGGTTCAATTGGGTTCGGGTTGGGTTGATCGACGGTTTGGAGATTGTTCAATTCTCGGGTAAACTTAGTGCTTGGTTGGTTTGATTCGGGTGCTCTCGGTTTGGTTTGATTGGCTGTTATTTGTGTTGATTTGGGTTCATTGCTCTCGGTTTAGAGCTTAAAATAAAATGAATTGATTATTGATTTGGTTTTTGCTCTCGGCTGATCACTTAATTTTTGTTTTCGTTTGCTTTGCTTTCTTCAATAGTTGTTACTGTTCCAATCTGGTTTTGTTACTTCAATTACTCCTGTTGCCCCATGTCACTTCACATTAATTAATTTGTCTGTGCATTTTGCAGGGTGACATGCTTTTTTTTTGACTTCTTCTCTTATGATCTTTGCCTCAGTAGACTGCGCCGCCTTCTTTCCTCTGTTAAGTAATTTTTTCATTGTAATTGTAATGTTTATCTTTGCTTTTTTGTGTTGTTTCCTCTCCTGCATATTTCTCTTGCGTTTCATTTCCTCTGGTACCTTCTTTTGCTTTCCATTTTTCTTCTCAGCTCTGCTTTGGATTTCTTGCGTAATTGATCCTATTTCTTTTGCTCTTCTTTCTTGAGGTTCTGGTCTGCTGCTTCTCACAAATTGCTGCAAAGACTTCCTTTCTATAGCAATTGTGTTGGTCATCCTACTTTTGAGGTTAGTTGGCTTTTTACGAAAATCTTGAAAATTGTTTGAATTTGTTGTGCTCATGATGGAAATTTTTAGCAGTTAGTTTGCTGATTTATATTATGGTCGTGGGAAGTTTTCAGAATATTCATGCACACATACTTGAATCATTTTTTAAGAATAACAAAAAGCATGTTCTTCATAGGTAATTAATTTCTTGATTGGAGCTTTCTTGAACTCTTTGTGACAAACTGGTGGGTTTTGCTTACGGTTTTCTTTAGTATTATTAATTATAGAGATGATGGTGAGCCCTGTTTTCCTTTCTTATCGTGAAGGAGAAATGATCAAGCTGTTTAAAGTGAAGGAGAGACAAAGGGAACTTGCTGAAAACGCCAATGGAAAGTTACCTATCAAGAAACAAAGTGCAGGAGAATTACGTCTTCATAAAGGTTGTTCTACATGTGCATCTTCATCACTATCTTTTAATTGCTAATTATGATTACTTTTATTTAATCCTGCTGGAAAAAAAACATTATTTTTCTTATTTGGGTCTTGCTTGCTTTGTTAAGATTTATACTATGACCAACTTTCAGATGCTTTCAATTGTTAAATTGGGTAGAAGAGAAAGTTTTGATCTTTAGCCTTTTATGGTTGGTTAATGGGTTATCCTTCATGAATTCCATTACTGAAACTAGGATCAACTACCTGGTTGTTATTTTCATTAAGAACTGAAATACGATTTTAAGTTTCTTGGTTATGACGCATTGGTTTCGGATTTTTCATTAAACTAACGTTATGATGTTACTCATAGATATCAGTGAACTGAACCTGCATAAAACTTGCACACTGGCTTTCCCGAATGGCAAGGATGACTTGATGAACTTTGAGGTTACCATTTGTCCTGATGAAGGATATTATCTGTAAGTAATTTCTTAGGCAACACTCAATTCCATCTTAACTTTGCTCTAAAAATTGATTGCAAAGGCGTTCAGGATCCGAAAAATTTGGTTTCATTACTTCAACTAATTGTTTTACGTCCTGTCATTTCACATTAATGCATTTCTCAGTGTATTTTGCAGGGCCACATGCTCCTATTTTGGCTTCTTCTCTTTTGGTCCTTGGTTGAGTGGACTGCGCCGCCTTTCTTCATTTGTTAAAGTTATGTGTTATATTTGCTTTTTTCTGCTTTA
Source organism: Salix purpurea (assembly GCA_027405865.1). NCBI lineage: Eukaryota > Viridiplantae > Streptophyta > Magnoliopsida > Malpighiales > Salicaceae > Salix > Salix purpurea. Next base: position 5,179,323 of record JAOWLH010000014.1, on the reverse strand, counting down.
TTCTCCTTTTATGTGCATATTTCTGTTCCCTTTCGTTTGCTCTGGTAGTTTCTTTTTCTTCCATCTTTTCTTCTCAGCCCTGCTTCAAATCTGTTAGGTAATTATATCTAATTCCTTGGCTGTTCTTTGTTGAAGTTCTGGCCTGCTAATTGATACCAGTTGCTGCCAAGACTTCGTTGCGTCCTTTATGCTATTCGCTTTACTTTTGAGGTTGGTTTCTTATGGTTTTTTAATATATGCTTGCTGTTTTGTTATGGTGATGTTAAATTTCTGTTATTATGTGCTGTTGCAATTTCCAATTGTTAGTTCATATGAATGGGAGTTTAATGCTAGAACAATTTGAAACAACATATTCTGAGTAAAAAAAAACAGAGGGCCCTTTTGTGATGCAATTATGAAAGTTCTAGGTTTGCAATCAGAAGTTTCCAGTTGAAAAGCCTAAAATTACTTTGAAATAATATGCAATTAGATTGTCATTGAACTTCTTTACCTAGGTTCCTAGCTTCTACATGTTTATGATTGGAGTCCTAGATAACTCAAATCCTTTTGAGATTGGGCTTGATGGATTTCATTGCAATCGAGCTTCAAGTTTCTTTTATTCTCTGTTTAAAAATCATCTCCGAACATGCTCTAGGTGATTAGACTATTGATTCAATTGTTTGATATTGAACATCTTCTTATTTTATTTCAATTTTTAGATATATAATGCAATTACTAAACTTAACTTCATTGTGAATTTGATTACTTATGAACAATGCTGCTGCTTTTTGAACAATACAACTGCGGATGCATGATAATTATATAATTACCCGTATATACAATGCATACTGATGGTTTTTTGGCTTCTACTATTGACATTGTTGCTTAGATTCTTTTTGTTATTGTTAAAATTGCGTATCAATTGTTTTACTAGATCTTATGATGGAATTTAGGAATGAATATTGTCCTAAACATATTCTAAATTGAATTTTGCAATTAATTGTATTAAAAATGGATGTGATTGTGGATGAAATATGACTCAAATTGTGTGCAGGTTGTGTTATGAATAAAATGGAATCTCCCGATATAGGGGAAACTCTGCCGAAATTTTGTTCGAAATTTCAGCGATAGAAAAAAAAATTCTCATGCTTCATCTACCCTTTTTATAGGAGGAAAGATTAGACAAATTAAACAAATAGGAGCAAAAAATTTAAGGTTGTTACTGATAATGCTTCATTTCCTACTATTCATTGTTTCCATGTAAATGTTTCATCTAGAAATTTGGCATGATAATTTCCCATTAAAACAATTTATCCCCCATCTCTTCCTTTTTTCCCTTCTTTCTGATGTCTCCAATGATTTTTACAGCATCTGGTGTTAATTTTTAATGGTTTCTTTACAGATTTGCTGTATTTGTTCTTCCATAATATTTCCTAAAATTTTCTATTAGATGACTTAATTTCTTCATCATTTAATTTATCACCTTGCGATTCTTATTTTTTTCAGGAAGATTAACAACAAAATGAGATGTCTCATTTCAAAGAAGGGATTTAACTTCGTTCTGCACCTCGACATCCCTATATTTTGCACTAATGTACAAATTGTATAGTTACTACTCTTTTGTAATCTTTTGTGACACTACGTTTAATCCAAAAGATGTAACCTATGTTTACAAAACAAGCACTTTTATATTATCGTTCTGAACTTTTTATACAAGCTGTATTATAAGTTTATCGTTATTAATATGATTATATGATATTATATACACAATAATGCCCGCGGCAACGCGCGGGCATATTGCTAGTTGGGATACAAAACAAAACGTTAATGGCTTGGATCTCTCCTCCGGTCGACACTACACGACAAGAGAGTTGTTTGTTCTCCATTACACGACAACTGTTCCTGCAGAATCTCTTACACCGATGAGATTTTGGTCTGGGACACAAAATGTGAGCAACATCTCATCTGTAACAGGATCGTGCACACGTGTATGTTCAGCATTGAATGGAGACTGCACATTCACTCAATCTGTGCCATTGATCTTCAAAATCTTTCTCCCGTCACGGTGCCTTGAATTGATCTAGGTTTACAGGAGAAGTAATTCACAAAATCAATGAGAAAGGACAGCTTGACATGTTAAAAGAGAGTGAATCTCGCTCTCTCATCAGATTTCTTTTGGAATCATCAGGGAAAAATAGCTGGTGGAAGTTATTTTTTAAAGTGTTTATTGTTTAAAAATATATTAAAATAATATTTATTTTATTTTTTAAAAATTATTTTTAATATCTGTATATTAAAATAATTTAAAAATATTAAAATAATTTAATTTTAAATAAAAATTTAAAAAAATTAAAAATTAAAAATATTATTAAAACACATTACCAAATACAAATATAGTATCGGAGGGTCCCACTCAGGCATGTGAAGATGTTTTCTTTTTTCTGGACGCAGACAGCATCTCGCCCACTAACCTCACTGACATGTCCTTGAAAGCTGTGCAGTCTCTCCCTCCTCACTTTTCCAAATGCACCCTTAAAACCTCGGTAATTTTTCAATCTAACATATATTTTCTTAAGATTTGCTAAACCAACGAGATTCAAAAAATAATTCGGTTGGATTAAAGTTGTTTTTTGAAATCATGACTTTGTTGAAGCTGTTTTCAAGCTTATTTGTATTGTAATAATGATTATTTTTTAAAATAATTTAAAATAATTTTTTATTTTTAATATTAGCATATTAAAAAATATAAAAACATGAAAAAAAATATAAAAATAAACAGACTCAAGCAAAAACTTTAATCCCTACCCTAAACTAACTTTAAAAACAAATTATCATAAACTCTAAATATATGATTTCCAATGGCATTTTAGGGTTTGAGAGTTGAAGAATATTTGATATTACGGTTAACGTTATTTTTTAAAATATTTTTTATTAAAAATATTTTTTATTAAAAATATTAAAATAGTATTTTTTTTTAATAAATTTTTGATATCATCATATTAAAATATTTTAAGAACATAAAAAATATTAATTTAAAAAAATAAAAAAAAATAAAAAATATTTTTATAATGCAGTGACAAAAAAGACCAGCACTCTAGGGTTTGCAATTATTTTCATTGGCATCACATCATTCATTATTATCTTCTATTGTCATCCCTCTTGCACTAGCACGAGTGTTCTTTGTAAACAACATTCTCTAATTGTATTATTCTTGAATCCAAATATTCCTCCAGTTAGATCTCTCTTTCTCATATCCATACTTTTGAGATATTAAGTTTGTCTTCCCTCTCGTACCCATTCTTTTGATTAAGAAAATAAATAAAAATAATAGCAAACCCTAAACTAGTCTCAACTCCAATCTTCAAATTCTAAAATGGAAGTTATTTAGGGTTTCTTTCCAGTGTTAATTTAGGATTGGAAGTTAAAATTACGACCAAAAGAACAATTTTAATTAAACTGCATTAATCTTTAAATATTTATTTGCTAATTTGACCCAAAAAATAATTAAATTGCGCTAATTTTCAAAAAAATAAATTAATTATAAAACCAATGTGTAAAATCTCTGCTCTCGAGCACTCTCTCATGTACACCAGGCATTGGTTGAAAGTAGAGTTTTTCACTAATGTAACTCTGACCTCAATCATTCAAATTGGCCCATATTTCAACCTACTTTATTCGCTTTTCAAAATTATCATGCCAGTGAGGCAGTGATACACTGTTTGTCATTCCCTTTAAAAAATATTTTTAAAAAAAATTGAAAATATATTATTTTTATTTTATATTTTTTTTTAAAAAAAAAATAGTACTTTTAAATCAATTTTTAATTTTTTAAAAATAAAAAAATATACTTAATATATTTTTAAACATAAAAACAGTGCTATGTAAAAAACAATACAAAACAGTTACTAACTCTACTGACTCCATATTTCAACCTACTTTATTCGTTTTTCAAAATAATCAAGCCAGTGAGGCAGTAACTCTACTGACCTGTAGCCATTTTGTTGATGTGATGAGAGATAATATCATAAAATAATATTAAAAATATGTTTAGTTTTAAATATTTCTGAAACACAAAAAAAAAAAAAAATTCTTTACATCACCACCACACTGTTTTTCCCTATAAAAACCCTACTAAGGGGAAGCACCTGGAAAGAGGAGGGAGAGGACTCTTTCCTATCTTCAACCTCAAATCCATTGTGTGGTGGTTCATCATCTTCTCCAAGTATTTCACCATGGCGGCAATGCTGCGATCTCTTCTCACTCTTCTTACTCTCTTCACTCTTGTATTCTCCCACATTTCAGGTACTAACTCGCCTGTAAACACAGCTTCTTATGAGCACAGATTTTAGTTTCTTAGTTGTTGATTACTGATATTATAATTTTTTCTTGCTGACATAATGTAGAGGTCTCAGCGACGACGATAACATTTCACAACAAGTGCTCCCATCCAGTGTGGCCAGGTGTCCAACCAAGTGCAGGAAAGCCGGTGTTAGCCCGAGGAGGATTCAAGCTCCCAGCCAACAAGGCCTACACCCTCAACCTCCCACCGCTCTGGTCTGGCCGTTTCTGGGGTCGCCACGGCTGCTCCTTCGACGCCTCTGGCCGTGGCCGCTGCGCCACCGGAGATTGCGGAGGCTCCCTCTTCTGCAATGGCATTGGAGGCACCCCACCGGCAACACTAGCAGAAATCACCCTTGGAAATGACCAAGATTTCTACGATGTCAGCCTTGTAGATGGCTACAATCTGGCAATCTCGATAACTCCATCTAAAGGCTCGGGCAAGTGCAGCTACGCAGGGTGTGTTCGTGACCTGAACCTGATGTGCCCGGTTGGGTTACAGGTCAGGTCAAAAGGTAGCAGCAGGGTCGTGGCTTGCAAGAGTGCTTGTTTTGCTTTCAATTCCCCGAGGTATTGCTGTACTGGTAGCTTCGGGTCTCCCCAAGCCTGCAAGCCAACTGCTTATTCGAGGATATTCAAGGCAGCTTGTCCGAAGGCTTACTCCTATGCTTATGACGATCCTACTAGCATCGCGACTTGCACTCGTGGAAATTATTTGGTCACTTTCTGCCCTAATCAACGCTCATGAGCGATGTATCAGCGGCTGTGATCTGTTTATTCAATAGCGAGTGTTTGTTTTGGCTTATTTATGCAGTGCTAGTTCTATATTTAGTGTTTTCTGTAATTTTCTGCATTTTGCAAATGTTTTTTAATTAAAAATGTATTTTATATTTATAACCTTAGTATATCAGAAATATTAAAAATTAAACAAATTAATTTACTATTGTTTTCAAAAAATAGTTCTGAAGAATACGTTCTCCAACATTACTAAACGTAGCCTTGCTATATTCATCATGGTGCTTCATTGTAGTACCATTCTAAATTATAATAAATACTTAATTATGTTAAATAATTAATAATATACTCATTTTGTTTTTATTTTCTCGCATCTGATTTAGGATTTACCATAACAGCAGTGGAAAAAACTTGTGAATATGAATGAATAATTTATTTTTGACACTAATATATAAAAATCATAATAAAAAACACTAAAATAATTTATTTAATATTTTTTAAACTAAATTATTTGTTATTTTTATTGTGGTTACGTCTTTTCCAATCACAATACCAGAAAAAACAAATTGCATCATAAAAATAATATGTTAGCAGTTTAAATATTTATTTATTTATTATTTGTTTAAGATGTGTTGAGAGTCTTACAGCGGTTATTTATAAAATATGTTAAAATAATATTTATTTTTATTTCTTAAAAGTTATTTTTATTTTTAAGTTATTAAATTAAGGAAAATTCAACGATAAGAACGATGAATAAAATAAAATACAAAAAATACAACAACGATGAATAATAACAGTAGAATTAAAACACGGATACAAAGAACAATAGAAGCAAAATTGTTTCTTCTTCTCTTGGAAACAAAACAACACAAGAAAAAAAGCCCCAAATACTATCATCAAAATTGTGTGTCTAATGTCCATCTTCTTTGTTGTATGGAAGAAGAATTGTTTCTTCTCCAACGCATAAAAAAAAACGTAGGAAGGTTGAAGAATAACTTCAGTAAATAGAAGCTCTTGTCAATTACAAAGTTTTTGTCCATTGCTTCCGTTAATTATCAAAATATTTATTTTCTAAACTTTTTATATTTCCACTTTTTAGATTTGATTTATGCTACAGATGAAAGCTGATTTCTATAGATGAAACTTCTATTCAGTGTCTATTTTCTTATTTTCTCTTTATAGTAGTTTGGGTTAAATAGATAATTCTTTCCCAGAAGCTACACTTTCTTTAAAGTTGTTCAACCCAATTTCATTTCTGCTATTGAGAGGACTATTCCTTTGCCTTTTTCTGTTTATGGGTCTAAATCTTTTCTTACAAAACATTCAAAATTTGGCTCAGGTTTGTGCATATAGGGATTCTGTTCTGATAATAGACAATCAAGATTTGCAACTGTTGGGACAACTTCAGAGTTATGATTACAGTATGATATCAGTCGTGCTTTATTTTTCTTTCTAACCATAGACGAGAATGTAAAGTTTATTTGTTTATGGTTGTATATGTTTATGCCAATTCTGTGATGTTGCTTAAACTTATTTGAAATTTTAATGTTTAACATAACAATTACGTAGTTGAAGGCATCAATTTGTTTGTAATTGTACCTTGTTATACATTTTCAATCAACACTGCAGATTAGGGATAGGGGTTTGATTAGTCTGTGGTCATTTTTGTTGACTATTTTGGTAGAAGAAAGAATTTTAAAGCATCTCATGATTTGGTTGTTGAAGGTAAAAGTTTTGTTGGGGTTAAGTGTTTTGAGTCTATGATTGATAGGCTTGTGAGAGTAGGGAGGACAACACAAGTCATTGGGTTTTTTGAGAGAATGAAGAAGGATTATCGTTTAAGAGAGACAAGAAAAGACTTACGTTTATAGTTCAAAAATTATGTTAAAATGCGTATGCAAGTTATTCGAATTTAGCAGTAAATGAAAGGTTGCACCAGACAATTGTGCTGATGATTTTGTTGCAGTTATTCCAATGCATTGAACATCATAACGGTTGGTTTGGCTCTACAGTTCATCTATCATTTGAAGGATATTTCCTTGTTGATTGTGTTGATGATTTTATTGCAATGGGCAAGGCTGTCGTAGATGATGCAAAGTGTGAAGTTCTGGTGATGATAGGTCTCGAGGTTGAGTTTTGGGTTTTTCTTCAATTCTTGTTGATAATACATTAACGAGAGGAGGATGACAAGAAAGAAATGATGATGGAGTTGTGACAACAGATTTAGAAATGGCGATTGCCATGGAATCGGTAAGGAGCTTTGAAGTTTGAATCACAGGGAGGAAAGAGAAAGATAAGGCATCCATTTTGTTGCCTTCAATTCGTAATTAATTGATGGCATGCATTTTAAATACTAGATGGGAGGACAAACCGAGAAAAAGAGAGCAAAATAACAAAAAAAAAAAAAATGGCAGCTACCCCACTCTATGTTTATGTGTTTTTTGTGCCACCAAAGTTGTGATCTCCGTTATCACTTAGTGAAGTTTGTCATGTGTTAAATTTTCCTTTTTACTTTACATGCATTAGATTTACTGTTAGATTTATAAAATGATCTTAAATTTTTTATATTATGTTGGGAGTTGTTGTGCATTTATTCTTAATTTGTATACCGATAATAATGCTATCTTCCTTGTATTAAATAGTTGTTTTTATAAGTTTATTAATAACGTGAGTTCAATAGAATTTGAGTTAGATAGAATGTAACATATCACCTAACACAAATCGTTTTTTTATGCAGATGGACTCAAATTTTTCAAACTCATTCACCAACTTTCTTATAAGTGAGTCTGAAGATATTGTTTCTCAACCAAGTGATCATAATCAACTTTCTTATGACTCCATAGACTCTAATTTAATTTTTTATACAATTAAAAATCACAAAGAAGTAAAAACTACTCACCGGAGAAAGATTATTTACTTGTTTCTGCATGGTTAAATACAAGCAAAGATCTAGTTATAGAAGTTGAACACAAACAAGATAATTTTGGGCTCGAGTGTGTATTTACTTTGTGGAGAACAGAGGAAACTTGACTAATAGTTTCCAGATAAGCATTTTAAGGAGATGGCAAAAATTAGATAGAGAAGTTGGAAAATTTGTTGGATTTATTACCCAAATTGAAAATCACAACATAGTGAAATGATTGAAGAATCAAGAGTAATTTTTAATTTTAAATACTTAATTATGTAAAATAATTAATAATATATGGTAATTATTAATCAACCTAACATTGAAGGATGAATTTTAAAGAAAAAAAACAAGTCAAATAAGTTGACTTGTCATATCTACGATATGGATATTAAACTAGATTAATCTCATAAAAAATATATTAAAAAATTATTAAATTCAATATTTAATAAGTCTATTATTAAATGATATAATTAAAATTAAAAAAATATTATCCTAATAAATAATATTTTATAAAAAAGTACAGTAAAATCCTCTGGTTAATACTTTTAACTTGAACTAAACATTAACTATCTAAAATATCACCTACATTGGAATCAACTCCTCTCTTTTCCTGTAAACAAAACACCCCCGAATCCTGATGGTTGTCATTTCTCAATTTGTTTGCTTTGATTTCTCCCCCCCTCGACCAAGAGAACGGCTAAGTTTAATACTCTATTTCTTTCATTTTTAACATTGTATTTTAAAAATATTATTTTAAAGAATAGATTTTTTTAAAATAAAATAGATTTTTTTTTATGTTTTTAAATCATTTTTATTTTCATGTATTAATGTCAAAAATAATTTTTTTTTTAAAAAAATATCATTTTAATATATTTAAACAAAAAAAAAATTTAAAAATAAACTTAACAATAATCTCAAACAATTACGAAGTAGAAAATCTTACTCGCCGATTCTGGTCAAATAAATTATCTCCCTTTTTTATTTTCGTTTTCTTTTTCATATTTACATGTTTTTGGGGGTAAGTAATTGATTAGTTTATGTTCAGGAGATGAGTTTTAAATTAATGTATAAATCTTTAATTATATTTATTTAGATATTAAATAAATATTTTATTTTCAATTAGTCCTTTTCATTCAAACTGCAGAACCGTATGAGCTCCACACGACCTTAGTCTTTGTTTTGATAGAAAAATGCATGAAAAAACTATATCTTTATTTAAGATTTAAATTTACATAATTAAATATATAAAAATTAATTGAAGATTTATTCAATTATACAAATTGAGTATTATTTTTTTTATCAGATGATGATGTTCTTGAAAAAGCCTAGTCACTCTCTGAAAAGCATGCTCCAAAGCAATGTTCCTCGCCACTCTCTCAAATTTCAGGAAGCTCTTCATACCTTTCAAACCCAAACTCTCACCTCTCGCATTCCTCTCTACGCACCCACACAACCAACCACACCAAGAACTACCACTGAACCACCACCAACAAAACATTTGCATAACCAACAGGTCATACTGGAACAAAAAAATCCATGACCTCTGCACCAAACACCGCAACGTTGATGAAGCCCTCCGCCTTCTTGACTATCTCCGCCTCCGTGGGTACCTCCCTGACCCACTCAATCTCAGCAGCATAATTCACGGCCTCTGTGATGCTAACCGCTTCAATGAAGCCCACCAACGCCTTATCATCTTCTTAACCTCCCTTTGTGTCCCTGATGAGCGTACTTGTAATGTTCTCATTGCTCGCTTTCTTCATTCTAAAGACCCATTTAGGACATTTAATGTTATTCATCGTTTGATTGAATTTAAGCCTGAGTTTGTGCCTTCGTTGATTAATTATAATCGTTTGATCGATCAGTTTTGCTCGGTCTCGCTGCCGAATGTAGCGCATAGGATGTTGTACGACATGATTAATAGAGGGCATTGTCCAAATACTGTAAGTTATACTACTTTAGTTAGTGGGTATAATAAAATTGGTGAACTCTCTGATGCTTATAAGTTGTTCGATGAAATGCCTGAATGGGGTGTTGCGCCTAATTCGCTGACATATAGTTTGTTGATTCGTGGAGTTTTAAGAAAGAGAGACATTGAACGTGGAAGAGAATTGATGCACGTGCTCTTTCAGGGAATGAGATATGAAGAGGATCAGTCAGTGAATAGTGCCGCTTTCGCTAATCTTGTTGATTGTTTGTGTAGAGAAGGGCTTTATAATGAGGTTTTTATGATTGCCGAGGAAATGCCACAAGGAAATAGGGTGAATGAGGACTTTGCTTTTGGGCATTTGATTGATTCCCTTTGCAAGGTTGGAAGGAGCCATGGTGCTTCCAGGGTTGTTTATATAATGAGGAAAAAAGGGTTTACACCAAGTATAGTGTCATATAATTCAATCATACATGGGCTTTGTAAGGAAGGGGGTTGCATGAGAGCTTATCAGTTGTTAGAGGAAGGGGTTGGATTTGGTTTCTTGCTGTCTGAGTATACTTACAAGGTTCTGGTGGAAGCACTTTGTCAAGCAATGGATCTTGACAAGGCAAGGGAAGTTTTAAAAGCTATGTTGAGCAAGGAAGGGATGGATAGAACTAGGATTTACAATATATATTTAAGAGCTCTTTGTCTCATGAATAATCCAACTGAGCTTTTGAATGTGCTTGTTTCTATGCTACAAACTAATTGTCCGCCTGATGCGATCACTCTCAACACAGTTATTAATGGGTTTTGCAAGATGGGAAGAGTGGAAGAAGCTTTGAAGGTTCTAAATGATATGATGACGGGGAAATTTCCCTCCCCTGATGCTGTCACTTTCACAACCATCATAAGTGGTTTATTAAATGCTGGAAGAAGTCCAGAAGCTCGCAATTTACTGCTTCAAATGCTTGAAAAGGGTATCACACCTGGTGTTGTGACATACAATGCAATTCTTCGAGGTCTGTTTAAACTTCAGTTAACAAATGAGGCAATGGCAGTTTTTGATGAAATGAAGAGTGATGGTGTAGCTGCCGGTAGTCAAACTTACAGTATAATAGTCGAGGGATTATGCGAGTCTGGCCAAATAGATGGGGCTAAGAAGTTCTGGGATGAGGTCATTTGGCCGTCAAAAATCCATGATGATTTTGTTTATGCAGCCATTCTTAAAGGACTTTGCCGCTCAGGCCATTTGAATGAGGCCATGCATTTCCTGTATGAATTGGTAGATTCTGGGGTTAATCCTAATATTGTAAGCTATAACATTGTGATTGACAGAGCTTGCAGCTTAGGTATGAAAAGAGAAGCTTACCAAATTGTAGGAGAAATGCAAAAGAATGGGTTGAACCCTGATGCGGTAACGTGGCGGACTCTTGATAAATTACATGTTCATGTGAAGAATACGAGTCAAATTGTCAGTGGGTAAGAAGGGCTTCTAGTTGAGGGATTGATTCAACATCCGTGTATGTGAAGCATATTCTGCAGATAGTGAAGGAACGAAAAACAAATCCTGTCAAGAATGGATTTCCTGCTTGCTCTCGCCCCATGGAAAGGAATAGCAAAATGAAATCTCTAATGCCCCCAAACTGGTAAAAAGATATGATTCTTCGGAGATTTTGAGATCTCCTTCGGTTTGTAAGGAAGAGCATTCTGGAGAAACTCCTAATTTTATTTGTCAGGAGAAATGATAATACAATTTGTGGGAGAAATTGTACATAAATGAGAAACAACGAAGATGTAATCCAGCAGTTTGGTGGGATGTTTTTTTTTGGGTGATCTTCATTCAAGAGGCAATCAATTTGCAGTGGCTGGAATTGTTTTTTGTTGCTTTGAAGCTGCGGTCCCGTTATGGTATCACCCGACTGGGTTCTTAATTCTCTGCTGGTACAGCGTTTTTTTTTTTTTTTTTTTAATTTTAAAACAATTTGTTTAAAATTATTATTTCTAGATTATTATGGTATATTCATATTAAAAATGATTTTGATATATTTTCATATAATTTTTTTTATATAAAACGACAATTACCTATTTTTTCACGATTAATGAAACTTTCAATTTATTAGTTTTCAATTTTCTCAACAGGAATTAAAGCAGCCAAATTTTAAAAATATTTTTGAAAAAAAAAAAAAATTTATTTTAAATTAAAAAGTTTTGGTATTTTTAAATTATTTTTATCTGTTATATCAAAAATAATTTTAAAAAAATAAAAAATATATTATTTTATATATTTTTTTAATAAAAATATTTTCAAAACAACTAAAATCCACACCTTCAAACGGTAACTTAACGGTCTGCTGTCATTCTCGTGGCAGGAAGATTCTCCAGCAGTCCTGGTGTAATGGCTGTTAATAGCTGTTAATAAATTTTTTTTTTTTTTTGGTGTAAGGAATACGTTCAAGTGTCTCAAATATGTTTTGAAATAAGAAACAAATTTTATGACTTTGATCATAAACATTAAATAAATTGATACTATTAGTATTAAAAGAAATAGAGAAAATAAGTAATGATAATATATGGATCATGATAACCTTAATTTTTTTTTTAAAATAAATAAATACAAAAAGATGAAATTGGTTATATAAATACAAGAAGAAAAAAAACTTGTAGCTCTATTCTTATTCCAATAAATACAAAAAGATGAAATTGGTTATATATATAAAAAAAGCTTGATCGAAATTAAAATGACAAATTTATGACCCGAGAAATAAGGGTCGAGTTAACTAGAGTAATCTGTCAAATACATGGTCCAAATTATTAGATCAGGATAACCCGATTAAAAAAAATCTTAATATTGTTATTTTAAAAAAAAAACTCATTATCAAATAATGAAAGATGAAGCTATAAGAAATAAATAAAAAATATAAATTAACAATATAACTTTTTAAGCTCATGACTTAGTCATTAAACTAAAATCACTATAGAAAAACCAAAAGGTTCTCTTACCATCCAATCAAATATTCAAGAATAAAATTAAAATAATAATTTTAATATCTACTTACAAAGAAAATGTTAAAAGGTGTTGCACCAATATAAAGAAAAAAGAGGAGAGAGAGAGAGAGAAAAAAAAAAAAGACTTGAGAGACATCATAGTTTTAACTACAACGCCAATGTTATGTGTCTGTTTGAGAGTGTGGTTGAAATTATTTTTGAAAGTGCTTTTCATTTAAAAATACATTAAAATAATATTTTTTTATATTTTAAAAATTATTTGTAATATCAGTATATAAAAATAATTTAAAAACACCAAAAAAAAATTAATTTAAAATAAAAAATAAAAATATATTTTTTTAATTTTTTTCAAAAATACTTTCTAAACACACTCCCAAAACACCCCTATAGAGAATCTTGATAAGGGCAATGTAATGACACTATAGAAAATCATTAACGTGAATAGAGTTGATATATTCTTTATTTAAATCAAATGAACAATTAAAATGAAAATGAGGAGAGAAAAAAGGGAAATAAAGAGACAATGGAAACACATTAAAGTTCTGATGTAGACACTGCCAGTACTATTATAAAGACACCACGAAGAAAAGAATCTAATGACACCACTAAAAAGAATCTAATGACACTAATTGTAACAGGCCAAACACGATTTACAACTCAATTTATTTATTTATTTTTTTAATATAAGCTGTGAAAATGTTCTAAAATCATAAAAAAAAATATTTAATTTAGAATAAAAAATAAAAATAAAAATAATAATTTAATTTTTTTTAAATATTTCTAAAACACAATGTAAAAAAGAAATTAATATTTTTAATCTTGACTTATAAAACATGTGTTAAACTGCATTATTTTAGAAAAAAACTTTCTACTCGTACTATTTTAGCCTTTTTATATTAAATTACGGCCCGATAAACTCCAGTCCAGTGGTGAGTAGAAAGCGAAAAGAAAGTGGTCGGTGCTTAAAGACTTTATTATTATTAATCACGAGCCTTATTATTTTAAAAATACAAGACAAGAGAAAGTGGTTCGTTTACTTTTACGTTCTTTAGCCGACGTGGACGGATCCTGCTTTTCCTTTTTCTTCTTCCCTTGCGTGTACAATAATAATAATAATAATAATTAACTAACAAATAAAAGGCGTGCCATTTTTCCTGTACACAACACTGTAGCTTCAGAGTGTATTTACTGTGGATTGTGGCAGTGTCGGTACCAATTTACCCTTAATGAGCCGGCGTGTTTTATTTCTTATCTAAGGGCGTTTTTGGTTTCTTCCTTTCTCTTTATTCACTTTACCCGTTCTCTTTATTCCTTTCTCTTTTATTTCTCTTTATTCTCTCATCTTTTCTTGCAGAGAGGAGGACGGTCTGTTTGCTGCGGGCTGGTCGGGCGGTGGTTTATGGCTTGGTTTCGGGTCGGTCTGAGCCGGCGTTCGGTCGTTTCCTTGCGTGGGTTCTCTGCCTCGGTTGGTTGTTCGATTAGGTATGCTTTTGCCCCCTTTTTGCTTCAATTTCTGGGTTTGCTCGGTTATTTTTCATTCGGTTCATGGGTTCGGTTTTTTTGCCATTTCTTCCCATCTTCTCCCTCGATTCATGTTTTATCTGCTCTGGGTGTTCAGTGATTGATTGTAATGGGTTCGTTTTGGTTGGTTTTTTTTTTATTTTTCATTGTCGGTGCTTGGGATTGGGTTTGGTTGGGTTCGGGTTGCTTGCGTTTTGTATTTTGTGTGTGTTGGGGAGTGGGTTATTGGTTAAATTGGGTTCGGGTTAGGGTGTCTCTTCGATTTGGAGCTGATTTCATTCTCGGTTTAACTTGGGGCTTGGTTTTGTTGCTCTCGGTTTGGTTTGATTGGGTGTGGTTTCTGTGCATTCGGGTTAATTGCTTCTTCCTTTGTTGCTCTCGGTTTAGAGCCTTAATTAATTAATAAACTGATCATTGTTTTGTTTTGCTTACATATTTCTGCCAAATCCTTCTATTATTAAGTACGGCTGGTACCATTTAGATGTGTTTCGATTCTTCCGAACAAGAGAGGTTTGATGCTTTTGAATTCATTGTATTAATTCTACTTCCTACTCGCAGTATGCTCTTTATGATCTCGGCTCATGATTCTATTGCCATGTATTTAGCTATTGAGCTTCAAAGTTTATGTTTTTATGTGATCGCAGCATCAAAAAGAAAGTCTATGTTTTTATGTGATCGCAGCATCAAAAAGAAAGTCTGAAGTTTATGTTATTTACAAGATTCATCACTACAAAAAGGATAATGGCCCTTAACTATTTTATTTCATTTATTAACTACTTCATTTATTCATAGTAATAGAAAGAAAATACATGTATATCCTACCGAGACAGAATTTGTAACTTGCTATCCTCTTGCCTAGCAGGCAAAGATTTACCTCCGTGGAAAGGATGATTCATTTGGATCGGATCGACATGAGAGTCCAACTCCATTGAATTGCCAGAATCCATGTTGTATATTTGAAAGAGGCTGACGTCCTTGCTGCCTTTCGAGTGCATCGGATTCTATGCATTTTATTCCCCAATTGCGGATTCTCTTGCAGCGGAATGCCTCTATCTACGTCAATTTATGATTCAAAAGGCTAGGCCGATGAAAGCATCTCAAATGGATCTATATGGAAGGGAAGGGCAGTTTTTTTTATGTTGAGAAAGTCTTTTTTTATTTAGCTCTCCAACTCCGGATGAGTTTGGGCCTCCGGCGCCTCTTTTGAGGATGGGAGGAAAAAAACAGGATTTGGTGCCCTCCGACGATCCCCCTCGGGCTCGGGGGGGCCTTTGCCTTCATTTCTTGAAGAGCACGAGGTCACCTCTTCATCAATATAAAGGAAGGCCAGAAAAAATGTTTTGAATTCCCCCAATTAAAAATTGCGGTAAGTGATTCCGTCTGATTAGTTAATTGTTGTTTTGCTTTGCTTAGTTCGTTTAGGTATTACTGTTGCAATCTGGTTTCATTACTTCAACTAATTGTTTTACGTCATGTCATTTCATATTAATGAAATTCTCTGTGTATTTTGCAGGGCCACATGCTCCTATTTTGGCTTCTTCTCTTTTGGTCCTTGGTTGAGTGGACTGCACCGCCTTTCTTCATTTGTTAAAGTTATGTGTTATATTTGCTTTTTTGTGGTTTATTCTCCTTTTATGTGCATATTTCTGTTCCCTTTCGTTTGGTCTGGTACTTTCTTTTTCTTCCATCTTTTCTTCTCAGCCCTGCTTCGAATCTGTTAGGTAATTAAATCTAATTCCTTGGCTGTTATTTGTTGAAGTTTTGGCCTGCTAATTGATACCAGTTGCTGCCAAGGCTTCGTTGCGTCATTTGTGTTGTTCGCCCTACTTTTGAGGTTGGTTTCTTATGGTTTTTTAATTTTTGCTTGCTGGTTTGTTATGGTAATGTTAAATTTCTGTTAAATTTCAATCAATGGCTGATGACATGGGAGCAGAAGAAGAACGCAGGATCCTGGTTGCTGTTGATGAGAGTGAAGAGAGCATGAATGCTCTTTCATGGTGTCTCAAGAATGTCTTGGTTTCTACCAGTTCTTCCACAGATACAATGATTCTTCTTTATGTAAAGCCTCCTAGAGTCGTCTACTCTGCTCTTGATGGCACAGGTAGGACTACAAACTCAAGACATTTCACAACCCTTCAATCATTGATTTCCCTGTACCTTTCTGATTCATTTAAAACTCTGTTTTTTTGTGTTTGATTCTCAGGGTATTTGTTTTCTTCTGATATCATGAAAACTATGCAGAAGTATAGTAACGACATAGCTGATTGTGTCATAGAAAAGGCCAAAAGGATGTGTAGAGAACAATTTCAAGATGTGAGTCTAAACATATAGTACTATATACCCTTATATCATTTCATACTGACAAAATTTTAAATTAGTCGAGTTCAATCAAAGGTTGTGCTTTTACACCTTTTAAGGTCTAGGAATTGCAGATGGTTGTTTTCTTTTGTTTGTTTTATTGACTTGATGACCTATGGTGGGTCTAGGTTAAGGTGGAGACAATGATAGAGCATGGTGATCCAAGGGATTTCATTTGCCAGATAGCAGAGAAATTGCATGTTGACATGCTGGTAATGGGCAGCCATGGCTATGGTGTTATCAAGGGGTTAGTTGGCCCCTCTTATTTTTCTTTAATCATTAGCGCCTGTGTTCTTAACAATGATCACTCTCTTGGATTCTTATCTTGGATTTTTTTTTAGTTTCTGAGAATAAATTCTTCACTTCGATTATATTAAATCCATGAAAGCCAATATATTAATTATGTATCTACAACAAAAAAAACTTCATATTTAAGCTCATCTTTTCTACAATATATATATATATATATATATATATAAGCCTCTTGAATTGATTTGAATATAGGTTCCCCTATAGTGTGCTGCATTTATTTATTACAATCTACTTACTGGTAATTGTTTTTGGACTTTAGGGCATTTCTTGGGAGTGTGAGCAACCATTGTGCACAGAATGTGAAGTGCCCTGTTCTGATTGTGAAGAGGCTCAAATCAGCTTCTGGAAGCAAATGAGCAATATATATATATATATATATATAGAGAGAGAGAGAGAGAGAGTCTCTTTATTTATATACTTAGCAGAAGCATTCTAATTTATTTATATATATATATATATATATATATATATATATATAGAGAGAGAGAGAGAGAGAGAGAGAGAGAGAGAGAGAGAGTTTCTTTATTTATATACTTAGCAGAAGCATTCTAATTTATATACACAGCACTTATTTTCCAATATTTACCTTCTATTTATAATTTCTTTCATATTTTTTATATGCTTATTAATTTTTTCTATTGAATTCTCACTTTTTCTATATGCCATTTTTTTCATTTTCTTATCATTTCATTTAATACCTTGCAATTTTTTTTAAACACAGGAAAATTAGCATAACGATGGGGTTCCTCATTTTGAAAAGGGATTTTCACTACGTTCTTCACGTCAACATCCCTCTATCTTGCGGTGATGCATAAGTTGTGTAATTTGCAGTCTTTTGTCCTCTTTTGTGGCGCACTGCACATATTCCAAAAAATATAACTTATGTTTGTGTAACAAACCCTTTTATGTATTGGTCTCTAACTTTTTAATCAGTATATATTATAAGTTAGTTATTATAAATATGATTATATAGTATTATATACACGTTAATGCCCGCGGCATCGCGCGGGCAACGTACCTAGTAAATAAATAAAAGCCGTTACCTACGCGGCTCTTCTTCTTCGACTTGATTTATCACTATTCAATAAATCATGGGCCCGCAATTTATTCCCAGACCCATGTTTTCTTGAAGTCCAATCGTGACGGCCACTTCTTCTTCCCTTGCGTGTACAGTAATAATAAATAAATAGATAAATTACAATACAAATAAACCGCGTGGGGTTTTGCACTGTAGCTCCCCTCACAATTCACTATTGCTTGCTACAGTGCGCGCCCGAAAATGGCCCTCGGGCGCGCGGAGAGGAGGGGCTGGCAGGCGGGGACAAAATCGGTTTTTCCTCTTAATTTTCTATTTTTTTTTTTAAATATTCATTTGTGAACAGTGAAATGACGGTTTCGTCCCCGGTAATAGGACAAAAACAGGCGTCCGGGTGAGGGGCACCGGGGTAATTGCGCGCGGCCGGACCGGTCCGGTCCGGTCCGGTCCGCCGCAACTTTTGGATTTTTTATTATTTTCGGAAATGGCTAAATACGGTTTTAGCCCCTAATAAGACAAAAACACTTCATTCGGTCAAGGGACAGGACGGTAATTGTCTCTATTTTTATAATTAAATAATCAGGTCTGGAAGGGCGTCCGCCGCACGCGCCAGGCGGTTTTCCGCCTCACGCCCTCTTCGGGCGGCGCGTGCGGCCTCCTCCGGTGGACGGAAATTGTCTTCCGGAGGCCAGAACGATGCGCCGCCGTGTGGTCTTCTTCCCGCGGTGGCGCGTTGAACCTAAAAGAGCCCGTGTACGCGGAGGAGGCCGGTTCAAGGCGCCGGCGCCGTTTCTCTCTCTCCGGAGTGGCAAAGTTGCACTTTGGTCCTTCTACTTTCAATTTCCAGGTTGTCTGTATATAACTCAATCAATTCGGTACAAAAGTTCCGAGTTTTTCAATTTTGTCCTCTGATTTCAATTGACAATAAATGTAAGTTGCATTTCAGCCCTTTGATTTTTACTTTTTTAATTTAAGCCCTTTATATATCATTTTCAATTCAGCCCTTATACTTTGATTTTTTTTTATCCCAACTTTTGTCCATGTATATATAAGTCTATTTAACACAATAATAATAATAATAATAATAATAATAATAATAATAATAATAATAATAATAATAATGATTTAATGATTTTTCATTCTTACTCTTTTGTTATTTTTTTCCAGTAATAGCCATGGTAATTTTTTTTTCTTTTGTTAAAGTTTCTAAGATATTTTTAATCTTTCATTTACTTTTGTTTCTTTCATTATTAACATAATAATAATAATTATCATAAGAATAATAATAATAGTGATTATTATTATTATTATAAGAATAGTGCTTATGTATTCTATTATTATAATAATAGTGATTATCTATTCTTTCATAATAAAAATAATAATAATAATAATTTTTAATTGGTTTTTCTTGCTTGCTGTTTTGTTCATACTTTTTATGTTTTTTCTCTTGGTATAATTTAATAATTTTTGTTATTTTTATTCTAGCGGAAATAATAATTTTAGATATTAAGACTCCGATGTTGCTATTGTTATAATATTTTAAATGAATATTGCTTCCTTTTCCCTGTTGTTTTTTTATTTTTCCTTTCTATTAATTGATTTGAATAATTTTATTATCTGCACAAAAATGATTTCAGTAAGTTTTTTTTTCTTATTCGAATATTTTGCTTTTTTTTCTAATGTTAGTGCACACTCTTTTGTGATCGTTTATAACGCAATTCCTATATTTTAGAAGATGTAATATATACTTACGTGACAAGCTCAACTCAAAATTTTAAACATTTTATCTTTTAATCTATAATTTTTATTTGTTTATATCATATAAATTGATCGTTGTAGATTTAATTGTATTAAATTATATACAAAAAAATACCCGCGGCAACGCGCGGGCAATTATCTAGTAAATAAATAAAAGCCGTTACATACGCGGCTCTTCTTCTTCGACTTGATTTATCACTATTCAATAAATCATGGGCCCGCAATTTATTCCCAGGCTCATGTTTACTCTTCTTGAAGTCCAATCGTGACAGCCACTTCTTCTTCATCTCTCCCTACATAAATTTCCAATTTCCTTCCCACCCCTTCCACAACCTTCCTCTTTTCTCGGCACAACGGAAACTGCTTTCCTTCTCCCCGCTCTCTCTCTCGAAATATATCCCAAGAATGGCAACCCCAATCTCGAACCCTAACCCCGAAACTTCCACTGCCGTCAACATCGACGACACGTCGGAGCTCAGGAGGGTCTTCAAGCAATTCGACACAAACGGTGACGGCAAGATCTCAGCCTCGGAGCTCGGAGAAGTGCTGAAATCCATGGGGACTACCTACACCCGGGAGGAGCTTCTTCGCGTGATGGAAGAGGTGGACACCGACAAGGACGGACACATTGATGTGGCCGAGTTTGCGCAGCTGTGTCGATCCTCCTCCTCCTCCTCCGCCGCTTCTGAGATGAGAGATGCGTTCGATCTGTATGATCAGAACGGTGACGGGATGATCTCGGCGACGGAGCTCCACCAGGTGCTGAACCGGTTGGGGATGAAGTGTAAGGTGGACGAGTGCTTACAGATGATTAAGAATGTCGATTCGGATGGTGATGGGTGCGTTAATTTTGAAGAATTTCAGAAGATGATGGCTGCGAAGCATCAATAATGGCGCTGCTGTTGTGGATCCCTAGATCTTGTTTGGACGGTGCCGAAGGATTTGATCAATGGATAGTGTTTTGTTTAGCAAACAAATCTGGGGTCATGGCGCTGCTAACTGTATAACTGTATTAAGTTTGAACAATTACAATTCCAAGAGAATAAATAAAATAGGGTGGAAGCACACTTGTTTTTTTTATTTATCAGCAGCTCCTTATGATTGCTATTATTATTATTATTATTATTATTATTATTATTATTATTATTATTATTGCTACAACCATCACAATTATTATTATTATTGAAATAACAAAAATCATAAACTTGTTTTTGAAGAATAAAATCGACAAACGAAGAAACTTTGATAAATAGGCAAGCGAAAACAATATATATTATCACTAATGGCAAACAAAACCATAAAAATGAATTGAATGATAGCAAAAAAAAAAAAAAACCATAAAATCCTTGACAAAAGAGCTAAGAGTAAAAAAATTAAAAGAAAAGGTATCAATTCAAAAAAAAAAAATCATATACACAAATTAGAATTACAGTACTAAATTAAAAATAAATAAAACTCAAACGAAAAAGAAAAAGATAAAAATCAAAATTAAAAGGAGAGGTCAAGAAACACCAACAAAAATTAGAAACGACTTTAGAACGAAATTTAAAAGGAATAAAAAAATAAAAATTAAAAGAATGAGAGCTAAAATGAAAAAAATAATATAAAAAAAAAGTACAATTGAAAAACAAAACTTTCATAAAAGTAATTCAAATGAAATAAAAATTAAATAGAATGGTGACTCAAATTAACAAACAACAAACTAAGATGATAACGATGTAGTTTAGTTGTTAGGAAAGAGAAAAGAAAGAAACACAATCAACATTATTGACAATCCAAAAAGCACAAGACTACACACTTCATACCATGTGAAAATAACACAGCGTCACATCTATTGAGATGGTGGATGACCAGATTTGGCTACTAGACGACATTACATGCATCGCTGCTTGTATGACAAAGATGCCTCTTAATCACTGACGCATCCGGAACACACATCAATAACTTTTTTATTAATTTTATTAAAAACACATGAAAATACTAGAAACTCCCCAAGCCCCTCTTTTTTTATCATACCAAAAAACCATATGAAAATACCAAAATACCCCCCCCCCAAAAAAAAAATTCTTTTTTGTTTTTATAAGGTTAAATCATTGTTTCACTATACATAATTTTCAAAGAACTTGAAATACTCTTGTCTAATAGCTCAATATTTTTCTAATCTTGGGAGTAAAGAAATATTGTAATTGTTACAGAACCTCTAAAAAGTTAAGAAAGCTCGCCTTTGGTCAACAACTTTAAATTTTGTTGACCCTAGATGCATTGGAGTATTTTCACCTTGTAAAAATTTAGAAAAAATTCATACACCCTCAAATAATCTCTTAATAACAATCGGGCAAGAGGAAAAGACCTCTAAATCAAAGTTGTAAATTTTAACAATTGAAGGATATTAAAGTAATTATATTATATCAATCCATAATAATCTATGTTGAGAGCTACATTGATTTCTCAACATGTTTTAGCTTTTACTATAATGAAGGGTGCTTGTTGTATAACCGTTTTTAAATTTACCAATCATTCTTTCACATATTTCTAAATCATGTGTTTTTGTGTTTTTAAAATATATATATATATATATATATATATATATATATATATATATATATATATATATATATATATAATTGTTTTAGTGTCTTTAAATTATTTTGATGTATTTATGTTAAAAATAATTTTTAAAATAAAAAATAGTTTGAAAAAAATAATTATTACCACACTTTTAAATACTATTTAGTCCCATGAGTTAAAACAAATCATTTAAAATTTACCCTTGCAAGTCCATGAATTGGTTGACAGTAAAATAAACACCCTTGAATAACTTGACATCCAAAACACTGATTTCTTTTTATTATACATTAATATTGAAAATAATGAAAGGCCCCTCCATATAATCGTTAGTTTTTTTCATTTCTAAGAGTAAAAAATATATTTTAATATACATTTTAAATTGAAAATACAAAACTAAATTGACTTATTTTAAAGATAATGTTGTAAATTTACTATACAATCCAATACTTATCTCGTCCCAAGTTAGTTTTAGAATACCAGAATTATCCAAACAAAACTATTTAATATTTGAAAAACACATCGCAAAGATGTCTTTTCAAGGTCAACAGGGAAAACTATTATTTTTGTCTACAGTTAACAGTATCTTCATTTTATTTTATTTTTGTTTATTGAAGGTATTTTTATTCTTTAGTTTGTTGTTTTTGCTCATTTTAATTATTTGAAAATGTGGTTGAAGTTTTTTTAAAATTTTTTTGTTAAAAATATATTAAAAGATTTTTTTAAAAAATAATTTTTCACGTCATGAAAAAAATAAAAAAAACACTAAATTTTTTAATTTAAAATAAAAATAATTTTTTTAAAAAAAATATCTTTAAAAAATAATAAGAAACAGTCCCTGAGAAGAGAAACAGTTTGTGTACTGCCATTCTGCTAAAAAAAAACTCCTCAGAAAAGAAAAGTTTGTGAGACAATGGAGTGGCAAATTTTAGAAAGGTGATGGTGATGGGCATGTTGCCGTTGTTCGTAGAAGAAGACATTTTAGGCAAAATCAATATGTGCTAAGGAGTTTTTTGTAATTTTAATTAGCACTCATATTTATCGAACCAAAGAATTTTAATCAAAAGTCACTGCATTTATCCATTTCAACAAGATAGATAGTAAGGAAATTAAGAAAAAAAATACTTTGGAATTGAATTAATCAAAGTTTTTTATTATTATTATTTCCGGTTATTATTATTTGGGCTCTCTATATGTCATATGCTTTGATTTATTTTTTAGATTATATATTTTTGTGTTACGTTACAAGTTAGATTAAATCTTTTCTAGATATAAAAAAATATCCAAGTATTATCAATGTGTTTTTTTAAAGAATAAAAAATTAAACTATATAGGAATTGACTTGATGTGATTTAGTTGACATGACAAGTTTAAAGACAACCTGAATGAACGAGAAAAATATAATATAACTAAAAACAATCAAGATGATATTTTTCAAATAAATATTGAAATAACAATATATTAGATTGACTCAGATCAACTTGGATTAACTTGTCAAATTTGTTATATTGGTCATGAGACATTGATAACCTTATAGAAAACTAATATATATATATATATATATATATATATATATATATATATATATTCAATTCTCAATCAACTTAATATTCAAAAATAAAATTGAAAACTAATTTCAAATAAAAATGAGTCGAGTCAACTTCGATTAACCTTCTAAATCCAGGTCATGAAACTAGAATAAACCCATAAAAGTACATCAAAATAAATTATGAAGCTCAATCACAATCAACTTAATATTAAAGGATGAAATTAAAAAAAAAACCCACATAAACTATCCAAGTCAACAAAACAAACTCGACATCCCATCCATAAAACCATTAAAATCTCATAAAATGCACACTTAAATAAGTTACGAAGAATATTTTTTTTATCAACTCAATATTGAATGTTGAGATTGGAAAAAAAAAAACAAATAAAAGGAGAAAAATGAAGTCAACCTGCTTAAATGGTTACTAGGTTATACATACACATTGTGATAACCCTATGAAAAATAAATAAAAAAATAATATGCAACTCAATTACCAAATAATCCAATAACATATTGACTTGAGTCGATCCGAGTTAACTTATGAATATTGAATGAAGAGACAAAAATGATTCCATATAAAACAAAATTGAAGTCTAAAACCTAGTAAACTTAATTTGGAGATGAAATTGAAAACGCATCAACTAAAAAACAAAACTCTCACAATTTTTAATTTTTTAGGACCAAAATGTATAATTCCTTAGCATTTCATTGTTCATTGTTATAGTGAAATGCTATGGAGTTTTAGTATATTACTAGATAATTGTATGCACTATACTACAAGTTAGATTGATTTTTTTTTCTTGATATAAAAAATATCTAGGTGATGTTATTGTGTTTTTAGTAGAAAAAAATTAAAACTACATAGGAATTGACATGATATAACCTAATTGACTTGGTAGGTCCAAAGAGAATCCGAATGACAAAGAAAAATATAGTTTAACGAAAAACACCACGATGACATTTTTTTTCAAGTTTTGAAATGACAATGTATTGGATTGACTTAGATCAACTAGGGTTAACGTGTCAAATTTGTTGTCCAGATCATGAGATCTTGATAACCTTATAGAATAGAAATAAAGTAAAATATTCAATCTAATTATTAATCAACCTAATATTAAAAGATAAGATTAAATAAAAAAAGATAAAAACAATGACTCAAGTTAATGTATGTTAACCTTTCAAAACTAGGTGAGAAGTCTGTGATACATTGAAAGGAAATTGAGAAAAAGTTCTGAACTCTAATTCAACATCAATCCAATATTGAAAGATGAAATTGAAACAAACATCAATTAACAAAAGAGAGTAAGAACCTGCAAGACTCGCGACCGAAATCATGAGACCATGATAACATCATAAAAAATATAAAAATAATGAATTATAATTTATAATCAACCCAATATTGAAAGATGAAGTTGAGAAAAAAAAATTAAAAAACAAAAAAAAAAATTGAGTCAACATGGTTAACCCGCAACACTCGTGACATGGATCATAACACTAGGAACTCCATAGAAAAAATAATAATGATAAATTATGAAGTCTAATGGTCAATAAAGCTGATATGGAGGATGAAATTGAAAACAAAAAGATAGATCTATTTTTTTTTGAAGGATCAAATCGTAAAATGCCTTGATATTTCACTGTCACTATAAAATTCGAAGGCCTTTTAGTATAATTACTAGATAATTGAGTGTATTCTGCTACGAGTTAGATAAAAATATTCCAGGACTTAAAAAAATATCATGTGTCATTAATGTATTTTTAAGTATAAAAACAAATTAAAACTATATAGGAATTGACTTGATATGACCTAGTTAATTTGACAGGTCAATAAATAACCCAGATTACTGAGAAAGATATATTTTAACTCAAAAACTCAAGACAATATGTTTTTTATAAGTATTGAAATGACAATATATCAAATCAAATCAAATTAAACTAACAAATCTGTTACTCAGGTCATTAGACCCTCATAACCCTATTAAAAGAAAATAAAAAATTATTCAACTCAATTCTCAATCAACCCAATTTTATAGGATAAAACCAAATAAAAAGGACACCAATAATAACCCGAGTTAACTTGGGTTAACCTATCAAACCCAAGTGAGGAGACTAAGATAACTCAATATAAAACAAATAAAATTGAAATTGAAATAAAGTACAATTCCTAATCAATGTAATTTGAAGGAAGAAATTGAAATAAATTTCAATTAAAAAAAGGAAAAAAAAACTAAGTCAAACTCGCTAACCCATAAAACTTGTGACCTAGGTCATGAGACAATAATAATTTCATAGAAAACAAATCAAGTAAGTATTATTATTATTATTATTATTATTATGAAGTCTAATTCGTAATCAAACTAATATTAAAACATAGGAAAAAAAACCTAAGGCAACACGGTTAACTTAGAAAATTCACTAAAAAGATCATAAGACTAAGATACCTTTATAGAATGCAAATAATTTTTTTTATAAGGACCAACACCTAACAAACCTAATGTTGAAGGATTAAATTGAAAAACAATATTTAATAATTGAAAACGGTTCTTAATTTTTTATTTTAAAGACCAAATTGTAAAACACCTTGGCATTTCACTGTTCACTGCTACATTGAAACGCCAAGGACTTTCAGTATATTTACTAGATCATTGATCGGTCTATGTTGTTGGTCAACTTAAGTTTTTCTATAATATAAAAATATTCAAATGTTGTTAATTTGTTTTTTCTAGTATAAAAAAATTAATATGTGTGAGAGTTAACCTGTTTTAACCCGATTAATCTTTTAGGTTCAAGAACAATTCATACACATCATAAAAGATAGTTTAACTAAAAACAATTTCCATATGAAATACTTTTTAATATTAAAATAACAATATATTGGTTTGACCTCGATCAACCCAAATTAACACGTTAAATTTGTAACTCGAGATACAAAACAGTGATAATATTATAAAAAAATCAAAATAAATTAAAAAGTTTAATTTTTAATTGATCTAATTTACAGAATAAATAAACATACAGAAGGTATCAGGAAAAGCTCAGATAGGGATTTCTTAGGGCAGGCATGGAAGTATAAGATCGATAACTTGATTGTTTTTGACACTTCA
The DNA here is from genome assembly GCA_027405865.1 of Salix purpurea. Lineage (NCBI taxonomy): Eukaryota > Viridiplantae > Streptophyta > Magnoliopsida > Malpighiales > Salicaceae > Salix > Salix purpurea. The sequence goes on along the minus strand of JAOWLH010000014.1, from coordinate 5,152,242 downwards.
TCGATCAATTGCATCCAAAAGCTTAATTTGGCCTTCAAAAATGCATGCCTTTTCCAGAACCACCAGTTATATAAATTTCTGGAATGATTTAGAAAATAATAGTTTACAAGTCAAATCAATTGGACTTTCAGATGGCAAGGAAAAAAAAAAAGGAAAGCAGTAATACCACTCCAAAATAATCAACACTAATCCTATTTGAATCAGCTTCTTAGCCCTGTGTCCAATACCTGGCTCCAGCAGCTTCCATTGCCACCATCTTCAACCGCTAGCCCATCGGTCAACCACCCGCCATTTCCACCGTCAGAAAAGCAGCTCCTCCACAGAACAGCGAGCCTCTCTGCTCCAGCACCGTGAGCAGCAGCCTTCAAGATCAGCAGGAGTGTTGTTATCCTTTTCTGTAGCTCAGCAGTAGCAGATTATGTTTTTATAGACCAGAATATTTAATATTGAATATTTACTGCTGATTAAAAACCAATAAAGTTGCAGGAAAAAAACAATTTTTTTTATGATTTACTGGTTGTTTGCTTTTTTTTTTTTTTTTTTTAATTCAGGACACTTGAGTTTGTCAAGTATATAGGGTTAGAATGCTCTAACACGCATTTGAGATCGAATTGCAATAAGATGATGAAGGTAATGCATGGTAACAAATTGTTGATTCCCTTGTTACAAGATAACCTGATACATTCAACACTAACCTTGATTTTTTTATGCTAATAATATTTTATTTTATGAAGATAACCTGATACTCCCAAAAGCTTTATATTTTATTTTAATCAAATGATTTTTTTTTTATGCTAATAATATTTTTTTTGCTTTAGTCATTTTTTTTCTCTTTTAATTTATTTTTTCATCCCGATTTGTACTATAGAAGTTTTGATTTGTTTTAATTTTTTCCTTCAATTAAAATTGATCATATATTTTGTTTTTCATGTTGACCCTTAGTCTTTTAACTTTTTATTTAGTTTTATTCCTTTAATATTTTCAGCCTTCTGCAACAATCCCTATTTTTTGTTCATAGTTATGTGTTTATACTCTTTGTTTTGGTTTTTAATCTTTATCATTTTCTATTTTGTTGAGATTTTATTTTTATTCAATTTAATCTTTAAATTTTAATTTGTGTTGATGATTATTTTAAAATTGATATTTTTTTTTTCTTTTTTATCTTTGTTTTTTCTCTTCAAATTAAATTATTTTTTCATGTTAATAATATTTATTTTGGTTTTGTGATTTTTTTTTGTCTTTTCTAAGGTTTTTTGGTTTCTTATTTTATTCTTTGGGATAATTTTATAATTTTCATTGTTTGCGCAATAATAATAATAATAATAATAATTTTAGTTATTGTTTTTTTTTATTTTCTTGCTTGTTCTTTTGTGAAAGTTTTTGGGTTTTTTATTCTATTCTTATAGATAATTTAATATTTTTTATTGTTTGCGCAATAATAATAATAATAATTTTAGTTGTTATAATCATGGCGATAACAATGACATTACTAATGATAATGATGATCACAATAATAATTTATTGTAATGGTTGTAGTGGTTATGATATTAATAATTATGGTTGTGATGATATTGATAACAATAACTTATAGAATAATATTAAGAATATCAATAATAACAAAAACATTTAAAATAATGATAATAATACTAATGATAATTTTAATAACAATTACAGTGCTAGTAATCATAATAGTTATTATGATAATGATAGCGATGATAATAACAATATTGATGGTGACAACGATAGTAGTGCCAATAATAAGTGTAATATTAATTATTTTATAGTAATGATGGTGGTGGTGGTGGCTATAATGATTATGACAATTTAACAATTATAATAATAACAATGTGAATAATAATTAAAATAATTCATCATTCAATGTTATTTTTAAGAATTGATTTTTGCAACTTCTCTTTGTATGGTATTTCAAATCTAATACCCTAGGTTAATGATTTGGGAAAATTTCGTTGCTCAATGTTATCTTTTTTTTAAAAAAAAAATTGTATTGCTTGACATTGGTTGTTTTTTAAAAAATATCATTCAATTTTTGTTTAAACTTATTGACCAAATAAATTCATATCAATTTAAAATCTATACATTTTATTAGAAGTTCTAAGAACAATACAAAAATTGATGTGCCCTCATAAAAAAGAAAGTGAAGAGAAAAAGAAAATAAAGAGTTGGTGTTAAGGATATGCTGGTATTTTTGTATGCATTGTTTTCATTATTATCATGAGATTCAAAGGGTGTTATGGTAATTTTATATTTTTGAATTATTTTTTTTGAAAAAATTGTTGACGCGTCGATAGTTGTCTTCCTTCCACGTTATAAAGACAACTTATGGGGAGTCATGTAGTGGTGAAAAATATTCATCTGTCATCTCGATGTCTTTATCATCATGACCTCTTTAACATAATGGTATGCGTGTCGTACAATGGTGATCAGAGACTTGTCAATGGTCAATTAATATTTCCCCCCTTTTCTCTCTCCTCCAGTCACAAATACATTGTACTCCTCTTTGTTTATGGTTTTTGCATTTTAGTCCTTGGTCTTTTGGCTGTTTTGTTCTGTCCTGATTTTTTTATAGAAGTTTTTGCTTATTTCAATTTTGTCTTTCAATTGAAATTTATCATATATATTATGTTTTTTTTTCAACCTTTATTCTCTTAATTTTTTATTTGTTTTTTATTTCTCTAATTGTTTCAGCATTGAAGTTTTGATTTGTTTCAGTATTAAAGTTTTAATTTGTTTCAATTTTGTACTTCAATTGAAATTGATTATATATTTTGTTTTAGTACTTATTCTTTTAATTTTTAGTTTGGTTTTGATTCTTTTAATTGTTTTCAAATCTCATAAGAGCAATCCTATTTTTTGTTCATATTTATGTATTTATACTCTTATTTTTTGTTTTTAATTTTTATTATTTTCTCCTTTGTTGGGGTTTAATTTTTATTCAATTTAGTCCTAGAATTTTAATTTATTTTGATAATAATTTTAAAATTGATATTTTTTCTTTTTTTTCCTTTGTCCTTTTTATTCTTCAAATCAAATGATTTTTTATACTAATAATAATTATTTTGGTTTTTTTTATTTGCTTTTTTTGTTAAAGTTTTTGAGTTTTTTGTTTTATTCTTAAAGTTATTTTTATGATTTTCATTGTTTACACAATAAGATTGTTTTTTCATAATTGTTTTTTTTCTTACTCTTTTGTTATATTTTTTTGCCATGACAATTTAATAATTTTCATTGTTTAAATAATTATAGTAATGATAATGATAATAAAAATAATAATTTATTATAATGCTTATGATACTAATAATTATAGTTGTGATAATAATAGTAATAATAACTCATAAAATAATATAACAAATATCAATAATAACGAATGTTATTAGAATCCAAACAGTTATAACAATTATATTCATGATGATGATAATACTAATTTTGTTTTTGTCCTTTAATTATTTTCATTTGTTCTTCAAATCAAATAATATTTTTTTTATTCTAATACTATTTATTTTGGTTTTGCCTTCAACCATAATAATAACAATGAGAATAATCATTCAAATAATTTTTCATTTGATGTTATATTTATTAAAAATTAAGTTTTGCAACTTCTTTATATATAATATTTCAAATCTAATATCCTAGATCAATAGTTTGAAAAATTATATGACTCAATGTTGTCTTTGTTTTTTTTATCTTATTTCTTTAAAATTATATTACTTGACATCAGTATTAATCATAAAAAAATGTCTTATCATTAGGTTTTTTAATATTACTTAACATAAATTTTATTGATGTATAGCCCTAATGTATAGCATTATAAAAAAATATCTCACACCTTTAACTTGTGTTTTACATTTTAAAATATTTAGTTCTGACTGTAGCGAAGTGTGGGGCAATTGGCTCGTGCTTACTAATTTGTTTAAATTTAACTTTTATGTGTTATCATTGTTACATGATTTGAGTTGTGAATCGGTCTAGATTGATCCTATATGTCACTATCTCAATTTATTTTAAATATGTGATATGGTATGTCACAATCTTAGTGTCTTACAAGTATCTCATCCAATATGCATCAAATTTTAGGTTTCTTGACATTTATATGTTTTTCACGGTTAAAAAATGACTTGAACTGCGACATTGTACGGGTAAAAAAGATAGTAGAAAACTCTAAATGTTGTTGCATTTTTCAAGTAGCATATTGTCAATGTGTTTCACTATGGATATACACTTAGTGCACTATTGACTCGCTATGCATCAATTTTTTTTTTTTCCAGTTTTTTTCTATTTTGTGATGAAATTCAAGATCAATTTAAGTTAAATTGTTATGGAATGTCAAACTAAAGAAAAAAGGGTGAAATTAAAAAAGGCAAATAAAATAGGTGTCGGTTTCAAAGTTTGCATAAGAAAGTTCATTTTCATCCTTCTATCTTCCCAATGACACATTTTACTCCCTATAGATTTTTTTAAAATTATTTTTGGTACAAACTTAATTTTTTTTTTATTTTTTATTTTTGGTTAGGGAGAGGAGAAAGAAAGATTGTAAAATTTCTATGCTAAAGAGATAATATTTTAGTTAATACCGATTCTAACCATTAAAGTAATCGATCTTGGTGCTCACAAGAAGAGTTTAACTTGTGTGTTATTTCACATTGAAATTTCATGTATTTGACTTTAAGAAATTTTTGGGTTTTAGTTAATTTTTTTATGCTGATTGGTTGGTTGTTTAAAGGCATGCACAACTTTACTTAGGTAGAAATGATTTTAATTAGTCGTGACTTGTAATAATTTGTAGATGGAAATATATCATAAAATATAAGTAGTGACACCATGAACTTATTTTCTCATCTCTCTTTTCGATTAATACTAATTCTTCTTTTTTTCCTTACATGATATCCTGTAATCAAGATGTCTAATTAGCCTTTATCAGGAAAAAAAACAGAAGAAGAAAGTGGAATCATCATCGGAAAGCTACAGTAATCAGCTTGACTTCAAAGTTACTGTTCATGAGTGTTGACAAAGTTGTTTCTATAGTGCTTTTTATTAAGTAATATATCTAAATGATATTTTTTTTATTTTTAAAAATTATTTTTGATATCAGCACATGAAAATAATCTAGAAATATAATTTTTTGAATTAAAATAAAAATATAAAAAAATTATTTATATCAAGGCACATTACAGAATATCAAGGCACATTAAAAATAATCTTTTTTTTTTCAAAAACATTTTTAAAACGCGTACTAACAAAAACCCCAAAGCTTTTCATTAATCTCGTGAAAGCCGAAAGTTATCTTGACTTATGCCGAAGATCCTTTACTTTTCATTATATAATTTATATAAGAAAAATTGAATAGTCATAATAGCTTTGTCTCTTTGCATTCGTTTCACGGGCTATTGTCGAACCCAAAGCTAAGGGCTTGTTTGAAAGAGTGATTGCGGTAATTTTTTAAAGTATTTTTTATGCTGAAATATATTAAAATGATATTTTTTTTAATTTTTTAAAAATTATTGTTGACATCAGCATATCAAAATGATCTAAAAATACAAAAATATATTTATTTAAAATGAAAAAAAATTGAATTATAGCAAAACGGTGGTTTAACCGCAGTGCCAAACAGGCTCTAAGCGTTTAATTTCCCTAACTTGTCCCTGTTTTTGCTTGCTTTCCAAGTTCCCATCCCTACACAGCTCTTACTTAATATTCAGTACTGCTGTAAGAAAAAAAATAATTTATTTAAAGCCAAAGATATCTTAATGAGGTTATATATTAGCTATACAGATTAAACTCACCACCAACTTATGGGTCAAACCCAAATGCTTAGAAATTATAACATAGAAGACTGAAATGATTAACCATTATAGCCTCAATGGATCCTTGATAGAGTGACAACACTGTCAGCTCTCAGCTAAGACATCCCATTTCAGCAATGGCCACTTGAGCATTGGACGGCAGCAAGAACATAGAAAAGTGCTACGTGGAAGTACACTAGTGGTCCTTCGCTGGCCTTTTTGCAGGAGTTGTGATAATATCGGGAGGATTAAGGATTAAGATTGGATTATGAATTATTCCTCTTTATCTTGACAACATTATAGAAACAGCCATCATGTCTCCATCGATGTCTCCACATGTAAACACTCAATACCCTCCAAGCCTATGCCAAGAAGATTACTAATTTACTTCATGTACCTCTCACTTTATTTCCAATTGTAAATCTGAAGATTTTTATTTTATTTTGGAGTTATATATATAGATATACATGACTTTCCATCATGCCTGAAAAATTTTGTGTGTTATTTCTTGAAAGTTTTCAACTTTCTTTTGGAGCCCTTCTGGATCTTTTGAAATCTTCTTAAGATTTTCGTTTCTGAGGAAGAGAGCTTGCTAGGTATTTAGGGAGTTGATCATATATATATATATATATATATACATATATACATGGCTGATGATTCATATGATGAAGAGTGTGATTATCTTTTTAAAGCAGTTCTTATCGGAGACTCTGCAGTTGGGAAATCCAATCTTCTATCAAGGTTTTCCAGAGATGAGTTCCGGCTAGATTCAAAGCCAACTATTGGGGTTGAGTTTGCTTACCGGAATATAAGAGTCGGCGACAAGCTCATCAAGGCTCAGATATGGGACACCGCTGGCCAAGAAAGGTAAGCCTATCTTATCTCTCTCTTGTTTTTCTCCGATGACGTTGTCAGGTGACAATCTTTCTGCGTAGCTAGGTTAGATGTTTTCATATCTGAAATTTGCCAAAAGCTGTGTTTGTGTGTGAAAATACAAGTTCGTCTGTAACCAGCCCACCAACCTAGTTGATTAATCTGATCTCCATTAAAATGCTAAGAAAGATGAGCATGTTTTCTATTTTTTGGGACCCACATGAAGACTTGGAGCTCTATATATCTTGTTCATCTTAGATTTTTAATAGGGCAACGAAAAAGCAAATCCACTAAAGATTCATGATAAGAACGTCGATCGGATTACTAGGTGGCTGCATGCGACAAAGTCCTCCTCCCTCGTAATCTCCAGCACTTTCCCGTCCACTTTGTGCTCTCTTTTCATGGGTTAGGTCCGTAAGACACACGGCTTTGTCGATGCAATCCGAAAAATTAAAGACCAATGTGATTTGGATCCTATGACATTAATTGATTTATAATTTATAATCATTTTTCTTGTTTAATATAATTAATCCTTGCACACCAATATTTATACTATAGTTATGATGTTTGGCTTGGCTTAATAGCCAATCTACTGATTTATTAACTTAAAATCATATCTTAATTTAATTTGATTTGGATCCTATGACAATTGATGTATAATTTATAATCATTTTTCTTGTTTAATATAATAAATCCTTGCACACCCATATTTATACTATAGTTATGATGTTTGGCTTGGCTTAATAGCCAATCTACTGATTTATTAACTTAAAATCATATCTTAATTTGATTTGATTTGACAATTAACTCGTTAAACCTTATTTTATTTAGTTGACCTGAATTTATCTAGCTAACCTGGTCATACCTCAGTAAATCATGATACAATCAATTCTAAATATATTTTTTTTAAGAAAACATAAACTCTATTTTATTTTTAAAAAAAATCTAAGCATTATTTTAAGATTGATCTGTCAAATACAAGATTATCAAACGGTTGATAACTATTATTATATAAATTTATATACCCAAACGTAATAAATACACTTCTTATTTGATTTTTGTATGATATACATGTGATGATGATGACGACTATCGATGGCTATAACAGGCTTTGTTTTTTGTGGGTGATGGGAACGCAATCTCCTATCCACACCGTAATAATTCTGTGCAGAGCTTTTACCCCCACGAAACTTCCTTCGGTGCTGTAGAAATAAAATAAAAAATAAAGTAAAAAATAAAACAGGTGTAAGAAAAACTTCTGTTCTAGCCCTGAAGATCACTGCAACCATTCATTTTTCTTCATTTTCATCATCTTCCTCTCTGTCTTGCTTTAACTCAAACTTGTTTTTGGAGCAAGGCCTTAGCAATTCTGTCTTAAATGGTGTGTTCAGATCCAACCACCTATTGTGTGACCACAAACATGAAATTTTAAAAATTTATTCCTTTTATTTCAATATTTAAGATCAAATTGTCAAGAAACTATCTCATCTAAAAGCTTAAGCTATTAGGTGAGATCCCAGAATATGATTAATATTATTTTCTAACACACTCATTCAAGTGAAAATCTTTTGGGCTTGAAACTTGCATAGACTCACATTACCTTGTGCTTGATTTTTATCAAATAGAATAAGGGTGATGAGATTCGAACTGTGATTGCTGGGTCAACAAATCTCTGATATTATGTCAAGAAATCATATCACCTGAAAATTTAAATTATTAAATGAAACTTTAGAATATAATTTATATTATTCACTCGGAAAATAACTTTAATTGTTTCAGGTTTAGAGCTATCACTAGCTCATACTACCGTGGGGCACTAGGTGCAATGCTAGTGTACGACATTACGAGGAGAGCAACGTTTGACAACGTGAAAAAATGGTTGCATGAGCTGAGAGAGTTTGGAAGTTCAGACATGGTGGTTGTTCTGATTGGAAATAAATCTGATATCAGTCATCTTCGAGAGGTCGAGGAAGATGATGGTAAGAATTTTGCAGAGGCTGAAGCTTTGTATTTTATGGAAACTTCAGCGCTGGAGAACTTGAACGTGGAGGAATCATTCATGCAAATGATCACTAGAATCCATGAGATCGCGAGCCAGAAAAATTTGGAGGCCAAGAAGAATGAAACGACAATTACTACCATAAAGACTCTTCCGATGGGAAAAGAAATAATTAATATTGATGAAGTTTCTGCAACTAAGCAAGCTGGTTATTGCTGCTCAAATTAATTTATGGATAGATAAGTAGGGAAAAGTTTTGGAAAATGCTTCTCAAGTTGTTTTACATTTGATGTATTATTATTATTATTATTTTCATTTTTTAAACATTTTATTCTCTTTTTTTTATTTGTTTGGTAGTTAATTCGGTCATCAACGAACAGTTAATGCTAAGAAAAAACATTGATGATGATGATGATGATGTTGATGTATTAGTATGAAATATCGACTTCTCCTGTCACTTGATCTTTGACAGATTGTTGTATATATATTTTTGTGAATATTCTAACTTTTTAAATGCCTCTATATAATTTCATAATATGTTAAAAAGGGTATTATGATATACCCTAAAAAAGCTAATATATTTCTTTTTTTATATTTCCTACATTTATATAATATTTATCAAGTTTCAATGGACAATAACATGTGATTTTATTGCCACAAGTCTATGATAGATTGATTTTTTTTTTTTGTTAACGTAGATGTTCATACCATTTTATACGCTTTTCAACTAATTTCAAGAATTTTGAAATTATCGACCATGCAAGTCTTCAATGACCATCATATTAGCAACCACAAACCTAAGACCACATGGATAGATAATTAGGGAAAAGTTTTGGAAAATGCTTCTCAAGTTGTTTTTACATTTGATGTATTATTATTATTATTATTATTATTACTATTATTATTATTATTATTATTATTATTATTATTATCATCATCATTATTTTTTAAACATTTTCTTTTCTTTTTTTTTCATTTGTTTGATAGTTAATTCGGTCATCAACGAACAATTAATGATAAGAAAAAACATTGATGATAATGATGTTGATATATTAGCATGAAATTTCGACTTCTCCTGTCACTTGATCTTTGACAGATTACTGTATATATATTTTTGTGAATATTCCAACTTTTTAATTGCCTTATATAATTTCATAATATGCTAAAAAAGTTATTATGATATACCCTAAAAAAGCTAATATATCTTTTTTTTTTTATTTCCTACACTTATACAATATTTATGAAGTTTCAATGGACACTAACATGTGATTTTACTGCTACAAGTCTATGATAGATTGATAATTTTTTTTTATTAATGTAGATGTCTGAATCAACTTTAGTGTACCTGACTATTTTCATGAGCTGAAGTCAACGACCATATAAATTTCTAATGGCTATCATATTAACAACCATAAGGCTCGAACCTAAAATTATAGGAGAAGTAAGTCTTTTAATTTCAAGTTTTTACTATTAGATCATCTAATAAATGATTTATGATAGATTGATAATTGATAAGATGGATGGATGATGCTATTATTCTTTTTATGAACATAACATTCTTATTTTATTTACCATCTCTCCAATTTATCAAAAGCCTCAATTAAAATAACCACACAACTTGCAAATTTGGACGCCTTTAGCTAGGGCGTGGTAGTGGGTTTTAGGTACTTGCGGCAAAGTGGAAAATCATGTCTAACCATGAATTGGCGATTTCATAACATTAAATTAAATAAAAAAATAATTACCAAGGAAATAATTTATCACCAAGACTCGGGATAGTATCTTGAATGAAAGGAAGATATAATTAAAATAACGTTATATTAAGATTTTCAATCAGTGGATAAATGTATGTTTTCAACCTATTTTTTTAAAAAATGCATCTCTTTATTGTTTGAAAAAAAAATGTTTTTTTTTAACTGTCTGCATTGTTTTTATATAAAAACATATCATAATCTCAAAAACAAGTTTTAATAAAAAGTAAAAATAGTAAAGTCTCAATATCTTTTAGTTGATTGAGGAAAAAAAATTAATATGATAAAAAAATAAAATATATATTAAAAAAAATATTTTTAATGAATATCCATGAGTAATGTTTTTTTTTGGCATATTATGTATATAATAAGTAAAAAACTAACTGTTAACATTCTCATAATAAAAACATAATATTATTTTAAAACTATATCAAAATTTATTAATAATTTTAATACAATCTTATATATTTCATTTATATTTCATTTTAACCAAAATCTAAAATATAATGGAAAAAACATGGAAAGAGATTAAATGTTTGTTTGAGAAGGTCTAGGATGTGTTGGAATACTATAAGGGTCTGTTTGGGAGAACGGTTGCGGCAGCTTTTCAAAGTGCTTTTCGTGCCAAAATATGTCAAATTGATTTTTTTTATTTTTTAAAAATTATTTTTGACATCAGCACATCAAAATGATCTAAAAACACCAAAATATATTCATTTAAAATGAAAAAAAAATTGAATTTCAGCAAAACGACGGTTTGGCCACAGTGCCAAACGGGCTCTCCCGCATGCGTGATTTTGGTTATTTTTAATTTATGGTTCAAGAATGGGCAATATATCATTCAGTATTTTATTTTATTTTATTTTATTTTAAAATAAAACAACACATTATCTATTGCTCTAGACTCCTACCATCGGAAAAATGGTCAAAAGCTAAGCTTGAGGTATTTCCACCCACTCTCATCTAACAAAATATTATTAACACCTTAAAAATCAAAATAAACCAATTCATGACCTCCAAATCTTTAAATTGGTTAAAAAAACATAAAATTAAACCATTTTTCTTAACCCTTTTTTTTTTTTTGGTGATATGAAAGGTAAACGAAAAACTAAATGACAAACAATACTTTGATCAATAGGAATACATGTAAACTAAACTAAATTCAGCTTTTTTATCCCTAAAATTTCATCAATGAATAAATTTATCTCTCTTTTACTATTTTTTAATGACTCTTTTGCTTACATATTTGAGGGAATAAAACATAAAAAAACTCAATAAACAAAACAAAATTGAGTCATCTCGAGTTAACCTGTTAACTTTATGACCATGAAAGTAAAACTGAGATAACCTCATGGAAAAAAAATTAAAAGAAAAGGCAGAACGAGCAATTTCTAATATATTAAAAATTGAAGGATAAAATTAAAAAAAAATAATTTTAAAAAGAACCTAAAAAAAGATCAAGGTCAACTTGTGTAAACTTTTGAAACTGATGACCTTGATCATGAGCCCAAGACTAAACTTATAGAAAGAAAATCCTAAAAAATAACGAAGTGAAATTCTAAATTGATAAAATATTAAAGGATAAAATGAAAAAAAAAATTAAAAATCCAAAATGAAAGAAATAGAAATGAAAATAAGGGGATGAGGATAAACTTGATATAAAATAATTGAAATCAAATGTGAAATTGGTTTTTTTTTCTAATTTTTTTTTATTTTAATATTAAATATTTAATAATTAAACTCTATAGCTTTACTCAGTTTGCTTTTGATAGAGTTGTTCTTGTATCATGACCAGGTCACACATTTAACAAGTTAATTCGAAAAAGCTCAAATTGAGTTTTTTTTGATATTTTTATGCTGTTAATGTTTTTTGTCAATTTATTTATTATTGTTCCATCTTTTAATTTATATTATAATCTTTGCTTAAAAATATATTAAAATAATATTTTTCAGATTTTCTAATTTTTAATATCAATATGTTAAATCATCATAAAAAATACTAATAAAATATTAATTTAATATTTCTTCAAAATAAATATACTTTTAAAACACACTATAATGCAATTAAAACTACAATACCGAAAACGCACTATCTGTATCCAATATCCATCTCTCTCTCTCTCTTATCTGAAACGTTACCGTGTCATTATCCACACACGTGCCAACTCAATTAACATTCTACTCGCACGTGCAGAAGACCACAACAGGCACATCGCGGTCTCCTTTCCATTCCTCACAGACCACAGCCACACCTGCTCTCCACAAACCGTCACGCTACACTCCAAACACCTTCACAAAGCTCACCTACCCGTCACAATAGCTTCACCTCTTCAACAAGACCTCTATTCCTTCTCCCCATTTTTCTTTGCTGCTCTGCAAATCAAATTTTTATGCGCTTTGCTAAAATGCGTTATGCGCGTGAACCACAACCTCACACTCGCTAATTTCAATTCCATACAAACAAGAGAGAGAGAGAGAGAGAGAATGGCGAATTGGATCTCTTCAAAACTCAAAGTAGCCGAAACCTTCTTTGAACAGGCAAGCGAAATTCCTCCTCTCCTCTCTTTTTCTTTTTCCACTAGCCAAACAGATCTTTATTTATGTTGTTATCATTGAGGTTTTATTTTCAATGTCATTGTGCTTCTGTTATTACAGTTTTTTATTTTTATTTTTTAAAAAAATTAGCTCATTTTTTTCCTGCTTTCTTGTTTGGTGATCAACGGCTCAGATCGATCACCAAGCAGCAGAATCATTGAAGAAGAACGAACAGACACGATCTGAAGATGATCAGAAATTTGATCTTCCAGCGAAAGCCGGGGGTTCTCTGTCTTTAAAGGATCAATTAAAGAGGAAAACACATGAATTTAACAATGACTACAAGGGAAAACTGAATGCTGATTTTGCTATAAATAAGAATACGAATAATGTTGTTGGTAGTGTCAATGATAAGGAGATTTTGAATGTTCCGAAAATATCTCCCAAACCAAGGGCCACTCTTACTGATAGTGACTGGACTGAGCTGCTTGGTACCCCCCCGAGTCAGAATGCAAGTTCGCCTAATCGGAGTAGTGGGACACCTGCCATTCGTGGTTTGAGAAAGGAGGGTAGGAAGCAAGGGAGTTTGGGTTTGAATTCGTTGGCGGTGGAGGCGAAAAGAAATCAGAAAGTTAGGGGTAACAGTGATACGAATAACAGTGGGGTGAGATCAAAGAGGTTGGATTTAAAATTGAATGGGAAACCAAGTGATGGAGAGGAGTCTAGCTCATCAGCTAGGTCTTCAAGTGTTGAGCTGCCAAGTGATGGTAAGGTTATGGATGGGACAGGACTGGATCAAAATAAGAATGTGGGTGGTGAGGTAGTTGGAGAAAGGAAGGATGAGGGAAGTGAAGAAAATGGTGGGCGTGTTGAAAATAAGGATGTTGTTGAAGGGGAGGTTTTGCATGTGGGAAATAAGAATGGTGCTTCGCTTTCTGTACCGGAGAAAATAGATGGGATATCTGATGTGAAGAAGGGAGTTGGTGATGTTTATGGTCGATTGAAAAGTACTGTGAAAGGGAAGCATGGAACTCGTGCTGCATCTAGAAGCTCTGTCTCGGATGATTTGAAGAAAAAATATTCGACCAGTGATTCGAGCTCTGATTCAGATAGTGATTCGGGTTCATCATCTGATTCCGAGAGTGAACAGGAGAGGGAGAGAAGGAAGAAGATTTTGGCTGAGAGAGCAGCAGCTAAAGCTGTGCAGGCCATCAAAGAGCGGGAGAATATGGTTGCCAGATTGGAAGGGGAGAAGCAGAGCTTGGAGAAAATACTTGAAGAACGAGCAAAACAACAAGTACAAGAGGTAATTTTAGAGGCTTTGCTGTTATAGTTGATTTGATTTCTTTATTATTATTATTATTATTATTGTTGTTGTTGTTGTTGTTGTTGTTGTAATTTAGATCATGATATATTTGATTGAAAAGAATGGGCCTTTAAGCATCCTTTGTTATAGATTTAATGCATGACCAAAAACACATCATTTTCTTGATTTTAGTAAAGTAAACAAAAAACGTACATTCAATTTTCTAATCAACTGGAATCCAGTGGATTTATAATTTTGTTGAGAATAGGGAATCTATCAAACCTAATGATTTAAGTGGGTGGAGAAATCTTCAAAAGCACTGTTCAGGGTGGCTGAAATTGCTAGTACTAGCCTTTCTCCCTGTCAAGATTGAACATAGATCAAGCTGAAATTTCACTTATAATGGTGCTGATAACTTTTGATTGTGCTTGCACCGGCTTAACCCTGGGTCAGATTTTGGTTTCCACTTATCTTTCAAAATACTAATATCTCTAAGACTACTGTAAACTAAGAATTTGCTATAAGTGACATGGTCAAGACAATGTGCAAACCATATTGGTGGTTGGTGCTTTTGATTCATACCATGTAATTCTTACATTTATAGAATTTAAACTTTTATCAACTTATCCCCTTTCTTTCAAGCAATAATTGTGTGATGAAATCTTCTTTCCCTGACAGGCTTCCGAGTTGCAGACAACTACAATGGAAACAATGGAGGCTGTTGACTTAGAAAAGCAGAAACATAATAATACTAGAATGGAAGTTCTTGCCCGATTGGCTAAACTTGAGGTACATTAGTCTGTTTCATATGCTCATGTTAGATGTAGTTAAGACTGATATTTGTTATTATATCCTTTCAATTTTTTAATAGAAAGTGTGGATATTTTTTTGTTGATTTAGTTGTATCTAAAGAGCAATGTGATTGCAGACCACAAATGCTGATCTTGCAAGATCCCTTGCTACTGCACAGAAGAATCTTGAACTAGAGGTATATGGACTTCTAATTCAAGTGGTTGAGTTATGATTGATATACCTTCCTTTTCAATCAGAATTTGGTTTGAGATATTCTTGTCTGTTTTGGATAAATTGCATTCTTTCTAAACTGAATAAGAATAGATGACAGTTTATTAACTTCTATTTTTGATAATTTGCTTTATAATTCTACCTTGCTTAATTATAGCCCTTTTCTCTCTCTTGACTTCTGATACATGCCTTTTATTCCAGTATGCTATTTTGTGAAGGGACCACATGCAATGCTAGTAGCATTATCTGATTATAGCTTGAAATTTTATTGACTTATAATACAGCATGTATGGACATAATTATTCTACTTTTATTTTGTATTTTTGTGACTAGATTAATCAGGTGGCAGAACTCCGACAACAATTTGAATTAAAAGAAGTGGCTCTTGAAGGTGTGCACTCTTGG
Source organism: Salix purpurea (assembly GCA_027405865.1). Classification (NCBI taxonomy): domain Eukaryota; kingdom Viridiplantae; phylum Streptophyta; class Magnoliopsida; order Malpighiales; family Salicaceae; genus Salix; species Salix purpurea. The sequence continues at coordinate 5,136,552 of JAOWLH010000014.1, read as the reverse complement.
ATTATGATCTGATTATTTTAATGAACCTGCTATATTTCATGTAGATGGTCCATTTATGTTTCAATGAATTCTTGAAAAAAAGTGGGGTTAACATTTGAAATAGAGAAAATGTTTAAAGCATGCATCAGCAGTCTTTACAGTCAATTCATTATGGGATAATTGGAGGAAAGAAAAATAAATATTTGTAAATGTTATTGTCAGGATATAGATCTCAATGAACCTACATTCTGAAGGTTTATGAAGTGGCAATGTGGTAGGCATATGTTAGTGTTGGAAGTTAAGTAAGTTGCTGGACTAGGGTGATAAATTCCTTGAACTTCTTACAGGAATAGAATGTTAGGTTTGAGGTGTTAGGAATGTGCAACCAAAATAGTATTGACTCTAAAGTCTGAGGTTAATTAGTAACTGGACTTGCAGAAATTAGATTAAGGTTTGTTATTGGCTCTGATAAATAATGAATTGATTGTAACAACCATGAAAGAGAAAGCATGGAGTGTGCACAATGGCACTAGAGAGTTAAATTTAAAACATTAACAGATTGTAGAACAGAGTCTTCTTACTTTCATTGGAGAGAAACCTAAGAGTATAGTTTCCTATGGATTACGAATTTAGCTCGTGAACCTTTCCCTCAATCCTTCTTATGGATCATTCTGTATTCTTGTTTGAGCTTGAGGGCAAGAGTGATTAATGACTAGCGAGATTACTTCTCTCTTCTTAATCTTGTTCATTAATGCTATCATCACTCTCAATATTAATGTGACACCTTTTCATAAACTGTTCATTCCACTATCAAAGAACTCTGACAAGCTCCAAATTTTCTTTTTTTCTTTTTTCAATTTCCAACTGTAGCCTCTTTAGCTGTACATTGTAAAATCCTAAATACTGAAATAGTTCTCTTGCCTTTATATCAAATTAGGCTATTTAATAAATATAAAATCCTACCAACTCTATGTTATTCTTTCAAACACCTGATCCCCAGAAACTTTAATTTGTATTTATATCCCTACTCCAAAAATATATTACTACAAATCTATCTGTCATCACTAGCAGCTGACTAGGTGATCTTGACATAGCTCACACCACTCTAAATAAATGATAAAAGCATGTTCTAAAACTCTTTAGCCACCAAACAGTGATTATGTAAATTCCTATGGATTACGAATTTAGCTCGTGAACCTTTCCCTCAATCCTTCTTATGGATCATTCTGTATTCTTTTTTGAGCTTGAGGGCAAGAGTGATTAATGACTAGCGAGAGTACTTCTCTCTTCTTAATCTTGTTCATTAATGCTATCATCACTCTCAATATTAATGTGACACCTTTTCATAAACTGTTCATTCCACTATCAAAGAACTCTGACAAGCTCCAAATTTTCTTTTTTTCTTTTTTCAATTTCCAACTGTAGCCTCTTTAGCTGTACATTGTAAAATCCTAAATACCGAAATAGTTCTCTTGCCTTTACATCAAATTAGGCTATTTAATAAATATAAAATCTTACCAACTCTATGTTATTCTTTCAAACACCTGATCCCCAGAAACTTTAATTTGTATTTATATCCCTACTCCAAAAATATATTACTACAAATCTATCTGTCATCACTAGCAGCTGACTAGGTGATCTTGACATAGCCCACACCACTCTATATAAATGATAAAAGCATGTTCTAAAACTCTTTAGCCACCAAACAGTGATTATGTAAATTACTGAGATTCTGTCTCCTTAAGATGCTTTGGATCATAACCATTTTCTTATAGACAAACGATCACATGTTAAAATATAACAAATAGTGGTCCATGGATAAAAAATACTTTTGCTGGAACTCCCATTTGCCTTAGCATGATGTTTATGTTTACCTGAATAGCTTAGCTGTAGATTAAAATCTTAGATACTAGATTTGCAAATTGTGAGGTCTATTTAGGATAATTTCTGGGATTAAGGACAGTTTGGGTAGAAAATTTACAAATCAAGTTAGACTAGTTATGACTTTTAAATTACCTTAACAGGCTGTCATATTTTGACTCCTATATCCAAATCTAGTTTAGAAATTTCTGGTGAACAAATTGTCTATTCACATAATGGAAACTTGTTAAGAACTTGTTTTTCTTGCTTCATCATCATAAATTATATGTTAATTAGATAACAAGAATAGAAAACATTAAAAAGCTTGAGCTTTTTGGTTGTAGATGAGATATTGGCACTGTTTTTTATACTTCAAATTGATCTCAACCAGCAACAAATATGATACCATAAATTGACTATTTGCATTTAACCAATTTGTGATCTTTATGGATATCAAGGATAATTTGATCCTTAAGATGAAGTATATCTTGCATAAAATCAGTTTATAATGCACATATGAATTGTAGAGTTTCCTTTTCTCCTTGCAGAACTCAGGAGGAGGATCTCCAAGACTCACAAGACTGAAACATATCTAAACCAGGTGAGTCACATTCTTCCTCTGATCATATTGGCTCACAAATAAAGGTCAAGGAGGATCCTACAGTCCTTGTACGGGGCTATATGCTTTATCTGATTCCTGTTAAACTCTTTTCACCAAACCAGCCAGTTTGTAATCAATTGTGTTAATTCTGTAGGCTTCACCTTCGAAAGGTGTTCAATTTGAACGAGAGATTCTTGAGACAGAGCACTTGTTCCTAATTGATAAAGTTCAAAGATTGGAAGACAAGGTTAGCTTTCATGTTTCGACATAATGTAACATTTCTGAGTTGTCAATTTGCTCTGTATTTGTGACATCTGTAAGTTAATCAACTTCTTGATGTACCATCCTTTTTTGACAATCCATGATTTATAAATTCCTGAAGCTTATCATATTTAAGTGCAAACTTTCAATCTGTATTCTTAATTTGCATTTTGTTTGAAAATAATTTTCCCAGAACTTGTGTGCATTTATTAAGAAATAATTTTTTTTATTAAAGATTATACTTTGCATCATTGCAAAGCTTAAATAAAACATGGAAGATCTTAAGCTTGATGAGCTTGCAGTCACTCTGATATTTGGTAACAAATGTTTAACAATAAAACCTTGTTAATTATTAAGGTCTCAATTTTGTATCCTAACCTGATTTTTGGATGCTGCAAGACAATTTTGATCTTTATCCTTACAATCAGTTCCCAATAGCTAAGCTACAGAAATGATATTCACAATTTACTCATATGGCTTTGGACTTTTTGATATATTATATCTCAAGCAATTTTTTGGATGATTTTCTGTGGAATGCTGGCATGTCCAGTGGATACATTCCCATGCCAGGTTATACTTACCTGCATAAGTTTTACTTGTCAATTCAGGCTAAGAAGTTAGAAGCAGATATTGATATGACAAGAAAGGAGATGGAGGATCCAACAGAAGTAGAAATTGAGCTCAAGAGAAGGCTTGGTCAGTTAACTGACCATTTGATTCAGAAACAAGCCCAGGTTTGTCTTTCAAACAACTTTCAAGTCAATTGTAGTAAATGGGATGTGCAGTTTTTCTCTTCTCATGGTCTCCCAATTAAGTCATATATTATCCAAGGATTTCTAATATTGATGTTTTTAAATAAACGTTTTAGACTTTTATTCTTTCTCATGCAGCCACAGTGCTTTATAACTTCATATGTAAAACCAAGGGAGTTTTGTTTTTCATGGCTTTCTTTCTTAGTCAAGAACTCCTCAATTCAATAAGATCAATTTGAGCTGCCCAATGAAATAAGAGTAGAGCTTTTCCAGACATTTTTATTCCATCTTATGGTCTAATTAGACAGTCATTCTCCGAAACTACTAGTTGTTAAGAGTTGAATTCAAGAAAAAAGAGTTGATTGTGTGGGAATACTTTAGGAAGTATATGGTGGCATTGCCTTTTCGTAAATGGTGGCATCAAGTTCTAACAAATAGAACAACTTTTCTAGCAAAGGACTACTGATTCATTCATCTTCAACAAGTTCTGGGCTGAAACTTCCACAAGTAGCATTGACCCTATAGCAATGTATTGGTTATTGAAAAGTCTATGAGTTGACTTAACTTCTTTCTGCCATGATTTGTTTAGTTTTTTTGAGTAAACAAGTGAAAGATAGCCTTGTCCTTTTGAGTTGTCAAGTGTCAATTTTAACAAATGTATTGTCACTGCTGCGTGAGGACAATTTTGACATTGATTATTCATCCAGGTTGAGGCGCTCTCCTCGGAAAAGGCAACCATAGCTTTCAGAATTGAGGTATGTTTACAACTTGTAATGATTGGCAGTACCACTGGCAACAGGAAAAAATAAATCTAATGGATTTTTGTGATTCACCATTTATGCTGCCATGCACTTTCAGGCTGTTTCAAGGTTGCTAGAGGAAAATAAGTCAGTGATGAATTCAAGTAATTTGGAATCAGGAACATGGGCAATTTCTGACTCAAAGTTGAGGCCTATGTTTGAGGACAAAATTCGCGCTGGAAGGAAACACTTGGGATCATTGGTTCAGCAGTTAGATGCCATTTTCCTTGCTGGTGTTGTGTTTCTAAGGAGAAATCCAACAGCAAAATTGTGGTGTGTGGTTTATCTCTTATGCCTTCACGTTTGGGTCATTTACATTCTTATGGCACCCTCCCAATCATCAAATGAGGGCAGATCTGGTGCTGTTTTTTCGCTGGAAAATTTCAACAAAACAGCAGGTGTATAATTGTTTGTGGTGTATATAGATATATTTTCCTCAGCTTTTTTGAGAGGTCTTGTATTGCCCAAAGTGTGATATGTGCAGCTTTCCCGCACACCCAATAAAGCACTTAGGGCTGTAATGATTCCATGTATAAATAGGAAAAGTTATTAATTTATCTACGCAAATTCCTTTTTTTTTTTTTTTTTTTAATTAGGTAGAGGAGAGGGGAGAGACATTTCTCCAGAAATTTGAAAACTTGAAATGATCTTTTTATAAGGATCTGATGGAGTCCTTGTCTAGCGTCGAAAAACTTATAGGTTTAAAATTGTTACTAATCCATTACCAATTAGTATTGAAATATATTGTTCTCATGATTATATTTTTAGAGTATCAAATTATTATTTTTTGTGAGCTGTTGTGTATTGTGAGGATTGAGTGTACTTGGGATTTGACATAGAGTTCTCTAATGTTGTGTTGATTTTGACTATAGTAAATTTATCATCTTCACTCATGGATATAGTCAAACCATGTAAAATCATTGTGATGTGATTGTTTTTTTTTACTAAGATATTTTCTATATTTGTGTGTGTGATCTAGTAGTAAAACTTCAAGTTTGATGCAAATTACAATGTCTTTATCAACAATTGATTTTCAAAAAGTTTGATGAAACAACAATTTTTACCCGTGTATATTAAGATAAGAAAAAGCTCTTTCCTAAAAGGGTTTAAAGAAATTTATTGTGGGTAAAGAAAAAAAAGTCGGCTATATTGATGGATGAATAATAAAAAGAGATGGATGACCAAGCCTCGATAACAGGACAACCTTATTTATCAGATGATGATGTTAAGAAATAATAGCTAAAAAGATTGCATGTGGTTTATGGATAAATCTAAAATCCTACATGACCAAGTTGTGTGTATATGTTGTGTATGGTAGAAAGTGTAAGATGAGATCTCTTTTTTATGAGTTTAATACAATCATTACAAATTTGTTACCTATTGATGTTGAAATTGATTATGCGGATCAATCTTTGTCATTTATATGTTCTTTGTCTTCTACATATCAAATCTTTAAAATACTTTTCTATTTAACAAAAAACAATAATATTAGAAGAGGCTAATTCTTTATTATTATTTTAAATATCTTTTTAAGAGACATTTCAGAGTGGAAATCCTAGTGGTAACCAATGGGATGCATTTGTAGCAAGGGGCAAGTTTAGGCAAGAGGTTATAGTAACATAGTAACAATAGTGGTCAAGTGAGATCACAACATATGATTTTGATCAATTTTTACTATAAAAAAGTCATATTATGGTTGACTATCCGAAATAAAAGAAGAAATATCAATTATAATCAAGATCTTAATGGTTAAAGGAACAAGTAAATTAATGAGAAAACACTAAGATTAATATTATTGAAAATAATTCTAACAGGAGATTCCTTTATTCTTGGTTATTCAGTGAACTAAATTTGATTTATGAAATATTAATTGAGTTTGTGGCATCATTCGACTTCATTCGAATAGTGCGAGTACCTTGAGACAAGTTTTCATTGTGTCGTTTTATTATACCTTTTTCAGCTTTATAAGACTGATTTTAATCTTGGTAGTGGGTTGTGTGATCTTATTTAATTCCTCATAGGTACGGTCAAATTTATCATTAAAAAGTTATACCTCGTTTTGATTGTCAATAACCATGAAACACTTTGCGACATGCTCTTTTTCATCACTTGAACTTTTATCAAAATCATCACTCTATGTAGCTTTCATTGCTATCTTCCGGTGACAACTCTTCTTCATGAAGAAGTAGACAATCTATCTTGGTAAGAGCCATTTTATAAAATTTACAGAACCTTTAAAGTTCATTTCTTAATTCTTTCTTGTTTCTATGTTTCATGAAGTTTCAAAATATTTTATTCCATTGTCTTTATCATTATCATCATTATGATGAGCGATTTTGAATGACAAATTCTTCTCTATCTTTTCTTATTGCTTTTGTTTTTCCATAGTAATCTTATGTGTCATCAATAATTTGATGAGTTCTTCTAATGAAAGCTTGGTGATGTTTTTGTCTTTTCTGATTACAATCACCTTTGCTTCCCAATTGTTTTGATACATACCTAAGAATTTTGTTCATAATATTGATATTAGTATAAGTCATGCAAAAATATTTAAACTATTAGCTCTATTCATCATTATAGTAAACATATTAGTTATGGATTTATTAGGAAGCATTTTTAATAACTTATATTAATTATCTAACATGTTTATTTTTGGATTATTTAACTTACCAATTCCTTTATTTTTTATTTAAAAGCAAGCAAGTCATATATGCCTAGTATTTTTCTAAGATATGATCTATTTAATGCACAATATAGAGTGTTAATAGCTTTAACATCCAAAGAAAATGAATTTTTTCATATTAACTTCTAGCTTTATAAATCATAATACTATCTTTGATTTTTGCTAGGTTTATGAGTTCTCTCTCTATATATAGCCACAAATCATAATCATTAGATTGAAGATATATGATCACCATAGCTTTCCAACAAGCATAATCATTATCATCAAAGAATAACGGTCTAGATATGGATGAAAATTCTAGAAATTATAGCTAGTTGTATCCATTTTACTCATAATCTAAGCAAACTCTTATAAATAAGAACTAGGCTCTTATGTTGATTGTTGATCTATGATTAGGACAATGATAATAGCTAAGAAGAAGTGAATTAGGTGCTCTACTAATATTAGTAAATAATACAGTTTAATTTAATTAAACAAAATAACTATAATATAATTAAAATGCCTAAAATAAATAGGTAATGGAAAGAAATTGTAAACTCAGTTTTAATGTGCTTTGGTAAGCCTACATCCATACGCCAAGCATTAAACCACTCTTGAGTATTGTATTTTTTCACCAGTCCAACTTCAAGATTACAATTATCACTTGATGAATCCATACCAAGATTTTTACACTACTTGAAGATTGTCCCTGTATAAAATTGCTCTCACTCGAAGATATATGCTCCATAATATTTTTTTCTTAGTGACAATAACTCACCAATGCCAAGAGTTTTTCCCAAACTCTTCGGTTTACAAATATGAATATATTATCACATAATTACTCTCAATATTTAAGTATCCTTATATCTTACTAGATTACATATAAGGGATTATAAAGTGTTTTAAGTGTTTTGAGAATGAGAATGTATATTCTTATGCAAAATTATGAATGTTTGATTGCATAAATAAAAATATGATCAAGAAATAATGATTTTGAAGTTAATTTGCTCTTAAAATGACAAGTATAGGATATATTTTTGGATTCCCTTACAAATTTTATTTTTTGGTAAGTTATATAAATATATTTTTAGAAAAACAAAATAGTCATTTATAACCGTTTTAGTTTCATTAATAGTTGAAACGATCAACCAGTTCATATTTGTCAAACTAGTTGGTATACTAGTTCCTACAAAATTCTCAAGTGTTCATCATGGATGAGTAAACAGTTGACCAATTCATGTATAATCCATATTTATTAGTTTTAATTCTAAGTGAATCTTAGAATTGTTTTATCAATTATTTTAAATGCATACAAGATAAAATGTGCATTAATTTTAATTAACTTATTAATTAAGATATAAATATTTACACTTAGTACTAAAAATAAATACTTAAACAAGTCATCATTTTCCTTCTTTCTTCAACTTTCATCATTCTTGTTTATGTGTTAGCTTATTCTCAACTAAACATTTATTAGTCGATTTTTTATATTATTATTATTATAAACAATATGGTAATCTCAAGCATCATCGATTTTCATGGCATAAACAACTTCTCAAATGCCATTATCTAACACTCAACATTGTATACCAACACATCCTAAATACAACATATTGCCTTGGTACCAACAAGTTCTATATAACCACCATACCCAAGATGTTATGATCCAAGTACAAATTTGAATATCATGATAGGATTCTAGGTCGTTTAATTAAAAACTACTAGAATTTAAGGTATCAAGCCCAAAAATTGGTGAGCATGGTGAATGTTGTATTTGTGAAGAATAATGGCATGCACTTTATCATCATGAGTACATTATTAACAGATCAAGTGATTAAAAAAGATTATAGAAGAGACACTTAATAGCTATTACAAAATAGTACATGTTTGATGAAAATATGATATAAAAATATAGTGAGAGTTGCATTGTCAACCATTTTTGTTATTGAACTTTAAGAATGAGTGGTCATTAAAACCTTGTTTTTCTTTTATATGTTTTAAGAACGTATCACATATTTTAAACTAATCTTTTTCCTTATATACACAACTATTATTTTGAAATTAATAAATATTATGTGAAAGTAATATTTGGCTTTTAAAAAAACACATTAATTAGAGTTTCAAAATATATCATATTAATGTTAGGTGCAATACCTCTTTTTGAAACTCAAAATGTCATTTTACACTCTCAATAAAGCATAAAGTATGAGGACTGCTTCCAACCATTTTTTACCCTTAAAATTACCTTTTTTTGTCCAACAAACCTTTTAAAAAAACATTCCTTAAAAACAAATATAAAATAGAATCAAATGTTTAGATAACGTAAGTGATGATAAATTGTATGTGTTTGGGATAGGATCTCACCATTTCTTCTCTGAGATTGACCTCATGGTTTTCTTGATAAATAAATATATTTGAATAAGGCTAAGATTTTGTCAACTTGAGCAAGTTTATATTTAAGATTAAGAAAGGGCATTCTTGGTATATCCCTCACAAATGAAAGGTTTATCCCTTATCATCTAACTTTGAGCCTTAAACATTTTTTTAATAATAATCCAGACTAGGATCACCCTTCCCACTAGAGGTCTATTTTGAAAGTTTTGCAGACAATCAATGAAATTCTTTAAATAGAAAAAAATAGAAAATAGAAAAAGGAAAAAAAAAAGATAGAGCTTAGAGAATTGAAATTGAGGTGAGTTCATTCACTAAAATGTTGAAATCAAGACAGTAAAAATAAAAGATTTCCATATGGAATAAGTGATTACATGTATTTACTCATTTTATTATCATTTTAACTATTTTTATGTCTTATTTTTTTTGTACATGAACATTAACCTACTCTATGAGCTTTTAAAAAATCCTTCTCTGATATATATATATATATATATATATAAATTTAGCCAAACCAAGTCGTGTGACCTGCGACATCTTATGAATTTATTTAAATGTATAAAAACAAAATTATACAAATACTTATTTTATTTTGATAGGGGGGAGGAAACTCAGTGGACAGAACAGTAGAGTTAGGGACATGTATCAGGCAGGAGAAAGAAAATCAACTGACAATTCCGTGTACATGAAAGGTTACCAGAACAGGGAAAATTCCCCATTGAACTTCTAACCAGTCTTCGATCCATCGCTGCCTCCACCTTGTCTTGTTCTATTCCTTGCATGTATGGAGATGGCTTTAGAAATATTGCAAATTTGAACGGACTTGGGCTTTACAAAATAAGTTCTGAGGTGCAGTGGCATCAAAAACTTGAAACATTACAGTATTATCAACCTAACAATGTCTACTTTCACTCAACAGGAATCACACATCTAAGAACGTGATTTTTTATCTTTCAGGCAAAAGCACAAGCATTACAAGAGTTGACTAACTTATTTTGGTAGCAAGCAATGGAGTTTTGATGCAGAAGCAGAGAAGTATATAGCTTGCGATGGAGTGAGGTCGATCGCAATCAGATCAACGAAAGAAATATTCTCGGTTCATCTCAAATATATATGTGGTGCAAGTCTAGTCATTGTTTTACCAAATCAAATCCACATGCAGAAATCTTAGTTCAGTTCATTTGCTTCTCAACATCGACTATAGTTGCTTAAAAACTCCACCAAAAACAAAAGATCAATACGAAACGGAAATGGTTCCAACGCAAGTAAGAGAAAGGAGGCAAATGAAAAATGGAAGATGACAAGTCTCCAACCAACAGAATGAAAAGAACTAGCAGTCAGACAAAGACAACAATAACATGGAAATGGTTGAAATGGAAGTACAAAGGAGCAAATTTAATCTACCTGCAATTTCACACGTTCAATTCTACATGCATTCCTATCATAACATGTTGGAATTACTTGAAAAACGCATATCACAATTCTTGAACAACCCATGAATAGAGAAGTGAATTTGTAGACAACATGCCCGAACAGAAAATAAAACAAAAGAGAAATTATATTGGTGTCTCACCATGTTGACCCTTCTTCTGGAAGATTACGGCTATAGAAAGGAAATTCGAAGAGGAGAACAGATTTGAACCATGAAGGTAAGCTCCTGTACACTGCTGGAGGCAGTGGAATTAGAGGGCTGAAAAAAGAGTTCAGTCAGCTATTTTATCTTCCAGATTAGTTTAAAAAAACAAAAAACTGGCACTAAGAGAAAACAAACTTAACCTGGTTGTTCTTTTATACACCCTGTATGCAGCCACGTTGCCAAATTTCTTGTCAGCAGATTGCTGTTCTCATAGTTGTGCATAGTAAGTGTTTTGAGATATTCAAAAGAAGTTTCAGCAATAACATTTGAGGCAGGAAAAGCATACCTCAAGCAATGGTATGCCACTGAGAAATAGAAGCAACAATGTGAGAAAGATTGGCCCAAGGATCACCAGCCACTCAGAACCTTCCAGAACAGGTGTAGAAGCCACAAAAATACCCCACCATAGGAGAATCTGACCATGACATTCAATAAGGCTTAGCTTGTCATGACGAAATAAGATTGAAGCAGATCAAGTAAATCTTTTGAGTGTGTGCAACTTATGAGACATCCGTTCCAGCAAAAAACTCAACCGAAACAACTTCAAGTCACTTCTCACAAAATTACAAAGTTAATAATTCATACTTGTGATATTGAAGGCTCATACTTGTGATATGTTTCTTGTTTATCCAAATCAAACAACCAACACATTTAATAAAGCCAATAGATTGAATGAAACCTATGAGGTTTAAGTTGAATATTTAATCACATTCCAGTACTTGACAAGGTAGTGAAGTTGAATATGAAGGGCAAGCACTGAAACAGTGAAGTTTGCATTTTGCGCTTACAGCCTGTAACCATTGGAACAAAGAGGAGCATATTTTTCTAAGGTTATCACAGGAGCACTAACGCTTGATTTCGACAAGCATTAAAAAAGCATCAAGCAGCTGTTGGATAAGCTTCAACATTACGGAAAGCCTAAGATTTCCTAAACAAGAGAAGTTAGGATAAGATAGGCTTGATGTAATCCTAATAGAATTAGAAGTTGTCTAGTTCTAATTAAAATAGGAAAGCTGTGCTAGTGACTTGTAAATATCATTGTTGAGTTGTAACAATGATCACAACAATAGCTTGTGGTGTTTAGTTTTGAGTTATTTTCTAAACATAATAAGAGAGTTATTCTTATACACAAGCTAAGAGCCTTGATTTTACAAACTTGAATTGGTATCAGAGCTGTAGGCGAATCGATCAAACAACCTGAAAACCAAACCATGGGAGACAACACCACTCCTCCGCAGCCAAAGGAAGCCATCCCCTCTTCAATCCAATGCCCCATGCTAAACTCTACAAACTATGCAGTATGGGCCATGAGGATGAGAGTTTTGTTGCGAATCCATAAGGTGTGGGAAACAATTGAACCCGGTTCAAAAGAATCCCACAAGAATGATGTCGCAATAGGATTATTGTTTCAATCCATCCCGGAGAATCTTATCTTGCAAGTAGGCGAACAAGACTCTCCAAAAGAGATATGGGAATCAATCAAAACTCGTAACCTTGGTGCTGATCGTGTCAAGGAAGCAAGACTTCAAACTCTAATGTCTGAGTTTGAAAGAATCAAGATGAAGGACACGGATACAATAGATAACTTTGCGGGTAAGTTATCTGAGCTAGCATCAAAGTCGGCTTCACTTGGACAAACGATTGAGGAACCAAAACTCGTGAAGAAGTTTCTCAATAGTTTGCCAAGAAATAAATTCATCCAAATCATAGCCTCTCTCGAGCAAGTTCTGGACTTGAACAAAACAGGATTTGAAGATATCATAGGCAGACTCAAAGCCTATGAAGAACGAATTCTCAATGAGGAGAATCACGGAGAAACACAAGGCAGGCTACTATACGCAAATTCAGAGCAACAAAGCTTTACAGCACCACGAGGGAGAGGACGTGGAAGAGGATACAAAGGGCACAGAGGGCGAGGCAGAGGAAGATTCAACCCGCAAGAAAGGACAACAACTCAAGGTGATCAAACTAGAGAAAAGAAAGATAGATCAAAAGTAATTTGCTATCGCTGTGACAGACCGGGCCACTTTGCCTCCACATGCCCTGAAAGAACACAAAAGATACAAGAAGCAAATAAAGTAGAAACGGAAGAAGCTGATCCAGTCCTTTATAGGCACGAAGTTGTGTTCTTAAATGAAGAAAATGTCATACCAAAGAAGTACGAAACAAACGAAGGAGAAGGAGGAGTTTGGTACCTTGATAATGGAGCAAGTAACCACATGACCGGCAACAAGACATATTTCCTGGAACTCAACGAGAACATAAAGGGGAAGGTGAAATTTGGAGATGGATCCTGCGTTGAAATAGGAGGGAAAGGTTCAATTCTCTTTCAAAGCAAAACGGAGGAGCAAAAACTTGTTGCAGACATCTACTACATTCCCGTACTTAAAAGCAATATCCTAAGCCTGGGACAAGCTACAGAAGTCGGGTGTGATGTAAGGATGAGACAAAACTACTTGACACTCCATGATCCAAGTGGAAGACTCTTAGTAAAGGTCATACGTTCAGCCAATAGACTTTACAGAATAAGTCTAAAAATTGGAAAACCGGTCTGCTTGCACACGAGGATAGAAGACGACACTTGGAGGTGGCACGCAAGGTTAGGACATATAAGCTTTAAAACAATCAAAGCTATGTCCCAACAGAGGATGGTTCATGGCTTGCCGGAAATCAGAGAAGAAAACAGATTGTGTGAGTCGTGCTTAGTCGGAAAACAAGCTCGTCAATCTTTTCCAAAGACATCTATGTTTCGAGCCTCTAAACCCCTTGAACTCCTACATGCAGACCTATGTGGTCCCATAACACCACCAACCATTGCTCATAACAAATACATATTTGTTATCATAGATGATTTTTCAAGATACATGTGGTCGATCTTGATAAAAGAAAAGGGTGAAGCATTTGGTAGATTCAAGGCGTTTAAGAGTCTAGTAGAGAAGGATCTTGGGAAAACAATCATAACTCTTAGAACTGATAGAGGAGGTGAGTTCACTTCAAGGGAGTTCCATGAGTTTTGCGAGATAAACGGGATCAAGAGGCATCTCACGGCACCCTACACACCGCAACAAAACGGTGTAGTAGAAAGAAGGAATAGGACGTTGATGGAGATGACAAGGAGCATTCTCAAGGCAATGAAGGTACCAAACTATCTATGGGGGGAAGCAGTACGCCACTCTACATATGTACTCAACAGGGTACCAACAAGAGCCCTTGAAAACATGACTCCTTACGAATGCTTGCGAGAGAAGAAACCGAACCTAGGACATTTAAAGGTTTTCGGTTGTGTAGCATACACAAAAATTGAAGCTATAAACCTCAAGAAACTGGATGACAGATCAAAGACTCTAGTGCACCTTGGGATTGAGCCGGGATCCAAGGCCTATAGACTTTATAACCCAACAACACGGAAAATTGTTGTGAGCCGTGATGTGGTATTCGATGAGAAGACAAGATGGAGCTGGAATGAATCAAGTGACGAACCAAGAAGGGATCCGGGAATGTTTTACATGAGATGGGGTGAAGCTGTGGATGCAGGAGAAGGACCCACGGTAATAGTCAATGATCAAACCAGAAGCAATGAGTTCAATGATCTTGAGCATCATAACCATGAAGATAACAACAGCACGGACGAAGACTCTCATAGCAACCACGACAATGAGAGTAACGTACACCACCAGCAAACAGAGCAATCACTAAGAAAATCAACTCGTCAAGTAAGTCAACCACGTTACCTTGATGATTATGTCCTTCAAGCCTCTGTAGAATGTGAGAGACTTTTACTCTCGATGAATGATGAGCCAAGTCACTATAGAGAAGCAAAGGGTTCGGCAAAGTGGAGACAAGCATGCAAAGAAGAAATTGATTCTATCAACAAAAACAAGACATGGTCTCTAATTGATAAACCGAGTGAGACAAAAGTTATTGGTCTCAAGTGGATCTTCAAAATCAAGAAAAATACGAATGGGACTATCAACAAATACAAGGCGAGACTCGTGGCTAAGGGATATGTCCAAGAATCCGGCATAGATTTCGACAAAGTATTTGCACCGGTTGCTCGTATTGAAACTATTCGTTTGCTAATCGCATTGGCAGCATCACATGGATGGGAAATTCATCACTTAGATGTGAAAACAGCATTCTTACATGGAGAATTAAAGGAAGATGTTTATGTTGAACAACCCGAAGGCTTTGAAGTAAAAGGTGAAGAACACAAGGTGTACAAACTATCGAAAGCATTGTATGGCTTGAGACAAGCTCCTCGAGCTTGGAACACAAAATTAGATCAAATCTTGAAGGGGATGAGATTCAAGAGATGCTCAAAAGAAACTTCCTTGTATCGCAAGGAAGAAGAAAGAACTCTTCTCATTGTTGCTATTTACGTAGATGACTTGTTTGTGACCGGCAACACTCTCAAAGTCATAAGTGAATTCAAGGCTGGGATGTCAACAAAGTTTGAGATGTCGGATCTCGGAAAACTCACCTATTATCTCGGTATTGAAGTACAACAAGTTGAAGATGGAATCGAGATTAAACAAGAAGGTTATGCACGAAGGATCTTAAGAGAAGCTGGTTTAGAAACTTGCAATCCGACTCAAGTACCTATGGAGTTTGGACTGAAAGTGTCAAAGGCACAAGAAGAAGCAGAGATAGATCCTACATGTTATAGAAGGAACGTAGGGTGCTTACGGTATCTATTACACACACGACCAGATTTGGCATTTTCTGTTGGAGTTGCTAGCAGGTATATGCAAAGTCCTCGCAAGTCACATGGTGAAATAATGAAGCATATACTACGGTATCTAAAGGGAACGGTGGCATTTGGTTTGAAGTTTAATCGTGAAAGATCAAAGAAAATCATTGGGTTTAGTGATAGCAGTCACAATATTGATCAAGATGATGGAAGAAGCACTACGGGTCATATATTCTACTTTGGATCCTCACCAATTACTTGGTGCTCACAAAAACAGAACACGGTTGCCCTCTCATCATGTGAGGCTGAGTTCATGGCAGCAACGGAAGCAGCCAGACAAGCCATTTGGCTTCAAGACCTGTTAAGCGAGATCACTGGATGGAAGACCGAGCAAATCATCATCAAGATTGATAACAAATCAGCAATAGCACTCACAAAGAACCCCGTATTTCATGGAAAAAGCAAACACATTCATAAACGCTACCATTTTATACGAGAGTGCATTGAGATGGAACTTGTTGATGTGGAACATGTACCGGGAGTTGAACAAAAGGCGGACATCTTAACTAAAGCATTGGCAAAGATCAAATTTGCAGAAATGAGAAGCTTGATAGGAGTTCAAGACATGACCGAAGCAAAATTGAAGCTTAAGAGGGAGAATGTTGGATAAGCTTCAACATTACGGAAAGCCTAAGATTTCCTAAACAAGAGAAGTTAGGATAAGATAGGCTTGATGTAATCCTAATAGAATTAGAAGTTGTCTAGTTCTAATTAAAATAGGAAAGTTGTGCTAGTGACTTATAAATATCATTGTTGAGTTGTAACAATGATCACAACAATAGCTTGTGGTGTTTAGTTTTGAGTTATTTTCTAAACATAATAAGAGAGTTATTCTTATACACAAGCTAAGAGCCTTGATTTTACAAACTTGAGCAGCTGTGCTCTCTAAATTACCCAACAATGGTGATAAAAATGCATGACAAACCTCGCCAAAATAGTTTGGGTGACGAGATATATTCCATAATCCAACGTTGCACCATTTTCCTCTGTTTTCTGGAGCATTCTTGAATGTCAGTTTTTGTTGATCAGCTGTAGCTTCAACTGAAACACCAATAGACCACATAATCCAACCAATTATGTCTGCAGCCTGAACGGAAGGATCCCTGTCAATCCCATTAACCACTGTTACAGGTAAACTCACAGTCCACACCCAGACAGCCTGCAGTGAATAATAAGAAGATAAGACTGAATAATTCACCTCTAAAACATCAAACCATACCCGACAAGAATCAAGACATGAATATCATTAATTTAAAAAGAGGATGGAGAATCAATACAAAAACCTGAAATATCCAGAAAACAGCTAATTTCCCCAAGTTACTACGCATTTCATCAAAACGTCTATCCTCCCCCCACTGCAGAATCCTGTTCACAACATTCCACAAATACAATCATCATAAGTAAATTTCAATATACTATCCACGGAATGTCTGGGTGGCATATCGATAGCAAACCTCATCTCATATCATGCAACTCAAAAGTTCTGAACTGAAATAATAGTATGTAGTGGAATTGCTTATAAAAGCACTTCTGTGTCATTAGTACCTCAGTAACAGGAACAGTCCCAGGCGAAGACCCCAAGTTACTACAAGGAAACTCAAGACTACCTGAAATACAGAGCAGCAAAATCATAAATGTGGAAGGTTACATGCTAAAAATCACAGGGCAAGATCAGAGTAAAAATTAAGTAGCAAACAATTGAGTTTACTGTAGTAATGAGAAAAATATTTGCCCTGATGAAATTACAGAATGAAAGAAAGCTAAAGGCTTACAAACAGGAAAGTGGAGTCCATATAGCTAATCACTTCAAATCAATCAGCCTATCAAATCCCAGTATTATGTCGTACAAGATGTGCTAAATAAAACAGGTGACTCTTTACACCTTACCAAACTCGCATAACTAGGAGTCTTGTTAAAGCAATTCTCAACATATATGTCTGTACATGCGTGTAATCAAAGGACAACAGGAATTTTAGTAAAATTGGAAGGAAGACGGATATAAGCAATAAAATTCCATTGAACAAAAAGTGGATAAAGGGTTATTTAATGCATTGCTAATCACATCATCAGCTGAGTTTAGGATGTATCAAAGACTCCAACTGAGTCTTAAAGCACAATAACAATTCCATCCATCAAAGAGTGATACAACAGTGTCAAAATAATATTATAAGCTCAGGAGGAGAGACACTTACCTGTCTGAAATGCCATGTCCCTTTCAAAACCAGAGTCAACACAGCTAGTATAATAAAATTTGTGCTTCCTGATATAAAGAAACCAGAATCAATTTCCGCAAAAAACTACCAACATCAAATTAAATAAACAAGTTGATGATATTAATTCATTCATCAATTCCCGCCAGCAAAATTCTCAAGGAAAGTAACAATACCAGCAAAGTCAGTGACTTTATCAAACTTCAGAAGGGCAGTGATAACAAAAAACAGCAGTTGGTATCCCACCTATAAAACAAAACAACAGCAACGTTAAGGAAATGAAGGCCACCATTGAAGAAAGAGATAGATAGAGAGAGAGAGAGAGTTACAGTAACGATGGCAGTAAGTGCTAGGAAATGGGAGTCTAAAACGGTTCCCATTTTGAGGGGATTGCCTTGTGCTTCTCTACAGTTTAGTTCGATCTATAAAGACAGGTTTTATCAGTTCGTTGCGTACATTTGTCAGCTTCTTTTATGCTTCTCTTCTTATATTTTCACTTACCATAAAAAATGTGTGGACGTCAAGAGAGAGGTGTTGTGGGGTTGGGACTTGAACACCGTTTTGTTTTTGTTTTTTTTAGCATTCAAAGTTTTCAATTCATTCCATTTTCCTCATTTTTTGACAACGGGATCATTTTTTATGATAAGATTCTCTTGGATCGTTTTGACTATGATTAAATCCTGAAACTATATTTTAAAAGTATTTTTAAAAAAGATTTGAAAAAATAATTTTTATTTTTTATTTTAAATTAAATATTTTTAATATTTTTAGATCATTTTCATGTACTGATATCAAAATTGATTTTTAAAAAATAATATTATGAGTGAATTTTATTTTTTTCCCTTATAGATTCATCAAAATTTTCCTTTTATCTATGTAGTTTAAAATAACTCAATATTATCATTTTATTTTCAAAACCGATTCTAGTTGCAAAGTAGGATATTTAAGTGTTTTGTGAGACATGATAGTATTTTTAAGGATTTGAGGGGAAAAGGAAAAAAAATGAATAAAAATAAGTTTTTTATCTGTTATTTATTAATAAATGGAAAATTAAACCTTTTCAAAAAAGTATATTCAAATTATAAAGATAGGAGTGGAATAGTAATGAACCTAAAAGTACAACAATATATGTTATCCTAATATGTTTGTGGATTAATAAAAAAGTTAATTAATAAATTCTTTCATGCATATTATTCCTAAAATCAAGCATAAAGTACTTTTCAACATATTCTACATAACTCCATTTATACATCATGTTTGTTACAAGTTCATAGGCTATATGCGAATTTCGAGGATGAGAACCTATAATTAAGATTGATCACAACCTAAAAAAATTAAAATTAAATTAAATAGAGTCTAAGCTAATTTGTTAAAAGTTTATAGTTTATGATGCAAAATTCAAGGATGAGAACTTAACACATACAATCAAAATTGAACACAACCCAAAAAAAGTTCAAATCAAATTAAAAAGAGTCTAAGACAATGATTTTCTTGAACCACGAAACTGTAGTTATTGGATAAAAAACATCATCATGTTAGAAAATCACTATCACTGGCATATAAAATTGTTTATTTATTAAAAAAACCTAATAATTTTATACTTAAAGTATAAAGAAGAGTGTACCTCTAAGATTCATCAACCACTATCTTTTATTTACTTTGCTTGTCCATCTTTATACCTTTTACACTAATAACATACCCAAGAAAAATAACTTACTTCTTTAAATTAACATATATATTTTTTAATTATTTAAAGCATTAAGCACATGATGTAAATGTGCAATGTTCTCATCTATATTTTTTTATATAATAAGTTATCATTAAAATAAACAACAACAACAACAACAACAACAACAAACCTACCTATAATGCATAAGAAAAATGATTCGTCAATCTCATAAATGTGCTAGGTGTATTAGTAAAATCAAATGACATAATTAACCATTCATACATATTATACTTAGTCTTAAAAGAATTTTTTTCATTCATCTATTTTTTTTCATTATAATATGATGATATTCACTTTTTAAATCTATATGAGTAAAAAACACATGAACCATGCAATTCATCTAACATGTCATCTGACCAAGAGAATAAGATATCTATACTTTGCTGTAATATTATTGATAATACAAAAATCAATACACATCCATCTTATTGACACAAGTAACATAGGAATTGCACATAGACTTTAGCTTTTTTATATATATCATTTAGACAGTAACTTCTTAACTTGTCTTTGAAGATCCTTTGTCTTTTTAGAATTACTTTTATAGGTTGGTCAATTGAGAATCGTAGCTTCAAACACAAGATTAATTCGATTTTTTTTTTCCTTTTAATGATGACAAACCACTACAAATATCTCTCAGAAACGTATATTCAAATTCTTGTAATAAGGAGTTTTTTATAAGTTCTAAGCAATTCAATGAAAAACCAAGAATAATAAAAAAATCTCTTTAATATTGTTTTTAAATCATTAAGTTGTTGTAACTTACAAACCAATGAGAGTATTTATAACTCAATAAAATAATCCCAAATAGAATATTAGGTTGGAATTAAAAGGCCTTACAAATGTATGTTGCTATGAAATTTTAAACCAATAAGAAACAACACCTTTAAAATCATCTAGAAAACTTTTAGTCCAATAGAACGATCAAATTGAAAGTTATGATCATTAACATAAAATTATGTAGCCAGATACTAATACATGTTGAATAGCTTAATCTTTTTCTTGGTCACACTAATCAAGGTTTCCTCCTCCTTTAGCTCAATTTCATGGTTGATGTCATATTAGAAGTAATTCTTGAGGCTTGTTCAACCCAAATATCTTAAATTAGCTCATTAAATGTCTTTTAACCCTATTAACTCTTTCCTTTAAAATAGGTCAAATTGACACATGTAATGGATCATAAAGTGTTACTCGTTGATTCTCATCATATATCTATTGATACAAATAAATGTATCTTCGATAAGGTTTTGGTAGAGCTTCCGGTTATATTTTATAATATTTATACTTTATCAATTATAAATTATGTAAGATAACTATCCCAATAATAAAACCCCAATATTTAGATTAATTTAGGTTGGTATCCATCGAGTTCAGAATAAATTGTCATCCTTGCATACACTTCTTATGCTTGAGATAACCATAATTAGATGAAAATATAAATTTAACTAATAAAAGAATTTAGTTAGCTTTTCAATAACGTTGTGGATGCTTAATAATTTGTTCAATGATTAATTTTATTTTGATATTTCATCAACAATTCAAGGTTTTTCAACTTTCACCCTAATTTATCCACATAAATAAATAGTTATATATAATAATAAAATATATTGTCCTTCCCCCCCTAATTTTATCCTTTAAAATTAGGTTATATATATATATATATATATATATATATATATATATATATATATATATATATATATATATTTTGCTGTTAGAAGTTTAACTGAGGCTGGTGTTTATAGTTGCTCAAATGAACTTGAGCTTAGCTTTGGGGATAGATTTGGCAGTGAGGGTGGGATAGTTGGGGTGGAAGGAGGAGGTGCTTGTGATGATGAAGAAAATATAGTTTATCTTCTATATAAAATTACATATATATACTTCAATGAAAAAATTATTTAGAAACGTTAATTTTATTTTAATATATATAATATTGATATAGCTATTTATTAATAATAACTAATTAATATAACTTTAATTAAAATTATTTATTTGCATAGAAATATATTAAATAAATTTCTTATTCTTCTCATCTATATAAGAATAACTCTTTAACTTAAAAATATTATTTGAACTCTTTAATATACTTTTTTTCCTATAGTTATGATTACTCAATTGTGGGTTATTAATCCTAAGGTTTTGTTTGACATTACATTTCAAAAGTGTTTTTGAAAAAAAATATAATTTTTTATTTTAAATTATTATTATTATTATAATATTTTTAAATCATTTTTATGTGCTAATATCAAAAATTATTTAAAAAAAAAACATCATTTTAATATATTTCTGAACAAAAAACACTTTAAAAAACAATCGCAACAACACTGCTAAACAAACAGTAAATACTTAATGAAAAAGACAATTGAAAATCAAAATAAAAGTATTATTAATGAAAATTACAATGAACATGCATCTGCTTTTCCTTGACTCGGAAGCAAGTGCTCTTTTACCCTTGAGTAATCGAGGAGCAAAACCGAATTGTATTCCTCTCAGTCGAAGGATAATGACAAAAACCACAAACTTCAGATGCAGGGCTGTTTGAAAGTTTCAGAACGATTATTTTTTATCTAAAGATATGTTAAAATATTTAATTATTATTTTCTTAAAAATAATTTTATATCAGTAAATCAAATAATCTAAAAACATAAAAAAAAATTTAAAATAATAATAAAAAAATATTTTTTTCCAAAAACCCACTAAGTTACTATAATCAAACTCACAGAAGTCAGCACCTTTCATGTTCAAAACAAAATCACCATCGCTAGACTCTTGATAAAAGTAGCCAAAATTCATTGCTGGTTCTCATTCCATTCAAATATTCAGAAACTATGATGATGATTACAAGTTAAAAGAATTTTCTTCAAATTCAAGGTTGTATTATCAAATCATTTTGATATATTAAAAATAAATTTTAAAAACATTAAAAGAAATTTACAACAATTGAAGAACATAACATTGATTACAACAATTTTCGAATTATTTTTTACAAACAAATATACAACCTTGAGCATGGCTGAACAGGAATTTAAAACAAGAAAAGTAAGGACATAGAAAAAGAATCACAATCATCTCAAATCAAAGTATGTCTGGTCTTCGACCAGTCACTCTCATTCTTGACCCAAGAAGTCCGCGGCTTGCCTCCATTTTTGGCAATCCGATGAGTTAATGTTCAGTTTGGTCACTAACTTGTTCAGCTAGCCCGCCTGGTGTTCAGCTTCTTGCGACAGCTGAACCTTCTCACGCCCATTTCTCAATGCTGCACTTGGTCTGGGCACCTGTGGACCAGTTACAGGCTTCTGCAATGGCTTCAGCGCAGCCATGATTTCTGCAAATGATGGCCTCAATTTTGGATCTCTGCAGTTTTAAGAAATGGAGAACGTCAAATTTACATCGATTATGTAAGTAAATAACATATTCAAGTAAAACTATATGCCATATCCTTAGCAGAAGCTGCTGCTCTTGACACAAAAGAACCCAGAAACAATACCTGATATTTTCTCAAGATGTTATTTTTATGTTCAAATATGAAAAGGAGCCTTGAAGTTTGTTACAGTATGTTCAGAGGAACTACCAGTTTTCAATGGGACAAGGGTAGCTTCCATCAGTAGAAACTCTTTACAATCTAGTTTAACTCGACCAAAAATATAAACCAATGCATGTGACCATGAAATCAAACTGAAAAAAGAAGAAATCAGGTGCATGTAGATCAGTGAGGAACCCAGATGAATAAATACTCACGTCTGCCAGCAGTTCCTAATAATATCTGCGATTGCAGGATCCATATCATTTGGAATGTTGAGACGGCGATGCTGAAATCCAACTGCACCAACGACTTGCATTGGGTTCATTCCGCCCCATGGTTGTTGCAATGTAGAGAGCTCCCATAATATAACCCCGAAGCTATAAACATCACACCTACATATTGATTCTTACTTCAATATAAGCGTGTAATGAAAACTTCATAAACGTTAAAACAAATTTTAGAAATATTTGCATACTTTTCATCTGAAGGTTCATTTCTTAGCACTTCCGGGGCCATCCACTCAGCCTGAAAAGTGATGTAAGAGGAATTTAAATTTTTAAGAGTGACAGTTGTAATAGCAGCTTACCAACAGGTGATTATTCAATAAAATGAGGAACCGGATTGCACTAAATAATTAATACATGTAAATGGCATAGCAGAAGTGCTTTTTGTTGTCAATATGTAACATAAAATGTTCTATTCAGAGGTACTAAGTGCTACAAGGTTCATTTCGAATATGCCTAACATTATGGCTCATAAATTCAACATTGCATTCAAAATTTTACACTAACTAATTTCAGAATTTGGTCTATTAATATGTTTTTCTTTCCTAAATTAAGCTCAGAATAGATAACGAAGACTATCCGACTCTATTTCAATCTCAATTATCAGGAGGTTCTTCTCGTTGTCCCTTTCTCATCAATGCTTCGAATTTGCTTTGAATTTATTCATCTCTTCCTCATTCATCATATTCATTTCATCACATTGCACTAAAACCAAAAAATTATTACTCTATCTTATTCAACTAATAAAAAATCATTAGTGTTTATTAGATTTGAAGATAATTATTCCTAACACATTTTAATATATTTGTACAAATCCTTGAATATAAAAAAAAAATCACTGATAGTGAACAATTTCAAATAATCACACTAGAATGTTCCGTTTTAAAATATAAATCCATATGATGCATGGGCAAAATGATATTACTTGCTTGTAAATACACATAAATAAATATATAATACATAGCTACAAAATAGAAAGGTACAGCTTATCTGGCACAGCTTACCGTTCCTGCAGTTGATCTTGAAGAGAGAAATGTGCTGTGCTTCATCCTCGATAACCCAAAATCACATACCTAATAAGTAAATGAAAAGGGAAAGGACTTTCAAAGTCATGCTGGGTAAAACTTGGGAAAATAATAAGCCCATGGAAGATATTTCATATGATTTTTCAGAGATGTTGGTGAAAAGATACACCTTCACTACCCAGTTTTTATCAACCAGAAGATTTGGGGACTTCAAATCTCGGTGTACTATCATTGGGGTGCAGTTGTGCAAATAATTCATTCCCCGAGCCTGAAAATTTTCAATTATGCAAAAGAGAACCTCCAATGAACTCATCAGGATAAGTAAAATTTATACTATTTGATATTCGAATGGAGGTCAAAATTAACAAAATCATACAGCATCGAAGGCCATCCTCAAACGCCTCCGCTCATCCAATTGATTGTTAGGCCGATGAAGTAATCTATACAAGCTACCTCTGCAAAATATTAGCATGCTTCAATACACCCAAACTAACAAGAATATTTGGTATAAAAAACTACAGCTCTTAACTCAAAGGCAAGGAAACTGCAGCTCTTGTTGAAATCTTGTCAATAAATTAGAATACAGATTACAAGAAAAAGACTATAATGAGTTTGACTAAGAAAAAACACACTGGAAACATGAATGTTCCAGTGACAAATAAACAAGTCTGCAGACAAAATACAACATACAGGCTTTAAGCTATCCGACCCTATGAAGCCATTTCAGTGGTTTTAAAAACATTCAGTGTAAGGATCTGCTTTTCAACTTGCTACAACCTCATCTGTATCAGAACTTGAATATTTTTTTAAGGAACAATGAACTACACAGGTACTTGAGGATCATACAGATTGCATTTTAAACCCAAATTTATCAGAACAGATCAAGAAGTCATTAGAAGTGCTATTTTTTTCCTGCATCACACGCCTGAATAAATCATATCAGTCTTTTCAAAAGGCTTATACAACATACATGGGCTCTTGGGTGTGAGAATTTGGACAGTCCTAAAATGTGTCATGCTTGCATGAAAATGGTTGCTCTCAAGACTCAAACCCATACCTTATGATTTCAAGTCAGAATTTTATCATTGGATCATTGGACCAAGTAAATATTCAAATATTTACTTGCAGATGATATTATTTTAGATAAAATTAAGAACATGGAAGTTATAGAGCACAAACATACCTAGGAAGAAACTCTGTAACAATTGAAAGATTTGGGGCACGAGTTACTGCTCCCATGAAGAGAACCACATTGGGATGCCTGACTCTCTTCATGATTCTAACCTAGCAATTCAAACCACAAACAGATTTGCTAAATTCAACTATGGGAATGCATATTTTAAGGAATCCTATAAGAAAAGATTTTCCTAACATGTAAAGACAGAGAAATGGTCATTTGCAAAATATGACAGCTACACCTTAAAATTTTAAAACAGTTCACTGAGAATTCTAAGCAGAAAGGTACACTTGAATCATTCAAAACTAAAGTATTTCACCCAAAATTTTAAAATGTCAAACATGTTCTTAATTTGCAAAAGGACATTTTTTTATAAGTGCACAAATGAAATTTGAAGCAGCTAGTATTAGCAACAAATTTTTAATGATCTACTAATTTGGCTAGAGAAACAGAGCATATCATCATTTGCGCAATCTCCTCTGCACACATATATGAAAGACCAGTGCCTAGTAATCACGTTTATCTACTTCAACCTATATATATTTTAAGCAATGACTACAGTTTCCAGAATGTGATAGCACACCAAACAAGGCATTGAAATCCTTCATTGAAATTTTTCACTGGTTTAGCTGTAAGCAGGCAAAGGTGTACCAAAGATCTCAAACTAGAAGGTTAATAATTGGAACAAACCATTGGTTGCCAAGAATTGGAGAGCCAAAAGAAAAACTTTCAAATTTTAACAGAGTACTATATACATATCAGTGTTGTCAAGAGGCACTGGGGCCTCACCTAGGTGCTTGAGGCCCAGCGCCTTTATTACCCTCAGCCATTGGATTTCAATGAGGCACCGCCTAGGCAAGCGCCTTGAGAGTGGGTGCAAGGTGGTAAGGCTAGTGCTTGATTGAAGTTCTTCGTTTTATGTTGGATTTTCTTTTTTAAAATGATTTATGTTTTGACCTATTTGTCCAATTTTTTAATTTACCACAAGAAACAACTTGGGAGTGTTTTCATAAAAAAAAAATAGGGATTTAAAATAAAAAAATCATTAACGTGGTAGACAAACAGATGATGAAGAATACTTAGAAGAGAAACACCAACCACACTTTCTTTTTTCAATAGTGGATGAAGGTGTTTTTGAAGATTAATGAATAATGATGATGATATTTAATTTTGCCTTTTAATATATTTGGCTACTTACTACTTTAAATTGTTTCATTTTGTTTAAAGGGTGAAAAATATAACTTTATATAATTATGTTATGATATTTTGTATTTTCTTTTGACTTTCTAATGATGTGATCTTAACTGGGAGGATATATATTTTAGATTTATATAATATAATATAATTTTTTATTTTTTTAATTTATAGCATATCATCTAGGTTCATTTGGGCAAGCGCCTCAAGCATTTTACAGGCTTGGCGCCTTTTAGAGCCTTTTGCCTTTGACAACAATGATACATATCATGATTTGCAAAGTCAACGCGGCAACTAGGAGATTATCCATAAAGTGAAAATTTTATGTGAATATGAGTTTATAACTATAGCATCAACTTAACAAAGTGTCCCTATAATCAATAAATTTCTGGAAGATGTGCTCGATACTAGCATAGTTATTTCATCAGCTTGTCCTTGTTTCTTCAGATCAGCCAGAGAATATGAAAATAACAATATGATCAATTGAAAGGACTACTAACCTAAATCATCTATAGTAAGAGATACCTGGGATGCTGCATTATATCATGCAATAATGAGACTTCATGTGTGTGCTCACATAGATATTTTCTAATAATATAAAAATTACCACAAGGTTAAGACATCTTCAACTGCAAGCACGATAAAAATATTTAAATAGCTTAGCTTTCAATGATATGCAATGAGTGAGCTCCTAACACAACAGCAAGAACAGAATGGGCTTATACCTCACTTCTGAATTCTTCAAGAGATTCACCCGTAATATCTTGGTCTAGGAACCTCTTCACAGCAACTTCCTACAAAAAACAAGAGTCAAAACAAAATCAATATATTTTCATAACTAAGCATTGGGCTGGAGTATTTATTGTCGTCAGCAGATATTCTGTTTAGTACAATCACGAAATCCCAGCGGTCAAACTTCACTGCAACTTTTTCCTTTAGCAAAACTTGTTTCCTTGGATTCCCTTCCCCGAAATTGATCAGAATCTTGTAAGAATCTAAAAGGACCTAATTTCCTAACATGAAAAACAATTAAAGAGTGTAACATGACCATAGAATAATGCCACGTAGGTAAAACCTTGATATTTCGGTTGTTTAGATTGTTGGTTCCAAATTTATTTAAATTTTTCATATTGTAGCTGTTACTGTTGGAGCTAGATAGCAAGCAGTGCACCATTCAGGCAAAAAGAAAAGGAGAAGGAATCTTCAAATTCAACAACTGATTCTGGCATTATTCATTTTGTATAACATTCCAAAAAAATATCAGTAACAAGATGCCATTTATTGTCTTTAAGGCACATTCATATAGAATAGAGGTAGCAAACAGCTTAGCTTCTGAGGCCAATGGAAAATACTCACAGTTCCATGCCAGTCTCCGTGATATACCTCTCCATATGATCCTGCAACGCAAAGCATGCAAAGCAATCAGAGGAGACCTAAATGGGAGTACAGTAAACAAGATTGACAGTAGATATGAAGTCATGAAAATAACAGCACATGCAAATGGCAGTACCAAGTCCAATACGTTCACCCATGGCAATTTCATCCCATGGAATCTCACACTCTGCAACATCAGCCATCGCAGCATCAGACTTTGAGCTATCACTGCCAACTGATCTGTCAGACATTCTCTCACCTTCTGAATTGGCACCTAAAGCATCACATTCTCGGCCACCAATGCCACTGCCATGGCCTCCACTGCTGTGTCCTCCACTACCCTTGTCCCCACTACCTCGTGGCTCATAACCAGCACTATCTGCATCTCCGTCACTTCGTGCACCCTGCTCATATTGCTTGTTGACAGCTGCAGTGGTTGCCACCACTGCTGCAGCTGTGGCAGTGGCAGCAGCTGCTACTGGTAGTTCAAGGTTTGTGTCAGTACCTGACTTTGTTGCAGCAACAACCATAGAAGATGCAACAACAGCTGCAGCGGCGGCAGCCGCAGCAGCTACAGGAACTTTTTTTACATATTTCACAAGAGTAACGTCAGACTGCAATGGTATGGGTAGTCCAGTAATCTCCCTTGAATCAAAAGGATGGTTCACCCCTGAAACTTCCACAGGTTTAGATTGATCGGGTAGATTACCAGGTAAACTGGCTTTATATGGCAGCCTATGAGGCAGACGAGGCAAAAATCGAGCAGGAACATGATCATCTTGATCCTTCACACTTCGGATTTCAGTCCTCTGTTTATGATCAACCTTATTATCTTCTGTCGGGGACTTGGCCTCAGCAGTAGACACATCCAACTGTTCAGCATAGATTTCAGTAAACAGGTTAGGGGGAGCAACAACACCACTTTCAAGCAACACGTCGTGAAGTTTCTGGGCTAACTGTGGATTCTCTTTTGCAGCATCAATCATATATTGTGAAACATCTTTTACTTTCATTCTACGGGCAGCAGGAGAACTAACACCTTCAGTCCAAGAAGGAGAGCGGGAATGTGCATAAGGGTAAACAGGTCTGCCAGGAAGCTCCCGCACTGGCACCTTCTCAGCATTGGAAGTTTTTCCAAAATCATCTGAAGACATTGTAGATTCTTCTCCACTTTTACTCAGCCTAGTTAAATTTGCCCCCTCATGAGATTCACTTCTGCCATCAGATTGGTTCCCAACAGCAGCAATATTTCTCAATCTGGATTGCTTTTCCAATGTCCCAAGTTCTGAATGCTCTTCAAATGAACTTGTGTGTCCATTGCTAGAAGAAGCTATATGAGAAGAGTCAATGTCTCTAGATAAAGGACTGGAAGAAAAGAATGTCTCATCGTATTCTATATGTGATCCAGCTGCATCAGAAGGAATAAGGGTGCCAGGATCTGCTGTTAGATCAACAATGTATTCCCTGAAATTCACAACATCTATCACCTTAATAAACACTTTTTTAAGCATTTCAATCGTTTCCAACATAATATTACAAATTTTAGAGGCAAATTACCATTTTGCAATCCGTAGAATTTACAATCAATGGTAACTGCTACAGAAATGCAAAAACCTCATAAGAAAATTACTGCGAAATCATTTGTGCCACCTGCAGAAGTTTTCTTGTGCAAGAATCTCATATAAGCTAGTTTGCAGAGCTAAAATCTAATAGCCTCATCTGCATTTAAGAATCCATTGACTAGAAGCATATGAGAGTAAAGCACCTCACATTTGCATACTTAATCATGTTTTGTTCGACTGCACAGCAAAGAGTGAGCCCTAAACAGCCCAGCAGAATTTCATTTAAGAAACTTCACCACTTGAAGAAATAAATAAATTACAGTAACTGTAATTACCTTCCATCATCGAGCTTCACAAAGTTCATAGCTACATCATCAGAACCAGTGTACAAATGCCCTTTTACCAACCGGCATGGTATCCCTACACAATCAGCCAAAACCTACATAATCATTGAAACCAAAAGTTAGAGAAGAGAGACAATTAGTAAGAAACCAAGAGTTCCAAATAGTACCATCACTCATAAAAAGAATTGTGATGAAATACGGTAAACTTAAAGCTCATAAATATGAACAGCAACCGGTCAGAAGACTATATCAGCAATATATCTATGAATTTTCAAACACTGACATGTGGAGGTATATGAAATAAATATTCATAAGCATGCTTTCAGCATATAACATAACTTGATCAACATATATTTTCTCTATCTGGCATAGAATATGAACCGCTGTATTAGACTCTGTATATATGCTTCCTAAGGAAAAGAATATTGATCAGCATAAATTTTCTCTGCTCTATGGCATAGAATATACCACTGTATTACACGCTGTATATGCTTCCTAAGGAAAAAGACGTGATTACACCTTCAGCAAGACAAGCCATGCAAAACCTCAAGGGTTTCAGTAGTGTCAATCCCTTTCACAGGATGCAGCTTTGCTTCTGCAATGCAAGACTCCATATTTCCATATGCTAAGTTTCACAAGGTTCAAACCAAGATTTCTATCAACAAATTTGATTTTTTTGTAACTTCATTAAGGATGAGAATATAATTGAATGGCTAGCTGGTGCCAAGGACAATCACTAGAGATCACAAATCCAAATATTTGGTCACCAGATGCTCCAATAGAAGGTGAAACCAGCTTATCTCAGGGTGAGTGTTTCCTTTTGGTATGAATATCGATGTGTTAGTAGCTACAGCAATAATTATACCTGTGTTTGAAGAGGTTAGAGACTAAGTTTAAGAAATAAAGGTCCTTGGTAGGCCACTTCCGAAAGAACCTGATAGAGATTGTTTATTACTGAGTAAATGAGGAGCATTACTGATATCTAGAGTTCAAAAAATCAAGGACCTGTTCAGTTAATTTGTGGAGGATGGTTTTGAACCTGTATTTTCATTAGATTAAGTATGTTCATGATTGATTTCAACAAATTCATCATGACTATTGAAAAAAATTCTCCACAACAGAGACTCATTGTTGGATGCTTGAAGAATGTTGCATAGTAAGAAAGTGTGCTCAATGTGAGCAGGTAACATTCTCAAGCATAAACTTCATCAAATTGTCCAAAACAATTTTCAAATATGTCAGAAGAAGTAAATATTTACCTAAAAGTTGTAGTAGCACCTAGAATAAGTGTATCAGGCACTAAAACAAAAAAAAAATGAAAACTGAAGTACCTTGAACATTAATGCACGATGACGAGGCAAGCCGATTGTAAGAGAACCAAGTGGCAAAACCATGCTACCAAGGGTTGCTTTCAAACTATAGCTAAGACTGCGCCATGCTCTTGACAAATTGCTAGGATCCCCAACTGATCCACCCATGTAATCAGAAACTAAAACAGCAAGCCTTCCCACCAAAGCACTGCCTATGAAAACTTGACATTCTGACCTTGACTTGACAGCCATCTCCAGCGCCTTCTGTTCAAATTTCAACAAATTAGCATCAGCAGCCCTATTGACCAGCACTGCTTCCCAGGTGACACCATCTGAGACTGGTGTTCCTTGCAAATCAACGAGAGAAGGCATTTTGTCTGTTGTGGACTCGGTCATGATTCCATACAGATCATAAAAACCATCCAAGACCTTGTCATCATAGCTGAGAGCATTGTAATTCTGTGAAGCATGCATAAATCTACGATATGAGATTGGTTAGAAAGGAATAAACATGTGATTAATTAAGTTCGAGAAAACAGTGTCAACTGATGGAATAAATCTAATGTGTATCATCTTAACTTCATATTAGTCTACAAATATCTTCAGTGCATAGAAAAATGAGATATAAGCCAAAGCCAGAGACAGCTGACCAGGTTTAAAAAGAAGATAACAGAAATCATAATCAAAAGAGAAACATTGACCAGTGCTATATTTTCCAAATGTAGAAAAGGTAACATATGGAAAGCACTGACATCTTCCTAGTTGATTTTCCGGTGACAATAGGCCATTAGCATGCACTAATTCATAAATGTATATATATTCCCTCCATTACTACAATATTCAAGACTGCTTGTCAATTTCTAGAACAAAATCATCAACTATCTCCTTGACAATGAGCATTCCAATAAGATCAAATAAGCATGATTCAAGTCATTGATCTCATTAAAACACAGGAGTTGAAGGAACCAACTTCACACACTAATAAACGTTCAGTGATAGATGTGGAAAGAAGAAACTAAACAGTTGTCAAAAACACTCCTGTCTTTACTACCACAACTTCACTTATAATACCAAAATTGAGAACGATGAAGCTTTCCATTTCCTCCACTTTTTCTCTTCCAACCAGCATTTTTGTAATCTCCACTAACTTGATGAGAGTTACAAGGTCCCTACAACTTTCCATTTCTTCTTTCATATCTACCTAATCTTTCAGATTTCCTAAATTGTGAAGGTCATGATTTGTCCACTATTTTTTATTTCCAACTGGTTAGAGTTAATAATACAGAGGAGCATTATTGTGAACCTTCAAAAATATTATTTATGGTGCCATAATGATACTATAGGTTGATAGTTTCAGATGTTTCTTTCTTTACAGGTACTAGAAAGGATGAAGACAGTAACATACGAGTTCTAATAATGGCACCCTCATCAGCCATTTTTCTCTCCTTCGCTTATGTCGGGGACAATCTACTTCATGGAAGCAATTTTATAAATATATTGGCAATCTAAAAATTGCCAGGAGAAAAATCTAACGAACAAGTTCCGTTCATATACATTTTCATCAAACCATTGTATCATAGAGGAGTTTGACTTGACAACTAGCTGTCAAGAAAAAAAAAATCCTCATAACTTTCTACTGTGTCTAGACTATGAAAAAAGAAACTTGGAATAGAATAGACAGGGGAAATGAAGAGACAGACAAACTCACCCAATACCGATAAGCAATGACTTCAGCAGGAGTATTCTCAGGTGCACAAGAGCCCAAGCTTATTTGCTTAACAGCCTCAATCTGAACTGCCTCAGGATCCTCACTTGCACTCAACTCCAAAGCCAGCTGTATCTGATACTCCTCCTCAATATCAGGATCCCTGGAGGTGGTAGACCCTGAATCACGCCTTACAGCTTCTGAAACAACATCAAAACCACTACTAATCGACTCCGGTTGCTCCACCCTCTCTCCTCTAGTCACATTTGAAGATAATGGTGGACTAGGACTTTTTCTATTACCAACTGAACTTAACCAATTTGAAAGGCCAGAAAAGGGTTTATTGTCTTGTGACCTAGAATGCAATGACTTATTATCAGGGGATGATCCATTAGTGGACTTATGGCCTCTTGATGAATTTGATCCCTCGGCATCCTCTGATTGATTAGGCATGATATGAAGCTTCTTGAGAAAGTTCTTCATACTCTTTGACTAATTTGCTCAATGCTAAAGAAATAATAATCTGGCCATAAACCTCTCCATTGTCTTGGACCAAGCATGAAATCTCAATCACTAAAAGACTAAAATACAACCAATAGAAACAAAAATTTAAGTTCAAACCATTGCAAAACACGGATATTGTCCCAAAGCCCGCAACATTAACTGACCCTAAATCAACCCATCAAATCCAATAAACGGAAAAACCATTTCAAGCAATACCCAGTTCAGCTTTTCCAAAATCAAGAATGCCCGGATGCTTTAATTGAAAGAAAATAGCTTCCTTTCCAGGGAAAAGCAACACCCTTGCTTACTTGCATGCAATACACAGACAAAGACTATCCCCCTAAACATAACTGATCTTTGTGGCCTCCAACAAGAATAAACCAATACCAAGACAGTATAGAATGGATCTTTCTTTGGATTTAGGGAAGACGTAAATGGATCTCTCTTTGGATTTAGGGAAGATGGTACATGGAAAAGAGAGAAGAATGGGACTTAAGGAGGGTTAAGTTTGGAAACTAGAAAAGGTAAGAGATGCAGCAGAGGGGCAGTGAAGCGAATGAGCAACAAGTGGGATAGTAGGACTCATGAAACAAGAAAGAATGACCCACTTGGAGTTTTTGAAGGACAAGGATTTCAAGGTCCCATAAAAAAGATTAATTTAGTGGGAAACAGAAACAAATCTCAACTGGCTCACTCCCCTTCTCTCTCTATCTCAATCTTTTTCTTTAAAAAAAAAAAAAAAAAACCCTACTCGCAGCAATGCCTCTCTCTCTCTTCAGAAGGTCCAAAAACTGATGTCTCTTTCTTGGTCCCTCTCTCTAGATGGGATTGGAGTTTCAAGCTCCTCCCTCCCCATGGAAGGGTATTATGGTGGGGGCATTAGTTGTAAATTTGTGAGGCATGGAATAATATTCAATTTGCAAGTTGACGAGATTTTACTCTTTTTTTTCAAATGTTTGACTTGTCGTTTTGCGTTGCAGGCATCCTTTCCCGTTACCTTTCGAAATTCGGACTTTTTAAAAAAAAAACTGAATGAATCTTTTAAAAACTTTTCCTTTTAATGAAAAGCTGTTACCATTTTTAGACGTCAATTTTTAACATTAATTTTTATTTAAAAAATTATTAAAATAATGTTTTTACATTTTTTTATTTTTAACATTAAAATCATCAAAAAAAATTTAATTTAATATTTTTTTAGTGAAATATAATTTTAAAACGTGTTTGAAAACCTGAGTTATCACACTCACAAATCACAAGATATTATTATTTTTTAAGATTTTTATTGGTTAATGTTTTAAAGCTGAAAATACAAAAATATATAAGAATAAATATATCTATGAAATAACTTTAAATTGAATTTAAGTTTTTTTAAAATACAAATAATAGATAAGACATGCCTTTTATATTTAATTATTTTATTGTTTATGCTAAAATACTAGTTAAACACTATCTTAAAATGTAATAATAATTATACATATTTAACTACTTATTATAGAACTTTATGAGGTAATTTGCCCGTGCGCTGCGCTACGTTTTTATTTATATAGAAAATTGATTGATTTTTTGTGTACTGTAATAGGTTATTTTAATATTTAATCGGTAAAATTATAATAAATAAAATCTATTAGAAATTGAGTTTGTTTTGCCTAAAAGGAACATTGTAATCAAAACACAAGGGAAGTGGTTTATATATTTTTTAATTGTAGATAATTTGGGCAAATTTGTATACCCATTTTGTTTATGTATTTCCTTTTTTTACGTCATATTAGATCTGAAAATATTATACATAAAAATATTGTAAAAATATTTTTTTTTAACAGAAGCAACCTAAAATCCAAGAATTAAATATTTTTTTCTAAGAAATAAAACCTAAACAAAATAGGAAATAATTAGAATTAAAAACCAAAATTAAGAGCATATATATATATAAACATGGACAAAAATAGAGACTATTTAGAAATATATCTAAAAAATAAAGAAATTAAAATAAAGAATTAAAAATATATGGGCTGAAATAAAAACAAAATATGTAAATAATTTATCCGAAGGATTAAATTAAAACAATTAAAAGTGTTGCAAGAGAAAACAATTAAGAGAAAAAACCTTAAAATAATCATTCTAATTATTTTAAATGCATTATCTATAATAAAATAAATATATTAAAAAACTAAATAATTGAAAGTCTTGTCGATTGATTATTTCTCTCTAATGTATAACGTTACTAAAAAAAATCAAGAACCATTAATATTTTTTGACATGTATAAAATTTGGTTTTGTCTGCGACGAAGCGCAGGGCAACTAACTCATATATTTTTTATTTGTAGATAATTTGACTAAATTTTTTCACCTGTTTTGTCTATGTGTAGCTTCATATATATTTTGTTTTCATGTAATATTAGATATCAAATATCATACATAAAAAAAGTTGTGGAAGTCAATTTTTCACAAAAACAACATTGATTAATGAAGTATCTTCATTATTATTTTTAGTTTTATTATCATGATTGTTAAATTGTCATAATTATATAGTTGTTATTGGAACAATTATTGTAAGTAATTAATATTCTAATCATTACTAACAATATTATCGTTTGCACTATCTATAAAAAAAATCATTTTTTATATTTTTCAAGATTTGTTCTTCATATTATTATATTTGAAGTATTTTAAAATACTAAGATTAAAGTAATTTGAGAATTTAAAAAAAAATATCAATTTTTACATATATATTTTAAGGTGTTAATATTAAAAAAATATCAAAATATATATATTTTGTAAGACAAAAATGATAATAAAATGTTCGTTAGATTTTAAATGCATTTTTCATAATAAAATGAATATATAAAAACCTAATATACAATCATTATTATTATTATTATTGTAAATATTTTTGCTATAGTAAGAACCGAAAGTTTTGTAGGCTAATTATTTATCTCAGATATATAGTATTATAAATAAAATATAAGAACATTAACATTTATTTTCATTTTCAAAATTTTTTTTATGACTACGGTGAAGTAGAGGGCAAGTGGCTCGTATATTTTTTCATTATAGATAATTTATCCTAATTTTTTGACTTGTTTGGGTTACGTGTGACTTCGTATGTTTTTTTGTTCATGTAATGTTAGATATGAAATATCATACACAAAAAAACCGCAAAATTCAACCTCTAAGAAATATAACATCAATTGATGAATTATTTCAATTATTATTATTATTGTTATTATCATGATTGTTAAATTGTTATAATTATTGTAGTTGTCATTATAAATATTATTATAAATAATCCATATTCTAATTATTATTGCTCATACCATCAATGACACCATAATTATTGTTGGAAAAAGAAATTAAATTATTTTTTTATTTTATAAGATTTATTCCTCATATTATTAAATTATAAGTATTTAAGAACACTGATATTAAAAAAAAAATATTCAAAAAAAACCTAGGTCATTTATTATATATATATATATATATATATATATATATATATATATATATATATATATATATATATATATATATATATATTAAGGCGCTAATATTAAATAAATATCAAAATATATAATTAGTCTCACATATATCTAAGAAAAAACACTTACAAATAATCATTATCATTATTTTGAATGCCTCATCTATAATAATTAGAAATTTCAGCACCTAACAATATTAACAAAAAAGCAATTAAAAAACAAAATAAATGATGAAACAAAAATAAATATTATTACATTTTAAAAAATTATTTAAATTGAAGAGTAAATAAAATAAATAAAACACAAAGAGAGAAAATAGTAAATATCAATTTTCAAATGATCACCAACACAAATTAAAATTTAAACATCACATAAAAAAACCTTAATAACAATGAAAATAATAAAAATTAAAAACAAAAATGTAAGAATAAACATAGAAAAAAACTAGAAACTATTTAAGAAATATAAAAAAAAATAAAGAAATTAAAATAAAATCCAACATTAAAAGTATAAGGGCCGAAATGGAAAACACATATATAATAAATTTCATTTAAAGAACAAAATTGAAACAAATCAAAACTTTGATACCGAAAAAACTTAAAGAATTTAACACAAAACCAAAAATTAAAAGACTGAGAACCAAAATAAAACTAAAATATATAGTCAATTTGAATTGAAAAATACAATTGAAACAAATCAAAACTCTGATACCAAAAATAATAAGGATTTCAAACCAATCGGGAAATTAAAAGATTGGAGACCGAAATGAAACTACAATATATAATCAGTTGCAATGGAAGGAGCAAATTTAAACAAATCAATTTTTTTTATAACAAAAATGTGGAACATAAATAACAATCAAAAGATCAAGAACAACAATGAACAGTTAATAAATAGTGGGGGCTGACAGGTACTTTCGCATGCAGGAGAGAGAAAAGGGGGGAAAACTTCAACCGACCACTGACACATCTCTGACCATCTTAGACCCCCACGGGTCGCACCACAAGGAAGGGAACATGACGTAGAATAATTCTAGATGTCAGTAGGGTATTTTTGCACGCTGGAAACCATCGCATGACTGTCCGAAACTCGCGTGAGTGCGGAAATAGACGGCGCGTCCGGTGAATCGCCAACAGTACTGCGTCAGAATATATATTAAAAAAGGTAAATTATCGGCACACCCCTACAACCAACTCTTGAATTACTCGTAAAATTCTAACTCAATCCAACTAAAAAATTGAAAGTTATGTCTCATTAAGTAAAACTAAATAATATTGGAATTATAACATACATCTAATTTCAAATCCCATCAAACATATTGTTCTCTTTTGTTTGAATTAATTAGCAAACTTACCATATATTTTTGAAAAGGTACATATGTGTAATTTTGTTCTCAACTAAACCCAAATTGAAACTTTATCTAAAACTCAAGATATTAACTCAACAATATCCACGGTGATATATTTGATTCTATTAACTTGAACCTCTTAACTTAACACATTAACTACTCCTTCGATCCTCTTTAATTTACACCTTATATTAGGCCCAATTTTAAGCATAGGTGGGATCATATCATTTTTTTTTTATCATTTATTTCATCTACAAATTTATTTCACACAAACACTTTATCATTTAGTTTTTTCATTAATTTTAGTCCTTATTTTAACCTTAATAGCACCTTTAAGCTTATTTATAAGGTCATGCGCTCTATTACATATAATATTTTATTTCCCCCACTTACATATCTCTTTTCATTTTGAGTTTCTTTTACTCGTCAAGGACTTGTGATTTTCAGTCCTATGTTTACGCAGGGTTTACAGTGGCCCTTTTAGAAGAGTTATCACACTAGTATTTATGCTCTAAAATATGGCACCCTAAATGACCCATATTTTTCAATCTTTAGTCACATGAAAGTATAACAAAATGCAAAATTAACAAACTTAGTCATATCTTTAAAGGCTTGGGATGCAAGTATTTTTTCACACCAAATGAAATTACCATTTTTCCTTTGATTGATAAACTGGAAGCCCTGGATGTGGGGGTATTTAGGTATTTTCCTAAGCTACAAGAAAAACATAATTCATACTTAAAAAAGACAAGATCAGATACATATATAGGGGTTTTTTGGTTATTTAATATTTGTTATTTACAGGGTAATGAAGCATTTTAGTGATTTTATATTAGTTTTAATAGTAAAATTACTGTAGTAACCTTAAAGAGTAAAAAACCATAAAATTTGATGCAAACGCTTGTATAGTAATTCTATTTTTTAATGAACAATGTATGTACTCCATTACCCTTAACATCCAAAAGTTTTTTAGTTTGGTTTTGTGGGCTTGGTTGTAATTTCATTAACATTTTTTTGTTATTATTGCTTAGTTCCAAGGGAATTTATTTTTGTAAGAACATAAAAAATTGAAAAAAGATGTTGATGTGTGACTCAAACGTGTTAGTCACTCTGTCGCCTTTGAATCGGGGCTCACTCTAGTAGTTTTAATCATGCTTTTGTCACATCATTGGATTCGTCTAGATGTCATCTTCCTCTCTAGGTGGTGCGTATATGGTGATTCAATATGATTTGGTGTGAATTTTCTTTTCTCTTTTCTATTTCTTTTTTTTCTTCTTCAAATTGAGTGTTGACCATACAAAAGAATAAACATCCCTTTAATTTCTTTTTTCTTTTGATTTATTTTCTCTTCTTGTAATTGAAATTGTTTAAATCACATTAATTATTTCCAATTAGATTTTATTTTTGATTTCTTCCCTAGACATCTGATGTTTTAATTTTTTTTATCAGATTTGGTCCTCATTGTTTAAATTGATATTTGTTTTGTTTTGAATCATTTTCTTAATTGATTTATTTATTTTTAATTCCATCCCTAATAATTTATTTTTATGTAATTCTTATTCCAAATTTGATCGTTCTTTTAATTACTATTATTATTCAAATTCTTCATTGATTTTTTTTAAATTACATCTCTAAACATTTAATTTCATTTTTCCCTCTAAATATTGAATTTCATTTTTTTTAATCCAAATTAATATTAAGTAAGATTTAGTCCTATTTTTTTTAATTTCTATTTGTTCTGTTTTGTTTCACATTGTTTTTTATTTCATTTTTATCCCTTAAAATTTGTTTTTATTAAAAGTCTTACATCTTTTTTTTCAAGGTTTCCTTTAACAATGTCACCTGGTCTCAAGACCTAGGTAATAGATCTAAAAGATTTAGCCCAAGTTGGCTTTGATAATTTTTAAAGCTTTTTTTCAAATATTTTTTTGGATGATATTTTTTTCTCTTTCTTGTTATGGGGTCATTTCAATTTCATGTTTTAGGCCATATGTTTGATTTGTTGACTCGGACTAGCAGTATAGTTTGCTTGAGACTTTATATATATATATATATATATATATATATCATATTAACAAATGTACATTCCTTAGATTTAAAGTTTAGTCTAAGTTATTTAAAATAATTCAACTCAATGACGCACATCTCAAAATTTCTTTGAGTTATTTTAAAAGGCAGCATCATATGAATTTTTTTTTTTTGCATTCTTGATAATTCATTCCCACCTACAACATAGCAATTAAGTCAAGTTTTAAATATTCATCTAGTTTTTTATTGTTTATTTTTTAGGGATTATGCGCCATTTTGTTTTACCAAAGTTGAAAATAACCTATTCTATCTCAAAAAATTTAAATTCATTGTTTTTGTTAGATTTATGACTTTTTTGTTTAAAAGAGTTTGATTTTAAATTAAATTAAATTAAACTAGTTGTACTTTTTTTTCCATAATATATCATCGAACATGCCACCATCTTCATATTTGTCTTAACATTGTTTTATGTTTTAGAAAACAAACTATCTCATTGATGACACAAGGATTTTTTTTAAACAGTTTTATCTTACATTTTCTATGAATGTTTTAGGCCTATATCTTATCCTTACATCGAAATAAAACCACACTAGAATCTAATGTTTATAGCTCAATATATAACCCAAAAACTGATTGGTGCTCTAATTTGAGTAGAACCAACCTAACTAGGATTTCTTTTTAAAACCAAACCCTCTCTTTGTGTCTTTACATGAATCCTAATTTCAATTATTAAATGCATCAATCAATCATCAGGATTATGACAAATGTTTATTTTAAAAACCTATTAAAAAGTAAGCATTTATGATTAATTAAAGTTATCTTACGTTATCAAACTTATTATTATAAAATATGTTTAAGTTAAGGAACTTAATAATACTTTAAATGCAATATGATCATATAAAATC
The DNA here is from genome assembly GCA_027405865.1 of Salix purpurea. Lineage (NCBI taxonomy): Eukaryota > Viridiplantae > Streptophyta > Magnoliopsida > Malpighiales > Salicaceae > Salix > Salix purpurea. Next base: position 5,095,162 of record JAOWLH010000014.1, on the reverse strand, counting down.
TTAATAAAAATGCACTTTCATGCATTTATCAAGTTATATTTGAAAACTTGTGAAACTAGAAATATTTTTATTTTTTTGTATTTGTCATAAATTATATAAACTTTAATTATTGTTTTCAATTCAATTATATAGATGTTTAATTTTATTGAAAAGGCTAATAATTTATTGTTACAAGACCTTCGAGGGTAGTATAGTTTAGAAGAGAAAAAAAAGGTTTAACTACTTATAAGAGTGTCAAAAAACACTAGCAATTGGTTGTTAAAGTAGGTTGTAATGATAAGTCAGTTTTATATATGCAAGATTAGCATCATCTTGATGTTATTTAGAGTAGAGATTAGATTTTTACATTAACAACATTTTTGAATAATTATTTTAATTAAGTATTTTAAATTATTATTTTTTAGTTATTTAAATTGTTTAAATAACTAAATAACTTGATATTCAAAACAATGATCTTGTAACACTTCGACAACATAACTTGATAGAGTTGCATGGGCATGTCAACCCATTTATTATCAATGCTTGTTTTTATCATATCAATCAACCATGTGGTATACATTTTGATCATGCATTGATTGCAATTTTGGTTAAGCAATGGAGGCATGATACATACACCTTTTATTCATGTGTTGGTAAAATGACATTCACACTAGAATATCACCATGTTGACTAGTCTTCTAATAAATGGAACCCACATAACAGAACATGGAAGGTCGATTAACAATAATGCTTTATGTGATCATCTCTAATTAGTGCTTATATAGGCAATTGCATCAAATTAAAATCGTTAGATATAAATTTTAAGACTACCCTAACAAATACGATAAAGGACTGGTTGATTATTTATCATTGGGCATACATATTACATGTATTTGGAGGTCTTGTTTCTTTGAGTATTGTTGGCAATATAATATTGTAGTTTGTTTTTACATTGCTTGAATATTTTCTAGGTCATTCGCGGGGGGGGGGGGGGGGGGGGGGGGGGGGGGGGGCATGCTTATATATTTATATTGGAAACCATGTTTAAAAAAAAGACAATTTGTCAAATGTAAATTATTTCTTCATGTATAATTATTTTAAATTCTATGATCATTAGAAGCAATGGCATTTTAAATACTAACTTATAATTGTCAATGTTGATTAATATAGTTCTGGTCTCAAAGCATATTCATATTGAACATTTAAAGATCTAGGGTGATAATATTTTTGACATTCTCATGCATAAGCCATTATATATTTGCTCTAAGTAGTGATAAAATAAAATAAATTTGAATCAACATGTTATATATGTATAAAAAAATTGAATGTAAAAATGTACTAAATTTATGGCTTTTCCACGAGTTTTAACTGGATGGGTTGGATACACAACAACCATAATAAATATGCGCTACAAATGTATTCAATATCTAATTATTTAAATGTAAATTAATTATTTTTGATTTTTTATCCAATATAAATCTTTCATATGTTCTAATAGGTTATATAGATGTCATATATAAAAAGACTTGATATTTTTAATTTCACCTATTTGCCATGAGGGATCACATCTTTGCTTAACAATGGTCTCTTTGCACTGCTTTGACATTGTTAAAATACATTATCCAGATCGGATAAACTATTGATCTCTACTTCCTAACAAATAAATCAATTAATCTCGATCATTAGTATTAATGATATCATTAGTCTTCATCTCTAGCTAAATGACCAGTCAATGTTGTTCATAGTTCCCACCTCTGAGCAAACTAATCAATTAATGTTGGTCATCAATATAATTGATATCATTAGTATTCATCTCCTAGTATACTAATCAATCTATTGTTGTAATAATTTTCTTTTTTTACCAAATTACTGGTTTTTTATTTATTTTCCACATCATGTTCTCCTTACAACTTAACCAATATACCTTGTACAAATATTTTGATTTGTACTACAAGTCTAACGCACTATAATCCATCCTTTTAATCGTAGCCTCAATATTAGTTTTTATTTATGAATTCATCATCTTCTTTTAACTTATAAGCCTACATACTGACTCTATAATTCAACTTTTTTATATTTCTTTATGCTTACTTTATTTATCCCATCAAAATTTAACTTTAACATCATATTTGATATATTTTATTAACACCCTCTAGACAAAAATATTTAATATTTTATATCATATTCTATACAAATATAGAATTTTACATCATTGTCATATTCCTATTTTCCACAGCACAAATATACTTTGACACTAAGAAAACCATAACATACTAATAATACATACATACATACATACATACATACATACATACATACATACATACATACATACATACATGTAAAACATCATTTAAAAATTCTAAAAATCAAGGTGTCGAGCACCTACCAAGAGTCTGTAGAAGTGTTGTTGTTTTATGTTGTTGTTCAGTTTCCTCCACAAACTCCTTTGTACTACTAGAGATTTAATTATCATCAACAATACAACCACCATCATAACTTTATTTCAATTCATATTCAATTATTATTTTCAAGCTAATAGCGAGGAAATTCTTAAAGTCCTATACCCTTAAATATTTTGTATGTTCATAATCATTTTTATAAAGTCATATGTTAAAACCCTTATTCAATGAATATTTTAAGCAAAAATTAAAAATTGTTTAATTCTGGAATATTTAGCCTAACCAACCCAGAACATTATTTAGTATCTTAATCATAATTGAAGTTGTAAAACCTAATTTTTGGCTTGATTTGTCTCTATGGAAAGCTAAGATGTAGAGCTAGTAATATTGAAGTTATATAACTCTAGATTAATAGAAAAAATAGTTTGATTGCAAATATAACATCCATATCTATAGTTTTTGTAATAAACCAACTCCAAATTCCATTGTTTTCAAGCTTAAAATCAACAATTACAGTAGCATCCAAGATTTATCCAGAGATATGTTATTTTAGACTTTTACTCATATTGTAGCTCATATTTGAATTTATATAACTCTTAATTAATCAAAACTAGTTTCATTTGAAAGATAACATCCATATCTACAGCTTTTGTAAAGAAACTAATTCTAGATTCCTCTGTTTTTAAGCTATAAATCAACAATCTCGCTAACCCCTTTTACTACCCCCATTTGAGTTGCCCTCCCTTGGGTTCTTACCCAAAGTTTCTCTTCAATAATCCCTATTATCTCACTATATATATATATATATATATATATATATATATATATCATGTTCATTTAAATTTTTTCCTTAAAATTTCTTTTAGAACCCCAACTAAGAAATTCAGGTTTTTTCTTCTTAATTCTTCATGTCATTCACCTAATTGAGCTTATTTTCATGTATTATTTACATCTAACATCGTTAACCACCTATCAGTTTAACATTTAAAAATAAAAACACCATAAACCTAAAATTCAAGAATTAATGAATTTTTAAATCCCATCATGAAAATCCATAATCACATTAAATGAGTTGGTTAAGCTGAATATACATTAAGTCTTTTATTTATCTTTTGAAAAGATTCAAGGTCAAGCTGCATAATTAGTAATGTGGTTGCATATTATTAATTCTTATTTTTAAAATGCCATTGTAAGCCCAGCAAATTCTAAGTAACTTAGGAAAATTATTAATTTCTCATATTATTAAAGAGAATTCTAAGTAACATAGGAAAATTATTGTGTGTGTCCACTATAGATCAAGACATAGTGTACTCTAGACTTGTATAATAATTTTCACATCTTTATATTAGAATATAGAAACAATCTTCTATTTATAGAATGTAAATATATTTCCTGTTTTGTTAGCAAAATTGTAGCCGAAGGACTCTCCCTTCACCCTTGTATAAATCATCCAATTATCAATGAAATCAGCAGGCAAATTATTCCAATTCTTCTATCATGGTATCAGAGCAACCCTAGGTTATCTTCTTCATCTAAATTCAAGCTGCCTCTTTTTCTTTACCAACTGCAACTATCACTCTTCTTCATCCCTCTCTGTTAATCAAGCTCTGCCCAGAAAATTCAGAAAAACACAATGACAGACTCAACAGACTCAACCACCTCACTTTCTTCTCCTCCCACCAAACTTCATCAATCTCATCCTGCTCTTACAGTGTTCAACATCACCACCTTTATCAAAGTCACCTTAGACATTGAAAAAGGCCAATACATTACATGGTCTGAATTGTTCAAAATACATGCTAGAGCTTATCAAGTTCTGGATCATATCATCCCTGCCTCATCAGAAAAGAACAAACAAATTGCTTCCATTCAAGACACGGACCCTGACCTTTGGTCCCGTGTTGATGCAATTGTCCTACAATGGATTTACAGCACCATCTCCGAAGATCTTCTCAACACAATCCTTGAATGTGATTCAACAGCTGAAACCGCATGGAATAGATTGAAAGACATATTCTCAGACAATAAAAATTCTAGGGCACTCTACCTGGAACAAGAATTTTCCAAAGTCCAAATGGAAAATTTTCCTGATGCTTCTTCCTACTATCAGCACCTCAAATCCCTCTCGGACCAATTGTCCAATGTGGGTGCCCCTGTGTCGAATGAACGACTAGTTCTTCAACTCCTCTCGGGATTGACTGATGCTTATTCCTCAATTGGATCACAGATACGCCATGGAGACTCGCTTCCCCTCTTTTACAAAGCCCGTTCCATGCTTGTATTGGAGGAAATGGCACGGATGAAAAAGGTTGCTCAATCCCCCCCAAACTCTGCCTTTTTTGTCTCTCCGGTTGCAAACTCCGGTGGCCATTTTTCTGGAAACCCACAGCACCGTACAAACCCACACCACAACAACCGCAGCTCCTTTAATCGCAGTGGCAGAGGAGGTGGCCACGGAGCACGCGGTGGAAAGGAAAGAGGGAGAAGTGGTGGTCGTGGAAGCCAGTGGCACGGGCACACCACGGCATGGCAGCCGGGATATGCCCAGCAGCAGCCAACAGGGTATACACCCCAGGAGCGACAACCCTAGTCTTATAGGCAGGCTCCTTGGGCTGGGCCGTGGCAGCAATGGGCCAGCCCCCCATGCCCATACCCAACGGCTGGGCAGCCCACTCAACGCCAGCCCAGTATTCTTGGGCCTAGGCCACAGCAGGCCCATATGGCAGCAGTCACTCCACAGGCCCAATCCACACAACAGGCCCATTCTTCGTATGCTCCAACCGACATCCAAGCGGCCATGCACACGCTCTCCATTGCTCCTCCTGATGATCAATGGTATATGGACACCGGAGCGACATCTCACATAACTACAAATGGGGGTAATCTCACATCTTATTTAAATATGAGCAATAATCATAATATTACTGTCGGAAATGGTCATACTATTCCAATTATTGGTTATGGACATGCATTATTACCTGAATCCAAACATCCTTTCACTTTGAATAATGTCTTGCATGCCCCAAAATTGATCAAAAATCTTGTCTCTGTGAGAAAATTTACCATTGAAAATAATGCTTCTATCGAATTTGATCTGTTCGGTTTTTCTGTGAAGGATTTTCCAACGGGGATGCCTTTAATGAGATGTAACAGCTCGAGTGACCTCTATCGAGTTACAACAAGACCAACCATTGATTTTTCAACACCATCTACCTTTACCGTTGTATCTCCCGATTTATGGCATAATCGTTTAGGGCATCCGGGAACTCCTGTTTTAAGTTCTCTTCGTAGAAACAATTTCATTATTTGCAATAAAATTCAGGACATTTTTTTTTGCAATTCATGTCCTCTTGGGAAACAAATTAAATTACCTTTCTATGAATCTCTCTCATTCACCTCTTTACCATTTGATATTGTGCATAGCGATATTTGGTCATCACCTACCCTTAGTTCGGAAGGTCATCGTTATTATGTTTTATTTCTTGATGATTTTACAAATTTTCTATGGACTTCTCCAATTGCCAATAAATCTCAAGTGCATTCCATGTTTCTGTCTTTTCGTGCTCATATCAAAACACAATTTGAAAGAGATATTAAATGTTTCCAATGTGACAATGGCGGGGAGTACGACAATAAATCTTTTCACCAATTTTGTCAATTACATGGCATGACTTTTCATTTTTCTTGCCCACATACTTCTTCTCAAAATGGAAAAGCCGAAAGAAAAATTCGTACCATCAATAATGTCATCCGCACCCCCCTTGCTCATGCCTCTCTACCAGCGTCATTTTGGCATCATGCACTTCAAATGGCCACCTATCTCCTTAACATAGTACCCAACAAAAAGCTTGCCTTTCAATCACCCATAAAAATTCTCTACCAAAAAGATCCATCCTACTCTCATCTTCGAGTCTTTGGGTGCTTATGTTATCCTCTTCTTCCATCTACTTCTAGAAATAAATTGCAAGCTCGGTCAACACCATGTGTGTTTTTAGGGTACCCCTCTAACCATAGAGGATATAAATGTTATGATCTCTCCAGTCGTAAAATTCTTGTTTCCAGGCATGTAATTTTTGATGAGCATACATTCCCTTTCTCTACATTACATACTCCTTCATGTCCTACTTATGAATTTCTAGATGCAGGTCACTCACCCTTTCTCCACTCACCTGCTCCACCAAATCATCCTCCTGGACAACTTGCTGATCCACCACCCCAAACCTCGAGTCCTATTCAGGTACCACAACCACCCCCCCTCAACCCCATCCCCGATTCTCCAAGCCAAGAGCTAGCCAGCACATCAAACACATCACCCCGAGCAGAATCCCCTAACACCACTGCTCCACCACAAACCCAAAGTCCACATCCACCAATGGCACCAGCCCAACCCCCTCAAATTGTCCATTCCCTTCACTCTCCACAAATGACTACCAGATCCCAACATGGTATTGTTAAGCCCCAAAAGCTCTTTAACCTTCATGCTTCGGCTGAAACAACCATTTCTCCTTTACCCACTAATCCCCTTAATGCATTACATGATCATAATTGGAAAATGGTCATGAAAGACGAATACGATGCTCTTATTGAAAATAAGATGTGGGACTTAGTACCCCGTCCGTCTAATGCTAATATCATTCGAAGTTGTGGATTTTCAGGCATAAAAAGAAATCTGATGGTTCATTTGAGCGGTATAAAGCCCGTCTTGTGGGTGATGGTGCAGGTCAGCAAACGGGGATTGATTGTGGGGAGACCTTTAGTCTGGTAGTCAAACCGGCAACCATTCGGACAATGTTGAGTATTGCTTTATCCAAATCTTGGTGTCTTCATCAACTAGATGTCAAGAATGCCTTCTTGCATGGCAATCTCGACGAAACAGTTTATATGCATCAACCTCCAGGTTTCCGAAATTCAGAGCATCCAGATTATGTTTGTTTGCTAAAGAAATCTCTCTATGGGCTTAAGCAAGCCCCACGTGCTTGGTATCAATGGTTTGCTGATTATGTGGCCGTATTGGGGTTCTCTCACAGTATTTCAGATCACTCGCTATTCATTTATCGGCAGGGTAATGATATGGCGTATATTCTTCTATATATGGATGACATTATTCTTGTTGCATCTTCTACTACTCTTCGGCAATCTATCATATCAAAACTTGGCACTGAGTTTGCTATGAAAGATTTGGGTCCCATCAGTTATTTTCTGGGCATATCGGTTACTCGACATTCCGGAGGCCTATTTCTTTCACAAAAGAAATATGCAGAAGAAATCATTGAACGGGCTGGTATGTCTTCTTCAAAACCATCTCCTACTCCGGTGGACACAAAAGCTTATCATGATCCTTATCATGAATATCGTAGTTTGGCTGGAGCATTTCTTCAGGAAATCCTTATCATGATCCTACTGAATATCGTAGTTTGGCTGGAGCATTACAGTATTTGACATTTACATGGCCAGATATTTCCTACGCAGTTCAGCAGATATGTCTATTTATGCATGACCCCAGAACACAGCACATGTTGGCCTTAAAGCGCATCATTCGCTACATTCAGGGTACTCTAGATATTGGTCTTCACCTTTATCCCTCATCAGATCATACTCTTACCTCGTACACCGACACTGACTGGGGCGGATGTCCAGACATCAGACGGTCTACTTTTGGTTATTGTGTATACCTTGGGGATAATTTACTCTCATGGTATGCAAAAAGACAACCCACATTATCACGTTCTAGTGCTGAGGCCGAATACCGGGGACTGGCTAATGTTGTTTCCGAATCGTGTTGGATTCGTAACCTACTTCTGGAGTTACATTGTCCTATTTCAAAAGCCACATTGGTATATTGTGATAATGTTAGTGCGGTTTATCTTTCTGGCAACCCAGTCCAGCATCAACGCACTAAGCATATTGAGATGGATATTCATTTTGTGCGGGAAAAAGTCGCTCGTGATAAAGTTCGTGTTCTACATGTCCCTTCACGTTATCAGATTGCTGACATTTTTACTAAGGGACTTTCGCAACAACTTTTTGATGATTTCCGGGATAGTCTCAACGTCCGGCAACCTCTCGTTTCCACTACGGGGGTGTATTAGAATATAGAAACAATCTTCTATTTATAGAATGTAAATATATTTCCTGTTTTGTTAGCAAAATTGTAGCCAAAGGACTCTCCCTTCACCCTTGTATAAATCATCCAATTATCAATGAAATCAGCAGGCAAATTATTCCAATTCTTCTATCACTTTAAAGGCTTGGGATGCAAGTATTTTTTTCACGCCAAATGAAATTACCATTTTTCCTTTGATTGATAAAATGGAAGCCCTGGATGTGGGGGTATTTAGGTATTTTCCTAAGCTACAAGAAAAACATAATTCATACTTACAAAAGACAAAAGATCAAATACATATATAGGGGTTGTTTTGTTATTTAATATTTTTTATTTACAGGGTAATGAAGCATTTTAGTGGTTTTATATTAGTTTTAATAGTAAAATTATTGTATTAACCTTAAAGAGTAAAAAGCCATAAATTTTGATGCAAACGCTTTATAGTAATTTTGTTTCTTAATGAACAATGTATGTACTCCATTACCCTTAACATCCGAAAGTTTTTTAGTTTGGTTTTGTGGGCTTGGTTGTAATTTCATTATCGTTATTTTGTTATTATTGCTTAGTTCCAAGGGAATTTATTGATGTATGCCTCAAACGTGTTAGTCGCTCTATCGCCTTTGAATCGGGGCTCACTCTGGTGCTTTTAATCCTGCTTTTATCATATCATTGGATTCATCTAGATGTCCTCTTCCTCTCTAGGTGGTGCGTATATGGTGGTTCAATATGATTTGGTGTGAATTTGCTTTTCTCTTTCTTTTGTTTTTTTCTTCAGAATGAGTGTTGACCATACAAAAGAATAAACATCCCTTTAATTTCTTTTTTCTTTTGATTTATTTTCTCTTCTTGTAATTGCAATTGTTTAAATTACATTAATTATTTCCAATTAGATTTTAGTTTTGATTTCTTCCCTACACATATGATGTTTTAATTTTTCTATCAGATTTAGTCCCTGTTGTTTAAATTGATATTTGTTTTGTTTTGAATCATTTTCTTAATTGATTTATTTATTTTTAATTCCATCCCTAATAATTTATTTTTATTTAATTCTTATTCAAATTTGATTCTAATTCTTTTAATTACTATTATTATTCAAACTCTTCATTGATTTTAAAAAAAAAATTACATCTCTAAACATTTAATTTCATTTTTTCCTCTAAATATTGAATTTCATTTGTTTTTCGCTAAATATTTAATTCAATTTAGTTTTAAGTAAGATTTAGTCCTATTTTTTTAATTGCTATTTGTTCTGTTTTGTTTTACATTGTTTTTTATTTCATTTTTATCCCTTAAAATTTGTTTTTATTAAAAGTCTTATATCTTTTTTTTTTCAAGGTTGCCTTTAACAATGTCACCTTGGTCTCAAGACCTAGGTAATAGATCTAAAAGCTTAGCCCAAGTTGACTTTGATATTTTTTAAAGCTTTTTTTCAAATAATTTTTTGGATGATATTTTTTTCTCTTTCTTGTTTATGGGGTCATTTCAATTTCATATTTTAGGCCATATGTTTGATTTGTTGACTCGGACTAGCAGTATAATTTGCTTGAGACTTTCTTGTTTTTTTTATATATATTTCTATCATATTAACAAATATTCATTCCTTAGATTTCAAGTTTAGTCTAAGTTATTTAAAATAATTCAACACAATCAACTCAATGACACGCATCTCAAAATTTCTTTGAGTTATTTTAAAAGGCAGCATCATATGAATTTGTTTTTGCATTCTTGATAATTCATTCCCACTTACAACATAGCAATTAAGCCAAGTTTTAAAGATTCATCTAGTTTATTATTGTTTATTTTTTAGGGATTATGTGCCATTTTGTTTTACCAAAGTTGAAAATAACCTATTCTATCTCAAAAAAATTAAATTCATTGTTTTTGTTAGATTTATGACTTTTTTGTTTAAAAGAGTTTGATTTTAAATTAAATTAAATTAAACTAGTTGTACTCTTTTTTTTTCCAGAATATATCATCGAACATGCCACCATCTTCATATTTGTCTTAACATTGTTTTATGTTTTAGAAAACAAACTATCTCATTGATGACACAAGGATTTTTTTTAAACAGTTTTATCTTACGCTTTCTATGAATGTTTTAGGCCTATATCTTATCTTTACATCGAAATAAAACCACACTAGAATCTAATGTTTATAGCTCAATATATAACCCAAAAACTGATTGGTGCTCTAATTTGAGTAGAACCAACCTAACTAGGATTTCTTTTTAAAACCAAACCCTCTCTTTGTCTCATTACATGGATCTTGATTTCAATTATTAAATGCATCAATCAATCATATGGATTATGAGACATGCTTATTTTAAAAACCTATTAAAAACTAAGCATTTATGATTAATTAAAGTTATCTTACGTTATCAAACTTATTATTATAAAATATGTTTAAGTTAAGGAACTTAATAATACTTTAAATATAATATGATCATATAAAATCTTAATAAAAATGCACTTTCATGCATTTATCAAGTTATATTTGAAAACTTGTGAAACTAGAAAACATTTGTATTTTTTTGTATTTGTCATAAATTATATAAACTTTAATTATTGTTTTCAATTCAATTATATAGATGTTTAATTTTATTGAAAAGGCTAATAATTTATTGTTACAAGACCTTCGAGGTTAGTATAGTTTAAAAGAGAAAAAAAAGGTTTAACTACATATAAGAGTGTCAAAAAAACACTAGCAATTAGTTGTTAAAGTAGGTTGTAATGATAAGTTAGTTTTATATATGCAAGATTAGCATCATCATGATATTTAGAGTAGAGAGATTAGATTTTTAGATTAACAACATTTTTGAATAATTATTTTAATTAAGTATTTTAAATTATTAATTTTTAGTTATGTAAATTGTTTAAATAACTAAATTACTTGATATTCAGAACAATGATCTTGTAACACCTCGACAACATAAATTGATAGAGTTACATGGGCATGTCCACCCATTTATTATCAATGCTTGTTTTTATCATATCAATCAACCATGTGGTATACATTTTGATCATGCATTGATTCCAGTTTTGGTTAAGCAATGGAGGCATGATACACACACCTTTTATTTATGTGTTGGTAAGATGACATTCACACTAGAATATCACCATGTTGACTAGTCTTTTAATAAATGGAACCCACATAAGAGAACATGGAAGGTCAATTAACAAGAATGCTTTATGTGATCACCTCTAATTAGTGCTTATATAGGCAATTGCATCAAATTAAAATCGTTAGATATAAATTTTAAGATTACCCTAACAAATACGATAAAGGACTAGTTGATTATTTATGATTGGGCATACATATTACATGTATTTGGAGGTCTTGTTTCTTTGAGTATTGTTGGCAATATAATATTGTAGTTTTTTTTTACATTGCTTGAATATTTCTAGGTCATTCGAGGGGGCATGCTTATATATTTATATTGGAAACCATGTTTAAAAAAAGAAGAAAATTTGTCAAATGTAAATTATTTCTTCATGTATAATTATTTTAAATTCTATGATTATTAGAAGCAATGGCATTTTAAATACTAACTCATAATTGTCAATGTTGATTAATATAGTTGTGGTCTGAGAGCATATTCATATTGAACACCTAGAGATCTAGGGTGATAATATTTTTGACATTCTCACACATAAGCCATAATATATTTGCTCTAGGTAGTAATAAAATAAAATAAATTTGAATCAACATGTTATATATATGTATAAATTAAATGTAAAAAAGTACTAAATTTGTGGCTTTTCCATGAGTTTTAACTGGATGAGTTAGATACACAACAACCATATTAAATATGCACTACAAATGTATTCAATATCTAATTATTTAAATGTAAATTAATTATTTTTGATTGTTTATCCAATATAAATCTTTCATAGGTTCTAATAGGTTATATAGATGTTATATATAAAAAAGACTTGATATTTTTAATTTCACCTATATACCATGAGGGATCAAATCTTTGCTTAGCATTGGTCTCTTTGCACTACTTTGACATTGTTAAAGATCAGATAAACTATTGATCTCTACTTCCTAACAAATAAATCAATTAATCTCGATCATTAGTATCAATGATACCACTAGTCTTCATCTCTAGTCTAAATAACCAGTCAATGTTATTCATAGTTCCCACCTTTGAGCAAACTAATCAATTAATGTTGGTCATCAATATAAGTTATATCTTTAGTATCCATCTCCTAGTATACTAATCAATCTATTGTTGTAATAGTTTTTTTTTTTTTTTACCAAATTACTGTTTTTTATTTATTTTCCACATCATGTTCTCCTTACAACTTAACCAATATACCTTGTACAAATATTTTGATTTGTGCTACAAGTCTAACACATTATAATCCATTCTTTTAATCTTAGCCTCAATACTAGTTTTTATTTGTGAATTCATCATCTTCTTTTAGCTTATAAGCCTACCTATTGACTTTATAATTCAACTTTTTTATATTTCTTTATGCTTCTTTATTTATCCCATCAAAATTTAACTTTAACGTCATATTTGATCTCTTTTATTAACACCCTCTACACAAAAATATTTAATATTTTATATCATATTCTATACAAATATAGAATTTTACATCATTGTCATATTCCTATTTTCCACAACACAATTATACTTTGACACTAAGAAAACCATAACATACTAATAATAATACATATATACATGCAAAACATCATTTAAAAATTCTAAAAATCAAGTTGTCAAGCACCTACCAAGAGTCTGTAGAAGTGTTGTTGTTTTATGTTGTTGCCAGTTTTCTCCACAGACTACTTTGTACTACTAGAGATTTAATTATCATCAACAATAAAACCACCATCATAACTTTATTTCAATTCACATTCAATTATTATTTTCAAGCTAATAGTGAGGAAATTCTTAAAGTCCTATATCCTTAAATATTTTGTATGTTCATAATCATTTTTATAAAGTCATATGTTAAAACCCTTATTCAATGAATATTTTAAGCAAAAATTAAAAATTGTTTAATTCTGGAATATTTAGCCTAACCAACCTAGAACATTATCTAGTGTCTTAATCATAATTGAAGTTGTAACCTAATTTTTGGCTCGATTTGTCTCTATGGAAAGCTAAGATGTAGAGCTAGTAATATTAAAGTTATATAACTCTAGATTAATAAAAAAAATTAGTTTGATTAGAAATATAACATCCATATCTATAGTTTTTGTAATGAACCAACTTCAAATTCCATTGTTTTCAATCTTAGAATAAACAATTACAGTAGCATCCAAGATTTATCCAGAGATATGTTATTTTAGACTTTTACTCATATTGTAGCTCATATTTTAATTTATATAACTCTTAATTAATCAAAACTAGTTTCATTTGAAAGATAACATCCATATCTACAACTTTTGTAAAGAAACCAACTCTAGATTCCTCTGTTTTTAAGCTATAAATCAACAATTTCGCTAACCCCTTTTACTACCCCATTTAGGTTGCCCTCCCTTGGGTTCTTACCCAAAGTTTCTCTTCAATAATCCCTATTATCTAACTATATATATATAATGTTCATTTAAAAATTTTCCTTAAAATTTCTCTAAGATCCCTAACTAAGAAATTTGGGTTTTACCCCCTTAATTCTTCATGTCATTCACCTAATTGAGCTTATTTTCATGTATTATTTACATCTAACATCGTTAACCACCTACAAATTTAACGTTTAAAAATAAAAACACCATAAACCTAAAATTCAAGAATTAATGAATTTTTAAATCCCATCATGAAAATCCATAATCACATTAAATGAATTGGTTAAGTTGAATATACATTAAGTCTTTTATTTATCTTTTGACAAGATTCAAGGTAAAGCTGCATAATTAGTAATGTGACTGCATATTATTAATTCTTATTTTTAAAATGCCATTGTAAGCCAAGCAAATTGTAGACTTTAATGTTTTAATCTAAAATATAGTTGGAATGATAAATTAGACATTTATTTAGAGATGAAATTAAGTCAATTAAAAATATAAAAACAAATTTTGACTAGTATCCACAAGTAAATTTTTTATTATATTTATATTCTATCTATTATTAATAATGTATTTTTTTTTATAAATTCACACCTTATTTATTGGGTTTCAAATATCTATTTACATATCTATTAACTAGTACTATTTATTATTTAATACAAAATAAAACACTAATGTATGTATGTATGAGATAAGTAAACATGTATATTAGATGATATATATATATATATATATATATATATATATATATATATATATATATATTGAGGATTATTGATCAATCTAAATAGTGGTTCTCTTAATCAGTAATCTCAAATTAAATTATTATCTCTTATTAATTGTAAAAATAAATATTATACCTTTTACATCCACATATTTGAAAGATTCTATAAAAGTATTATACAGTAAATGAGATAAGGTGAAGATTAAATGGGTCTTAGATTTAGTGTTTTGTTAATATAAATTGGGAAAAGTCTTAGATTATAGGCTATAGATTTTAGATTCATCTACCATTTGTTTTTCATCAAAAACATAAGGGAGATTCAATTTTGATTAGTAATTTAAACTAATTCTCTGGAATTTTTCTTAATATATATTTTGTGGAGCAAACTCTCTTCTTCTATTAATGTAAGCGAATATTGACTCTTGTAATTAAAACAAAATGGCAATAAATTGCTGGAAGTCATTGAACTAAAGTTTTTCATTTAAAATAGACCCTTGATATTGTATAATGAAAAGGCCATTAAGCTCAATTTTGGCTATTGAAAGACTCAATTAAAAAAGAAAAAAAGATAATCTTATATAATTTATTCTCTTCTTCACGAGACAAGGACTTCCTCATGAGGCCTTTTAAAAAAGAAAAAAAGACAATCTTATATAATTCAAAAATATTTTTGAAATGCAGTATCAAATACCCTCTAAACCAACAATGATTGATGCTCTAATTATGCAAGTATAAATGACAATGACCATACAATTCAAGCATTAATTTTAAAAGTTCTCTATTTTATTTTATTTTCATTATTTTTTACGAGGAACTGAGCCCCAGCCACAAACCATAGACCTAAAAAAAACTTCACGAGAAGGTTGCAAGACAGCGACTCAGGGGAGACTCCTCCGATCACTAATAGTGGAAAGAGCAACTGCTACAATTATGAGTCATAATTTATGACACCAATCTAACTTGCTAGCCCAAGTAAAGATTGATATTTTTTTTTTATGGTGCTAGCCCAAGTAAAGATTGATTTTTGTTTAAAAAATAAAAATATTATTTTAATATATTTCTAAACTAAAAATATTTTAAAAAATAATTTTTTTCACTATCCTAAACATTGACTAAACGCCCCAGCCACTGAGAAGTTCAAACTTCAAACATTAGATAGGACCACTCCCTTAAATTATCAATGTGCGTCAGACCTATAAAATTAATTCCCCCTCCTCCAAGTAACCTGCTGACAGTTCACATCTGGCAGGCAAGAAAGAAACAAAAAAAAAACTATAGCAGCAACCAGCTAAATTAAAGCCATATATTACACGAGTTCAGAAAAATAAAAATATATATATTTGAAATTTTAATATCCCATATTGAAGAGTTTTTGTATGAATCAATTTATATAATTACCCCATGGAGAGATTTTTAAAAACAATTTATGCAGATTTAAAGTATATATAGTTATCTCATAGTGGAAAAAAATCATGTGAATGAAGATTATGAAGAAAAAATACAAAGTGTAGAATGATTATCCAACATAAGAAAAAGAAAAAAACAATACATGTGGTTGTAGACAATTTATATTTATCCCACATCGAAAAAATAAAATAAAACAGCAATTTATGTGGGTGTATATAAACTATAAAATAAAATAAAATAAAATATGAGGTTAAAGTATGTATAAATTAATACCGCTATAAGATTACTACTAAATAGTTAAGAAAAAAAACACTGCTAAATACTAATCATTTCGTGGCAGCAGGTTGAAGCTCTTCATACCAGCCAGCATGCTGGAAGAAGTTGTTGTAAGGTTATCGAAATTACTTAATGTCTCCAAGAGACGTAACATGATGATAAAAAATTTGTGATCTACACAACAGGTTTTGAGTTCATGCCAAAGTGTGTACCTCTTATAATAACCTAGAGCAGCCAGAATTTTACTTGCTTATCTGAGCCCACAAAGTACATGATGCGATTCTCGTAAAATAATTTGTTGTAACACTGATCAAAAGCACATTATATTCCAGGGGAAAATTGATGGTTTTTAGGCATATCTTGTATGCTCTACGCAACAGAAATATTTTTTACCATTTTCAGAGTACAGCTTGTTAGAGAATAATATAAATTATATTCTGGGACCTCACCTATAAGCTTAAGCTTTTAGATGAGATGGTTCCTTAACATGGTATTAGAGCCTTGTTGACCCAGTGGTCACGAGTTCGAATCTCACCATCCCCATTTTATTTGATAAAAATCAAGCACAAGATGATGTGAGCCTGTGCAGGTTTCAAGTTCAAAGGCTTTCACTTGAGGGGGGGTGTTAGAGAATAATATAAATCATATTCTGGGATCTCACCTATAAATTTAAGTTTTTAGATTAGATGATTACTTAAGATAACTTCCAAATCAATTTTAGCACTACAAATGGAAACCAAATGAAAGTTTATCTGGTTCAAAAGCAGCATTTGAATACAGGGAAGAGATGCTGCCATTGTTACAACTAAACATATCCAAATAGAAGCCATTTCGTGTTTGACCAGACAAGGTATCAGGCTTTTCCTGATGAGATAAGAAAAGGAAAAAGGTACCTTCTAAGCTGAAATCTATAACCAAAAATGTCTACATGTGCAGGAAACTGTACTTTATTTTGATTTTAACTTGCTTACTGGATTATCAGAGTCTATCCTCTACAGCTACCAAAAAGGGAAGGAAAGAGACAGTTTCTTTTTTTTAAAAAAAAAAGGGGGTTGTGCTGTTAAGGGTACTCTTGAAATTTAATTATTAATGTCAATTGAAAGAAGAATTATTGTACCAAATTAAAAGCCGACACTCTGATTCAAGCAGTTACTGTTGAAACCTGTACTTGAGATTCTATCCTACTTATGAAGTTCAAGCAAAAGGCAGAAAAGGACGGCAGTGAGCATGTAATAATCAACTTATTGTGATGGTAACTTCAGATTTTATTCGTTAGATCGAATAATTCAAGCCAGCCAAATTGGAGCACATAGCAAAATCAAATCACTTGTTGGCATCCATATCCATGCAAATTAATGCTCATTAATGTGCAGCTTCAATGATTAGACGCCACTTGCCTGCACCAAGAACTCTCGTTAGAATTTCTTGTCGCTGATGCTTAATCTTCAGGCAAGTTGCATCAATTCCCATTTCCGCAAAAAGATAACAATGAGATAGTAGAGTAGGGAAGAACATCTGAAGTACATTTTAGGACAGAATTGATGTAAATAATCTGATATTCGTCTTCAGCTGAGGGACAAAGATTATGCATGAATCACTGCTAACACTAGGGGAATTCAAGTTTCGTTCAAATGTACTAAAAATCATAATGACATCTCAAATCTAAAACAAAATGAAACCCATGTCACTTAAACAACAAACTACATCCTCATTTTCACAACAACAATTAGTCCTCCCTAATTCCCTTTACATACTTTTTTGGTTTTTAAATCCTGTCTTGGTTAGAAAGTTTCTTACAAGTCCCTGATCCTGACAATGAGGTTTCTAATATTACAAACAAATTCATGATCGTCGTCCATTTCTCCTAACTCTGGAACAGTTGCTGCAGTGGTTGCAGTTGGGGCTGTGGCTGCGGCTGTGGCTGCGGTTGGGGCTGCGGCTGTGTCTGGGGCTGCAGCAGAAGCTGGGCCTGGGGTGGCTGCGCCTGTGGTTGAGGTTCCTCCCTCCATGGTACGTTAATGTCCATTGATGCAAGCCCTTCTAATTCTTGGATTGCAGCAACTACACTGATTGCGGCACTGGTCAAATGAGGCCTTAGCACCCCAACAGCTTGCTCAATTCTTGATTGCTGCAAGCAACATATTACAGAGTAAATTACGGTTCACAAAGATAAGTAAATTTTATAAAAGTGCAAGAAAGATTGTTGTCTGACTTACAAAAAATTCAAGCTTCCTCCTAAGATCTCCATGTAGTTCGGCTTGAGGCTCAAATGCTCTGGTAATTGCCCATGGTGCATTTGCATTCTTGTTTCCAAAATAAGAAGTATAGATGAGAATTAATTCAGCATGAACAGATAACGAGAACAAAAAAACCAAAATGGAGATTGATGCATTTCTACTCGTAAAAGGTACCAGTTTAACATCATATGATTGACTACCTTCACACGACTAAAAGAAAACAAGCCCATCTGCATTAGAAGATCGATTACCTTCACACGACTAATTTCTCTAACTTCTGACTTACCATTTTTCTTGAATTGTCAAATTCACGGAATTGTGATACTGATAAAAAAGAAAAATATTACCAACCAACAGAATTGCTGACAGAAACTAAATAGCATGTCGTTATATTAGCGGACACCATTATGAGACAAGTTAACCACAGCATAAGGTTACTGAAAAGAGGGTGGACTAGACTTTTGAATTTTCTGTGGGGAGTTGTGAAGATGATAGAAATTAAAATGATTAAAAAGGAATAAAGGCCAGATTTTAAGTAGGAATATTATGGAGTTGTATTTTTAGATTAAATCAAAATCCAAGCTTATTCTCAATTTTTCAAAACCTCTTTTGGGAGGGGGGTGACCCACCTCAAAAGACAAGTATTTGAAAGAAATTTAAGTTAAAATCTCAAGACCAAATTTGCTTTCTCAACAACAGCAACGACAATAAAAAAAAAAAAAAAACATTTTTCAGACCATGGCATGACATAACATGACTGTCAGCACAGCATAAATTGCTGACATGGTTATTTTATGTGTTTGCAGGACAGCAAATTGAAACAAGGCAATGCCTTTCCTCTTGGTTTTTTTTTTTTTTTTTATCTTAAAATAAGAAACAAGTGCAGTGTGATCTAACTGAAACTAAAGAACTAATAACAATCCACTTTTCATGTCCCACAAAAGCAAAGAAAATTTACAATCCCTACAGATCAAAATATAGTAAGCAAAGCAAATGCATTTGTGAGTCTCGATACAATTCTAATTACGTTCTCTAATTTTTTGAGAGAATTATATTAAATGCAGCATGCAAAACAAATGCATTTTTGAAACTTGATATAATTCTTATTATGTTCGCTCATAATGAGACCAGTATAATAAATAGCATAACTCTCTCAAAAAACACAAGCCCTTCACTGCTTACAAAACTTAATGCGACCCATTAAAAAGAAAGCACCTAAATATTTGCCAAGTAAATAGATTACTCCCACAATAATGAAATTTACCAAACATGACAATAACCAAAAATTAACGTTGTAATAACAGAAAACCATATGCAATCTATATCCAAAAATGTCTAAAAATAACAACATTTACCTTCCTAGGCCGGCCAACAGGCCTGCCCGAACTCTTCTTCGGCTTAGGCTTCATAACTACAGGAAGCTTAGGTGGGCGGCCTGGTCGCTTAGCCTGCACCACCACACCAGCACCACCACCTGCTAGGACTACACCCTTCCGGGGTCTGCCTCGGGGCCTTGGTGACTCAACATTAAAGACAGCTGCAGCATCAGTAGCAGTAGGAGCTGCAACAGCGTAAGGAACATTCACTGGCTTTAACTGATTCTTAGGTGGACGACCGGGGCCCTTTTTAGCACCCACCAAAGACTTAGGCTTTCTGGGCCTTCCTGGACTCTTCTTGGACCCTAAAGATCCAGTCTTCTGTGGCCTCCCTCTTCCTTTGTTCACCGCCAAGGGCCCAGCTTCAGTCACCGCCACCTTCTTCGGCCGTCCTCGGCTTTTCTTCACCGTCGAGGAGGTGGGCTCGGCAGGAAACCCAACCGAGAGAGGCTGTGCAGTAACACTTACATTTAAGCCTAGACCAGTCTGTACCTGCCCATTAGCAAGCATAGGAGCAGGAGTTGGAGCAAAGCCATTAAGCTTAGCTTTAGGAGGCCTTCCTCGGCCCCTTTTCTGCTCAGGAGGAGCAGAAGAGACAGGAACAGCAGACTGTGGCTGAATCTGAGTAGGGTTAGTAGAAACAGTAGGTGCAGTAGAGGTGATGTCAGCGTTGCTGTCAGATCTGGGTAACATGTAAGATTTCTTGTTCAAAACAAGCGCCCCGCTGCTTTTCAAACGTTTCAAGTGGTGTGTCAACAAATCAGAGTGATTTGATGATAAGCCAGGATAAGCTCTCTCTATATACTTTGCTATAGCTATCCTGCTTGACCCATCTTGTTCCTTCAAAGCTGTAATCGCTGAATATATCATCTAGCAAAACAAGAAAAAAGAAACCCAGATTAGACAAATAAAAAAGTCTTTTCAACTTTTCTTTACCATGTTTTAGGCTGTAAATACCTCAGCATAAGAAGGATTGGTTACGGTGGGGTTAGGGTTGGAAAGGGGCGCTAAATGGGGGGTGGTTTCATTGGTAAAGGGGATGGCGGTGGTGGGTGGAGGAGCGGTGGGCGGTGGAGGTGGTGGAGGGATCAATAATGAAGGGGGAGGTGGGTCCATGGATGCCGTTTTAGAGAGAGAAAGAAAGTAAAAGCAAAAGACGGAGATTTTTAGTAAAAATAAGTTTTTTTAGAGAGAGAAGCAGGGGTAGGTGACAAATTGCAAGAGAGAGGTAGACAGGGTGGGGGATGTGAGTGTGTGTATTGGAGGAAATTGAGGGCTGGGTGGAGGTGGATGAAAAATTGAGAAATGATGATGACGATGAAGATGAGGGATGAAATAATAGTATATTTGCATAATAGACTACCAAGAGTGATAGACAGTAGTACTGTAGGGTTACGGGATAAAGTTTTTTATTTTTTTAATATTTTTTATTTCTTTTTTAATGGGGGAAAAAGATATGGAATCGAACCGTTGAAATTGGCTTTTACTTGCTTTGTTTTCTTTTTATTGTTTTTAAATTGTGGAGGGTGACGTTACTGGGACTCCTTTTCATCTTTTTCGGTTCATTTTAAAAATATTTTTATTTAAAAATATATTAAAATATTTTTATTTATATTTTAAAATTATTTCTATATCATGAAAATTATCTAAAAACATAAAAAAAATTAATTATAAATAAAAAATAAAAAAAAATATTTTTAAAATACTCCCCTTAATCTTTAGAGCCTGCCTGCTATTCCCTTTTTTTATTTTCTCTCTTTTGCTAGTGGAGTATTTTAGGATTTCTTCCCTTTAAAATTAGTCAAAAAGTTTTATGAATACTCAATATTTTAAATCAGTTTTTTTATTCCTTCCGATTTGTTTCGAGAATTAATCTAAATCGATGGTGTAATTAGTTTTTGTTTACTTAATTAATGATGTGATTAATAAGCAAATTAATATTTTTTTTGTTAGTTTTAAATATTATTTAAGAATTTGGTACCAGTTTTAGAAAATTATTCATGCCCATCATCATTAGTTAAAGTCAAGTATTGTGATATAAAAGTTTGTTTTTTATTTAATTATATAATAATAAAAATTGAAGAAATAACAACCAATAAAATTATAAAAAATATTTTTTTTATTTTTTATTTTAAAATATCCTTTTTTATTCATATAATATTTCTTATTTTTTCTATGAAATATTTTTTTATTGGCAGCATAGTTCATTGAATAAAAATCAATAACAATTAGAAGAAAACACATTCACAAAAATTATAATAATTTGAGATAAAAAAAATTGATGTTTGTCGATTTTCTTTATCCACTAGTTGTTATCCGATGACTCTTTTTCCCTCTCAGACTTAGGATTAAAATGGGCTATTAATCTACAATATTTGATTCTTAACAATATTCTTAATATGAAAATAAAAGAAATTGTTTTTTTATACGATCCTGCTTGAGATTTTGTCAGAGACTACTTTATATATTAGACATCTCAAGAGTCATAGTCATGTTATATCCAACTCAATCATCCTGGATCTTAATCCACTACTTAACACTCATTCTTTCATTTCTATTTATTCATCTCATATCAATAATAAGACACATATTAATCAAACAAAAGAATTATTGAACATTTATATAACACATTCTAAAAAAATACACTTTCAAGAATTAATTAAGTATTTCAATTACTAGTCAAGCATGAATCATTAACATATAATTAGTCATTAATATTAAATAGATACAATTAAAGACATACATTATAACATGATTACAATTCCCACACATAAATATTTAAGTCTTTGTACATTTATATACATCATAAAAATATTAAATTACATAAATTAATCCCCCAAAGATACATGATGAAGTTTATAATTCAATCTTCAAACACACAAAAAAAAAACATGATAAATAGGACTACTCCCGTTCTTAAGCATGGGCTATAATAGAAATCAAATTCATTTAATAAGATAGCAATATAAATCAATTCACAACATAAAAAAATCCTTTATAATATTCCTTGTCCATGAATCACAATTTGGAATTATCTCACGAATTCCATTTTCACTTTGGCTAACCTTTTTAGGTAGCCCAATCCATTTGACATTTCAACACGGTAATCAACACTTTAGTTATTCGATTCAAATAACATTAACTCCGATTAACCCAAAATGATTGTCAATTCAATCCAACATTCCTATATATACGCTAGGATTCTAGTTATCCCTCTTGGATACCATTTACTCTAGTCAACCTAACATAATTGTCAATTCAATATGGCATTCCCATACAAAAGCTAACATTCTTTTATCCCTATTGGATACCATTTACTATGATCAACCTAACATGGTTGTCAATTCAATTTGTCATTCCTTTATAGAAGTCAACATCCTGATTATCCCTCTCGAATACCACTTTCTCTAATCAACCCAAAATGCAATTTATAATTTCTTTTTTTTTTATCAATACATAGACATCATTATTTTACATCTACAAATTAAAATTAATAAAACAAAATTACATATTTTAAATAAAATCATCTTAAGGTACAAAGTACTTGTTTGAAGATTGTGCACCAGAAGTATCCCTCTTTTAAGATCCTTCCTCTGCAATGCCCCTTATAGTATATAAAGGTCATTGTTGACATTCAAGATTCAATTCAAAATCATTGTTTCATTTCAAGTTCTTATCAAATCATTATTTCTTTATAATTAGTACATTCAATTCCCTTTATACAATTTTTTATTATTCAAATACTTATGTTTGATAATTTCTTATCACTTAAATACTTATGTTTGACATATTAACTAATAACTAAAACAAAACGGAAAACACTATTCAAACACTGTTCACACACTCAAAATTCACTGTGGACGCGAGCTTTTTCATCCGTGTGTCGCGCGAGTTCGTCTACCCTTTTTTTTTTCCGCCTATGAACAGTGTTTTACTGATTTCATCCCTGATAATAAGACAAAAACACGGTTTACGCTGAGGGGCACGGGCGTAATTGACCACGTACGGACCGGTCTGGTTCGGTCCGGTCCACCGGAACTCTTTTTTTTTTAATATTTTTGAAAATGTGTAATGACGTTCGTAGCCCCCGAAACGACAAAAACTATACATTCGGCTCAGGGGTGGTTTAGTAATTGACCAGGACGTTACTGTGCGCTTGCGTCAGCGCTGTCAGCAGGCCGTACGGGCGCGTCGGCGCGTTTTGTGACCCCGCTTGATTCAGGCGGCGCGTGCGGCTTCATAAGACGGTGCAAATTTTTCTTCCGCCGGTAAATTCGATTCGCAACGCTTTCCTGAATCGAATGGAGTGGCGCGTGCTGTTCAAATATGAACATGTAGTCTCAAATAGTCGGTTGAACGTTTATGTCCTCTTTTCTCTCTCCTCAGCGCCGGAATCAATTTCAGTCCCCCGAGTTATTGTGCATGCATTTCAGTCCCTAGGCTTTTGTTTGATTTCTGTAATCCAAGTTTCGAATTCTTTCAATTTCGTCCTTGCATTCAAATTGATATATATGCAATTTGCATGTCAGTCCTTCTTCTTTTAATTTTTCGGTTTTCTATTAGATCCCTTAATTTGTTTAGTGCAGCAGGTTATATTGTTTTCAATTTTGTCCCTCATTTCAAATAATTAATAATAATAATAATAATAACAACAATTATTTCAAAAATAATAATAATAACAATAATAATAACAATAATAATAATAACAATAATAATACCAATAATAATAATAATAACAATAATAATAATAATAATAACAATAATAATACCAATAATAATAATAATAATAATAATAATAATAATAATAATAATAACAATTATTTTTGTTAGTAATTCTTTTGTGAATATTTTTTTTGCTCTTCATAATTTAATAGTTTCTATTGTTTTGACAGTGATGATGTTAATTTTATATATATATATATTTTTAGTCTTTCCCTAAGAATATATATAGGAAAAAGAAAACATGACCTAGGATTTTTTTAATATAAAAAATTAATATAAGTATTCTAAGATACATTTAATATAGTTATATAATAGTAGATGATCGGCCACACAATTACAAATAACCGATTAAAACACATTCACAAATTTAATTTTTTTTATTTTTAGAATAATGTTTACTTTTGTCCATGTATATATAA